>CM051239.1:170112750-172512750 GCA_027917425.1 Gastrophryne carolinensis
TCGTCATGAAGCCTGACTGATCATTACCAATGAGGGAGAGTATTACCTTATTTAAGCGGAGCGCTAGTATCTTGGCGAGAACCTTGGCATCCTGATTCAAGAGAGAGATCGGCCTATAGGAGCTGCAGTTATCCGGGGGTTTCCCATCTTTATAAATAAGGGTGATAGTCGCTTGCGATCTGAGGGGCAAGTAGTTTCCACAAATCTCTCTTCCGCTTTGGCTATTTTCTCTTCCAGCTCTCGGATGGTCCTTCCCCTCCTTATCCTGGCCCCTTTTATGGCACTGATGGCACTGCCCCTGACCACCGCCTTGAAAGCATCCCATCTTGTGTTAATCGAGGTCTCCTCCCCATTGCACTGCCAGTATCTTTCCTGTTCTTTAGCCAATGAGCCAAAGACCTCCCCATCCTCTAGCCATAAGGGATTCAATGTCCAGGGCCTCAGGCCCTCCCGGTTCCCGGACATACGAATTGTAACCATTAACGGTGAGTGGTCTGAGATCCCCCGCGACAGGTATTCACAGGCCACCACTCTGGTCAACAGGCACCTAGACCCGAAGGCCAAGTCTATGCGCGAGAGTGACCTATGAGGGATAGAGTGACAGGAGAAAGCCCGCTCTCCGGGATGTCTCCACCTCCATATTTCCGTGAGGCCCAGGGCCTCCGCCCATCCCGCTAATGGAGTGGGCGGGCCCGTCCCAGGCGTCAGCCGGTCTAGAGCTCTGTCGAGGATCATGTTGAAGTCACCGATCAGCAAAAGTGGATCTGGTGGGAGGGTAGCCACTCTATCCATAATCTCTCGGAGGACCCCAATGTCAAAAGGGGGCGGGATGTACAACCCCACCATCAGGATTTTAATATCGTATACTTTCGCATGCATGATAACAAACCGGCCTTTAAAGTCAGAGTGCACCGAAATGATAGCAAAGGGCAGATGTTTGGCCACCAGAACCGAGACGCCCCTGGCATAGTTAGAGTAGTGGGAATGAAATAGATGCGCGATCCATGGTCTTTTAAGGGACATTGATTTCTGCCCTAGTAGGTGGGTCTCCTGCAGGATCATAATATTAGGTTTATGGCTTTTCAAAAATTGGAGGACTAAGGATCTCTTTATCTTGTCGTTGAGGCCGCGCACATTCCACGAGATCACTCTACACTCCATGCCAGTTTAATCTGAGACTCCCATATGCCAGATAGACGTCCAGGGCCCCAGCTGCCCACCATCCCCCCAGAGCTCCAGAACAGCAGGTCACACCATTCACTCCATCACACGCATACCAACAACTTGCACAAACAAACCACATTACCGAAAGAAGAAAAAGAGAACAAAAAAAAAAAAAAATCCCAACCCTAACCCACCCTGCTCTACCGAAACCAGAGGAAAAAAAAAAAAAAAAAACTATGGCGACCTTATTCCCCCAACTAAAACAATTCAACACTGGTTTAACTGTAGTGTAGTGTCACTGGGCGTATTTCCAAAGACGGACACATAGGGGATAAATCCAGGATAAACAGTCCCTGAGCACCTGGGCCATCCAGAAATTGAGGGGGGGGGGGGAAAGGGGGGACCGGGGGGTCGGTGGCTACAAGGTGGTGATAGCAGCAGGTGTTTAGTAAAGAAGGTGGGGAACCAGCGTCCCCAACACAGCATTGTCCCTTTTGAACGTTGCCTGCTGCTTAAAAACTTAGTAGGAGTACGCCATCCAGACCAATCACGCGAGGCCCCCCCTCAGGCCGGAGGGAGTGAATCTAACCAGTCGCTGGCCTCCTCGGCTGTGTGAAAGAACCTCGCGGCAGTTCCATCTTGAACCCGGAGCCTGGCGGGAAATAACATGGCATATCGAATATTTTTCCCTCGGAGGCGCGCCCTCACCTCATTAAAGGAGCGCCTCTTTCTCTGCACTTCAGATGTAAAGTCCGGGAAAAAAGACAGCCTGGACCCCTTAAACAGGATATCTTTCTGTTTCCTCGCCGCCATCAATACGATATCCCGGTCTCTATAGTTCATCAGCTTAAAGATGAATGGACGAGGGGGAGCCCCCGGCGGCGGGGCCCTGAATGGAATCTGATGGGCCCTTTCCACCACGAAGAAAGGCGAGAGACCCTCCGGCGCCAACACCTCCCGGATCAGATTCTCCGCAAAGCTTTCAGGCGTATCACCCTCCGCTCTCTCCGGTATTCCAATTATCCTTATGTTATTGCGGCGGGAGCGGTTCTCAGAGTCTTCCGCCCGTTCCGTGAGCGTCTTCACCTGGCGCTTCAGGGATTCCACCTCAGCAGTGACGTCCGACAAGCCATCCTCCACCTCTCCGATTCTCCGTTCCGATTCACTTGCTCTGTCTCTCATTTTGTCTAGGTCATGTTTGAAATAGTTAAGCTGCTCCTGCAGATTATCAAACTTTGCTGTGAGTACGCTTTGGCAGTTGGTGATAGCCGCCATTATTGCAGTATTATCAGGCTCTGAAGCAGAAGAACCAGAACGTGCAGCAGGGACCTCAGCCATGGTCTGTGTGCTACAGGTTAGAAGCACAGAGCGTTTCTTCTTATTACTTCTCATATAGGAGCAAGTGTAATCCGACAGCCTCCACTGCCCTCTTTTATTCTTCAAGATGTACGGAGTGCTTCCCGCACTGCAGGTCAGGGACACAGGGCAGCACGGTACTCTTGACCCCCCACCCTGCCCGGGGAATGTGACAAGCCAAGGGGCTCCAGCTGTCTAATTGAGACCTGAGCAGGACAGCAGGCAATCACACTGGGATAATGGGAGGAGCCCGTACTTCTCCCTTGGCTTCTAGAGAACCCGCAGCGCGGGAAGGAAAGAAATGTGCCAGTCCAGGACACTTATATCAGTGAGGGTGCACCCTGTCTCCCTCCAAGCACAGACAGAAGGACATATGCGAAGAGGCTGGTCTCGCTAGGGCACCCTGGCAGCGTGAGAGAGGCAGGATAAGGAGAGGGGCCACTTATGACAGGCCAGAGCCGGCGGCGCCGCCACCACACTCAGGGGGAGCAGCAGGTGCGTCAGTGAAGGGAGGCCGCCGTCAGAGGAGCAGGCTGCAGCCGCGCAGCACAGCGGGATAGAGCGCTCTCAAGCAGGGAAGCCGCACGTCTGAGGTCAGTGTACGAGAGCGGCTCTTAGTGGGAGGCAAGTATCTGAAGCCGGGCGCCGAGGTTCAGAAGCGCGCCGCGTCACTGCAGGAGGCTGACACCGCCCAGGCTCCGGGGACAATAGCCAGCGAGCGGGAGCTCCGCGTCTCTCCTCCGCAGACGTCTCTCAGCGGGGCACAGGCTTGGCAGCAGCCCGCAGGCAGAGGATTTAGCAGTCCACCGAGGTGAGTCCCACGCTCTTTCCCCCGTCCCCTCACCCAACAGAAATGGCGCCGCTCACCACGCGGAGGTGTCTGCAGGTCACACAGGGGGGTTCAGCAGCGCAGCGCAGCACAGCTTCTGCCCGACAGGGAGGTCCAGGCGCGATTAGGGAATGATCCAGACAGGGTTCTGCCAAGTTCTTCCCGAATTTGCAGGGTATTTTCAAGGATAATATCAGGAGCCCCTGTGTCGCACGTCTTCCTTGCTCCACTACATAGCCACGCCCCCCCTTGTTTTTGTCATTTGTACTAGCCGCCTTGGATGACACACTGATGATGTGTGGCAGAACGTCGGCTCTATTGGTGACTATTCGGCGTTCGGTTTGGTTGCGCCAGTGGGCGGCTGATTTTGTGTCTAAAAAGTCGCTGACCGCTCTTCCCTTTGTGGGATTACGGCTCTTTGGTGAGAAGTTGGATTCAGTTGCCAAGGGTGGTAAGTTACCTCAACGCAAAAACAGCGTCGTCCCTTTCGGGGGGCGGGTTCCTTTGCTCCTTCCTTTCGTGGGGCTAGAGCTGGCAGAGGAATTGTTTTCCCCGCAGCCAGAGGAGATTCCTGGAACAGGGGCAGAGGACGTGCCCGCCCAGGATACAGCTGGGGCTCTAAGCCCAAACCCCCTGCCAAGCCAGCTCAGCAATGAGGGGGCGCCCTCACCCATGTGGGTGGGGGGACGGCTGCAACACTTCTCCCAGGTCTGGGACCGGGAGGTCTCGGACAGATGGATCCGGGAAGTGGTGACTTCCGGCTACAAGCTGGAGTTCGAGCTCCGGCCCCCTCCCAGATTCCTCAGGTCTCGGGTGCCTTCGGACCTTCTGGCCGCACAGGAGATCCAGGCGGCAGTAAAGAGTCTGTTGGATATGGCAGTTATTTGCCCAGTGCCCCCCTCAGACAGGGGTCGGGGCTTTTATTCCAATCTGTTCATGGTGCCCAAGAAGGACGGCTCGGTTCGACCCATTCTGGATCTAAAGATCCTCAACAGGTTCGTCCGTCCGCGGAAATTTCGCATGGAAACGCTGCGTTCAGCTATCCATTCTCTTCGGCAGGGGGACTTTCTGACGTCCGTAGACATCAAGGACGCCTATCTGCATGTGCCGATTTTTCCAGCGCACCAGAGATTTCTCAGGTTCACGGTGGAGGATCGGCATTTTCAGTTTGTGGCACTTCCTTTTGGTCTTACCTCGGCTCCAAGGGTTTTCACCAAGGTGCTGGCCGGGGTGATGGCTCTCCTCAGAGCCCAGGGTATTCGCATTGTCCCTTATCTGGACGACCTTCTCAATTTGGCATCTTCCTTCAGCCAAGCAGTATTGGACACCAGAACTGTGGTGTCCACTCTGGAGAGATTCGGGTGGGTGATCAACTACCCCAAGTCCTCCCTTTCTCCGTCCAGGTTAGTGTCTTTTCTGGGAATGTCCCTGGATACTTCCCAGGCCAGGGTGTTTCTTCCTCAGTCCAAGGTTCTCTTGATTCGGGAGTTGGTTTGACTCCTCCTGTCTATCCCTCATCCGGCCATCAGACTGGGGATGAGGCTGATGGGATTGATGGTAGCCTCCTTCGAAGCGGTTCCCTTTGCTCAGTTCCACACAAGGACACTCCAGCTCCATCTGTTGGCGGCCTGGGACGGGTCGCCACTGTCGTTGGATCAGTCCTTCCTGATGACCCCCCGAGTTGGGTGCTCCCTTCAGTGGTGGCTGGATCCAATCAATCTGTCGAGGGGCAGATCCTTTCTGGCCCCTTGTTGGGAGACGGTCACCACGGATGCCAGTCTATCAGGATGGGGGGGGTTCTGGAAGGATCGTCCGTTTCAGGGACTGTGGGGGCCTCAGGAGGCTCACGAGTCCATCAATGTTCTGGAATTGAGGGCCATCAGGATGGTTCTGTTTCGCTTGAGTCCGGTCGGACAATCGGACGGCGGTCGCCTACATCAATCACCAGGGAGGGACTCGCAGCAGGAGTGCCCTCAAGGAAGTGTCTTTGATTCTGGCCTGGGCGGAGACCCACGTCCCGTGCATTTCAGCAGTTTACATTCCGGGAGCGGAGAACACGGAGGCGGACTCTCTGAGCAGGTTCTCAGCTCGCCGGGGGGAATGGTCTCTCAGCCCCAAAGTGTTCGCTTGATTTGTCTCAGGTGGGGGTCCCCGGGGGTGGACCTCTTTGCCTCTCGTCACAATCACAAACTTCCGACATTTGTGTCTCTCTCACGGGATCCACTGGCTCTGGCAGTGGATGCCATGTCTCTGAACTGGAGGGATCTGGGGTTTCTGTATCTGTTCCCTCCGTTTCCCTTGGTGGCCAGAGTGGTGCGCAAGCTGGCCCTGGAGGGTGCGTCAGCAATTCTGGTGGCTCCAAGATGGCCAAGACAGGTTTGGTTCGCAGATGTGGTAAGGTTAACAGAGGATCAGTTCGTTCTGCCCCTGCTGCCGGATCTGCTCACCCAGGGTCAACTACGTTATCCCAATTTACCAACGCTGGCTTTGACGGCATGGCTGCTGAAACCTCCATCTTGAAGGAGGAAGGTCTTTCCGATGCTGTGATTCGAACTCTCATTAGTGCTAGGAAGCGGTCTTCCTCTAATATCTACTATAGGACTTGGAGGTCTTATATTGATTGGTGGAGCACGCACGTGCGGCCTCCTAGAAAACCTTTGCTCCCTGTTTGGGATTTGAATTTGGTTCTTTCTGCTCTTCAGGATTCTCCTTTTGAGCCCTTGAATGATATTGCCTTGTCTTCACTTACGCAGAAGGTGGCCTTTTTGGTAGCCATCACTTCGGTTAGGCGTGTCTCTGAGTTGGCGGCTTTGTCCATTCAAGCCCCGTACTTTGAGGGACATCAGGACAAGGTGGTTTTTAGTTTCAAGTCCGATTTCCTTCCTAAGGTTGTTTCTGCCTTTCACCTAAACCAAGACATTGTTCTGCCCTCTCTGTGTCCTAATCCCAGCAATGACAAGGAGAGGGCCCTGCATTCTTTGGATGTGGTTCGTGTTGTGAAGTATTATTTGGAGGTAACGTCTTCCTTTCGTAAGACGGATGCCTTTTTTGGGGTGCCCTCCGGGCCCCGAAAAGGCTTGGCGCCTGCCAAGTCTTCCATTAGTAAATGGATCCGTCAGACCATAGTTGGGGCCTATTCTGCCAAAGGGAAGGTACCCTTTTTTCGTGTTGCTTTTCAGCACCAGGCCTCTGTTGAGCAAGTTTGTAAGGCTGCTGGTCTTCTGTTCACATTTTTTCCAAGTTTTACAAGGTTGATGTTCGGGCCTCAGCGGATGCTGTGTTTGGCCGCAAAGTTATGCAAGCTGTAGTGGTTTAAGTTGTGCCTTGTTTTGGATCCCCGCCCTTTATGGACACTGCTGTTGGATGTCCCACACGTTATGAATTTCTGGAAGCGGGGTGTGTGACATACTTAGAATAATACCATTTTGTGAATACTCACCTTTAAAATGGGTATTATAAGTATGTCACACACCGTGCTTCACCCTGCCCTTTTGTATTCTGGATCCTTTATATGGTGAACTTTGCGTTGTTATGCTTTGTGTTGGGCTCTTCCTGGTCCCTTACCTTACTGCTATAATGGGAGTGGGAGGTCCCAGGTATTTATGGACCGGGAGGGGCTCTCTTTTTTCCTGGCATCTCTGCATATAGCCCTCTACAGGTCAGTATTACCCACACGTTATGAATTTCTTGAAGCGGGGTGTGTGACATACTTATAATACCCATTTTACAGGTGAGTATTCACAAAATGGTATTTTTGTTTTAATTTTTCCTGAACAATAAAGTAGAACAAAACCCAGGATTTTGACTATCCCAGTTATTGTCTTGTGCATCCCGAATTGAGATGTGTGAAAACCCCCAGGATGCCAGTACTAACTCACCTTTACCCGGTCCTACGGTGCATGTCGGGCTCTTGTCCAATCAGAGCTGTTTGCCATCCATATTAAATGTTCAGCAGATGGCTCTGTTTACAGGAAGGGTCTCGGCAATTGGGGCGCAATCAGTTGCAAGCCCTGCAGGGAGCACACTCCCGTCCCCAGCCTATCTGAATGGCTAGGGATGTCTCACAGTCATCTGCTTAGGGGATGTATCTTAAAGCAGAACTTTCCTGTGTTTTGTTCCATTGCCAGGGGGCATCTTCATCCTGCTACTCAGCTCTGTCCTGCTCACCAGCTCTGTTATGCTCCCTCAGGTCGCCCCTCTTCATCCTGCTCCCCAGCTCTGTCCAGCACCCCCATCTTCATCCTGCTACTTATCTCGGTCCTGCTCCCCAGTTCCCCCATATTTTTCCTGCTACCCAGCTCCATCCTGAAAACCCAGTTCCCCCATCCTCATCCTGCTACTCCGCTCTGCTTTCCCAGCTCCATCCTGCTACCCAATCTTCTTCCTGCTCCCATAGTTTCCTCATCTTCATCCTGCTACTCTAGCTCTGTCCTGCTCCCCAGTCCCCTCCTTCTTCCCCATCTTCATCCTGCTCCCCCAGCTCTGTCCTGCTCCCTCAGTTCCCCATCTTTGTCCTACTCCCCCAGATACATCCTGCTCCCCCAGTTCCCGCCATCTTCATCCTGATACCCCGATCTGTCCTGCTATCCCAGCTCTTTCCTGCTTCCCTGTCTTCGGCCTGCTTTCCCATCTTTATCTTGCTTCCCCCAGCTCCATCCTGCAAATCCAACTCCATCCTGCTACACCAGCTCCATCCTGCTACCCCAGCTCCATCCTGCTACCCCAGCTCCGTCCTGCTACCCCATCTTTGTCTTGCTCCCCCAGTTCCCCCATCTTCATCCTGCTACCCCGTTCTGCCATACTCATCCTGATACCCAGCTCAGTCCTGCTACTCCAGCCCTGTGCTGCTTCCCAGTTCCCTTCTTCTTCTCCATCTTCGCCCTGCTTCCCTATCTTTGTCCTGCTTTACCATCTTCATCCTGCATCCCCCAGCTCCCTCCTGCTCTGCCCTGCTCCCCAGCTCGCTCCTGCTCGCCATCTCTGTCCTGCTCCCAGCTCCCTCATCTTCACCCTTCCACAGGCCTCAGGTCAAGACAATGCCAGAGGGCATAAGATGGACCACCGATTGTTCTCCCTCAGCCACAGTTTATGAAGCCAGGAGCTGAGTGAACAGTGTGCAATGCAGAACAAAGCACACATTATTTTCTATGGACTGAGCTTTGTATATGGCCAGCTAAACCTGGAAGTGCACCCCCCACCTTCGCTTCAGTTACTGGGGGTTGTATCCCCGTGGGCGTGGGTGAAAGGTAAGCAGGAAAGCACATAGATTCTATGGAATTGCTTCATCTACTATTAACTGTCAAGCCTGTAGAATCTATGTTCTTGGTGCACTAGATCACAGATGGAGCTCACCTCCATCCATGATCCAGTGCTGGGGACCTCATCTTCCCCTTGGGGGCATCCGATCCCCCCCCCCAGGGTTTTCAGCGGGGCAATGCCCATTGCCTGCCCCGTGAGCCGGTATTTGGCATCTTGCCGACCACCACAGAGAGGGACCTTTTATAGGAGCAGTGAGCTGACTTCATCTCCCTCCTCCAGTATAAAAAACAGCCTCCAGCGGCGTCCGGCAAGCAGAAGCCAGTAGTGATCGGTGGATGGTGGGTGCGAGGGCAGGAGACTCCGATACCAGTTTACAGGGCAGGAGGGCTGCCAGTCACTGTCAGCCCAGGCTCCACATCCTCCCTCCAGGAACGGCCTGTAGAGAAATAAGTGACCTGGGAGCTGCTGCCGACACTGCTTCAGACACCTTCAGTTAGGCGTTGTGGGAACGTATAACACCTTCTCTGGCAAAGAAGCTGAAGATGAAAATGCAACACACGTACCCATGTCAGAGGAGAGAAAAGGAACCAAAGACATCACCGGGGGCTATGGACAGGAGATGGTGGTGAGAATCAATGAGATGCAGGTAAAGCGCAATACATGTGTTTTACCTGATTTTCAGACAATTTTCTTCCAGATTTTCTTGTGTTGAAGCATTTTTGCTCCAATTCAATGCAATCAGAAAGGTGTGAGGAGGCCCTAAATAGAAACGCCACTTTGGTGGATTTTTGCCATCAGACCGTGGTCTCCCCCTGTTGTCTTGCTCAGGGAACCTCCATTCCTGTTTGGTTAGAGGATCACTGTATGTGCCATCTTAGGGCGGCGCATGCCTGTCTCCTTCATGACGTGCATGCTGCCCGTTAAATCACTTCCGGGCTTAGGCCCGTGACGCATTTGCATTCTCCAATGGTGTTTTATAATTATATGTTTATTTTTCACTATCATGTGCTTTTACATTTGCACTTGTCACTTTATTAGGTTGGTCTGTATGTAAGGGATTTTGGTTGGTATTGGCTTAATAGATTAATTGGTCAGTTTTGTGCCAGCACAAAAAATATCAAATAGACCTCCTCTTTATATCATCTGTTGGGATCTTCCGTTCCCTATATATATTTTCCCAGATATATTGGTCTGTCCTTGTTATGACAGATTTGGATGCAATTCATTTTTGATACGGGGAAAGTGCAGTTGTTTTTAAGCTTGTTTTGCATAGTATAATTATGTGTTTTTTGTGTGTAAACATTCTTTTCTTCTAATAAAGTTTCTTGTATTGGATTTATTGCATGGTGCTCCTTCTTTGAGGTGGATGTGGCCAAGATGCCCACAGTCCCTCTTGTGGTTGTAGTTGGAGATTCTTAGTGAGCACACTGTAATCAATAGGTGGTGCACCCCCATTCGTGTATTCTAAGCATACAGTACGTCCTGCTCCAGATATAATACTTACACGTGGGTAATCCTCCGCCAGATGGCGCTGTGCACTGCAGACATGCAAAAACAGGCTCCTCCCGGCCTTTCATATACCCAGGGACCTCCCACAAATCCCCAGATTTCTCTGCAGTGCTGACTGCGAAGACATGAATTATCACTCTCTCGCAGGTGAGCGGGGCTATTACAGCCTGCGGCCCTGTGGGACTATTTCCACCCGTCCTCCTTGTGATGTGCCTCCCAGCCTGGGCTGCGCTGGTTGGGTGAAGGTAGGCAGCACCATGTGTGCTTATGGAGCCATGCTCCACCACAGTCCCCCACCATAGGGTAGGCGGTTAGGCTGATGGTGAGCCTCTTGTGGATGCCCCTCCCGCATTATTGCCCCGTGCCCCGTGTAGCGGTGGACCCTGCGTGAAGGGTCGTTATCCTCCCTCGTTTTCCCCCAGTAGTTAGGGGGGAAAAGAAAGGGGGGGGGGTATGTGTGTGGCGAGTGGACTCTAATGTCACGCTTATGGCCATAGTATTGCCTTTCATTTACATCGCGCTGGCGGCGGCTTCGTACAGACGCTGCGGCGTCTTTCTTTTGCAAGGCTTATTTTCAGTGATTTTATCCTTGCGTGTTTGACGACTACCTCAGAGCTTCGCGCTCTTTGGGGTGGGCGGGGACTTGGCTTGGCACGCTCCGCGTCACGGCTGAGCATTGGGCCCGCCATTCGAGGTTCGCTGGGCGCCATTTTGATGATCTTCACGCGCGCGTGTGGTGGCGGCGGCTCCCCTCCTTCTTGGTCTGTAAGTGCCCTCGTGGGCGATTCTTTATTACATATTTTACCAGCTGAGCATGGCCCTGACACCTGTTATCCCCTTTATGTCTTTCAGACGCCAAGTCTCCGGTGGCTTCTCCCGGCCTCATTTATATATATATTTTTAGCGGTCTCCCCTACTATTCTCCCACATTGATCAGCGGGTCTGGGGGCATCCAGGGTTGCCTATTGCGTAAATCCCTACGGACATATTGTGTCTAGATAATCACCATATGGAGGCATCTCAGAATTATGTGACCGGGGTCCCTCGGGGACAAGACCGGCTGTGTTCAGCGTGTGGACAACCCCGTGCTGATGCTGACAGAGCATGGGTCTGCGGACCCTGTGCTGAACAAGTACTGGCCCTGCAAGCAGGGTTGCCAGTGGCTGCTCCTCGGTTTAATACACCTGTCTCCCCGTGCTTAAATCTCACGCCTGATGAGTCGCACTCGAGCGGGGATGACCAGCAAGTTGTGCCGCACATTCTGCCTACGGCTGATCAGGTTATCTCGAGGTTGGCAGAGCGCTTGGGACCTGGAAAGAAGCGGTCCCTGACGCCTCCGGTTTCACCCCTTCCTACCGAGACTGAGGAGTTCGCTGCTCCGCAGGGTTTTGCTCCTTCTGATGAAGGTGAGCTGTTCTCCAACTTGGACTCCCCTGACGAGGGGCCGAGGAGTCATGATGATACTGGTCCTGGTTCCTGGGGCCTGTGTGACACTGTTGAATTGCTGATAAAAATTTTTGAGGTATTGTCTATCTCTCCCTCTAGTGAGGTTCCCAGGCCTCGAGGAGAGAGTTTCCATACAGCGACACCGCGCTTGGAATTTCTGGAGCAGGATCATTTCCAGGCTCTCGTACTCAAAGAATGGGAATCTCCTAGTAAACTTCCAGGGGTTCCAGGGGACTGGGATTGGAAATACCCATTTCCCCCTAATGTGGTTAACTGTTGGTCATCACCTCCCGTGGTGGATGCACCGATCATAGGGGTCCTTAACCCCCCCTTCATTACAGCTCCTTCTTATCGTACCCTTCGGGATGCTGAAGACCGGCGCATTGATAGGCTTGCTTCCCATGCCTTTTCTTGTGCAGGGACAGCGCTGCGCCCGGTCTGTGCCGCGGCCATCACTGCAGTGGCCGCTAGAACCCTCATCAGAAAGACGATTGACCATCAACCTGAGGATCTTCCCTGGGAGGTGTTTAACGTACTCTCCAGTTGCAATGTATTTTTAAGGTTTATCCTTTTAGCGCTGGATGACACCATTAGGGTGTGTGCAAGAACTTCTGTGGTAGCTATACGTCGCTTGCTCTGGCTGTGACAGTGGGGTGTTGACGATGCTACAAAAAAGACTCTTACTGGGCTTCCCTTTAAAGGGCGACGCCTATTTGGGGCCCGTCTGGACCTCTTTGGAAAAAAGGGCAAAACACCCCTACGCAGAAGGCTGTCTCGGCCTCCTCACCTATGTTAGTGTCAAACAGGAACCATGGGTGTGCTTCCAGCTATTTGGTGTAGATTCCTGTCCCAGGGTTGGCAGACAACGCCCTGGCCCCTCCGGCAGGACTAAGTCCAAATCTTTCACCAAAACTCCCCAAGCATGATGGGACGCCCTCGCCCTTCTGGGTGAGGGGATGGCCGCAGCACTTTGCTCCTATCAGGAGGCGTCATGCCTCCTTCTGGTGGATTCAGGAGGTAGTTTCCTCTGGAAGCAGGATAGAGTTGCTGGGCGGACCCTTCCCATGATTGTCAGGGTGCCTTTGGTCCCTGTCTCTCTTCAGGTGTTTGTGCAGGCCTTGCTTGGCCTGCAGGGTCTGGGGCCACTTGCAGGTTGCCCTTAACAGGCAGTGGCAAGGGTTTTTACTTCTACCTTTTTTCCACTTTTCCTACAAAAGGATGAGGCAGTCTAGTCCATTCTGGACTTCCATAGGTTCGACAATTTTACATTCACTGGCAGTTTCTGCGTGGTTTTCTCTGGGTTGGGCCGCCAGCGTCCTACGCCCAGGGGACTCTTGCCGTTTGTGGAGATCTAAGATTCTTATTTCATTTCCACTGTGCATTTATGGACACTGAGGCTCTTACAGATTGTGTTGGAGGTCCAACACTGTTGATTGTGGCCTTGTTATCTGGCCTCTCTTCTGCTTCCAGAGTGCTCGCCAAGGCACTGACGGGGGTGATGTCTCTGCTGAGACCCAGGGGCGTCCGCATGACGAACTACCCGGTCGTCCTACCTTGTTTCCCAATCTCTACGTCAGGTCGAGTTGGTTACTCGGCTGGTGGTGTCCTTGGGAGTCCTTGGTTGGGTGCTCTATCACCTCATTTCCTCGTGTGTTCCCTTATTTGGTATTTCCATTCTGGGGTTGAATTTAGAGTTGGTTCAGGCTAGAACCGTCTTCATTGACATTCAAGTGGACAATCTGGTTATATGGGCTCTGTCCCTCATTGCTGTCCCCGTTCTGCGCCAGGCAGGATTGCAGCTGGTGGGCCCATTGGTGGCTGCCCAGACTTTTACTCAGTGCCCTTGAGCTCTTCTGCTACTTATATTGGTAATGCTCATCAGATTCCATTTTCACTGGATCTGGGTCTGTGTACCTTCCCCCTTGGTAAGGTGGTTTTCTTATGAGACTGTTGTACTCAAGGAACCAGTCAGGGCCCCCCCCCCTCTTTGCGTTTTTTCCTGTAGGTGGATGTCATATCTATCAGGTTGACAGGGAGAGGAGTTTCCTTCTAAAAAAACCCTGTGGTTCCGAGGTAGGGCCCTTGGGGGGCCCATTCATCTTTTGGATTTTGAAACAGTGAACTTTTGGGGTGGCTCTATATGCCTGGCCTACCCCTCTTCTGGACCTCCTCCTTGAGGGCTCTTGGTTGTTCTGCTGACGGTGACCGGTATTGATTATCTGCTTGGGACTCGGAGCAGGTTGATTCTCCTGGAAGGTATTTGTTCCTGATCTGGGAGAAGGACTACGTTCCCTGCCCGTCGGTGGTATTCGCCCCTATGGATGTCCTTCTGAGACAGGATGTGCTAATCCTTTTGTCTCTTTGTGATCCAACTTGGGTGGTCCTGTTGAGGGCCCGTCACTATCACTAGTTCTCGGCCTTCTTTTCTCTGTCCGAGTATTCCTGACTGTGGTCGTGAGGCTTACTTGAGTTGTGCCTGGACATGCTATGCTTATGTCTTATCTTCATTCACCCTGCTAGGTGGGGATCTGCGCAAGTTACTCTGGAAGGGGGGACCAGTGATTCTGGTGGCCGCTGGGTGGCCTATGGGAGTGTGGTTTGCAGTCGTGGTGCTGAGGACTGCGTGGACCTGTACGTGCTTTCAGGTGTGCTGATCTGCTCACTCAGGGCCTTTTTATGTTACCCCAATCTACAGGTTCTGGTCTAAGACGACCTGGCGGCTGATTCCTTCAGCATGATGGAGTCAGGCTTACCTTCTCGGTGACTGTGACTATGGGAAGTCTAGGACCAAGCCTTTTCTTCTTCCTCTGTCTATTAGAGAATATGGCATACCTATATTGATTGGTGTGAGTCTAGGGCTTCCCTGTTGGGCGCTCTCTGTTCTCAGGGTTATAGCTTTGTTGCTGCATGGGTTGGAGTTGGCTTTCCATCTCGATGCTCTGAAGGTTCAGGTTCTGCCCTGTCCGTCTTCCTGTAGAAGTCTTTTGCTCACTCTTTCCTTGGTTGAGCTTCTTTTGGGGATTACTTGTGTGCATTACCCGCGTAATTCTATGATCCTCTTTGGGGATTGCTTTTTAGTCTGTTTGCCTTTGTGGGGCGTTCTCTTTGGAACTATTCCGGATGCTGTCTGTCTGTTCTTACCTTCCAGTTGTCCTTCTGGGGGCTGTTACTTCAGTCAGACGTGTGCCTGAGCGGGCGGCTCTGTTTAGCTAGCCCTTGTTTCTTGATATTTACACCTTGATGAGGTGGTGTTCCGCTTTACGCTGGTCCTTCTGCCTAAGGTGGTGTTTTAGGCTTATGTATTCAGGACATTGTCCTTCTTCGGGCATTATCCCTTGTAACGCTGCAAGAAAGGGGGTTTACATTCCCTCAACAGGTGTTGCAAGCTTTTCCTGGATGGTCTCTTGTCCTTTAGGGGGACTGATGCCCTTTTGGGGTTTGCAGGCGTTTCCATTCGCATGTGCCTGATCTCATCTACCTTCAGGGGTTACGAGGCCCCTTGGCCTGGTCTTTTTTTGGATGGGTTGTCCCTTCTGGTCCTAAGAAAAGTCTGCCAAGACTACTGTTAGCGTTTGGACTGGGCGGGCCGTTTCTCAGGCCTGTTCTTTTACGGGGAAAAATCTTCTCCTTTCTTTATTCTGATTCTATTGGTGCCCTGGTCCTTTGGGTCCTTCAGCGCCAGGTTTCGGTTGAACGAGTTGCTGGACCGCTACTGGTTTTCTGTTTATACCTTCTCCATGGTTTTTATGGGGTTGACGTTGGAGCCTTTGCTCACGTAGCTCTTGGTAGCAAGGTTGCAGGTGGCAGTGCTTTTGACTGTCTGCTGTGCCTTTTTTGTTGGGGATCCCACCCTATTTATGGACACTGCTATTGGTTGTCCCACGTGTAAGTATTATATCTGGAGCAGGACGTACTGTATGCGTATAATACCAATTCTACAGGTGAGTATTTCACAGAATTGTATTTTTGGAGGCCCTAAATAGAAACGCCACTTTGGTGGATTTTTGCCATCAGACCGTGGTCTCCCCCTGTTGTGTTGCTCAGGGAACTTCCAGTCCTGTTTGACTAGATGATCACTTCTAAATAAATGTTTAACTCTCTTATGTGAATGGCTGGGCACAGAAGCACGTCTCAGCTTTGAGATGCCTGGGAGGTGGCTGATGCTGTTTACACTGCCATTGAAGCCAGGGCAAAGGTGAGCTATGTGGCGACCTGGGGTAACGGGGGAGAGTTTCCCAGGAAAAGCCCAGTGACCAGCCCTGAGAGATAGATTTGATCTGGGAGATCTAGATTCCAAGGCTGGCCTGGCTGGGTTTTGTCCTGCTATAGAGATCTCACCAGATTGGTGATGCCCTCCCATGTACCTAGCCACCCCACAAGCCTGGGAACCCGGACCCTCCTCTTCCAGCTGCTGTTTCCAACGGGGCCCTAGCAATCGGCTGCTGATAGTCATGTGGGTCCAGTCCGGGCTGTAAGCAGTCCCAAAAGAGGTAAGTATTTGGGGTCTGAGAGGCTATACACAGATGTCATTTATAGAGGAACAAAACCCAGGATTTCTTGATCTTGGTTGTTGTTCCTCCTGCTGGGGGCATCCTAATGGCCCAAAAACTCACCTTTTTCGGCTGACGCAGGTCATGTTCTGGACGCTCAGCAAATCAGTGGCCTGCGTTCCGATCAGATTTTCTTTTTTGCTCTAAAGAGCCACAAGGAATGGTGAATGGAGTGCCCGCCATCTGCAGCATCCCCGCTCACTGTGATGCCACTCAGAGGTGACTGGGATCGTTGACAAGGTGAGTCTTCCGGGCGACCCGGGGACTCACACAGCGAGGCATCGCAATTATGCTTACTTGGATTAGGGCTGCACAACCTTAAATAACAGTGTCTGGGGTGAGCAGAGGTGTGTGGTGACAACCGAAACAGAGCAAAACTCCAGACACAAAAAAACAAAACACTCAATAGGGTCGATTCAGAGCCAGAGAAAAGAGAGAGAAAGCACACTCTTTATTTTAGGAGAGAAAATCGCCATTCACTTTCATTGTCTACCTTGGGGCTGATTCAGATCCAGGAGAACATTTTCACCTTGCAGACAATGAAAGTGAATGGCAGTTTTCTCTCCTAAAAAGAAGAGAGAATTCTCACCTGGCTCTGAATCGATCCCTATGTCACAACAACCCCCAAAAATGAAATTCAAAGCAACAGTAACATTTAAAATACACTACTTTAAACTTAAAAAAAAAAAATGGGTGTTGCTCCGAGCGCAGAGGGCATCCCAGCTGAGTGCCGGCAGCCACATGACCATACCAGCCAGTCAGAGCGCTGGATTTCTTCCAGGGCCCGAGCTTTAAGATAAGACATGGGTGTTGTTCCGGTTTAATGTGCAGTTCACATAGGAATTCAAAAACAAGGAAAATGGGTCCTGTCACTAAATAATGCCATGAACATATAAATATGTTTGACACATATTCAATCAATGAGTATGTACCCCAATGTAATTTATCAATAATTCATCCATTTTGTGCTAGTGCAAAGCAGTATATAAAAATCCTAAGTACAAAATGGAGACGGGCAGGCTGATTCATCATTAGCGGCAGGTAGCGACAGATGAGCGTCTGTAGCAGGCATTTTCAGAGCGCCCGCTAGTAGTCGCAGTGCTCGCCCGTGAGTCGCTACTTTATAGTCGCTGTTCAGTAATGTTGAATACATTGTGAGGAATCGCTATTTGACCAGTACAGCGCTGTACGGGAGCGCATGTTAGCGACTGCTCATAGCGACCGACTCACACCATATTCAGGAAAAAAACAGCTTCACAAATCTCTGGCGCTGAAAAATAGTTGTTTGAAGCCCAGAGCGCAGGAGGCGGTGTGTTTAAAGTCTGTTTTCAAGCATCTGTCAAATAGTAACAAAGCGAAAACATATGGAATAACATTGTAACAACATTGTAACATGAACACTTTAATGCCAGACCTGTAATGTCATTTTTGAGGAAATATATAAAAAAAATTTAAAAAATATGAAAAAAAAAAAAAAAAAAAAATCGCTTTTTCAATGCCAGAAGAGGTCAAAGAATTATTTGTGATTTTTTTGAAAAAAAAAAAACCCGTTTAAAGAGAAGAAAAGGATCGTCCATAGAAATGTATGGGAGAGCGACAGGTAGCGAGAGGTCATACCTGGCGCTGTGCAAGGCTGAACGCTGGCGCTGTTAGCTGAGGCTGTGAAAATGATGAATCAGACGCTACATGGCGCTATTCCAGTCGCTAAACAGATTCTGCTTGATAAATGTGTAATTGCGTGCCGTGTCCGGCGTTGACCAGTCGCTGTCTGTCGCTACCGCTCATTAACCAGGCGCTACCTGACGCTATCCCTTCTTAAATAAGGGCCTTAGAAAGTGCCTGTGCATAAACACCAATATGTCTAATAAACCTGCAGATATGACTCTGCTGTACATCAGGCCAGAGATCCCAAAGTGCCTGTGCAAAATTGTATGAATAAATAAATGAATGATTAAATAAAAACAGTGATCTGATGTCCAAATCACAACCCATCTACTTGATAAAATTATTCCTAGTCACTAACACATATAAGTACACTTGACCCAAGGGACAAGTTCCAGTGAAGATACCAATGTGCAAAAACAAGAACATTCGGTGGTAGCATATAATGGGTTGTGAATCCCAATTCGGGATGCCCCATGAAGAGGTCCTAGAAAAATGGTTGCTCTTTAAAGTGAACCTATCATCAGGATTTTCACTATCCTTGTGATAGATCCTTGTTCCTGGGGCATTTTGATTTCGGATGCCTGGCTGTGTGAAAACCCTGAGACACCCCACACAACTCACCTTTCCACCAATCCCACAGTGCATGCATGGCTCCCGTCCAATCAGTGCTATAAGCTATACATACTAATGCATGGCATAAAGCGCCATAATAGAGAAGTGGAGTGGCCGCATCCCCAGTCTCCCTGCAGTCTGTTGCAAGCTTCTGCTCCCCAGCCCATCTGAATGGCTAGGTAGGAGCGTGCCTCAGCTGCAGGGAGGCCTGCCATGGTCCGAGAAAACTGCATGAGAGTGCCGGAAACAGAAAGGAGAGTGGGTCCTGTACAGGCCGTAAGCAGTTCCAGAAGTAAGTAGGTAAGTATTTGGGGTGTGAGAGGCTATGCACAGGAGGCGCTATCCCCAATCAGGATGCCCCCCCAGACACGAGCATTTAAAGAGGAACAAAACCCAGGACTTTCACCATCTTGGGTGTTGTTCCTCCTGCAGGGGAACCCCGATTTGGGATGTCCCACTGTGTGCACCCCCCATATGGGCCAAAAACGCTTTCTGCTCCCACGGTGAATGCTCAGGCTGCTCAGCAAATCAAAGGCTTGCGTTCCATTGAGATTTTCTTTTCTGCTCTAAAGAGCCACAAGGAAAGGTGAATGGATTGCCCGCCACCTGTCGCTCACTGTGATGCCAATCAGAGATGTCGGATGCAGGTAAACGCCCAGCTAAAAACATTGCGGGGATATGGCCACGGCCAGGAGATGTGTGGCTGAACTGTAAGCCCCCATATGAGAGGGCAGCGGGTGAGGCTGTATCAGAGGGAGTGAGCCAGGTTTCAGTAAAGGCCATGAAAGTGAAGAGGTTGGTAGTGAAGAGGTCGTGAATGTATGCCAGTTTGTTGCACACTGAACGTGCATTCCACAGTGCACAGGAGACAATGGGGGGAGTGTGTGGGGAGGGGGTGATTGTTAAGAGGTTGGCTAGGTTCTGTGTGTTTGTTGGTTTGCTACCATGGTGAAGGCTAATCTGTGATGAGTTGTGGGGTGTAGAGGAGCAGGGAGGCGAAGGAAATGGACCTGGGTTTTGAGCGATGTCACCAGCAGCAAGTAGGAGCAGAGAAAGGGAGAGGAGGTGACTGTGGGATTTGAAAGTGGCAGAGCGTGTTTTGCGGGTGCATTGAGAAAAGCAGAGAGATTTAGCCAGTGAGATAAATTCATGCGAGCAAAGCTAGGGGGATGAGAGCAGTGATGGAGAGATATAGGGGTCGATTCAAAGAAACATGTAACAGCTTTGATTTTGGTGCCGATCATCCTATTTTTCCCGAACGCTCGTGCGCTCGTATGAACTTGCGAGTGATTCTATAAGCTAATACGTTTCTATCCTAAAATTTAGGTCCGTTCGTATGGCAGTTCGCGAATCAGACCTATGTCAGTTTCCATCCTGAATTTTCCGTTTCATTTCTCAGGTTGCAACATTGGTTTTGCCCTTTTTCCTTTTTTGTCTGGACGTAAATCCTTCTGATCTTTTGCCTGCGCACTACAAACTTACCTCATTAAAGTGCATTCTAAATATTTGGTCTTTTATTTTTCTTTATTTCATTCATTTTGTAGTAACCAACCATTAATGATGCATTTGCATAAGTAAATCTTACTTTGTTTAATTTTTAGTTAACTTGCATTTTTTACTTGTGGATTTAATTTTAATATTTTGGCTTCAAATGGTACAACTTAAAATTTTTAGTGTGGTTACCCACACCCTCTACATACAGATTGCTCTCAAAAATTAAAAAACACCCAGCAACTTCTGCATGTTATCAGTCTAGAAACAGCCAAGATGGCGGGTCAGGTATTATCGGGCAGCCTGCAAACAGAAAGGGCCTTGTGACTGTGTTGCTCTGCATTCTTTGATTTCTGACCTTTCCGTGCCCCCAGCTCTGCTGTGTCTGTGCAAAATACAGCAGTAACCCACATCCTGCACTTTATCCCGCTCTCCTCTCCTCAGTAAGTGTGATGCATCTGACCAAAGATGAGCTAAAATAATTAAACAAAGCAAAGGTAAACAACTACACCAATAAATTCAAATTAAAAATATTATTCTAGTACATCAATTTAAAAAAAAATAACAAAGGACATAAGTTTCTTTAATTAACGCAAATATATGGATGTATTGCAAAATAAAGGTTTACATGCAAAGGACTAATTAAGGTCCACATTAAAATGCTTTTATAAGGCATACATGAAATGTATTGAATCAGGTATGCATTGCCATGCAATTTATGGCCTCGGCCATGCTGATACATGCAGTTCATTGGAGCTCAAGACGCGCAGACTCCTCCACATAGCCAAAAAACCTGTTCCAGAACAGCAATCCGACTGCTAAAAGGTGTCGGAAGTGGCTTTCTTTTAAAACGTATTTAGAGGTTGGAAAACTGTTCTTTGAATCACACGTAAACACATCCGATTAACCTAAGTTTTAGGTTTTTTTTTTTTTTTTTAAATTCTTTATTTTGAATTTTGCAGGTTTATAACATACATACATTCAATAGGGTCAACAATACAGGAAGCATAAAAGGAATGGGGGAGCTCAAGTAGATCACTATCATAACAGAGGTGACATATCGCAGTTGGGCAATGATATCAGGCAACAGTACATAATGCCATATGATGCGGATACCAGCTATAGGGGGTCACGAGGCGGGGGAACACAACGTGACGGAAGCCGCCTAGCGACCCTCCGTCCACTCCTCCCCGTCTCCTCTCCCCTTCGTCAGATACATTTAGCCATAGGGCTTTCCGCTAAGAATGGTTTCAATTCCTTTGTATCGAATAGGATCTCAAGCCCTCCCCAGGGAATAGGGACAGACGTACAAGGGGGGACCAAGGAGAGGTGTAATGGCAAAGGATAAAAAGAAAAGGGGGGGGTGGGGGAGAGATTGAGGGGAGGGATATGGTGCAAGAGGTTTGAGGGAAGGGTAGGTGTGGGTATAGGTGTGGCGTGTGGGACAGGGCACCCGGCCGAACGCCGCCCAGCAGCTGTCTAATTCAGGCCCAGCGCAGGAGGGGGCAGTGAATATCTCGCCTGGATGGAGAGTGACCGCGGGTGGCACCACAATCGACATAGCTTCTAATCGATCACGTGAACAAATTACGGAACTCTGCTGATTCTTCAAAAATCAGCCAAGGAAGCCAGGTAACTTTATATTGCTCATCCCGTTCATGGAGAGCTAAAGTTAAATCCTCCATTTCCTTAACGAGGACAACCTCCCTCACCCAGTCCCTAACGGAGGGAGCTTTCTTCTTTTTCCAGAATCTGGGTATAGCCTGTTTGGCCGCGTTCAACAGGTGAATCAGCAGTGTTTTCTTATATTTCCCTATCGGGGACTTCGTGGAGTGAAGCAGGACCTGCGCCGGGTCTCCCAGCAATTGTGCCCCTGTCAGCTGTTCTATAATGCCCAGGACCGCCCCCCAGTACTCCTGGATTTTGGGGCACCGCCAGAACAAATGGAATAGTGTCCCACGTTCCCCTCCGCATCTCCAGCAGCTCGCATCCGCCGAGTCATACATCTTGCCTAGCTTGTCAGGGGTGTAGTACCATCGAGTCAACAATTTATAATTCACTTCCTGGATTCTCGTGGCTACCGAGGATTTATGTATCAAGGTGGCTATCTTAGTTCTCTCTTTCTCCCCTAAGGGCCGACCCAAGTCCTGCTCCCACTCCCCCCAATAAGCAGGCGGGGACTCCACTTCCCGGTTGAGCAGCGCGTACAACAATGAAATCAGATGGGGTTGGGGCTGCCCCGCCAAACACAGCGTCTCAAAATCGGTAGGCTTCCTGGAGTTCTCCCTGCGGTAGCCCAGCCTGGACAGAACCGATTGAAACCGCAATAATGTCCAGGGATCCAGGTTCCCTTTCTCAAACTTCGCCCTCAGCTCACCCAGCGCGGCCCAGCCCCCCTCCGATAGCAAGTCGCCCCCCCTTAACTGGGCTACCTTCCCCCACTCCCTAAGGTCTACTCTTGTACAGTCAGGCATGAGTTGTGGATTGTCCAATAAAGCCAACATGGGGGAGGGCCATGGGGAGATATCAGAACGTTCCCTGAAACTCCGTAGGACATCCAGAGTAGGCGCTATGGTGGGGTGGGATCTCAGGGCTGGCACCCGGTTCTCTCTGTTCCAAACAACAGCATCTAGGGGGGCAGGGGCCAGTGAGTGCTCTAGCTGTACCCATCTCTTCGTCTCCTTGCACGTGTGCCACTCACATACCCTCTGTAAATGGGAAGCCACCCAATACGACTGAACATCCGGCATAGCCATACCCCCTAGGTGTTTGGGCTTGAATAACACCTGGCGACGGAGCCTTGCCCTCTTACTCTGCCACACAAATCCCAACAGAACTTTCTCCAGGTCCCTGAAGAAGCGGGTAGGTAACTTGATAGGGAGCGCCTGGAACAGGAACAACAGTTTTGGCAGGATCGACATTTTGATTATATTCACCCTACCCATCCACGAAAATGTAGGGGAGTCCCATTTTTCCAAATCAGCCTTTATTCTCTGGAATAGGGGCAGAAAGTTTAAGGCAAAGATGTTCGTCAGGCGATTCGGCAATCTCGTACCAAGGTATGCTATTGAATCCTTGGCCCACTTAAAAGAGAATGCCTGTTGGACAGTCCCGGCCACCTCAGCAGGGAGGGAGATGTTTAACGCCTCTGACTTCTCGAAGTTAATTTTGAAAAAGGATAGCCTCCCGAAGGCTTCAAACTCCTTCATTAACACAGGGACAGAGACCGTGGGATTTGTGATGAAGAACAAGAGGTCATCCGCGTAAGCGGCAACCTTATGAATACTGCCACCTACACTCAAACCCCTCACGTCCACATTCTTCCTTATGTTACATAGAAAAGGCTCTAAAGTCAAGGCGAATAGCAGAGGTGACAGTGGGCAGCCCTGTCGGGTTCCGTTACTGATCGGCAATGGGGCGGAGAGGTGGCCATTCACCTTGACTCTCGCGCGGGGTATCGTATACAGGGCCTCAATGCGTTTCCTAAGGTTTTCCCCTAAGCCTATATGTCTAAGGGTTCCCTGCATAAAAGGCCAACCTACCCTATCAAAGGCCTTTTCCGCGTCTGTGGACAACACCATCATTGGCACCCCCGCTGACTGTGCGGAGTACGTGACGCTAAGCGCCCGCACCACATTATCCCTGGCCTCCCTTCCCAACACGAAACCCGTTTGGTCCAAATGGACTACCTGTGCCACCACCGGGGCCAATCTGTTGGCCAAGATCTTTGCGTACAGCTTCAGGTCAGTGTTGAGGAGGGAGATGGGGCGGTAGCTCCCGCACGACAGAGGGTCCTTCCCCGCTTTGTGTAGGACTGAGATGTGGGCCTCAAGGTCTCCACCCGAGAAGGCGCCCGCCGCATCCGGGTCTGTAATGGTATTCCAGGCCCTAACCATATGGGGGCCCAGGATAGAAATGAATGCTTTATAATAGTGGACCGAATAACCATCAGGCCCTGGAGCCTTCCCCGACGGGGACTGTTTAAGCGCCTCTAGCAACTCCTCCATCCCAATCGGGTCCTCCAAGGAGGCCGCAATTTCATCTGCCACCGAGGGCATGCCTGATTTCTTAATGTAGTCCTCAATTTTATTCAGTTGCGACCGTGTCGGGGCCCCTCTGCTGAGATTATACAGGCCTGAATAGTAAGCCCTGAATACATCTGCTATCCCCTCCGTGGTATGTTGTGTTTTCTGCTCGCTATCGAGAATTGCCGAGATGAAGTTCTGGGATTGCTGTTGCTTGAGGGCCCTAGCTAGCAGAGCGCTGCTCTTATTACCGTACTCGTAGTAGGTGCGTCTGCATCTCCTAATGACATGCTTTGCTTTCTGCCGTAAAAGGGCGTTGAGTGCCTCCCTAGTCTGGGTCAGCTCCCCAAGTACCCGTGCCGCCTCAGATTGCTTGTGGGATAGTTCCAGGCCCCGTACCTTATCTGTAAGCTTCACTATTTGGGCCAGTCTTTCTCTCTTGAGCCTCGCCCCGTGGCTGATTAGGATGCCCCTGATCACGCTCTTGTGTGCCTCCCATAATGTGAGTAACGAGACCTCCCCATTACTATTGGTTCTGAAGTAGGACTCTAGGCCCTCCTTCACAGCTTGAGCCACCACCGCATCCTTAAGGAGGGACTCGTTCAGCCTCCAAGTGGAGGAGGGGGGTGGCCTGTCCACGAGCTCGAGGTCAAGAAACACCGGGGCGTGATCTGAAAAGGAGGTGGGGTATATCCCGTCTCCCGTGGCCAGGCTCAACAGGCTATGTGTCACCCATATGTAATCTAATCTAGAATATGTCCCGTGTACATGTGAGTAAAAAGAATAATCTTTCGTCCCAGGGTTCCTGACCCGCCAGGCATCCACCAGCTGCAGCCCATGCAATGCCCTCTTCAGAGAACGCAAGGCCAGATGCGAGAGCGCTGACTTCCCTGTGGAGGAGTCCAGTAGTGGTTCCAGAGCCAGGTTAAAATCACCCCCTAGGATGATCTCCCCCTCCCTGAATTTCTCGATCTTATCTAGGGTGCGCTTCAGGAATGGTATCTGCCCCTGATTGGGAGCGTATACAGAGGCTAAAGTATACATTTTTTGATTAATCAGTCCCTTAGCCAGCACCACCCGGCCCGATTCGTCTCTCCAGACCTCCTTCAGCAAGAAGGGGACGTCCTTGGAGATCAGGATTGCTACCCCTTTTTTCTTAGCATCTGCAGCGCAGCTGGTGAAAGCCTGGGGGAACAGCCTACTACAGAGTCTGGGCACGGAATCTCGTCTGAAATGTGTCTCCTGTAGGAAAATGATTTGCGCTTTACATCTCTTTAACTCCTGCCCTAGGATGGTTCTCTTTTCCGGGGTGTTAAGGCCCTTCACATTCAGGGTAATTACCTTTACAGGGGCCATACCTGCAGAAAAGAGCTAAGGGGGGGGAGGAGGACCAGAGATCGTCAGGCAGCGGTACTCCTCGCTGCACGTCCGGTCCCACACGCCAAGGGGGAGAAGAGAGTTATGACCAGAGGGGGAAATAGAAAAGGGAGGGAAACAGAGGGAGAGGAAATTGGTATCAGGGATATGGAGGAAAGACAAAAGGACTTAAGAGATGGACAAACAATTGTCGTGATGGGGGCGGGGACTAGCTAGTAGTCCAACATAAAGCCGGTGCCTTTTAAAGACGCACTAAGTGGGGGAGAAACTCCAAACCACGGGCTGAGAAGCCCAATACACGGTCTATTCCCGACAGGAGAAGGCCTAGGACTTCTCCGGAGGGGTGCACCAAATGGGGGGGAAGTGGAAGACCAAGCCTAAATAAACATCGGATAGGGAGTCGCACCAGTATTGTAGCTACTCAGCGAGGCAATTCGTGACCTTATGTCGCTATCGCCCTGTCAGACAAGATGCAGACAGTCCGAGGCGGCGGGGCACCACGCACAGCAGCACAACACTGCCCTATTTCAAGAAGGGGGGGGCCCCCGTGGGGCGAGACAAAAACCCAAGCAGGCCGATCCGTCCCCTCAGGGCACAGGGGGAGACCTCAATCAACAGATAGAACAACAAATTCTGGACATAACAGTGTGGCATCAAGCCAGTATTGTGGCTGCCCAGCGAGGCGCGCCACCGCCCCAGGGCGCCACCACCCCACCGGGCGGAGCGCGGGCAGGCCATCGCAGCCCAACCCCTCGCACAGCAGCACAACACGGCCGTGTAGCCAGGAAGAGTTTCCGTGAGGGGCAAGACGAGAATCCAAACGGAATGATCCGGCCCGTCAGGAAGCGGCACAGACATCAGTCATCTAGAGGTAGAACAGTTAACTCTGGATATGGCAGTACGGAGTCAATTCAGTATTGTTGCTGCTCAGCGAAGCGTGGCATGGCCTCAAGGCATCATCGTCCTGTCGGACAAAGCGCAGACAGGTCGCGGCGCCACGACACCACGCACAGCAGCGCAACACCACTGTATTGCTGGAGAGGGCCTCCATGAGGGGCGGGACATGGATCCTAACAGATCGGTCCGGCCCGTCATGGAGCAGCACCGGTAACAAACAGCAACCGCCAATACATTCACGCTCCGAACTTAACAATATGGCGTCTAACCAGTGCTGCAGCTCCCCAGCGAGGCACACCGCGGCCTTAAGGCGCTATCGCTCCGTCAGAGACCACTCAGACAGACCGAGGTGGGATGTCTCCGCGCTCGGGAGCTCAGCACCCCCGCTCTCCAAGCAGAGGTTCTCATGAAGGGCCGGACAAAGATCCGATCCGACCCGGCCGGCCCGTCAGGAGACAGCGTAGACATTAACATCAACAGTTTAAACAGTAAATTCTAAGCATGGCAGTGTGGCGTCAAGCCCGTATTGTAGCTGCTCGGCGAGGCGCGCCGCGCCACCAAGACGCCATGGCCCGCCAGGCAAAATGCAGACAGTCCAAAGTGAGATGGCACCACGCACAGCAGCACAACTCGTTCGCTTATCAGAGATGAGCTTCCATGGAGGGCAAGACAAGGTCTAAGCAGAACCGTCCGGCCCGCCAAGGAGTAACCCAGACGCCAATCAGCAGATAGAACAGAGAAAAAGGAAAAAGGAACTAAGTTTTAGGTTTTGATCCTAAGTTTTAGGATTTGATCCTACAATTTAGGAACGAACTTCCGATGATCGTAAGAGCATATACGAAATCGGACGTAGGCTCGTGCGAGTCGGAAATGGCCAAAAAAACAGGAAAAAATGACAAACACCCACCCAAACTTAGGATTCTAGATCCGAAATCAATTAACTTTTGCTCTTTGAATCGAGGGGATAGAGACACTTACCAGGTGCAGGGGGATGCTGGGAGTTAAGGAATTTTAGAGTCAGAGGAAGCAGGACTGTAAAATACCAGAGGAGCATTGTTGGGGATAAGTTCTTCAGACAAGCAGAGTCTGGTGCCTGTTCCCTTCTGGTCACTTCGGGCTCAATTTGGGCCTAATTCTTTGATGGACTTCATAAATCCAGGACAGCAGCCCAGGCTGACATGCAGCCATTCCTCACAAAGATATACCACTTGTGAGATGCCTTGATTAGCTCAAACAGCTGGGGGGTGGGTGGTACTAGGGCAATAAAGGTGCTTAGCTGGGGTTATCAGGAGGGGAAGCTAGGGGGTCACAAAACAAACAGTAATTATGTGAACAGAGTCATTGCATAGACAAAAGCAGTGATGGCTGACAACCTTGTTGCAATACATATGGGAAATACAGAGATGAGCAAACACAGATACAGTGTCATAATACATGAGAAAGGGAAAGTAACCAGTCATTAGCAGCAGATAAGTCCGTGTTCCCAGAGGACAGACCCAAATGTGGACCCAAACTGGCTAAACCGATCTTTGCAATTTTACTCCATATATATGCAATTAGGAAACCGATCCTTGCAATTTTACCCCATATATATGCAATTAGGAAACCGATCTTTGCAATTTTACTCCATATATATGCAATTAGGAAACCGATCTTTGCAATTTTACTCCATATATATGCAATTAGGAAACCGATCTTTACAATTTTACTCCATATATATGCAATTAGGAAACCGATCTTTACAATTTTACTCCATATATATGCAATTAGGAAACCGATCTTTACAATTTTACTCCATATATATGCAATTAGGAAACCGATTTCTGCAATTTTACTCCATATATATGCAATTAGGAAACCGATTTTTACAATTTTACTCCATATATATGCAATTAGGAAACCGATTTTTACAATTTTACTCCATATATATGCAATTAGGAAACCGATTTTTACAATTTTACTCCATATATATGCAATTAGGAAACCGATTTCTGCAATTTTACTCCATATATATGCAATTAGGAAACCGATCTTTGCAATCTTACTCCATATATATGCAATTTGGAAACCGATCTTTACAATTTTACTCCATATATATGCAATTAGGAAACCGATTTCTGCAATTTTACTCCATATATATACAATTAGGAAACCGATCTTTACAATTTACTCCATATATATGCAATTAGGAAACCGATCTTTGCAATTTTACTCCATATATATACAATTAGGAAACCGATCTTTGCAATTTTACTCCATATATATGCAATTAGGAAACCGATCTTTGCAATTTTACTCCATATATATGCAATTAGGAAACCGATTTCTGCAATTTTACTCCATATATATGCAATTAGGAAACCGATTTTTACAATTTTACTCCATATATATGCAATTAGGAAACCGATTTCTGCAATTTTACTCCATATATATGCAATTAGGAAACCGATCTTTACAATCTTACTCCATATATATGCAATTAGGAAACCGATTTCTGCAATTTTACTCCATATATATGCAATTAGGAAACCGATCTTTGCAATCTTACTCCATATATATGCAATTAGGAAACCGATCTTTGCAATTTTACTCCATATATATACAATTAGGAAACCGATCTTTGCAATCTTACTCCATATATATGCAATTAGGAAACCGATTTCTGCAATTTTACTCCATATATATGCAATTAGGAAACCGATTTTTACAATTTTACTCCATATATATACAATTAGGAAACCGATTTCTGCAATTTTACTCCATATATATGCAATTAGGAAACCGATTTTTACAATTTTACTCCATATATATACAATTAGGAAACCGATTTCTGCAATTTTACTCCATATATATGCAATTAGGAAACCGATTTCTGCAATTTTACTCCATATATATGCAATTAGGAAACCGATCTTTGCAATCTTACTCCATATATATGCAATTAGGAAACCGATCTTTGCAATTTTACTCCATATATATGCAATTAGGAAACCGATTTCTGCAATTTTACTCCATATATATGCAATTAGGAAACCGATCTTTACAATCTTACTCCATATATATGCAATTAGGAAACCGATCTTTGCAATCTTACTCCATATATATGCAATTAGGAAACCGATCTTTACAATTTTACTCCATATATATGCAATTAGGAAACCGATCTTTACAATCTTACTCCATATATATGCAATTAGGAAACCGATCCTTGCAATTTTACTCCATATATATACAATTAGGAAACCGATCTTTGCAATCTTACTTCATATATATGCAATTAGGAAACCGATCTTTACAATTTTACTCCATATATATGCAATTAGGAAACCGATCCTTGCAATTTTACTCCATATATATACAATTAGGAAACCGATCTTTGCAATTTTACTCCATATATATGCAATTAGGAAACCGATCCTTGCAATTTTACTCCATATATATACAATTAGGAAACCGATCTTTGCAATCTTACTCCATATATATGCAATTAGGAAACCGATTTCTGCAATTTTACTCCATATATATGCAATTAGGAAACCGATTTTTACAATTTTACTCCATATATATACAATTAGGAAACCGATTTCTGCAATTTTACTCCATATATATGCAATTAGGAAACCGATTTTTACAATTTTACTCCATATATATGCAATTAGGAAACCGATTTCTGCAATTTTACTCCATATATATACAATTAGGAAACCGATCTTTACAATCTTACTCCATATATATGCAATTAGGAAACCGATTTCTGCAATTTTACTCCATATATATGCAATTAGGAAACCGATCTTTACAATCTTACTCCATATATATGCAATTAGGAAACCGATTTCTGCAATTTTACTCCATATATATGCAATTAGGAAACCGATCTTTACAATCTTACTCCATATATATGCAATTAGGAAACCGATCTTTGCAATCTTACTCCATATATATGCAATTAGGAAACCGATCTTTGCAATTTTACTCCATATATATACAATTAGGAAACCGATTTCTGCAATTTTACTCCATATATATGCAATTAGGAAACCGATTTTTACAATCTTACTCCATATATATGCAATTAGGAAACCGATCTTTGCAATCTTACTCCATATATATGCAATTAGGAAACCGATCCTTGCAATTTTACTCCATATATATGCAATTAGGAAACCGATCTTTGCAATTTTACTCCATATATATGCAATTAGGAAACCGATCTTTGCAATTTTACTCCATATATATACAATTAGGAAACCGATTTCTGCAATTTTACTCCATATATATGCAATTAGGAAACCGATTTCTGCAATTTTACTCCATATATATGCAATTAGTAAACCGATTTTTACAATTTTACTCCATATATATACAATTAGGAAACCGATACTTACAATTTTACTCCATATATATGCAATTAGGAAACCGATCTTTACAATTTTACTCCATATATATGCAATTAGGAAACCGATTTTTACAATTTTACTCCATATATATGCAATTAGGAAACCGATTTTTACAAATTTACTCCATATATATGCAATTAGGAAACCGATTTTTACAATTTTACCCCATATATATGCAATTAGGAAACCGATTTCTGCAATTTTACTCCATATATATGCAATTAGGAAACCGATCTTTACAATTTTACTCCATATATATGCAATTAGGAAACCGATCTTTGCAATTTTACTCCATATATATGCAATTAGGAAACCGATCTTTGCAATTTTACTCCATATATATGCAATTAGGAAACCGATCTTTACAATTTTACTCCATATATATGCAATTAGGAAACCGATCTTTGCAATCTTACTCCATATATATGCAATTTGGAAACCGATCTTTACAATTTTACTCCATATATATGCAATTAGGAAACCAATCTTTGCAATTTTACTCCATATATATGCAATTAGGAAACCGATCTTTGCAATTTTACTCCATATATATGCAATTAGGAAACCGATTTCTGCAATTTTACTCCATATATATGCAATTAGGAAACCGATTTTTACAATTTTACTCCATATATATGCAATTAGGAAACCGATTTCTGCAATTTTACTCCATATATATGCAATTAGGAAACCGATCTTTACAATCTTACGCCATATATATGCAATTAGGAAACCGATTTCTGCAATCTTACTCCATATATATGCAATTAGGAAACCGATTTTTACAATTTTACTCCATATATATGCAATTAGGAAACCGATTTCTGCAATTTTACTCCATATATATGCAATTAGGAAACCGATCTTTACAATCTTACTCCATATATATGCAATTAGGAAACCGATCTTTACAATTTTACTCCATATATATGCAATTAGGAAACCGATTTTTACAATTTTACTCCATATATATGCAATTAGGAAACCGATCTTTGCAATTTTACTCCATATATATGCAATTAGGAAACCGATCCTTGCAATTTTACTCCATATATATATGCAATTAGGAAACCGATCTTTACAATTTTACTCCATATATATGCAATTAGGAAACCGATCCTTGCAATTTTACTCCATATATATGCAATTAGGAAACCGATTTTTACATTTATTCTAGAGAGAAGCGCGAGACACAGATGGAACGGGGTTGAGTTAAGGTTTCTGGGCCTCCTGGAGGGTTTTTCCCCGTGGGACATCCAGATTTTGGATGCCCTGCGCGGAGGGATATGATCGGCCCGGGAATCTTATAGATTTGTTGGTCCACTTTAAGAAGTGGTGACAGCAATCATGCGTCTGCTGCTGGCACATCTACATTCCACCAAAACCAAACTTAATTTTTTTATGGCACCGTATATTTACTGTGTAGAACCAACCCAGGCCACCCCATACACTTATCTTGGTTCCTGATCCAACAACACATGCGCAATCCACGCCCGCATCACCGCTATACTTTTTGATTGGAATGTGACTGTGGCAGTCATAGCTGAATGGTTGGCGCTGGCATGCTCCCATGCTCCCTGTTAGAGTGAAGCAGGGGATCCGGACGAGAGTTCACTCAGAACCACTGTTGTTAGACAAAGGCTAAGAAGCTCTGATTGGATCAGTGGATGCATATGCCCCCTACGACCAGGAGGATGTGAGTTTGTTACGGCAAGCAAGGCTGGTTTCACACAGCGGTGCACACCCCAAGGGTGAGCACCAAGGGCGAGGACAAAAACCCAGGATAGACAAATTTCTTGGATTTTGGGCCATAGTAACGCAATACATATAGTGTTTTCCACTTGTAAGAGAAACATACCAATATTTCTACACACCCCCATCTTTATGTGGTAAAACATAGCAATATTTTAGCACAAAAAATAAATATATAAAATCTCAATCAAAAATTGAATGTAACATTACCTCAGTGCTGATGTATGTAAAACCTGCATGCCGTAAATAAACTTGAAATCTGGATCGTAAACGTTGTAACAACTCCACAAACATGTAGAATCTTCGAAAAAAAATCATATAAATTACCTAAAGGTGGGCAGAAATTGCAAAGAACATCAGTCATTTGTAATATCCTCTCTTAGAAGGTGTGTTAGAATAAACTTACCAAATACTGAACTTTCCTGATTATTTCCATATTTCCATATGTAAAACGTTAAAACGAGTAACTTCAAGAGGCTAGAAGATATAGACGGCAGGAAAACTTATCATTGCTGGTCCTTAGTTGCTTGTATCCACTGTATGCTGTTGTCCAAATCGCGATCTTTGCCTCTCCACAGCTACACTTTTTGTTGGCTGTGGAATTTTTGAAATGTGGGAAGGCAAATCTGTCGCACGAGGTCCTTCTCCCTCCTGCAAACTTCAGGGCAGCTTCAAGAATATTGGACATGTGATCCAATTTAATTGGCTCCAGTACTTTGCGACTTATCCATTTTTTACCTCCCTTAGAATAATCTACCTTGTGTCTTGGAGCTCCAGCAGCGTCACTTCCCTCTCTAGGATGATGGATTGTAGCTTGTTTTCTCCCAACGTTGTTATTATGAGTTAGGATTGCCAATCTAGTCCTAGCCTCCATGGAGTCAAAGCTATAGGCGATTCTTTTCGGCCTGTACTTGAGTACCATACTGTGGTAGGTCTCTAAATTGCCAGTTAGACAGAAATCCATGAGATGCTTTAGGTCTTTTTCCAGCTGTTTGTCCTCGACAATAGTGCACAGTGCCTGATATGCTTGCGAATTGGGGATAAGCCATTTGGGTCTCTCCGGTGAATCTTCCAATGGTAAGTGGCGGCAGTGATATTCCATTGATCCCTCTTTCCATGTATGCTGGTTTACTACATGGTACATAACACCATACCATAGTGACCGCAATGTATGTTCATCTCCTTGACAATTGCGACAACTCCAATAAAAGTGATTGATTATTGGAGCTATCCATGGTGCCAAATCCTGGGATGCAGATTTTCTTGAAGCCATAACCAATTTTCTTCGTAAGGATCTCACATAGTGCCAGATGTCGAACTGGTGATCCAAGTCTGCATATTTTTCAGCCATAAGCTTACGTATCCCAGAGTGTTTGTCAGTGCCAACCATTATGACTTCCAGTTGTTCCTCTAACACTCGGTCTAGACATCTTTGAAATGCCAGCTTCTCCATCGCAGCTGATGACGTAGCTTGGGTCACCTGTACCACCTCAAAATCGACAATATGTTTGGTTATCAAATTCATAAAGGTGTATACACAAAATTTGGCACTGTGACCGGGTGAATCACACTGACCATCCCCTGCAAGGTATAAAGATTCATGTCCGATGACAGCCTTGACTCTTGTTTTTTCTTGCAACCAAATCTCATAAATGGAGGGGAAAAGAAAGCGAGATTGGTATCGGTTAAATGAGGTACTGCCAAAAATTTCTACACCCGCCAAGTTGAATAGTTCTTTCACTTTTGTGTAGCTGGAACCACTACACAGTATTGAAGCTGAAATTAAAATGTTTCCTGCTGGAAATTTATTTATTAGTGGTTGGCTTTCCCAAACTTTGAATTCATGGCCGTCTCTGCACTTCCCAAAAACTGTCAACAGAGTTCCTGAGACCAATTTCTGTAAATATTTGACCTTTAGTAAACAATGTTCATGACCACAATATTGTGCATAGAACAGTTGGTCAAGGCATTTCTCGAAAACCAAAAATTTACGATCACTCATTATGGATTTTTCATCAGAATAAGTAGGTTTGGTTATTGGTCGGGGAGGTGAAGATTGAAAAGCTATGTCTGAATCATCAGTTGCAGCTTGTAGCTCTTCTGAATGCAGTGTGTCATCCAAATCATATCTTCCACTTTTTTTGGTGCTGGATCTCCACTGGTGTCTGACTGAACAATAAATTGAGAATTCTGCTCATTTATTTCTTCGAGGGATTGCACTTCAAAATGAGAGGCTGCAAACTGATGTTCAGGAAGGGCATGTATGGGAGAGAATTGTACTGAATGAACAGTTGACTTACTAATTTTCTTTTGAGGAGTTGAATGAACTCGAGCACCAGTTGTTATAGTACCTAGAGGAATGTTGACCATAGCGGATTCTAATGTTGTCCGTTCCTCTGGTTGATCCAGTGTTGTTTGACTGGACTTGTCACTGACATCAATAATCGCAGATTGTGTTGAAGCATTTCTCGTTTCTACATTCTTCCAAAACTGTGTTGAATGACACTCACAACAACAAGTAACAGGTCCAGCGTTCAGAACCATTGGAATTTCCACTTCTGCTAAACCGATCATGGTGTCGTCTGATGTTTGTGCACAAGATGTACCTGGTTGTGGTTCCAGGCTGGTGGATGAGCTGGTGGTAGAATCCGTTTTCTTCTTTCTTTTACGTGTTTTTGGAATTGCAATATTATCGCTTTCTTGTGGAAAAATCAATGGGATCGCTGTTGGCAATAGATTTTTTTTGCCATGTTTAATTGTGAAACATTCTTCTGTGAAATGTTTAGTACACATTCGATACTTGTCGTAATGTGTGTCTTGCAGTATTAAGGAGATTAGGTCTTTCTTTACATTTATGTCTGCTCCTGCAGCATCCAGCCATTTCTCAACCTTCTCCAGAGATTTGGGAAAAACATGTAGATGTATTATAGTTTCTCCGATTTTTTGTTGCTTGACAGTCCTACACCGCTTGACAATGCACTTGGGCATTTCTAAAAGGAGGAGAAAAAATAATTGATTTGTCGGTCCCAAATATACAAATATCATATAGTAAACATTATAAAGGTATTTACATATTCTACTATTATTAACTCTTTTTTGCAATTATATTCAAAAACAAGAATTTTGGTTCCCATTGCCTTGATAGCAGCTTAGAGGAATGGACGCGAATGGCTCCGATTGTGCAACAACCGTATGTGTTTGGCCGCCGCGGGTGCGCTCCCTGTTAGAGGGAAGCGCAAGACGCGGCCTCCAGCGCTCTGAGCCGCTGTTGTTGGACGCCGCTTGGACGCGCATAACACAGCGGCTCTGAGCGCTGTGATTGGACGAGCGAGTCACGTGGGAGCGGGGTCAGGTGAGTGTTTCCGGGGGTTTGGGGGGGTTTAACACAGCGGGGCACCCCCGATCGGGGTGCCCCACCGAAGTGGACCAAAACCCGGGATAGTCAAAATCCAGGGTGTAGGTCCACTTTAAACAAACATTTTAGAATTAACTTGGCTAAAGCTTTATTTTGAAAAGTTATAAACTTACTTGGTCCGCTATGTTTGTAGTCTGAAGTCACACGTGTCAGGAGAGGATCGATCAATCACTTTCAATTGCAATGCACGAATATCTTTGACGAAATGCTGCTAAATTAAAGTTTCATCAATTTATTTCGGTTAGTGATGAATATAGTGCACACATATTGACCCATATTTGTGACACATAAGATAAATAATTTGTTACTATCGAAAGTAAGCTGATTTCCGTGCGTTTGTTACGGCAACGCCAGAGTTGCATCTTCACCATGTTCTCACACCAGATCTCAAGCGTTACAAAACCCAGGTCTTTGACCAATAAGGTCTATTTTACGACAACATTCAAAGTGTAATGCCCGGATCATGAATATCCTGTATCGCTGCAACTAAAGCGTTTTGCATGTTTCTGAGTTAGCGATGTTTTTAAAAAAAATTGTAAAATATTTATTTGGGATGTCCCTGGTGGATGTGCATGGTCGGCCTATTAATTTGGGATTCCCATGGTGCCCTAGCATTTTTTTCAGAATTATTTGGTATGCCCCTGGTGGCCGTGCATTTTTCGCAGAATTTTTTGGGATGCCCCTGGTGGCCGTGCATTCTTTGCAGAATTGTTTGGGATTCCCAGAGTGGCCGTGCATGTTTAGCAAAATTATTTGGGATGCCCCTGGTGGATGTGCATGGTTTGCTGGTTAGTTTGGCATGCCTTTGGTAGCAGTTTTTTTGTTACCCAGTATTCCAGGATTCCACTCTATAATATGTATAGGACGCCACTTTGTAAGGAAATGACAGAGGGATAATTCAGAATCAATTAACAATTGTTTATGTATAATTGTATAATGGAGTTGCCAAGATCGGTTTAATAATTGCATGTATTGGGAGTAGAAGTGCCAAGATTGGATTAGGATTTGCATATATATAGAGTAGAAGTGGCAAGAGTTGATTTAGATTTGCACATATAAATAGCAGAATCGCCTAAATCGGTTTACCAATTGCAAATATATGGATTAAAAATACCAAGATCGGTTCTATATAAATGCCGCTCACACCATGCCGGCATTTTTAATTTTTTTTTCAGGGAAAATTCGATCGGCACGAACCCAAAAAAATTCGGGTTCGTGCCGAATCGAATTTTCCCTGAAATTCGGAGCGAATTCCGGATCGGACGAACTGGTTCGCTCATCTCTAATAGTTGGTATATATGATTAGGTAGAGCGTAGATGCGCGAGTGGACAGGCAGTTAGTTGGGTGGGTGACTGTGCCTCCAGGGTCTAACAATTCCACCTTAGCTCCAGAGCAGCTGCTGTTTCAGGGCCTAGTTAGGTAAGTGAGTGGGCAGATAGTTGGGTGGTCCAGTAGGCAGATAGGTGGGTGAGTGGCAGGTAGGTAGGTGGGAGGCTCAGCAGGTAGGTAGGAAGATAGGTGGGTGAGTGAGTGAGTGGGCAGGTATATAAGTTGGCGGGTCGGTAGGTAGGCAAGGTCGGTAGGTAGGTGGGTGGGTCAGTAGGCAGATAGTTGGTTGATTTGAAGGTAGGTAGGTAGGTTGGAGGCTCAGCAGGTATGTGGGAAGGTAGGTGGGTGAGTGAGTGGGCAGGTAGGTAGGTGGGAAGGGCAGTAGGCAGAAAAATGGGTAGGTAGGTGGGTCATGAGGCACATAGGTAGGTGGGTCAGTAGGCAGATAGGTGGGTGAGTGAGTGGGCATGTAGGTAGTTGAGAAGGGCAGTAGGCAGAAAAATGGGTAGGTAGGTGGGTCATGAGGCACATAGGTAGGTGGGTCAGTAGGCAGATAGGTGGTTGATTGGCAGGTAGGTAGGTAGGTAGGTTGAAGGCTCAGCAGGTATGTAGGCAGATAGGTGGGTGAGTGAGTGGGCAGGTAGGTAGTTGAGAAGGGCAGTAGGCAGAAAAATGGGTAGGTAGGTGGGTCATGAGGCACATAGGTAGGTGGGTCAGTAGGCAGATAGGTGGGTGAGTGAGTGAGTGGGCAGGTATATAAGTTGCAAGGTCAGTAGGAATATGGTTAGGTAGTTAGGTGGGAGAGTCATTAGCCAGATAGGTAGGTGTGTGAGTGGCCAAGCAGCAGATCCACCCACTTACACGCACACTGGGCCGAGGCTCCCTCCCGCATACCAGCTGGTTGGCTGATCTTGCTGCCGATCCCTCTGCCCGCCTGCCTGCTAACCATTCAATCCGCCCGCCTGCTTGTTTGCCATAGTTGGTATATGAGCATATTATACATATATTTTATATATTAAAAAAAACATATTTTTATTATTAACTTATATTAAAATAATCAATAACTCACCTATCCTACGCGTCCAACGAAACCACGTGCAAACGAAGCGTAGGGGAGGAATATAAGGCAGCAGGGAGGAGCTGAAAGGTGGAGGGAGTGAAAGGCGGGTATATGCCAATGAGGAGACATATCCCCGCCTTTCACTCCCTCCGCCTTTCAGTCTCTTCTCTGCTCTGCAGAGCGCGCTCGCGCGCTCACGTAGATGAAAAAAAAACAAAAGACGCGCATTCGCAGTAGCGCCGCTAGGTAAAGTGAAGCGCCGCTTGCCCCGGGAGCGAGCGGCGCTTCACTTTACCTACGTCGGCACTACTGCGCATGCGCGAGGTTTAGAAGAGGAAGAGGTCAAACGTTCTCTTCCTCTTAGATGTATATCAAATATGGCGGCGCGAAATTGAAATTGAAGCGACGCTGCGCTGGGTCATCTAAGGTAGGTATTTTTTTTTATTATTAACGATAAGGATTCATGGCGAATAGAATGGTTAATTAAATGACGGGGAAAAAAAAAACGTGAGGGTGTTGGTCCACTTTAAAATATAGGGGAGCAATAAATAGATATGGGGGAGTTTTTTTCCTGCCTTCCTTTACCAAAAGAGGGTGGGAGTGCAGGGGGAGGAGGCAGGAAAATACAGGCTGGGTCCTTTAGTTCTAAACCTTGTTATATTTTATGAGTATAAAACATACCTTCAATTTCAGCAATGATGTCTGCACAACCAAAAATTCAAGAATTAATAAGCTTAAAAGGACCCAGCCTGTATTTTCCTGGCTCATCCCCTGCACTCCCACCCTCTTTTGGTAAAGGAAGGCAGGAGAAAAGAGGCAGGAAAAAAACTCCCCCATATCTATTTAAAACTTTTTTAGGGTTCCCTAACCTTGCATAAAGCGGGAGCTGTACAGAAAAGACGACAGGTAGTCACCACTAACTCAGGTGGTGGCTCCCCTGCCCGTCCCTCTATCCCCCCCTAAAAGGAGCAATAAATAACTATTATATTTAGAACATGGTTTTCATTATTATAGTAGACATTCAATAACTAGTCAGAAACCTTTGCTTCATAGAGCATAAATATTAAATCCCATATAATGGTGTCAGTGGAGGGGCTGTTTATACTGCAGGGTTGCTGGACCATCTATTTTACCCCCGGGGCTCAAAGCATTCGCCTGGCTGATGAAGCTGTGCCCATCATTATGTGACCCCCCAAGCAATTCCCCCTCAACTAAAGGGTTGATTCAACACCATGAGAATTTTTCTCTCATCAGACCCACAGAGAGAGAGAGAGAGAGAAGCTCCGCCCCCTGGGAGGAAACACAAAACTGAACAGAGGTTAAAAGCCCACCTCAGTTCTTTCTGTTTCCTCCCTGGGAAGCACAGGACAGTTGGACTACGGCCTGTTTGTTTTTTTAGGTTGCTGTTTTCTGCTCCAGGAGACACCTGGAATCGTTCATTTTTGGGTGTAGCTCACCCGAGGTTTATCCTGATGAAGTGGCTGGGCACTTAGGATTCCACGCAATGTGTGGAATCCTATCTCCTGTTTTAGGGGACGGCAGGGTACCATCTGCTTGGGCTTCACATTGTAGGTTATTTATATATATTAATTTGCATATTTTGCACATGTTTCCTCAGCACTTTAATAGCACTGTAGCACTTTCTGTATCCGAATCATGTTTAGCACTTAGTAGATATTAGTATCAATTTGTGATTAGGTGATTATTAAGGATCATATTATTTAGTTTAGTGTTTTTCGGCCAGAGGTTGGTCCCCTGCCATGAAATTATGTATGTGTGTGGGTGGATGTTTTTATGATGTAATGAATGAATTTTTATTAATAAACTAATTTGATGAATGTCACTTGATTGTATCTATTTGAGGGCTCTTTGGTGCAGTAGCTGTTTCCCTGGCGGTTGCTGGAGCCGCAATATAGCACATTTTTCTGAGATTATCCTTTTAAAGTGGACCAACACCCAGGATTTTGACTATCCTTGGTATTGGTCCACTTCCCCGGGGCACCCCGATCGGGGGTGCCCCGCTGTGTGAAACCCCCCAGAAAGCCCCAAAAACTCACCTGACCCCGCTCCCACGTGACTTGCTCCACCAATCACCGCCGACGGACAAGCGAGGTCCATCGACGGACAAGGGGAGCGCACCCGCCGGCACCTCTCGCGCTTCACTCTAACAGGGAGTGCGCCTGCCATTCACAAAGGGCCGGCGCGAGTGCGCGCCCTGCTACAGGGATGCGCGAGCGGCGCCGGCTCGCGCATGTGCTGCTGGAACGAGGAGCAGGTAGGAATTGCGGGCGTACTGGGGGGGTTTCACACAGCGGGGCACCCCCGATCGGGGTACCCCGCAGGCAGCAAGCTGATCGGCCCGGCAATCTTATAGATTCCCGGGCCGATCAGCATAGGGTGTTGGTCCACTTTAAGGGAACTGCCATTTCAGCACATAACCCTCTTACTATATAATTGTGGATTGGTGGTGCATTAGATAATCTTTTTTTTTTTTTTTTATTTATGCTTTTTAAATTGTGCAGTAAAACAATACAATTGCAGTAAAACAATGCAATTACAATCACAAGTATTACCGCTCTTATACTACAATTACAACTATAATTGTAACCACCCATAGCAACGTACATACACACCAGCCATTATTCACACCACAGTCACTCTCAGGCTCACCTGCTTAAATTGAGCTCATCTTATGGAGAATACATTTTATCCCTGGAGGATGAGCCACCGGTAGTCCCTAGCCACTAGTGGAGTTGGGGGCATTAAGCCACGTTCCCCATACATGCTCAAACTTGTTCGGACATCCCCTAGCCTGGTAGGTCAGCTTATACAGAATCAGTTTACCGTTTATCAAGCTCTTCCAACCTGAAAGACTTGGTTTGTTTGGATGTTTCCAGTTTAAAAGAGGGCATTTCCTCGCATAAAACATTAGTAGACGTAACAGGATTTTTTGCGGGCCATCATCCAACATGGGTTCCACCACACTTAATAGACAGAGGGATGCTGACTTCCTCACAGGGAGGCCCAATGAGATCGAAATAAAGTCAGACACCCCATCCCAGAATGCAGAAATAATCGGACATTCCCAGATCATGTGCAGCAAAGAGCCGACAACAGTGTTGCACCTAGGGCAAAGGTCTGTTTCTGCCAGGCCCATCCTTTTCAACCTAACTGGGGTTAGATACCCCGATGAAGCCATATGGCCTGGATCAGCCTATCTCTAGCATCTATAACAGAGGAATACAGGTTATCAACAGCTTCTTCCCAATCCTTCTGGTCCACGCCTGGGATCAATTCTTCCCATTTCCTCTGTGCTTTTTCTAAAGGGGATGGTTGGCTTAGAAGGAGGGCATTATATAACGTAGAGGTGGGCTTGCTTATATCCTTAGATCTTATCAGGGACTCAATCGGTGATTCCAGCAGTTGCAGTCCCACAATAGGGATCTGGGATCTTAGGGCGTGCCGGAGCTGTAGGTACCGGAAGAAGTCTCTGGGCGACAGTGCGAACGCATGGCACAGCTGCTCGTATGTCATCAGAGTCCCTCCAATAAATAGCTGCGCTAATGAGATTATTCCCTGTTTTTTCCAAAAAATTGTGTCAGGAAGGGCCCTCAATTCTGGCAAATTAGGGTTATCCCAGAGAGGGGTATTGGGAGACCATTCAGAAGGTGATCGGGGGGGATTCCTCATAGCCTGTACCTTCTGCCACACATATAGTGTCGCTCTCATACAGGTAGTGGCGTGCGGGAGACCCCTTGTTCCCCTGTACAATAGACTCTGCAAGGGAAGCACTGGGCCCAACAGAGAGGACTCAAGAGCCACCACCGGGTTACCAACGGGGAGGTTCATCCACCACGTAGTGTATACCAACTGTGCGGCATAAAAATACAGCATCATGTGCGGTGCGGCCAAACCACTCAATCCCGACGGGGCTTTAAGGATGGTTCTGTTCATTTTAGGGGGAGAGACCCCCCATATGAACCCGAATATGATTGAGTCCAAAAGTCGGAAGTGTGAGGCCGGCAGCACCACAGGCGACGCCTGGTACAAATATAGGAACTTAGGGATAAAGATCATTTTGATTATATTAATACGACCAATGACTGATAGAGGGAGAGCCGCCCATTGGGCCTCTTTTCTCCTGAGGGCACCAACCACTGGGCAGATATTCAGTTCGATAAATTTAGAAGGGTTCGCATGCATGACAATTCCCAAGTATTTAAAGTTTTCTACTCTCCGAAGCGATACCGGTGAAATCTGCGTTCCCCCTGGTTCATCCACCACATATACGCTGGATTTTTCCCAGTTAACCTTAAGGCCTGAAAATGAACCAAATTTTGTTATCAACTCCAGTAACGCCTCCAGAGAGCCCTTAGCATCAGCCAAATAGACTAAAGTATCATCTGCATACATGGAGACCTTCTCGACCACCTGTCCCAATTTCCACCCTTGAATCTCAGCGGAGTCTCGAATTAATGACGCCAAGGGCTCAATGGCCAGCGCAAACAGCAGCGGGGAGAGTGGGCACCCCTGTCGCATACCCCGACCCAGTGTCAACTCAGCTGTTATGACTCCATTTACTCTGACCCTCGCCTTAGGATTCTTATAAAGCAATTGGACGTATTTGACATAGGTTGGGGGGGAGGCCAAATTTAACTAACACTGCCCACAAATAGCGCCACTTGACAGAATCGAAGGCCTTTTCATTATCGAGTGAGACCACCACTCTACTCCCCGCATTGTCATGCCCAATTTGCAGATTACTAAACAGCCGTCTTATATTAATGCTCGTCGTTCGGCCTGGCATAAAGCCTGACTGATCATTACCAATGAGGGAGAGTGTCACCTTATTGAGGCGGAGTGCCAGTATTTTGGCGAGAACCTTGGCGTCCTGATTTAAGAGCGAGGTCTATAGGAACTGCAGGCATCTGGGGGTTTCCCATCTTTAAAAATAAGGGTGATAGTCGCTTCTGCAAAGGCTTCAGGAAGATGCTCTGATTGCAGGGCCCCCAAGAAGACCTCCAGCAGCCTCGGCGCTATGGTTTCACTATTTTTCTTGTACTACTCGGAGGGAAGCCCATCCGGCCCAGGGGCCTTTCGGCTAGACATTAGGGCTATTGCTTTCACTACTTCATTGCAGGTTATTGGACTATCTAGCATTTCCCTGTCAGACTCCGAAAGAGAAGGGAGAACTATAGGAGCAAGATAAGAATCCAGCTCTTCTAGATCGTAACTGACCTTAGAGGAGTAGAGGTAGCTGTAATAATCATAGAATTGCCTAGAAATTCTCTCCAAGTCAGTGATAAATTGGGTCTGATTGGTGATACCCGCAACCATTGTTTGTGGACTTTCTGCTCTGGAGAGGTATGCCAAGGTTCTCCCATTTTTATCCCCCTTCTCGAAAAGTGTTTGCTGTTTAAATAATAAGCTCTTTCTTGTGGATTCTGTTAGTGCTAGATTATACTCCCTCTGTAGGGCATTAAGTAAGTCATGATCTGAGGGGCTAGTTGTCTTCACAAATCTCTCTTCCGCTCTGGCTATTTTCTCTTCCAGCTCTCGGATGACCCTCCCCCTCTCTACCCTGGCCCCCTTTATGGCACTGATGGCACTGCCTCTAACCACCGCCTTGAAAGCGTCCCAGCATGTGTTAGCTGAGGTCTCCTCCCCATTGCACTGCCAGTATCTTTCCTGTTCGCTGAACATTGAACCATAAACCTCTTCATCCTCCAACCATAGGGGGTTTAATGTCCAGGGCCTAAGGCCCCCCCGGTTCCCAGACATGCAAAATGTCACCGTTAATGGCGAGTGGTCCGAGATACCCCGCGGCAGGTATTCACAGGCCACTACCCTGGCCAGCAGGCACTTAGACCCAAAGGCCATATCTATACGTGAGAGGGACTTATGAGGGATCGATAGACAGGAGAAAGACCTTTCCGTAGGATGCTTCTATCTCCATATTTCGGTTAGGCCCAGGGCCTCCGCCCATCCCGCTAGTGGAGTGGACGGGCCTGTCCCGGGCGTCAGCCGGTCTAGAGCTCTATCAAGGATCATGTTAAAGTCACCGGTCAGCAATAGGGGATCTCGCGGGAAGGTAGCCACTCTATCCATGATCTCTCGGAGGATCCCAATGTCAAATGGGGGCGGGATGTATAATCCCATGCATTAGATAATCTTTGGATGCTTCTGGTCACCCGAGGTTTATAGGCGGCCAGGGCAGTCTCACATAGTATTTTTTTCTGACACAGCATTAGTTCTGCGCTGTCCCTTTAGGATCACTTCCACCATTTCACTCATTTCACAGCAGAGTTTATAAATGGTATTTTTCTGCAGTACTCGCTTGATCTCTGAGGATCCGAGCCTGGATTTCCTGGGTCTCTTTCCTTGTTGAATGTTATTGGGCGTGGCTGCTGACCAGCGGCGCGCAGATGTCACTTCCGGGCGCAGACTTTGCTACATGTGGGCGACCCAGAGGTGTAAGAGCTTATTCTCCTTCGGAGCCCGAGGAGCAGTGAGTGCAGCGACCGCAGCAACAGGGGCAGCACAGCAGTGACACCCACGGCAAGGTAACCGACATTGACCTCCAACATCTTTCGGCTGACTCTCACACCCAGCCATTCAGATGATTGCAGATGGGAATGTGCCCTCGTCCAAAGGGAAACGTATGTCAGTGGCATAGGGCGCTGATTGGACGAGAGCCTGCGCATGCACCATGTGACCAGGGAAAGATACACAATGAGGCACCCCAAATCAGGATGCCTATGGGGCAAGACGCAAGACCTAAAATAATGAGACCTGGATTATGTTTTGTTTTAAATTGCCCCCCCCCTCCGCAACTAGTTAAGCAAAAGGAGGCACACTCAAATGATATAGAAATGTACAGAAACCTAAATAATGTATGCAGCTTCCTGGGTGCACTCCTACACTCCAAAAGCATCACATAAATATAGTTAAAGTGCCCCCTAAAAGCTTATTATAATAATGCATAAAGTGTTGTTACTGTATAGCAATGCATTAAATAATCATGCATAGATTCAGTGTACAATGTAAAAAGTCACCAAGTGGCCTAAGAACACCATAGGCAAACAAGATTACACAGGGAAATATACATACCGTATTTTTCGCCCTATAAGACACACCTGCCCATAAGACGCACATAAGATTTGGGGGAGGAAAATAAGAAAAAAATATTTTAAACCAAAAACGCACCATTACAGACAGTGTGGCATTCCCCCTATCCCATTACCATAGGCAGTGTGGAATGCCCCCATTCCATAGACAGTGTAGCATGCCCCCATCCCATTCCCCATATACCAGTGTGGCATTCCCCCCTTCCATTCCCCATATAGGCAGTGTGGCATTCACCCCCTCCCATTCCCCATATACCCAGTGTGGCATCCCCCTCCCATTCCCATATAGGCAGTGTGCACCCCATTATCATAAGCAGTGTGGCATTCCCCCCTCCTATTCCCCATATAGCCAGTGTACCCCCCTCTTAGTATAGGCTGTGTGGCATCCCCATCCCCCCAATAGTATAGGCTGTGTGGCATCCCCCTCCCCCCAATAGTATTGGCTGTGTGGCATCCCTGCCGGTAAAAGACAGCGATCGCAGCAGCGGGGCTGGGACAGAGCCCCCTCGGCTCCTCTGGGCTCCCGCAGTGTGACAGGCAACGCGGGCGCGCCGGGAACGGGTGAGTTTTTTTTTTTTGCATTTGCCCGATTAGGCGCATGGACATTTTCCCCCCACTTTTGGGGAAAAATAAGTGCGTCTTATAGGGCGAAAAATACGTAAATACTTTAGAAACCCAATCCCTTTTTGTAGCTGACACAATAAAATAAGAATTTCCAGCCCATTTATTGCAATGTAGGGGGGCGTGGCAGCGTCATGTGACTGGTGACGGGGGCATCACCATGGTCAGACCCAGGAAGAGAGCGCACGACAAGTGAGAGGAGCGTGGTGATTGGTTGGGCTGCGCTGGATGTGGATCAAACAATGAAGTAAGCCCTGCAGCCCCGGACTAGCAGAAATGGTCTAAGTGGGTCTTAAGGTGAGCATTTTTTTTTTTTTTTCTTATGGCTCAAAAATGATTTTAACAAGATGCTAACAATAAAATGCACGTAATAGAATAATGATAGCACCATTGTATATAGCACCATCAGGCTGCTTTCACACCGGGGCAATTGCGGGGCATTTGTGGTCTAATCACCAGTGAAATGCTGCCCTTAGCAATCTAGGGGCGCAGTCACCTACGCATTTGGCGTTTGCAGACAGAGCTCTTTGCGTCTCAAAAGCCTTGCCAGCAGCTGGGCTAGTGATTCCACTCCACATGAATGAAAAGCGCCAAAAATACTGGCGAACCAGCAGGTTTCACAGCATGGACCAAAGGCTGGGATAGTTTGGGTCATCATTAAAGAAGTAAGCTTGGTTGAACATTTCTGCTTGTAACTGTGGCTACTTTAAAGAGAAGCAACCACCTGCCTACAGTATATAGGACTCTAGGACCGATGGTCTCCTCTTTCAGCACTGTGAGTAAATACATTTGCACATGGGTTTTCTTCAGTAAAATTTTTAATTGGAACTAATGTGCGCATTGAGTCAGATCACACCACCCGCACATTTACTCACATTTACTCATTTACTAATGTAATTGCATGTGACTGCATGTGAGGGAGTGTTTTGCAAGGGGGGAATTGTTGAGCCATCAATTTACTATTGCTTATGGGGCCACGGCTGAATCGAGCCTATTGTGGCCCTTCTTTTTTTATGCATTCTTTATTTATCAAAGCTTTTACATGGTGTATCGACAAACGGTTCTAATAGAACAACATACAATTCAATACTAATAACACAGTACATGTGGCACATAAAGGGACAACACTGCCGATTCACCCACATTATTGTGAGGCTTCTTGATTTGAAAAAAAGAAACCTCAGGCTTGCCTGGCATACTCATGTCACCGGCGATTCCGCAGTGGATGTGTGAGCTCCATCCCCCCAGTCATACAGCAGGCAGCATACTCATGAGACCTCATCCACCAGATATGGATTAAACTTTAGCCCCTCCTCTCAGTCTCCAGTTGTTTTTGTGTTCCTGCCCAGGTAGGAGCCAGACCACTAGCTCCTGAACTGAAAGGTTTAGGTAAGTATCTGGTGCTGTGGGTTTGGGGCAGGCAAACCCATTTCTTGGCTCCGGACACGGACCGACATAAATCCGGGATACCCCCAGGGGACTGACCAGATTTCCGTTCCTTGACCATTGATTCCTTGATTCACTGACCATTAATGACAGGTGGGGTAAGTGGTGTTATGCTTTTACTAAGGATGATCTTCTAGAGAAAGCTGGGATTGCCGCCCCCCCCCCCCACCCGTCCGGTGCGAGAGTCAGGAAGGTCTCTACCCCCCCTTCTCTCATCTCCCCCTTCCCATTCACCCCCGCCACCTGGGATGTGTTCATTCGTCGGACAGGAGGGAGGGTGGCTGAGGACACTTCGGCAGCGACGCTTGCTGCGTTATTGAGGACAGGCTGGAGTCTGGAGGGCTTCGGAACATTCGCGCTCTGGATGGTCTCTACCAACTCTTTGCATTTTCCTGCCCCTGCCCTCAGATGGGGACAGTTTTTATAACCTACATATGTTCTTATTTAGCAAAGTGCAGGTTGTAGATCAGGTGGGGTACAGGTAGGTCTTCAGTGCTGTTGGAGAACCTTAGGTACCACCAGTGTAACATTTACCACAGGTTGAGAACCCCTGATTCAAGGTGTTACCTATGGTAATGCTGGTAGTTCATTCCTTGTTCATTATACAGTGGGGATGACATTCTGGTTTAGCCTGCACCTGACCAAGTGCGATTGGCTGTGTGCACTTGACTGTGGTGAATTCTGGCTTTTTGTTCTTTTTAAACCTTCTAAGGGAACTTAACTTGGTATTACCCTCTTGATTGTCTTTATCGGTGCTCCCACCATTTTTATAAGGAGCTTCTTATTCAGACAAGCTTCCAGGAGTCACCTATTTAAAATACATGTTACCTGTTTCATGCACTTTAGAATCGGTAACTTTGAGTGGACATTTTAATTGGAGTAGCCTTTATTCTGTCTAGTCATGTGGCTGTAGTATCTTACTATACATCAAGGGTAGGATAAGATTATCCACCTGGTTCTTCCGATTTGTCCTCCCTTTGGCCTAGCATCAGCTCCCAGGATCTTTGCCAAGGTTCTGGCCGATCCTCTGGCGTATTTTAGGTAAAGAGAGATCGGGATCATAGCTTGTTTGGACGATCTGCTACTCTTTGCCCCAAGCTGTGGATCCCTCCAGGAAGCAGTGTTTGCGCACCAGTCGGATGGCCCCAGGGTCTTGGGGCTTTCTGACCCCAGTCTTTCCCAGCACTATGGTTGGGTCAGCTACTCTCAAGGTCTCTCCAGATAGTATGTTTCCAGTTTTCGGGGGAGGGGCGTTAGTTCCAGTTATGTATACGCTGGATCCGGATGTGGCATCCCCCGCCTCCACCAGGGGCAATTCTGGTTTATGGAAGGCTTTTCAGACCTCTGCATGCTTTTGGGAAGACGCTGCTGCCGCGCGCTCGTCAGGACCAGGAAAGGCGCTGTCAGGTGAATACCCGCTGGGCCTCCACGTGTTTGATGGTGGGTTAAGAGGCCCCCTCTAGCCAGATCCTGATCCCCGCCTGGGAATATTAAGGGATGTTTTTGTTCCCTAGGCCAAGGAGCCCAAAGTCAAGGAGGCCAAAGCCAGGAAAGATCCCAGAAGGTATTCTTAGGAATCTAGGGGTCATAAGGAGCCCAGGGAGCAGAAAGAGCCCAGGTGTACTAGAATGGGTCAAGCTAGAACATGCACCATTTATCAGGCCCCCTTACCGGAGGGCTTTTCTAAACTTTTATGCAAGAATTGTTTAGAAGCAGTAATAGGGGGCAATTACCAGTGTATGTTATAGAACTTTTTTGAATCTTTTGATTCCAGAATGGCTTATTCATTTGAGTTTTTCAAGGACTCTTTTGTCCAAGCAACTTCGGGCAGGTCTGATGCTGGCCCGTCCAAATTCAGACAGGGATCTTTGGATGGGTAGGAGGAGAAGGGGGCTTCCTCAGATGAATCATTTCATTCTACAGTAACTGGGAGCAGTGTGGATGTTTCTTTGTCTGAGCATCCAGCTAGATTTAATTTTTCCTTAGAGCATGTTCTGGATGCCATCAGGGGAATTAGGTCTTCTCTGAATATTGAGAATTAGAATAGACCTCTTTCAGTGCAGGATTCCGTTTACAGAGGGAATCGCTAAAAGATGTCATGGCTAGGGAATGGAGGACACCTTAATCCAGGTTTTTCATTCCTAACTCCCTCCTTTAAGGACATGGGCTCCCTTAGAGATCCTTTAGATAAACAGTCAAATATACTCATAACAAAGCCTGGGATACTCGTTCTTTTTTACTCAAACCACTGCTAGCAACTGACTGTATTAGCAGAGTTTCAGAGCTTTGGATTGATAAGGTCAAAAATTGGATTTCTGGGGATGCCCCCTTTGACTCCTCCTCCCATTCCCAGTTGTTTTTGTGTTCCTCCTTGGGATAGGAGCTGGACCACTGCTCCTGAACCACGTGGGTTTAGGTAAGTAACTGGCGGTATGGGCTTGGACAGGCAGGTCCATTTCTCAGTCCTGGAGGCAGAAAAACAGCCAGGGGCCCGGGATACCCCCATGAACTCGGACAGTGTTCTATTCTTTTATCCCCGGACCTTGTTGGGACAAAGAGGGGTAAGCAGTTTTTTCCCTCGTCCTGAGGCTATTGCGGAGTTATTGGAGAAGACTGGGGTGGCCTGTTCCATTTCTTATTTTTTCTTTCTCCCCTTCTTAGGGCTTCCCTCTCTATGTATATCTTCCTCTCTCTCTGCCTCGCATCATGTTAGCGGAGGGGGGGGGGAGAAATGGCAGTACCCAGGGTTTTGTCCTGAGCAGATGGGGACTCGTCAGTTCTTATAACCTACATATGTTCTTATTCAGTAATAGGCGGGTTATATATGCAGCAATTCAGGCGAGGTATAGGTAGAGCTTAACTCCTGTTGGAAGACCTTAGGTACCACCAGTGTTACATTTACCACTGGTTAAGAACCCCTGATTTAGGGTGTTACCTATGGTAATGCTGGTAATTCATTCTCTTTTTGTTATGCAGTCAGGATGACAATCTGATTTGGTCTGCACCTAATGTAAGGGGAATTCTGTTTCTTGTATTTTAACCCTTATAAGGGAACATAACTTGGGATTACCCTGTTTTTTGCCTTTTTTGCACTTCCACCATTTTTTTTATAAGGAGCCTTTTATACTCAGACAAGCTTCCGATAGCTATCGATATATGGGACAGGTAATCTGGTGTTCTTTTTATGCACTTTAATAGTTGGTACCTTTTGAGTGGACACTATAATCGCAATGGCATTATTCTCGTTATTCGTGGCAGCAAGGGAAGGATAAGAGTCCTCCCTTTGGCTTGGCATCAGCTCCCAGACTCTGGCTGATCCTCTGGCGTAATTTAGGCATAGAGCCTGATAGAGGGATCGGGATCATAGCTGATTTTGGACAATCTGCTGCTTTGCCCTAAGCCTAGATAAATTATGTCAGGATCCTTATCTGACAAGACCTTACAGGATCAGTCCTTTGTGGGGGTGTTGCCCCGTATAGGGTGGGTCCTGAATTACAAGAATCCAGTTTAGTTCCGTCTCAGGTCATGACTTATTTAAGGTTCGTGATCTATTCGATCATTCAGAACATTGTCTTGCCTTCGCAGAGATAAGGGCCCTCCATGAATCCGTTCAGTCTTTGTCTACTAATAGGACGGCCAGTGCGCCAGGCTATGAGTCTTTGGGTTTTTTTTTTTTTGCCCCTAGCCTTTCCAGCAGTAAGGTGGGGTCAGCTATTCTGGTGGTCTCTCAAGCTTCATATCTTGAGCACCTGGGACAAATCTTTGGAATCCCTGGTAGATTTGAAGTTCCCCAACTTGGTGAAATGGTGGGTGTGCGAGGACAGATTTTTTTTTTAGTCCCATGGACAAAACTGTTACAACAGTCGCTGCCTCATGAATTTGGGGAGCCCATTGTGGGGCTTTGACTTTAGATGGCAGATGGTCTGAAAAAGTTGAATCAGTCTTCCTTAAAGTGGACCAACACCCAGGATTTTGACTATCCTGGGTGTTGGTCCACTTAGGCGGGGCACCCCGCAAAAACTCACCTCTCCCCGCTCCCACGTGACCTCGTCCGGCCAATGACAGCGCTCAGAGCCGCTCTGGTATGCGCGTCCAAAGCCGCTTGGACGCGCATTCCAGAGCGCTGTCATTGGCTGCGTCTCTCGCTTCCCTCTAACAGGGAGCGCGCCTGCGCCGGCCATTCACAAAACGGCCGGCGCGGGAGCGCGCCCTGCTAGAGGGAAGCGAGAGACGCGGCCGCGTCTCGCGCATGCGCCGTTGGATCGCCGGTAAGGTAAGGATTGTGGGCCTCCTGGGGGGTTCCTCCCCGCGGGACATCCCGATTTCGGATGCCCCGCGGGGAGGGATCTGATCGGTCCGGGAATCTTATAGATTCCCGGGCCGATCCCCCCTGGGTGTTGGTCCACTTTAAACCTAAAGGCATTGATAACAGTTAAAGAGGTTTTTTTCATTGTCTTGCACCAGCCAAGGGGTCGACAGGTTCAGATCAGAACAGACAAGACAACGACCTTAGTTTATTTTGAATCAACAGGGAAACACCAGATTGCTCCAACTCCTTGCAAAAGAAATTCTGCTTTGGGTTGAACAGAACCGGCTTTCTTTTTCAGCCAGAGTGCCAGAATCAATTGCCAGACTTTCTAACTTGCTCTCCATTTTTGGAGGCAGAATGGTCTCTGAACCAGGCAGTGTTTTGATCACGTGGGTGCACTGAGGGGGGTCTCTGGAGTTGGATCTCTTTGTTTCAGGGTAGAATTGCAAAATTGAAGATTTTTTTTCTCTAAATCCCTCTGACCTGGCTCTGGGAGTAGACGCTCTGTCACTGGAAAGCTTTGTATGTTATGCCTTAAATGTATGTATATATGACTTATACAGCCTATAAAATAAAGGCTCTGTATCTCTGTGTTCACCGTTTGTATATGCAAAAGAGGGTTGTTGCTGGAAAGCTCTTAGAACATGTCTGACTATTTAGAGATAGTTTTATACTGAATGGGTTGCTTTAAAGTACTACATCTCTTTATAATCAGACATTGGAGCTTTCCTGTTACACAAAGTAGAAATGGCCTACAAAATGATGCAGACTCTATGGCTGCAGGCAATTCGGGATGCCCCAGTTTGTGAAACCCACCTAAGTTGTCTGATGTGCTTACTTTGCCAAGGAGCCCATGGCGCGCACGTGGCCAGTGGCAGCATTACGCTCATCTTTTTTCAGGCTGTGCATGGCCGCACCCTCAGTAACTGAATGGCTGGTGTGGCTGCACACATCCTAGGGATGCCACATGCCGCTTGTGAGTGCGGTAACAAAAGCGAGCCACTGGCAGGTTTTCACGCAGTGGGGCATCCTAAATTGGCATGCTTCACTTTAATAAACCACTGAGCTGCCTGACCAGTAACTCACCCAATTGCTGGATCTCATCCTGAGCCAACCAGGTTGAAACTGTGGTCACTGGCACTTCCGCGTAGGGATTGGGCCTTCCACCATCAGTCACAGGGACGTTGACATGCCCTGTCCTATCACTGCAATGGAGCAAGCGTGTCAGGCCTCGGCACACCCCCTCCATTGCAGTGAATGTAGAGGGCGAGACTAGGGCGTTTCCTTTCCTCCTCCACAGGATTTGCCCCCTCTCAAAATATTACTCAGCAGCAACTTGGAAGGTTTTCCCATAACGCCATATTCCTGCTGCTGATGATGAAGGGACAGGCAAGAAAAGACACCACGCTATTATGCTCCTTGTGTCAGCCGCAGCTCTTCCATCTGGCACCAGTGTTTTTAAGACACAAAACCCGCTGCCCCAAGGAAAGTCTAGCAACCAGCTCTGGAGTCTGAGGCCCTGAATAGTTTTGAGCGCTTTACCACTTACCAATCACTGAGTTCCAGCACCCTGCATTGGCACTTTCTGCCTCCTCCAGGACAGATTTATGCTACTCCACATGCGACAATTCCACAGGACAATTATTTTATAATGTGCTCCAAAACCCCTTTGATTTTTAGTCATGTTTCAGACAACACCACGTGTGACTCCCCCCCCCCCCTCCGTAATAAATCTGACTACCAGATGTCACTATACCTCTGACACCATGCCTACGGAATATTTTTTGGCAGTTTTGGGCTAAAGGAGCGCACCATGGTAAGCATACTCTCTCCCCCTGGGGCATGCCCCACTGTGTAAAACCCCCCAAGACGCCTGGAAATTCACCTTCTTTCCTGGTCCAACAGCGCATCCGTGAAGAGCGATTGCATCCCCACTATCCCTTTAGCAGGGCGGGTGTCCGTGCCAGGCTTTTGTGCCGGTGTGGGCATGCTCCCTGTGAAAGGGTAGTGGGGGATGAGCGGGTCATTCATGACTACAAGAGTGGTTGAAAGTATTTTACTCTACAATATGCCGAGTAAAAGCAGAAAGTCTTTTACTCTACAACATGCCGAGTAAAAGCAGAAAGTCTTTTACTCTACAACATGCAGAGTAAAAGCAGAAAGTCTTTTACTCTACAACATGCAGAGTAAAAGCAGAAAGTCTTTTACTCTAGAACATGCAAAGTAAAAGAAGAAAGTATTTTACTCCTACAACATGCAAAGTAAAAGCAGAAAATATTTACTTTCTTCTTCTTGGGGGTCCTCCTATTTTTCTGCTCATGACTCAGACATGTCAGATGTTGCGGAAGTTTCTCCCTTGCAAATGGAAGATTGGGCCTCTGTTTCGGAGTTCCCTCCTCAGGAAGGGTTTTGGTTTCCTCCGGGGGTCTTACCTTTCCTCTTGCATATGATTTATTTATCTATGGGCATTGAGTCGGGGGGCCTAGATCTAAGCATGATGGATTCGATCATGTCTTGGTTCGGAATACGTCCTAATCCTTTACGTTTCATAGTTCACTCAGGGATATTATTTTAAATGAGTGGAAGGATCCAGCTATAAAGATTTCAGGTCTCGGGGCCTTAAAAGAAGGTATCCTTTTTTCAGAAGAGGATTCCGACTTTTGGGAAAAGTGTCCCAAGCTTTATGCACCTTTTTTTTAAAGGGGCGGATTTAGCCTTTGAGGATTTTGGTGTGTTCAAATACCCTTTAGACAAAAAGGCCAAATCTAACACGCTTAGACTATTTTGGCTTCCGCTTGTGTTTTTAGCTCATTGGGATTTTACCTTCAGTAGTTGTTTATTAGAACAAACTAGTCTGGAAAAGATACTCAAGACCTTACCAATTCTTTTCTCAGCTATGGCATTCATTACGGATGTAATGGCTGAATCTGTTTCTGACGCAAAGTATGGCTGTGACCAATTCATTGTGCAGACTCTATGGTTGAGGACCTGGTCTGGCATTGTTGGGTGAAGGAGGCGCCTTTGTGTTATGCCCTTTGATGGGCAGTCCCTTTTTGGGCCCAAGCTAGGGTTGCTGATAGCTAGCTGATATAAGTGAAGAAGTGTCTTCCTACCCGTTTTAAAGGTTCAGTTAATAGGTGATTTCATGCCCAGCTTTCTTTTAGGTGCTTCTTATTCGTATTAACAGGGAAGTTTCTATAGGAACCAGGCCCCAGCCTCTGCCAGGAGAGGGATATTTAGGGGTCTTCGTTGTTGGAACTTCAGTCCAAACCTAAGAAACAATGATGCCAGGCTTCGCATTGGGGCCAGAGTTAGGGTTTTCTTGGCAGTTCCTTTCTAGATTGACGTTTATTTCAATTGGGATAAAGGAGGATTTTCCCATAGAATTACTTAAACCCCTCCTTTTTTGGTCACTGCCCGGCCCAGGGGTTTGGAAGAGAGATTGGCAATCCAGGAAAGTCTGGCTACCATGTTGTCAAGAGGGGTGGGTATCTCAGTCCCTTATTGGCAGCAGGATGCAGGATTTTATTCCAGCATCTTTTTCAGATTTATTCTGAACCTAAATAAACTGAATTTTAGTGTCTGGTACAGACATTTCCGAATGGAAACAATTTTTCTCAGTGAGGAATATCATTCCCCCGGGCTCTTTTATGGTATCAGTAGATCTGAAGGATGCTTATTGGCAAGTCCCAATGAGTTCCCTTGTCCAGTCTTTTCTAAGGTTATAAGCGATAAGGGTCAGTGACCAAATATTTCACTTCCAATTTGTCTGCCTCCCTTTCGGCCTGGCATCGGATCCCAGGCTTTTTACCAAGATTTTAGCGGAACCTCTGGCATATCTGAGATAGAGAAGGATTGGCATTCTGGCTTATTTAGACAATCTGTTGCTGTTTGCCCCGTTGAGGGAGAAATTGCTTCAGGATCTCTGTTGCATCTTGCAGCTGTTAGAACAACTCGGTTGGGTTCTGAACCTCGAGAAATCGTGCTTGGTTCCCTCTCAGGTGATGACATACTTGAGGTTTGAGATCAACACCATCCATCAGGCATTAGTTTACCCTCTCAGAAGATAGTGACCCTCCAGGAAGCCGTCCAGTCTCTCTGTGGCAGTCCATCATCATCAGTAAAACAGGCTATGAAGGTTTTGGGATATCGGACTTCCGCTTTTCCCGCATTGAGATGGGGCCAGTAGAATTCAATAACTCTACAGGTGCACATCCTGGGCAGTTGAAACTGGTCCCGGGAAGGCTTGGAAGAAGGGATTCCAGTACCCAGACTGGTAAGGAAAGCATTAGAATTTTGGCTTACCAGGGACAAATGTCAATGGTCTAGCCTGTAGGGACCCCAAAGAAAGGATAGTGTCTACAGATGCTTCGACTTGAGGTTGGGGGGACCCCTTGCAAGGCCTGGAAAGCTCAGGGGAAATGATCCAGTGCTCTGAGTCAGTCTTCATAGAACTTGAGAAAGTTAATTGCAGTAAAGGAAGCATTAGGAGCTTTACCACTTCTTCTGGAATATCGTTATGTCCAGATAAGTTTGGACAACGCAACTATGGTAGTATATTTGAATCATCAGGGGGGGAACAAGGTCCCCTCAATTGTTGTCCGCAGAGATTTTGCTATAGGTGGAACAACATTTTAATTCTCTGTCAGTAGTTCATCTAAAAGGAACATTGAATAAGGTAGCAGATTTTCTGAGCCGATCTCCACTAAGGACATTGAAATAGTCACTGAATCCAGAATTGTTCAAGCTAATCTGTGACCAGGGAGACACTCCAGGGATTGATCTATTTGCATTAGCAAAGAATCACAAGTTGGAGAAGTACTTTTAATTGAATCCAGCGGGTCCGGCCTTGAGTGGATGCACTGGCTCATGACTCGACGTTTACCTAGCTTATGGGTTTTCATCCAGTTTGTTTGCTCCCGCTGGTATTGAACAAGATATTCAAGTAACCATCCACAGTTTTGCTGGCGGCCCAGGAGATTGTGGTTTTCAACGCTAGTGGCTCTATCCATTCAGGAGCCATGGATACTCCCAGTGATTCTGGAAATGTTATTGCAGGGGCCAGTTCTAAGTCTAGACCCTCAGAAGTGGAACCTGACAGTGTGTACCCTGAAGTCACCTTACTTTTAAGGAAAGGATATTCGAGGAAGGTTATCGATACTCTACTCTCAAGTAGGAAAATGGTGACTAGAAAGATTTATTTAAAGGTATGGAAGACCTTTAGGACTTGGAGAATACAGAATAAGAAATCATTCTCCAGGATTCCAGTTATTCTTGAATTTCTGCAGCACCGCATGGAAATAGAATCATAGAAACATAGAAGGTTTGACTGCAGAAGGAGACCATACGGTCCATCTAGTCTGCCCTTAAGTAACTGTATGTACTCTATATCTTAGGATAGATGTGTGCTTATCCCAGGCATGTTTAAATTCAGTGACTGTTGATTTTTCAACTACCTCTGCTGGAAGTTTGTTCCAAGCATCTACTACTCTTTCTGTAAAATAATATTTTCTAACATTGCTCCTGATCTTCCCCCCGACCAGCTTCAGGTTGTGCCCCCTTGTTCTATCATTAAGTTTCTTCTTAAAAACACTTCCCTCCTGAACCTTATTGAATCCTTTCACATATTTAAAGGTCTCAATCATGTCCCCCCTCTCCTTTCTTTCCTCCAGACTGTACATATTAAGTTCTTTAAGTCTCTCCTTCCTGGTGGAAGTCCTTCCACCATTTTTGTTGCCCGCCTTTGGACCCGTTCTATTTGAATAATGTCTTTTTGCAGGTAAGGTCTCCAGAACTGCACACAGTATTCTAGATGTGGCCTCACCAGGGCTCTATACAGCGGCATCACAACCTCCCTCTTCCTACTAGTGATGCCTCGAGCTATGCAGCCAAGCATCCTGCTTGCTTTTCCCACTGCCTGGCTACATTGTCCACTCATCTTGCAGCTATCAGTACCCCTAAATCTCTTTCCTCCAAGGTCCTGGCTAACACAGTACTGCCCATACGGTACTCAGAGCAGGGATTCCTTCTACCCAAGTGCATGATTTTACATTTAGAGACATTAAACTCTAGTTTCCACAGTTTTGACCATCTATCCAGTAAAGCCAAATCATGTTCCATGTTGCAGACACCTCCAGGAATATCCACCCTATTAGTAACCTTTGTATCATTAGCAAACAGACAAACTTTTCCTACCAGGCCTTCTCCTATGTCACTTACAAATATATTAAAAAGAATGGGGCCCAGGACAGAGCCTTGTGGCACACCACTTGTAACTCGCCTTTGTTCAGATTTCACACCATTAACAACAACACTCTGATACCGATCCTTCAGCCAACTGGAAATCCACTGAACTATCCAGGGATTGAGTCCTACCTTCAATAACTTGAGCTCTTTATGTGGTACAGTGTCAAAGGCTTTGCTAAAATCCAGATAGGTGATATCCACAGCACCACCTTCATCTAACACTTTAGTGACATTGTCAAAGAAATCAATAAGATTGGTCTGACATGATCAGCCCTCAGTGAAGCCGTGCTGTTTTTGAGTGTTTCCATTAATTTGACCACTATAGATGTTAAACTAACTGGCCTGTAATTACTGGCTTCTTCTCTACTCCCATTTTTATGGATTGGTACGACATTGGCCATTCTCCAATCATCTGGAACCTCACCAGTTGAAAGGGAATGGTTAAGTAAATCAGTCAGAGGGTCTGCAATTACAAATCTAAGTTCTCTTAGAACTCTGGGGTGGATTCCATCTGGACCCATCGCCTTACTTACCTTTAGATGTGCCAGCTCGGCTAAGACATCAGCCTCCAGAAACTCCAGAGCTGTGCCCTCCGGGCTGGATGCTGTGCTATGGCCATGCCTGCTACTATCTGAAAATACCGAACAAAAATAGCTATTCAGATGGTCAGCCACAGCCTTATCTCTGTCAATATAATTATTTTCCCTATTTCTAATTTTTGACACTGCATTGTTTTTCTTCTTTCTGTCACCAATATATCAGAAAAAGGCTTTATCTCCCCTCTTCATAGATTTGGCCACTTCTTCCTCCTTTTGCCCTTTAGCAGTCCTTATAATGAGTTTTGCTTCCCTCTGTTTAATTTTATATGCCTCTCTGTCAGCTATACTTCCACTCTCTCTACACTTCTTATAGGCAGACTTCTTTTCTTTTATGATCGTGCTGACTTCCCTAGTAAACCATAATGGTTTCTTCTTCCTTTTATTCTTGCTAGTTTGTTTCACATATTTCTTAGTTGCCTTTAAGATTGCCATTTTTAATAGTGACCACTGGGAACTCGCTTCTGCTACTCTGTTCCACTATGGGTCTTAGCGTACACTCCTTGAAAGTCCAGCTGCCAGCTTTTACCAGTATTTTTAGATAGTAATCCAGTGGAACCTTGCTAAGGTTCTTTCAGTCTTAGAATCTCCACACTTTGTTCCTACCAGGGAGTCTGATATTAAGTTCCTTACTTAGAAGGTTTTGTTCCTGGTAGCTATTCCTTCCGCCTGCAAGATAGGTGACATTTAGGCTTTATCTTGTTGTCGTCCTTTCCTCCAGGTATTCCCCGATGGGGTAGTGTTGAGAGTGGATCCTTGTTATCTTCAGAAAATTACTGCGGATTTTCACAGAACCCCAGAGATTGTTCTCCCTTCAGTGGACAATGAGAAGTCTGCAGATCAGAGATCTTTGGATGCCAGAGCTTATCTGTTGGAATATCTTTATCAAACCAAGGAGTGGAGGAAAGCGGGTAGTTTATTTGTGGCATTCTCAGGACCAAAGAACGGTCAACAAGTGTACAAGAGTACTATCAGGATGGCCTACCATGGTAGTTCGGTAGCGGTTAGCGTTACTGCACATTCTACAAGAAGCATGTCTACATCTGGAGCAGAGCAAGCTGAGGCCTCCATTGAACAGATTTATAAAGCAGCTACTTGGTCCTTGGCCTGAACTTTTGTGAGACATTATCATTTGGATCTACTTATTCAACAGGACCAGTCTTTCAGTAGAAGTGTTCTTTTCTGTTTTTTGGGAAAACTTAAGTTTGTTAGCTGGTAACTTCTTTTCTAAACATCCAAATGGGCAGCATACTGAGTTTTCCCTTTATTAATTGATATAGATTTTTATATTTGTTTTAACCAAGGTTTTTTGTGGGTCTGTCTCTTTTTTTTTCTCTCTTTCAGATCTCTACAACAACTGAGGAGTGAGGGTGGAGTCAAGTTTTTATGTTAATCTGGTGGTCAAGGTTTCCCTGCCTTGCGGGTTGTGAGCCAAGTGGAGACTATCTGGTTTGGAAGCCTTATGATCGGATAGTCCCCGGTATCTGGCTTAACATATCTCCATATGCGGAATACAGTAGCTCCGGCCACCATTGCCCTGTAAACTAGTATTAGGTTTAAGCCCAGGCTCAAGGTCCAAACTGCCGGCCCCTGGCCCTAGATTTTGCCAGCTCCATGCTCTTTGGCAGTGGAATGGTGCTCTTGCAAGAGTGCCGAGGCACAGAGCTTTTCCGCACCCACATGGCTGGATGGAGGGGTAATGGGGCAGGTGCAATGGGTAAATCACCTGCAGTCATAATAATACATCTCTCTACTTACACCATCCACTTCTAGTCCCCCACCATCCATTCTGATATATAGGCTGTGAGAACCGGCATCTCTTTCAGGGGTACACAGGTCCCCCTTCCTAACCTTGGTGCCTCGCCAAGAGTAATGGTGTGCTGCCAAGCCCAGTATCTTCATTCACTTAAACGCACTCTGGGCAGCAGGAGTGGCTGGAGGAAAAGATGGCAGCGGCCAAGGCTAGAAGGAGAGAGTGGCAGGTCAGGATGGACTTCAGAGGCCCTTTATTAAAGTCTTAAAAAGTCTTGGATCGTGGCTCCTGTGACCATGCTTCGGTGTCCCTCCAGCCACAGGAGAGTGGTGTCAAAGTCACCAGTGCCAGAATTGATGTAATTGAGTATGCCATAAAGCAGGCCAAAAGCTTGCGATATATGGAAAAAAAGTCTGCAACATGTAAAAATGAATGCCGAAATCCCATGCCACTTTTAAAGGCATTATTGAAATTGTATATTATTGTGTGCCAAATGGATGTCCCCAAGGTGCTGAGCTTTTCTTTTTTTTTAAAAAGTTTCTTTTTATTTGCAGTTCAACAAACATCAAAACCACCACAACAAGTGACATATAACATTGAGGTGCCGCAGGCACCCTTCTCAGTAGCACAATTTCAATGATATTTAGACACGGCAACCATACACTCACACATTCATACTGTCTGGACTTGGATATTTAGTAAACTGTTCCCTGGGATGGAGGGGTAAGTCAAGGAGCCGTTTCTCCCAGGATGTCTCCCCTGTTTCCTCAGTTCCATTTTAACTCGCTCAATGCACGCAAGTAAGCAGTCACGCCCCCTCAGTTTAACCCTGTCCCTCCTTAATCGTCCTCAGAAGCGGTGTCCTGACTCTGCAGCCAGGGACCCCACACCTTTTCAAACTTATCGGGCACCCCCCTGGCCGTGTATGTCAGTTTGTACATCGTAAGCTTCTGGTTAACTAGAGCCTTCCACGCCCGTACTGAGGGTTTGGCCGGATGTTTCCAATTAAGCAGAACACATTTCCTGGCATAAAAGAGCAGCAGCCTAAATAATGACTTTAGCGCCCCCGTCACTGACAGTGGCTCAACCACTCCCAGAAGACATATGGGAATCGATCCAGCGATCCGGATGCCCACCACCCCACCAATCAGGTCCATCACCTCTCCCCAATATCCCACCAGGACCCCGCAGGACCAGGTCATATGTTCCCATGAGCCAACCTCCCTCTCGCACCTGGGGCATATATCACTATCCAATAATCCCATCTTATGCAGACGTATTGGTGTGATGTAAGCCTGATGTAACCACTTGGTCTGGATAAATCTGTCTCTGGCTTCTATGACCGATGTGTGTATGTTCTCTAAGATTTCTTCCCAGTCATCCCGTTCTAAAGTCTGGTCTAGCGTTTGCCACTTACTTTCAATTTTCCCCCTAGGGGACTCCAGTCCGGCAACCAGACACTTGTATAATGTGGAGACAGGTTTCCCCAAGTCCGGTCCCCTCACCCCACTCTCCACGCAGGACACCGAAAAGTTCGGGCCGTCCCTACGGAATTGGGTCTGCAAAGCATGCCTGAGTTGCAGGTAGCGGAAGAAGTCCCGATGGGAAATTCGAAAGACCTCCCTTATTTGGTCGAACGAGAGAAGCACTTCGTCCCTGTACATCTGGCCCAGCGCCCGGAGGCCTCGCCCATCCCAGAACTGCGGGTCTTGCATAGCAACCAGCTCAGGAAGTTTGGGGTTGTTCCAGAGAGGAGCAAAGGGGGACCAGTACTGGGCCTCGACCTGATTCCTGTCCAACCTGGCCACCCTTTCCCATATGTTACACACTACCCTCATACAACCGGTAGCCTCTCGGACCCCCCGAACCCCCCTATACACCAAAAGGGATAGCCTCCCAGGAGAACCCAACACCTCCGCCTCCAGCCTCACCACCGGGTTGTTTTGCGGCTGACAGAGCCACCAGTGCGCGAACAGAAGCTGCGTGGCATAGTAATACAGTTGCATATGTGGGACCGCCAGTCCTCCCTCCGTGACCTGCGCTTTCATTATTTGTCTGTTCAGCCTAGGTGGAGATTGCCCCCAGATAAAGCCAAACAGAATTGAGTCCAGCATCTTGAAATGGGAAACGGGTAGTAGGACCGGCGAGGCCTGGTAGATATATAGAAATTTTGGAAGGAAAATCATTTTATATATATTGATTCTGCCCATAACTGACAGCGGCAAGCTCGCCCACTGGGTGACCCTCTGCTTTAGCTTTGACACGACAGGGGCAATATTTAGAGATATGAATTCGCTTGGTTGCCTGCTAATCAGGATCCCCAGGTATTTAAATTGTTGGACAATTTTAAGTTGGGACCTTGGGGAAATGTCGGGGGAAACAAGCTCATCCACTAACATTAAACTAGATTTATCCCAGTTAATCCTCAGGCCTGAGAATCTCCCAAACACACTAATAGTGTCTAGAGCTGCATCAAGAGACTTATGGCCATCCGCCAGGTACAACAGTGTGTCGTCTGCATAGAGAGATATCTTTTCCTCCACTGCTCCCAACTTCCATCCAACGATGCTTGGGGAGTTCCTGACAATGATCGCCAGGGGTTCAATAGCTAGTGCAAAAAGCAACGGTGAGAGTGGGCACCCCTGTCTTGTCCCCCTATGCAACACAAATGAGTCAGAGTAACACCCATTGACCCGTATCCGAGCTGTTGGCCGATCATATAACAGTTTGGTGTATGTAATGAAGCTGGCAGGAATCCCAAATCTTTCTAAAATTGCCCAAAGATATTCCCACTCCACTGAATCAAAGGCCTTTTCATTATCTAACGAGATGACCACTCTCTCCCCCTGATTATCGTGTACAATTTGGAGATTTGACATCAGCCTACGGAGATTCACCCCCGTGGTACGCCCCGGCATAAACCCTGACTGGTCTGGCCCAACCAAGTGTAGAATAACCTTGTTCAGCCTGGTGGCCAGTATTTTGGCTAATATTTTGGCATCTTGGTTCAGCAGGGATATGGGGCGGTAAGACGCGCAGGAGTCAGGGGGTCTCCCCTCTTTATAGATGAGGACCACATGTGCCTCACGAAAAGAGGCCGGTAGGCACCCACTCTCAAGGGCTTGTATCAGCACTTCCCACAGCTTGGGAGTCACCTGTTCAGGGTCCTGTTTATACCACTCAGCCGGCATCCCATCTGGTCCCGGCGCCTTCCTGCTAGAGAGCATTTTAATTGCGCCAGAGACCTCATCCATGGTGATGGGGGCATTCAGGGCCTCCTGATCATCCTCAGTCAGCCTAGGGAAGGCAATCTGATCCAGATAATCACCCAGGTCAGTTGCTCCATAGCTCGCCCTTGAAGAATACAAGGCCGAGTAGTATTCCAGGAACCTCTGGGCTATCTCCTTTCCCCCCGTCACCCTCGACCCGCTGTCCAGGATTTCGGCAATGTGATTGGACTGGCTTTCAGCTCTTGCTAGGTAGGCCAGGGTCTTACCGTTCTTGTCCCCTTTATCAAAGATTGCTGCCTGCTTATATAGTAGCAGTTTCCTAGCTGAGTCAGTCAAAAGCAGGTTATATTCCCTTTTAAGTGCCAACAATGTTGAGTGGTCCCCGCTGTCTAACGTTGTACTATACTTCTCCTCCGCTAGCGCAAGTCTGCTTTCAAGATCAGCCACTTCCCTTCCCTTCTTCCTCCTAACCGTCGCGATAGCGTTAATGGCCGCCCCTCTGGTGACAGCTTTAAAGGCGTCCCATCTTACTTCCACCGAGGTCTCCATCATGTTACACTCCCAGAATGCCGCAGTAGAAGACTGCAGACTGCTCTTAATGTCGGGGGATTCCAACCAAAGGGGGTTCAGGGTCCACCCAACCCAGTTCTCCTGTCGCAGTGACAGTTCAGCTGTTATCAACAGGGGTGAGTGGTCCGAGACCCCCCTCGGGAGGTAGTTGCAGGCTGCGACCCTGGCTAGAAAGTCGGACGAGGAGAACGCCAGGTCAATTCTAGACAGGGACTTGTGTGTAACCGAGTGACAGGAGTAAGCCCTGTCAGCGGGGTGCTTCCACCTCCAAAGTTCCTGCAGCCCCAGAGCCTCGGCCCAATTGGCCAGCTGAGTCCTGGGGCCCGGGGCTGGGGGGTAGGAGAGTACTTTCTCCATTATTCTATCCAGTGTCCTAGCAGAGAACGGTGGGGGAACATACACTCCGACTATTATCATAACAGTATCCATTAGTTTAGCATGGAGGATAACATAACAACCCTCTCGGTCGGTGTGTACTGAAAACACCACAAACGGGGTACCCTTAGAGACCAACACTGAAACACCTCTTGAGTAGGCCGAGAATGGGGCGTGAAAGGAACTCTGGATCCATGGCTTCTTCAAGGCCAGTATCCTCTGACCCACCAAATGGGTCTCTTGGAGAATGACTACGTTCGGCTTGTGCCTCTTTACACACTGGAGGACAGTAGCCCTCTTAATCTTATCGTTAAGCCCCCTGACATTCCAGGAGAGAAATTTACACTCACCCATCATTACCGCTTAAGATATCCCTATCAGGGGCTGCGTCCCTGCGGTTCACCATCCCTCCCAGAGAGCCTCCCGTTACTTGAGTCCAGCAATCATACTTCACAGTCATACCAACATATAGACAACAGTTCAAAAAACAGATAGTACAGTACTTAAAATCTAACCAACAGTTCCCCGCCCCCTGCCCCCCCACCCCGCTCCACCACCCCCCAACTCTGGCGAGCATCAAAACCGTCCCAACCGTAAACAACAACAGGTGTAACTTGTTGCAACTGGGATGCAGGTACCTACGCCTAGTGGGCCTGCAACAAAGGATTAACCACTTAATTGTCACTAGGGGGCAGGCTAGCTGTCTCAGGCTCCCAGGGTCGCATAGAAGCAGACACGGGGGGGGGAGGGGCAAATCAAGGAGTGGGGAAGAGGGGGAAGAAGGGAGGAAGAGAAGGGAAGGGGAAGGGGGGAGGGTCGTGGAAAGGGGCCTGCATCACTCCCCGGGGAACCCGAGCCCCACCTCTCCCGCGACTATCAGGACAGGATACTTTAGTGACTTGGGCAGTATCTCAAAGTGTAACAACCAACAACATTTAACTTTCAAACTTGGCGGTTCACCCCAGCCCTACAGGGCCGAGCAGGGGTGCACCCCAGGACCGCCAGCAGGGGAACCCCAAGGGGCCGGCGCCCTGGGCCACAAACCAGCACTGGTAACAATATAGTGAGTCTTGGCACCTCTCCGGACCAGGTCCCAGTCCATCAGGCCCCAGGCAGAGAGTCCAGCCAAGCATTGGCCTCCTCGGCCGAGACAAAGAACCTAGTGGACTCCCCGTCTTGCACACGTAGCCGCGCTGGAAACATCATGGAGTACTTGATTTTCTTCTTCCGGAGCCTCTCTCTTATTCCATTAAAGGAGCGGCGCATCTTTTGGACTTCAGGTGTAAAGTCCGGGAAGAAGGACAGACGGCTATTGTCATAGGTCACCACCCCTTTCGTCCTTGCTGCAGCCAGGATAGCGTCCCTGTCCCTGTAGTGGAGGACTTTAAATATGAAGGGTCTTGGTGGCGATCCTGGAGGGAGGGGTCTCACGGGAATCCTGTGCGCTCTTTCCACCGTGAAAAATTTAGTCAGATTGGCCGGGGTCAGCGTCTCCCTCACGAGGTTCTCGACAAACTGTTCTGGGGAGGGGACCTCAGCTTTTTCGGGGAGACCAAGGATTCTAATATTATTCCTCCGATTCCTATTTTCAGCGCCCTCAGCCCTTCCCATCAGGGCGGTCACTTGCCTCCTCAATAAAGCGATTTCCCCGGCGTGAGTTGATAGCCGGTCTTCCGTTTCTCCGATTCTCCTCTCCGCCTCCCCAGTGCGGTCTCGGATTTTATCCAGATCATGTCGCACATAATTAAACTGCTCTTGGAGGGCATCAAATTTGGATGTGAGGGCGCTCTGACATGAGGCAATAGCCGCCATTATGACTGCGGTATCAGGGTTAGAGGGCTCCCACTCCACCCCCCTCAGAGCCTCCATCGTTTGCGTGCTGCAGGTGACCGCCGTCGACTTGCGCTTCTTATTTCCTTTCATGTGTGGGGGGGGACCCCGGGTCGGTCCGCACGGCACAGCAATTGGGGGGGGGGATGTTGCCACGCGACCTATACAAATGAGTAGTTCCTCAACCTCTGACAGCGTAATATAGGGTGAGCAGAGGGCGCTGTATGTCAGTATGGAGGGGATCAGCAGCCCTTCCCGCCAGCAGCAGGGGTGTCTGAGGATGTCTCTGGGAGCCTTCCAGATGCCTCTATCAAGGGGATTGATATATCTTCCCCCAGGCCCAAATCTGATTCAGTCACTGGAGGCTTATATCCCACTGTTCAAGTGAAGCAATCCCTGAGAGGAGCCCCGTCTTCCACCCCCTCGCCGAGGCCCACCGTCTCCCCCACTCCCCAGTGATGATGGGATGGCAGTCTCTCCCCACCTATACCGAAGGGATCCGTGAGGTCTGTCACAGGAGCTGCAGCCAGCTATGCTCAGTGCAGGGGCTTGTCTCCCCCTCGGGCCCCCCTCCGACACCGCCGCAGCCCGGGGTAAATCTATGATGCGGCTGCTCTCCTTCTTCCCCCAGCCGCACACACAAGATGGCGCCGCCTCCCTCCGTCTCAGCCCGCCGGCGGTCCACGGCCCGCGGGGACGCACAGCTCACCTCCCGTCTTCAGATCACACACCGCCGCCGCCTGGGACAGGCGGATGCCGCTTCTCCGTCACCGCCACTCGGTAAGCCGCCGCCGCCGCCTCTCTCCCTCGCCCCACACAGGTCGCGCACGTGGCTGAGTCCGGCCGGTGCCCTCCGCTCCGCTCTTCCCGCCTGCTGGCCGTCCCAAGGGCCCCACAGCCGCCGATCCGCACAGCGATAAGATCCCCTTGCCAGGGGGAGTCCAGGGAGGGGTATAAGGACGATGCCCAGTTACCAGAAGGGGTATTGTTCAGGATTTATTGCGGAGCCCAGCTCAGGTGCGTCCGCTCAGCACGCCATCTTGGCCACGCCCCCGGTGCTGAGCTTTTCTAGTATTTTTTTTACGATGATTTATTTATTACAATTGTGCATTTTATGGAAAACTTTTCACTGTCTGCATTCTGTTGCTTTTAGGCCAAGATCTACAAGAATAAAGCAGCAAGACCTGTACACACAGAATGCTGCCACAGAGGTGAGTACGGCTTACACATGCCCAGTAAGTATATATATATTTTCGTTTAGGCAGAGTTTGTAGGGCTCGGGATGGATGGGGCAGAGTTTGTAGGGCTCGGGATGGATGGGGCAGAGTTTGTAGGGCTCGGGATGGATGGGGCAGAGTTTGTAGGGCTCGGGATGGATGGGGCAGAGTTTGTAGGGCTCGGGATGGATGGGGCAGAGCTGGGAGGACTTGGGATGGATGGGGCAGAGCTGGGAGGGCTCGGGATGGATGGGGCAGAGCTGGGAGGGCTCGGGATGGATGGGGCAGAGCTGGGAGGGCTCTGGATGGATGGGGCAGTGGTGGGAGGACTCGGGATGGATGGGCCAGAGCTGGGAGGGCTCGGGATGGATGGGGCAGAGCTGGGAGGGCTCTGGATAGATGGGGCAGAGCTGGGAGGGCTCCGGATAGATGGGGCAGAGTTGGGAGGGCTCTGGATGGATGGTGCAGAGCTGGGAGGGCTCGGGATGGATGGGGCAGAGCTGGGAGGGCTCTGGATGGATGGGGCAGTGGTGGGAGGACTCGGGATGGATGGGGCAGAGCTGGGAGGGCTCGGGATGGATGGGGCAGAGCTGGGAGGGCTCTGGATAGATGGGGCAGAGCTGGGAGGGCTCTGGATGGATGGGGCAGAGCTGGGAGGGCTCAGGATGGATGGGGCAGAGCTGGGAGGGCTCTGGATGGATGGGGCAGAGCTGGGAGGGCTCTGGATGGATGGGGCAGAGCTGGGAGGGCTCTGGATGGATGGGGCAGAGCTGAGAGGGCTCTGGATGGATGAGGCAGAGCTGCTTTATGGCATACTCAATTACATCAATTCTGGCACTGGTGACTGTGACACCACTCTCCTGAGGACTCCGGATGGATGTGGCAGTGGTGGGAGGGCTCGGGATGGATGGGGCAGAGCTGGGAGGGCTTGGGATGGATGGGGCAGAGCTGGGAGGGCTCTGGATGGATGGGGCAGTGGTGGGAGGGCTCGGGATGGATGGGGCAGAGCTGGGAGGGCTCGGGATGGATGGGGCAGTGGTGGGAGGACTCGGGATGGATGGGGCAGAGCTGGGAGGGCTCGGGATGGATGGGGCAGAGCTGGGAGGGCTCGGGATGGATGGGGCAGAGCTAGGAGGGCTCGGGATGGATGGGGCAGTGCTGGGAGGGCTCTGGATGGATGGGGCAGTGGTGGGAGGACTCGGGATGGATGGGGCAGAGCTGGGAGGGCTCGGGATGGATGGGGCAGAGCTGGAAGGGCTCGGGATGGATGGGGCAGAGCTGGGAGGGCTCTGGATGGATGGGGCAGAGCTGGGAGGGCTTGGGATGGATGGGGCAGAGCTTGGAGGGCTCTGGATGGATGGGGCAGAGCTGGGAGGGCTTGGGATGGATGGGGCAGTGGTGGGAGGACTCGGAATGGATGGGGCAGTGCTGGGAGGGCTCTGGATGGATGGGGCAGGGCTGGGAGGGCGCTGGATGGATGGGGCAGAGCTGGGAGAACCCGGGATGGCTGGGGCAGAGCTTGGAGGGCTCCGGATAGATGGGGCAGAGCTGGGAGGGCTTGGGATGGATGGGGCAGAGCTGGGAGGGCTCTGGATGGATGGGGAAGAGCTGGGAGGGCTTGGGATGGATGGGGCAGAGCTGGGAGGGCTCTGAATGGATGGGGCAGAGCTGGGAGGGCTCGGGATGGATGGGGCAGTGGTGGGAGGACTCGGAAAGGATGGCGCAGTGCTGGGAGGGCTCTGGATGGATGGGGCAGAGCTGGGAGGGCTCGGGATGGAAGGGTCAGAGCTGGGAGGGCTCGGGATGGATGGGGCAGAGCTGGGAGGGCTCAGGATGGATGGGGCATGGAGGGCTCTGGATAGATGGGGCAGAGCTGGGGGGGCTCTGGATAGATGAGGAAGAGCTGGGAGGGCTCTGGATGGATGGGGCAGAGCTGGGAGGGCTCTGAATGGATGGGGCAGTGGTGGAAGGGCTCTGGATGGATGGGGCAGTGGTGGAAAGGCTCTGGATGGATGGGGCAGTGATGGGAGGACTCGGGATGGATGGGGCAGTGGTGGGAGGACTCGGGATGGATGGGGCAGTGGTGGGAGGACTGGGGATAGATGGGGCAGTGGTGGGAGGTGTAATTGTATCCTCCATGGCAGGGCAGGACTAACTCTCCTACTCTATTTGCAATGGAGGGGTGTCCTATAAACAAGGCTCCATGGACGCCTTCATTAGAGGCTACCGGCACTGAATGTCTCCTTGGCATTGGTAAGTATGAAGGTGCCGCCACTACATGGAGGAGCTACAGAGGAACCCCGGACCTGCATGGAGGAGCTACAGAGGAACCCCGGACCATGCATAGAGGAGCTACAGAGGACCCCCGGACCTGCATGGAGGAGCTACAGACGACCCCCGGACCATGCATAGAGGAGCTACAGAGGACCCCCGGACCTGCATTGAGGAGCTACAGAGGACCCCCGGACCTGCATGGAGGAGCTACAGAGGACCCCCGGATCTGCATGGAGGAGCTACAGAGGACCTCCGGCCCTGCATGGAGGAGCTACAGAGGAGCCCCGGACCTGCATGGAGGAGCTGCAGAGGAACCCCGGACCTGCATGGAGGAGCTACAGAGGAACCCTGGACCTGCATGGAGGAGCTACATAGGAACCCCGGACCTGCATGGAGGAGCTACAGAGGAACCCTGGACCTGCATGGAGGAGCTACAGAGGAACCCTGGACCTGCATGGAGGAGCTACAGAGGAACCCCGGACCTGCATGGGGGAGCTACAGAGGAACCCTGGACCTGCATGGAGGAGCTACAGAGGAACCCCCGGACCTGCATGGAGGAGCTACAGAGGAACCCCGGACCTGCATGGAGGAGCTGCAGGAACCTGAAATTTTTGTGTTTCTACCTCGTGCCTTGCTTTTAAAGGTCTAGAGTGTATAAGTTGATTTTAGCCCTTTCTGCATATTGAATAAAATAAATGTTCTCATTTTGATCTGTTATGTGCAGTTTAGTCTTTGTTATGTGCAGTGTACTCTCCAGTCCGAATACATTGGGTGTGCCCTCTTATTTTGTATATCACCAAGGATTGCTGGTAAAACTCACCTATCCAGCATCCCCATGGCACAGGCGAGGGCGGCCAGCCAGCCATCAGGGCAATTGGTTCCATTCAGCTTATTGTCAGTGCGGGAAAGAAAATGGGTAAGTACATTGCTTCGAGTGGCTATGCGTATAGCGAAAGCTATTTCAGGGCCATGGCCCATGCATGCGCCATGGGATGAGCAGCCAATTGAGTTAATGCGTCACCAGGGTTTTACACAGTGGGAGATTGATTTATCCCAAATCGGCATGGCCCAGGGAGAGGGAATCGGCAGAGATGGGTTTTGGTCCAATTTAAAGCGGAAGAAAACCCAGGGCTTCCGACCCTGGAGCATCCCAAATCAGCATGCCCCACTGTGTAAAATCTCCTCTGAGTTAACGTTAATCTCGTCTTTCTCGGAGGCTCCTGTGGCATGAACCATAGGATCAGAGAAAGTTAAGCTTTCATGGCCGAACTGGGGTCTGTCACATAGTTGGGCATTCCCAATCGGGATGCCCCTGGGGCAAGTAACACAACCCAGGATAGTAAAAATCACAGGTTTTGTTTTGCTTTTAATGAGCTCTATGGCAAAAAATGTTAAAAATGGCACATCGTAAAAAAAAGGGGGTTTGATATAAATTGATGCCAAACATGATTTCCTTTTTCTACTGGTAGGAAATAAATCCATGAGTTACAGGTGTATGAGTGTTTCATTCCACTGAAGCCAGGGGGGATTTGCTGAATTTCCGTGCCTGTCTCCTGAGCATTAAAGACCCTGTCCAGAGACACACTAACTTCCTACCACTTTGTAAAATGAGCCAATTCAAAGTATCTCTAAATCTTATACATAAGCTCCCAAGTGTCCCTCATTTGGAGGGACTGGACTCAAACTAGGGCACTGCTATAAGGGGCCCCCTAAACTACTCACCCACAAATACGCTGCTACAAGGGGTATCCCAAACTGCTCACCCAAATATGCACTGCTATAAGGGGCATCCCAAACTGTTCACCCCAAACTGCACTGCTAAATGGGGCATCCCAAACTGCTCACTTACAAATGTGCTGCTACTATGGGTATCCCAAGCTGCTCACCCTCAAATATGCTGCTACAAGGGGTATCCCAAGCTGCTCACCCTCAAATACACTGCTACAAGGGGTATCCCACAATGCTTACCCACTAATATGCTGCTACATGGGGCACCCCAAACTGCACTGCTAAAAGAAGCATCCCAAATGGATCAACCATAAATGCACTTCTCACGCACATCTGTACTGGCACAAGGGGCATCACAAATTGGGGAAAAACATTAAAACAAGCTAAAAAGGGCATCTCAAATTGGTGAAATCATTGAAGAAGTAGCCACGTCATACTTTTTCGGAGAGTATGTAAGAAAATAAAAACAAAACTAAGCACCAGCCATTTGTGAAGCATTCTAATTGGGAGATGACCATTGCCATCATTGCCTCCAATTGTCCCTTATCCATTCTTAGGTGAATTGAGCAGAGCCTTTGGATTTGCTGTGTGTGCTTGCGCATTGTTTTGGTGCAGTTATACATGTGACTAGGGATATGGGGATTTCACACAACAGGGTCCAGAAACAAAGCCCAGTGTCTTCTGGGTTTGGCTCCGCTTGTGATCTTATGTCAGACCCTGGTGAAGGTGCGACTGCGGCATCGTCATGCCAAATGGATGGAAAGCAGCGCTATTCATAGCATCCTTCAACCCCTCACAACCCTCATATTCTAAGTATGCAGCACGTCCTGCTCCAGATAATGATTCATAACAGATGGGAATTACCTCCGCCAGAGGGCTGCGAGGAACAAGAATGATGGCTTCTCTGTTCGCAGGTGAGCAGGGCCTATCGGCCCTTGGCCCTGTAGAACTATTCCCACCCGTTCTATTTCTTCATTTATGCCTTCCAGCTTTGGCTGTGCTGGTCAGGTGATGGTAGGCTGCACCTTTTACAGGTGTTCTAGGAGCCTTGCTCCAACTGCAATCCCCCACCAAAGTGTAGGCGGTACAGGCTTATGGTGAGCCTGATGTGGGATGCCCCTCGCCACCCCCTTCCCCGGTTCTCGGTGGGCCTCTGCTAGTTGGTCGCCGCCCCCCACCCTCTTGCTGTCCTGCTCGTTCGGGGAGGGGGGGGTGTGATGTAGGTGTGTATTTGTGCCTTTTCTATTGTCATTTTTGTGCTCCGCGCCCGGGATCTTTTTTTCTCTGTCAGTTTTATCTTTTAAATCTGCCTCAGCTGACGCGCGCGCCTTTCAGCGTTTCCGTGGTCAGCGGTGATGTCACTGCAGGCGCTGCTGCGCCCCTATTGGCTGGCCAGTCACGTTAGGCCTTCGCGCTTTCTTGGGGCCGGAGCTTATCGGGCGGCACGCTCCGCGTCGTTCTCCCTGCGGCCCGCCCCTTGAGGTACCTTTCTCCCTTTTAAGGGGCTGTGCCTATTTGGTGATCGCTTGGACCTGTTTGCTAAGGGAGGTAAGTTGTCCCAGCGTAAGAAACAGCCGTGGCCCTTTCGAGGTTCAGGCGCCTTTACCCCCTCCTTCCGCGGATCCAGGTCTGGGAGAGGGGTATCCTTTGCGAGGCACAGGGGTGACTTCTGGAGCAGAGGCAGAGGACGTGCCCCCCCAGGAGCCTCCTGGGGCTCTAAGCCCAAGTCTGCCACCAAGTCCGTTCAGCCCCATCCGGGTGGGGGGACGGCTGAGGCTTATGTCTGGAGACAACAGGTCTCAGACTGGTGGATTCTGGAGGTGGTGTCCTCTGGCTACAAGATAGAGTTCGCTGCCTGGCCGCCCCCAAGATTCCTCAGGTCCCGGATCCCTCAAAATCCCCTGGCAGCTCAGGGTCTGTTTCTGGCTGTGCAAAACCTTCTGGACATGGGGGTCATCTGTCAGGTCCCTCCTTGGGAAAGAGGTCAGGGCTATTATTCCAATCTTTTCACAGTGCCCAAAAGGGATGGCTCAATCAGGCCCATCCTGGACTTAAAACTTCTCAACAAATTTGTCAGAACCAGGCACTTTCGCATGGAGACCTTGCGCTCAGCTGTCGGCTCGTTGCGCCCAGGGGACTTCATGACCTCCATAGACATCAAGGACGCGCACCTTCATGTTCCAGTCTTCCCGGGGCATCAGAAATTTCTCAGGTTCGCGCTGGAGGACCAGCATTACCAATTTGTAGCTCTGCCCTTCGGTTTCACCTCGGCTCCCAGAGTCTTCACCAAGGTGCTGGCGGTTGTTATGACTCTCCTCAGAGCTCAGGGCACTCGCATTCTTCCATATTTGAACGACCTTCTCATCACTTGTCAGTCTCTCCATCAGGCAGAACGGGATACCCAGTGGAGTCGTTCGGATGGGTGATCAATCACCCCAAATCTTCCCTATCCCCATCTCTGGTGACTTCCTTCCTGGGCATGAATCTGGATACTGTTCAGGCCAGGATCTTTCTTCCTCAGCAGAAGGTGGACTCTTTGCAAGCTCTAGTTCACTCCCTTCTGTCATGCCCTCACCCCTCCATCCGGCAGGGGATGCAGCTAGTGGGGCAGATGGTGTCCTGCTTCGAGGCGGTTCCCTATGTGCAGTTTCACATGAGACCTCTTCAACTCCATCTCCTATCAGTCTGGGACAAGAGTCCCCTGTCTCTGGATCAGGCTTTCATTCTGTCCCCTCTTGTCTGGCGGTCCCGCTTGTGGTGGCTGGACTCGAGGAACCTGTTGGGGGGCAGATCCTTCCTGGCCCCCTGTTGGGAGACAGTCACCACGGATGCCATTCTGACAGGTTGGGGGGTCTTCTGGAAGAACCTACAATTCCAGGGGCTGTGCGGCCCTCAGGAGGCCCATGCTCCTATCAACATCCTGGAACTAAGGGCGGTCAGGTTGATTCTGGCCCGTTTGACTCCTCACCTTCAGGGCCGGCCGGTCCAAGTACACTCAGACAACCAGACGGCGGTTGCCTACATCAATCATCAGTGAGGGGCTCGGAGCAAGAGTGCCCTCAGGGAAGTGTCCATGATTCTCTCTTGGGCGGAGGACAATGTTCCTTGCATTTCAGCTGTGTACATTCCGGGGGTGGAGAATCTGGAGGCAGACTCTCTGAGCAGGGGGACCTCTCGCCTGGGGGAATGGTCTCTCAGCAGCGAGGTCTTCCTATCCTTATGTCACCGCTGGGGGGTGCCGGACATGTATCTGTTTGCATCTCGCCACAATCACAAGCTCCCAGTCTTTGTTTCTCGGTCCCAGGATACTCTGGCCGTGGCCGTGGATGCTTTGACTCTATCCTGGTAGGGGTTCCGTCTCCTGTATATTTTTCCTCCATTCCCTCTGCTGGGCAGGGTTCTGTGCAAGTTGGTTCAAGAAAGGGTGCCAGCAATCCTGGTGGCCCCCCGCTGGCCAAGACAGGTGGGATTGGCAGACATCGTTCAACTAGCAGTCGATCATTACGCTCTGCCCATGGTCCCGGACCTTCTCACTCAGGGACAGCTTTGCCATCCCAATTTACAAACGCTGGCTTTGACGGCCTGGCTGCTGAAACCTCCATCTTGATGGAAGAAGGGCTTTCTGTCTCTGTAGTCAATACCTTGATCAGGGCTAGGAAGAAATCTTCCTCCTCCATTTACTATAGGATTTGGCGGGTCTACATTGACTGGTGTGAGTCTAAGGTCCTTCCCTGTTGTGTTTTCTCCAATCCTAGGATCCTGGAATTTCTTCAACATGGTTTGGATCTGGGACTTCAGCTCAGCACTTTCAATGGTCATGTTTCTGCCTTGGCTGTTTTCTTCCAGAGGTCTTTCGCTCAACATCCTCTTGTCAAGACCTTCTTCCAGGGGGTTGCTCATGTGCGTCCCCTCCGTAAGCCTCTGTTGCCAGTCTGGGATTTGAATTTGTTTTTGTCTGCCCTTCAGGGCCCTCCATTTGAGCCTGTGCATGAGGCTGCTCTGTCTGTTCTTACTCTTAAGGTTGCCTTTTTAGTGGCTACCACCTCTGTCAGGCGGGCCTCAGAGTTGGTGGCCCTTTCTATTCAGGCCCCCTACTTTGAGAGACATCTGGACAAGGTGGTTTTCAGATTTAAAATGGATTTCTTGCCTAAGGTTGTCTCTGCCTTCCACCTTAATCAGGACATTGTGCTTCCTTCCTTGTGCCCTAATCCTGGTAACTCCAAGGAGAGGGCCTTGCATTCTATGGACGTGGTCAGGAATTTGAAGTTCTGCCTGCGCCCTTCAGGAAGACTTATGCTTTGTTTGAGGTACTTTCGGGTCCCAAGAAGGGTTTGTCTCCTGCTAAGTCTACTATTAGCAAGTGGATTCGTCAGGCCATTTTTAGGGCCTACTCTGCTAGGGGAAAGGAGCCCCCTTTTCGTGTTACGGCTCATTCCACCCGTGCTGTTGGGGCTTCCTGGGCCTTTCAGCACCAGGCTCCTGTTGAACAAGTTTATAAGGCTGCTACTTGGTCTTCTGTTCATATCTTTTCCAAGTTTTACAAGGTTGATGTTCGGGCCTCAGCGGATGCTGTTTTTGGCCGCAAAGTTCTGCAGGCGGCAGTGGTTTGAACTGCACGTTGTTGCTTCTGGGGATCCCATCCTATTTATGGACACTGCTATTGGATGTCCCATCTGTTATGAATCATTATCTGGACCAGGACGTGCTACATACTTAGAATAATACAATTCTGTGATTACTCACCTTGTAGAATTGGTATTATAAGTATGCAGCACGTCCTGCTCCACCCCACCCTGATTGCATTATCTTGGATCCTCTGTATGGTGATTGTTATCCTTGTTAAATTGTTACTGATTATTGGCTTCTCCTGGTTCTCCTTACTGCTTTTCAATACTGGGGAATTTGTGGGAGGTCCCGGGTATATATGGGACCGGGAGGGGCCTCTTTTTGCCATCTCTGCAGCCCAGCGCCCTCTAGCGGAAGTAATTCCCATCTTTTATGAATCATTATCTGGAGCAGGACGTGCTGCATACTTATAATACCAATTCTACAAGGTGATTAATCACAGAATTGTACTCCAAACCAAACTTTTGCGTCACATTTAGACCAAACTTACCAAACCTGAACTTCTACAGGTTCACTCATTACTAGTAGTCTAAAATAACAACAACAAAACTGAGCTTTTCTGAAGGATATTGGAAAGTTTTATTGTCACTTAAGAGAACTGATGTCCGTTACATTCAAGGATACCACCTGGAATCTAAAAAGAATGATGGAAGGAGATTCCCCAGTATTTTTTTCTTCTTGAGGTCTACCTGAATTGCCACAGCTCCTCACTTAATCTTCAGGGAAGCAGAAAATATAGGGGGAACAATGTAACCTCTTGTGTTCAAACAGAAGGAAGGAAAAAAAAATATTTGTTTTTTGGGAAGCGCTTTTGATCAAAAAGAAATGCTGCGACTTGTTTTGAGAGGCTTGCTGAAAGGGAAAAATATATGGTAGAGGTTATTGGGTAAGGAAGAAGAGCCAGATGGAAAAAATCTCAGTCTTTCTTATTGTCGTGCTAGAGGTGGTTACCCTCTAGTAAGTTTGGTCTTGACTGTTCAGGTGGCCAATTATATGCACTTTTCTCAGCCTTCTGATTTATAAGGTAATGTGATGAAATAAATAAATAGAGAATGTAAAAACAAACGTTGCCTGAAGAAAGGTATGTTCATTTCATATAAAGGAAAGGGCACCTACCAGCGCAGCCCGTAGGCTGAGAAACCTTTCCTGGGCCCCTGGTGAATACCCACTCCTGTAAATTAACACGTTTTCGACCTGCTTTAAATGGCAATGTTTAAACAAAACAACTCTGGGTTTGTAGCCATTTGGCTTTGGGTGAGCTTTCAGAAAGAGAGGACGGTTACTCTAACTATAAAGCAATAGAGAGGGTCTTTGTAAGGCTTCATCCAGGTCCCTCACTGCACCTTGTGCAGCATCGTGCTCTCGTTAAGCTTCTCTTCCTGTCTCCCTCTGTAGTGGTGACGCCTCTGCCATCAGTCATGATGAGCTGCCACACCCTTCTCCATTGCAGTGAATAGAGGAGGTGTGGCAGCTCACCGTGACTGATGGCGTCGGACTGATTCGCCACGCCGGAGAAGCAAGAGATCTGGATGAAGCTTCAGGTAATTTCTACAGCCCCAGACTAGGAGTGACGGTCTGCGAGCGAGAAAAGATGAGTATAGCTTTTTTTTATGTTTTGACTTAAAATTGACTTTAATAAAAATAAGCACACAGCACCTCACTAGAGCAGTTGGCCTTTAAGATTGGATTACCTAAAAGCTGCACAACCATATTATCATTGTGCTGATTCTTTATCTATATATCCTGATTTGAGAAATATGCATGGAACACTGACTATCATCTAGGGCAGTGGTACTCAAAAACTCTTTGTAGAGGTCCACTCGTAGCAGTATGCCGCAAGCTGAAGGTCCAGAATCGGGGGTAGGTTAAAATCAGTGCACCAGGGGGCTATATATTCCAACGCATAACTAAATAAAGGTTGCTTGCCCACCCCCCCCCCCCTCCCACCAGCATTATATCTATTAGGAATTGAGAGGAAAACAAACAGCAACTTATTTTTTGTTTGACCATGTGGGATCTACAGCTCTTACTTTTGGTGCATTGATTTTAAAGAAGCTAAGATGAGAGAGCTGGCTGCGGCAGAGCTGGGAAGGATAGTTGGGGCGGAGTTGGGAAAAGAGAGATGCATGGAACAGAGCTGGGAAAAGAGAGATGAATGGGACAGAGCTGGGAAAAGAGAGAAGGATGGGACAGAGCTGGGAAAAGAGAGATGAATGGGACAGAGCTAGGAAAAGAGAGATGAATGGGACAGAGCTGGGAAAAGAGAGATGAATGGGACAGAGCTGGGAAAAGAGAGATGGATGGGACAGAGCTGGGAAAAGAGAGATGAATGGGACAGAGCTGGGAAAACAGAGATGAATGGGACAGAGCTGGGGAAAGAGAGAGATGGATGGGACAGAGCTGGGAAAAGAGAGATGAATGAGACAGAGCTAGGAAAAGAGAGATGAATGGGACAGAGCTGGGAAAACAGAGATGAATGGGACAGAGCTGGGGAAAGAGAGATACATGGAAAAGAGAGATGGAATAGAACAGAGCTGGGAAAGAGAGAGATGGGATGGGACAGAGCTGGGAAAGAGAGAGATTGTATGGGACAGAGCTGGGAAAGAGAGAGATGGGATGGGACAGAGCTGGAAAAGAGAGATGGGATGGGACAGAGCTGGAAAAGAGAGATATATGGGACAGAGATGGAAAAAGAGAGAGAGATAGGATGGGACAGAGCAGGGACTATAGAGAGATGGTATGGGATAGAGCTGGGACTAGAGATAGATGGGATGGGACAGAGCTGGGAAAGAGAGAGATGGGATGGAACAGGGCTGGGAAATGAGAGCGATGGGATGGGACAGAGCTGGGAAAAGAGAGCGATGGGATGGGACAGAGCTGGGAAAAGAGAGCGATGGGATGGGACAGAGCTGGGAAAAGAGAGGGATGAGATGGGACAGAGCTGGGAAAAGAGAGAGATGGGATGGGACAGAGCTGGCAAAAGAGAGAGATGGGATGGGACAGAGCTGGGAAAAGAGAGAGATGGGATGGGACAGAGCTGCAAAAGAGAGGGATGGGATGGAACAGAGCTGGTAAAAGAGAGAGATGGGATGGGACAGAGCAGGAAAAGAGAGAGATGGGATGGGGCAGATCTGGGAAAAGAGATAGATAGGATGGGATAGAGCTGGGAAAGAGAGAGATGAGATGGGATAGAGCTGGAAAAGAGAGAGATGCAAGGGACAGAGCTGGGAAAGAGAGAGATGGGATGGGACAGAGCTGGAAAAAGAGAGAGATGGGATGGGACAGAGCTGGGAAAAGAGAGAGATGGGATGGGACAGAGCTGGGGAAAGAGAGAGATGGGATGGGACAGAGCTGGAAAAAGAGAGAGATGGGATGGGACAGAGCTGGGAAAAGAGAGAGATGGGATGGGACAGAGCTGGGAAAAAGAGAGAGATGGGATGGGACAGAGCTGGGAAAAGAGAGAGATGGGATGGGACAGAGCTGGGAAAGAGAAAGATGGGATGGGACAGAGATGGGAAAAGAGAGATGTATGGGACTGTGATGGGAAAAGAGAGAGTTCGGATGGGACAGAGCTGGAAAAAGAGAGATGGGATGGGACAGAGCTGGGAAAAGAGAGAGATGGGATGGGACAGAGCTGGGAAAAGAGAGATGCATGGGACAGAGATGGGAAAAGAGAGATGTATGGGACTGTGATGGGAAAAGAGAGAGTTGGGATGGGACAGAGCTGGTAAAAGAGAGATGGGATGGGACAGAGCTGGAAAAAGAGAGAGATGAGATGGGACAGAGCTGGGAAAAGAGGGAGATGGGATGGGACAGAGATGGGAAAAGAGAGAGATGAGATGGACAGAGCTGGGAAAAGAGGGAGATGGGATGGGACAGTGCTGGGAAAGAGAGAGATGGGATGGGGCAGTGCTGGGAAAAGAGAGATACATGGGACAGAGCTGGAAAAAGAGAGACATGAGATTGGACAGAGCTAGGAAAAGAGAGAGAGATGGGATGGGACAGAGCTGGGAAAAGAGAGAGATGGGATGGGACAGAGCTAGGAAAAGAGAGAGATGGGATGGGACAGAGCTGGGAAAAGAGAGAGATGGGATGGGACAGAGCTAGGAAAAGAGAGAGATGGGATGGGACAGAGCTAGGAAAAGAGAGAGATGGGATGGGACAGAGCTGGGAAAAGAGAGAGATGGGATGGGACGGAGCTGGAAAAAGAGAGAGATGGGATGGGACAGAGCTGGGAAAAGAGAGAGATGGGATGGGACAGAGCTAGGAAAAGAGAGGATGGGATGGGACAGAGCTGGGAAAAGAGAGAGATGGGATGGGACGGAGCTGGAAAAAGAGAGAGATGGGATGGGACAGAGCTGGGAAAAGAGAGAGATGGGATGGGACAGAGCTAGGAAAAGAGAGAGATGGGATGGGACAGAGCTAGGAAAAGAGAGAGATGGGATGGGACAGAGCTGGAAAAAAGAGAGAGATGGGATGGGACAGAGCTGGGAAAAGAGAGAGATGGGATGGGACAGAGCTAGGAAAAGAGAGAGATGGGATGGGACAGAGCTAGGAAAAGAGGGAGATGGGATGGGACAGAGCTGGGAAAAGAGAGAGATGGGATGGGACAGAGCTGGGAAAAGAGAGAGATGGGATGGGACAGAGCTAGGAAAAGAGAGAGATGGGATGGGACAGAGCTGGGAAAAGAGAAAGATGGAATGGGACAGAGCTGGGAAAAGAGAGAGATGGGAAGGGACAGAGCTGGGAAAAGAGAAAGATGGGATGGGACAGAGCTGGGAAAAGAGAGAGATGGGATGGGATGGGACAGAGCTGGGAAAAGAGAAAGATGGGATGGGACAGAGCTGGGAAAAGAGAGAGATGGGAAGGGACTGAGCTGGGAAAAGAGAGAGATGGGATGGGACAGAGCTGGGAAAAGAGAGAGATGGGATGGGACAGAGCTGGGAAAAGAGAGAGATGGAATGGGACAGAGCTGGGAAAAGAGACATGTATGGGATGGGACAGAGCTGGGAAAAGAGAGACGGGATGGGACAGAGCTGGGAAAAGAGAGAGAGATGGGATGGGACAGAGCTGGAAAAGAGAGAGAAGGGAGGGGAAAGAGCTGAGAACAGAGAGAGATGGGATGGGACAGAGATGGAAAAAGAGAGATGGATGGGACAGAGCTGGGAAAAGAGAGATGGGATGGGACAGAGCTGGGAAAAGAGAGAGATGGGATGGGACAGAGCTGGAAAAAGAGAGATGGGATGGGACAGAGCTGGGAAAAGAGAGACGGGATGGGACAGAGCTGTGAAAAGAGAGAGAGATGGGATGGTACCGAGCTGGGAAAAGGGAGAGATGGGATGGGACAGGGCTGGGAAAAGAGAGATGGATGGGACAGAGCTGGGAAAAGAGAGAGATGGGATGGGACAGAGCTAGGAAAAGAGAGAGATGGGATGGGACAGAGCTGGGAAAAGAGAGAGATGGAATGGGACAGAGCTAGGAAAAGAGAGAGATGGGATGGGACAGAGCTGGGAAAAGAGAGAGATGGGATGGGACAGAGCTGGGAAAAGAGAGAGATGGGAAGGGACAGAGCTGGGAAAAGAGAGAGATGGGATGGGACAGAGCTGGGAAAAGAGAGAGATGGGATGTGACAGAGCTAGGAAAAGAGAGAGATGGGAAGGGAAAGAGCTGGGAAAAGAGAGAGATGGGATGGGACAGAGCTGGGAAAAGAGAGAGATGGGATGGGACAGAGCTGGGAAAAGAGAGAGATGGGATGGGACAGAGCTAGGAAAAGAGAGAGATGGGATGGGACAGAGCTGGGAAAAGAGAGAGATGGGATGGGACAGAGCTGGGAAAAGAGAGAGATGGGAAGGGACAGAGCTGGGAAAAGAGAGAGATGGGATGGGACAGAGCTGGGAAAAGAGAAAGATGGGATGGGACAGAGCTGGGAAAAGAGAGAGATGGGAAGGGACTGAGCTGGGAAAAGAGAGAGATGGGATGGGACAGAGCTGGGAAAAGAGAGAGATGGAATGGGACAGAGCTGGGAAAAGAGAGATGTATGGGATGGGACAGAGCTGGGAAAAAGAGAGAGATGGGATGGGACAGAGCTGGGAAAAGAGAGAGATGGGATGGGACAGAGCTGGGAAAAGAGAGAGATGGGATTGGACAGAGCAGGAATAGAGAGAGATGGGATGGGACAGAGCTGGGAAAAGAGAGAGATGGGATGGGACAGAGATGGGAAAAGAGAGAGATGGGATGGGACAGAGCTGGGAAAAGAGAGAGATGGGATGGGACAGAGCTGGGAAAAGAGAGAGATGGGATGGGACAGAGCAGGAATAGAGAGAAATGGGATGGGACAGAGCTGGAAAAGAGAGAGAAGGGAGGGGAAAGAGCTGAGAACAGAGAGAGATGGGATGGGACAGAGCTGGGAAAAGAGAGAGATGGGATGGGACAGAGCTGGGAAAAGAGAGAGATGGGATGGGACAGAGCTGGGGAAAGAGAGAGATGGGATGGGACAGAGCTGGAAAAAGAGAGAGATGGGATGGGACAGAGCTGGGAAAAGATAGAGATGGCATGGGACAGGGCTGGAAAAGAGAGAGATGGGATGGGACAGAGCTGGAAAAAGAGAGAGATGGGATGGGACAGAGCTGGGAAAAGAGAGAGATGGGATGGGACAGAGCTGGGAAAGAGAAAGATGGGATGGGACAGAGATGGGAAAAGAGAGATGTATGGGACTGTGATGGGAAAAGAGAGAGTTCGGATGGGACAGAGCTGGTAAAAGAGAGATGGGATGGGACAGAGCTGGGAAAAGAGAGAGATGGGATGGGACAGAGCTGGGAAAAGAGAGATGCATGGGACAGAGATGGGAAAAGAGAGATGTATGGGACTGTGATGGGAAAAGAGAGAGTTGGGATGGGACAGAGCTGGTAAAAGAGAGATGGGATGGGACAGAGCTGGAAAAAGAGAGAGATGAGATGGGACAGAGCTGGGAAAAGAGGGAGATGGGATGGGACAGAGATGGGAAAAGAGAGAGATGAGATTGGACAGAGCTAGGAAAAGAGAGAGAGATGGGATGGGACAGAGCTAGGAAAAGAGAGAGATGGGATGGGACAGAGCTAGGAAAAGAGAGAGATGGGATGGGACAGAGCTAGGAAAAGAGAGAGAGAGATGGGATGGGACAGAGCTGGGAAAAGAGAGAGATGGGATGGGACAGAGCTGGGAAAAGAGAGAGATGGGATGGGACAGAGCTGGGAAAAGAGAGAGATGGGATGGGACAGAGCTGGGAAAAGAGAGAGATGGGATGGGACAGAGCAGGAATAGAGAGAGATGGGATGGGACAGAGCTGGAAAAGAGAGAGAAGGGAGGGGAAAGTGCTGAGAACAGAGAGAGATGGAATGGGACAGAGCTGGGAAAAGAGAGAGATGGGATGGGACAGAGCTGGAAAAGAGAGAGAAGGGAGGGGAAAGAGCTGAGAACAGAGAGAGATGGGATGGGACAGAGATGGGAAAAGAGAGAGATGGGATGGGACAGAGCTGGGAAAAGAGAGAGATGGGATGGGATAGAGCTGGAAAAAGAGAGAGATGGGATGGGACAGAGCTGGGAAAAGAGAGAGATGGGATGGGGCAGAGCTGGGAAAAGAGAGAGATGGGATGGGACAGAGCTGGGAAAAGAGAGAGATGGGATGGGACAGAGCTGGGAAAAGAGAGAGATGGGATGGGACAGAGCTGGGAAAAGAGAGAGATGGGATGGGACAGAGCTGGGAAAAGAGAGAGATGGATGGGACAGAGCAGGAAAAGAGAGAGATGGGATGGGACAGAGCTGGGGAAAGAGAGAGATGGGATGGGACAAAGCTGGAAAAGAGAGAGATGGGATGGGGCAGAGCTAGGAAAAGAGAGAGATGGGATGGGACAGAGCTGGAAAAAGAGAGAGATGGGATGGGACAGAGCTGGGGAAAGAGAGAGATGGGATGGGACAAAGCTGGAAAAGAGAGAGATGGGATGGTGCAGAGCTAGGAAAAGAGAGAGATGGGATGGGACAGAGCTGGAAAAAGAGAGAGATGGGATGGGGCAGAGCTGGGAAAAGAGAGATGGGAAAATAGAAACACAGAGAAAAGAGAAAATCACCATTCCATGTAATCAGAACAGAGCAGATATACACAACGGCCCAGCAATAGAAGTGACTCCGGGGCCCAGCAATAGAAGTGACTCCGGGGCCCAGCAATAGAAGTGACTCTGGGGCCCAGCAATAGAAGTGACTCCAGGGCCCAGCAATAGAAGTGACTCCGGGGCCCAGAAATAGAAATGATTCCGGGGCCCAGAAATAGAAGTGACTCCAGGGCCCAGCAATAGAAGTGACTCCGGGGCCCAGCAATAGAAATGATTCCGGGGCCCAGAAACAGAAGTGACTCCAGGGCCCAGCAATAGAAGTGACTCCAGGGCCCAGCAATAGAAGTGACTCCAGGGCCCAGCAATTGAAGTTACTCCGGGGCCCAGCAATAGAAGTGACTCCAGGGCCCAGCAATAGAAGTGACTCCAGGGCTCAGCAATAGAAGTGACTCCAGGGCCCAGCAATAGAAGTGACTCCAGGGCCCAGCAATAGAAGTGACTCCAGGGCCCAGCAATAGAAGTGACTCCAGGGCCCAGCAATAGAAGTGACTCCAGGGCCAGGCAATAGAAGTGACTCCGGGGCCCAGCAACAGAAGTGACTTCAGGGCCCAGCAATAGAAGTGACCCCGGGGCCCAGCAATAAAAGTATATCATTTCAGGTGACCCACGTCCCTCACCTATTATTTCAGGTGACCCACGCCCCTCACTTATCATTTCAGGTGACCCACACCCCCCACCTATCATTTCAGCTGACCCACATCCCTCACCTATCATTTCAGGTGACCCAAGTCCCTCACCTATCATTTCTGGTGACCCACGCCCCTTACCTATCATTTCAGGTGACCCAAGTCCCTCACCTATCATTTCAGGTGACCCACGTCCCTCACCTATCGCTCCACTGGCCTTTGCCCCCACCTATCGCTGACAGACCCACACCCCTCAGCTAAACCCCCAACCAACCACTAACCCAAACCCCTCACCTATTCCTCTACAGCTCCACACCCCTGTCCTACAGCTATTGGTGACCCACACCCCTCACTAATCCTTTTTCTGCCCCTCACCCCTCACATAACCCTAAAACTGGTCCTGCCTACAGACCCTGGTTTGGAGCTGCACCCTGCCCCCCTCCTCAGTCTCACTGCAGTAAGCTCTGCCCCCAGGAGCGCAGCCAAACCCATTACCCACCTCCAGGGGCTTAAATCGGAAGTTCCTCCCACAACTGACCTTCCGGATGATACAATCTGCCATCACCTTCTGCTCATACAGAGAGTGCGGGGTGCTGCAGGGATGGGGGACAGGAAGCAGGGTGCACAGTCCCAATAAATAACGGTGATCACAGATGCATTGAGCAGTGATCAGTGTGGTGCAGGTGAGTATCGGGTGCCCCCCCGCGCTCTCATTATTCCGGGGTCAGGCGCGAGGAGAAGGCAAAGTGGCGGCACCAGCTGTTCCGGTGATAAAATCTGCAGCGCACAAACTTTCATTAAGGCGGCCTCATAAAACGCAGAGAAATTGCTGAAGCGGTAACCTGCTCGCTTTACTGCCAGCGGTAAATCTGCCGCCCGCCCGCTAGCGAGCCATCCCAGAAGGTCGCACTAACCTTTCCCCCAGTGCCTCAGCCCCAATCCTCACAAAGCCGGGCCCCCTCCCCACAATATCCCAACCGGGCCAGGCCCCCTCCCCACAATATCCCAACCGGGCCAGGCCCCCTCCCCACAATATCACGGCCGGGCCCCCTTCCCCACAATATCACAACCAGGTCGGGTCCCCCTCCCCGCAATATCAAAACTGAGCCGGGCCCTCTCCCCACAATATCACAACCGGGCCGGACCCCCTCCCCACCATATCACAACCGGGCCGAGCCCCCTCCTCACAAGGCCGGGCCCCCTCCTCACAATATCACAATTGGGCCGGGCCCTTTCCCACAATATCACAACCGGGCCGGGCCCCCTCCCCACAATATCACAACCAGGTCGGGTCCCCCTCCCCACAATATCACAACTGGGCCAGGCCCCCTCCCCACAATATCACAACCGGGCCGGGCCCCCTACTCACAAAGCCGGGCCCCCTCCTCACAGTATCACAATTGGGCAGGGCCCCCTCCCCACAATATTACAACTGGGCCAGGCCCCCTCCCCACAATATCACAACCAGGTCGGGTCCCCCTCCCCACAATATCACAACTGGGCCGGGCCCCCTCCCCACAATATTACAACCGGGCCGGGCCCCCTCCCCACAAAATCACAACCGGGCCGGGCCCCCTCCCCACAATATCACAACCAGGTCGGGTCCCCCTCCCCGCAATATCACAACTGGGCCAGGCCCCCTCCCCACAATATCACAACCGGGCCGGGCCCCCTACTCACAAAGCCGGGCCCCCTCCTCACAGTATCACGACCGGGCCGGGCCCCCTCGCCACAATATCACAACCGGGCCGGGCCCCCTCGCCACAATATCACAACCGGGCCGGGCCCCCTCCCCACAATATCACAACTGGGCCGGGCCCCCTCCCCACAAAATCACAACCGGGCTGGGCCCCCTCCCCACAATATCACAACCGGGCCGGGCCCCCTACTCACAAAGCCGGGCCCCCTCCTCACAGTATCACGACCGGGCCGGGCCCCCTCGCCACAATATCACAACCGGGCCGGGCCCCCTCGCCACAATATCACAACCGGGCCGGGCCCCCTCCCCACAATATCACAACTGGGCCGGGCCCCCTCCCCACAATATCACAACCGGGCCGGGCCCCCTACTCACAAAGCCGGGCCCCCTCCTCACAGTATCACAATTGGGCAGGGCCCCCTCCCCACAATATTACAACTGGGCCAGGCCCCCTCCCCACAATATCACAACCAGGTCGGGTCCCCCTCCCCACAATATCACAACTGGGCCGGGCCCCCTCCCCACAATATCACAACCGGGCCGGGCCCCCTCCCCACAAAATCACAACCGGGCCGGGCCCCCTCCCCACAATATCACAACCAGGTCGGGTCCCCCTCCCCGCAATATCACAACTGGGCCAGGCCCCCTCCCCACAATATCACAACCGGGCCGGGCCCCCTACTCACAAAGCCGGTCCCCCTCCTCACAGTATCACGACCGGGCCGGGCCCCCTCGCCACAATATCACAACCGGGCCGGGCCCCCTCGCCACAATATCACAACCGGGCCGGGCCCCCTCCCCACAATATCACAACTGGGCCGGGCCCCCTCCCCACAAAATCACAACCGGGCTGGGCCCCCTCCCCACAATATCACAACCAGGTCGGGTCCCCCTCCCCGCAATATCACAACTGGGCCAGGCCCCCTCCCCACAATATCACAACCGGGCCGGGCCCCCTACTCACAAAGCCGGGCCCCCTCCTCACAGTATCACAATTGGGCCGGGCCCCCTCGCCACAATATCACAACCGGGCCGGGCCCCCTCCCCACAATATCACAACCGGGCCGGGCCCCCTCCCCACAATGTCACAACCGGGCCGGGCCCCTTCCCCACAATATCACAACCAGGCCGGGCCCCCTCCCCACAATATCACAACTGGGCCAGGCCCCCTCCCCACAATATCACAACCGGGCCGGACCCCCTCCCCACCATATAACAACTGGGCCGGGCCCCCTACTCACAGAGCCGGGCCCCCTCCTCACAATATCACAATTGGGTCGGGCCCCTCCCCACAGTATCATAATTGGGCCGGGCCCCTCCCCACAGTATCACAACCGGGCCGGGCCCCCTCCCCACAATATCACAATCGGGCCGGGCCCGCTCCCCACAATATCACAACCAGGTCAGGGCCCCCCTCCCCACAATATCACAACTGGGCCGGGCCCCTCCCCACAATATCACAACCAGGCCGGGCCCCCTCCCCACGATATCACAACCGGACCGAGCCCCTTCCCCACAATATCACAACTGGGCGGGTCCCCCTCCCCACAATATCACAACTGGGCCAGGCCCCCTCCCCACAATATCACAACCGGGCCGGGCCCCCTCCTCACAAAGCCGGGCCCCCCTCCTCACAATATAACAATTGTGCCGGGCCCCCTCCCCACAATATCACAATTGGGCCGGGCCCGCTCCCCACAATATCACAACCAGGTCGGGTCCCCCCTCCCCACAATATCACAACTGAGCCGGGCCCCTCCCCACAATATCACAACCAGGCCGGGCCCCCTCCCCACGATATCACAACCGGACCGAGCCCCTTCCCCACAATATCACAACTGGGCTGGGTCCTCTCCACATAATATCACAACCGGGCCGGGCCCCCTCCCCACAATATCACAACCGGGCCAGGCACCCTCCCCACAATATCACAACGGGGCCAGGCCCGCTCCCCACAATATCACAACCTGGTTGGGTCCCCCTCCCCACAATATCACAACTGGGCCAGGCCCCTCCCCACAATATCACAACTGGGCCGGGCCCCCTCCTCACAGAGCCGGGCCTCCTCCCCACGATATCACAACCGGGCCCCCTCCCCACAATATCACAACCGGGCCGGGCCCCCTCCCCACAGTATCACAACCGGGCCGGGCCCCCTCCCCACAATATCACAACTGGGCCAGGCCCCCTCCCCACATTATCACAACCAGGCTGGGCCCCCTCCCCACAATAACACAACCGGGCCAGGCCCCCTCCCCACAATATCACAACTAGGCCGGGCCCCCTCCCCACAGTATCACAACTGGTCCAGGCCACCTCCCCACAATATCACTAATAGCTCAATAGCTTCTGACTCCCATCACTGCCCTGTGTCCAGCATCATGGAGAGCTCCTGACTCCCCGCCCTGTGTCCAGCATCATGGAGAGCTTCTGACTCCCATCACTGCCCTGTGTCCAGCATCATGGAGAGCTTCTGACTCCCATCACTGCCCTGTGTCCAGCATCATGGAGAGCTCCTGACTCCCATCACTGTTCTGTGTCCAGCATCATGGAGAGCTCCTGACTCCCATCACTGCCCTGTGTCCAGCATCATGGAGAGCTCCTGACTACGCGCCCTGTGTCCAGCATCATGGAGAGCTCCTGACTCCCGACCCTGTGTCCTGCACCATGAAGAGCTCCTGACTCCCATCACTACCCTGTGTCCAGCATCATGGAGAGCTCCTGACTCCCATCACTGCTCTGTGTCCAGCATCATGGAGAGCTCCTGTCTCCCATCACTGCCCTGTGTCCAGCACCATGGAGAGCTCCTGACTCCCATCATTGTCCTGTGTCCAGCACCATGGAGAGCTCCTGACCCCCCGCCCTGTGTCCAACATCATGGAGAGCTCCTGACTCCCATCACTGCCCTGTGTCCAGCATCATGGAGAGCTCCTGACTCAGATCACTGCTCTGTGTCCAGTAATATGGAGAGTTCCTGACTCCCATCACTGCCCTGTGTATAGCATCATGGAGGGATCCTGCCCCCCCCCGCCCTGTGTCCAGCACCATGGAGAGCTCCTGTCTGCCATCACTGCCCTGTGTCCAGCACCATGGAGAGCTCCTGACTCCCATCATTGCCCTGTGTCCAGCACCATGGAGAGCTTCAGACTCCCGGCCCTGTGTCCTGCACCATGGAGAGCTCCTGCCCCCCCGCCCTGTGTCCAACATCATGGAGAGCTCCTGACTCCCATCACTGCCATGTGTCCAGCATCATGGAGAGCTCCTGACTCCCATCACTGCTCTGTGTCCAGCATCATGGAGAGCTCCTGACTCCCATCACTGCTCTGTGTCAAGCATTATGGAGAGCTCCTGTCTCTCGGCCCTGTGTCCTGCACCATGGAGAGCTCCTGACTCCCATCATTGCCCTGTGTCCAGCACCATGGAGAGCTCCTGACTCCCGGCCCTGTGTCCAGCATCATAGAGAGCTCCTGACTCCCATCACGGCCCTGTGTCCAGCATCATGGAGAGCTCCTGACTCCCATCACTGTCCTGTGTCCAGCATCATGGAGAGCTTCTGGCTCCTTGCCCAGCATCATGGAGAGCTCCTGACTCCCATCACTGCCCTGTGTCCAGCATCATGGAGAGCTCTTGACTCCCCGCCCTGTGTCCAGCATCATGGAGAGCTCCTGACCCCCATCACTACTGTACCGTAAAGGTACCGTCTCCGAGCAGCAGCTATTGGCCAGTGTCAGTAAGTAAAGGTACCGCCTCTGAGCAGCAGCCATTGGCCAGGGTCAGTAACTAAATGTACCGCCTCTGAGCAGCAGCCATTGGCCAACGTCAGTAAGTAAAGGTACCGCCTCCGAGCAGCAGCCATTGGCCAGCGTCATTAAGTAAATGTACCGCCTCTGAGAAGCAGCCATTGGCCAGCGTCAGTAAGTAAAAGGTACCGCCTCCGAGCATCAGCCATTGGCCAGCGTCAGTAAGTAAAAGGTACCGCCTCAGAGCAGCAGCAATTGGCCAGCGTCAGTAAGTAAAGGTACCGCCTCTGAGCAGCAGCCGTTGGCCAGCGTCAGTAAGTAAAGGTACCGCCTCCGAGCAGCAGCCATTGGCCAATGTCAGTAAGTAAAGGTACCGCCTCCGAGCAGCAGCCATTGGCCAATGTCAGTAAGTAAAGGTACCGCCTCTGAGCAGCAGCCATTGGCCAATGTCAGTAAGTAAAGGTACCGTCTCCGAGCAGCAGCTATTGGCCAGCGTCAGTAAGTAAAGGTACCGCCTCTGAGCAGCAGCCATTGGCCAGCGTCAGCAAGTAAATGTACTGCCTCTGAGCAGCAGCCATTGGCCAGCGTCAGTAAGTAAATGTACTGCCTCTGAGAAGCAGCCATTGGCCAGCGTCAGTAAGTAAAGGTACCGCCTCCGAGCATCAGCTATTGGCCAGCGTCAGTAAGTAAAGGTACCACCTCTGAGCAGCAGCCATTGGCCAGCGTCAGTAAGTAAAGGTACCGCCTCTGAGCAGCAGCCATTGGCCAGCGTCAGTAAGTAAAGGTACCACCTCTGAGCAGCAGCCATTGGCCAGCGTCAGTAAGTAAAGGTACCGCCTCTGAGCAGCAGCCATTGGCCAGCGTCAGTAAGTAAAGGTACCGCCTCCGAGCAGCAGCCATTGGCCAGCGTCAGTAAGTAAAGGTACCTCCTCCGAGCAGCAGCCATTGGCGCCATGGCGATGGATTGTGGGCGGGGTCAGCAGGCTGCCATCAGGTATGACGGGATCAGGGCATCCCGAGAGGAGCACAAGCACTGGAGGTGGTGTAGCCATGGTAACAGGAGGCTGAGGGATTTGAGCAGTGATTGGCTGGCGGCAGCGCCGCGGGTGACGGGAGGGGCATGAGGGAGGTTTTACTGCCACCCCATAAATCTGTTGCCCGCAGGAAATTTTCATTTAAACTGAGAAGCGAGCGCCAGGCCGTAAGTTAGCCGCCAGCAGCCGTCATGGCCGCCCATTACCAGCCACTCAACAGGCCATGATGGGCCCGGGGCCAGGGAGCTGAATTAAAGAGGACCTGAAACCCTCTGTGGACCCTCTCTAGCTCTTTCTTGGCCCTCTGTGGCCCCTTTCTAGCTCTTTCTTAGCCCTCTGTGGCCCTCGAGCTCTTTCCTGACCCTCTGTGGCCCCTTTAGCTCTTTTTTGGCCCTCTCTGGTCCCTCTAGCTCACTCTCAGCCCTCTGTGGCCCCGCTCTAGCTCATTCTCGGCCTTCTGTAGTCCCTCTAGCTCATTCTCGGCCCTCTGTGGAACCTCGTTCTTGGCCCTCTCTAGCTCTTACTTGGCCCCTTTCAGCTCATTATTGGCCCTCTGTGGCCCCTCTAGCTCATTCTTGGCCCTCTGGCTCATTCTTGACCCTCTGTTGCCCCTCCCTTGCTCTTTCTTGGCCCTCTGTGGCCCCTCTCTAGCTCTTTCTTGGCCCCTTTCGGCTCATGCTTAGCCCTCTGTGGCCCCTCTCTAGCTTTTTCTTGGCCCCTTTTGCCTTCTTATTGGCCCCCTGTGGCCCCTCTAGCTCTTTCTTGGCTCTCTGTGGCCCCTCTCTAGCTTCTTCTTGGCCCCCTGTGGCCCCTCTAGCTCTTTCTTGGCTCTCTGTGGCCCCTCTAGCTCTTTCTTGGTCCCCTGTGACCCCTCTCTAGCTTATTCTTGGCCCCTTTTGCCTCCTTCTTGGCCCCCTCTCTAGCTTTTTCTTGGCCCTCTGTGGCCCTCAAGCTCTTTCCTGACCCTCTGTGGCCCCTTTAGCTCTTTCTTGGCCCTCTGTGGCCCCTCTCTAGCTCTTTCCTGGCCCCTTTTGGCTCATTTTTGGCCCTCTGCGGCCCCTCTAGCTCTTTCTTGGCCCCTTTTGGCTCATTCTTGGCCCTCTGTGGCCCCTTCCTAGCTCTTTCTTGGCCCTATGTGGCCCCTCTAGCTCTTTCTTGGCCCCTTTTTGGCTCATTCTTGGCCCTCTGTGGCCCCTCCCTAGCTCTTTCTTGGCCCTCTGTGGCCCTCGAGCTCTTTCCTGACCCTCTGTGGCCCCTTTAGCTCTTTCTTGGCCCTCTGTGGTCCCTCTAGCTCACTCTCAGCCCTCTGTGGCCCTGCTCTAGTTCATTCTCGGCCTTCTGTAGCCCTTCTAGCTCATTCTCGGCCCTCTGTGGAACCTCTAGCTCGTTCTTGGCCCTCTCTAGCTCTTACTTGGCCCCTTTCAGCTCATTATTGGCCCTCTGTGGCCCCTCTAGCTCATTCTTGGCCCTCTGGCTCATTCTTGACCCTCTGTTGCCCCTCCCTTGCTCTTTCTTGGCCCTCTGTGGCCCCTCTCTAGCTCTTTCTTGGCCCCTTTCGGCTCATGCTTAGCCCTCTGTGGCCCCTCTCTAGCTTTTTCTTGGCCCCTTTTGCCTTCTTATTGGCCCCCTGTGGCCCCTCTAGCTCTTTCTTGGCTCTCTGTGGCCCCTCTCTAGCTTCTTCTTGGCCCCCTGTGGCCCCTCTAGCTCTTTCTTGGCTCTCTGTGGCCCCTCTAGCTCTTTCTTGGTCCCCTGTGACCCCTCTCTAGCTTATTCTTGGCCCCTTTTGCCTCCTTCTTGGCCCCCTCTCTAGCTTTTTCTTGGCCCTCTGTGGCCCTCAAGCTCTTTCCTGACCCTCTGTGGCCCCTTTAGCTCTTTCTTGGCCCTCTGTGGCCCCTCTCTAGCTCTTTCCTGGCCCCTTTTGGCTCATTTTTGGCCCTCTGTGGCCCCTCTAGCTCTTTCTTGGCCCCTTTTGGCTCATTCTTGGCCCTCTGTGGCCCCTTCCTAGCTCTTTCTTGGCCCTATGTGGCCCCTCTAGCTCTTTCTTGGCCCCTTTTTGGCTCATTCTTGGCCCTCTGTGGCCCCTCCCTAGCTCTTTCTTGGCCCTCTGTGGCCCCTCTCTAGCTCTTTCTTGTCCCTCTGTGGCCCTCGAGCTCTTTCCTGACCCTCTGTGGCCCCTTTAGCTCTTTCTTGGCCCTCTGTGGTCCCTCTAGCTCACTCTCAGCCCTCTGTGGCCCCGTTCTAGCTCATTCTCGGCCTTCTGTAGCCCCTCTAGCTCATTCTCGGCCCTCTGTGGAAGCTCTAGCTCGTTCTTGGCCCTCTCTAGCTCTTACTTGGCCACTTTCAGCTCATTATTGGCCCTCTGTGGCCCCTCTAGCTCTTTCTTGGCCCTTTTGGCTCATTCTTGGCCCTCTGGCTCATTCTTGGCCCTCTGTGGCCCCTCCCTAGCTCTTTCTTGGCCCTCTGTGGCCCCTCTAGCTCTTTCTTGGCCCCTTTCGGCTCATGCTTGGCCCTCTGTGGCCCCTCTCTAGCTTATTCTTGGCCCCTTTTGCCTCCTTCTTGGCCCCCTCTCTAGCTTTTTCTTGGCCCTCTGTGGCCCTCGAGCTCTTTCCTGACCCTCTGTGGCCCCTTTATCTCTTTCTTGGCCCTCTGTGGCCCCTCTCTAGCTCTTTCCTGACCCCTTTTGGCTCATTCTTGGCCCTCTGTGGCCCCTCTAGCTCTTTCTTTGCCCCTTTTGGCTCATTCTTGGCCCTCTGCGCCCCCTCCCTAGCTCTTTCTTGGCCCTATGTGGCCCCTCTAGCTCTTTCTTGGCCCCTTTTGGTTCATTCTTGGCCCTCTGTGGCCCCTCTCTAGCTCTTTCTTGGCCCTCTGTGGCCCTCGAGCTCTTTCCTGACCCTCTGTGGCCCCTTTAGCTCTTTCTTGGCCCTCTGTGGTCCCTCTAGCTCACTCTCAGCCCTCTGTGGCCCCGCTCTAGCTCATTCTCGGCCTTCTGTAGCCCCTCTAGCTCATTCTCGGCCCTCTGTGGAACCTCTAGCTCGTTCTTGGCCCTCTCTAGCTCTTACTTTGCCACTTTCCGCTCATTATTGGCCCTCTGTGGACCCTCTAGCTCTTTATTGGCCCCTTTTGGCTCATTCTTGGCCCTCTGGCTCATTCTTGGCCCTCTGTGGCCCCTCCCTAGCTCTTTCTTGGCCCCTTGTGGCCCTCTAGCTCTTTCTTGGCTCTCTGTGGCCCCTCTCTAGCTTTTTCTTGTCACTCTGTGGCCTCTCTCTAGCTTTTTATTGGCCCCCTGTGGCCCCTCTAGCTCTTTCTTGGCTCTCTGTGGCCCCTGTGTAGCTCTTTCTTGGCCCTCTGTGGCCCCTCTCTAGCTTTTTCTTGGCCCTCTGTGGCCCCTCTCTAGCTCTTTATGGCCCTCTGTGGGCCCTCTCTAGCTCTTTCTTGGCCCTCTGTGGCCCCTCTCTAGCTCTTTCTTGGTCCTCTGCGGCCCCCCTCTGACTCTTCTTGCAGTGACTGATGGGAGCACGTCTGTGGCTGCCTCCTTGGAGGGGCAATTAGCTTGGTGTTGCCATGACAACGGGGAGGAGGGGAGGAGCCAGCGACACAGGCATAAATACATGGGCTGTATATGACCCCTCCCCTTTTTGGCAACACTGTGCTGTGATTGGTGCCTGGCAGAGGCTGGGGAGGGGCAGTTAGGGTGTGGCACAGCCCCATAGGGGTGATAAGGGCAAATGCGATCCTTCATGCGCCGTTTCTAGCACAGAGCGTGATCAGATCGTCGGGCAGCAGAGAGGCTTCTGGGTAATGGCCGACTATGAATGCTTCAATTTTCCCGCCCCCGCGCCCTAATCTGCTGTCTCGTCTTCCATTGGCCGCCAATCTGCGGCCGCTCGCTCTCATTGTGGCGGCGGAAAAGGTATTAGGAGAAAATTCATGGCGAGAGGCGATACGCTTCACAGGGGCCACGCCGCATCTCCCGGCACAAAGATATCTCCCACCGCAGAGCTTCCGCGCACAATGGATGCCGCACACCTGCACCGGCGTCACGGGATGCTCCGATCCCCAATGTGCTACTGATAAGACGGGGGATAGGGAACAGATTCTTCCGGAAAATACATTCAGGAGACTCTACCGGAACCATCCAGAGCGGAGGACGGTCAGGGATGCCCCCTGGTGGTGGAGAGGTGCCCTGATGATGCCGCTGCGATACGCGTGGGGACACCGAGGGATCCAGCAATGACTGATACAATACAGAAGTGAGTATCCACAATATATATTGCTGCCCTGACAAAGCTGCTGCGATATGCGTGTGGACACCGAGAGATTGAGCAATGAGTGATACAATACAGAAGTGTGTACCCACAATATATAGAGCTGTCCTGTCGAAGCTGTTGCGATACGTGTGGGGACACTAACACAGGGGCCATCCACCAGTATTGGATAGCTGTTATCTCACCCTATAGACTAAGCCGCACACACATTATGTAGAATAATTAATCAAGGTTTATTTCACCAAGGACACATCATATAACATGACAAACAGTAACCACATCTAAACACAATAAAATGTGTATACAAATATATACACAGACCAAGGAGCAGGCCCTGCAGATGGACTTTATGGGACTACCAATCACTAATTCACTTAATGTAACAATAGGTTCAAAGTATGCCAGGTTTAAGAGGTACAACTGTCTGCAGTGCAAATAAGCATATACTCAGGGGCGGGCTGGCCATAGGGCATACCGGGGCAAAATCCCGGTAGGCCGGTGCCAGGGAGGGCCGAAAGTCGCAGTGTTCCTTGTAAGATGCGCGGGAGCGCGGCCGCGCACGTTGTGCAGCTGTCATTTTTTTTTTTTTACATTGGTGGCTCAGTGGAACCAAAAACTCCTCTCCTGTTTCCCCTACTGCGGAGGACAGCCCAGAGCACAGCACAGCAGAGGCCAGCACTTCCGTTTCCTGTCATGCTGGCCGGCCAGCGCGGGGAGAGGATGACGTGAGTGATCAAACGAGAGAAAGAGTGATTGATGGCTGGAGCAGAGGTCAGTGAGTGGGGAGGGGGGAGAGAGAGAGAGAGTCTGAGTGTGTGTGTTGCAGCCATAGCCCGAGGAGAGGAAGGGGGGAGGGAGGGAGAGAGAGAGATGTGTGTGTGTCTCACCCACGAGGACAAGTTAGCAGCCTGCAGACACCATGAAGGAGAGAAGAACTCAACAACAGAAAGGATTCTCCAACTTGGCAGTGAAGTGGCTCCAGGTGAGTCCATGCTGTTGCTGTACTGTGTTCCAATAAACCTCAAACTAAATGCTAATACTAATTAATGGTGCAATGTTTTTCTCTTAAAGTGGACCAACACCCAGGATTTTGACTATCCTGGGTCTTGGTCCACTTCGGTGGGGCACCCCCGATCGGGGTGCCCCGCTGTGTGAAACCCCCCCTAACCCCCCGAAAAACTCACCTCTCCCCGCGCCGACGTACAAGGGAAGATCTTGAACGGCTAAGCGGCGGCGGCCGCCGCCGCCTCCCTCGCGTCACTTTGAACGCGCGCGCCCCCGCGCCGGCCATTCGCAGACGGCCGGCGCGGAGGCGCGCACGCCTACAGGGGCGCGAGGGAGGCGGCGGCGGCCGGCCGCCGCCGAAGATAAGGTAGGTGAGTTGGGGTGTTTGGGGGGGGGGTTTCACCCCGCGGGACATCCCGATCTCGGATGTCCCGCGGGGTGGGGGGTGATCGGCCCGGGAATCTTATAGATTCCCGGGCCGATCACCCGTGGGTGTTGGTCCACTTTAACCCACCCTGCCCTGCCCATCTACCCACCTGCTCACTCACCCACCTACTAATCCAACTGCCTAATCCACCCACCTTTCTATATACCTGCCACTCACCTACCTACCTACCCAGACCCTGGGCCATCAGCAGACTCGAGTGTTGTGCAGGCGGAATCAGCGGATTCTGACGTGGAGGTGGCAGTCACCCACCCACTTACCTACCTGCCTGACCACCTGCCCACTCGCACATCTAAATACCCACCAACCAACCCTCCTGTCAACCCGCCCCCTTTATACCCTAATAGAGTGTAAGCTCTTCTCCCTCTGTATCCTCCCTTATACCCTAATAGAGTGTAAGCTCTTCTCCCTCTGTATCCTCCCTTATACCCTAATAGAGTGTAAGCTCTTCTCCTTCTGTATCCTCCCTTATACCCTAATAGAGTGTAAGCTCTTCTCCCCCTGTATCCTCCCTTATACCCTAATAGAGTGTAAGCTCTTCTCCCCCTGTATCCTCCCTTATACCCTAATAGAGTGTAAGCTCTTCTCCCTCTGTATCCTCCCTTATACCCTAATAGAGTGTAAGCTCTTCTCCCTCTGTATCCTCCCTTATACCCTAATAGAGTGTAAGCTCTTCTCCCTCTGTATCCTCCCTTATACCCTAATAGAGTGTAAGCTCTTCTCCTTCTGTATCCTCCCTTATACCCTAATAGAGTGTAAGCTCTTCTCCCTCTGTATCCTCCCTTATACCCTAATAGAGTGTAAGCTCTTCTCCCTCTGTATCCTCCCTTATACCCTAATAGAGTGTAAGCTCTTCTCCCTCTGTATCCTCCCTTATACCCTAATAGAGTGTAAGCTCTTCTCCCTCTGTATCCCCCCTTATACCCTAATAGAGTGTAAGCTCTTCTCCTCCTGTATCCTCCCTTATACCCTAATAGAGTGTAAGCTCTTCTCCTTCTGTATCCTCCCTTATACCCTAATAGAGTGTAAGCTCTTCTCCCTCTGTATCCTCCCTTATACCCTAATAGAGTGTAAGCTCTTCTCCCTCTGTATCCTCCCTTATACCCTAATAGAGTGTAAGCTCTTCTCCTGTATCCTCCCTTATACCCTAATAGAGTGTAAGCTCTTCTCCTCCTGTATCCTCCCTTATACCCTAATAGAGTGTAAGCTCTTCTCCCTCTGTATCCTCCCTTATACCCTAATAGAGTGTAAGCTCTTCTCCCTCTGTATCCTCCCTTATACCCTAATAGAGTGTAAGCTCTTCTCCTGTATCCTCCCTTATACCCTAATAGAGTGTAAGCTCTTCTCCTCCTGTATCCTCCCTTATACCCTAATAGAGTGTAAGCTCTTCTCCCTCTGTATCCTCCCTTATACCCTAATAGAGTGTAAGCTCTTCTCCCTCTGTATCCTCCCTTATACCCTAATAGAGTGTAAGCTCTTCTCCCTCTGTATCCTCCCTTATACCCTAATAGAGTGTAAGCTCTTCTCCCCCTGTATCCTCCCTTATACCCTAAAAGAGTGTAAGCTCTTCTCCCCCTGTATCCTCCCTTATACCCTAATAGAGTGTAAGCTCTTCTCCTGTATCCTCCCTTATACCCTAATAGAGTGTAAGCTCTTCTCCTGTATCCTCCCTTATACCCTAATAGAGTGTAAGCTCTTCTCCTCCTGTATCCTCCCTTATACCCTAATAGAGTGTAATAGAATAGGGCGGCAGCAGGGGCATTAAAAAAGTTTGCTTTCAGCATTTGCATTGCACCAGTATTGTTATGGGGCCCCAGCAGCATGGACACTGCTGTTTTATGGGGGATTTTTTTGTACAGTTTTTACAGTTTGTGGTTGTTGATTTTCTTTTCCTTGAGTACCCCCCCTGCCCGCACATGGTATGACCCAGTATCTATTGAGGACGCACAGCGGCCAGGGGAGCTGGACTGTGGTGTAGCAATGTATTGTATAGACAGATGCAAGCTTCTTTACATGGCCCCTCCCTGACATCCTGATTTGGGATGCCCCATTGTGTCAAATTCCCAGTAAAAATACCTGGCGGCTAATCAAACAACACATGTGTGGTTCAAACATGTGTCTGCACCAGCTAGAGGCTGGTGGGATGTGGCTGGCAGCCTGCTTGGCTCCATCCAGCCCTTAGCAAGGAGAACCCATGCATGAGCCAGTGGATAGCTGGTCAGGTAAGTTTTACTGGTGATCTGAGGGGGTTGCACAAAATGGGGCATCCCAAATCAGGGCGCCCCACAGAAAAGGACCAAAACTCTTTGAAGTGGACCAAAACCCAGGATTTTGACTATCCTAAGCCAGCGTCCTAAGTGCAGTGGCGCATGCGTGAGCCGCAGCCGCATCCCCAGCTACCCTCAAACGGGGAACGTGCCCGCACCGGCCATTCACAAATGCCTGGCGTGGGCATGCGCCCTGCTAGAGGGATAGCCGGGATGCGGCCGTGGCACCCGCATGTGTTGTTGGACCGGAAAGTAAGGTAAGTGTAGCAGGTAACATGGGGAGTTTCACACAGTGGGACATCCCGATTTTGGATGCCCGGGTGGAGGTCCCGGGCTGATCCCGCTCAGGTCCGCCCCTGCATATACTCAATGGTATATGTAGTTGAAAATGACCACATAGATTGTGAATAAGGAGATTAGTACTAAAAAGGTGAAAGAGACCCCAAACGGAATACTAGAACAAAAAGTGCAAGTGCAAAGGGTGACCAGAAAGTGCTATTAACAGTTAGACCAATACACCATGGCATGTATAGTAAACAAAACTAACCAAAACAAGGCAAAATTAAGCATAATACTGTCACCAATTAATGGGTCCCAGTCCTCTGCAGACGCCCCTTCAAAAACACTGACCCGTTGCGTGAGAGATCACTTCCTCAGGGTGCTACGTGTGGGGACACAGAGGGATCGAGCAATGAGTGATACAATACAGAAGTGTGTAACAACGATATATAGTGCTGTCCTGACGTAGCTGCTGTGATACGCGCGGGGACACCGAGGGATCGAGCAATGAGTGATACAATACAGAAGTGTGTACCCACAATATATAGTGATGCCCTGACTAAGCTGCTGCTATGTGCGTGGCGACATCGAGGGATCGAGCAATGACTGATACAATACAGTAGTGTGAGGCCACAATATATAGTGCTGCCCTGATGAAGCTGCTGCGATACGTGTGGGGACACCAAGGGATCGAGCAATGAGTGATACAATACAGAAGTGTGAGGCCCCAATATATAAAGCTGCCCTGAGGAAGCTGCTACGATAAGTGTTGGGACACCGGGGGATCGAGCAATGAGTGATACAATACAGAAGTGTGTACCCACAATATATAGTGCTGCCCTGACGAAGCTGCTGCGATAAGCGTGGCGACACCGAGGGATCGAGCTATGAGTGATACAATACAGAAGTGTGTACCAACGATATATAGTGCTGTCCTGACGAAGCTGCTGTGATACGTGTGGGGACACCGAGGGATCGAGCAATGAGTGATACAATACAGAAGTGTGTACCCACAATATATAGTGCTGCCCTGATGAAGCTGCTGCGATATGCGTGGCGACATCGAGGGATCGAGCAATGACTGATACAATACAGTAGCGTGAGGCCACAATATATAGTGCTGCCCTGACGAAGCTGCTGCGATAAGCGTGGGGAAACCGAGAGATCGAGCAATGAGTGATACAATACAGAAGTGTGTACCAACGATATATAGTGCTGCCCTGACCAAGCTGCTGTGATACGCGTGGGGAGCAATGAGTGATACAATACAGAAGTGTGTACCCACAATATATAGTGCTGCCCTGACGAAGCTGCTGCGATATGCGTGGCGACACCAAGGGATCGAGCAATGAGTGATACAATACAGTAGCGTGAGGCCACAATATATAGTGCTGCCCTGACGAAGCTGCTGCGATAAGCGTGGGGAAACCGAGAGATCGAGCAATGAGTGATACAATACAGAAGTGTGTACCAACGATATATAGTGCTGCCCTGACCAAGCTGCTGTGATACGCGTGGGGAGCAATGAGTGATACAATACAGAAGTGTGTACCCACAATATATAGTGCTGCCCTGACGAAGCTGCTGCGATATGCGTGGCGACACCGAGGGATCGAGCAATGAGTGATACAATACAGAAGTGTGTACCCACAATATATATAGTGCTGCCCTGAAGAAGCTGCTGGGATACGCGTGGGGACACCGAGTGATCAAGCAATGAGTAATACAATACAGAGCCGTGTACCCACAATATATAGTGCTGCCCTGAGGAAGCTGCTGCGATATGCGTGGCGACATCGAGGGAACGAGCAATGACTGAAACAATACAGTAGTGTGAGGCAACAATATATAGTGCTGCCCTGACGAAGCTGCTGCGATAAGCGTGGGGACACCGAGAGATCGAGCAATGAGTGATACAATACAGAAGTGTGTACCCCCAATCTATAGAGCTGCCCTGACGAAGCTGCTGCAATACAAGTGGGGACACAGAGGGATCGAGCAATGAGTGATACAATACAGAAGTGTGTACCCCCAATCTATAGTGCTGCCCTGACAAAGCTGCTGCAATACAAGTGGGGACACAGAGGGATCGAGCAATGAGTGATACAATACAGAAGTGTGTACCCCCAATCTATAGTGCTGCCCTGACAAAGCTGCTGCCATACGTGTGGGGACACCAAGGGATCGAGCAATGAGTGATACACTACAGAAGTGTGAGGCCCCAATATATAGAGCTGCCCTGAGGAAGCTGCTACGATAAGTGTTGGGACACCGAGGGATCGAGCAATGAGTGATACAATACAGAAGTGTGTACCCACAATATATAGTGCTGCCCTGACGACGCTGCTGCAATACATGTGGGGACACCGAGGGATCGAGCAATGAGTGATACAATTCAGAAGTGTGAGGCCACAATATATAGAGCTGCCCTGACGAAGCTGCTGCGATACGTGTGGGGACACCGAGGGATCGAGCAATGAGTGATACAATACAGAAGTGTGTACCCACAATCTATAGTGCTGCACTGACAAAGCTGCTCCCATACGTGTGGGGACACCAAGGGATCGAGCAATGAGTGATACACTACAGAAGTGTGAGGCCCCAATATATAGAGCTGCCCTGACGAAGCTGCTGCAATACTTGTGGGGACACCGAGGGATCGAGCAATAAGTGATACAATACAGAAGTGTGTACCCACAATCTATAGTGCTGCACTGACGAAGCTGCTGCTATACGTGTGGGGACACCAAGGGATCGAGCAATAAGTGATACAATACAGAAGTGGGAGGCCCCAATATATAGAGCCGCCCTGAGGAAGCTGCTATGATAAGTGTTGGGACACCGAGGGATCGAGCAATAAGTGATACAATACAGAAGTGTGAGGCCCCAATATATAGAGCTGCCCTGAGGAAGCTGCAACAATAAGTGTTGGGACACCGAGGGATCGAGCAATGAGTGATACAATACAGAAGTGTGTACCCACAATATATAGTGCTGCTCTGACGAAGCTGCTGCGATACGTGTGGGGACACTGGCTGGCAGCGAAAGAGTTAACAGTAGATGTGTCCGTGTTCCCAGAGGACATACCCAAATGTGGACCCAAACTGGCTGGCAGCGAAAGGGTTAACAGATAGTAGATGTGTCCGTGTTCCCAGAGGACATACCCAAATGTGGACCCAAACTGTCTGGCAGCGAAAGAGGACATACCCAAATGTGGACCCAAACTGGCTGGCAGTGAAAGGGTTAACAGACAGTAGATGTGTCCGTGTTCCCGAGGACATACCCAAATGTGGACCCAAACTGGCTGGCAGTGAAAGGGTTAACAGATAGTAGATGTGTCCGTGTTCCCAGAGGACATACCCAAATGTGGACCCAAACTGGCTGGCAGTGAAAGGGTTAACAGATAGTAGATGTGTCCGTGTTCCCAGAGGACATACCCAAATGTGGACCCAAACTGTCTGGCAGCAAAAGAGGACATACCCAAATGTGGACCCAAACTGGCTGGCAGTGAAAGGGTTAAAAGATAGTAGATCTGTCCAAGTTCCCAGAGGACATACCCAAATGTGGACCCAAACTGGCTGGCAGTGAATGGGTTAACAGATAGTAGATGTGTCTGTGTTCCTAAAGGACATACCCAAATGTGGACCCAAACTGGCTGGCAGCGAAAGGGTTAACAGATAGTAGATGTGTCCGTGTTCCCAGAGGACATACCCAAATGCGGACCCAAACTGGCTGGCAGCGAAAGTGTTAACAGATAGTAGATGTGTCCAAGTTCCCAGAGGACATACCCAAATGTGGACCCAAACTGGCTGGCAGTGAAAGGGTTAACAGATAGTAGATGTGTCCGTGTTCCCAGAGGACATACCCAAATGTGGACCCAAACTGAATGGCAGTGAAAGGGTTAACAGATAGTAGATGTGTCCGTGTTCCCGAGGACATACCCAAATGTGGACCCAAACTGGCTGGCAGCGAAAGAGGACATACGCAAATGTGGACCCAAACTGTCTGGCAGTGAAAGGGTTAACAGATAGTAGATGTGTCCGTGTTCCCAGAGGACATATCCAAATGTGGACCCAAACTGGCTGGCAGCGAAAGAGGACATACGCAAATGTGGACCCAAACTGTCTGGCAGTGAAAGGGTTAACAGATAGTAGATGTGTCCGTGTTCCCAGAGGACATACCCAAATGCGGACCCAAACTGGCTGGCAGTGAAAAGGTTAACAGATAGTAGATGTGTCCGTGTTCCCAGAGGACATACCCAAATGCGGACCCAAACTGGCTGGCAGCGAAAGGGTTAACAGATAGTAGATGTGTCCGTGTTCCCAGAGGACATACCCAAATGTGGACCCAAACTGGCTGGCAGTGAAAGGGTTAACAGATAGTAGATGTGTCCGTGTTCCCAGAGTTCAAAGCCAAATATGGACCCAAACTGTCTGGCAGTGAAAGGGTTAACAGATAGTAGATGTGTCCGTGTTCCCAGAGTTCAAAGCCAAATATGGACCCAAACTGTCTGGCAGTGAAAGGGTTAACAGATAGTAGATGTGTCCGTGTTCCCCGGGGACATACCCAAATGCGGACCCAAACTGGCTGGCAGCGAAAGGGTTAACAGATAGTAGATGTGTCCGTGTTCCCAGAGGACATACCCAAATGTGGACCCAAACTGGCTGGCAGTGAAAGGGTTAACAGATAGTAGATGTGTCCGTGTTCCCAGAGTTCAAAGCCAAATATGGACCCAAACTGTCTGGCAGTGAAAGGGTTAACAGATAGTAGATGTGTCCGTGTTCCTCACCAGGATTTTCACTGTCCTTTTCCCTGGGGCATTTCAATTTAGGATGCCCGGCTGTGTGAAACTCCCAGATTGCCCACACAACTCACCTCTCTGCTGATCCCAAGGCGCATGCACAGCTCTCTTGCATGGCACGAAGCAATGTTTTGAACAGAGAGATGGAACAGCGGCATCCCCAGCCTCCTTGTGGTCTGTGGCACTCAGATGGGTTAGGGCAGGAGCAGGCCTCAGCTGCAGGGAGGCCAACCATCATCCGACAACACCAAGCGTGGGAGTGCCAGAAAGGTAAGTGTGGGCCATTGCCACTCAGTGGGGCATCCCAAATCGGCCCCTTAGTTAACACTGCAGGTCCACTATTAAGATATAAAGCCCATAAGCACACATGCACACACTGTGCAATTAGAGAATAAACCTTTAATGACATGAATGAATGAGAGGACAGCAGACACACCGCAGATCAGCAGATGGAGGCTGTAGAATGGATGACAGGAGCTCAGCTCACACACACACAACACAACACAACACACACACGTCTTCCAGCTCAGGCAGACAAGCAGAAGTGCAGGAAATGATGAGCTCGGCGATCGATCCTCAGGCCTGCTCTGCATTCTGCTTGTGCTGCCTGAGCTGGAGGAGGATCCATCAATGTTTTGCTTTCGATCTCCCCTCACATCGCCTGCGCTGCTCAGCTGATGGTGGCGGAGGGAGGAGAACTCAGCGCGGGTGACAGGTGAGGACCCCGCCGGGGGATGGGGATGCGATCGGGTGACAGGTGAGGACCCCGCCAGGGGATGGGGATGCGATCGGGTGACAGAGGAGACTTTCTGCCGATGGCGGAGGAAGGTTTTAGCTGTTACATGGTCTGAGAATGGGGAGCGATGGGGAAAACACACGCTGACTTCCTAAACCCGCCATAATAATAATTAGTATTAGTAGTAGTAATTGGGCTCTTATCAAATCCCGGGCTGCGGCCTAGTATTTCTGGGTGATTTGTGTACCACAGCTGTTGTTTGTGAGGGGGATGTGACGTCAGTTGGAGGCGGAGTCTAAATGCTGTGCTGGGACGTCAGTTGGAGGCGGAGTCTAAATGCTGGACCGTTGCTAGGGAGCGTCAGACCTGGTGGGGAATTGCCGTTGCAAGGACAGCACCTGGTTGCTCTCTGAGCATTTCTGAAAGGCGACTTTTAGAGTCTTTTTTTTATTTTCTTACTGATCCTGACCTGCTCTTTATGGATTTTTCCATGGAGAATGCAAAAGATTTTTCTCTTGAGGGCACTCTAACACCTCAATGCCCTACCTCACATACCCGACCGGATATGCCTGCAGAACCGGCAGCGGAGACCTGGACCACTGCAGACATTAAATCTTTTGAGCAGTATGTGGCTTACATGTCCCAAACATGGGCCGAATGCACTGGGGCCGGCGCTGCTGTGACATATTTCCAGGACATTACTGAGGAGGAGCCGGCAGACAATGCCATCGGAGGAGCCGGCGGACCGATAGAACATGTCCTCGCTGAGTCTGCAGCCTGTGAGCCTATCACCATGGAGAAACCGAGGCTGCCGAGGCGCAAGCGAATGAAAAAACCCCGAAAACGAGCATCTTTCAGCAGTGCAAATGAGGAGCCGGCAAACCACCACCTTGTGCCGGCATCCTCTGCCCCTGAAGAAGACATACCTGAGGAGGAGCCGGCAGACAGTGCCATCGGAGGAGCCGGCGGACCGATAGAACATGTCCTCGCTGAGTCTGCTGCCTGTGAGCCTATCACCATGGAGAAACCAAGGCTGCCGAGGCGCAAGCGAATGAAAAAACCCCGAAAACGAGCATCTTTCAGCAGTGCAAAGGAGGAGCCGGCAAACTGCCACCTTGAGCCGGCATCCTCTGCCCCTGAAGAAGACATACCTGAGGAGGAGCCGGCAGACAGTGCCATCGGAGGAGCCGGCGGACCGATAGAACATGTCCTCGCTGAGTCTGCAGCCTGTGAGCCTATCACCATGAAGAAACCAAGGCTGCCGAGGCGCAAGCGAATGAAAAAACCCCGAAAACGAGCATCTTTCAGCAGTGCAAAGGAGGAGCCGGCAAACTGCCACCTTGAGCCGGAATTCTGTGCCCCTGAGGAGACGGCAGACCTCAAAGGGCCAATGCACCATGTGTTGGAAGCACCTTTCCAACCTATTATCGAGGAGCTGGCAGAATGTGAACTTGAAATGGAGGACTTGAGCCAGCAGACCGAGGAGGAGACAACTGACAATGCCTTTGGGGACATGGAACATTCGCTTGAGGATCTGCCAGACCTTACCACCAAGGAGTCGGCAGACGATGCCCCCGAGCATTTACCAGACTTTAAATTAGAGACAGTTGTCTCAGTACCAATTCTTGTGGAGGTCCAGGTCATGCTCCCTCCACAGAACATAATTGAAATAGACAATGTGCTGGAACTAATGCCTGAGACGCCTGAGCCAGACTCGGAAGAACAGGATCCAGTTGTGACTAAACCACCATCAAAATCGCGCTGGAAAATCCTGAGAAACCTGACAGCCAGTATTTTTACGAAGGACAACAAAGCAAAACCGAGCATTGAATCTGAAGAAGAGGAGGAGCCCAAAAAGTCCTCTAGACGATGCTGCCTGAGAAAGCTACTTTGCTTCAAATCAACCTGAAGCTCCTCCTTCCCCTTCCCTTGTTTGTGAGGGGGGGCTGTGACATCAATTGGAGGTGAAGTATAAATACTGGACTGCTGCTAGGGAGCGTCAGACCTGGTGGGGAATTGCCTTTGCAAGGACAGCACCTGGTCTCTCTCTGAGCATTTCTAAAAGGCGACTTTTACTGATCCTGACCTGCTTTTTATGGATTTTTCCGTGGAGAATGCAAAAGATTTTTCTTTTGAGGGGGCTCTATCACCTCAATGCCCTACCTCAATTACCCGACCGGATATGCCTGCAGAACCGGAAGCGGAGACGAGGACCACTGCAGAGATTAAATCTTTTAAGCGTTATGTGGCCGAGTACACTGCGGTCGGAGCTGCTATGACATTTTTCCAGGACATTCCTGAGGAGGAACCGGCAGACAATGCCATTGGAGAAGCCGGCGGACCGATAGACTGAGCCAACAGAAGTGATGAATTATACGGAGCCGCCGAGTTGGCAGCCTATGGACCTGAGCCAACTATCACCATTGCTTGACGAAAGGTGTGTGATATATCCGAAAGCAACACCGCACTGCCCTTGCCGAGTTGGCAAAGAAGGTGAGTTTTTGTGGGTTTTGGTCCACTTTAAGGCTTCTTATATTTGTATGTGGGGTATTTCATTATCACTGTAATATCATGTATGTATATATTTATATAGGAGCTGGATTTTTTTATTGCAAGGGAGAGACATGATGGTTATATTACAGCTGATTCAGCACCGTGGCAATGTTTTTTTTCTCTCATTTTTGTGTGGAAATGCTTTTTGGCTTGATTTGTTATTTCTTGCTGCAGTTCAGCACCATTTTTAGCTGTGTGAATTTTTTTTAAATGTGCACAGCTAAAAATGGTGCTGAATTACATTGTGGATGAAAAGTGTTTGTGCTGTATCTGCCCTATTGTGCAATGAGCCATTTTATCTTTAGTTCTGCTTTAATTATACAAATCAATGCATACAGCAAAAATGTAATAGGAATGCCTCTAACTACAATGGCAGAACATGCTTGGTCATCAGTAAATTCATGTTATGGTTCTTGAGATTTGTAAACTTTTACTCTGTGAGCTGGGAACTTGACCAACAGGTCTCCTAATCCTTGGTGCAGCACGGGAGGAACTGGCTGGTTACTTATTCGCCCCCTATGCTTCCTGTTCAAGATGGCCGTTCCCAGGTCTCATCGTGCCGAGAGAAGGGTGCTGGACCACGAGCAAGATATGGCTTTTTTATTCCTTGTAACCTGGTCCCTGCCAGGGGAGGGTAGCTGAGGGAAGGGGTCTGCTTTATAGTGCACCAAATCTGAGACTGGTCTAAAAGACTCCTGGGCTGGGTGAAAGCCCTCCCCAGGGGCATCCCGATTTGACAGTGTGGTGGGAGGAAGAGTTATTTTATAGCCGGACTTACTGTTGGTTGGAATGAGAGGCCAAAGGGACCCAGTGGCAACAATTAGCCATTAAGCAGCCGACTTGATGCCTGTCCCATGTGCCTCTCCTCTATTTTTAGTAGCACAGGGTAGAATCAGTAGCAGGACTCTGCAGAAAATGTGCATTATTTTTATTTATATTTTATTTCTCCAGGACCCTGCAAGAAAGTTGTCTTACTTTGCAAGCCCAGCCAGCCACAGTGGTTCTACAGCTCTCTCTGACTGCCGCCGAGCATGGACAAGACTCATAAATCTGCTTTATGACACGTCCCTTCCAACCGAGCTATAACCAAGATATTGAAGCGAAACATCAGTTTCCCTTAGAATCACAAAGGTATTTACTATATATATATTCAGAGATTTTCAGATGCAAATGGCTCATTTTTACTGCTCCTATAAGGTGGTATTAGGTGGTAGAAAGTTAATGTGTGCCTGCACAAGGGCTTTAAAATATGGGGGAGCAATAAATAACTATTATATTTAGAACATGGTTTTCATTATTATAGTAGACATTCAATAACTAGTCAGAAACCTTTGCTTCATAGAGCATGAATATTAAATTCCATATAATGGTGTCAGTGGAGGGGCTGTTTATACTGCAGGGTTGCTGGACCATCTTGTAAGGGGGTAGGGGGTGAGTAAAGCCTTTCTGCAGCAGCTTCTCTGGTGTGGCAGCAAGACAACACAGACTATTCCAAAGGTGAGTTCTATTTTACCCCCGGGGCTCAAAGCATTCGCCTGGCTGATGAAGCTGTGCCCATCATTATGTGACCCCCGAGCAATTCCCCCTCAACTAAAGGGTTGATTCAACACCATGAGAATTTTTCTACCATCAGACTCACAGAGAGAGAGAGAGAAGCTCCGCCCCCTCGGAGGAAACACAAAACTGAACAGTGGTTAAACATAGAAACATAGAAGGTTGACGGCAGAAGGAGACCATACGGTCCATCTAGTCTGCCCTTATGTGTATACTGTATGTACTCTTTATCTTAGGATAGATGTGTGCTTATCCCAGGCATGTTTAAATTCAGTGACTGTTGATTTTTCAACTACCTCTGCTGGAAGTTTGTTCCAAGCATCTACTACTCTTTCTGTAAAATAATATTTTCTAACATTGATCCTGATCTTCCCCCCGACTAGCTTCAGGTTGTGCCCCCTTGTTCTATCATTAAGTTTCTTCTTAAAAACACTTCCCTCCTGAACCTTATTCAATCCTTTCACATATTTAAAGGTCTCAATCATGTCCCCCCTCTCCCTTCTTAAAAGCCCCACCCCTTCCTCCCCACCTCAGTTCTTTCTGTTTCCTCCCTGGGAACCACAGGACAGTTAGACTACAGCCTGTTTGTTATTTTAGGTTGCTGTTTTCTGCTCCAGGAGACACCTGGAGAAGCCTTCTCAGCCTGGAATCTTTGGGGTTTAGCTCACACGAGGTTTATCCTGATGAAGTGGCTGGGCACTTAGGATTCCACGCAACATGTGGAATCCTACCTCCTGTTTTAGGGGACGGCAGGGTACCATCTGCTTGGGCTTCACATTGTAGGTTATTTATATATATTAATTTGCATATTTTGCACATATTTCCTTAGCACTTTAATAGCACTGTAGCACTTTCTGTATCTGAATCATGTTTAGCACTTAGTAGATATTAGTATCAATTTGTGATTGGGTGATTATTAAGGATCATATTATTTAGTTTAGTATTTTTCGCCCAGAGGTTGGTCACCTGCCATGAAATTATGTATGTGTGTGGGTGGATGTTTTTTATGATGTAATGAATGAATTTTTATTAATAAACTAATTTGATGAATTTCACTTGATTGTATCTATTTGAGGGCTCTTTGGTGCAGTGGGCTGTTTCCCTGGCGGTTGCTGGAGCCACAATATAGTGCATTTTTCTGAGTATCCTTTTAAGGGAACTGCCATTTCAGCACATAACCTTCTTACTATATAATTGTGGATTGGTGGTGCATTGGATAATCTTTGGGTACCCGAGGTTTATAGGCGGCCAGGGCAGTCCCACATAGTATTTTTTTCTGACACAGCATTAGTTCTGCGCTGTCCCTTTAGGACCACTTCCACCATTTCACTCATTTCACAGCAGAGTTTTTAAATTGTATTTTTCTGCAGTACTCGCTTGATCTCTGAGGATATGAGCCTGGGTCTCTTTCCTTGTCGCCGCTAGTTTTTTTTAATTTTATTGGGCGTGGCTGCTGACCAGCGGCGCGCAGATGTCCCTTCCGGGCGCAGACTTTGTTACATGTGGGCGACCCAGAGGTGTAAGAGCTTATTCTCCTTTGGAGCCCGAGAAGCAGTGGGTGCAGCGACCGCAGCAACAGGGGCAGCACAGCAGTGACACCCACGGCAAGGTAAACGACATTGACCTCCAACATCTTTCGGCTGACTCTCACACCCAGCCATTCAGATGATTGGGGATGGGAATGTGCCCTCATCCAAAGGGAAACCTATAGATTTGCTTCCCTAATGCTGGCACCTTTGAGTAAACCGAGTAGTATGTCAGCAGCATGGGGCGCTGATTGGACGAGAGCCTGCGCATGCACCATGTGACCAGGGAAAGATACGTTTTTACTTGCGATTTGGAGGGAATTCACACAATGAGGCACCCCAAATCAGGATGCCCACGGGGCAAGACGCAGGACCTAAGATAATGAGATTATGTTTTGTTTTAAATTGCCCCCCACCCCCCCCCCCCCCCCCCCCGGCAACTAGTTAAGCAAAAGAAGGCACACTCAAATGATATAGAAATGTACAGAAACCTAAAAAATGTATGCAGCTTCCTGGGTGCACTCCTACACTCCCAAGGCATCACATCAATATAGTTACAGTGCACCCCTAAAGTTTATTATAATAATGCATAAAGTTTTGTTACTGTATAGCAATGCATTAAATAATCATGCATAGATTCAGTGTACAATTTAAAAAGTCACCAAGTGGCCTAAGAACACCATAAGGCAAACACGATTACACAGAGAAATATACATAAATACTCTAGATACCCAATCCCTTATTGTAGCTGACACAATAAAATGAAACAGTTAAAGCCCATTTATTGCAATGTAGAGGGGCGTGGCAGCGCCATGTGACTGGTGGCGGGGGCGTCACCATGGCGGACGGACCCAGGAAGAGAGCGTACGACAAGTGAGAGGAGCGTGGTGATCGGCTGGGCTGCGCTGGATGTGGGTTAAACAATGAAGTAAGCCCTGCAGCCCCGGACTAGCAGAAATGGTCTAAGTGGGTCTTAAGGTGAGCATAGCTTTTTTTTTTTTTCTTATGGCTCAAAAATGATTTTAACAAGATGCTAACAATAAAATGCACAAAATAGAATAATGATAGCACCATTTTATATAGCGCCATCAGGCTGCTTTCACACCAGGGAAATTGCGGAGCATTTATGATCTAATCACCAGTGAAATGCTGCCCATAGCAATTTCGGGGCGCAGTCACCTACGCATTTCGCGTTTGCAGAGAGAGCTCTTCTCGTTGCAAAAGCTGGGCTAGTGATTCCACTCCACGTGAATGTAAAGCGCCAAAAATACTGGCGAACCAGCAGGTTTCAAAGCATGGACCAAAGGCTGGGATAGTTTGGTAACTGTGGCTACTTTAAAGTGAAGCAACCACCTATCTACAGTTTATAGGACTCTAGGACCGATGATCTCCTCTTTTGGATCGGTTCAGCACTGTGAGTAAATACATTTGCACATGGGTTTTCTTCAGTAAAATTTTTATTTGGAACTAATGTGTGCATTGAGCCAGATCACACCCGCACATTTACTCAAATGTACTCATTTACTACTGTAATTGCATGTGACTCAGGGAGTGTTTTGCAAGGGCGGGGGGGTTGTTGAGCCATCAATTTACTATTGCTTATGGGGCCACGGCTGAATCGAGCCTATTGTGGGGGTTCTTATAGAACAACATACAATTCAATACTAATAACACAGTACATGTGGCACATAAAGGGACAACACTGCCGTATCACCAAAATTATTGTGAGGCTTCTTGATTTAATGCCTGGCATACTCGTGTCACCGGCGATTCCGCAGTGGATGTGTGAGCTCCATCCCCCCCAGTCATACAGCAGGCTGCATACTCATGAGACCTCATCCACCAGATGTGGATTAAACTTTAGCCCCTCTGCTCAGTCTCCAGTTGTTTTCGTGTTCCTGCCCAGGTAGGAGCCAAACCCCTAGCTCCTGAACTAAAAGGTTTAGGTAAGTATCTGGTGCTGTGGGTTTGAGGCAGGCAAACTCATTTCTTGGCTCTGGATCTGGGATACCCCCAGTGGACTGACCAGATTTCCATTCCTTGACCATTGATTCCTTGATTCACTGACCGTTAATGGCAGGGGGGTAAGCGGTGCTGTGCTTTTACTAAGGATGATCTTCTAGAGAAAGCTGGGATTGCGCCCCCCCCCCCCCATCTGCTGCGAGAGTCAGGAAGGTCTCTACCCCCCCTTCTGTCATCTCCCCCTTCCCATTCACCCCCGCCACCTGGGATGTGTCCATTCGTCGGGCAGGAGGGAGGGTGGCTGAGGACACTTCGGCAGCGACGCTTGCTGCTGTTTGGAGGACAGGCTGGAGTCTGGAGGGCTTCGGAACATTCGCGCTCTGGATGGTCTCTACCAACTCTTTGCATTTTCCTGCCCCTGGCAGATGGGGACTCGACATTTTTTATAACCTTTTTTTTTTTTATATGTTCTTATGCAGCAAAGTGCAGGTTGTAGATCAGGTGGGGTACAGGTAGGTCTTCAGTGCTGTTGGAGAACCTTAGGTACCACCAGTGTTACATTTACCACAGGTTGAGAACCCCTGATTCAGGGTATTACCTATGGTAATGCTGGTAGTTCATTCCTTGTTCATTATACAGTCGGGAAGACAATCTGGTTTAGCCTGCACCTGACCAAGTGCGATTGGCTGTGTGCACTTGACTGTGGTGAATTCTGGCTTTTTGTTCTTTTTAAACCTTCTAAGGGAACGTAACTTTGTATTACCCTCTCGATTGTCTTTATTTGTGCTCCCACCATTCTTATAAGGAGCTATTTATTCAGACAAGCTTCCAGGAGTCACCTATTTTTTACCTGTTACAGTTACCTGTTTTATGCACTTTAGAATCGGTAACTTTGAGTGGACATTTTAATTAGAGTGGCCTTTATTCTGGCTAGTCATGTGGCTGTAGTATCTTACTATACATCAAGGGTAGGATAAGATTATCCACCTGGTTCTTCCGATTTGTCCTCCCTTTGGCCTAGCATCAGCTCCCAGGATCTTTGCCAAGGTTCTGGCCGATCCTCTGGCGTATTTTAGGTAAAGAGAGATCGGGATCATAGCTTGTTTGGACGATCTGCTACTCTTTGCCCCAAGCTGTGGATCCCTCCAGGAAGCAGTGTTTGCGCACCAGTCGGATGGCCCCAGTGCGTCAAGCCATGAGGCTCTTGGGGCTTTCTGACCCCAGCCCTTCCCAGCAGTAAGGTTGGGTCAGCTACTCTCAAGGTAGTTTGTTTCCAGTTTCCGGGGGAGGGGCGTTAGTTCCAGTGACGTGTACGCTGGATCCGGATGTGGCAACCCCGCCTCCACCAGGGGCAATTCTGGTTTATGGAAGGCTTTTCAGACCTCTGCATGCTTTCGGGAAGATGCTGCTCCTGCGCGCTCGTCAGGACCAAGAAAGGCACTGTGAGGGGAATACCTGATGGGCCTCCACGTGGTTCATGGCGGGTGACAGTGCTTCGGAGGGGGTAAGTCGGTTAAAAGGACCCCTCTAGCCAGGAATCTTAAAGGATGTTTTTGTTCCCTCTTATTTCATAGGCCAAGGAGCCCAAAGTCAAGGAGGCCAAAGCCAGGAAAGATTCCAGAAGGTATTCTAAGGAATCTAGGGGTCATAAGGAGCCCAGGGACTTGAAAGAGCCCAGGTATACTAGAATGGGTTAAGCTGGATCCTGCACCATTTATCAGGCCCCCTTACCGGAGGGCTTTTGTCATGGAGGGGGGCAATTTCCAGTGTATGTTAAAGAACTTTTTTGAATCTTTTGACTCCAGAATGGCTTATTCATTTGAGTTTTTCAAGGACTGTTTTGTCCAAGCAACCTCGGGCAGGTCTGACGCTGGCCCGTCCAAATCCAGACAGGGTTCTTTGGATGGGTAGGAGGAGAAGGGGGCTTCCTCAGATGAATCATTTCATTCTACAGTAACTGGGAGCAGTGCGGATGTTTCTTTGTCTGAGCATTCAGCTAGATTTTTCCCTAGAGGATGTTCCCGGATCCCATCAGAGGAATTAATTAGGTCTTCTCTGAATATTGAGAATTAGAATAGACCCCTTTTAGTGCAGGATTCCCTTTAAAGAGGCCTGCTTGAGAAAAAGGATCCGTGTTTTCCGATTCACCAATCGATAAAAGATGTCATGGCTAGGGAATGGAGGACACCTTAATCCAGGTTTTTCATTCCTAAGTCCCTCCTTTGAGGACATGGGCTCTCTTAGAGATCCTTTAGATAAATAGTCGGATATTCTTCTAAAAAGAGCCTGGGATACTATTCTTCTTTTTTGCTCAAACCACTGCTAGTAACTGACTGTATTAGCAGAGTTTCAGCGTTTTGGATTGATAAGGTCAACAATGGGATTTCTGGGGATGCCCCCTTTGACTCCTCCTCCCATTTTCAGTTGTTTTCGTGTCCCTCCTTGGGATAGGAGCCGGACCACTGCTCCTGAACCATGTGGGTTTAGGTAAGTAACTGGCGCTATGGGCTTGGACAGGCAGGTCCATTTCTCGGTCCTGGAGGCAGAAAAACAGCCAGGGGCCCAGGATAGCCCCACAAACTGGAACAGTGTTATATTCTTTGATCCCCAGACCTTGTTGGGACAAAGGGGGGTAAGCAGTGTTTTCCCTCTGGCCAGTCCCATTTCTTATTTTTTCTTCCTCCCCTTCTTTGGGCCTCCATGAATCTGTTCAGTCTTTGTGTACAAATAGGATGGCCCGTGCATCAGGCCATGAGCCTTTTGAGTTTTTTTTTTTTTTTGGCCCCTAGCCTTTCCAGCAGTAAGGTGGGGTCAGCTATTCTCAGGGTCTCTCAAGCTTCATTTCTTGAGCACCTGGGACAAATCTCTGGAATTCCTGGTAGATGTGAATTTCCCCGACTTGGTGAAGAAGTCACTGAAATGATGGGTGTGCGAGGACAGATTTTGTCACATTTTTTTTTAGTCCCATGGACTAAACTGTTAAAACAGTCGCCTCCTCATGAATTTGGGGAGCCCATTACAGGGTGTTTTGATCAAGTGGGTGCACTGAGGGGGGGCCCTGGAGTTGAATCTCAGGCTGGTTTTCGTGTTTCTTCCATTTAAGATGCTTCCTCAATTATTAGTCACAATCCTAGATTTGCTGTAATGTTAGGTGGAGTAACCTTTTTATTGGCAATTCAGAGCAATGCTTTGGTCTTTGGCAGAAGCAATGGTCTTTCTGAGAATGAATCAGATAGGTATTGTAGCATTTCTGGACGACCTTTTACTTTTCGCACCATCGAGAGCGCTGTTGGAGAACAATGTGAGGAGAACATTGGCTTTCCTGTTGGAGTTAGGATGAATCGTAAACAGGGAAAAGTCGAGTTTGTCTCCATAGACATCTTGCATATATCTAGGTTATCTGAACAACAGTCTAAAGGAGAGGACATTCCTTCCTCCTCCAAAGATTCAGAAAATTGTCTCCCTCGCCTCTCAGATCCAGGAAAAGCCAGGAATGTCTCAGAGACAAATTTTGGTTTTGTTGGGACTTATGAAGTCCGCCATCCCAGAGGTCAGTTGGGCCCAATTTCAATCAAGGACTCTTCAGGACTTCTTTCTAAGTACTTGGAACAAAGATCCAGAGTCATTGGACACAATGACGACTCTCCCAGAGCAGATTTGTGCCTCCCTGCAATGGTGGTTGGTTCAGGAAAACCTAGCCATGGGGAGGCCATGGCATCAGACAGACCCTATCCAGATCACAATAGATGCAAGTGCTTGGGGATGGGGCGCCCACATGATGCATTGTCAGATTTAGGGCATTTGGTCGGACTTTGGTCGGCTCTGCAGAGCTGAAAGCTGTGCAATTGGCTCTAGAACACCTCGAGAAGAAGTTACTGGATTAGGATGTACTAATTGTTTCAGACAATGCCACGGTGGTAGCATACCTCAACCATTAGGGCGGCACAAGGTCAGTGGAGTTGATGTCTCTCTCCAGGACTATTTGCGGCAGGATGGAAGGAGTGGTAAAGTCCCTAAGAGCTATTCATATCAAGGGACAGTTGAATGTGCTAGCAGATCTACTCAGTCGGGTGCAGCTGAGACAATTGGAATGGGAGCTGAACCAGAGAGTCTAGGAGCAGTTAGTAGATCTCTGGGGTTCACCAGAGATAGATCTGTTTGCCACGAGAAGAAATTCCAAATGCCAAAACTTCTTCTTGCTTCATCAGGGCCAGGGAGCTCTAGCGGAGGATGCCCTGTCCCAGCATTGGGGGAGGTTCAATGCTCTCTTGAGTCTTAAGGAAAATAAAGATGGAACGAGCAAGAGTGATTCTAGTTGCTCCTTATTGGCCCAGGAGTTTATGGTTTTCTCTACTGAGTCAGATGGCGGTAAGTCCACCCCTTACGCTTTCTATATCAGTTTATCTGCTTCATCAGGGGCCCATATTCCACCCCCAGGTCCAGAACCTCCATCTGACAGCCTGGATCCTGAATGGGGCCTGCTAAAAAGCAAGGGCCTGTCTAGCAGTGTTATTAAAACTCTGCTTCAGAGCAGAAAACTGGTAACCCGTAAGATCTACAGAAAGGTCTGGAAGAGATTTTCCTTCTTTTGTAGAAGCCATAATCTGTTTCTATCAGATTTGGCAGAAGTAATGGAATTTTTGCAGGAGGGGGCAGAAATGGGATTGGCTATAAGTACCCTAAAGATTCAGGTGGCAGCGCTGTGAGTATTTTTGGACAGAAGGCTTCGAGCAGATGATCTGGTTGATAGATTCTCCATCTCACGTTCTAGAGGAAGACCAGTGAATCCCAAGGCTTTCTGCTTTGGGATTTATTATTTTGCCCAGTGGACTGACTAGGGCTCCATTTGAGCCTATTTCCGAGTCAGCAGTTTAGTTGAATTTGCCTTTATTCTAGCAATCACGTCAGCTAGAAGAATCAGTGACCTACAGGCTTTGTCCATTAAGAAACCGTACTTCTGAGTATTTCCAGATCATCTCACAATCAGACCGGATCCCTTCTACTTGCCTAAGATTGCTTCAGAGTTTCACAGGTCCCAGAAGATCTATCTCCGTGGCTCAGGCCGGAAGATATTGGGGATCAGCAAGAGATGCAGTTCTTAGATGCCAGGAGGATTTTATAAATGTATTCGGATCGTTCAGCTGGGTGGAGGAAGTCTGATCATTTATTGTTAGCATTCTCCAGAAAGAGTAGAGGGCCTGTATAGCTAGATGGATTAGGGAAGCCATTCAGTTAGCTTATGAATTTATAGGAAAGGAAGCTTCTAATATCTTTGAAAGCTCATTCTACTAGGGCAGTTTCTGCTTCTTGGGCTAATCAAGCAGGTGTATCACTGAAAGAAATTTGCAGAGCAGCAACTTGGGCTTCCCCACACATGTTTTGAGACACTACAGAGTGGATTTGTCGAGCAGGCTTTCGACAGAAAGATCCTTAAGATGATACCACATCCTGAGGTAGGACGCTACTATAATTACTCATTCATCATCGGCTGGGCCGTCATGGAGGACGTTTTGAGAAAACCCCAGCTTAGCTTAACGCTAATAGGTATTCCAGTAGTCCTCCAGGACGGCGCCCCACTTCCCTCCTAAAGACTTAAAGGAGCTGCAGCACTCAACCCTGTTAGCTTGCAGACCAACCTATAATCTGTCTCTAAATCTGGTAAAAACAGAGGCTCGGTCACACACATCTGCAGAAGTATGCTAATCTGCACCACCGCGCCAAGGTGCCTCTATGGGTGCAGTCCTAACTCTAATCTATGAGAGCCCCATTTGGGACATACAATGCAAGAGATAAAATGGGAGCAGCTTACCTGAGGTTGCCCTAAACCTCATGTGCAACCTCAGGTAAGCTGCTCCCATTTTATCTCTTGCATACAGCCTATAAAATGAAGGCTCTCTATCTCTGTGTTCACCGTTTTGTATATGCAAAAGAGGGTTGTTGCTGGAAAGCTCTTAGAACATGTCTGACTATTTAGATATAGTTTTATACTGAATAGGTTGCTTTAAAGTACTACATCTCTATATAGTCAGACATTGGAGCTTTCCAGTTACAAAAGTAGAAATGGTCTACAAAATGATGCAGACTACATGTTTGCAGGCAAAGTAGGGGTTAAAAGACATTAGTCGTATTCTCTGCACCATCTAAAATTCTCCTTCCCTGGGAGAGAGATTACAGTTTGATACAGTGTATGAATTTGTTTACAATACATCAGCAGCAGATATAACACATTGTATCGAATGCCAGCGTTGAAAGACCAAAAGAAATTGCTAGACTTCTACAGTTGCTACACAATTGGAGGAGTACATGTATGCAGGGCTTCAGGGTGCGTGAGAAAATATACATGTATATTCCTTTAAACTAGGCCTTAATGTGACCTCTGCTAGGTCCGGTTTGCAATTGTTTCACTAGCCAACAGGAACAGGTTAAACACCTTGTGGCTAGGGCTAAAGCTCACAAGCGGGCGGAGGAGTATAAGAAACTCAAGGCCTGCTTGGACTTCATCCGCTTTGTTGTTACTGCCATGGATGAGGTGGTCAGGCTTGGTACCAGAATTTCGGCCTTGCTTGTCGCTGTACACCGCTCGCTCTGGTTGAAGCAGTGGTCAGCCGATGCAGCTGCCAAGAAGTCCCTCACAGGTCTACCCTTTGTGGGAAGCCGGCTGTTTGGGGAGCGCCTGGACCTTTTGGTCAAGGATGGTAAGCTCCCTCAGAGAAGGAAGCCTGCTCGGTCCTTTCGAAACTCCTCCTCTTATCGATCCTTTAGGGGAGGAAGAGGATCTACATTTCCAGGTGCCCGCAGAGATACCTGGGGTAGGTCCTGCAACCGGCCCAACCCCTCCTGGGGAGCTAAGCCCAAACCCCCAGCCAAGCCTACTCAGGCATGAGGTGGCACCCTCACCCATATGGGTGGGGGGAGGGCTTCTGCTGTTTGCTCCGATCTGGAGACGTCACGTCTTGGATCGGTGGATTCAGGAGGTGGTGTCCTCCGGCTACAAGATAGAGCTGTCAGACAGACCACCCACAAAATTCCTATGTTCAAGGATATCCTGAAACCCACTGAAAGCTCAGGCTTTGAGACAAGCTGTTCAACACTTCCTGCGGATAGGTGTGATTTGCGCTGTGCCCTGGCAGGAACAGGGTCAGGGGTTCTACTCCAACCTGTTCACGGTTCCCAAGAAGGACGGAACGCTGCGGCCGATCTCGGACCTGAAGGGTCTCAACAAATTTGTAAGGGTCAGACATTTCCGCATGGAAACGTTGCAGTCGGGGGTGAGATCGCTTCGGCCCGGCGACTTCATTACCACGGTGGACATCAGGGATGCTTATCTGCACATCTCGATTTTCCAAGGACATCAGAGGTTCTTGAGGTTTGCATCAACATTACCAGTTTGTAGCACTCCCATTCGGCATATCCTCAGCCTTCTGTGTGTTCCCCAAGGTGCTGGCGGGCATCATGGCTATCCTAAGGAGTCAGGGTATTCGTGTGTTACCCTCTCTGGACTACCTGCTGATTTCGTCCCGGTCCCTTCAGGAGGCCGAGAGCGATACTCGGACAGTGCTGTCAACCCTGGAAACCTTCGATTGGGTAATCAATTACCCCAAGTCGTTTATCACGCCTTCAACAGTGAGATCCTTTCTGGCAATGACGATAGACCTCGGTCAGGTCAAGGTATTTCTGTCACAGCAGAAGGTCTTGGGACTCCAGACGCAAGTGCAGGCCTTGCTGACTTGTCAACAGCCGTCTGTACGTCTGGGGATGAGTTTGGTGGGCCTAATGGTGTCATGCTTCGAGGCAGTAGCCTTCACCCAATTTCACATGAGACCTCTACAATTGAACCTGCTGACCGTCTGGAATCGGTTGCAGGAATCTCTGGAACAAGGTTTATCGCTGTCCCCCCTGGCCAGGCAGTCCCTCTTGTGGTGGTTGGACTCCTGGAACCTGCTGGTGGGCAAGTCCTTTCTGACTCCCCATTGGGAGATAGTTACCACGGATGCCAGTCTTACAGGCTGGGGAGGTGTTTGGCAGACCCAGAAGGTCCAGGGTCAGTGGGGTCTGCAGGAGAACCGGTTACCCATATATCTCTTGGAGCTGAGAGCAATCCGGTTGGTTCTTCTACGTTTGACTCCCCTACATCAACCACCAGGGCGGGACTCGGAGCAAGAGATCCCTCAAGGAGGTAACCCGGATTCTGACTTGGACAGAGTAGAATCTTCCCTGCATCTCGGCGTTCTACATCTCCAGGTTTGAAAACCAGGAGGCAGACTCCCTGAGCAGGAGTTCCTTGCGCCTTGGGGAATGGTCCCTCAGCAGAGAGATTTTTCAGGCTCTGTGCCTTCGCTGGGGTCGACCAGACATGGGTCTTTTTGCATCCAGACACAATCGCAAGCTTCCAAGGTTCGTCTCTCTCTCTCAAGAGATCCTCTGGCTGTAGCAACAGACGCTCTGGCGATCCTTTGGACGGAGTTCAAATTTCTGTATGCATTCCCTCTGTTTCCGCTCCTGGGCAGAGTGCTGCGCAAGATAGCCCAGGAGGGGGTGCCAGCCATCCTGGTGGCTCCTCGCTGGCCGAGAAGCTCAGATGTCAATAGATCACTACATCATGCTCGACGACCCAGGTCTTCTCACACAGGGGTCGCTGCGGCACCAGAATTTACGGACGCTGGCTTTGACGGCCTGGCTATTAAAACCTCAATCCTAACGGAGAAGGGGTTATCGGCCACGGTTATTCACACAATGATTCAGGCGCGGAAGAAGTCGCCTTCCATGATCTACTACAGATGCGTGCCTATATCGCTTTGTGCGAGGCCAAGAGCCTTCCTTGCCGGAGATTTTCTATTTCTAGAATTCTGGAGTTTCTACAACACGGTTTAGACTTGGGCCTCCAGTTGAGCACCCTCAAGGGTCAGGTCATTTTTTTTCCAGAGGTCCATTGCCAATCATAGATTGATCAAGACTTTTTTCCAGGGAGTCGCCCATGTCCGGCCACCGCACAAATCAGTCATACCGGTGTGGGACTCTAATCTAGTGCTGTCTGCTCTCCAGGGTCCTCCCTTCGAGCCTTTGAATGATGCTACATTGTCTATGCTGACTCTCAAAGTGGTCTTTCTGGTGGCGATCACCTCGGTGTATCAGAGCTGGCCGCGCTTTGTATGAAACCACCCTACTTTGAGTTACACAGAGAAAAGGTGGTTTTTCGTTTTAAACCTGATTTTTTGCCTAAGGTTGTTTCTTCTTTTCACCTTAATAAAGGAGTTGTCTTACCTTCCTTGTGTCCGGCACCGGCTAATTCCAAAGAACGGACCCTCCATGCTTTGGATGTGGTCAGAGCCATAAGGTATTACCTGGCTGCGACTGAATCCTTCAGGAAATCGCATTTGCTTTTTGTCTTAACAGAAGGTTCTAGGAAGGGATTGCCACCAGCCAAGTCCACTCTCAGTAAGTGGATTACACAGGCCGCGGTACATCCCTATTCTGCCAGGGGGAAGGAACCCCCATTTCGGATCACAGCTCATTCTACCAAGGCTATTGGTGCCTCTTGGGCTTTTCAGCATCAGGTATCGGCGGAACAAGTTTGTAAGGCCGCCGCTTGGTCTTCTGTTCATACTTTTACACAGTTTGACAAGGTGGATGTCAGGGCGTCAGCTGACGCAGTTTCTGGCCGAAAGATGCTTCAGGCGGTAGTGAAATGAACTACATGCTGTTCCGCACTGGGGATCCCACCCATATGGACACTGCCAGGCCCATGTCCATCCAGTCCAGGCCGTCCCACCCCGCCCTTGTGTTCATTATGTCCTGCATGCCTGTTATGGTGATGAACCATTTTTGCTCATAGGACACTAGTTTTAGTTTTCTTCTAGTTTTTACATTGGAGAGAGTACAAGCAGAGGCTATATGAAGTTACGTGGTCTCTTGTGTTTTGTTTGGGCCTCCCGGCCTGCCCTTTTTATTGAGTATTGCTTTTAAGCCACTGGGGAATGATAGACGGGCAGCTGCATTTATAAGGGGCTGGGAGGAGCTACATCTTTGATTTTTCAGTCAGCGCCCCCTAGGGGCGAACACCCAATCGTGAAGATATCGGGATGGCCTGGACTGGATGGATACAAAAACAATTCTACAGGTGAGTTTCACAGAATTGGGCCGGCCCAAATTTTTTACTTTTTTCTTGGAGATTGGCGGAGAATGAGGTGTAAATGTTTTATGGTGTGTATGCCTTTTAAGAGGCAGGGAGGAGAGCGATGTTGCAGACGCGGCCTCTCCTCCCCGCCCGACGCTGCAGTGTGTGTGCGTGCGAACCTTACCTCTGGCGATAGTGTAGATTTCATCTGCGTCCCCTCTGGCTCTCTTCATACTTACATACGACTATGTATTGCACTGCCTCTCCCCACGACAGCGTCCGGTCTCCGTCATTTCACGGACATGGTGGGATAACGTCTTCCTGGATTCCGGATCTGGATTCCGGCCAGGCGTTTTTCTCCTGGAATATGCTTCCAAGTAGGTCCTTTGGCTCGCATGTACTTTTTCTTTTTTCTATAGGATGGGGGGCGCCATGTGGCTTCTCCTCCTGCCGGAGGTGACATAATTTCCACGCGCTGCCGGGTTTCCTGCATGAAAACATGTGATTTGCACCTTTTAAAGGGTTTTTTTTATGTTGATATGACTGGCCTCACTCTGTTGATTCCTGACACAAGAGGGTTAATACTGATTTAGAGGGTTGTACTCCTACTCTATTTAAATGGGTCTAGGAGTTGACTTCCCTTTCACCTCAACCCAGAATGGCTACCAGGCGGATAATATTTGCATCTTTGCATTTATACTAAGTATACAGCACGTCCTGCTCCAGAGATAATTCCTTACGTTTGGGTAATACATCCACAAGATGGCGCTGGACTGCAGAGACAGCAAAAAAGTGCCTCCTCCCGGCCCCTTATATTCCAGGGACAAATTCCCCAGTTCTACTTTGCGGTAGGCGCTGCGAAGGCAAGAATATGGCTTTCTCTACTCGCAGGTGAGCAGGGCTATTAGCCTGTGGCCCTGTAGGACTATTCCTACCCGTTCCTTTTTTTCTGCCTCCCAGCTTTGGCTGCACTGGTCGGGTGATGGTAGGCAGCACCGCTGTCAGGTGCTTAAGGAGCGCTGCTCCAACCGCAATCCCCCACCAAAGGGTAGGCGGTATAGGCCCATGGTGAGCCTTATGGGATCGCCCCTCGCCCCCTGTCCATCGGTGGGCTCCTGTTAGGTTGGCTGCTGCCCTCCCTCGCTCTCCCTGGTATTTTTCGGGGGGGGGGGGGGGTGTATGTGTATTCTTCACTCCTTGGGATTGTATACCGTGGTATGCTTTGGCTTTGTGTCGCCGCGTGTGCTGGTTTCACTGGTTGCTTTTTTGAAAAAATGCCGCCACGCGCGCTTGTACGGCGTTCCGCGGTCAGCGGCGACTTTACCTCAGGCGCTGCTGCACCATCATTGGCTGCCATGGTCACATGGGCGCCTTCGCGCTCTTCGGGGGGCGGGCCTTGCGGATGGTGCGTTCTGCATCACTGTCTCCGCGGCCCGCCCCTCGAGGTATCTGCGGGCGCCATTTTGCTTTCTCGTGCTGCATGGCTGGCGTCTACCTGCCACGGTCCGTAAGTGCCCCTGCGGGCTGTCTTATTTTTTATATCTTATGTATGCATACCGCTTACGGGACCTTTCTGTTTGTCTTGCAGGCGGGTCAAACTTGTTAAATTGTGGTTTCTCTCGGCCTATCCCCTCTATTTAGTTTGCACTATTAGAGGCCTATTCTGCCTTTACCTCCCACTTCCCTAGCGGGCTATTGGGGCATCCCGGGTGGCCTTATAGCGTAAATCCCTATTGGCCGGTTGGGCCGCGATAATCACCATATGGAGGCTTCTCAGGATAATGTGCTTGGGGTTCCTTTGGGACAAACCCGGCTGTGTGTGGCGTGTGGGGTGTCCCCTACAAGTGATGACAATGTGCGGGTTTGTGTACCCTGTGCACAGCAGACACTTGCGCTGCAATCTGGGTTACCTGTGGCTGGGCCTGCGCCCCGTATGGCTTCGCCTACTCCCCCATGCTTACATCTGACTCCCAGTGAGGTGCATACCAGTGGGGAGTCTCAGCCTGATTTGTCTACCAGGGTGGCTAGCATTGAGAAGCTGATTGCTGGCTCTACGGCATGTAAGGCCACTGCTAAGTGGCGGCATCTGGCGTCTGGTGTTACCCTTTTTCCTATGTAGGCTGAGTAATTTTTTGACCTGGCCGGCTATACCCCCCTGGAAGAGGGGGAATTCTTTTCTGATTCAGAATCATCTGATGAGCAGCCTAAGGGTTATGCTTATTCTGGCTCTGACCCATGGGCTCCAGATGATACTGTCAGGCTTTGGGCTCACATTTTTGAAGTACTTTTGATCTCTCCTCCTGCCGCGGCTCCTCGGCAGCAGGGGGAGTTGTTTCACACTGCTAAGCCACGTTTGGAGTTTCCTGAGCAAACTCTCTTTAATAATCTCGTGCTCAAAGAGTGGGAGCGACCTAGAGTTGGAAGAAGAGGTATCCCTTTCCTGCTGAAGTGGTTAAGCGTTGGTCGTCCCCTCCCGAAGTGGATGCTCTGGGTTTGTCCAACACTTTTGTCATGCATTCCCCTGACTCTACTACCCTGAAGGATGGTGAGGACTGGCGCATTGATCAGCTGGCTTCCCATGCCTTTGCCTGTGTGGGGTCCGCGCTGCGTCCGGTTTGTGCCTCTGCCATTACAGCTGTGGCTATTAGGACTCTGCTCAAAAGTATTTTAGATGGGGCTCCTGATGATGCTGCTAGTGAAGAGTATAGAGCCCTTCTGCGTTGTGATGAATTTGTTGCATATGTCCTCTCTGCCTTGGATGATACCATTAGAATGTGTGGCAGGGCTTCTGCCTTGGCGGTGGCTATACGCCGCTCGGTTTGGCTGCGCCAGTGGGCAGCTGACAACGCTGCCAAGAAGGCTCTCACTGGGTTCCCTTTTAAAGGACTGCGTCTATTTGGGGATCGCCTGGACCTGTTTGCTAAGGGAGGCAAGTTACCCCAGCGCAAGAGACAGTCTCTGCATTTCCGGGGTTCAGGCTCCTTTCTTCCCTCCTACCGTGGGTCCAGAATGGGAAGGGTAGCTTCATTTGCAGGGGCCCGGGGAGATTTCTGGGGCAGGGGCAGAGGGCGTGGCCGCCCTGTCCCCTCCTGGGGTTCCAAGTCTAAGTCTTCCCCTGTAGCGATAACCCTTATCGCCGGAGGGCTTCACCGCCCGAGACGTCCTTTTCCCAATCGTAAGAGGTGCTGCTGGAATTCCAGAGTCGTCCGTGAGGAAACAGGAACAGCCCTTACAAGGGCTAGTGAATTGTAATATAGCGTTTCCCCCAATAAGAGACAGAACTTCAGTATTGAGGGTGAAGGTGAAGTTAACTTTATTAGTGCCACACTGTGCCTTATATGCAAGGCTCCATGCAAGGGGACCTCCCCCGTGGACCTGATGGAGGACTGCATGACAAATACACCGACCAATAGCAGCAGGGCACACAATCCCTCAACTCTGCCGGTGACGCAATCAGCAACACAATAGACGTCTGTAAAACACTCAATCAGAACAATGCCATTGTCTGTGACGTAATCAATCAACACAATGGCAGCCTGTAATACAATCCAAACTACAATGACATTGCCTGTAACAGTATCAAAATACAATGACATTGTCTGGAACCTAATTAAGAAAAGGCCAGTGAATGACCCGGTGGGCAATGGAATAGTGATGACATCCAAAAGGCAGAGCGTCTGTCACATCCCCCAAGCCCCCTCAGGCATGAAGGGGCGCCCTCACCCATCCGGGTGGGGGGGCGGCTTTGGCTCTTTTCTCACGTCTGGAGGCGTCATGTCTCAGACCGGTGGATTCAGGAGGTAGTGTCCTCTGGTTACAAGATAGAGTTGGCAGCCTGGCCGCCCCCAAGATTCATCAGATCCCGGATGCCTCAAGACCCCCAGTCAGCTCAGGGCCTGTTGCTTGCTGTGCAGAATCTACTGGAGCTGGGGGTCATCTGCCAGGTGCCCTTAAGGGAAAGGGGCAAGGGCTATTATTCCAACCTTTTCACCGTTCCCAAAAGAGATGGGTCTGTCAGACCCATCCTGGACTTAAAGCTTCTCAACAAGTTTGTCAGATCCAGAAGTTTTCGCATGGAGACTCTGCGCTCAGCTGTAAGTTCACTACGCCCAGGGGACTTCATGACCTCTGTGGACATCAAGGATGCTTTCCTCCATATTCCAGTCTTTCCAGGTCCTCAGGTTCGCTCTGGAGGATCAGCATTACCAGTTTGTGGCGTTGCCCTTCAGTCTCAATTCGGCTCCCAGGGTATTCACCAAGGTTCTGGCGGGCATTATGGCTCTGCTGAGAGCTCAGGCCATTCGCATTCTTCCCTATTTGGACGACATTCTTATCACTTCTCCGTCCTTCCAACAGGCAGAGTTGGATATTCAGCGGGTAGTGACCACACTGGGGTCATTCGGCTGGGTGATAAACCACTCCAAATCTTCCCTGTCTCCCTCTTTGGTGAAGCCATTTCTGGGCATGAATCTGGATACAGCTCAGGCCAGGATTTTTCTTCCTCAGCAGAAGGTGGACAGTCTGCAAGCGCAAGCTCAGCTCCTTCTGTCCTGCCCTCATCCTTCCATCAGGCAGGGAATGCAGCTGGTGGGCCTGATGGTGTCCTGCTTCGAGGCGGTTCCTTATGCTTAGTTTCACATGAGGCCTCTTCAACTCCACCTCTTGTCTGTATGGGACAGGGACCCTGTGTCCCTGGATCAGGTTTTGGTTCTGTCACCCCTAACCAGGAGGTCCCTTTCGTGGTGGCTGGACTTAAGGAACCTGTTGGTGGACAGATCCTTTCTGGCCCCTTGCTGGGAGACAGTCACCACGGATGCCAGTCTGACAGGTTGGGGGGCTTTTGGAGATCCCTAACATTCCAGGGGCAGTGGGGCCCTCAGGAGGCCCACACCCCTATCAACATTCTGGAACTGAGGGCGATCAGGTTGGTTCTAGCCCGCTTGACCCCGCACCTTCGGGGTCGGGCTGTTCAGGTACACTCGGACAACCAGACGGCGGTTGCCTACATCAATCATCAGGGAGAGACCCGGAGCAAGGGGGCCCTCAAGGAAGTGTCTCTGATCCTGTCCTGGGCAGAGGACAATGTTCCCTGCATCTCAGCCGTGTACATTCCTTTTTCTAAAGGGGTGGATTTAGCCTTTGAGGATTTTGGTGTGTTCAAAGACCCTTTAGACAAAAAGATGGATTCGCTGCTTAAAAGAGCTTGGCAGGCCGAATCTAACACGCTTAGACTATTTTGGCTTCCACTTGTGTTTTTAGGTCCTTGGGATTTTACCTTCAGTACTTGTTTATTAGAACAAACTAGTCTGGAAGATACTCAAGGCCTTACCAATTATTTTCTCGGCTATGGCATTCATTACGGATGCAATGGCTGAATCTGTTTCTGACGCAAAGTATGGCTGTGACCAATTCATTGTGCAGACTCTATGGTTGAGGACCTGGTCTGGCATTATTGGGTGAAGGAGGTGCCTTTGTGCTATGCAGCTCCTTTTTGGGCCCAAGCTAGGGTTGGGTTGGCTGATATAAGTGAAGAAATAAGTGTCGTTTTAAAGGTTGGGTTAATAGGTGATTTCATGCCCAGTCTTCTTTTAGGTGCTTCTTTATTAACAGGGAAGTTTCTAAAGGAACCAGGCCCCAGCCTCCGCCAGGAGAGGGATATTTAGGGGTCTTCATTGTTGGAACTTATCAGTCCAAACAATGATGCCAGACTTCGCATTGGGGACAGATTTAGGGTTTTCTTTCAAAGCTCTTGGCAGTACCTTTTTAGATTGCCGTTTATTTCAATTGGGATAAAGGAGGGTTTCCCCATAGATTTATTTAAACCCCCCCCCCTTCGAAGTTTTTGGTCACTCCCCGGCCCAGGGGTCTGGAAGAGAGGTCTGGCTACCATGTTGTCGAGAGGGGTGGGTATCTCAGTCCCTCATTGGCAGCAGGGTGCAGGATTTTATTCCAGCATCTTTCTAGTAAGAAGGCCTCAGGAGGGTTCAGATTTATTCTGAACCTAAAGAAACTAAATTTCAGTGTCTGGTACAGACATTTCCGCATGGAAACGATTTTTCTCAGTGAGGGATATCATTCCTCTGGGCTCTTTTATGGTATCAGTAGTTCTGAAGGATGCTTATTGGCAAGTCCCAATGAGTTCCCTTGTCCAGTCTTTTCTAAGGTTATAAGCGATAAGGGTCAGTGACCAAATATTTCACTTCCAATTTGTCTGCCTCCCATTCGGCCTGGCATCGGCTCCCAGGCTTTTTACCATGGTGTTAGCGGAACCTCTGGCATATCTGAGATAGAGAGCGATTGTCATTCTGGCTTATTTCGACGATCTGTTGCTGTTTGCCCCGTTGAGGGAGACATTGCTTCATAATCTCTGTTGCATCTTGCAGCTGTTGGAACAACTCGGTTGGGTTCTGAACCTCGAGAAATTGTGCTTGGTTCCAGGTGATGACATACTTGAGGTTCGAGATCAACACCATCCATCAGACATTAGTTTACCCTCTCAGAAGATAGTGACCCTCCAGGAAGCCATCCAGTCTCTCTTTGCCAGTCTATCATCATCAGAAAAACAGGCTATGAAGCTTTTGGGATATCGGACTTCCGCTTTTCCCGCATTGAAATGGGGCTAGTAAAATTCAATAACTCTACAGGTGCACAAACTGGTCCCGGGAAGGCTTGGAAGAAGGGATTCCAGTACCCAGACTGGTAAGGAAATCATTTTGGCTAACCAGGGACAGATGTCAATGGTATAGCCTGTAGGGACCCCAAAGAAAGGATAGTGTCTACAGATGCTTCGGATCTACGGTAGCATATCTGAATCATCATGGGGGGGGGGGGGACAAGGTCCCCTCAATTGTTGTCCGCAGAGATTTTTCTATACGAGTAACAACATTTTAGGTCTCTGTCAGTAGTTTATCTAAAAGGAACATTGAATAAGGTAGCAGATTTTCGGAGCCGATCCATGGATACTCCCAGTGATTCTGGAAATGTTATTGCAGGGGCCAGTTCTAAGTCTTGATCCTCAGAAGTGGAACCTGACAGTGTGTACCCTGAAGTCACCTTACTTTTAAGGAAAGGATATTCGAGGAAGGTTATCAATACTCTACTCTCAAGTAGGAAAATGGTGGCTAGAAAGATTTATTTAAAGGTATGGAAGACCTTTAGGACTTGGAGAATACAGATTAAGAAATCATCCTCCAGGATTCCAGTTATTATTGAATTTCTGCAGCACAGCATGGAAATGGATCTTAGCGTACACTCCTTAAAAGTCCAGCTGCCAGCTTTTACCAGTATTTTTAGATAGTAGCCCAGTGGAACCTTGCTAAGGTTCTTTCAGTCTTGGAATCTCCACACTTTGTTCCTGCCAGGGAGTCGGATATTAAGTTCTAACTTAGAAGGTTTTGTTCCTGGTGGCTATTACTTCCGCCTGCAAGATAGGTGACATTTAGGCTTTATCTTGTTGTTGTCGTCCTTTCCTCCAGGTATTCCCCGATGGGGTAGTGTTGAGAGTGGATCCTTGTTATCTTCAGAAAATTTCAGCAGATTTTCACAGAACACCAGAGATTGTTCTTCCTTCAGTGGACAGCGAGAAGTCTGCAGATCAGAGATCTTTGGATGCCAGAGCTTATCTGTTGGAATATCTTCATCGAACCAAGGAGTGGAGGAAAGTGGGTAGTTTATTTGTGGCATTCTCAGGACCAAGGAAAGGTCAACGAGTGTACAAGAGTACTATCAGGATGGCCTACCATGGTAGTTCGGTAGCGGTTAGCGTTACTGCACATTTTACAAGAAGCGTGTCTACATATGGAGCAGAGCAAGCTGGGGCCTCTATTGAACAAATTTGTAAAGCATCTACTTGGTCTTCGGCCTGAACTTTTGTGAGGCATTATCGTTTGGATCTTCTTATTCAACAGGACCAGTCTTTCGGTAGAAGTGTTCTTTTCTGTTTTTTGGGAAAACTTAAGTTTGTTAGCTGGTAACTTCTTTTCTAAACATCCGAATGGGCAGAATACTGAGTTTTCCCTTTATTAATTGATATAGATTTTTATATTTGTTTTAACCAAATCATTTTGTGGGTCTGTCTCTCTTTTTCTCTCTTTCGGATCTCAACTGAGGAGTGAGGGTGGAGTCAAGTTTTTATGTTAATCGGGTGGTCAAGTGTTCCCTGCCTTGCGGGTTGTGAGCCAATCGGAGACTATCTGGTTTGGAAGCCTTATGATCGAATAGTCCCCGTTATCCTGCTTAACATATCCCCAAATGCAGAATACAGTAGCTCCGGCCCCCATTGCCCTGTGAAGTAGTATTAGGTTTAAGCCTAGGCTCAAGGGCCGACCTGCCGGCCCCTGGCCCTGGATTTTGCCAGCTCCATGCTCTTTGGCAGTGGTCTGGTGCTCTTGCAGGAATGCCGAGGCACAGAGCTTTTCGGCACCCACATGGCTGGATGGAGGGGTAATGGGGCAGGTGCAATGGGTAAATCACCTGCAGTCATGATAATACATCTCTCTACTTACACCATCCACTTATAGTCCCCCACCATCCCTTCTGATATATAGTCTGTGAGAGCCGGCATCTCTCTTTCAGGGGTATACAGGTCCCCCTTCCTAACCTTGGTGCCTCGACAAGAGTAATGGTGTGCTACCAAGCCCAGTCCCTTCATTCACTTAAACGCACTCTGGGCAGTAGGAGTGGCTAGAGGAAAAGATGGCGGCGGCTGCGCTAGAAGGAGAGAGTGGCAGGTCAGGATGGACTCCAGAGGCCCTTTTAATAAAGTCTTAAAAAGTTATGGCTCGTGGCTCCTGTGAATATGCTTTGGTGTCCCTTCAGCCACAGGAGAGTAGTGTCACAGTCACCAGTGACAGAATTGACGTAATTGAGTATGCCATAAAGCAGGCCAAAAGCTTGCAATATATGGTAAAAAGTCTACAACATGTAAAAATGAATGCCAAAATCCCATGCCACTTTTAATGAGCTTTTCTAGTATTTTTTTTTTTTTTAATGATTTATTTATTACAATTGTGCATTTTATGGAAGACGTTTTCACGATCTGCATTCTGTTGCTTTTAGACCAAGATCTACAAGAATAAAGCAGCGAGCCCTGTACACACAGAATGCTGCCACAGAGGTGAGTAAGGCTTACACATGCCCAGTAAGTAGGTTGTAAGTGTTGCTGCTTCCCAGCTACCTCCACACATTCTAAATATATATATTATATATATATATATAGTTTAATTAAAAAAAATAAGCTGAAGAAAAAATAAGGTATAAGTGAAAAACATCACATAAAAAAATGGGCAGGTGGAGGGGGGCAGAAAACAATTGGTTATGGAAAGGCACCAATCAAGGCATCCTATTACTGCCTACCATCCTGCCTACGCTGGCTGAAGCCTCTACCACTATATCCACCCTCCCTCCCGAAAGCAGACTTGGCAGCCTGCCGGATGGAGCCCTGCCTCCTTCTCATTTACTCCCTCTTGCAGAAAAGCCAGTCAGAGCCTCTAACTAACGGTCTGCCTGCCGTTGGCCTACCTGCCCGTCTGCCTGAGCTTTTTTATGGAAGTTTGATATGGAAAGGCACCGATCAAGGCATCATCATGCTTGGGCACAGCTGGGAGGACTCAGGATTGATGGGGCAGAGTTGTAAGGACTCGGTATGGATGGGTCAGAGCTGGAAGGAGAGGGCTGGCTGGGGCAGAGCTGGAAGGAGAGGGCTGGCTGGGGCAGAGCTGGAAGGAGAGGGCTGGCTGGGGCAGAGCTGGAAGGAGAGGGCTGGCTGGGGCAGAGCTGGGGAGGAGAGGGCTGGCTGGGAAAAAGCTGAGAGGAGAGGGCTGGCTAGGTCAGAGCTGGGAGGACTGGGGATGGATGGGGCAGATTTGGGAGGACTTGGGATGGATGGGGCAGAGCTGCAAGGTTTCGGGATGGTTAGGGCAGAACTGGTAGGACTCGGGCTGGCTGGGACAGAGCTGGGAGAACTCGGGATAGATGAGGCAGATCTTGGAGGACTCGGGATTGTTGTGGCAGAGCTGGGAGGACCCGGGATTGTTGTGGCAGAGCTGGGAGGACCCAGGATGGTTGGGGCAGAGCTGGGAGGAGTGTGCTGGCTGGGGCAGAGCTGGGAGGAGCCGGGATTGTTGGCGCAGAGCTGGGAGGACCCAGGATGGTTGGGGCAGAGCTGGGAGGAGTGTGCTGGCTGGGGCAGAGCTGGGAGGACCCGGGATTGTTGTGGCAGAGCTGGGAGGACCCAGGATGGTTGGGGCAGAGCTGGGAGGAGTGTGCTGGCTGGGGCAGAGCTGGGAGGACCGGGATTGTTGGGGCAGAGCTGGGAGGACCCAGGATGGTTGGGGCAGAGCTGGGAGGACCCAGGATGGTTGGGGCAGAGCTGGGAGGAGTGTGCTGGCTGGGGCAGAGCTGGGAGGACCCGGGATTGTTGGGGCAGAGCTGGGAGGACCCAGGATGGTTGGGGCAGAGCTGGGAGGAGTGGGGTGGCTGGGGCAGAGCTGGGAGGAGTGGGCTTGCTGGGGCAGCCTCGGCAGCATCCAAGCTAAACCTTTAGTTGAGCATATACCTGTGCCAGGCATTTTAAATTGGTGCTGTGGGTACGCAGCTAGTGGTGAGGATGCAGTCGGCAGTGTGCTCAGCTCCATTAAGCTCCCTTGCCGCTCTGACATCGGAGAGGCTAAAAAATGGAATAGAGCTGAGTACTGATTGGCTGCAGAACCATGCCTGCCCTGGGATAGTGAAAATCCGGGGTGGTGTTCCTCTTTAAGGATGGCATACAGATAAATGAGATTTCTTTGTGAATGCAGCCTCACTTCCTTTTTGAGGTACATTTCACTGAAATAAAACCTACAAAAAGGAAAAAAATTATCCCCACAGCTGCAGCTACATTTAGTCAATATTTTATGGCAATCTATTCAACAAAGGCAACAGTGCAATAACTACTGTATAAATGCCTAATATCTATACAGGGCAGACAAGCCAACATCTTACATATTCCACTTCCCCTGTGACTGCCGGCAGCCTATCGGTGAAGCTGATAGGCTGCCGGTGGTCATGTGAACAGCAGCCACTGAGGAAACCTGAAAGTGGTGAACACTGGATGCCTGGTTTCAGGCTTTCCTGCAGGGGGGCATCCCAAATCAGGGTGTCCATGTGCTGAGAGTAATTCCAACCTCCATGGCAGGGCAGGACTAACTGTCCTACTGTCCTGCAATGGAGGGGTGTCCTATAAACAAGGCTCCATGGACGCCTTCATTAGAGGCCACCGGCACTGAAAGTCTCCTTGCCATTGGTAAGTATGAACGTGCAGCCACTGCATGGAGGAGCTACAGAGGAACCCCGGACCTGCATGGAGGAGCTACAGAGGAACCCCAGACCTGCATGGAGGAGCTACAGAGGAACCCAGGACCTGCATGGAGGAGCTACAGAGGAACCCCGGACCTGCATGGAGGAGCTACAGAGGAACCCCGGACCTGCATGGAGGAGCTACAGAGGAACCCCAGACCTGCATGGAGGAGCTACAGAGGAACCCCCGGACCTGCATGCAGGAGCTACAGAGGAACCCCGGACCTGCATGCAGGAGCTACAGAGGAACCCCGGACCTGCATGGAGGAGCTACAGAGGAACCCCGGACCTGCATGGAGGAGCTACAGAGGAACCCCTGCAGCACTATAACCTATGAAATGAACCCATTGATGCACTTGTCAGCACTTTATGAGAGAGCACAGATTTAAGCTGGATGTTTACCATATTTGAGCAGTTTGGGTCCTCGTGCCTTGCTTTTAAATGTTTAGAGTGTATAAGATGATTTTAGCCCTTTCTGCATATTGAATAAAATAAATTTTCTCATTTTGATCTGTTATGTGCAGTTTAGTCTTTGTTATGTGCAGTGTACTCTCCAGTCCGAATACATTGAGTGTGCCCTCTTATTTTGTATGTCACCACGGATTGCTTCCGCATGGCACAGGCGAGGGCGGCCAGCCTGCCAATCAGGGCAATTGGTTCCATTCAGCTTATTGTCAGTGCGGGAAATAAAATGGGTAAGTACGTTGCTTCGAGTGGATATGCTCATAGCGAAAGCTATTTCAGGGCCATGGCCCATGCATGCGCCATGGGATGAGCGGCTAAATGAGTTAATGCGCCTGTCACTAGGGTTTTACACAGTGGGAGACTGATTCATCCCAAATCGGCATAGACCAGGGAGAGGGAATCGGCAGAGATGGGTTTTGGTCCAATTTAAAGCGGAAAAAACCCCGGGCTTCCGGCCCTGGAGCATCCCAAATAAGCATGCCCCACTGTGTAAAATCTCCTCTGAGTCAACGGTAATCTCTGTGGCATGCCTCTCCTGTGGCATGCACCATAGGATCAGAGAAAGGTAAGCTTTTATGGCCGAACTGGGGTCTTTCACATAGTTGGGCATTCCAAATTGGGATGCCCCTGGGGCAAGTAACAAAACCCAGGATAGTAAAAATCACAGGCTTTGTTTCACTTTTAATGAGCTCTATGGCACATTGTAAAAAAAGGGGTTTGATATAAATTGATGGCAAGCATGATTTTCTTTTTCTACAGGTAGGAAATAAATCCATGAGTTACAGTTGTATGAGTGTTTCATTCCACTGACGCCAGGGGGGATTTGCTGAATTTTAGTGCCTGTCTCCTGAGCATTAAAGGCCCTGTCCAGGGACACACTAACTTCCTACCACTTTGTAAAATGAGCCAATTCAAAGTATCTCTAAATCTTATACATAAGCATAGCTCCCAAGTGTCCCTCATTTGGAGGGACTGGACTCAAACTAGGGCACTGCTAAAAGGGGCACAAATACGCTGCTACAAGGGGTATCCCAAACTGCTCACCCAAATATGCACTGCTATAAGGGGCATCCCAAACTGCTCACCCCAAACTGCACTGCTAAAGGGGGCATCCCAAACTGCTGCTACTATGGGCACCTGAAACTACTCACCCACAAATGCGCTGCTACAAGGGGTATCCCGAGCTGCTCACCCTCAAATACGCTGCTGCAAGGGGTATCCCACACTGCTTACCCACAAATATGCTGCTACATGGGGCACCCCAAACTGCACTGCTAAAAGGAGCATCCCAAATGGATCAACCATAAATGCACTTTTCACGCACATCTGTACTGGCACAAGGGGCATCCCAAATTGGGAAAAAACATTAAAACAAGCATCTCAAATTGGTGAAAGCATTGAAGAAGTAGCCACGTCATACTTTTTCGGAAAGTATATAAGAAATTAAAAACAAAACTAAGCACCAGCCATTTGTGAAGCATTCTCGTTGGGAGATGATCATTGCCTCCAATTGTCCCTTATCTGTTCTTAGCTGAATTGAGCAGAGCCTTGGATTTGCTGTGTGTGCTTGCCCATTGTTTTGGTGCTGTTATACATGTGACTGGGGATGTGGGAATTTCATACAACAGGGTCCAAAAACAAAGCCCAGTGTCTTTAAAGTCCTGGGTTTGGTTCCGCTTGTGATCTTATGTCAGACCCTGGTGAAGGTGGGACTGCGGCATCGTCATGCCAAATGGATGGAAAGCAGCGCTATTCATAGCATCCTTCAACCCTTCACAACCCTCATAAGTATGCATCATACCCTGCTCCAGAATAATTCATTACGTCTGGGTTATAGTCCACAATAGGGCGCTTTACTGCAGAGATGGCAAAAAAAGAGGCCCCTGCCGGCCCATATATACCCGGGACCTTCCACTCATTCCCCAGTTTAGTCTCTGCAGTCGGCGTCGACGGTCAAGATGATGGCTCTCTCTCTCCTTGCAGGTAAGCCGGGCTGCACAGCCCCCGGCACTTATGTCCTATTTCCACCCGGGCCATTTTAAAAATGCCTGCCAGCTACGGCTGCATGGTCCGGGTGATGGTAGGAGCAGCTATTAGAGGTGTTTTTTACAATGGAGCTAGACTCCACCACAAATCCCCTGCCAAAGGGTAGGCGGCTCAGGTTGGTGATCCTGATATGCGATGCCCTGTCCATTTTATAGCCCTCATTACATGGCTCCAAATGTAACCATGGGCTTTTCCCCCTGCTTCCCTGTTCCCGGTTAGTTGGGGGGGCGGTCATTGTATCTGTGTTTGAGTGTGTATGTTTGTACTGTCTCGCGCTGGCAGCGTTTCTTCCCCTCTCCTCCATTCTGCTATTCTGGCCATTTGAACGTCCTGCGCGCACACTCCAGCTCTGGAGTGGTGGCGGGCCGGTGACGTCAGCCCGCAGCCCTATTGGCTGGGGAGCGCGGCCTGTGGTTGGTCCCTGCATTTTGAAGGGAGCGGGGCCTAGCGCTCGGCGTGCTCCGCTGCGGCCCGCCCCCGTCCTCCTCCTCACGCCTGGCTCCCAGCCCTATTGGGGCCCCGCGCCTGGTTTATGACCCCTAGTGACATTAACACTAGCGGCGAGTCGTTATATGATGTTTGCGCTAGATTGGCCAACATTGAGATATTGATTGCTAGCTCTGCAGCCCGGTTGGCTCCAGCTAAAGGACGGCACATCTGCGCCGGCCTTTGCGCTAACATCATGATTAAATCATTGTCTGTCTGTACCCCTGTAGTGGAAGGGAAAATTGTTCAGATTCTGATCCCTCTGCTGATCAGCCAGCCATGGCACTGATGCCGGCTGATGACACCCATAGGCTTCTTACTCAGAGTTTTGAGGTACTTGCCATTTTTGCTTTTTTGTTATCTGGTTCTCTAGGAATGGGAACGGCTTGCTGGTTCTCGGTATACCTACAGGGTGGGATAGAGGTATCCTTTCCCCGCGGATTGGTCTAGTGTTGGTCAATTTCCCCTGAGGTGGACGCCCCCTTCCTGGGGTTGTCTGTTACGTCTGTGGCGCATTCCCTCGCTTCCACTACCTGATGGATAGTGAGGACTGATGTATTGAGTAACAGGACTCCCATGCCCTTGCCTGTGTGGTTCGCCTTGCACCCGGTGGGTGCCTTTGCTATTACGGCCGTGGCTATTAGGACCTATTCAGGGGCCTTCTTTACGGCTTCCATGTGGATCCTTCTAGGGCTGAATTAGAGCTTGTCACAATGTGAGCTAATTATCCCCGCCTTAGATGACACCATTCGGCGGTATAGCAGGACCTCGGCCTAGTGGTCTCTTCCAGTTGTCCGGTCTGGTGGCACCGGTGGGCAGCTGATAATGCTGTTAGGAAGGCGTTCAAGGGGCTTCCCTCTGTTGGATTGCGCCTGTTGGTGATCGTTGGATCTCTGGCTAAGGGAGGTAAGTTTCCCCAACGCAATAAGCAGCCTTTAATCCCTCCTTTCATGGGCCTGGGTCAGGCAGGGGGTTCCCTTTGCTGGGAGATTCTGGGGCAAAGGCAGTTGCCGTGCCCCATCCGGATCCTTATGGGGTGCTATGCCCAAATCCACTGCTAGTCCGCTCAGCATTGAGAGGGCGCCTTCACCCTTCTGGTGGGGGACGGCTGCTGCTCTTCACTCCCCTTCTCAGATTCTTATCACGGTTCCTACGGACCCTTGGGCTGCTCAGGGCCTGTTGCTGGCGGTACAAAGCCTTCTGGCCATGGGGGCCGTCCATCAGGTCAGTGAGGTCAGTGTTAACAATCTCTTTACAGTGCCCAAAAGGGATGGTCCCGTTAGACCCATCCGAGAACTAATCTTTTCAACAAGTTCATCAGAACCTGACTTGTCCCATGGTAACGCTGCGCTACGTCTTCAGTTCCCTGCGCCCCGGGAACCTAATGACTTCGACAGACATCTTGGATGCTTATCTTCATGTGCTGGTTATTCTAAGCATACAGCACGTCCTGCTCCCGAATAGTCATAACATGTGGGTAGTCCTCCGCCTCCGGCGCCGTGCACTGCAGACATGTGGAAAACAAGCTCCTCCCGGCCCTACATATACCGCGGGACCTCCCACAAATCCCCAGATTTCTCTGCAGTGCTGGAACTGCGAAGACATGAAGTATCACGCTCTCGCAGGCGAGCGGGCCTTATGGCCCAAGGTCCTGTGGGACTATTTCCACCCGTCCTCTTCTGAAGAAATATGCCTCCCAGCCTAGGCTCCGCGGGTCGGGTGAAGGTAGGTAGCACCTGGTGTGCTGAATGGAGCCATGCTCCTCCGCAATCCCCCTCCATAGGGTAGGCGGTCAGGCTGATGGTGAGCCTCTAGAGGATGCCCCTCCCGCAATTTTGCCCATGCCCCTCACAGAATTAGTCCATGGACACAGTCAGCCTCCCCCTCGCTTCCTCCCGTAACTCGGGGGAAAAGAAGGGGGGGGGGGTATGTGTGGCAGCCCTAGTGCTAATTCGCCTTTAGACTTCGGTTCCTGAGTTAGGGGGTCAGTGTCGCGTCTCGCTATACAGCGTGTGCTGCCCTTTTTACTAACTATCTGCTGCTCGGCAGCTTCATTCAGCGGTTCAGCATGAGAGGTATACTTATTCCCCTCTGTTCTACCTTTTCTGTCAGTTAGAGCTTAGCGCTCTTTGGGGGAGGCAGAGACTCGGCATGACGCGTCTTGCGTCACAGCCTGGCCTGGCCCTCCCCTCGAGGTTCGCTGGCGCCATTTTCTCTATCTTCCCGTGCGCGCGTGGTGTGGCTCGTCTCCTCCCTCGGTCATGTAAGTGCCCTCCGGGGCGGTATGGTTTCTAGTTTTTTTCAAACAGAGCATGGCACTGACTCCTCTCCCCTTGTCCCATTGTGTCTTTCAGAAGCCAAGACTTCGTTACCGGCCCCGGCCTAACTTATATTACACGGGTCCTCTTTACAAATCTCCTACATTTCTAGCGGGTTGCGGCATCCAGGGTTGCTTATTGCATAATTCCCTGCGTTATACTGCATAAAAATCACCATATGGAGGCATTTCACAATTATGGAACCGGGGTCCCTCTGGGACGTGACCGGCTGTGTGCAGTGTGTGGCCAGCCCCTGGCTGAGGCCGACAGGGCACAGGTCTGCGGACAGTGTGCAGCACAGGCATTGCTAACAGAGGATCCTCCTTTCCTCACCCCCGTCTCCCCGCTCCCAAACATCGCTCATGATGAGTCCCACTCCAGCGGGGATGACCTGCAAGAGGTGCCACGAGCGTTGCCCACGGCGGAGCCGGTGCTCTCTGGATTGGCGGAGCGTATGGGCCCTGGTAAAAAGCGGTCCCTGACGCCCCCAGGCTCTCCGGTTCCTAACGATACCGATGATTCTGCTGATATGCAGGACCCTGACCCTTCTGAGGAAGGTGAGCTATTCTCAGACTCGGGCTCCTCCCATGGGATGCCCGCGGCCCGTGAGGAATCCGAGCCTGGCTCCTGGGGTCTGTGTGACACGGATGAAATCCTGATCAAGATTTTTGAGGTCTTGTCAATCTCTCCCCCAGGGGAGATCCCCAAGCCTAAAAGGGAAAGCTTCCATACAGCGCCGCCGCGCTTGGAGTTCCTAGAACAGGAACTTTCCCAGAACATTATATCCCAGGAATGGGAATTGCCTGGTAAGCTCAAAGGGATTCCAGGGGTCTGGGAATGGAAGTACCCCTTTCCCCCTGATGTGGTCAATTTATGGTCAGCTCCCCTGGTGGTGGACGCGCCGGTTATAGGGGTCACGAACCCCCCTTTTATGACTGCTCCCTTTTATCGTACCCTTCGGGATGCTGAGGACCGGCGCATTGACAGACTGGCCTCACACGCCTTCTCGTGTGCTTGGACGGCCTTGCGCCCGGTTTGTGCCGCGGCCATCACTGCGGTGGCCGCCAGGACTCTTGTCAGAAAGATACTGGATCACCGCCCTAAGGATCTTCCTTGGGGGGTGTTTAGTGCCCTATCAGACTGCGAAGCCTTTGTGAAGTTTATTCTATCGGCACTGGATGACACCATTAAGATGTGTGCTAGGAGCTCAGCACTTGAGGTAACCATTTGCCGCCTGGTCTGACTGCGACAGTGGGGCGCCGATGGAGCTACAAAAAAGGCTCTCACTTGCCTTCCATTCAGAGGACGGAGGTTATTCGGGGCCTGCTTGGACCTTTTTGGCAAAAAGGCTATAGCACCCCTCCGCAGAAGGCCGCTCCGGCCTCCACGAGGCAGGGTCACCCCTCCACCTCCCTACGTTAGTGTTAAACGTGAATCTGAGGTGTGTTTCCAGTTGTTCGGCGTGGATTTCCAGCATGGCGCGGGCAGACAGCGCCCTGGGCCTTCTGGCAGGACCAAGTCCAAATCTGCCAAAACCTCGCAAGCATGAAGGGGCGCCCTCGCCCGTTTGGGCGAGGGGGCGACTGCACAGCTGTCTCACATCCAGGAATATGCCTTCGCCTTCTGGTGGTTCCGGGATGTAACCCACCTGGGCTCAGGATGGGTTCTCGCTGGCAGTCCCCCCTCAGTTTCCTGTCAGGGTGTTTTTAGCCCCTGCTCTCCCTTCTGAACCTGGCGCAGGCCGGACTGGGCCTGCAGTGTTAGGCGCGCCTTGTCAATTACCTTAACGGTATGTGGCCATGGCCCCTATACATTTTTACGAGGTAGTAATAACCATCCGTTTGGGCTACGGATAAGAAATGTGGACAGCACCAGTGAATATTTCTATAGGTGCACTACTCTGTGGGTTAATACCCAAAAAACCAAATGTATTAGTTTGGGGTAACCTCTACACCCCCTGCCAAAAAGCCCAACAGAGACTCACTATTGCACTCAAACAATCAATTTATAAATCCATTTTATTGTAGCATATTGTTTAAAACCAATTTAAAAGCAATTTTACTGAACCATATGCATGGTAAGCCACCAGGGGGCGCACTCCCTCATCAACAATACAATCTCATATACATATAAGTAATTTCAAAGTGATTCTGTGCTAATCTATCAATAAATTCATATATATACAACTATACTAAAACTTAATATACAATTCACAATTAATATCCTCACCCTAATAAAGTGCCAGTGCTTCCATCACAAATAGAACCTTGTGCAAAATATTTAAGCCCATTCACAGAGAGCAAGGGCACACAAACAACACACAACAAACAAGTGCTTACTGTTAGTATGGTGACAGGAAGGCCCCCCTCAGGCGCAGACCAACGCGTTTCGAGCCCCCTATGGGCTCTTGCTCACGGTCAGTATGTGTGTGGGGGCAGAGGGCCACAGCCCTCCTTAAATACATACCCTCCCGACCACTCCCACGCCTGGCCCCAGCTGAATGTGGTGATTGCATACTCCGGCCGGAAGTACGCAAATCACCACAACTGCGCATGCGCACCTGCGCTCCACGCTGGAACGCACAGCTCACACTGGTACTGGCCCCATCCCCCACGCTGATAGGTGGGAGGTGGATGGTAATGGGCCAGATACAGCCAGGCGGGGGAGCCATCGTTCAGGAACACATTTAACCCCTTCCTCACTTATCTTTATACATTTCCTGCTACTTGCTTAATCCAAAGTCTTATTTACACATAATCTATATTTATACTTAACGGCATCTAATATATACATCGCATTTTATGGGTAAATATACTTTACAACTACCTGTCACAGTACAGCTGGATTTCCTCTGCATCCATTTATACAATTTCAATAACAGGAGGAGAGAGGGACAAAGATCCAGAGAAAGTTTTTTGAATCCACAGCATTTTTATCACTTGGCTTCTTTCTCAATAAAGTTCTAATATTAAACATCTATATATATGTTTGTGCATCTCCAAACACAGGGGGGAGAGAGGGATAAAGTTCCCAGGTGAACCACCTCAGTCAGTCCAAGATATGCAGGCACAATTGCCATCTAATGGCAACTATCCCTCACATTATTGATGTCTATTTATAGATTTTATAAGCCCCCTGAAGCGACAGGGGGAGAGCGGGATAAAGATCCGAAGTACAGATACTCAAAAACAACAGAGGCAGATGCTAGCTATTAATGTCTATATTGCACTATATTTGGCCTCTATATACAAGAGTACAACTCTCAAGGGAAGGGGAAGGGGGAAAAGGACGGGGGGGGGGGGGGAAAGGAAAAGGAAGCCCAGTCTAAAGTAAATATATTCAGATATGCATCCCAGTTGCCAATCAGTGTGCAAAGTGGGTCTGGAAGATGTTGTTGACTATTTGTCATTCAAATTCCTCATGTTCCACAGAGATTTACTCAGGAAAGGGGGAGGAGGGGTTTGACTACAGAATGTAAGGTTCAAACATCAACATTGATGTAAGTCCTTTGTTTTGCTACGGGTGAAGCTTTAAAGTGGACCAACACCCAGGGGGGATCGGCCCGGGAATCTATAAGATTCCGGGACCGATCAGATCCCTCCCCGCGGGGCATCCGAAATCGGGATGTCCCGCAGGGAGGAACCCCCCAGGAGGCCCACAATCCTCACCTTACCGGCGATCCAACGGCGCATGCGCGAGACGTGGCCGCGACTCTCGCTTCCCTCTAGCAGGGTGCGCTCCCGCGCCGGCTGTTTTGTGAATGGCCGGTGCAGGCGCGCTCCCTGTTAGAGGGAAGCGAGAGACGCAGCCAATGACAGCGCTCTGGTATGCGCGTCCAAGCGGCTTTGGACGCGCATACCAGAGCGGCTCTGAGCGCTGTCATTGGCTGGACGAGGTCACGTGGGAGCGGGAAGAGGTGAGTTTTTGCGGCGATCGGGGGGGTTTCACACAGCGGGGCACCCCCGATCGGGGTGCCCCACCTAAGTGGACCAACACCCAGGATAGTCAAAATCCTGGGTGTTGGTCCACTTTAAGGAAGGCCGGGGGCCCAGTCCTCTATGTAAGGTGGCAATGCATCAATAACATCAGCATATATTTACAGTAATTACTCCATGTGATTAATTACATCCAATCAAAAATAGAGATCCACAGTGCACTTTGTTCTCCGTGTGTGTAGATTCTTTTCTGCTTCAATCTCCAATTTGCTCCTTGCCACCAACACATCTTAAAGGAAGCCCGGCTTCTTCCTCTTGCCAGTATCATATAATACCCTTGATAATAGACTTCCCCATCATCTCCCGGGCATCCCAACAAGAAGAGTCGCCAGTTGCTACTACACCAATAAAAAAGGAAAGGTGACACATTATATATCTACACACCTAATAAGTGTACATAAACCGTGAAACACCCCCCATCCCCACTGCACACTCCCTACCCACCCCCCCAAACACCCCCCCCCCCCACACTCCAATACAATGCTATTATGTGATTCTTAAACAGGGACAATCTATGTCCAAATTTGGACCAGTTGAAATCCCCAAAACTATACATAAAACTAAAAATAGTGATCAACAAAGTAAAATATATTACTATCATCCCACTTAGTGACTAACTAAACAATATGTATGATATCATACTAATGTGTGTTACCCTAAATATGGTGTGAAGGCTACATCTTCGTTTAGGCCCCATGGGGCTTGGGTATCTAAATCATAGATCCAGCGTAGGTTGGTCTGCGCCTGAGGGGGGTCTTCCTGTCACCATACTAACAGTAAGCACTTGTTTGTTGTGTGTTGTTGCTTACCATGCATATGGTTCAGTAAAATTGTTTTTAAATTGGTTTTAAACAATATGCTACAATAAAATGGATTTATAAATTGATTGTTTGAGTGCAATAGTGAGTCTCTGTTGGGCTTTTTGGCAGGGGGTGTAGAGGTTACCCCAAACTAATACATTTTTACGAGGTAGTCTGGACCCCATGGGCCTATGGCAGGCCTAGCTATACTACCTTTGCAAGCAATCCATATATGACATATCTGTCTTAGGTCACGGTCCTCTGCACGGGGGGGGTTTCGGCCTCTTGCGAAGCTCTAGCCCTTCTCAGCTTCTCTGGGGTCTGCTCACCCCAAAGATTATTCTAGTCAGTGTTACAGGATCAACCCTGCAGCTTAAGGCACTGTAGGGGCCTCCCTTCGTGCCCAGGCTACTAGCCTGGCGGGTCTGGGGACACGCCTGAGGTGGGCTTCGGCGTTGGGACCTACCGGGTCGTCTTCCTTACTCCCCAGCCTCTGCTTCAGACGAAGTGGGTCGGTTGGCCGACAGTGTCCCCTGGAAGCTACTGGATCGTTGCTTAAACACCTCATCCCCTCACGGTCACTTATCCACTATTCCCCGTCCCGGGAAATCGGTTCAGGCTTGCTGCCTTCTTCTCTGGCATTAGGGGCCCCTGGTTACTGGGGCTCTGCCCCCCTTTACTTGCGCCTTGCCTTCACCAAGCCGGATGGCAACTGGTGGGCCTGTCGGTGGCACATCAAGATGATGTCATTTATGTACCGAGCCCTCTGGCTCTTCGGCGCAGTAGGTTACTAAACCTTCATATGTCCCAGCACCCCGGTGCTTGGTCTGTGCTCAGGCCTTCTTGGTAAGGTGGTTCCTCTGGAACTTCCCATATGCAAGGGCCCTGTCAGGGGGGCACCTCCCTTCCTTACTAGCATCTCCTAGAGTATGGTCCCCCTGGGTACCAAGTCTCACAGGTTTGGAAAGGGAGAGGTAAATCTCTCCCACGACCCACGGGGTTCTAGGTTGGGCCCTTAGAGGGTCCATCTTATCTGCTGGGCTTGCTGAAACAGTGGCCCCCTTTGAATCTATATGGCGGGCTTCCCCCTCCCTCAGGTCCGGTCGGTTCATGAGGGATTCCTGGCCCGTTGAAAGACGATGGCATGTTTTTAAATGCTGGTTTAAAGTTTGTGACAGGTTGCTACCTCTGGAGGGTCCCTGTCCTTGGCATGGGTGGGGTTCCCCCCCCCCCTGCTTCTCAGCGGTATTCGCTTCTATGGATGCCCTTAGCGGCAGGTTATGCCATCCCGGGTTGCCCAGGGAGCCTAGCGTGGCTCTGAGGGGTCTCCCTTCTGACACAGGGCCTCTGCCCTTGCCCCTACTGTCCCAGCATATTCTGAATCCTGTCGGTGGGCCTGAGTATTTAGGCTTAGCCTTGTTATTTCATATGCCTTCTTTTCATCATCCTACCTTTGGGTTCTGCGCACGGCTGGCCGGATAATGAGCCCCATGGGATCTATGGCCTAGGCGGCCTTGGGAGTAATGACTCGCAGACGCCTCTGCTGAGGGCTGCGGAATTGTGACATCCCTGTTGGGGTGCGGTCCTGCCCTTATCAGGTCTCTCCCTGTTTCAGATCAAAGGCCCCTGTCTGGGGACTGATTGCTAACCGCCCCTTGGGGGCGGGCCTCATCTTCTGGGTGACTTAGTATGAGTGGAGGTTTGGGAGCTAGCTCCCCAGCCTTCCTTTACTCCACCTATAATGGCTTGGTGGTATCCCATATTGACTGGCATGGGCCTTAGTCTCTTCCCTGTGAGACGTTATCGGTTCCCAAGGCGTTAAAGCCCAAGGCCTTAAAGTCCCCATCTGGGGACTCTGATGGTGTAGGCCTGTCTGGGCCTTCCTGCAGGAGTCTGGTTCTGTCACCTTTGTAGAGTTTTCTCTTTGGGTTTGCTTAACTGCACCTCCCCAGTAGTTCCATAAGTCCCTGTGGGGATCAATCCTTTCATCCTGTTACCCTGCGGACTTCCTGGGGATTCTGCCTGGATACGGTATCAGCTGCCCTGTAGGCCAGGCCGCTCTTCTGGGGCCTCCTGACTCCGTCAGGCTTGGGCCTGAGACGATGGTTCTGGCTTATTATTTCCTGACGCTATGTATACACATATATACATGTACACCTATATACGGCTACAGGTACCCCATGCCTGGGGGTGTTCCCTTTACCCTGGGCTTCTGGTCCAGGTGGTCTGTTGGACCCTTGGTTCAGACCCTTAGTATAGCCATGGGCTGGTTGCTAATAATACTAAATGTGAGGGCCTACATCCCTCTACAGGTTTTGCACTTCTCCCCATGCCGGCCTCCTTGGCCTTTAGGGGGACTGCTGTTCTTGGAGTCTACGGGCGCCTCCCTAGGTAGGCGCCTGATATCTGTTCCACCGCCATTGCGCCTTGGATCAATCCTTCTGGATGCTCTCTGATTCTGGGGAAGCCTTGGCTTCCTGATAATTAAGAGTCTGTACTCCCGCCTTGGTCGGGTGCCCTGTTTTTTGTTCCCCTTGGGGGTGTTACAAGAGTTGCCACATGGCCTCCTTGCCTGTGAGCTGGTTGGGTCACTACACTGACCTATGTTCCTTCAGGGGAGCGTCTCTTCCCCGTTACTGTTTACTCTGTTATCATGGGTGCTTGGGTGTCACTTACCCTTCAGCACCAGGGTTCTTTTCTCTGTTAGTTCAAATACTTGACTTATGGCCTGTCTCTGTTCATACCTTCTTGGTTCTGTTATGAGACTGACGTTGGAGCCTCTGCTCTTGTCTTACCTGTTGCAAGTTTTGCAGGTGACAGCGCCTTTACTGTCCGCTGTGCCTTGTTTTTTCTGGGGATCCCACGCTGCTTATGGACACTGCTATTGGATGTCCCACATGTTATGACTATTCGGGAGCAGGACGTGCTGTATGCTTAGAATAATACAACTCTGTGAAGTACTCACCTGTAGAGTTGATATTATACGCATACAGCATGTCCTGCTCCACCCCACCCTGGTTTCACTAATTCTGGATCCCCTGTATGGTGATTATCATCATTAAGATATTGCTACCAGTTATTCTGGGTGGTTGGTTCCTCCTGGCTTCTCTTCTCACTGCTTTTCAATGCTGGGGATTTGTGGGAGGTCCCGCGGTATATGTAGGGCCGGGAGGAGCTTGTTTTCTACATGTCTGCAGTGCACGGCGCCGGAGGCAGAGGACTACCCACATGTTATGACTATTCGGGAGCAGGACGCGCTGTATGCGTATAATATCAACTCTACAGGTGAGTACTTCACAGAGTTGTATTTTTCCAGGGCACCAGCGGTTCCTCAGGTTTGCAGTAGAGGAACGACACTACCATTTGTGGCACTCCCCTTCGAGCCCACCTTGCCCACAGGGGTTACTCAAGGTGTTGGCAAGCGTGATGTCCTTCTCAGAGCCCATAGTTATTCGCATTCTTCTCATTAAGTCTCCTTCACTCCAACTGGCGGAGCTGGACACCTGGACGGTGGTGGCGACACTGGAGTGGTTTGGGTGGGTGATCAATTACCACAAGTTCTCTCTCCCCATCCCGGGTGATCGCCTTCCTGGGTATGACTCTGGATACCACTCAGGCCAGGGTTTTCCTCCCTCAGCAGAAAGTGGTCGCCTTTCAAGCGCCGATTCATGTTTTACTGTCCAATCTTCATCCATCCTTCCGGTAAGGGATGCAGCTGGTGGGACATATGGTGGCCTGCTTCTAGGCAGTGCCCAATGCTCAATTTCACATGTGTTTTTCTTCAGATCCATCTTCTTTCAGCCTGGGAAAGGAATTGTCCCCTGTCTCTGGTTCAGGCCTTTGCTTTAAATAGGTATCCTCTGGTCCCGCGGTCCCCTCTCGAGTGGCTGGACTTGAGAATCTTCTGGGGGCAGATCATTCCTGACACAGTACTGGGAGACGGTCACTACGGTTGCCAGACTGTCAGGCTGGGAGGGCTACTGGGTGAGCCCTCCAAAATTCTAGGGGCTGTGGGGCCCTCAGGAGGCACACGCCCCTATTAATGTTCTGGAGTTGAGGGCGGTTCGGTTGGCGCTGGCGCAGATGACGCCTCACCTCCAGGGCCTACTGGTTCAGGTACGTTCCGACTACTGGGCTGCGGTCACTTGCATCAATTATCAGGGAGGGACTCAGAGCAAGAGTGTCCTCCAGGAGGTGTCGTTGGTCCTATCCTGGGTCTAGGACAATTTTCCGTGCATCCCTGAGCGGGGGAGGGGCTTCTCGCTGGGGAGAATGGTCCCTTAACAGCGAGGTTGTTGATCTGTTTGTTTCTCGTCACAATCGCAAGCTTCCTGCATTTGTATCACTGTCCCAGGATCTTCTGGCTCTGGCGGTGGATGCCATGTCTCTATCCTGTCCGGGGTTCGGTCTCCTGTACCTTTTTTACCTCTGTTCCCCTTCTGGACTAAGTCTTACGTAAACTGATTCAAGAAGGATTGCCAGTTGTTCTGGTGGCCCCCAGGTGGCCAAGACAGGTGTGGTTCGCAGACGTCGTGCAGCTGACGGTCGATCAGTACCCTCTGCCCTGGTTCTGGATCTTCTCACTCAAGGACGGCTCTGTTTCCCCAATGTACATACGCTGGCTTTGACGGCATGGCTGCTGTTGCCTCCATCCTAGAGGAGAGGGTATGTCTGATGCTGTTGTTCAGACTCTGGTCAGAGCTAGGAAGAAATTTTCTCCTAGCAGCTTCTACAGGACCTGGTGGACCTACATTGTCTGGTGTGAGGCTGGTGCCTTCCCCTGTCGGGGGTTCCTCTTTCCTTGGATACTGGAGTTCCTTCAACATGTTCCTGATTTGGATTTTTCAGCTTGGCGCTCTGAAAAGGCATGTTTCCGCCTTGGCTGTTCTCTTCCAGAGGTCCTTGCTCTTCATCCTTGTTTCCGGTTTGGATTTGAGTTTGGTATTGTCTGCCCTTCGGGGTCCTCCTTAGAATCTGTGCATGAAGCTGCACTGTTTATTCTCACCTTGAACGTTGCCTCCTTGGTGGCTATTTCTTCTGTCTGACGTGTTTCTGAGTTGGTGGCTCTGTCCATTCAGGCCCCCTACTTTGAGAGACACTAGGACAGGGTGGTTTTGAACCAGACTTCTTGCATAGGGTTGTCTCTGCCTTTCACTTTATTCAGGACATTGTGCTTCCTTCCTTATGTCCTAATCCTGGTAATGACAAGGACAGGGCCTTGCTTCTCTGAATGTTGTCAGAAACTTGAAATACTACCTGGTGGCCTCAGTGCCTTTTCAGGAAGACCGACGCCTTGATTGGGGTACCCTTTGGTCCAAAGAAGGGTTTGGCGCCGGTCAGGTCTACCATTAGCATATGGATTCTTCAGGCCATTGTTAGGGCCTATTCTGTTAGGGGAAAGGTTCCCCCTTTTTCCGAGTTACTGTTCATTTTACTTGTGCTGTTGGGGCCTTTAGGCCTTTTCAGCACCAGGCTTTGGTTGAACGGGTTTGTAAGACTGCTACTTGGTCTTCTGTTCATACCTTTTCCAAGGTTGATGTTCGGGCCTCAGCGGATGCTGTTTTGGCCGCAAAGGTCTACAAGTTGCAGTATTTTGAACTGCGCATTGTGGCCTTGCTTTGGGATCCCCACCCGTTGTTAGACACTGCTACTGGATGTCCCAGACGTAATTAATTATTCTGGAGCAGGATGTGATGCATACTTAGAATAATACCATTCTGTGAATACTCACCTGTAGAATGGATATTATCAGTAAGCATCACACCCTGCTCCATCCCTCCCTGAGTTGTATTCTGGATCCTCTATATGGTGAATTTTTCCTTGTTAATGTTGTTAATTTGTTATTGGCTTCTCCTGGTTCCCTTACTGCTTACATATGCTGGGGAATGAGTGGGAGGTCCCGGTTATATATGGGCCGGGAGGGGCCTCTTTTTTTGCCATCTCTGCAGTAAAGCGCCCTCTTGTGGACTATAACCCAGACGTAATGAATTATTCTGGAGCAGGGTGTGATGCATACTGATAATATCTATTCTACAGGTGAGTATTCACAGAATGGTATTTTTACAGCCATTTTTGGGTACTCAGAACCAAACTTTTGCGTCACATTTAGGCCAAACTTACCAAACCTGAACTTCTACAGGTTCACTCATTACTAGTAGTCTCAAATAACAACAAAAAAACGGAGCTTTTCTGCAGTATATTGGAAGGTTTTATTGTCACTTAGAGAACTGATGTCCGTTACATTCAAGGATACCACCTGGAATCTAAAAAGAATGGTGGAAGAAGATTTTCCAGTATTTTTTTCTTCTTGAGGTCCACCTGAGTCCACCTCACTTAATCTTCAGGGAAGCAGAAAATATAGGGGGACCAATGTAACCTCTTTTGTTCAAACAGATGCAAGGGAAAAAACGATTTGTTATTTGGGTAGCGCTCTTGATCAAAAAGAAATGCTGCAACTTGTTTTGAGAGGCTTGCTGAAAGGGAAAAATATATGGCAGAGGTTATTGTGTAAGGAAGATGAGCCAGGTGGAAAAAATCTTCTTATTGTCGTTCTAAGAGTGTGTTCTAGAGGTTTTTTGTACCACTGACACTTTTTCTTGTACCGTGGTAGTTGGTTACCCTCTAGTAAGTTTGATCTTGACTGTTCAGGTGGCCAATAATATGCACTTTTCTCAGCCTTCTAAGTTATAAGGTAATGTGATGAGATAAATAAATAGAGAATTTAAAAACAAACAATACCTGAAGAAAGGAATGTTCATTTCATATAAAGCAAAAGGCACCTACGGCCGCAGCCCAGAGGTTGAGAAACCTTCCCTGGGCCCCTGGTGATCAACCGCTCTTGTAAATTTTAACACGTTTTCAACCTGCTTTAAAAGGCATTGTTTAAACAAAACAACTCTGGGTTTGTAGCCATTTGGCTTTGGGTGAGCTTTCAGAAAGAGAGGAAGTTTATACTAACTATAAAGCAATAGAGAGGGTCTTTGTAAGGCTTCATCCAGGTCCCTCGCTGCACCTTGTGCAGCACCGTGCTCTCGTTAAGCTTCTCTTCCTGTCTCCCTCTGACGTGGTGACGCCCCCGCCATCAGTCATGATGAGCTGCCACACCCTTCTCCATTGCAGTGAATAGAGGAGGTGTGGCAGCTCACCGTGACTGATGGCGTGGGCTTTGCCACATCGGAGAAGCAAGGGATCTGGATGAAGCTTTTCAGGTAAGTTCTGCAGCCCTGGACTAGGAGCGACTGTGTTTTTCTTCAGATCCATCTTCTTTCAGCCTGGGAAAGGAATTGTCCCCTGTCTCTGGTTCAGGCCTTTGCTTTAAATAGGTATCCTCTGGTCCCGCGGTCCCCTCTCGAGTGGCTGGACTTGAGAATCTTCTGGGGGCAGATCATTCCTGACACAGTACTGGGAGACGGTCACTACGGTTGCCAGACTGTCAGGCTGGGAGGGCTACTGGGTGAGCCCTCCAAAATTCTAGGGGCTGTGGGGCCCTCAGGAGGCACACGCCCCTATTAATGTTCTGGAGTTGAGGGCGGTTCGGTTGGCGCTGGCGCAGATGACGCCTCACCTCCAGGGCCTACTGGTTCAGGTACGTTCCGACTACTGGGCTGCGGTCACTTGCATCAATTTTCAGGGAGGGACTCAGAGCAAGAGTGTCCTCCAGGAGGTGTCGTTGGTCCTATCCTGGGTCTAGGACAATTTTCCGTGCATCCCTGAGCGGGGGAGGGGCTTCTCGCTGGGGAGAATGGTCCCTTAACAGCGAGGTCTTCCTATCTCTCTGTCACAGGTGAGGGATGCCGGTTGTTGATCTGTTTGTTTCTCGTCACAATCGCAAGCTTCCTGCATTTGTATCACTGTCCCAGGATCTTCTGGCTCTGGCGGTGGATGCCATGTCTCTATCCTGTCCGGGGTTCGGTCTCCTGTACCTTTTTTACCTCTGTTCCCCTTCTGGACTAAGTCTTACGTAAACTGATTCAAGAAGGATTGCCAGTTGTTCTGGTGGCCCCCAGGTGGCCAAGACAGGTGTGGTTCGCAGACGTCGTGCAGCTGACGGTCGATCAGTACCCTCTGCCCTGGTTCTGGATCTTCTCACTCAAGGACGGCTCTGTTTCCCCAATGTACATACGCTGGCTTTGACGGCATGGCTGCTGTTGCCTCCATCCTAGAGGAGAGGGTATGCCTGATGCTGTTGTTCAGACTCTGGTCAGAGCTAGGAAGAAATTTTCTCCTAGCAGCTTCTACAGGACCTGGTGGACCTACATTGTCTGGTGTGAGGCTGGTGCCTTCCCCTGTCGGGGGTTCCTCTTTCCTTGGATACTGGAGTTCCTTCAACATGGTCCTGATTTGGATTTTTCAGCTTGGCGCTCTGAAGAGGCATGTTTCCGCCTTGGCTGTTCTCTTCCAGAGGTCCTTGCTCTTCATCCTTGTTTCCGGTTTGGATTTGAGTTTGGTATTGTCTGCCCTTCGGGGTCCTCCTTAGAATCTGTGCATGAAGCTGCACTGTTTATTCTCACCTTGAACGTTGCCTCCTTGGTGGCTATTTCTTCTGTCTGACGTGTTTCTGAGTTGGTGGCTCTGTCCATTCAGGCCCCCTACTTTGAGAGACACTAGGACAGGGTGGTTTTGAACCGGACTTCTTGCATAGGGTTGTCTCTGCCTTTCACTTTATTCAGGACATTGTGCTTCCTTCCTTATGTCCTAATCCTGGTAATGACAAGGACGGGGCCTTGCTTCTCTGAATGTTGTCAGAAACTTGAAATACTACCTGGTGGCCTCAGTGCCTTTTCAGGAAGACCGACGCCTTGTTTGGGGTACCCTTTGGTCCAAAGAAGGGTTTGGCGCCGGTCAGGTCTACCATTAGCATATGGATTCTTCAGGCCATTGTTAGGGCCTATTCTGTTAGGGGAAAGGTTCCCCCTTTTTCCGAGTTACTGTTCATTTTACTTGTGCTGTTGGGGCCTTTAGGCCTTTTCAGCACCAGGCTTTGGTTGAACGAGTTTGTAAGACTGCTACTTGGTCTTCTGTTCATACCTTTTCCAAGGTTGATGTTCGGGCCTCAGCGGATGCTGTTTTGGCCGCAAAGGTCTACAAGTTGCAGTATTTTGAACTGCGCATTGTGGCCTTGCTTTGGGATCCCCACCCGTTGTTAGACACTGCTACTGGATGTCCCAGACGTAATTAATTATTCTGGAGCAGGATGTGATGCATACTTAGAATAATACCATTCTGTGAATACTCACCTGTAGAATGGATATTATCAGTAAGCATCACACCCTGCTCCATCCCTCCCTGAGTTGTATTCTGGATCCTCTATATGGTGAATTTTTCCTTGTTAATGTTGTTAATTTGTTATTGGCTTCTCCTGGTTCCCTTACTGCTTACATATGCTGGGGAATGAGTGGGAGGTCCCGGTTATATATGGGCCGGGAGGGGCCTCTTTTTTGCCATCTCTGCAGTAAAGCGCCCTCTTGTGGACTATAACCCAGACGTAATGAATTATTCTGGAGCAGGGTGTGATGCATACTGATAATATCTATTCTACAGGTGAGTATTCACAGAATGGTATTTTTACAGCCATTTTTGGGTACTCAGAACCAAACTTTTGCGTCACATTTAGGCCAAACTTACCAAACCTGAACTTCTACAGGTTCACTCATTACTAGTAGTCTCAAATAACAACAAAAAAACTGAGCTTTTCTGCAGTATATTGGAAGGTTTTATTGTCACTTAGAGAACTGATGTCCGTTACATTCAAGGATACCACCTGGAATCTAAAAAGAATGGTGGAAGAAGATTTTCCAGTATTTTTTTCTTCTTGAGGTCCACCTGAGTCCACCTCACTTAATCTTCAGGGAAGCAGAAAATATAGGGGGACCAATGTAACCTCTTTTGTTCAAACAGATGCAAGGGAAAAAACGATTTGTTATTTGGGTAGCGCTCTTGATCAAAAAGAAATGCTGCAACTTGTTTTGAGAGGCTTGCTGAAAGGGAAAAATATATGGCAGAGGTTATTGTGTAAGGAAGATGAGCCAGGTGGAAAAAATCTTCTTATTGTCGTTCTAAGAGTGTGTTCTAGAGGTTTTTTGTACCACTGACACTTTTTCTTGTACCGTGGTAGTTGGTTACCCTCTAGTAAGTTTGATCTTGACTGTTCAGGTGGCCAATAATATGCACTTTTCTCAGCCTTCTAAGTTATAAGGTAATGTGATGAGATAAATAAATAGAGAATTTAAAAACAAACGATACCTGAAGAAAGGAATGTTCATTTCATATAAAGCAAAAGGCACCTACGGCCGCAGCCCAGAGGTTGAGAAACCTTCCCTGGGCCCCTGGTGATCAACCGCTCTTGTAAATTTTAACACGTTTTCAACCTGCTTTAAAAGGCATTGTTTAAACAAAACAACTCTGGGTTTGTAGCCATTTGGCTTTGGGTGAGCTTTCAGAAAGAGAGGAAGTTTATACTAACTATAAAGCAATAGAGAGGGTCTTTGTAAGGCTTCATCCAGGTCCCTCGCTGCACCTTGTGCAGCACCGTGCTCTCGTTAAGCTTCTCTTCCTGTCTCCCTCTGACGTGGTGACGCCCCCGCCATCAGTCATGATGAGCTACCACACCCTTCTCCATTGCAGTGAATAGAGGAGGTGTGGCAGCTCACCGTGACTGATGGCGTGGGCTTTGCCACATTGAAGAAGCAAGGGATCTGGATGAAGCTTTTCAGGTAAGTTCTGCAGCCCTGGACTAGGAGCGACGGTCTGTGAGCGAGAAAAGATGAGTATAGCTTTTTTTAATGTTTTGACTGAAAATTGACTTTAATGAAAATAAGCACTCACTAGCAATAAGCACCTCACTAGAGCAGTTGGCAAACGATATTTGTCCTTTAAGATTGGATCACCTAAAAGCTGCACAACCATATTATCATTGTGCTGATTCTTTATCTATATATCCTGATTTGAGAAATATGCATGGACCACTGACTATCATCTAGGGAATGATCCATCTCCAAAATACATTATTAGCCTAAATAATATTTATTCCATAACTAATCTAACAAGGGAGTTTACAAAAATGAGCGAGATGGGATGGGACAGAGCTGGAAAAGAGAGAGATGAGATGGGACAGAGCTGGGAAAAGAGAGATTTGGGATGGGGTAGAGCAGGAAAAGAGAGAGATGGGATGGGACAGGACAGGAAAAAAAAGATGGGATGGGACAAAGCTGGAAAAGAGAGAGATGGGATGGGGCAGGGCAGGAAAAGAGAGATGGGATGGAACAGAGCTGGGAAAGAAGAGGTATGGGATGGGAAAGAGCTAGGAAAAGAGAGAATGGGATGGGGCAGAGATGGGAAAAGAGAGAGAGATGGGATGGGACAGAGCTGGGAAAAGAGAGAGATGGGATGGGACAGAGCTGGGAAAAGAGAGAGAGGCAATCGGACAGAGCTGGGAAAGAGAGAGATGGGATGGGACAGAGCTGGAAAAGAGAGAGATGAGATGGGACAGAGCTAGGAAAAGAGAGAGATGGGATGGGACTGAGCTGGAAAAGAGAGAGATGAGATGGGACACAGCTGGGAAAAGAGAGAGAGGCAATTGGACAGAGCTGGAAAAGAGAGAGATGGGATGGGACAGAGCTGGAAAAGAGAGAGATGAGATGGGACAGAGCTGGGAAAAGAGAGATTTGGGATGGGGTAGAGCAGGAAAAGAGAGAGATGGGATGGGACAGGACAGGAAAAAAAAGATGGGATGGGACAAAGCTGGAAAAGAGAGAGATGGGATGGGACTGAGCTGGGAAAAGAGAGAGATGAGATTGGACTGAGCTGGGAAAAGAGAGAGATGGTATGGGACTGAGCTGGGAAAAGAGAGAGATGAGATGGGACTGAGCTGGGAAAAGAGAGGGATGAGATGGGACTGAGCTGGGAAAAGAGAGAGATGGGATGGGACAGAGCTGGGAAAAGAGAGAGATGGGATGGGACTGGGCTGGGAAAAGAGAGAGATGAGATTGGACTGAGCTGGGAAAAGAGAGAGATGAGATGGGACTGAGCTGGGAAAAGAGAAAGATGAGATGGGACTGAGCTGGGAAAAGAGAGAGATGCGAGGGGACAGAACTAGGAAAAGAGAGAGAGGCAATCGGACAGAGCTGGGAAAAGAGAGAGATGGGATGGGACAGAGCTGGGAAAAGAGAGAGATGGGATGGGACTGGGATGGGAAAAGAGAGATATGAGATTGGACTGAGCTGGGAAAAGAGAGAGATGAGATGGGACAGAGCTGGGAAAAGAGAGAGATGAGATGGGACTGAGCTGGGAAAAGAGAAAGATGAGATGGGACAGAGCTGGGAAAAGAGAGAGATGGGATGGGGCATAGCAGAAAAGAGAGAGATTGGATGGGACAGAGCTGGGAAAAGAGAGAGATGGAATGGCACAGAGCTGGAAAAGAGAGAGATGGGATGGGGCAGAGCTGGGAAAAGAGAGAGATTGAATGGGAGAGAGCAGGAAAAGAGAGAGATGGGATGGGACAGAGTTGGGAAAAGAGAGATGGGATGGGACAGAGCTAGGAAAAAAGAGAGAGAGAGATGGGATGGGGCAGAGCTGGAAAAGAGAGAATTGGGATGGGACAGAGCAGGAAAAGAGAGAGATGGGATGGGACAGCGCTGGAAAAGAGAGAGATGGGATGGGACAGAGCAGGAAAAGATAGAGATGGGGTGGGAAAAGAGCTGGAAAAGAGAGAGAGAGATGGGGTGGGACAGAGCTGGAAAAGAGAGAGATGGGATGGGACAGAGCTGGAAAAGAGAAAGATGAGATGGGACAGAGCTGGAAAAGAGAGAGATGGGATGGGACAGACCTGGAAAAGAGAAAGATGGGGTGGGACAGAGCTGGAACAGAGAAAGATGGGATGGGACATAGCTGGGAAAGGAGAGAGATGGGATGGGACAGAGCTGGGAAAGAGAGAGATGGGATTGGACAGAGATGGGAAAAGAGAGAGATAGGATGGGACAGAGCAGGAAAAGAGAGAGATGGGATTGGACAGAGATGGGAAAAGAGAGAGAGAGGATGGGACAGAGCAGGAAAAGAGAGAGATGGGATGGGATAGAGCAGGAAAAGAGGGAGACTGGATGGGACAGAGCAGAAAAAGAGAGAGATGGGATTGGACAGAGATGTGCAAAGAGAGAGATAGGATGGGACAGAGCTGGGATTGGACAGAGATGGGAAAAGAGAGAGATGGGATAGGACAGAGATGGGAAAAGAGAGAGATGAGATGAGACAGAGCAGGAAAAGAGAGAGATGGGATGGGACAGAGCAGGAAAAGAGAGAGATGGGATTGGACAGAGATGGGAAAAGAGAGAGATAGGATGGGACAGAGCAGGGGAATAGAGAGATGGGATTGGACAGAGATGGGAAAAGAGAGAGATAGGATGGGACAGAGCTGGGAAAAGAGAGATAGGATGGGACAGAGCTGGGAAAAGAGAGAGATGGGATTGGACAGAGATGGGAAAAGAGAGAGATGAGATGAGACAGAGAAGGGAAAAGAGAGAGATGGGATGGGACAGAGCTGGGAAAGAGAGAGATGGGATGGGACTGAGCTGGGAAAAGAGAGAGATGGGATGGCAAAGAGCTGGAAAAGAGAGAGATGGGATGGGGCAGAGCTGGGAAAAGAGAGATGGGATGGGACAGAACTGGGAAAAGAGAGAGATGAGATGGGACTGAGCGGGGAAAAGAAAGAGATGGGATGGGACAGAGCTGGGAAAAGAGAGATGGGATGGGACAGAACTGGGAAAAGAGAGAGATGAGATTGGACTGAGCTGGGAAAAGAGAGAGATGAGATGGAACTGAGCTGGGAAAAGAGAGAGATGAGATGGGACTGAGCTGGGAAAAAAGAAAGATGAGATGGGACTGAGCTGGGAAAAGAGAGAGATGCGAGGGGACAGAGCTGGGAAAGGAGAGAGATGGGATGGCAAAGAGCTGGAAAAGAGAGAGATGGGATGGGACTGAGCTGGGAAAAAAGAAAGATGAGATGGGACTGAGCTGGGAAAAGAGAGAGATTGGATGGGACAGAGCTGGGAAAAGAGAGAGATGGGATGGCAAAGAGCTGGAAAAGAGAGAGATGGGATGGGGCAGAGCTGGGAAAAGAGAGATGGGATGGGACAGAACTGGGAAAAGAGAGAGATGAGATGGGACTGAGCGGGGGAAAAGAGAGAGATGGGATGGGACAGAGCAGGAAAAGAGAGAGATGGGATGTGACAGAGCTGGGAAAAGAGAGAGATGGGATGAGACAGAGCAGGAAAAGAGAGAGATGGGGTGGGACTGAGCTGGGAAAAGAGAGAGATGAGATGGGACTGAGCTGGGAAAAGAGAGAGATGAGATGTGACTGAGCTGGGAAAAGAGAGAAATGAGATGGGACAGAGCTGGTAGAGAGAGAGATGGGATGAAACATAGCAGAAAAGAGAGAGATTGGATGGGACATAGCAGAAAAGAGAGAGATTGGATGGGACATAGCAGAAAAGAGAGAGATTGGATGGGACAGAGCTGGGAAAAGGGAGAGATGGGATGGGACAGAGCTAGGAAAAGAGAGAGATGGGATGGGACAGAGCTAGGAAAAGAGAGAGATGGGATGGTACTGAGCTGGGAAAAGAGAGAGATGCGAGGGGACAGAGCTGGGAAAAGAGAGAGAGGCAATCGGACAGAGCTGGGAAAGAGAGAGATGGGATGGGACAGAGCTGGAAAAGAGAGAGATGAGATGGGACAGAGCTAGGAAAAGAGAGAGATGGGATGGGACTGAGCTGGGAAAAGAGAGAGAGGCAATCGAACAGAGCTGGAAAAGAGAGAGATGGGATGGGACAGAGCTGGAAAAGAGAGAGATGGGATGGGACTGGGTTGGGAAAAGAGAGAGATGAGATTGGACTGAGCTGGGAAAAGAGAGAGATGGTATGGGACTGAGCTGGGAAAAGAGAGAGATGAGATGGGACTGAGCTGGGAAAAGAGAGAGATGAGATGGGACTGAGCTGGGAAAAGAGAGAGATGCGAGGGGACAGAGCTCGGAAAAGAGAGAGAGAGGCAATCGGACAGAGCTGGGAAAAGAGAGAGATGGGATGGGACAGAGCTGGGAAAAGAGAGAGATGAGATGGGACTGAGCTGGGAAAAGAGAAAGATGAGATGGGACTGAGCTGGGAAAAGAGAGAGATGCGAGGGGACAGAGCTAGGAAAAGAGAGAGAGGCAATCGGACAGAGCTGGGAAAAGAGAGAGATGGGATGGGACAGAGCTGGGAAAAGAGAGAGATGGGATGGGACTGGGCTGGGAAAAGAGAGAGATGAGATTGGACTGAGTTGGGACAAGAGAGAGATGAAATGGGACTGAGCTGGGAAAAGAGAGAGATTGGATGGGACAGAGCTGGGAAACGAGAGAGATGGGATGGCACAGAGCTGGAAAAGAGAGAGATGGGAAGGGGCAGAGCTGGGAAACGAGAGAGATGGGATGGCACAGAGCTGGAAAAAAGAGAGATGGGATGGGGCAGAGCTGGGAAAATAGAGAGATTGAATGGGAGAGAGCAGGAAAAGAGAGAGATGGGATGGGACAGAGTTGGAAAAAGAGAGATGGGATGGGACAGAGCTGGAAAAAAAGAGAGAAAGAGATGGGGTGGGACAGAGCTTGAAACGAGAGAGATGGGATGGGACAGAGCTGGAAAAGAGAGAGATGGGATGGGACAGCGCTGGAAAAGAGAGAAATGAGATGTGACAGAGCTAGGAAAAGAGAGAGATGGGATGGGATGGGACAGCGCTGGAAAAGAGAGAGATGGGATGGGACAGAGCAGGAAAAGAGAGAGATGGGATGGGACAGCGCTGGAAAAGAGAGAGATGGGATGGGACAGAGCAGGAAAAGAGAGAGATGGGATGGGACAGAGCTGGGAAAAGATAGAGATGGGGTGGGACAGAGCTGGAAAAGAGAGAGAGATGGGGTGGGACAGAGCTGGAAAAGAGAGAGATGGGATGGGACATAGCTGGGAAAGGAGAGAGATGGGGTGGGACAGAGCTGGAAAAGAAAGAGATGGGATGGGACAGAGCTGGAAAAGAAAGAGATGGGATGGGACAGAGCTGGAAAAGAGAAAGATGAGATGGGACAGAGCTGGAAAAGAGAGAGATGGGATGGGACAGAGCTGGAAAAGAGAAAGATGAGATGGGACAGAGCTGGAAAAGAGAGAGATGGGATGGGACAGAGCTGGAAAAGAGAAAGATGAGATGGGACAGAGCTGGAAAAGAGAGAGATGGGATGGGACAGAGCTGGAAAAGAGAAAGATGGGGTGGGACAGAGCTGGAAAAGAGAAAGATGGGATGGGACATAGCTGGGAAAGGAGAGAGATGGGGTGGGACAGAGCTGGAAAAGAAAGAGATGGGATGGGACAGAGCTGGAAAAGAGAAAGATGGGATGGGACATAGCTGGGAAAGGAGAGAGATGGGATGGGACAGAGCTGGGAAAGAGAGAGATGGGATGGGACAGAGATGGGAAAATAGAGAGATGGGATGGGACAGAGCAGGAAAAGAGAGAGATGGGATGGGATAGAGCAGGAAAAGAGGGAGATTGGATGGGACAGAGCAGGAAAAGAGAGAGATGGGATTGGACAGAGATGTGAAAAGAGAGAGATAGGATGGGACAGAGCTGGGATTGGACAGAGATGGGAAAAGAGAGATGGGATTGGACAGAGATGGGAAAAGAGAGAGATGAGATGAGACAGAGCAGGAAAAGAGAGAGATGGGATTGGACAGAGATGGGAAAAGAGAGAGATAGGATGGGACAGAGCAGGAAAATAGAGAGATGGGATTGGACAGAGATGTGAAAAGAGAGAGATAGGATGGGACAGAGCTGGGAAAAGAGAGAGATGGGTTGGAACAGAGCTGGGAAAAGATTGATAGGATGGGACAGAGCTGGAAAAAGAGAGATGGGATGGGACAGAACTGGGAAAAGAGAGAGATGAGACGGGACTAAGCGGGGAAAAGAGAGAGATGGGATGGGACAGAGCTGGAAAAGAGAGAGATGGGATGGAACAGAGCTGGGAAAAGAGAGATAGGATGAGACAGAGATGGGAAAAGAGAGAGATGGGATGGGACAGAGCAGGAAAAGAGAGAGATGAGATTGGACAGAGATGGGAAAAGAGAGAGATAGGATGGGACAGAGCAGGAAAAGAGAGAGATGGGATGGGACAGAGCAGGAAAAGAGAGAGATGGGATTGGACAGAGATGTGAAAAGAGAGAAATAGGATTGGACAGAGATGGGAAAAGAGAGATGGGATGGGACAGAGCAGGAAAATAGAGAGATGGGATTGGACAGAGATGGGAAAAGAGAGAGATAGGATGGGACAGAGCTGGGAAAAGAGAGAGATGGGAAAAGAGAGATAGGATGGGACAGAGCTGGGAAAAGAGAGAGATGGGATTGGACAGAGATGGGAAAAGAGAGAGATGAGATGAGACAGAGAAGGGAAAAGAGAGAGATGGGATGGGACAGAGCAGGAAAAGATAGAGATAGGATGGGACAGTGCAGGAAAAGAGAGAGATGGGATTTGACAGAGATGGGAAAAGAGAGAGAGAGGATGGGACAGAGCTGGGGAAAGAGAGAAATGGGATTGGACAGAGATGGGAAAAGAGAGAGATAGGATGGGACAGAGCTGGGAAAAAAGAGAGATGGGATGGGACAGAGCTGGGAAAGAGAGAGATGGGATGGGACAGAGCTGGAACAAGAGAGATGGGATGGGACAGGGCTGGAAAAGAGAGAGATGGGATGGGACAGTGATGGGAAAAGAGAGAGATGGGATGGGACAGAGCTGGGAAAAGAGAGAGATGGGATTGGACAGAGATGGGAAAAGAGATATGGGATGGGACAGAGCTGGAAAAGAGAGAGATGGGATGGGACAGAGCTGGAAAAAGAGATAGATGGGATGGGACAGAGCTGGAAAATAGAGAGATGGGATGGGACAGAGCTGGAAAAGAGAGAGATGGGATGGGACAGAGCTGGAAAAGAGAGATGGGATGGGACAGAGCTGTGAAAAAAAAGAGAGAGATGAGATGAGACAGAGCTGGGAAAAAAGAGAGAGATGGGATGGGACAGAGCTGGGAAAGAGAGAGATGGGATGGGACAGAGCTGGAAAAGAGAGATGGGATGGGACAGAGCTGTGAAAAAAAGAGAGAGATGAGATGAGACAGAGCTGGGAAAAAAGAGAGAGATGGGATGGGACAGAGCTGGGAAAGAGAGAGATGGGATGGGACAGAGCTGGAAAAGAGAGAGATGGGATGGGACAGAGCTGGGAAAGAGAGAGATGGGACAGATCTGGGAAAAGAGAGAGATGGGATGGGACAGAGCTGGGAAAAGAGAGAGATGGGATGGGACAGAGCTGGGAAAAGAGAGAGGGATGGGATGGGACAGAGCTGGGAAAAGAGAGAGAGATGGGATGGGACAAAGCTGGGAAAAGAGAGAGATGGGATGGGACAGAGCTGGGAAAAGAGAGAGATTGGATGGGGCAGAGAAGGGAAAAGAGAGAGATGGGATGGGACAGAGCAGGAAAAGAGAGAGATGGGAGGGGACAGAGCAGGAAAAGAGAGAGATGGGATTGGACAGAGATGGGAAAAGAGAGAGATGAGATGAGACAGAGCTGGGAAAAGAGAGAGATGGGATGGGACAGAGCAGGAAAAGATAGAGATAGGATGGGACAGTGCAGGAAAAGAGAGAGATGGGATTTGACAGAGATGGGAAAAGAGAGAGAGAGGATGGGACAGAGCTGGGGAAGGAGAGAAATGGGATTGGACAGAGATGGGAAAAGAGAGAGATAGGATGGGACAGAGCTTGGAAAAAAGAGAGATGGGATGGGACAGAGCTGGGAAAGAGAGAGATGGGATGGGACAGAGCTGGAACAAGAGAGATGGGATGGGACAGGGCTGGAAAAGAGAGAGATTGGATGGGACAGTGATGGGAAAAGAGAGAGATGGGATGGGACAGAGCTGGGAAAAGAGAGAGATGGGATTGGACAGAGATGGGAAAAGAGATATGGGATGGGACAGAGCTGGAAAAGAGAGAGATGGGATGGGACAGAGCTGGAAAAAGAGATAGATGGGATGGGACAGAGCTGGAAAAGAGAGAGATGGGATGGGACAGAGCTGGAAAAGAGAGAGATGGGATGGGACAGAGCTGGAAAAGAGAGATGGGATGGGACAGAGCTGTGAAAAAAAGAGAGAGATGAGATGAGACAGAGCTGGGAAAAAAGAGAGAGATGGGATGGGACAGAGCTGGGAAAGAGAGAGATGGGATGGGACAGAGCTGGAAAAGAGAGATGGGATGGGACAGAGCTGTGAAAAAAAGAGAGAGATGAGATGAGACAGAGCTGGGAAAAAAGAGAGAGATGGGATGGGACAGAGCTGGGAAAGATAGAGATGGGATGGGACAGAGCTGGAAAAGAGAGAGATGGGATGGGACAGAGCTGGGAAAGAGAGAGATGGGACAGATCTGGGAAAAGAGAGAGATGGGATGGGACAGAGCTGGGAAAAGAGAGAGATGGGATGGGACAGAGCTGGGAAAAGAGAGAGAGATGGGATGGGACAGAGCTGGGAAAAGAGAGAGAGATGGGATGGGACAAAGCTGGGAAAAGAGAGAGATGGGATGGGACAGAGCTGGGAAAAGAGAGAGATGGCATGGGACAGAGCTGGAAAAGAGAGAGATGGGATGGGACAGCGCTGAGAACAGAGAGAGATGGGATTGGACAGAGCTGGGAAAGAGAGAGATGGATGGGACAGAGATGGGAAAAGAGAGATAGGATGGGACAGATCTGGGAAAAGAGAGAGATGGGATGAGACAGGGCAGGAAGAGAGAGATAAGGGATGAGACAGAGCTGGAAAAGAGAGAGCTTGGATGGGACAGGGCAGGAAAAGAGAGATGGGACGGGACAGAGCTGGGAAAAGAGAGAGATGGGATGGGACAGGGCAGGAAAAGAGAGATGGGGTTGGACAGAGCTGGGAAAAGAGATGGGATGGGATGGGACAGAGCAGGAAAAGAGAGATGGGATGGGACAGAGCTGGGAAAAGAGAGAGAAGCGATGGGACAGAACAGGAAAAGAGAGTATAAATAATGAATAAGCTGCCCCCCAGCCCATACTTACTGCGCCCCTCATTCACAGTAACAAGGGGGTCTCCAGGTGCCCGACCAGCCGGGAGCTGTTGTGGGGGGAGAAGGTAAGTGGCTGTATATTCTAAGTATGTCACACACCCCGCTTCAAGAAATTCATAACGTGTGGGTAATACTGACCTGCAGAGGGCGATATGCAGAGATGCCAGGAAAAAAGAGAGCCCCTCCCGGTCCATAAATACCTGGGACCTCCCACTCATTACCCAGTCTTCATCTCTGCAGACGGCGAGCAAGTCAGAAGATGTGGTCTCCTCCTTGCACAGGGGGATTTCAGGTAGCTGGGATGACTCCCGGCCCTTTAGTTATTTATTTCCGCTTGGATCTTTTTTTTCTGTTACCTCATGCCTCCCAGCCTAGGCTGACGGTCCGGGTGAGGGTAGAAAAGCACCCTTGGTGGTTAAGAGCAAATGCTCTCCCGTGAGACCCTATATAAGAGGGTAGGCGGTCATCCGGGATGGTGACCCCGGTTTGGGATGCCCCGTCCCTTGGCCTTACACTTTGGGTGGTCTCCCCCTTTGGGTAATGCCCCTCTCTCTAGCGGGATAGCGGAGGGTAGGAGCAGGGCCCCTTATTCGGTGTTATGGCGGAGGGGAGCTTCTCCCCTCACGCTTTCACTCTTGGGGGCAGGGCCGGGCTTTACAGCACCGCGGCCCGCCCCTGTGTCACAGGCACCGCTGAGGTGCTTTTCTCTGTGCCTGTTTCCTCAGAAGGAGCTGGCCACGCCCCTCTTCTCTCCTCAGAGCTGCTCTTTACCTCACGGAGAGAGGAAGCTGTCTTCAGGAACACAGTGAGTGGCCCGGTGGGCCCCCCTTCTGTCCCATCACCTATAATTATATATATTTATGTCATATATATATATATATATATATTGTATACTCCGCTATTCTTATTAGCCTTTTTTATTATGTCTTTCGGATATAACCTACAGTGGTGTTAGGGGGTTTCTCCCGGTCCTAGGGTCCCTGGGTTCTTAATTGGCTTATTGCAAATCTTCCCACTTGGGACATTAACCCTTTTGTTGCCAAGCCCGTAACACCTACGTGCTGGCTTGGCTGGGCCTTAAGTGCCAAGCCCGTAGGTGTTACGTGCTTGAATTTCCTCGCTTCTAGTTTAAAAAGTTAAAATAAAAAATACTCACCTGACCCCTTGTTGGATCCGGCCGGGTCTCCTCTTTAATTTGGTGCCATCCGATCCCCCGTGGGGGGTCGGATGGCTCCAGGAGAGCCCCCGGAATAGGCCGCCCCCCCCCCCCCCCCCGCTTCTGCAGCAGCAGCTTCTAACTGTAAAAAAATAAAAAAATAAAAATGACATTCACTTACCTGTGTGTGCGCTGGCTCCCGCTGTCCCTCCTCTTCACCTGGGGGGCCTCCGATCCCCCCCCAGGACTTACCGATCTTCAGGAGAGAGCCTGGGAGGCTCTCTCCTCTCTTCTTCTCGATGGCGGCCGCCATCATGCCTCTAAGCCCCGCCCCCTTGGGCGATCACCGGCAAGAGCTTGCAATCGAAGGTAAGTACAGTAAAAACATTTTTTTTTTTTTCTAATAAAATACTTTTTATTATTGTGTCGTGGTTTTTTTAACAGTTAACCCTTTGTGAGCTGGTAAGGGGTCCATGAGACCCCTTATACCAGTTCACAAGGCTGGGGGGGTGGCAAGTCACCTGCCCTAGCGGGTGACTTGCCATTAACCCCCGCACCCCCATTTCCTGCCTCCCCAAAGGCCAGGGGGGGGGCAGAAGAGCCCGGGCCCACATAGGCTATGTGGGCTCGTAGGCTGCAGGGTGGGGGGGCCACCAAAGCTGGCCCCCCCACTCTGTGCCTACAAGCCCCCATAGCTGGTCCCGGGCTGGTTACTTTGGGTAAGGGGGACCCCACGTCATTTTTTTTTTGATTTTTAAGGGTTTTTAACCCTTAAAAATCCAAAAAAAAATGGGGTCCCCCTCCCCGGGAAGGGGGACCCTATGTCATTTTTTTTTTTAATTAACCATTTGTCATCCAGCAGCTATAAAAGGCTTCTGGGCAGGAAAGGGTGTCTACCTATACATATGTGGTATCGCTGTAACCGGGAGAAATTGGGGTTTCTCACGCAATAAGATTTTATTGACAAACTTACATTTTTTATTACAAAAAAACTCTACAAATTGTAAAAAAATATTTTTTTTTTATTTTTTTTCACACATTTCACCCAAAAAAATTGAGAATACACCTAAAAAATACAAACAAGACATTTCATGTTAAAGCCCAGACTCTGTTGAAAAAAACAATATATAATTTTCCTGGGAAATCCCTGGAAATCCTTTCAAAAATGACAGTTGAATATGTGTAGCGCAAAATAGTGAAACATCGTCTAGCAACAGGGAGTGGCAAATGCTGCAGGTAGGCTGGCAGCGAAAGGGTTAAAGGGGCATCCCGGGTTGCTTATATGCGTAATTCCCTCGGTCATTGCGACCAACTATAAGTTCACCTTATGGAGGCATCCCCGGATACTGGGCTCGGGCTCCCCTCGGGGGAATCCCGGAAGTGTATGGTGTGTGGGGCATCCCTTACTGGCGATGATGTATATCTGTGTATACCATGCGCACAGCAGACTATTACGCGGCAGTCCGGACCCCAGGCGTCTGGTTCAGCGCCGCCGGTCTCTCCTGCCCCCCCCCTCCCAGTTTGATCCGTGCCCATTCTGACGTTGTCATGGGCGGCCAGTTGCTATCGGAAAGGCTCCGGCTAAGAGAAAGCACTTGTCGCCGTCTTCACCGGCGGCCGACTTGGATGATCTTGATAATCTGGACTGGTCTGATTACTGAGGAAGGGGAGGTATATGAAGAATCAGATAATTCAGGCGATCAGCAGTTTGTGGGTGCTGATACCGAGCGGGGCTTGGGGAGGTCTTCAGATACTCCTAATGTTCTGGCTCAGATGTTTGAGGTTTTGGCTATTTCTCCTCCTGAGGTGGTTCCACAGCAAAAGGGGGAATTTTTAGAAGAATCCAGGCCGCGCTTGGAATTTCCTAACCAAAAGCATTTTGATGGGATTATTGCTAAGGAAAGGGAGAGGCCTGCCCGGCTCCCAGGTGTCCCTCAGGGTTGGGACAAAAAATATCCCTTTCCCTTGGATACGGTTAAGCGTTGGGCGTCCCCTCCCGAGTTGGATGCACAGATTCTGGGTTTATCCAACACTACTGTTTTAAATTCTCCTGATGGCTCCACGCTTAAAGATGGTGAGGATAAACGCATTGACCAAATGGCTTGTCATGGTTTTGCCAGTGTTGGGTCAGCCATGAGGCCGGTTTGTGCTTCAGCGCTGCTGGTGGTGGCTACCAGGTCGGTGGTCAGGGACCTGTTGACTTCTTCCGGGTTAGATCCGGATAGTGACGAGTTCCTTGGCCTTAAAAGGTGTGAATTGTTTTTGTCATTTGTACTAGCCGCCTTGGATGACACACTGATGATGTGTGGCAGAACGTCGGCTCTATTGGTGACTATTCGGCGTTCGGTTTGGTTGCGCCAGTGGGCGGCTGATTTTGTGTCTAAAAAGTCGCTGACCGCTCTTCCCTTTGTGGGATTACGGCTCTTTGGTGAGAAGTTGGATTCAGTTGCCAAGGGTGGTAAGTTACCTCAACGCAAAAACAGCGTCGTCCCTTTCGGGGGGCGGGTTCCTTTGCTCCTTTTTTTTCGTGGGGCTAGAGCTGGCAGAGGAATTGTTTTCCCCGCAGCCAGAGGAGATTCCTGGAACAGGGGCAGAGGACGTGCCCGCCCAGGATACAGCTGGGGCTCTAAGCCCAAACCCCCTGCCAAGCCAGCTCAGCAATGAGGGGGCGCCCTCACCCATGTGGGTGGGGGGACGGCTGCAACACTTCTCCCAGGTCTGGGACCGGGAGGTCTCGGACAGATGGATCCGGGAAGTGGTGACTTCCGGCTACAAGCTGGAGTTCGAGCTCCGGCCCCCTCCCAGATTCCTCAGGTCTCGGGTGCCTTCTGACCTTCTGGCCGCACAGGAGATCCAGGCGGCAGTAAAGAGTCTGTTGGATATGGCAGTTATTTGCCCAGTGCCCCCCTCAGACAGGGGTCGGGGCTTTTATTCCAATCTGTTCACGGTGCCCAAGAAGGACGGCTCGGTTCGACCCATTCTGGACCTAAAGATCCTCAACAGGTTCGTCCGTCCGCGGAAATTTCGCATGGAAACGCTGCGTTCAGCTATCCATTCTCTTCGGCAGGGGGACTTTCTGACGTCCGTAGACATCAAGGACGCCTATCTGCATGTGCCGATTTTTCCAGCGCACCAGAGATTTCTCAGGTTCATGGTGGAGGATCGGCATTTTCAGTTTGTGGCACTTCCTTTCGGTCTTACCTCGGCTCCAAGGGTTTTCACCAAGGTGCTGGCCGGGGTGATGGCTCTCCTCAGAGCCCAGGGTATTCGCATTGTCCCTTATCTGGACGACCTTCTCAATTTGGCATCTTCCTTCAGCCAAGCAGTATTGGACACCAGAACTGTGGTGTCCACTCTGGAGAGATTCGGGTGGGTGATCAACTACCCCAAGTCCTCCCTTTCTCCGTCCAGGTTAGTGTCTTTTCTGGGAATGTCCCTGGATACTTCCCAGGCCAGGGTGTTTCTTCCTCAGTCCAAGGTTCTCTTGATTCAGGAGTTGGTTTGACTCCTCCTGCCTATCCCTCGTCCGGCCATCAGACTGGGGATGAGGCTGATGGGATTGATGGTAGCCTCCTTCGAAGCGGTTCCCTTTGCTCAGTTCCACACAAGGACACTCCAGCTCCATCTGTTGGCGGCCTGGGACGGGTCGCCACTGTCGTTGGATCAGTCCTTCCTGATGACCCCCCGAGTTGGGTGCTCCCTTCAGTGGTGGCTGGATCCAATCAATCTGTCGAGGGGCAGATCCTTTCTGGCCCCTTGTTGGGAGACGGTCACCACGGATGCCAGTCTATCAGGATGGGGGGGTTCTGGAAGGATCGTCCGTTTCAGGGACTGTGGGGGCCTCAGGAGGCTCACGAGTCCATCAATGTTCTGGAATTGAGGGCCATCAGGATGGTTCTGTTTCGCTTGACTCATCAGTTGCAAGGATTGCCGGTTCAAGTCCGGTCGGACAATCGGACGGCGGTCGCCTACATCAATCACCAGGGAGGGACTCGCAGCAGGAGTGCCCTCAAGGAAGTGTCTTTGATTCTGGCCTGGGCGGAGACCCACGTCCCGTGCATTTCAGCAGTTTACATTCCGGGAGCGGAGAACACGGAGGCGGACTCTCTGAGCAGGTTCTCAGCTCGCCAGGGGAAATGGTCTCTCAGCCCCAAAGTGTTTCGCTTGATTTGTCTCAGGTGGGGGTCCCCGGGGGTGGACCTCTTTGCCTCTCGTCACAATCACAAACTTCCGACATTTGTGTCTCTCTCACGGGATCCACTGGCTCCGGCAGTGGATGTCTCTGAACTGGAGGGATCTGGGGTTTCTGTATCTGTTCCCTCTGTTTCCCTTGGTGGCCAGAGTGGTGCGCAAGCTGGCCCTGGAGGGTGCGTCAGCAATTCTGGTGGCTCCAAGATGGCCAAGACAGGTTTGGTTCGCAGATGTGGTAAGGTTAACAGAGGATCAGTTCGTTCTGCCCCTGCTGCCGGATCTGCTCACCCAGGGTCAACTACGTTATCCCAATTTACCAACGCTGGCTTTGACGGCATGGCTGCTGAAACCTCCATCTTGAAGGAGGAAGGTCTTTCCGATGCTGTGATTCGAACTCTCATTAGTGCTAGGAAGCGGTCTTCCTCTAATATCTACTATAGGACTTGGAGGTCTTATATTGATTGGTGGAGCATGCACGTGCGGCCTCCTAGAAAACCTTTGCTCCCTGTTTGGGATTTGAATTTGGTTCTTTCTGCTCTTCAGGATTCTCCTTTTGAGCCCTTGAATGATATTGCCTTGTCTTCACTTACGCAGAAGGTGGCCTTTTTGGTAGCCATCACTTCGGTTAGGCGTGTCTCTGAGTTGGCGGCTTTGTCCATTCAAGCCCCGTACTTTGAGGGGCATCAGGACAAGGTGGTTTTTCGTTTCAAGTCTGATTTCCTTCCTAAGGTTGTTTCTGCCTTTCACCTAAACCAAGACATTGTTCTGCCCTCTCTGTGTCCTAATCCCAGCAATGACAAGGAGAGGGCCCTGCATTCTTTGGATGTGGTTCGTGTTGTGAAGTATTATTTGGAGGTAACGTCTTCCTTTCGTAAGACGGATGCCTTTTTTGGGGTGCCCTCCGGGCCCCGAAAAGGCTTGGCGCCTGCCAAGTCTTCCATTAGTAAATGGATCCGTCAGACCATAGTTGGGGCCTATTCTGCCAAAGGGAAGGTACCCTTTTTTCGTGTTACTGCTCATTCTACTCTTGCGGTTGGGGCGTCCTGGGCTTTTCAGCACCAGGCCTCTGTTGAGCAAGTTTGTAAGGCTGCTGGTCTTCTGTTCACATTTTTTCCAAGTTTTACAAGGTTGATGTTCGGGCCTCAGCGGATGCTGTGTTTGGCCGCAAAGTTCTGCAAGCTGCAGTGGTTTAAGTTGTGCCTTGTTGCCTTGTTTTGGATCCCCGCCCTTTATGGACACTGCTGTTGGATGTCCCACACGTTATGAATTTCTGGAAGCGGGGTGTGTGACATACTTAGAATAATACCATTTTGTGAATACTCACCTGTAAAATGGGTATTATAAGTATGTCACACACCCCGCTTCACCCTGCCCTTTTGTATTCTGGATCCTTTATATGGTGAACTTTGCGTTGTTATGCTTTGTGTTGGGCTCTTCCTGGTCCCTTACCTTACTGCTATAATGAGTGGGAGGTCCCAGGTATTTATGGACCGGGAGGGGCTCTCTTTTTTCCTGGCATCTCTGCATATAGCCCTCTACAGGTCAGTATTACCCACACGTTATGAATTTCTTGAAGCGGGGTGTGTGACATACTTATAATACCCATTTTACAGGTGAGTATTCACAAAATGGTATTTTTGTTTTAATTTTTCCTGAACAATAAAGTAGAACAAAACCCAGGATTTTGACTATCCCAGTTATTGTCTTGTGCATCCCGAATTGAGATGTGTGAAAACCCCCAGGATGCCAGTAGTAACTCACCTTTACCCGGTCCTACGGTGCATGTCGGGCTCTTGTCCAATCAGAGCTGTTTGCCATCCATATTAAATGTTCAGCAGATGGCTCTGTTTACAGGAAGGGTCTCGGCAATTGGGGCGCAATCAGTTGCAAGCCCTGCAGGGAGCACACTCCCGTCCCCAGCCTATCTGAATGGCTAGGGATGTCTCACAGTCATCTGCTTAGGGGATGTATCTTAAAGCAGAACTTTCCTGTGTTTTGTTCCATTGCCAGGGGGCATCTTCATCCTGCTACTCAGCTCTGTCCTGCTCACCAGCTCTGTTATGCTCCCTCAGGTCGCCCCTCTTCATCCTGCTCCCCAGCTCTGTCCAGCACCCCCATCTTCATCCTGCTACTTATCTCGGTCCTGCTCCCCAGTTCCCCCATATTTATCCTGCTACCCAGCTCCATCCTGAGAACCCAGTTCCCCCATCCTCATCCTGCTACTCCGCTCTGCTTTCCCAGCTCCATCCTGCTACCCAATCTTCTTCCTGCTCCCATAGTTTCCTCATCTTCATCCTGCTACCCTAGCTCTGTCCTGCTCCCCAGTCCCCTCCTTCTTCCCCATCTTCAGCCTGCTCCCCCAGCTCTGTCCTGCTCCCTCAGTTCCCCATCTTTGTCCTACTCCCCCAGATACATCCTGCTCCCCCAGTTCCCGCCATCTTCATCCTGATACCCCGATCTGTCCTGCTATCCCAGCTCTTTCCTGCTTCCCAGTTCCCTCCTGCTTCCCTGTCTTCGGCCTGCTTTCCCATCTTTATCTTGCTTCCCCCAGCTCCATCCTGCAAATCCAACTCCATCCTGCTACACCAGCTCCATCCTGCTACCCCAGCTCCGTCGTGCTACCCCATCTTTGTCCTGCTCCCCCAGTTCCCCCATCTTCATCCTGCTACCCCGTTCAGCCATACTCATCCTGATACCCAGCTCAGTCCTGCTACTCCAGCCCTGTGCTGCTTCCCAGTTCCCTTCTTCTTCTCCATCTTCGCCGTGCTTCCCTATCTTTGTCCTGCTTTACCATCTTCATCCTGCATCCCCCAGCTCCCTCCTGCTCTGTCCTGCTCCCCAGCTCGCTCCTGCTCGCCATCTCTGTCCTGCTCCCAGCTCCCTCATCTTCACCCTTCCACAGGCCTCAGGTCAAGACAATGCCAGAGGGCATAAGATGGACCACCGATTGTTCTCCCTCAGCCACAGTTTATGAAGCCAGGAGCTGAGTGAACAGTGTGCAATGCAGAACAAAGCACACATTATTTTCTATGGACTGAGCTTTGTATATGGCCAGCTAAACCTGGAAGTGCACCCCCCACCTCCGCTTCAGTTACTGGGGGTTGTATCCCTGTGGGCGCGGGTGAAAGGTAAGCAGGAAAGCACATAGATTCTATGGAATTGCTTCATCTACTATTAACTGTCAAGCCTGTAGAATCTATGTTCTTGGTGCACTAGATCACAGATGGAGCTCACCTCCATCCATGATCCAGTGCTGGGGACCTCATCTTCCCCTTGGGGGCATCCGATCCCCCCCCCCCCAGGGTTTTCAGCGGGGCAATGCCCATTCCCTGCCCCGTGAGCCGGTATTTGGCATCTTGCCGACCACCACAGAGAGGGACCTTTTATAGGAGCAGTGAGCTGACTTCATCTCCCTCCTCCAGTATAAAAAACAGCCTCCAGCGGCGTCCGGCAAGCAGAAGCCAGTAGTGATCGGTGGATGGTGGGTGCGAGGGCAGGGGACTCCGATACCAGTTTACAGGGCAGGAGGGCTGCCAGTCACTGTCAGCCCAGGCTCCACATCCTCCCTCCAGGAACGGCCTGTAGAGAAATAAGTGACCTGGGAGCTGCTGCCGACACTGCTTCAGACACCTTCAGTTAGGCGCCGTGGGAACGTATAACACCTTCTCTGGCAAAGAAGCTGAAGATGAAAATGCAACACACGTACCCATGTCAGGGGAGAGAAAAGGAACCAAAGACATCACCGGGGGCTATGGACAGGAGATGGTGGTGAGAATCAATGAGATGCAGGTAAAGCGCAATACATGTGTTTTACCTGATTTTCAGACAATTTTCTTCCAGATTTTCTTGTGTTGAAGCATTTTTGCTCCAATTCAATGCAATCAGAAAGGTGTGAGGAGGCCCTAAATAGAAACGCCACTTTGGTGGATTTTTGCCATCAGACCGTGGTCTCCCCCTGTTGTCTTGCTCAGGGAACCTCCATTCCTGTTTGGCTAGAGGATCACTGTATGTGCCATCTTAGGGCGGTGCATGCCTGTCTCCTTCATGACGTGCATGCTGCCCGTTAAATCACTTCCGGGCTTAGGCCCGTGACGCATTTGCATTCTCCAATGGTGTTTTATAATTATATGTTTATTTTTCACTATCATGTGCTTTTACACTTGCACTTGTCACTTTATTAGGTTGGTCTGTATGTAAGGGATTTTGGTTGGTATTGGCTTAATAGATTAATTGGTCAGTTTTGTGCCAGCACAAAAAATATCAAATAGACCTCCTCTTTATATCATCTGTTGGGATCTTCCGTTCCCTATATATATTTTCCCAGATATATTGGTCTGTCCTTGTTATGACAGATTTGGATGCAATTCATTTTTGATACGGGGAAAGTGCAGTTGTTTTTAAGCTTGTTTTGCATAGTATAATTATGTGTTTTTTGTGTGTAAACATTCTTTTCTTCTAATAAAGTTTCTTGTATTGGATTTATTGCATGGTGCTCCTTCTTTGAGGTGGATGTGGCCAAGATGCCCACAGTCCCTCTTGTGGTTGTAGTTGGAGATTCTTAGTGAGCACACTGTAATCAATAGGTGGTGCACCCCCATTCGTGTATTCTAAGCATACAGTACGTCCTGCTCCAGATATAATACTTACACGTGGGTAATCCTCCACCAGATGGCGTTGTGCACTGCAGACATGCAAAAACAGGCTCATAGGTATATATGCAGCAATTCAGGCGAGGTATAGGTAGAGCTTCACTCCTGTTGGAAGACCTTAGGTTCCACCAGTGTTACATTTACCACTGGTTAAGAACCCCTGATTTAGGGTGTTACCTATGGTAATGCTGGTAATTCATTCTCTTTTTGTTATACAGTCAGGATGAAAATCTGATTTGGTCTGCACCTAATGTAAGGGGAATTCTGTTTCTTGTATTTTAACCCTTATAACTTGGGATTACCCTGTTTTTTGCCTTTTTTGGCACTTCCACCATTTTTTTTATAAGGAGCCTTTTATACTCAGACAAGCTTCCGATAGCTATCGATATTTGGGACAGGTTATCTGGTGTTCTTTTTATGCACTTTAATAGTTGGTACCTTTTGAGTGGACACTATAATCGCAATGGCATTATTCTCGTTATTCGTGGCATCAAGGGAAGGATAAGAGTCCTCCCTTTGGCTTGGCATCAGCTCCCAGACTCTGGCTGATCCTCTGGCGTATTTTAGGCATAGAGCCTGATAAAGGGATCGGGATCATAGCTGATTTTGGACAATCTGCTGCTTTGCCCTAAGCCTAGATAAATTAGGTCAGGATCCTTATCTGACAAGACCTTACAGGATCAGTCCTTTGTGGGGGTGTTGCCCCATATAGGGTGGGTCCTGAATTACAAGAATCCAGTTTAGTTCCGTCTCAGGTCATGACTTATTTAAGGTTCGTGATCTATTCGATCATTCAGAACATTGTCTTGCCTTCGCAGAGATAAGGGCCCTCCATGAATCCGTTCAGTCTTTGTCTACTAATAGAACGGCCAGTGCGCCAGGCTATGAGTCTTTGGGGTTTTTTTTTTTTTTTGCCCCTAGCCTTTCCAGCAGTAAGGTGGGGTCAGCTATTCTGGTGGTCTCTCAAGCTTCATATCTTAAGCACCTGGGACAAATCTTTGGAATCCCTGGTAGATTTGAAGTTCCCCGACTTGGTGAAATGGTGGGTGTGCGAGGACAGATTTTTTTTTAGTCCCATGGACTAAACTGTTACAACAGTCGCTGCCTCATGAATTTGGGGAGCCCATTGTGGGGCTTTGACTTTAGATGGCAGATGGTCTGAAAAAGTTGAATCAGTCTTCCTTAAACCTAAAGGCATTGATAACAGTTAAAGAGGTTTTTTTCATTGTCTTGCACCAGCCAAGGGGTCGACAGGTTCAGATCAGAACAGACAAGACAACGACCTTAGTTTATTTTGAATCAACAGGGAAACACCAGATTGCTCCAACTCCTTGCAACGGAAATTCTGCTTTGGGTTGAACAGAACCGGCTTTCTTTTTCAGCCAGAGTGCCAGAATCAATTGCCGGACTTTCTAACTTGCTCTCCATTTTTGGAGGCAGAATGGTCTCTGAACCAGGCAGTGTTTTGATCACGTGGGTGCCCTGAGGGGGGTCCCTGGAGTTGGATCTCTTTGTTTCAGGGTAGAATTGCAAAATTGAAGATTTTTTTTCTCTAAATCCCTCTGACCTGGCTCTGGGAGTAGACGCTCTGTCACTGGAAAGCTTTGTATGTTATGCCTTAAATGTATGTATAAATGACTTATACAGCCTATAAAATAAAGGCTCTGTATCTCTGTGTTCACCGTTTGTATATGCAAAAGAGGGTTGTTGCTGGAAAGCTCTTAGAACATGTCTGACTATTTAGAGATAGTTTTATACTGAATAGGTTGCTTTAAAGTACTACATCTCTTTATAATCAGACATTGGAGCTTTCCTGTTACACAAAGTAGAAATGGCCTACAAAATGATGCAGACTCTATGGCTGCAGGCAATTCGGGATGCCCCAGTTTGTGAAACCCACCTAAGTTGTCTGATGTGCTTACTTTGCCAAGGAGCCCATGGCGCGCACGTGGCCAGTGGCAGCATTACGCTCATCTTTTTTCAGGCTGTGCATGGCCGCACCCTCAGTAACTGAATGGCTGGTGTGGCTGCGCACATCCTAGGGATGCCACATGCCGCTTGTGAGTGCGGTAACAAAAGCGAGCCATTGGCAGGTTTTCACGCAGTGGGGCATCCTAAATTGGCATGCTTCACTTTAATAAACCACTGAGCTGCCTGACCAGTAACTCACCCAATTGCTGGATCTCATCCTGAGCCAACCAGGTTGAAACTGTGGTCACTGACACTTCCGCGTAGGGATTGGGCCTTCCACCATCAGTCACAGGGACGTTGACATGCCCTGTCCTATCACTGCAATGGAGCAAGCGTGTCAGGCCTCGGCACACCCCCTCCATTGCAGTGAATGTAGAGGGCGAGACTAGGGCGTTTCCTTTCCTCCTCCACAGGATTTGCACCCTCTCAAAATATTACTCAGCAGCAACTTGGAAGGTTTTCCCATAACGCCATATTCCTGCTGCTGATGATGAAGGGACAGGCAAGAAAAGACACCACGCTATTATGCTCCTTGTGTCAGCCGCAGCTCTTCCATCTGGCACCAGTGTTTTTAAGACACAAAACCCGCTGCCCCAAGGAAAGTCTAGCAACCGGCTCTGGAGTCTGAGGCCCTGAATAGTTTTGAGCGCTTTACCACTTACCAATCACTGAGCTCCAGCACCCTGCATTGGCACTTTCGGCCTCCTCCAGGACAGATTTATGCTACTCCACATGCGACAATTCCACAGGACAATTATTTTATAATGTGCTCCAAAACCCCTTTGATTTTTAGTTATGTTTCAGACAACACCACGTGTGACTCCCCCCCCCCCCCCCCTTCTGTAATAAATCTGACTACCGGATGTCACTATACCTCTGACACCATGCCTACAGAATATTTTTTGGCAGTTTTGGGCTAAAGGAGCGCACCATGGTAAGCATACTCTCTCCCCCCGGGGCATTCCGATTCGGAATGCCCCACTGTGTAAAATCCCCCAAGACGCCTGGAAATTCACCTTCTTTCCTGGTCCAACAGCACATCCGTGAAGAGCGATTGCATCCCCACTATCCCTTTAGCAGGGCGGGTGTCCGTGCCAGGCTTTTGTGCCGGTGTGGGCATGCTCCCTGTGAAAGGGTAGTGGGGGATGAGCGAGTCATTCATGACTAGAAGAGTGGTTGAAAGTATTTTACTCTGCAATATGCCGAGTAAAAGCAGAAAGTCTTTTACTCTACAACATGCCGAGTAAAAGCAGAAAGTCTTTTACTCTACAACATGCCGAGTAAAAGCAGAAAGTCTTTTACTCTACAACATGCCGAGTAAAAGCAGAATTTTTTTTATCCACAACATGCAAAGTAAAAGCAGAAAGTATTTTACTCTACAACATGCAGCGTAAAAGCAGAAAGTATTTTACTCCTACAACATGCAAAGTAAAAGCAGAAAATATTTACTTTCTTCTTCTTGGGGGGTCCTCCTATTTTTCTGCTCATGACTCAGACATGTCAGATGTTGCGGAAGTTTCTCCCTTGCAAATGGAAGATTGGGCCTCTGTTTCGGAGTTCCCTCCTCAGGAAGGGTTTTGGTTTCCTCCGGGGGTCTTACCTTTCCTCTTGCATATGATTTATTTATCTATGGGCATTGAGTCGGGGGGCCTAGATCTAAGCATGATGGATTTGATCATGTCTTGGTTCGGAATACGTCCTAATCCTTTACGTTTCATAGTTCACTCAGGGATATTATTTTAAATGAGTGGAAGGATCCAGCTATAAAGATTTCAGGTCTCGGGGCCTTAAAAGAAGGTATCCTTTTTTCAGAAGAGGATTCTGACTTTTGGGAAAAGTGTCCCAAGCTTGATGCACCTTTTTTTTAAAGGGGCGGATTTAGCCTTTGAGGATTTTGGTGTGTTCAAAGACCCTTTTGACAAAAAGGCCAAACACGCTTAGACTATTTTGGCTTCCGCTTGTGTTTTTAGCTCATTGGGATTTTACCTTCAGTAGTTGTTTATTAGAACAAACTAGTCTGGAAAAGATACTCAAGACCTTACCAATTCTTTTCTCAGCTATGGCATTCATTACGGATGAAATGGCTGAATCTGTTTCTGACGCAAAGTATGGCTGTGACCAATTCATTGTGCAGACTCTATGGTTGAGGACCTGGTCTGGCATTATTGGGTGAAGGAGGCGCCTTTGTGTTATGCCCTTTGATTTTGGGCCCAAGCTAGGGTTGCTAATAGCTAGCTGATATGGTGAAGAAGTGTCTTCCTACCCGTTTTAAAGGTTCAGTTAATAGGTGATTTCATGCCCAGCTTTCTTTTAGGTGCTTCTTATTCGTATTAACAGGGAAGTTTCTATAGGAACCAGGCCCCAGCCTCTGCCAGGAGAGGGATATTTAGGGGTCTTCATTGTTGGAACTTCAGTCCAAACCTAAGAAACAATGATGCCAGGCTTCGCATTGGGGCCAGAGTTAGGGTTTTCTTGGCAGTTCCTTTCTAGATTGATGTTTATTTCAATTGGGATAAAGAAGGATTTTCCCATAGAATTACTTAAACCCCTCCTTTTTTGGTCACTGCCCGGCCCAGGGGTTTGGAAGAGAGATTGGCAATCCAGGAAAGTCTGGCTACCATGTTGTCAAGAGGGGTGGGTATCTCAGTCCCTTATTGGCAGCAGGGTGCAGGATTTTATTCCAGCATCTTTTTCAGATTTATTCTGAACCTAAAGAAACTCAATTTTAGTGTCTGGTACAGACATATCCGAATGGAAACAATTTTTCTCAGTGAGGGTTATCATTCCTCCGGGCTCTTTTATGGTATCAGTAGATCTGAAGGATGCTTATTGGTAAGTCCCAATGAGTTCCCTTGTCCAGTCTTTTCTAAGGTTATAAGCGATAAGGGTCAGTGACCAAATATTTCACTTCCAATTTGTCTGCCTCCCTTTTGGCCTGGCATCGGATCCCAGGCTTTTTACCAAGATTTTAGCGGAACCTCTGGCATATCTGAGATATAGAAGGATTGGCATTCTGGCTTATTTAGACAATCTGTTGCTGTTTGCCCCGTTGAGGGAGAAATTGCTTCAGGATCTCTGTTGCATCTTGCAGCTGTTAGAACAACTCGGTTGGGTTCTGAACCTCGAGAAATCGTGCTTGGTTCCCTCTCAGGTGATGACATACTTGATGTTTGAGATCAACACCATCCATCAGACATTAGTTTACCCTCTCAGAAGATAGTGACCCTCCAGGAAGCCGTCCAGTCTCTCTGTGGCAGTCCATCATCATCAGTAAAACAGGCTATGAAGGTTTTGGGATATCGGACTTCCGCTTTTCCCGCATTGAGATGGGGCCAGTAGAATTCAATAACTCTACAGGTGCACATCCTGGGCAGTTGAAACTGGTCCCGGGAAGGCTTGGAAGAAGGGATTCCAGTACCCAGACTGGTAAGGAAAGCATTAGAATTTTGGCTTACCAGGGACAAATGTCAATGGTCTAGCCTGTAGGGACCCCAAAGAAAGGATAGTGTCTACAGATGCTTTGACTTGAGGTTGGGGGGACCCCTTGCAAGGCCTGGAAAGCTCAGGGGAAATGATCCAGTGCTCTGAGTCAGTCTTCATAGAACTTGAGAAAGTTAATTGCAGTAAAGGAAGCATTAGGAGCTTTACCACTTCTTCTGGAATATCGTTATGTCCAGATAAGTTTGGACAACGCAACTATGGTAGCATATTTGAATCATCAGGGGGGGAACAAGGTCCCCTCAATTGTTGTCCGCAGAGATTTTGCTATAGGTGGAACAACATTTTAATTCTCTGTCAGTAGTTCATCTAAAAGGAACATTGAATAAGGTAGCAGATTTTCTGAGCCGATCTCCACTAAGGGAATTGGAATGGTCACTGAATCCAGAATTGTTCAAGCTAATCTGTGACCAGGGAGACACTCCAGGGATTGATCTATTTGCATTAGCAAAGAATCATAAGTTGGAGAAGTACTTTTAATTGAATCCAGCGGGTCCGGCCTTGAGTGGATGCACTGGCTCACGATTCGACGTTTACCTAGCTTATGGGTTTCCTCCAGTTTGTTTGCTCCCGTTGGTATTGAACAAGATATTCAAGTAACCATCCACAGTTTTGCTGGCGGCCCAGTAGATTGTGGTTTTCAACGCTAGTGGCTCTATCCATTCAGGAGCCATGGATACTCCCAGTGATTCTGGAAATGTTATTGCAGGGGCCAGTTCTAAGTCTAGACCCTCAGAAGTGGAACCTGACAGTGTGTACCCTGAAGTCACCTTACTTTTAAGGAAAGGATATTCGAGGAAGGTTATCGATACTCTACTCTCAAGTAGGAAAATGGTGACTAGAAAGATTTATTTAAAGGTATGGAAGACCTTTAGGACTTGGAGAATACAGAATAAGAAATCATTCTCCAGGATTCCAGTTATTCTTGAATTTCTGCAGCACCGCATGGAAAAAGAATCATAGAAACATAGAAGGTTGACGGCAGAAGGAGACCATACGGTCCATCTAGTCTGCCCTTAAGTAACTGTATGTACTCTTTATCTTAGGATAGATGTGTGCTTATCCCAGGCATGTTTAAATTCAGTGACTGTTGATTTTTCAACTACCTCTGCTGGAAGTTTGTTCCAAGCATCTACTACTCTTTCTGTAAAATAATATTTTCTAACATTGCTCCTGATCTTCCCCCCAACCAGCTTCAGGTTGTGCCCCCTTGTTCTATTATTAAGTTTCTTCTTAAAAACACTTCCCTCCTGAACCTTATTGAATCCTTTCACATATTTAAAGGTCTCAATCATGTCCCCCCTCTCCTTTCTTTCCTCCAGACTGTACATATTAAGTTCTTTAAGTCTCTCCTTCCTGGTGGAAGTCCTTCCACCATTTTTGTTGCCCGCCTTTGGACCCGTTCTATTTGAATAATGTCTTTTTGCAGGTAAGGTCTCCAGAACTGCACACAGTATTCTAGATGTGGCCTCACCAGGGCTCTATACAGCGGCATCACAACCTCCCTCTTCCTACTAGTGATGCCTCGAGCTATGCAGCCAAGCATCCTGCTTGCTTTTCCCACTGCCTGGCTACATTGTCCACTCATCTTGCAGCTATCAGTAATCAGTACCCCTAAATCTCTCTCCTCCAAGGTCCTGGCTAACACAGTACTGCCCATACGGTACTCAGAGCAGGGATTCCTTCTACCCAAGTGCATGATTTTACATTTAGAGACATTAAACTCTAGTTTCCACAGTTTTGACCATCTATCCAGTAAAGCCAAATCATGTTCCATGTTGCAGACACCTCCAGGAATATCCACCCTATTAGTAACCTTTGTATCATTAGCAAACAGACAAACTTTTCCTACCAGGCCTTCTCCTATGTCACTTACAAATATATTAAAAAGAATGGGGCCCAGGACAGAGCCTTGTGGCACACCACTTGTAACTCGCCTTTGTTCAGATTTCACACCATTAACAACAACAATCTGATACCGATCCTTCAGCCAACTGGAAATCCACTGACCTATCCAGGGATTGAGTCCTACCTTCAATAACTTATCTATGAGCTCTTTATGTGGTACAGTGTCAAAGGCTTTGCTAAAATCCAGATAAGTGATATCCACAGCACCACCTTCATCTAACACTTTAGTGACATTGTCAAAGAAATCAATAAGATTGGACTGATATGATCGGCCCTCAGTGAAGCCGTGCTGTTTTTGAGTGTTTCCATTAATTTGACCACTATAGATGTTAAACTAACTGGCCTGTAATTACTGGCTTCTTCTCTACTCCCATTTTTATGGATTGGTACGACATTGGCCATTCTCCAATCATCTGGAACCTCACCAGTTGAAAGGGAATGTATAAGTAAATCAGTCAGAGGGTCTGCAATTACAAATCTAAGTTCTCTTAGAACTCTGGGGTGGATTCCATCTGGACCCATCGCCTTACTTACCTTTAGATGTGCCAGCTCGGCTAAGACATCAGCCTCCAGAAACTCCAGAGCTGTGCCCTCCGAGCTGGATGCTGTGCTATGGCCATGCCTGCTACTATCTGAAAATACCGAACAAAAGTAGCTATTCAGATGGTCAGCCACAGCCTTATCTCTGTCAATATAATTATTTTCCCTATTTCTAATTTTTGACACTGCATTGTTTTTCTTCTTTCTGTCACCAATATATCGGAAAAAGGCTTTATCTCCCCTCTTCATAGATTTGGCCACTTCTTCCTCCTTTTGCCCTTATAATGAGTTTTGCTTCCCTCTGTTTAATTTTATATGCCTCTCTGTCAGCTATACTTCCACTTTCTCTACACTTCTTATAGGCAGACTTCTTTTCTTTTATGATCGTGCTGACTTCCCTAGTAAACCATAATGGTTTCTTCTTCCTTTTATTCTTGCTAGTTTGTTTCACATATTTCTTAGTTGCCTTTAAGATGGCCATTTTTAATAGTGACCACTGGGAACTCGCTTCTGCTACTCTGTTCCACTATGGGTCTTAGCGTACACTCCTTGAAAGTCCAGCTGCCAGCTTTTACCAGTATTTTTAGATAGTAATCCAGTGGAACCTTGCTAAGGTTCTTTCAGTCTTAGAATCTCCACACTTTGTTCCTACCAGGGAGTCTGATATTAAGTTCCTTACTTAGAAGGTTTTGTTCCTGGTAGCTATTCCTTCCGCCTGCAAGATAGGTGACATTTAGGCTTTATCTTGTTGTCGTCCTTTCCTCCAGGTATTCCCCGATGGGGTAGTGTTGAGAGTGGATCCTTGTTATCTTCAGAAAATTACTGCGGATTTTCACAGAACCCCAGAGATTGTTCTCCCTTCAGTGGACAATGAGAAGTCTGCAGATCAGAGATCTTTGGATGCCAGAGCTTATCTGTTGGAATATCTTTATCAAACCAAGGAGTGGAGGAAAGCGGGTAGTTTATTTGTGGCATTCTCAGGACCAAAGAAAGGCAAACAAGTGTACAAGAGTACTATCAGGATGGCCTACCATGGTAGTTCGGTAGCGGTTAGCGTTACTGCACATTCTACAAGAAGCATGTCTACATCTGGAGCAGAGCAAGCTGAGGCCTCCATTGAACAGATTTATAAAGCAGCTACTTGGTCCTTGGCCTGAGCTTTTGTGAGGCATTATCATTTGGATCTACTTATTCAACAGGACCAGTCTTTCGGTAGAAGTGTTCTTTTCTGTTTTTTGGGAAAACTTAAGTTTGTTAGCTGGCAACTTCTTTTCTAAACATCCAAATGGGCAGCATACGGAGTTTTCCCTTTATTAATTGATATAGATTTTTATATTTGTTTTAACCAAGGTTTGGTCTGTCTCTTTTTTTTCTCTCTTTCAGATCTCTACAACAACTGAGGAGTGAGGGTGGAGTCAAGTTTTTATGTTAATCTGGTGGTCAAGGTTTCCCTGCCTTGCGGGTTGTGAGCCAAGTGGAGACTATCTGGTTTGGAAGCCTTATGATCGGATAGTCCCCGGTATCTGGCTTAACATATCCCCATATGCGGAATACAGTAGCTCCGGCCACCATTGCCCTGTAAACTAGTATTAGGTTTAAGCCCAGGCTCAAGGTCCAACCTGCCGGCCCCTGGCCCAAGATTTTGCCAGCTCCATGCTCTTTGGCAGTGGAATGGTGCTCTTGCAAGAGTGCCGAAGCACAGAGCTTTTCCGCATCCACATGGCTGGATGGAGGGGTAATGGGGCAGGTGCAATGGGTAAATCACCTGCAGTCATGATAATACATCTCTCTACTTACACCATCCACTTCTAGTCCCCCACCATCCATTCTGATATATAGGCTGTGAGAACCGGCATCTCTTTCAGGGGTACACAGGTCCCCCTTCCTAACCTTGGTGCCTCGCCAAGAGTAATGGTGTGCTGCCAAGCCCAGTATCTTCATTCACTTAAACGCACTCTGGGCAGCAGGAGTGGCTGGAGGAAAAGATGGCGGCGGCCAGGGCTAGAAGGAGAGAGTGGCAGGTCAGGATGGACTTCAGAGGCCCTTTATTAAAGTCTTAAAAAGTCTTGGATCGTGGCTCCTGTGACCATGCTTCGGTGTCCCTCCAGCCACAGGAGAGTGGTGTCACAGTCACCAGTGCCAGAATTGATGTAATTGAGTATGCCATAAAGCAGGCCAAAAGCTTGCGATATATGGAAAAAAAGTCTGCAACATGTAAAAATGAATGCCGAAATCCCATGCCACTTTTAAAGGAATTATTGAAATTGTATATTATTGTGTGCCAAATGGATGTCCCCAAGGTGCTGAGCTTTTCTAGTATTTTTTTTTTACGATGATTTATTTATTACAATTGTGCATTTTATGGAAAACGTTTTCACTGTCTGCATTCTGTTGCTTTTAGGCCAAGATCTACAAGAATAAAGCAGCAAGACCTGTACACACAGAATGCTGCCACAGAGGTGAGTACGGCTTACACATGCCCAGTAAGTATATATATATTTTCGTTTAGGCAGAGTTTGTAGGGCTCGGGATGGATGGGGCAGAGTTTGTAGGGCTCGGGATGGATGGGGCAGAGTTTGTAGGGCTCGGGATGGATGGGGCAGAGTTTGGAGGGCTCGGGATGGATGGGGCAGAGCTGGGAGGACTCAGGATGGATAGGGCAAAGCTGGGAGGGCTCTGGATGGATGGGGCAGAGTTTGTAGGGCTCGGGATGGATGGGGCAGAGTTTAGAGGGCTCGGGATGGATGGGGCAGAGCTGGGAGGACTCGGGATGGATGGGGCAGAGCTGGGAGGGTTCTGGATGGATGGGGCAGAGTTGGGAGGGCTCTGGATGGATGGGGCAGAGTTGGGAGGGCTCTGGATTGATGGGGCAGAGCTGGGAGGGCTCTGGATGGATGGGGCAGAGCTGGGAGGGCTCAGGATAGATGGGGCATAGCTGGGAGGGCTCTGGATAGATGGGGCAGAGCTGGGAGGGCTCCGGATAGATGGGGCAGAGTTGGGAGGGCTCTGGATGGATGGGGCAGAGCTGGGAGGGCTCTGGATGAATGGGGCAGAGCTGGGAGGGCTCTGGATGGATGGGGCAGAGCTGGGAGGGCTCTGGATGGATGGGGCAGAGCTGGGAGGGCTCTGGATGGATGGGGCAGAGCTGAGAGGGCTCTGGATGGATGGGGCAGAGCTGTTTTATGGCATACTCAATTACATCAATTCTGGCACTGGTGACTGTGACACCACTCTCCTGAGGACTCTGGATGGATGTGGCAGTGGTGGGAGGGCTTGGGTGGCTGGGGCCGAGTTGGGAGGGCCCGGGATGGATGGGGCAGAGCTGGGAGGGCTCGGGGTGCCTGGGGCAGAGCTGGGAGGACTCGGGATGGATGGGGCAGAGTTGGGAGGACTTGGGATGGATGGGGCAGAGCTGGGAGGGCTCGGGATGGATGGGGCAGAGCTGGGAGGGCTCGGGATGGATGGGGCAGAGCTGGGAGGGCTCTGGATGGATGGGGCAGTGGTGGGAGGACTCGGGATGGATGGGGCAGAGCTGGGAGGGCTCTGGATGGATGGGGCAGAGCTGGGAGGGCGCTGGATGGGGCAGAGCTGGGAGAACCCGGGATGGCTGGGGCAGAGCTTGGAGGGCTCTGGATAGATGGGGCAGAGCTGGGAGGACTTGGGATGGATGGGGCAGAGCTGGGAGGGCTCTGGATGGATAGGGCAGAGCTGGGAGGGCTTGGGATGGATGGGGTAGAGCTGGGAGGGCTCTGGATGGATGGGGCAGAGCTGGGAGAGCTCGGGATAGATGGGGCAGTGGTGGGAGGACTCGGAAAGGATGGGGCAGTGCTGGGAGGGCTCTGGATCGATGGGGCAGAGCTGGGAGGGCTCAGGATAGATGGGGCATGGAGGGCTCTGGATAGATGGGGCAGAGCTGGGGGGGCTCTGGATAGATGGGGCAGAGCTGGGAGGGCTCTGGATGGATGGGGCAGAACTGGGAGGGCTCTGGATGGATGGGGCAGAGCTGGGAGGGCTCTGGATGGATGGGGCAGTGGTGGAAGGGCTCTGGATGGATGGGGCAGAGTTGGGAGGGCTCTGGATGGATGGGGCAGTGGTGGGAGGACTCAGGATGGATGGGGCAGTGGTGGGAGGACTGGGGATAGATGGGGCAGTGGTGGGAGGTGTAATTGTATCCTCCATGGCAGGGCAGGACTAACTCTCCTACTCTATTTGCAATGGAGGGGTGTCCTATAAACAAGGCTTCATGGACGCCTTCATTAGAGGCCACCGGCACTGAACGTCTCCTTGGCATTGGTAAGTATGAAGGTGCCGCCACTACATGGAGGAGCTACAGAGGAACCCCGGACCTACATAGAGGAGCTACAGAGGACCCCCGGACCATGCATAGAGGAGCTACAGAGGACCCCCGGACCTGCATGGAGGAGCTACAGAGGACCCCCGGACCTGCATGGAGGAGCTACAGAGGACCCCCGGATCTGCATGGAGGAGCTACAGAGGACCCCCGGACCTGCATGGAGGAGCTACAGAGGAACCCCGGACCTGCATGGAGGAGCTACAGAGAACCCCGGACCTGCATGGAGGAGCTACAGAGGAACCCTGGACCTGCATGGAGGAGCTACAGAGGAACCCCGGACCTGCATGGAGGAGCTACAGAGGAACCCCGGACCTGCATGGAGGAGCTACATAGGAACCCCGGACCTGCATGGAGGAGCTACAGAGGAACCCTGGACCTGCATGGAGGAGCTACAGAGGAACCCTGGACCTGCATGGAGGAGCTACAGAGGAACCCTGGACCTGCATGGGGGAGCTACAGAGGAACCCCGGACCTGCATGGAGGAGCTACAGAGGAACCCCGGACCTGCATGGAGGAGCTGCAGGAACCTGGAATTTTTGTGTTTCTACCTCGTGCCTTGCTTTTAAAGGTCTAGAGTGTATAAGTTGATTTTAGCCCTTTCTGCATATTAAATAAAATAAATGTTCTCATTTTGATCTGTTATGTGCAGTTTAGTCTTTGTTATGTGCAGTGTACTCTCCAGTCCGAATACATTGGGTGTGCCCTCTTATTTTGTATATCACCAAGGATTGCTGGTAAAACTCGCCTATCCAGCGTCCCCATGGCACAGGCGAGGGCGGCCAGCCAGCCAATCAGGGCAATTGGTTCCATTCAGCTTATTGTCAGTGCGGGAAAGAAAATGGGTAAGTACATTGCTTCGAGTGGATATGCTCATAGCGAAAGCTATTTCAGGGCCATGGCCCATGCATGCGCCATGGGATGAGCAGCCATTTGAGTTAATGCGCCTGTCACCAGGGTTTTACACAGTGGGAGATTGATTTATCCCAAATCGGCATGGCCCATGGAGAGGGAATTGGCAGAGATGGGTTTTGGTCCAATTTAAAGCGGAAGAAAACCCAGGGCTTCCGACCCTGGAGCATCCCAAATCAGCATGCCCCACTGTGTAAAATCTCCTCTGAGTTAACGTTAATCTCGTCTTTCTCGGAGGCTCCTGTGGCATGCACCATAGGATCAGAGAAAGTTAAGCTTTTATGGCCGAACTGGGGTCTGTCACATAGTTGGGCATTCCCAATCGGGAGGCCCCTGGGGCAAGTAACACAACCCAGGATAGTAAAAATCACAGGTTTTGTTTTGCTTTTAATGAGCTCTATGGCAAAAAATGTTAAAAATGGCACATCGTAAAAAAAGGGGGTTTGATATAAATTGATGCCAAACATGATTTCCTTTTTCTACTGGTAGGAAATAAATCCATGAGTTACAGGTGTATGAGTGTTTCATTCCACTGAAGCCAGGGGGGATTTGCTGAATTTCCGTGCCTGTCTCCTGATCATTAAAGACCCTGTCCAGGGACACACTAACTTCCTACCACTTTGTAAAATGAGCCAATTCAAAGTATCTCTAAATCTTATACATAAGCTCCCAAGTGTCCCTCATTTGGAGGGACTGGACTCAAACTAGGGCACTGCTATAAGGGGCCCCCTAAACTACTCACCCACAAATACGCTGCTACAAGGGGTATCCCAAACTGCTCACCCAAATATGCACTGCTATAAGGGGCATCCCAAACTGTTCACCCCAAACTGCACTGCTAAAGGGGGCATCCCAAACTGCTCACTTACAAATGTGCTGCTACTATGGGTATCCCAAGCTGCTCACCCTCAAATATGCTGCTACAAGGGGTATCCCAAGCTGCTCACCCTCAAATACACTGCTACAAGGGGTATCCCACAATGCTTACCCACAAATATGCTGCTACATGGGGCACCCCAAACTGCACTGCTAAAAGAAGCATCCCAAATGGATCAACCATAAATGCACTTCTCACGCACATCTGTACTGGCACAAGGGGCATCACAAATTGGGGAAAAACATTAAAACAAGCTAAATAGGGCATCTCAAATTGGTAAAATCATTGAAGAAGTAGCCACGTCATACTTTTTCAGAGAGTATATAAGAAAATAAAAACAAAACTAAGCACCAGCCATTTGTGAAGCATTCTAATTGGGAGATGACCATTGCCACCATTGCCTCCAATTGTCCCTTATCCATTCTTAGGTGAATTGAGCAGAGCCTTTGGAGTTGCTGTGTGTGTTTGCGCATTGTTTTGGTGCAGTTATACATGTGACTAGGGATATGGGGATTTCACACAACAGGGTCCAGAAACAAAGCCCAGTGTCTTCTGGGTTTGGTTCCGCTTGTGATCTTATGTCAGACCCTGGTGAAGGTGCGACTGCGGCATCGTCATGCCAAATGGATGGAAAGCAGCGCTATCCATAGCATCCTTCAACCCCTCACAACCCTCATATTCTAAGTATGCAGCACGTCCTGCTCCAGATAATGATTCATAACAGATGGGAATTACCTCCGCCAGAGGGCTGCGAGGAACAAGAATGATGGCTTCTCTGTTCGCAGGGGAGCAGGGCCTATCGGCCCTTGGCCCTGTAGAACTATTCCCACCCGTTCTATTTCTTCATTTATGCCTTCCAGCTTTGGCTGTGCTGGTTGGGTGATGGTAGGCTACACCGTTTACAGGTGTTCTAGGAGCCTTGCTCCAACCGCAATCCCCCATCAAAATGTAGGCGGTACAGGCTTATGGTGAGCCTGATGTGGGATGCCCCTCGCCCCCTTCCCCGGTTCTCGGTGGGCCTCTGCTAGCTAGTTGGTCGCCGCCCCCCCCCCGCTGTCCTGCTCGTTCGGGGGGGGGGGGGTGTGATGTAGGTGTGTATTTGTGCCTTTTCTTTTGTCATTTTTGGGCTCCGCGCCCGGGTTCTTCTTTTCTCTGTCAGCTTTATCTTTTAAATCTGCCTCAGCTGACACGCGCGCCTTTCGGCGTTTCCGTGGTCAGCGGTGATGTCACTGCAGGCGCTGCTGCGCCCCTATTGGCTGGCCAGTCACGTTAGGCCTTCGCACTTTCTTGGGGGCGGAGCTTATCGGGCGGCACGCTCCGCGTCGTTCTCCCTGCGGCCCGCCCCTTGAGGTACCTTTCTCCCTTTTAAGGGGCTGCGCCTATTTGGTGATCGCTTGGACCTGTTTGCTAAGGGAGGTAAGTTGTCCCAGCGTAAGAAACAGCCGTGGCCCTTTTGAGGTTCAGGCGCCTTTACCCCCTCCTTCCGCGGATCCAGGTCTGGGAGAGGGGTATCCTTTGCGGGGCACAGGGGTGACTTCTGGAGCAGAGGCAGAGGACGTGCCCCCCCAGGAGCCTCCTGGGGCTCTAAGCCCAAGTCTGCCACCAAGCCCGTTCAGCCCCATCCGGGTGGGGGGACGGCTGAGGCTCTTCGCTTATGTCTGGAGACAACAGGTCTCAGACTGGTGGATTTTGGAAGTGGTGTCCTCTGGCTACAAGATAGAGTTCGCTGCCTGGCCGCCCCCAAGATTCCTCAGGTCCCGGATCCCTCAAAATCCCCTGGCAGCTCAGGGTCTGTTTCTGGCTGTGCAAAACCTTCTGGACATGGGGGTCATCTGTCAGGTCCCTCCTTGGGAAAGAGGTCAGGGCTATTATTCCAATCTTTTCACAGTGCCCAAAAGGGATGGCTCAATCAGGCCCATCCTGGACTTAAAACTTCTCAACAAATTTGTCAGAACCAGGCACTTTCGCATGGAGACCCTGCGCTCAGCTGTCGGCTCGTTGTGCCCAGGGGACTTCATGACCTCCATAGACATCAAGGACGCGCACCTTCATGTTCCAGTCTTCCCGGGGCATCAGAAATTTCTCAGGTTCGCGCTGGAGGACCAGCATTACCAATTTGTAGCTCTGCCCTTCGGTTTCACCTCGGCTCCCAGAGTCTTCACCAAGGTGCTGGCAGTTGTTATGACTCTCCTCAGAGCTCAGGGCACTCGCATTCTTCCATATTTGAACGACCTTCTCATCTCTTGTCAGTTTCTCCATCAGGCAGAACGGGATACCCAGTGGAGTCGTTCGGATGGGTGATCAATCACCCCAAATCTTCCCTATCCCCATCTCTGGTGACTTCCTTCCTGGGCATGAATCTGGATACTGTTCAGGCCAGGATCTTTCTTCCTCAGCAGAAGGTGGACTCTTTGCAAGCTCTAGTTCACTCCCTTCTGTCATGCCCTCACCCCTCCATCCGGCAGGGGATGCAGCTAGTGGGGCAGATGGTGTCCTGCTTCGAGGCGGTTCCCTATGCGCAGTTTCACATGAGACCTCTTCAACTCCATCTCCTATCAGTCTGGGACAAGAGTCCCCTGTCTCTGGATCAGGCTTTCATTCTGTCCCCTTTTGTCTGGCGGTCCTGCTTGTGGTGGCTGGACTCGAGGAACCTGTTGGGGGGCAGATCCTTCCTGGCCCCCTGTTGGGAGACAGTCACCACGGATGCCATTCTGACAGGTTGGGGGGTCTTCTGGAAGAACCTACAATTCCAGGGGCTGTGCGGCCCTCAGGAGGCCCATGCCCATCCTGGAACTAAGGGCGGTCAGGTTGATTCTGGCCCGTTTGACTCCTCACCTTCAGCGCCGGCCGGTCCAAGTACACTCAGACAACCAGACGGCGGTTGCCTAAATAAATCATCAGTGAGGGGCTCGGAGCAAGAGTGCCCTCAGGGAAGTGTCCATGATTCTCTCTTGGGCGGAGGACAATGTTCCTTGCATTTCAGCTGTGTACATTCCGGGGGTGGAGAATCTGGAGGCAGACTCTCTGAGCAGGGGGACCTCTCGCCTGGGGGAATGGTCTCTCAGCAGCGAGGTCTTCCTATCCTTATGTCACCGCTGGGGGGTGCCGGACATGGATCTGTTTGCATCTTGCCACAATCACAAGCTCCCAGTCTTTGTCTCTCTGTCCCAGGATCCTCTGGCCGTGGATGCTTTGACTCTATCCTGGCAGGGGTTCCGTCTCCTGTATATTTTTCCTCCATTCCCTCTGCTGGGCAGGGCTCTGCGCAAGTTGGTTCAAGAAAGGGTGCCAGCAATCCTGGTGGCCCCCCGCTGGCCAAGACAGGTGGGATTGGCAGACATCGTTCAACTAGCAGTAGATCAGTACGCTCTGCCCATGGTCCCGGACCTTCTCACTCAGGGACAGCTTTGCCATCCCAATTTACAAACCCTGGCTTTGGCGGCCTGGCTGCTGAAACCTCCATCTTGATGGAAGAAGGGCTTTCTGTCTCTGTAGTCAATACCTTGATCAGGGCTAGGAAGAAATCTTCCTCCTCCATTTACTATAGGATTTGGCGGGTCTACATTGACTGGTGTGAGTCTAAGGTCCTTCCCTGTTGTGTGTTCTCATGGTTTGGATCTGGGACTTCAGCTCAGCACTTTCAAGGGTCATGTTTCTGCCTTGGCTGTTTTCTTCCAGAGGTCTTTCGCTCAACATCCTCTTGTCAAGACCTTCTTCCAGGGGGTTGCTCATGTGCGTCACCTCCGTAAGCCTCTGTTGCCAGTCTGGGATTTGAATTTGGTTTTGTCTGCCCTTCAGGGCCCTCCATTTGAGCCTGTGCATGAGGCTGCTCTGTCTGTTCTCACTCTTAAGGTTGCCTTTTTAGTGGCTATCACCTCTGTCAGGCGGGCCTCAGAGTTGGTGGCCCTTTCTAGTCAGGCCCCCTACTTTGAGAGACATCAGGACAAGGTGGTTTTCAGATTTAAACTGGATTTCTTGCCTAAGGTTGTCTCTGCCTTCCACCTTAATCAGGACATTGTGCTTCCTTCCTTGTGCCCTAATCCTGGTAACTCCAAGGAGAGGGCCTTGCATTCTCTGGACGTGGTCAGGAATTTGAAGTTCTGCCTGCGCCTTTCAGGAAGACTTATGCTTTGTTTGAGGTACTTTCGGGTCCCAAGAAGGGTTTGTCTCCTGCTAAGTCTACTATTAGCAAGTGGATTCGTCAGGCCATTTTTAGGGCCTACTCTGCTAGGGGAAAGGAGCCCCCTTTTCGTGTTACGGCTCATTCTACCCGTGCTGTTGGGGCTTCCTGGGCCTTTCAGCACCAGGCTCCTGTTGAACAAGTTTGTAAGGCTGCTACTTGGTCTTCTGTTCATTCCAAGTTTTACAAGGTTGATGTTCGGGCCTCAGCGGATGCTGTTTTTGGCCGCAAAGTTCTGCAGGCGGCAGTGGTTTGAACTGCACGTTGTTGCTTCTGGGGATCCCATCCTATTTCTGGACACTGCTATTGGATGTCCCATCTGTTATGAATCATTATCTAGAGCAGGACGTACTGCATACTTAGAATAATACAATTCTGTGATTACTCACCTTGTAGAATTGATATTATAAGTATGCAGCACGTCCTGCTCCACCCCACCCTGATTGCATTATCTTGGATCCTCTGTATGGTGATTGTTATCCTTGTTAAATTGTTACTGATTATTGGCTTCTCCTGGTTCTCCTTACTGCTTTTCAATACTGGGGAATTTGTGGGAGGTCCCGGGTATATATGGGACCGGGAGGGGCCTCTTTTTGCCATCTCTGCAGTCCAGCGCCCTCTAGCGGAAGTAATTCCCATCTGTTATGAATCATTATCTGGAGCAGGACGTGCTGCATACTTATAATACCAATTCTACAAGGTGATTAATCACAGAATTGTATTTTTACAGCCATTTTTGGGTACTCCGAACCAAACTTTTGCGTCACATTTAGACCAAACTTACCAAACCTGAACTTCTACAGGTTCACTCATTACTAGTAGTCTAAAATAACAACAAAAAAACTGAGCTTTTCTGAAGGATATTGGAAGGTTTTATTGTCACTTAACCCTTTCGCTTCCAGCCTACCTGCAGCATTTGCCACTCCCTGTTGCCAGACGATGTTTCACTATTTTGCGCTACACATATTCAACTGTCATTTTTGAAAGGATTTCCAGGGATTTCCCAGGAAAATTATATATTGTTTTTTTCAACAGAGTCTGGGCTTTAACATGAAATGTCTTGTTTGTATTTTTTAGGTGTATTCTCAATTTTTTTGGGTGAAATGTGTGAAAAAAATAAAAAAAAAAAAATTTTTTTACAATTTGTAGAGTTTTTTTGTAATAAAAAATGTAAGTTTGTCAATAAAATCTTATTGCGTGAGAAACCCCAATTTCTCCCGGTTACAGCGATACCACATATGTATAGGTAGACACCCTTTCCTGCCCAGAAGCCTTTTATAGCTGCTGGATGACAAATGGTTAATTAAAAAAAAAAATGACATAGGGTCCCCCTTCCCGGGGAGGGGGACCCCATTTTTTTGGGGATTTTTAAGGGTTAAAAACCCTTAAAAATCAAAAAAAAATGACGTGGGGTCCCCCTTACCCAAAGTAACCAGCCCGGGACAAGCTATGGGGGCTTGTAGGCACAGAGTGGGGGGGCCAGCTTTGGTGGCCCCCCCACCCTGCAGCCTACGAGCCCACATAGCCTATGTGGGCCCGGGCTCTTCTGCCCCCCCCTGGCCTTTGGGGAGGCAGGTAATGGGGGTGCGGGGGTTAATGGCAAGCCACCCGCTAGGGCAGGTGACTTGCCACCCCCCCAGCCTTGTGAACTGGTATAAGGGGTCTCATGGACCCCTTACCAGCTCACAAAGGGTTAACTGTTAAAAAAAAACCACGACACAATAATAAAAAGTATTTTATTAGAAAAAAAAAAATTTTTTTTTACTGTACTTACCTTCGATTGCAAGCTCTTGTCCCTCGCCGCTCAGCTGACAGATGCCGGTGATCGGCATCCAGAGAAGGAGAAGGCAGGAGATCAGAGGATCTCCTGTCACCTCCTTCCCCAGCGCCGATCACCGGCATCTGAGAAGCTGAGAAAGCTGAAGCCCGTTCGGGGCCGGGATGACTTCACAAGCCCCGCCCCCAAGGGGGCGGGGCTTAGAGGCATGATGGCGGCCGCCATCGAGAAGAAGAGAGGAGAGAGCCTCCCAGGCTCTCTCCTGAAGATCGGTAAGTCCTGGGGGGGGATCGGAGGCCCCCCAGGTGAAGAGGAGGGACAGCGGGAGCCAGCGCACACACAGGTAAGTGAATGTCATTTTTTTTTTTTTTTTTTTTACAGTTAGAAGCTGCTGCTGCAGAAGCGGGGGGGGGCGGCCTATTCCGGGGGCTCTCCTGGAGCCATCCGACCCCCCACGGGGGATCGGATGGCACCAAATTAAAGAGGAGACCCGGCCGGATCCAACAAGGGGTCAGGTGAGTATTTTTTATTTTTACTTTTTAAACTAGAAGCGAGGAAAGTCAAGCACGTAACACCTACGGGCTGGGCACTTAAGGCCCAGCCAAGCCAGCACGTAGGTGTTACGGGCTTGGCAACAAAAGGGTTAAGAGAACTGATGTCCATTACATTCAAGGATACCACCTGAAATCTAAAAAGAATGATGGAAGGAGATTCCCCAGTATTTTTTTCTTCTTGAGGTCTACCTGAGTTGCCGCAGCTCCTCACTTAATCTTCAGGGAAGCAGAAAATATAGGGGGAACAATGTAACCTCTTGTGTTCAAACAGATGGAAGGAAAAAAAAAATGTTTTTTGGGAAGCGCTTTTGATCAAAAAGAAATGCTGCGACTTGTTTTGAGAGGCTTGCTGAAAGGGAAAAATATATGGTAGAGGTTATTGGGTAAGGAAGAAGAGCCAGATGGAAAAAATCTCAGTCTTTCTTATTGTCGTGCTAGAGGTGGTTACCCTCTAGTAAGTTTGGTCTTGACTGTTCAGGTGGCCAATTATATGCACTTTTCTCAGCCTTCTGATTTATAAGGTAATGTGATGAAATAAATAAATAGAGAATGTAAAAACAAATGTTGCCTGAAGAAAGGTATGTTCATTTCATATAAAGGAAAGGGCACCTACCGGCGCAGCCCGTAGGTTGAGAAACCTTTCCTGGGCCCCTGGTGAATAAACACGTTTTCGACCTGCTTTAAATGGCAAAGTTTAAACAAAACAACTCTGGGTTTGTAGCCATTTGGCTTTGGGTGAGCTTTCAGAAAGAGAGGACGGTTACTCTAACTATAAAGCAATAGAGAGGGTCTTTGTAAGGCTTCATCCAGGTCCCTCACTGCACCTTGTGCAGCATCGTGCTCTCGTTAAGCTTCTGTTCCTGTCTCCCTCTGTAGTGGTGACGCCTCTGCCATCAGTCATGATGAGCTGCCACACCCTTCTCCATTGCAGTGAATAGAGGAGGTGTGGCAGCTCACCGTGACTGATGGCGTCGGACTGATTCGCCACGCCGGAGAAGCAAGGGATCTGGATGAAGCTTTTCAGGTAAGTTCTACAGCCCCAGACTAAGAGCGACGGTCTGCGAGCGAGAAAATATGAGTATAGCTTTTTTTTATGTTTTGACTTAAAATTGACTTAAATAAAAATAAGCACACAGCACCTCACTAGAGCAGTTGGCCTTTAAGATTGGATTACCTAAAAGCTGCACAACCATATTATCATTGTGCTGATTCTTTATCTATATATCCTGATTTGAGAAATATGCATGGAACACTGACTATCATCTAGGGCAGTGGTACTCAAAAACTTTTTGTAGAGGTCCACTCGTAGCAGTATGCCGCAAGCTGAAGGTCCAGAATCGGGGGTAGGTTAAAATCAGTGCACCAGGGGGCTATATATTCCAACGCATAACTAAATAAAGGCTGCTTGCCCCCCCCCCCCCCCCCCTCCAGCATTATATCTATTTGGAATTGAGAGGAAAACAAACAGCAACTTATTTTTTGTTTGACCATGTGGAATCTACAGCTCTTACTTTTGGTGCATTGATTTTAAAGAAGCTAAGATGAGAGAGCTGGCTGCGGCAGAGCTGGGAAGGATAGTTGGGGCGGAGTTGGGAAAAGAGAGATGCATGGAACAGAGCTGGGAAAAGAGAGATGAATGGGACAGAGCTGGGAAAAGAGAGATGAATGGGACAGAGCTGGGAAAAGAGAGATGAATGGGACAGAGCTAGGAAAAGAGAGATGAATGGGACAGAGCTGGGAAAAGGGAGATGAATGGGACAGAGCTGGGAAAAGAGAGATGGATGGGACAGAGCTGGGAAAAGAGAGATGAATGGGACAGAGCTGGGAAAACAGAGATGAATGGGACAGAGCTGGGGAAAGAGAGAGATGAATGGGACAGAGCTGGGAAAAGAGAGATGAATGAGACATAGCTAGGAAAAGAGAGATGAATGGGACAGAGCTGGGAAAACAGAGATGAATGGGACAGAGCTGGGGAAAGAGAGATACATGGAAAAGAGAGATGGAATGGGACAGAGCTGGGGAAAGAGAGAGATGGGATGGGACAGAGCTGGGAAAGAGAGAGATTGTATGGGAAAGAGAGAGATGGGATGGGACAGAGCTGGGAAAGAGAGAGATGGGATGGGACAGAGCTGGGAAAGAGAGAGATGGGATGGGACAGAGCTGGAAAAGAGAGATGGGATGGGACAGAGCTGGAAAAGAGAGATATATGGGACAGAGATGGAAAAAGAGAGAGAGATAGGATGGGACAGAGCAGGGACTATAGAGAGATGGTATGGGATAGAGCTGGGACTAGAGATAGATGGGATGGGACAGAGCTGGGAAAGAGAGAGATGGGATGGAACAGGGCTGGGAAATGAGAGCGATGGGATGGGACAGAGCTGGGAAAAGAGAGCGATGGGATGGGACAGAGCTGGGAAAAGAGAGCGATGGGATGGGACAGAGCTGGGAAAAGAGAGGGATGAGATGGGACAGAGCTGGGAAAAGAGAGAGATGGGATGGGACAGAGCTGGCAAAAGAGAGAGATGGGATGGGACAGAGCTGGGAAAAGAGAGAGATGGGATGGGACAGAGCTGCAAAAGAGAGGGATGGGATGGAACAGAGCTGGTAAAAGAGAGAGATGGGATGGGACAGAGCAGGAAAAGAGAGAGATGGGATGGGGCAGATCTGGGAAAAGAGATAGATAGGATGGGATAGAGCTGGGAAAGAGAGAGATGAGATGGGATAGAGCTGGAAAAGAGAGAGATGCAAGGGACAGAGCTGGGAAAGAGAGAGATGGGATGGGACAGAGCTGGAAAAAGAGAGAGATGGGATGGGACAGAGCTGGGAAAAAGAGAGAGATGGGATGGGACAGAGCTGGGAAAAGAGAGAGATGGGATGGGACAGAGCTGGGAAAAGAGAGAGATGGGATGGGACAGAGCTGGGAAAGAGAAAGATGGGATGGGACAGAGATGGGAAAAGAGAGATGTATGGGACTGTGATGGGAAAAGAGAGAGTTCGGATGGGACAGAGCTGGTAAAAGAGAGATGGGATGGGACAGAGCTGGGAAAAGAGAGAGATGGGATGGGACAGAGCTGGGAAAAGAGAGATGCATGGGACAGAGCTGGAAAAAGAGAGAGATGGGATGGGACAGAGCTGGGAAAAAGAGAGAGATGGGATGGGACAGAGCTGGGAAAAGAGAGAGATGGGATGGGACAGAGCTGGGAAAAGAGAGAGATGGGATGGGACAGAGCTGGGAAAGAGAAAGATGGGATGGGACAGAGATGGGAAAAGAGAGATGTATGGGACTGTGATGGGAAAAGAGAGAGTTCGGATGGGACAGAGCTGGTAAAAGAGAGATGGGATGGGACAGAGCTGGAAAAAGAGAGAGATGGGATGGGACAGAGCTGGGAAAAGAGAGAGATGGGATGGGACAGAGCTAGGAAAAGAGAGAGATGGGATGGGACGGAGCTGGGAAAAGAGAGAGATGGGATGGGACGGAGCTGGAAAAAGAGAGAGATGGGATGGGACAGAGCTAGGAAAAGAGAGAGATGGGATGGGACAGAGCTAGGAAAAGAGAGAGATGGGATGGGACAGAGCTGGGAAAAGAGAGAGATGGGATGGGACAGAGCTGGAAAAAGAGAGAGATGGGATGGGACAGAGCTGGGAAAAGAGAGAGATGGGATGGGACAGAGCTAGGAAAAGAGAGAGATGGGATGGGACAGAGCTAGGAAAAGAGGGAGATGGGATGGGACAGAGCTGGGAAAAGAGAGAGATGGGATGGGACAGAGCTGGGAAAAGAGAGAGATGGGATGGGACAGAGCTGGGAAAAGAGAGAGATGGGATGGGACAGAGCTGGGAAAAGAGAGAGATGGAATGGGACAGAGCTGGGAAAAGAGAGAGATGGGAAGGGACAGAGCTGGGAAAAGAGAGAGATGGGATGGGACAGAGCTGGGAAAAGAGAGAGATGGGATGGGACAGAGCTGGGAAAAGAGAAAGATGGGATGGGACAGAACTGGGAAAAGAGAGAGATGGGAAGGGACTGAGCTGGGAAAAGAGAGAGATGGGATGGGACAGAGCTGGGAAAAGAGAGAGATGGGATGGGACAGAGCTGGGAAAAGAGAGAGATGGAATGGGACAGAGCTGGGAAAAGAGAGATGTATGGGATGGGACAGAGCTGGGAAAAGAGAGACGGGATGGGACAGTGATGGGAAAAGAGAGAGAGATGGGATGGGACAGAGCTGGAAAAGAGAGAGAAGGGAGGGGAAAGAGCTGAGAACAGAGAGAGATGGGATGGGACAGAGATGGAAAAAGAGAGATGGATGGGACAGAGCTGGGAAAAGAGAGATGGGATGGGACAGAGCTGGGAAAAGAGAGAGATGGGATGGGACAGAGCTGGAAAAAGAGAGATGGGATGGGACAGAGCTGGGAAAAGAGAGACGGGATGGGACAGAGCTGTGAAAAGAGAGAGAGATGGGATGGTACCGAGCTGGGAAAAGGGAGAGATGGGATGGGACAGGGCTGGGAAAAGAGAGATGGATGGGACAGAGCTGAGAAAAGAGAGAGATGGGATGGGACAGAGCTAGGAAAAGAGAGAGATGGGATGTGACAGAGCTGGGAAAAGAGAGAGATGGGATGGGACAGAGCTAGGAAAAGAGAGAGATGGGATGGGACAGAGCTGGGAAAAGAGAGAGATGGGATGGGACAGAGCTGGGAAAAGAGAGAGATGGGAAGGGACAGAGCTGGGAAAAGAGAGAGATGGGATGGGACAGAGCTGGGAAAAGAGAGAGATGGGATGTGACAGAGCTAGGAAAAGAGAGAGATGGGAAGGGACAGAGCTGGGAAAAGAGAGAGATGGGATGGGACAGAGCTGGGAAAAGAGAGAGATGGGATGGGACAGAGCTGGGAAAAGAGAGAGATGGGATGGGACAGAGCTAGGAAAAGAGAGAGATGGGATGGGACAGAGCTGGGAAAAGAGAGAGATGGGATGGGACAGAGCTGGGAAAAGAGAGAGATGGGAAGGGACAGAGCTGGGAAAAGAGAGAGATGGGATGGGACAGAGCTGGGAAAAGAGAAAGATGGGATGGGACAGAGCTGGGAAAAGAGAGAGATGGGAAGGGACTGAGCTGGGAAAAGAGAGAGATGGGATGGGACAGAGCTGGGAAAAGAGAGAGATGGAATGGGACAGAGCTGGGAAAAGAGAGATGTATGGGATGGGACAGAGCTGGGAAAAGAGAGAGATGGGATGGGACAGAGCTGGGAAAAGAGAGAGATGGGATGGGACAGAGCTGGGAAAAGAGAGAGATGGGATTGGACAGAGCAGGAATAGAGAGAGATGGGATGGGACAGAGCTGGGAAAAGAGAGTGATGGGATGGGACAGAGCTGGGAAAAGAGATAGATGGGATGGGACAGAGCTGGGAAAAGAGAGAGATGGGATGGGACAGAGCTGGGAAAAGAGAGAGATGGGATGGGACAGAGCAGGAATAGAGAGAGATGGGATGGGACAGAGCTGGAAAAGAGAGAGAAGGGAGGGGAAAGAGCTGAGAACAGAGAGAGATGGGATGGGACAGAGCTGGGAAAAGAGAGAGATGGGATGGGACAGAGCTGGGAAAAGAGAGAGATGGGATGGGACAGAGCTGGGGAAAGAGAGAGATGGGATGGGACAGAGCTGGAAAAAGAGAGAGATGGGATGGGACAGAGCTGGGAAAAGAGAGAGATGGGATGGGACAGAGCTGGGAAAGAGAAAGATGGGATGGGACAGAGATGGGAAAAGAGAGATGTATGGGACTGTGATGGGAAAAGAGAGAGTTCGGATGGGACAGAGCTGGTAAAAGAGAGATGGGATGGGACAGAGCTGGGAAAAGAGAGAGATGGGATGGGACAGAGCTGGGAAAAGAGAGATGCATGGGACAGAGATGGGAAAAGAGAGATGTATGGGACTGTGATGGGAAAAGAGAGAGTTGGGATGGGACAGAGCTGGTAAAAGAGAGATGGGATGGGACAGAGCTGGAAAAAGAGAGAGATGAGATGGGACAGAGCTGGGAAAAGAGGGAGATGGGATGGGACAGAGATGGGAAAAGAGAGAGATGGAATGGGATAGAGCTGGGAAAAGAGGGAGATGGGATGGGACAGAGCTGGGAAAGAGAGAGATGGGATGGGGCAGTGCTGGGAAAAGAGAGATGCATGGGACAGAGCTGGGAAAAGAGAGAGATGAGATTGGACAGAGCTAGGAAAAGAGAGAGAGATGGGATGGGACAGAGCTGGGAAAAGAGAGAGATGGGATGGGACATAGCTAGGAAAAGAGAGAGATGGGATAGGACAGAGCTAGGAAAAGAGAGAGATGGGATGGGACAGAGCTGGGAAAAGAGAGAGATGGGATGGGACAGAGCTGGGAAAAGAGAGAGATGGGATGGGACAGAGCTGGGAAAAGAGAGAGATGGGATGGGACAGAGCTGGGAAAAGAGAGAGATGGGATGGGACAGAGCTGGGAAAAGAGAGAGATGGGATGGGACAGAGCTGGGAAAAGAGAGAGATGGGATGGGACAGAGCAGGAATAGAGAGAGATGGGATGGGACAGAGCTGGAAAAGAGAGAGAAGGGAGGGGAAAGAGCTGAGAACAGAGAGAGATGGGATGGGACAGAGCTGGGAAAAGAGAGAGATGGGATGGGACAGAGCTGGGAAAAGAGAGAGATGGGATGGGACAGAGCTGGGAAAAGAGAGAGATGGGATGGGACAGAGCTGGGAAAAGAGAGAGATGGATGGGACAGAGCAGGAAAAGAGAGAGATGGGATGGGACAAAGCTGGAAAAGAGAGAGATGGGATGGGGCAGAGCTAGGAAAAGAGAGAGATGGGATGGGACAGAGCTGGAAAAAGAGAGAGATGGGATGGGACAGAGCTGGGGAAAGAGAGAGATGGGATGGGACAAAGCTGGAAAAGAGAGAGATTGGATGGGGCAGAGCTAGGAAAAGAGAGAGATGGGATGGGACAGAGCTGGAAAAAGAGAGAGATGGGATGGGGCAGAGCTAGGAAAAGAGAGAGATGGGATGGGACAGAGCTGGAAAAAGAGAGAGATGGGATGGGACAGAGCTGGGGAAAGAGAGAGATGGGATGGGGCAGTGCTGGGAAAAGAGAGATGCATGGGACAGAGCTGGGAAAAGAGAGAGATGAGATTGGACAGAGCTAGGAAAAGAGAGAGAGATGGGATGGGACAGAGCTGGGAAAAGAGAGAGATGGGATGGGACATAGCTAGGAAAAGAGAGAGATGGGATAGGACAGAGCTAGGAAAAGAGAGAGATGGGATGGGACAGAGCTGGGAAAAGAGAGAGATGGGATGGGACAGAGCTGGGAAAAGAGAGAGATGGGATGGGACAGAGCTGGGAAAAGAGAGAGATGGGATGGGACAGAGCTGGGAAAAGAGAGAGATGGGATGGGACAGAGCTGGGAAAAGAGAGAGATGGGATGGGACAGAGCTGGGAAAAGAGAGAGATGGGATGGGACAGAGCAGGAATAGAGAGAGATGGGATGGGACAGAGCTGGAAAAGAGAGAGAAGGGAGGGGAAAGAGCTGAGAACAGAGAGAGATGGGATGGGACAGAGCTGGGAAAAGAGAGAGATGGGATGGGACAGAGCTGGGAAAAGAGAGAGATGGGATGGGACAGAGCTGGGAAAAGAGAGAGATGGGATGGGACAGAGCTGGGAAAAGAGAGAGATGGATGGGACAGAGCAGGAAAAGAGAGAGATGGGATGGGACAAAGCTGGAAAAGAGAGAGATGGGATGGGGCAGAGCTAGGAAAAGAGAGAGATGGGATGGGACAGAGCTGGAAAAAGAGAGAGATGGGATGGGACAGAGCTGGGGAAAGAGAGAGATGGGATGGGACAAAGCTGGAAAAGAGAGAGATTGGATGGGGCAGAGCTAGGAAAAGAGAGAGATGGGATGGGACAGAGCTGGAAAAAGAGAGAGATGGGATGGGGCAGAGCTAGGAAAAGAGAGAGATGGGATGGGACAGAGCTGGAAAAAGAGAGAGATGGGATGGGACAGAGCTGGGGAAAGAGAGAGATGGGATGGGACAAAGCTGGAAAAGAGAGAGATTGGATGGGGCAGAGCTAGGAAAAGAGAGAGATGGGATGGGACAGAGCTGGAAAAAGAGAGAGATGGGATGGGGCAGAGCTGGGAAAAGAGAGATGGGAAAATAGAAACACAGAGAAAAGAGAAAATCACCATTCCATGTAATCAGAACAGAGCAGATATACACAACGGCCCAGCAATAGAAGTGACTCCGGGGCCCAGCAATAGAAGTGACTCCAGGGCCCAGCAATAGAAGTGACTCCGGGGCCCAGCAATAGAAGTGACTCCGGGGCCCAGCAATAGAAGTGACTCTGGGGCCCAGCAATAGAAGTGACTCCAGGGCCCAGCAATAGAAGTGACTCCGGGGCCCAGAAATAGAAATGATTCCGGGGCCCAGAAATAGAAGTGACTCCAGGGCCCAGCAATAGAAGTGACTCCGGGGCCCAGCAATAGAAGTGACTCCGGGGCCCAGCAATAGAAATGATTCCGGGGCCCAGAAACAGAAGTGACTCCAGGGCCCAGCAATAGAAGTGACTCCAGGGCCCAGCAATAGAAGTGACTCCAGGGCCCAGCAATTGAAGTTACTCCGGGGCCTAGCAATAGAAGTGACTCCAGGGCCCAGCAATAGAAGTGACTCCAGGGCCCAGCAATAGAAGTGACTCCAGGGCTCAGCAATAGAAGTGACTCCAGGGCCCAGCAATAGAAGTGACTCCAGGGCCCAGCAATAGAAGTGACTCCAGGGCCCAGCAATAGAAGTGACTCCAGGGCCCAGCAATAGAAGTGACTCCAGGGCCAGGCAATAGAAGTGACTCCGGGGCCCAGCAACAGAAGTGACTTCAGGGCCCAGCAATAGAAGTGACCCCGGGGCCCAGCAATAAAAGTATATCATTTCAGGTGACCCACGTCCCTCACCTATTATTTCAGGTGACCCACGCCCCTCACTTATCATTTCAGGTGACCCACACCCCCCACCTATCATTTCAGCTGACCCACACCCCTCACCTATCATTTCAGGTGACCCAAGTCCCTCACCTATCATTTCTGGTGACCCAAGTCCCTCACCTATCATTTCAGGTGACCCACGTCCCTCACCTATCGCTCCACTGGCCTTTGCCCCCACCTATCGCTGACAGACCCACACCCCTCAGCTAAACCCCCAACCAACCACTAACCCAAACCCCTCACCTATTCCTCTACAGCTCCACGCCCCTGTCCTACAGCTATTGGTGACCCACACCCCTCACTAATCCTTTTTCTGCCCCTCACCCCTCACATAACCCTAAAACTGGTCCTGCCTACAGACCCTGGTCCGGAGCTGCACCCTGCCCCCCTCCTCAGTCTCACTGCAGTAAGCTCTGCCCCCAGGAGCGCAGCCAAACCCATTACCCACCTCCAGGGGCTTAAATCGGAAGTTCCTCCCACAACTGACCTTCCGGATGATACAATCTGCCATCACCTTCTGCTCATACAGAGAGTGCGGGGTGCTGCAGGGATGGGGGACAGGAAGCAGGGTGCACAGTCCCAATAAATAACGGTGATCACAGATGCATTGAGCAGTGATCAGTGTGGTGCAGGTGAGTATCGGGTGCCCCCCCGCGCTCTCATTATTCCGGGGTCAGGCGCGAGGAGAAGGCAAAGTGGCGGCACCAGCTGTTCCGGTGATAAAATCTGCAGCGCACAAACTTTCATTAAGGCGGCCTCATAAAACGCAGAGAAATTGCTGAAGCGGTAACCTGCTCGCTTTACTGCCAGCGGTAAATCTGCCGCCCGCCCGCTAGCGAGCCATCCCAGAAGGTCGCACTAACCTTTCCCCCAGTGCCTCAGCCCCAATCCTCACAAAGCCGGGCCCCCTCCCCACAATATCCCAACCGGGCCAGGCCCCCTCCCCACAATATCCCAACCGGGCCAGGCCCCCTCCCCACAATATCACGGCCGGGCCCCCTTCCCCACAATATCACAACCAGGTCGGGTCCCCCTCCCCGCAATATCAAAACTGAGCCGGGCCCCCTCCCCACAATATCACAACCGGGCCGGACCCCCTCCCCACCATATCACAACCGGGCCGAGCCCCCTCCTCACAAGGCCGGGCCCCCTCCTCACAATATCACAATTGGGCCGGGCCCTTTCCCACAATATCACAACCGGGCCGGGCCCCCTCCCCACAATATCACAACCAGGTCGGGTCCCCCTCCCCACAATATCACAACTGGGCCAGGCCCCCTCCCCACAATATCACAACCGGGCCGGGCCCCCTACTCACAAAGCCGGGCCCCCTCCTCACAGTATCACAATTGGGCAGGGCCCCCTCCCCACAATATCACAACTGGGCCAGGCCCCCTCCCCACAATATCACAACCAGGTCGGGTCCCCCTCCCCACAATATCACAACTGGGCCGGGCCCCCTCCCCACAATATCACAACCGGGCCGGGCCCCCTCCCCACAAAATCACAACCGGGCCGGGCCCCCTCCCCACAGTATCACAACCAGGTCGGGTCCCCCTCCCCGCAATATCACAACTGGGCCAGGCCCCCTCCCCACAATATCACAACCGGGCCGGGCCCCCTACTCACAAAGCCGGGCCCCCTCCTCACAGTATCACGACCGGGCCGGGCCCCCTCGCCACAATATCACAACCGGGCCGGGCCCCCTCGCCACAATATCACAACCGGGCCGGGCCCTCTCCCCACAATATCACAACTGGGCCGGGCCCCCTCCCCACAAAATCACAACCGGGCTGGGCCCCCTCCCCACAATATCACAACCAGGTCGGGTCCCCCTCCCCGCAATATCACAACTGGGCCAGGCCCCCTCCCCACAATATCACAACCGGGCCGGGCCCCCTACTCACAAAGCCGGGCCCCCTCCTCACAGTATCACAATTGGGCCGGGCCCCCTCGCCACAATATCACAACCGGGCCGGGCCCCCTCCCCACAATATCACAACCGGGCCGGGCCCCCTCCCCACAATGTCACAACCGGGCTGGGCCCCTTCCCCACAATATCACAACCAGGCCGGGCCCCCTCCCCACAATATCACAACTGGGCCAGGCCCCCTCCCCACAATATCACAACCGGGCCGGACCCCCTCCCCACCATATAACAACTGGGCCGGGCCCCCTACTCACAGAGCCGGGCCCCCTCCTCACAATATCACAATTGGGTCGGGCCCCTCCCCACAGTATCATAATTGGGCCGGGCCCCTCCCCACAGTATCACAACCGGGCCGGGCCCCCTCCCCACAAAATCACAATCGGGCCGGGCCCGCTCCCCACAATATCACAACCAGGTCAGGGCCCCCCTCCCCACAATATCACAACTGGGCCGGGCCCCTCCCCACAATATCACAACCAGGCCGGGCCCCCTCCCCACGATATCACAACCGGACCGAGCCCCTTCCCCACAATATCACAACTGGGCGGGTCCCCCTCCCCACAATATCACAACTGGGCCAGGCCCCCTCCCCACAATATCACAACCGGGCCGGGCCCCCTCCTCACAAAGCCGGGCCCCCTCCTCACAATATAACAATTGCGCCGGGCCCCCTCCCCACAATATCACAATTGGGCCGGGCCCCCTCCCCACAATATCACAACCGGGCCGGGCCCCCTCCCCACAGTATCACGACCGGGCTGGGCCCCCTCCCCACAATGTCACAACCGGGCCAGACCCCCTTCCCACAATATCACAACCAGGCCGGGCCCCCTCTCCACAATATCACAACCGGGCCGGACCCCCTCCCCACCATATCACAACCGGGCTGGGCCCCCTCCTCATAAAGCCGGTCCCCCTCCTCACAATATCACAATTGGGCCGGGCCCCCTCCCCACAATATCACAACTGGCCCGGGCCCCCTCCCCACAATTTCACATCCAGGCCGAGACCTCTTCCCCACAATACCACAACTGGGCCAGGCCCCCTCCCCACAATATCACAACTGGGCCGGGCCCCCTTCCCACAATATCACAACCGGGCCGGTCCCCCTCCCCACAATATCACAGCCAGGCCGGGCCCCCTCCCCACAATATCACAACCGGGCCGGGCACCCTCCCCACAATATCACAACCGGGCCGGGCCCGCTCCCCACAATATCACAACCAGGTCGGGTCCCCCCTCCCCACAATATCACAACTGAGCCGGGCCCCTCCCCACAATATCACAACCAGGCCGGGCCCCCTCCCCACGATATCACAACCGGACCGAGCCCCTTCCCCACAATATCACAACTGGGCTGGGTCCTCTCCACATAATATCACAACCGGGCCGGGCCCCCTCCCCACAATATCACAACCGGGCCAGGCACCCTCCCCACAATATCACAACGGGGCCAGGCCCGCTCCCCACAATATCACAACCTGGTTGGGTCCCCCTCCCCACAATATCACAACTGGGCCAGGCCCCTCCCCACAATATCACAACTGGGCCGGGCCCCCTCCTCACAGAGCCGGGCCCCCTCCCCACGATATCACAACCGGGCCCCCTCCCCACAATATCACAACCGGGCCGGGCCCCCTCCCCACAATATCACAACCGGGCCGGGCCCCCTCCCCACAATATCACAACTGGGCCAGGCCCCCTCCCCACATTATCACAACCAGGCTGGGCCCCCTCCCCACAATAACACAACCGGGCCAGGCCCCCTCCCCACAATATCACAACTAGGCCGGGCCCCCTCCCCACAGTATCACAACTGGTCCAGGCCACCTCCCCACAATATCACTAATAGCTCAATAGCTTCTGACTCCCATCACTGCCCTGTGTCCAGCATCATGGAGAGCTCCTGACTCCCCGCCCTGTGTCCAGCATCATGGAGAGCTTCTGACTCCCATCACTGCCCTGTGTCCAGCATCATGGAGAGCTTCTGACTCCCATCACTGCCCTGTGTCCAGCATCATGGAGAGCTCCTGACTCCCATCACTGTTCTGTGTCCAGCATCATGGAGAGCTCCTGACTCCCATCACTGCCCTGTGTCCAGCATCATGGAGAGCTCCTGACTACGCGCCCTGTGTCCAGCATCATGAAGAGCTCCTGACTCCCGACCCTGTGTCCTGCACCATGAAGAGCTCCTGACTCCCATCACTACCCTGTGTCCAGCATCATGGAGAGCTCCTGACTCCCATCACTGCTCTGTGTCCAGCATCATGGAGAGCTCCTGTCTCCCATCACTGCCCTGTGTCCAGCACCATGGAGAGCTCCTGACTCCCATCATTGTCCTGTGTCCAGCACCATGGAGAGCTCATGACCCCCCGCCCTGTGTCCAACATCATGGAGAGCTCCTGACTCCCATCACTGCCCTGTGTCCAGCATCATGGAGAGCTCCTGACTCAGATCACTGCTCTGTGTCCAGTAATATGGAGAGTTCCTGACTCCCATCACTGCCCTGTGTATAGCATCATGGAGGGATCCTGCCCCCCCCCCCCCCGCCCGCCCTGTGTCCAGCACCATGGAGAGCTCCTGTCTGCCATCACTGCCCTGTGTCCAGCACCATGGAGAGCTCCTGACTCCCATCATTGCCCTGTGTCCAGCACCATGGAGAGCTTCAGACTCCCGGCCCTGTGTCCTGCACCATGGAGAGCTCCTGCCCCCCCCACCCTGTGTCCAACATCATGGAGAGCTCCTGACTCCCATCACTGCCATGTGTCCAGCATCATGGAGAGCTCCTGACTCCCATCACTGCTCTGTGTCCAGCATCATGGAGAGCTCCTGACTCCCATCACTGCTCTGTGTCAAGCATTATGGAGAGCTCCTGTCTCTCGGCCCTGTGTCCTGCACCATGGAGAGCTCCTGACTCCCATCATTGCCCTGTGTCCAGCACCATGGAGAGCTCCTGACTCCCGGCCCTGTGTCCAGCATCATAGAGAGCTCCTGACTCCCATCACGGCCCTGTGTCCAGCATCATGGAGAGCTCCTGACTCCCATCACTGTCCTGTGTCCAGCATCATGGAGAGCTTCTGGCTCCTTGCCCAGCATCATGGAGAGCTCCTGACTCCCATCACTGCCCTGTGTCCAGCATCATGGAGAGCTCTTGACTCCCCGCCCTGTGTCCAGCATCATGGAGAGCTCCTGACTCCCATCACTACTGTACCGTAAAGGTACCGTCTCCGAGCAGCAGCTATTGGCCAGTGTCAGTAAGTAAAGGTACCGCCTCTGAGCAGCAGCCATTGGCCAGGGTCAGTAAGTAAATGTACCGCCTCTGAGCAGCAGCCATTGGCCAACGTCAGTAAGTAAAGGTACCGCCTCCGAGCAGCAGCCATTGGCCAGCGTCATTAAGTAAATGTACCGCCTCTGAGAAGCAGCCATTGGCCAGCGTCAGTAAGTAAAAGGTACCGCCTCCGAGCATCAGCCATTGGCCAGCGTCAGTAAGTAAAAGGTACCGTCTCAGAGCAGCAGCAATTGGCCAGCGTCAGTAAGTAAAGGTACCGCCTCTGAGCAGCAGCCGTTGGCCAACGTCAGTAAGTAAAGGTACCGCCTCCGAGCAGCAGCCATTGGCCAATGTCAGTAAGTAAAGGTACCGCCTCCGAGCAGCAGCCATTGGCCAATGTCAGTAAGTAAAGGTACCGCCTCTGAGCAGCAGCCATTGGCCAATGTCAGTAAGTAAAGGTACCGTCTCCGAGCAGCAGCTATTGGCCAGCGTCAGTAAGTAAAGGTACCGCCTCTGAGCAGCAGCCATTGGCCAGCGTCAGCAAGTAAATGTACTGCCTCTGAGCAGCAGCCATTGGCCAGCGTCAGTAAGTAAATGTACTGCCTCTGAGAAGCAGCCATTGGCCAGCGTCAGTAAGTAAAGGTACCGCCTCCGAGCATCAGCTATTGGCCAGCGTCAGTAAGTAAAGGTACCGCCTCTGAGCAGCAGCCATTGGCCAGCGTCAGTAAGTAAAGGTACCACCTCTGAGCAGCAGCCATTGGCCAGCGTCAGTAAGTAAAGGTACCGCCTCTGAGCAGCAGCCATTGGCCAGCGTCAGTAAGTAAAGGTACCGCCTCCGAGCAGCAGCCATTGGCCAGCGTCAGTAAGTAAAGGTACCTCCTCCGAGCAGCAGCCATTGGCGCCATGGCGATGGATTGTGGGCGGGGTCAGCAGGCTGCCATCAGGTATGACGGGATCAGGGCATCCCGAGAGGAGCACAAGCACTGGAGGCGGTGTAGCCATGGTAACAGGAGGCTGAGGGATTTGAGCAGTGATTGGCTGGCGGCAGCGCTGCGGGTGACGGGAGGGGCATGAGGGAGGTTTTACTGCCACCCCATAAATCTGTTGCCCGCAGGAAATTTTCATTTAAACTGAGAAGCGAGCGCCAGGCCGTAAGTTAGCCGCCAGCAGCCGTCATGGCCGCCCATTACCAGCCACTCAACAGGCCATGATGGGCCCGGGGCCAGGGAGCTGAATTAAAGAGGACCTGAAACCCTCTGTGGACCCTCTCTAGCTCTTTCTTGGCCCTCTGTGGCCCCTTTTTAGCTCTTTCTTAGCCCTCTGTGGCCCTCGAGCTCTTTCCTGACCCTCTGTGGCCCCTTTAGCTCTTTTTTGGCCCTCTCTGGTCCCTCTAGCTCACTCTCAGCCCTCTGTGGCCCCGCTCTAGCTCATTCTCGGCCTTCTGTAGTCCCTCTAGCTCATTCTCGGCCCCTTTAGCTCTTTCTTGGCCCTCTCTAGCTCTTACTTGGCCCCTTTCAGCTCATTATTGGCCCTCTGTAGCCCCTCTCTAGCTTTTTCTTGGCCCCTTTTGCCTCTTCCTTGGCCCCCTGTGGCCCCTCTCTAGCTCTTTCTTGGCCCTCTGTGGCCCTCGAGCTCTTTCCTGACCCTCTGTGGCCCCTTTAGCTCTTTCTTGGCCCTCTGTGGTCCCTCTAGCTCACTCTCAGCCCTCTGTGGCCCTGCTCTAGTTCATTCTCGGCCTTCTGTAGCCCTTCTAGCTCATTCTCGGTCCTCTGTGGAACCTCTAGCTCGTTCTTGGCCCTCTCTAGCTCTTACTTGGCCCCTTTCAGCTCATTATTGGCCCTCTGTGGCCCCTCTAGCTCATTCTCGGCCCTCTGGCTCATTCTTGACCCTCTGTTGCCCCTCCCTTGCTCTTTCTTGGCCCTCTGTGGCCCCTCTCTAGCTCTTTCTTGGCCCCTTTCGGCTCATGCTTAGCCCTCTGTGGCCCCTCTCTAGCTTTTTCTTGGCCCCTTTTGCCTTCTTATTGGCCCCCTGTGGCCCCTCTAGCTCTTTCTTGGCTCTCTGTGGCCCCTCTCTAGCTTCTTCTTGGCCCCCTGTGGCCCCTCTAGCTCTTTCTTGGCTCTCTGTGGCCCCTCTAGCTCTTTCTTGGTCCCCTGTGACCCCTCTCTAGCTTATTCTTGGCCCCTTTTGCCTCCTTCTTGGCCCCCTCTCTAGCTTTTTCTTGGCCCTCTGTGGCCCTCAAGCTCTTTCCTGACCCTCTGTGGCCCCTTTAGCTCTTTCTTGGCCCTCTGTGGCCCCTCTCTAGCTCTTTCCTGGCCCCTTTTGGCTCATTTTTGGCCCTCTGTGGCCCCTCTAGCTCTTTCTTGGCCCCTTTTGGCTCATTCTTGGCCCTCTGTGGCCCCTTCCTAGCTCTTTCTTGGCCCTATGTGGCCCCTCTAGCTCTTTCTTGGCCCCTTTTTGGCTCATTCTTGGCCCTCTGTGGCCCCTCCCTAGCTCTTTCTTGGCCCTCTGTGGCCCCTCTCTAGCTCTTTCTTGTCCCTCTGTGGCCCTCGAGCTCTTTCCTGACCCTCTGTGGCCCCTTTAGCTCTTTCTTGGCCCTCTGTGGTCCCTCTAGCTCACTCTCAGCCCTCTGTGGCCCCGTTCTAGCTCATTCTCGGCCTTCTGTAGCCCCTCTAGCTCATTCTCGGCCCTCTGTGGAAGCTCTAGCTCGTTCTTGGCCCTCTCTAGCTCTTACTTGGCCACTTTCAGCTCATTATTGGCCCTCTGTGGCCCCTCTAGCTCTTTCTTGGCCCTTTTGGCTCATTCTTGGCCCTCTGGCTCATTCTTGGCCCTCTGTGGCCCCTCCCTAGCTCTTTCTTGGCCCTCTGTGGCCCCTCTAGCTCTTTCTTGGCCCCTTTCGGCTCATGCTTGGCCCTCTGTGGCCCCTCTCTAGCTTATTCTTGGCCCCTTTTGCCTCCTTCTTGGCCCCCTCTCTAGCTTTTTCTTGGCCCTCTGTGGCCCTCGAGCTCTTTCCTGACCCTCTGTGGCCCCTTTAGCTCTTTCTTGGCCCTCTGTGGCCCCTCTCTAGCTCTTTCCTGACCCCTTTTGGCTCATTCTTGGCCCTCTGTGGCCCCTCTAGCTCTTTCTTTGCCCCTTTTGGCTCATTCTTGGCCCTCTGCGCCCCCTCCCTAGCTCTTTCTTGGCCCTATGTGGCCCCTCTAGCTCTTTCTTGGCCCCTTTTGGTTCATTCTTGGCCCTCTGTGGCCCCTCTCTAGCTCTTTCTTGGCCCTCTGTGGCCCTCGAGCTCTTTCCTGACCCTCTGTGGCCCCTTTAGCTCTTTCTTGGCCCTCTGTGGTCCCTCTAGCTCACTCTCAGCCCTCTGTGGCCCCACTCTAGCTCATTCTCGGCCTTCTGTAGCCCCTCTAGCTCATTCTCGGCCCTCTGTGGAACCTCTAGCTCGTTCTTGGCCCTCTCTAGCTCTTACTTTGCCACTTTCCGCTCATTATTGGCCCTCTGTGGACCCTCTAGCTCTTTATTGGCCCCTTTTGGCTCATTCTTGGCCCTCTGGCTCATTCTTGGCCCTCTGTGGCCCCTCCCTAGCTCTTTCTTGGCCCCTTGTGGCCCTCTAGCTCTTTCTTGGCTCTCTGTGGCCCCTCTCTAGCTTTTTCTTGTCACTCTGTGGCCTCTCTCTAGCTTTTTATTGGCCCCCTGTGGCCCCTCTAGCTCTTTCTTGGCTCTCTGTGGCCCCTGTGTAGCTCTTTCTTGGCCCTCTGTGGCCCCTCTCTAGCTTATTCTTGGCCCCTTTTGCCTCCTTCTTGGCCCCCTGTGGCCCCTCTCTAGCTTTTTCTTGGCCCTCTGTGGCCCCCCTCTAGCTCTTTATGGCCCTCTGTGGCCCCTCTCTAGCTCTTTCTTGGCCCTCTGTGGCCCCTCTCTAGCTCTTTCTTGGTCCTCTGCGGCCCCCCTCTGACTCTTCTTGCAGTGACTGATGGGAGCACGTCTGTGGCTGCCTCCTTGGAGAGGCAATTAGCTTGGTGTTGCCATGACAACGGGGAGGAGGGGAGGAGCCAGCGACACAGGCATAAATACATGGGCTGTATATGACCCCTCCCCTTTTTGGCAACACTGTGCTGTGATTGGTGCCTGGCAGAGGCTGGGGAGGGGCAGTTAGGGTGTGGCACAGCCCCATAGGGGTGATAAGGGCAAATGCGATCCTTCATGCGCCGTTTCTAGCACAGAGCGTGATCAGATCGTCGGGCAGCAGAGAGGCTTCTGGGTAATGGCCGACTATGAATGCTTCAATTTTCCCGCCCCCGCGCCCTAATCTGCTGTCTCGCCTTCCATTGGCCGCCAATCTGCGGCCGCTCGCTCTCATTGTGGCGGCGGAAAAGGTATTAGGAGAAAATTCATGGCGAGAGGCGATACGCTTCACAGGGGCCACGCCGCATCTCCCGGCACAAAGATATCTCCCACCGCAGAGCTTCCGCGCACAATGGATGCCGCACACCTGCACCGGCGTCACGGGATGCTCCGATCCCCAATGTGCTACTCATAAGACGGGGGATAGGGAACAGATTCTTCCGGAAAATACATTCAGGAGACTCTACCGGAACCATCCAGAGCGGAGGACGGTCAGGGATGCCCCCTGGTGGTGGAGAGGTGCCCTGATGATGCCGCTGCGATACGCGTGGGGACACCGAGGGATCCAGCAATGACTGATACAATACAGAAGTGAGTATCCACAATATATATTGCTGCCCTGACAAAGCTGCTGCGATATGCGTGTGAACACCGAGAGATTGAGCAATGAGTGATACAATACAGAAGTGTGTACCCACAATATATAGAGCTGTCCTGTCGAAGCTGTTGCGATACGTGTGGGGACACTAACACAGGGGCCATCCACCAGTATTGGATAGCTCACCCTATAGACTAAGCCGCACACACATTATGTAGAATAATTAATCAAGGTTTATTTCGCCAAGGACACATCATATAACATGACAAACAGTAACCACATCTAAACACAATAAAATGTGTATACAAATATATACACAGACCAAGGAGCAGGCACTGCAGATGGACTTTATGGGACTACCAATCACTAATTCACTTAATGTAACAATAGGTTCAAAGTATGCCAGGTTTAAGAGGTACAACTGTCTGCAGTGCAAATAAGCATATACTCAGGGGCGGGCTGGCCATAGGGCATACCGGGGCAAAATCCCGGTAGGCCGGTGCCAGGGAGGGCCGAAAGTCGCAGTGTTCCTTGTAAGATGCGCGGGAGCGCGGCCGCGCACGTTGTGCAGCTGTCATTTTTTTTTTTTTTTACATTGGTGGCTCAGTGGAACCAAAAACTCCTCTCCTGTTTCCCCTACTGCGGAGGACAGCCCAGAGCACAGCACAGCAGAGGCCAGCACTTCCGTTTCCTGTCATGCTGGCCGGCCAGCGCGGGGAGAGGATGACGCGAGTGATCAAACGAGAGAAAGAGTGATTGATGGCTGGAGCAGAGGTCAGTGAGTGGGGAGGGGGGAGAGAGAGAGAGAGTCTGAGTCTGAGTGTGTGTGTTGCAGCCATAGCCCGAGGAGAGGAAGGGGGGAGGGAGGGAGAGAGAGAGATGTGTGTGTGTCTCACCCACGAGGACAAGTTAGCAGCCTGCAGACACCATGAAGGAGAGAAGAACTCAACAACAGAAAGGATTCTCCAACTTGGCAGTGAAGTGGCTCCAGGTGAGTCCATGCTGTTGCTGTACTGTGTTCCAATAAACCTCAAACTAAATGCTAATACTAATTAATGGTGCAATGTTTTTCTCTTAAAGTGGACCAACACCCAGGATTTTGACTATCCTGGGTCTTGGTCCACTTCGGTGGGGCACCCCCGATCGGGGTGCCCCGCTGTGTGAAACCCCCCCTAACCCCCCGAAAAACTCACCTCTCCCCGCTCCCAGCGCCGACGTACAAGGGAAGATCTTGAAAGTCTAAGCGGCGGCGGCCGCCGCCGCCTCCCTCGCATCACTTTGAACGAGCGCGCCCCCGCGCCGGCCATTCGCAGACGGCCGGCGCGGAGGCGCGCACGCCTACAGGGGCGCGAGGGAGGCGGCGGCGGCGGCCGGCCGCCGCCGAAGATAAGGTAGGTGAGTTGGGGTGTTTGGGGGGGGGTTTCACCCCGCGGGACATCCCGATCTCGGATGTCCCGCGGGGTGGGGGGTGATCGGCCCGGGAATCTTATAGATTCCCGGGCCGATCACCCGTGGGTGTTGGTCCACTTTAACCCACCCTGCCCTGCCCATCTACCCACCTGCTCACTCACCCACCTACTAATCCAACTGCCTAATCCACCCACCTTTCTATATACCTGCCACTCACCTACCTACCTACCCAGACCCTGGGCCATCAGCAGACTCGAGTGTTGTGCAGGCGGAATCAGCGGATTCTGACGTGGAGGTGGCAGTCACCCACCCACTTACCTACCTGCCTGACCACCTGCCCACTCGCACATCTAAATACCCACCAACCAACCCTCCTGTCAACCCGCCCCCTTTATACCCTAATAGAGTGTAAGCTCTTCTCCCTCTGTATCCTCCCTTATACCCTAATAGAGTGTAAGCTCTTCTCCCTCTGTATCCTCCCTTATACCCTAATAGAGTGTAAGCTCTTCTCCTTCTGTATCCTCCCTTATACCCTAATAGAGTGTAAGCTCTTCTCCCTCTGTATCCTCCCTTATACCCTAATAGAGTGTAAGCTCTTCTCCTTCTGTATCCTCCCTTATACCCTAATAGAGTGTAAGCTCTTCTCCCTCTGTATCCTCCCTTATACCCTAATAGAGTGTAAGCTCTTCTCCTTCTGTATCCTCCCTTATACCCTAATAGAGTGTAAGCTCTTCTCCCTCTGTATCCTCCCTTATACCCTAATAGAGTGTAAGCTCTTCTCCTCCTGTATCCTCCCTTATACCCTAATAGAGTGTAAGCTCTTCTCCTTCTGTATCCTCCCTTATACCCTAATAGAGTGTAAGCTCTTCTCCTCCTGTATCCTCCCTTATACCCTAATAGAGTGTAAGCTCTTCTCCCTCTGTATCCTCCCTTATACCCTAATAGAGTGTAAGCTCTTCTCCTCCTGTATCCTCCCTTATACCCTAATAGAGTGTAAGCTCTTCTCCTTCTGTATCCTCCCTTATACCCTAATAGAGTGTAAGCTCTTCTCCTTCTGTATCCTCCCTTATACCCTAATAGAGTGTAAGCTCTTCTCCCTCTGTATCCTCCCTTATACCCTAATAGAGTGTAAGCTCTTCTCCCTCTGTATCCTCCCTTATACCCTAATAGAGTGTAAGCTCTTCTCCCTCTGTATCCTCCCTTATACCCTAATAGAGTGTAAGCTCTTCTCCTGTATCCTCCCTTATACCCTAATAGAGTGTAAGCTCTTCTCCTCCTGTATCCTCCCTTATACCCTAATAGAGTGTAAGCTCTTCTCCCTCTGTATCCTCCCTTATACCCTAATAGAGTGTAAGCTCTTCTCCCTCTGTATCCTCCCTTATACCCTAAAAGAGTGTAAGCTCTTCTCCCCCTGTATCCTCCCTTATACCCTAATAGAGTGTAAGCTCTTCTCCTGTATCCTCCCTTATACCCTAATAGAGTGTAAGCTCTTCTCCTCCTGTATCCTCCCTTATACCCTAATAGAGTGTAATAGAATAGGGCGGCAGCAGGGGTATTAAAAAAGTTAGCTTTCAGCATTTGCATTGCACCAGTATTGTTATGGGGCCCCAGCAGCATGGACACTGCTGTTTTATGGGGGATTTTTTTGTACAGTTTTTACAGTTTGTGGTTGTTGATTTTCTTTTCCTTGAGTACCCCCCCTGCCCGCACATGGTATGACCCAGTATCTATTGAGGACGCACAGCGGCCAGGGGAGCTGGACTGTGGTGTAGCAATGTATTGTATAGACAGATGCAAGCTTCTTTACATGGCCCCTCCCTGACATCCTGATTTGGGATGCCCCATTGTGTCAAATTCCCAGTAAAAATACCTGGCCGCTAATCAAACAACACATGTGTGGTTCAAACATGTGTCTGCACCAGCTAGAGGCTGGTGGGATGTGGCTGGCAGCCTGCTTGGCTCCATCCAGCCCTTAGCAAGGAGAACCCATGCATGAGCCAGTGGATCGCTGGTCAGGTAAGTTTTACTGGTGATCTGAGGGGGTTGCACAAAATGGGGCATCCCAAATCAGGGCGCCCCACAGAAAAGGACCAAAACTCTTTGAAGTGGACCAAAACCCAGGATTTTGACTATCCTAAGCCAGCGTCCTAAGTGCAGTGGCGCATGCGTGAGCCGCAGCCGCATCCCCAGCTACCCTCAAACGGGGAACGTGCCCGCACCGGCCATTCACAAATGCCTGGCGTGGGCATGCGCCCTGCTAGAGGGATAGCCGGGATGCGGCCGTGGCACCCGCATGTGTTGTTGGACCGGAAAGTAAGGTAAGTGTAGCAGGTAACATGGGGAGTTTCACACAGTGGGACATCCCGATTTTGGATGCCCGGGTGGAGGTCCCGGGCTGATCCCGCTCAGATATATATATATATAAATGTGGCGTTGACTCACTTTACCGGGCCGAGCACAGTACAGAAGGGCCAGTCTGACCAAAAAGTCCAGGGCTGTTTTTTGGTCCCAGTCCGCCCCTGCATATACTCAATGGTATATGTAGTTGAAAAAGACCACATAGATTGTGAATAAGGAGATTAGTACTAAAAAGGTGAAAGAGACCCCAAACGGAATACTAGAACAAAAAGTGCAAGTGCAAAGGGTGACCAGAAAGTGCTATTAACAGTTAGACCAATACACCATGGCATGTATAGTAAACAAAACTAACCAACACAAGGCAAAATTAAGCATAATACTGTCACCAATTAATGGGTCCCAGTCCTCTGCAGACGCCCCTTCAAAAACACTGACCCGTTGCGTGAGAGATCACTTCCTCAGGGTGCTACGTGTGGGGACACAGAGGGATCGAGCAATGAGTGATACAATACAGAAGTGTGTAACAACGATATATAGTGCTGTCCTGACGTAGCTGCTGTGATACGCGCGGGGACACCGAGGGATCGAGCAATGAGTGATACAATACAGAAGTGTGTACCCACAATATATAGTGATGCCCTGACTAAGCTGCTGCTATGTGCGTGGCGACATCGAGGGATCGAGCAATGACTGATACAATACAGTAGTGTGAGGCCACAATATATAGTGCTGCCCTGATGAAGCTGCTGCGATACGTGTGGGGACACCAAGGGATCGAGCAATGAGTGATACAATACAGAAGTGTGTACCCACAATATATAGTGATGCCCTGACTAAGCTGCTGCTATGTGCGTGGCGACATCGAGGGATCGAGCAATGACTGATACAATACAGTAGTGTGAGGCCACAATATATAGTGCTGCCCTGATGAAGCTGCTGCGATACGTGTGGGGACACCGAGAGATCGAGCAATGAGTGATACAATACAGAAGTGTGTACCCCCAATCTATAGTGCTGCCCTGACAAAGCTGCTGCGATACGTGTGGGGACACCAAGGGATCGAGCAATGAGTGATACAATACAGAAGTGTGAGGCCCCAATATATAAAGCTGCCCTGAGGAAGCTGCTACGATAAGTGTTGGGACACCGGGGGATCGAGCAATGAGTGATACAATACAGAAGTGTGTACCCACAATATATAGTGCTGCCCTGACGAAGCTGCTGCGATAAGCGTGGCGACACCGAGGGATCGAGCTATGAGTGATACAATACAGAAGTGTGTACCAACGATATATAGTGCTGTCCTGACGAAGCTGCTGTGATACGTGTGGGGACACCGAGGGATCGAGCAATGAGTGATACAATACAGAAGTGTGTACCCACAATATATAGTGCTGCCCTGATGAAGCTGCTGCGATATGCGTGGCGACATCGAGGGATCGAGCAATGACTGATACAATACAGTAGCGTGAGGCCACAATATATAGTGCTGCCCTGACGAAGCTGCTGCGATAAGCGTGGGGAAACCGAGAGATCGAGCAATGAGTGATACAATACAGAAGTGTGTACCAACGATATATAGTGCTGCCCTGACCAAGCTGCTGTGATACGCGTGGGGAGCAATGAGTGATACAATACAGAAGTGTGTACCCACAATATATAGTGCTGCCCTGACGAAGCTGCTGCGATATGCGTGGCGACACCGAGGGATCGAGCAATGAGTGATACAATACAGTAGCGTGAGGCCACAATATATAGTGCTGCCCTGACGAAGCTGCTGCGATAAGCGTGGGGAAACCGAGAGATCGAGCAATGAGTGATACAATACAGAAGTGTGTACCAACGATATATAGTGCTGCCCTGACCAAGCTGCTGTGATACGCGTGGGGAGCAATGAGTGATACAATACAGAAGTGTGTACCCACAATATATATAGTGCTGCCCTGAAGAAGCTGCTGGGATACGCGTGGGGACACCGAGTGATCAAGCAATGAGTAATACAATACAGAGCCGTGTACCCACAATATATAGTGCTGCCCTGAGGAAGCTGCTGCGATATGCGTGGCGACATCGAGGGAACGAGCAATGACTGAAACAATACAGTAGTGTGAGGCAACAATATATAGTGCTGCCCTGACGAAGCTGCTGCGATAAGCGTGGGGACACCGAGAGATCGAGCAATGAGTGATACAATACAGAAGTGTGTACCCCCAATCTATAGAGCTGCCCTGACGAAGCTGCTGCAATACGTGTGGGGACACAGAGGGATCGAGCAATGAGTGATACAATACAGAAGTGTGTACCCACAATCTATAGTGCTGCACTGACGAAGCTGCTGCTATACGTGTGGGGACACCAAGGGATCGATCAATAAGTGATACAATACAGAAGTGTGTACCCCCAATCTATAGAGCTGCCCTGAGGAAGCTGCTACGATAAGTGTTGGGACACCGAGGGATCGAGCAATGAGTGATACAATACAGAAGTGTGTACCCACAATATATAGTGCTGCCCTGACAAAGCTGCTGCAATACAAGTGGGGACACCGAGGGATCGAGCAATGAGTGATACAATACAGAAGTGTGTACCCCCAATCTATAGTGCTGCCCTGACAAAGCTGCTGCCATACGTGTGGGGACACCAAGGGATCGAGCAATGAGTGATACACTACAGAAGTGTGAGGCCCCAATATATAGAGCTGCCCTGAGGAAGCTGCTACGATAAGTGTTGGGACACCGAGGGATCGAGCAATGAGTGATACAATACAGAAGTGTGTACCCACAATATATAGTGCTGCCCTGACGACGCTGCTGCAATACATGTGGGGACACCGAGGGATCGAGCAATGAGTGATACACTACAGAAGTGTGAGGCCACAATCTATAGAGCTGCCCTGACGAAGCTGCTGCGATACGTGTGGGGACACCGAGGGATCGAGCAATGAGTGATACAATACAGAAGTGTGTACCCACAATCTATAGTGCTGCACTGACAAAGCTGCTCCCATACATGTGGGGACACCAAGGGATCGAGCAATGAGTGATACACTACAGAAGTGTGGGGCCCCAATATATAGAGCTGCCCTGAGGAAGCTGCTACGATAAGTGTTGGGACACCGAGGGATCGAGCAATGAGTGATACAATACAGAAGTGTGTACCCACAATATATAGTGCTGCCCTGACGACGCTGCTGCAATACATGTGGGGACACCGAGGGATCGAGCAATGAGTGATACAATACAGAAGTGTGAGGCCACAATCTATAGAGCTGCCCTGACGAAGCTGCTGCGATACGTGTGGGGACACCGAGGGATCGAGCAATGAGTGATACAATACAGAAGTGTGTACCCACAATCTATAGTGCTGCACTGACAAAGCTGCTCCCATACATGTGGGGACACCAAGGGATCGAGCAATGAGTGATACAATACAGAAGTGTGAGGCCCCAATATATAGAGCCGCCCTGAGGAAGCTGCTATGATAAGTGTTGGGACACCGAGGGATCGAGCAATAAGTGATACAATACAGAAGTGTGAGGCCCCAATATATAGAGCTGCCCTGAGGAAGCTGCAACAATAAGTGTTGGGACACCGAGGGATCGAGCAATGAGTGATACAATACAGAAGTGTGTACCCACAATATATAGTGCTGCTCTGACGAAGCTGCTGCGATACGTGTGGGGACACCGAGGGATCGAGCAATGAGTGATACAATACAGAAGTGTGAGGCCACAATATATAGAGCTGCCCTGACGAAGCTGCTGCGATACGTGTGGGGACACCGAGAGATCAAGCAATGAGTGATACAAAAGTGTGAGGCCACAATATATTGTGCTGCCCTGACGAAGCTGCTGCGATACGAGTGCACATCCTGACACACCTGACTCAGGGCTTCAGGCTGACAAACTGCCTGGCAGCGAAAGGGTTAACAGATAGTAGATGTGTCCGTGTTCCCAGAGGACATACCCAAATGTGGACCCAAACTGGCTGGCAGTGAAAGGGTTAACAGATAGTAGATGTGTCCATGTTCCCAAAGGACATACCCAAATGTGGACCCAAACTGGCTGGCAGCGAAAGGGTTAACAGATAGTAGATGTGTCCGTGTTCCCAGAGTTCATTGCCAAATGTGGACCCAAACTGTCTGGCAGTGAAAGGGTTAACAGATAGTAGATGTGTCCGTGTTCCCAAAGGACATACCCAAATGTGGACCCAAACTGGCTGGCAGCGAAAGAGGACATACCCATATGTGGACCCAAACTGGCTGGCAGTGAAAGGGTTAACAGACAGTAGATGTGTCCGTGTTCCCAGAGTTCATTGCCAAATGTGGACCCAAACTGGCTGGCAGTGAAAGGGTTAACAGATAGTAGATGTGTCCGTGTTCCCAGAGGACATACCCAAATGTGGACCCAAACTGGCTGGCAGTGAAAGGGTTAACAGATAGTAGATGTGTCCGTGTTCCTAGAGGACATACCCAAATGTGGACCCAAACTGGCTGGCAGTGAAAGGGTTAACAGATAGTAGATGTGTCCGTGTTCCCAGAGGACATACCCAAATGTGGACCCAAACTGGCTGGTAGTGAAAGGGTTAACAGATAGTAGATGTGTCCGTGTTCCTAAAGGACATACCCAAAATGTGGACCCAAACTGGCTGGCAGCGAAAGGGTTAACAGATAGTAGATGTGTCCAAGTTCCCAGAGGACATACCCAAATGTGGACCCAAACTGTCTGGCAGCAAAAGAGGACATACCCAAATGTGGACCCAAACTGGCTGGCAGCGAAAGGGTTAACAGATAGTAGATGTGTCTGTGTTCCTAAAGGACATACCCAAAATGTGGACCCAAACTGGCTGGCAGCGAAAGGGTTAACAGATAGTAGATGTGTCCAAGTTCCCAGAGGACATACCCAAATGTGGACCCAAACTGGCTGGCAGCGAAAGAGGACATACGCAAATGTGGACCCAAACTGGCTGGCAGTGAAAGGGTTAACAGATAGTAGATGTGTCCGTGTTCCCAGAGGACATACCCAAATATGGACCCAAACTGGCTGGCAGCGAAAGGGTTAACAGATAGTAGATGTGTCCGTGTTCCCAGAGGACATACCCAAATGTGGACCAAACTGACTGGTAGGGAAAGGGTTAACAGATAGTAGATGTTTCCGTGTTCCTCACCAGGATTTTCACTGTCCTTTTCCCTGGGGCATTTCAATTTAGGATGCCCGGCTGTGTGAAACTCCCAGATTGCCCACACAACTCACCTCTCTGCTGATCCCAAGGCGCATGCACAGCTCTCTTGCATGGCACGAAGCAATGTTTTGAACAGAGAGATGGAACAGCGGCATCCCCAGCCTCCTTGTGGTCTGTGGCACTCAGATGGGTTAGGGCAGGAGCAGGCCTCAGCTGCAGGGAGGCCAACCATCATCCGACAACACCAAGCGTGGGAGTGCCAGAAAGGTAAGTGTGGGCCATTGCCACTCAGTGGGGCATCCCAAATCGGCCCCTTAGTTAACACTGCAGGTCCACTATTAAGATATAAAGCCCATAAGCACACATGCACACACTGTGCAATTAGAGAATAAACCTTTAATGACATGAATGAATGAGAGGACAGCAGACACACCGCAGATCAGCAGATGGAGGCTGTAGAATGGATGACAGGAGCTCAGCTCACACACACACAACACAACACAACACACACACGTCTTCCAGCTCAGGCAGACAAGCAGAAGTGCAGGAAATGATGAGCTCGGCGATCGATCCTCAGGCCTGCTCTGCATTCTGCTTGTGCTGCCTGAGCTGGAGGAGGATCCATCAATGTTTTGCTTTCGATCTCCCCTCACATCGCCTGCGCTGCTCAGCTGATGGTGGCGGAGGGAGGAGAACTCAGCGCGGGTGACAGGTGAGGACCCCGCCGGGGGATGGGGATGCGATCGGGTGACAGGTGAGGACCCCGCCAGGGGATGGGGATGCGATCGGGTGACAGAGGAGACTTTCTGCCGATGGCGGAGGAAGGTTTTAGCTGTTACATGGTCTGAGAATGGGGAGCGATGGGGAAAACACACGCTGACTTCCTAAATCCGCCATAATAATAATTAGTATTAGTAGTAGTAATTGGGCTCTTATCAAATCCCGGGCTGCGGCCTAGTATTTCTGGGTGATTTGTGTACCACAGCTGTTGTTTGTGAGGGGGATGTGACGTCATTTGGAGGCGGAGTCTAAATGCTGGGCTGGGACGTCAGTTGGAGGCGGAGTCTAAATGCTGGACCGTTGCTAGGGAGCGTCAGACCTGGTGGGGAATTGCCGTTGCAAGGACAGCACCTGGTTGCTCTCTGAGCATTTCTGAAAGGCGACTTTTAGAGTCTTTTTTTTATTTTCTTACTGATCCTGACCTGCTCTTTATGGATTTTTCCATGGAGAATGCAAAAGATTTTTCTCTTGAGGGCACTCTAACACCTCAATGCCCTACCTCACATACCCGACCGGATATGCCTGCAGAACCGGCAGCGGAGACCTGGACCACTGCAGACATTAAATCTTTTGAGCAGTATGTGGCTTACATGTCCCAAACATGGGCCGAATGCACTGGGGCCGGCGCTGCTGTGACATATTTCCAGGACATTACTGAGGAGGAGCCGGCAGACAATGCCATCGGAGGAGCCGGCGGACCGATAGAACATGTCCTCGCTGAGTCTGCAGCCTGTGAGCCTATCACCATGGAGAAACCGAGGCTGCCGAGGCGCAAGCGAATGAAAAAACCCCGAAAACGAGCATCTTTCAGCAGTGCAAATGAGGAGCCGGCAAACCACCACCTTGTGCCGGCATCCTCTGCCCCTGAAGAAGACATACCTGAGGAGGAGCCGGCAGACAGTGCCATCGGAGGAGCCGGCGGACCGATAGAACATGTCCTCGCTGAGTCTGCAGCCTGTGAGCCTATCACCATGGAGAAACCAAGGCTGCCGAGGCGCAAGCGAATGAAAAAACCCCGAAAACGAGCATCTTTCAGCAGTGCAAAGGAGGAGCCGGCAAACTGCCACCTTGAGCCGGCATCCTCTGCCCCTGAAGAAGACATACCTGAGGAGGAGCCGGCAGACAGTGCCATCGGAGGAGCCGGCGGACCGATAGAACATGTCCTCGCTGAGTCTGCAGCCTGTGAGCCTATCACCATGAAGAAACCAAGGCTGCCGAGGCGCAAGCGAATGAAAAAACCCAGAAAACGAGCATCTTTCAGCAGTGCAAAGGAGGAGCCGGCAAACTGCCACCTTGAGCCGGAATTCTGTGCCCCTGAGGAGACGGCAGACCTCAAAGGGCCAATGCACCATGTGTTGGAAGCACCTTTCCAACCTATTATCGAGGAGCTGGCAGAATGTGAACTTGAAATGGAGGACTTGAGCCAGCAGACCGAGGAGGAGACAACTGACAATGCCTTTGGGGACATGGAACATTCGCTTGAGGATCTGCCAGACCTTACCACCAAGGAGTCGGCAGACGATGCCCCCGAGCATTTACCAGACTTTAAATTAGAGCCAGTTGTCTCAGTACCAATTCTTGTGGAGGTCCAGGTCATGCTCCCTCCACAGAACATTATTGAAATAGACAATGTGCTGGAACTAATGCCTGAGACGCCTGAGCCAGACTCGGAAGAACAGGATCCAGTTGTGACTAAACCACCATCAAAATCACGCTGGAAAATCCTGAGAAACCTGACAGCCAGTATTTGTACGAAGGACAACAAAGCAAAACCGAGCATTGAATCTGAAGAAGAGGAGGAGCCCAAAAAGTCCTCTAGACGATGCTGCCTGAGAAAGCTACTTTGCTTCAAATCAACCTGAAGCTCCTCCTTCCCCTTCCCTTGTTTGTGAGGGGGGGCTGTGACATCAATTGGAGGTGAAGTATAAATACTGGACTGCTGCTAGGGAGCGTCAGACCTGGTGGGGAATTGCCTTTGCAAGGACAGCACCTGGTCTCTCTCTGAGCATTTCTAAAAGGCGACTTTTACTGATCCTGACCTGCTTTTTATGGATTTTTCCATGGAGAATGCAAAAGATTTTTCTTTTGAGGGGGCTCTATCACCTCAATGCCCTACCTCAATTACCTGACCGGATATGCCTGCAGAACCGGAAGCGGAGACGAGGACCACTGCAGAGATTAAATCTTTTAAGCGTTATGTGGCCGAGTACACTGCGGTCGGAGCTGCTATGACATTTTTCCAGGACATTCCTGAGGAGGAACCGGCAGACAATGCCATTGGAGAAGCCGGCGGACCGATAGAACATGCCTCGCTGAGCCAACAGAAGTGATGAATTATACGGAGCCGCCGAGTTGGCAGCCTATGGACCTGAGCCAACTATCACCATTGCTTGACGAAAGGTGTGTGATATATCCGAAAGCAACACCGCACTGCCCTTGCCGAGTTGGCAAAGAAGGTGAGTTTTTGTGGGTTTTGGTCCACTTTAAGGCTTCTTATATTTGTATGTGGGGTATTTCATTATCACTGTAATATCATGTATGTATATATTTATATAGGAGCTGGATTTTTTTATTGCAAGGGAGAGACATGATGGTTATATTACAGCTGATTCAGCACCGTGGCAATGTTTTTTTTCTCTCATTTTTGTGTGGAAATGCTTTTTGGCTTGATTTGTTATTTCTTGCTGCAGTTCAGCACCATTTTTAGCTGTGTGAATTTTTTTTTAAATGTGCACAGCTAAAAATGGTGCTGAATTACATTGTGAATGAAAAGTGTTTGTGCTGTATCTGCCCTATTGTGCAATGAGCCATTTTATCTTTAGTTCTGCTTTAATTATACAAATCAATGCATACAGCAAAAATGTAATAGGAATGCCTCTAACTACAATGGCAGAACATGCTTGGTCATCAGTAAATTCATGTTATGGTTCTTGAGATTTGTGAACTTTTACTCTGTGAGCTGGGAACTTGACCAACAGGTCTCCTAATCCTTGGTGCAGCACGGGAGGAACTGGCTGGTTACTTATTCGCCCCCTATGCTTCCTGTTCAAGATGGCCGTTCCCAGGTCTCATCGTGCCGAGAGAAGGGTGCTGGACCACGAGCAAGATATGGCTTTTTTATTCCTTGTAACCTGGTCCCTGCCAGGGGAGGGTAGCTGAGGGAAGGGGTCTGCTTTATAGTGCACCAAATCTGAGACTGGTCTAAAAGACTCCTGGGCTGGGTGAAAGCCCTCCCCAGGGGCATCCCGATTTGACAGTGTGGTGGGAGGAAGAGTTATTTTATAGCCGGACTTACTGTTGGTTGGAATGAGAGCCAAAGGGACCCAGTGGCAACAATTAGCCATTAAGCAGCCGACTTGATGCCTGTCCCATGTGCCTCTCCTCTATTTTTAGTAGCACAGGGTAGAATCAGTAGCAGGACTCTGCAGAAAATGTGCATTATTTTTATTTATATTTTATTTCTCCAGGACCCTGCAAGAAAGTTGTCTTACTTTGCAAGCCCAGCCAGCCACAGTGGTTCTACAGCTCTCTCTGACTGCCGCCGAGCATGGACAAGACTCATAAATCTGCTTTATGACACGTCCCTTCCAGCCGAGCTATAACCAAGATATTGAAGCGAAACATCAGTTTCCCTTAGAATCACAAAGGTATTTACTATATATATATTCAGAGATTTTCAGATGCAAATGGCTCATTTTTACTGCTCCTATAAGGTGGTATTAGGTGGTAGAAAGTTAATGTGTGCCTGCACAGGGGCTTTAAAATATGGGGGAGCAATAAATAACTATTATATTTAGAACATGGTTTTCATTATTATAGTAGACATTCAATAACTAGTCAGAAACCTTTGCTTCATAGAGCATGAATATTAAATTCCATATAATGGTGTCAGTGGAGGGGCTGTTTATACTGCAGGGTTGCTGGACCATCTTGTAAGGGGGTAGGGGGTGAGTAAAGCCTTTCTGCAGCAGCTTCTCTGGTGTGGCAGCGAGACAACACAGACCATTCCAAAGGTGAGTTCTATTTTACCCCCGGGGCTCAAAGCATTCGCCTGGCTGATGAAGCTGTGCCCATCATTATGTGACCCCCGAGAAATTCCCCCTCAACTAAAGGGTTGATTCAACACCATGAGAATTTTTCTACCATCAGACTCACAGAGAGAGAGAGAAGCTCCGCCCCCTCGGAGGAAACACAAAACTGAACAGTGGTTAAACATAGAAACATAGAAACATAGAAGGTTGACGGCAGAAGGAGACCATACGGTCCATCTAGTCTGCCCTTATGTGTATACTGTATGTACTCTTTATCTTAGGATAGATGTGTGCTTATCCCAGGCATGTTTAAATTCAGTGACTGTTGATTTTTCAACTACCTCTGCTGGAAGTTTGTTCCAAGCATCTACTACTCTTTCTGTAAAATAATATTTTCTAACATTGATCCTGATCTTCCCCCCGACTAGCTTCAGGTTGTGCCCCCTTGTTCTATCATTAAGTTTCTTCTTAAAAACACTTCCCTCCTGAACCTTATTCAATCCTTTCACATATTTAAAGGTCTCAATCATGTCCCCCCTCTCCCTTCTTAAAAGCCCCACCCCTTCCTCCCCACCTCAGTTCTTTCTGTTTCCTCCCTGGGAACCACAGGACAGTTAGACTACAGCCTGTTTGTTATTTTAGGTTGCTGTTTTCTGCTCCAGGAGACACCTGGAGAAGCCTTCTCAGCCTGGAATCTTTTGGGTTTAGCTCACACGAGGTTTATCCTGATGAAGTGGCTGGGCACTTAGGATTCCACGCAACATGTGGAATCCTACCTCCTGTTTTAGGGGACGGCAGGGTACCATCTGCTTGGGCTTCACATTGTAGGTTATTTATATATATTAATTTGCATATTTTGCACATATTTCCTTAGCACTTTAATAGCACTGTAGCACTTTCTGTATCTGAATCATGTTTAGCACTTAGTAGATATTAGTATCAATTTGTGATTGGGTGATTATTAAGGATCATATTATTTAGTTTAGTGTTTTTCGCCCAGAGGTTGGTCACCTGCCATGAAATTATGTATGTGTGTGGGTGGATGTTTTTTATGATGTAATGAATGAATTTTTATTAATAAACTAATTTGATGAATTTCACTTGATTGTATCTATTCGAGGGCTCTTTGGTGCAGTGGGCTGTTTCCCTGGCGGTTGCTGGAGCCACAATATAGTGCATTTTTCTGAGTATCCTTTTAAGGGAACTGCCATTTCAGCACATAACCTTCTTACTATATAATTGTGGATTGGTGGTGCCTTGGATAATCTTTGGGTACCCGAGGTTTAAAGGCGGCCAGGGCAGTCCCACATAGTATTTTTTTCTGACACAGCATTAGTTCTGCGCTGTCCCTTTAGGACCACTTCCACCATTTCACTCATTTCACAGCAGAGTTTTTAAATTGTATTTTTCTGCAGTACTCGCTTGATCTCTGAGGATCCGAGCCTGGACTTTCCTGGGTCTCTTTCCTTGTCGCCGCTAGTTTTTTAAATTTTATTGGGCGTGGCTGCTGACCAGCGGCGCGCAGATGTCCCTTCCGGGCGCAGACTTTGTTACATGTGGGCGACCCAGAGGTGTAAGAGCTTATTCTCCTTTGGAGCCCGAGAAGCAGTGGGTGCAGCGACCGCAGCAACAGGGGCAGCACAGCAGTGACACCCACGGCAAGGTAAACGACATTGACCTCCAACATCTTTCGGCTGACTCTCACACCCAGCCATTCAGATGATTGGGGATGGGAATGTGCCCTCATCCAAAGGGAAACCTATAGATTTGCTTCCCTAATGCTGGCACCTTTGAGTAAACCGAGTCGTATGTCAGCAGCATGGGGCGCTGATTGGACGAGAGCCTGCGCATGCACCATGTGACCAGGGAAAGATACGTTTTTACTTGCGATTTGGAGGGAATTCACACAATGAGGCACCCCAAATCAGGATGCCCACGGGGCAAGACGCAGGACCTAAGATAATGAGATTATGTTTTGTTTTAAATTGCCCCCCCCCCCCCTGGCAACTGGTTAAGCAAAAGAAGGCACACTCAAATGATATAGAAATGTACAGAAACCTAAAAAATGTATGCAGCTTCCTGGGTGCACTCCTACACTCCCAAGGCATCACATCAATATAGTTACAGTGCACCCCTAAAGTTTATTATAATAATGCATAAAGTTTTGTTACTGTATAGCAATGCATTAAATAATCATGCATAGATTCAGTGTACAATTTAAAAAGTCACCAAGTGGCCTAAGAACACCATAAGGCAAACACGATTACACAGAGAAATATACATAAATACTCTAGATACCCAATCCCTTATTGTAGCTGACACAATAAAATGAAACAGTTAAAGCCCATTTATTGCAATGTAGAGGGGCGTGGCAGCGCCATGTGACTGGTGGCGGGGGCGTCACCATGGCGGACGGACCCAGGAAGAGAGCGTACGACAAGTGAGAGGAGCGTGGTGATCGGCTGGGCTGCGCTGGATGTGGGTTAAACAATGAAGTAAGCCCTGCAGCCCCGGACTAGCAGAAATGGTCTAAGTGGGTCTTAAAGTGGACCAACACCGAGAGGTGATCGGCCCGGAAATCTATAAGATTCCCGGGCCGATCACCTCCCACCCCGCGGGACATCCGAGATCGGGATGTCCCGCGGGGTGAAACCCCCCAAAAAACCCCCAAACACCTTACCTGATCTTCGGCGGCGGCCGGCCGCCGCCGCCTCCCTCGCGCCCCTGTAGGCGTGCTCGCGCACGCGCCGGCCGTCTGCGAATGGCCGGCGGGGGCGCGCGCGCGCCGAAAGTGACGCGAGGGAGGCGGCGGCAGCCGCTTGGACGTTCCTGATCCCCGCCTGGACGTTGGCGGGGATTGGAGCGTCCAGTCACGTGGGAGCGGGGACAGGTAAGATTTTGGGGCTTTCTGGGGGGTTTCACACAGCGGGGCACCCCCGATCGGGGTGCCCCGCCGAAGTGGACCAAAACCCAGGATAGTCAACATCCTGGGTGTTGGTCCACTTTAAGGTGAGCATAGCTTTTTTTTTTTTTCTTATGGCTCAAAAATGATTTTAACAAGATGCTAACAATAAAATGCACAAAATAGAATAATGATAGCACCATTTTATATAGCGCCATCAGGCTGCTTTCACACCAGGGAAATTGCGGAGCATTTATGATCTAATCACCAGTGAAATGCTGCCCATAGCAATCTCGGGGCGCAGTCACCTACGCATTTCGCGTTTGCAGAGAGAGCTCTTCTCGTTGCAAAAGCTGGGCTAGTGATTCCACTCCACGTGAATGTAAAGCGCCAAAAATACTGGCGAACCAGCAGGTTTCAAAGCATGGACCAAAGGCTGGGATAGTTTGGTAACTGTGGCTACTTTAAAGTGAAGCAACCACCTATCTACAGTTTATAGGACTCTAGGACCGATGATCTCCTCTTTTGGATCGGTTCAGCACTGTGAGTAAATACATTTGCACATGGGTTTTCTTCAGTAAAATTTTTATTTGGAACTAATGTGTGCATTGAGCCAGATCACACCCGCACATTTACTCAAATTTACTCATTTACTACTGTAATTGCATGTGACTCAGGGAGTGTTTTGCAAGGGCGGGGGGGTTGTTGAGCCATCAATTTACTATTGCTTATGGGGCCACGGCTGAATCGAGCCTATTGTGGGGGTTCTTATAGAACAACATACAATTCAATACTAATAACACAGTACATGTGGCACATAAAGGGACAACACTGCCGTATCACCAAGATTATTGTGAGGCTTCTTGATTTAATGCCTGGCATACTCGTGTCACCGGCGATTCCGCAGTGGATGTGTGAGCTCCATCCCCCCAGTCATACAACAGGCTGCATACTCATGAGACCTCATCCACCAGATATGGATTAAACTTTAGACCCTCTGCTCAGTCTCCAGTTGTTTTCGTGTTCCTGCCCAGGTAGGAGCCAAACCCCTAGCTCCTGAACTGAAAGGTTTAGGTAAGTATCTGGTGCTGTGGGGCAGGCAAACTCATTTCTTGGCTCTGGATCTGGGATACCCCCAGTGGACTGACCAGATTTCCATTCCTTGACCATTGATTCCTTGATTCACTGACCGTTAATGGCAGGGGGGTAAGCGGTGCTGTGCTTTTACTAAGGATGATCTTCTAGAGAAAGCTGGGATTGCTCCCCCCCCCCCCCATCTGCTGCGAGAGTCAGGAAGGTCTCTACCCCCCCTTCTGTCATCTCCCCCTTCCCATTCACCCCCGCCACCTGGGATGTGTCCATTCGTCTGGCAGGAGGGAGGGTGGCTGAGGACACTTCGGCAGCGACGCTTGCTGCTGTTTGGAGGACAGGCTGGAGTCTGGAGGGCTTCGGAGCATTCACGCTCTGGATGGTCTCTACCAACTCTTTGCATTTTCCTGCCCTTGGCAGATGGGGACTCGACATTTTTTATAACCTACATATGTTCTTATTCAGCAAAGTGCAGGTTGTAGATCAGGTGAGGTACAGGTAGGTCTTCAGTGCTGTTGGAGAACCTTAGGTACCACCAGTGTTACATTTACCACAGGTTGAGAACCCCTGATTCAGGGTATTACCTATGGTAATGCTGGTAGTTCATTCCTTGTTCATTATACAGTCGGGAAGACAATATAGTTTAGCCTGCACCTGACCAAGTCCGATTGGCTGTGTGCACTTGACTGTGGTGAATTCTGGCTTTTTGTTCTTTTTAAACCTTCTAAGGGAACGTAACTTTGTATTACCCTCTCGATTGTCTTTATTTGTGCTCCCACCATTCTTATAAGGAGCTTTTTATTCAGACAAGCTTCCAGGAGTCACCTATTTAAAAGACGTTACCTGTTTTATGCACTTTAGAATCGGTAACTTTGAGTGGACATTTTAATTAGAGTGGCCTTTATTCTGGCTAGTCATGTGGCTGTAGTATCTTACTATACATCAAGGGTAGGATAAGATTATCCACCTGGTTCTTCTGATTTGTCCTCCCTTTGGCCTAGCATCAGCTCCCAGGATCTTTGCCAAGGTTCTGGCCGATCCTCTGGCGTATTTTAGGTAAAGAGAGATCGGGATCATAGCTTGTTTGGACGATCTGCTACTCTTTGCCCCAAGCTGTGGATCCCTCCAGGAAGCACCAGTCGGATGGCCCCAGTGCGTCAAGCCATGAGGCTCTTGGGGCTTTCTGACCCCAGCCCTTCCCAGCAGTAAGGTTGGGTCAGCTACTCTCAAGATAGTTTGTTTCCAGTTTCCGGGGGAGGGGCGTTAGTTCCAGTGACGTGTACGCTGGATCCGGATGTGGCAACCCCCGCCTCCACCAGGGGCAATTCTGGTTTATGGAAGGCTTTTCAGACCTCTGCATGCTTTCGGGAAGATGCTGCTCCTGCGCGCTCGTCAGGACCAGGAAAGGCACTGTCAGGGGAATACCTGATGGGCCTCCACGTGGTTCATGGCGGTGACAGTCCTTCGGAGGGAGTAAGTCGGTTAAAAGGACCCCTCTAGCCAGGAATCTTAAAGGATGTTTTTGTTCCCTCTTATTTCATAGGCCAAGGAGCCCAAAGTCAAGGAGGCCAAAGCCAGGAAAGATCCCAGAAGGTATTCTAAGGAATCTAGGGGTCATAAGGAGCCCAGGGACTTGAAAGAGCCCAGGTATACTAGAATGGGTCAAGCTGGATCCTGCACCATTTATCAGGCCCCCTTACCGGAGGGCTTTTGTCATGGAGGGGGGCAATTTCCAGTGTATGTTAAAGAACTTTTTTGAATCTTTTGACTCCAGAATGGCTTATTCATTTGAGTTTTTCAAGGACTGTTTTGTCCAAGCAACCTCTGGCAGGTCTGACGCTGGCCTGTCCAAATCCAGACAGGGTTCTTTGGATGGGTAGGAGGAGAAGGGGGCTTCCTCAGATGAATCATTTCATTCTACAGTAACTGGGAGCAGTGCGGATGTTTTTTTGTCTGAGCATTCAGCTAGATTTTTCCCTAGAGGATGTTCCCGGATCCCATCAGAGGAATTAATTAGGTCTTCTCTGAATATTGAGAATTAGAATAGACCCCTTTTAGTGCAGGATTCCCTTTAAAGAGGCCTGCTTGAGAAAAAGGATCCGTGTTTTCCGATTCACCAATCGATAAAAGATGTCATGGCTAGGGAATGGAGGACACCTTAATCCAGGTTTTTCATTCCTAAGTCCCTCCTTTGAGGACATGGGCTCTCTTAGAGATCCTTTAGATAAATAGTCGGATATTCTTCTAAAAAGAGCCTGGGATACTCTTCTTCTTTTTTGCTCAAACCACTGCTAGTAACTGACTGTATTAGCAGAGTTTCAGCGTTTTGGATTGATAAGGTCAACAATGGGATTTCTGGGGATGCCCCCTTTGACGACTCCTCCCATTTTCAGTTGTTTTCGTGTCCCTCCTTGGGATAGGAGCCGGACCACTGCTCCTGAACCATGTGGGTTTAGGTAAGTAACTGGCGCTATGGGCTTGGACAGGCAGGTCCATTTCTCGGTCCTGGAGGCAGAAAAACAGCCAGGGGCCCAGGATAGCCCCACAAACTGGAACAGTGTTATATTCTTTGATCCCCAGACCTTGTTGGGACAAAGGGGGGGAAGCAGTGTTTTCCCTCTGGCCAGTCCCATTTCTTATTTTTTCTTCCTCCCCTTCTTTGGGCCTCCATGAATCTGTTCAGTCTTTGTGTACAAATAGGATGGCCCGTGCATCAGGCCATGAGCCTTTTGAGTTTTTTTTTTTGGCCCCTAGCCTTTCCAGCAGTAAGGTGGGGTCAGCTATTCTCAGGGTCTCTCAAGCTTCATATCTTGAGCACCTGGGACAAATCTCTGGAATTCCTGGTAGATGTGAATTTCCCCGACTTGGTGAAGAAGTCATTGAAATGATGGGTGTGCGAGGACAGATTTTGTCACATTTTTTTTTAGTCCCATGGACTAAACTGTTAAAACAGTCGCCTCCTCATGAATTTGGGGAGCCCATTACGGGGTGTTTTGATCAAGTGGGTGCACTGAGGGGGGGCCCTGGAGTTGAATCTCAGGCTGGTTTTCGTGTTTCTTCCATTTAAGATGCTTCCTCAATTATTAGTCACAATCCTAGATTTGCTGTAATGTTAGGTGGAGTAACCTTTTTATTGGCAATTCAGAGCAATGCTTTGGTCTTTGGCAGAAGCAATGGTCTTTCTGAGAATGAATCAGATAGGTATTGTAGCATTTCTGGACGACCTTTTACTTTTCGCACCATCGAGAGCGCTGTTGGAGAACAATGTGAGGAGAACATTGGCTTTCCTGTTGGAGTTAGGATGAATCGTAAACAGGGAAAAGTCGAGTTTGTCTCCATAGACATCTTGCATATATCTAGGTTATCTGAACAACAGTCTAAAGGAGAGGACATTCCTTCCTCCTCCAAAGATTCAGAAAATTGTCTCCCTCGCCTCTCAGATCCAGGAAAAGCCAGGAATGTCTCAGAGACAAATTTTGGTTTTGTTGGGACTTATGAAGTCCGCCATCCCAGAGGTCAGTTGGGCCCAATTTCAATCAAGGACTCTTCAGGACTTCTTTCTAAGTACTTGGAACAAAGATCCAGAGTCATTGGACACGATGACGACTCTCCCAGAGCAGGTTTGTGCCTCCCTGCAATGGTGGTTGGTTCAGGAAAACCTAGCCATGGGGAGGCCATGGCATATCCAGATCACAATAGATGCAAGTGCTTGGGGATGGGGCGCCCACATGACGCATTGTCAGATTTAGGGCATTTGGTCGGACTTTGGTCGGCTCTGCAGAGCTGAAAGCTGTGCAATTGGCTCTAGAACACCTCGAGAAGAAGTTACTGGATTAGGATGTACTAATTGTTTCAGACAATGCCACGGTGGTAGCATACCTCAACCATTAGGGCGGCACAAGGTCAGTGGAGTTGATGTCTCTCTCCAGGACTATTTGCGGCAGGATGGAAGGAGTGGTGAAGTCCCTAAGAGCTATTCATATCAAGGGACAGTTGAATGTGCTAGCAGATCTACTCATTCGGGTGCAGCTGAGACAATTGGAATGGGAGCTGAACCAGAGAGTCTAGGAGCAGTTAGTAGATCTCTGGGGTTCACCAGAGATAGATCTGTTTGCCACGAGAAGAAATTCCAAATGCCAAAACTTCTTCTTGCTTCATCAGGGCCAGGGAGCTCTAGCGGAGGATGCCCTGTCCCAGCATTGGGGGAGGTTCAATGCTCTCTTGAGTCTTAAGGAAAATAAAGATGGAACGAGCAAGAGTGATTCTAGTTGCTCCTTATTGGCCCAGGAGTTTATGGTTTTCTCTACTGAGTCAGATGGCGGTAAGTCCACCCCTTACGCTTTCTATATCAGTTTATCTGCTTCATCAGGGGCCCATATTCCACCCCCAGGTCCAGAACCTCCATCTGACAGCCTGGATCCTGAATGGGGCCTGCTAAGAAGCAAGGGCCTGTCTAGCAGTGTTATTAAAACTCTGCTTCAGAGCAGAAAACTGGTAACCCGTAAGATCTACAGAAAGGTCTGGAAGAGATTTGGCAGAAGTAATGGAATTTTTGCAGGAGGGGGCAGAAATGGGATTGGCTATAAGTACCCTAAAGATTCAGGTGGCAGCGCTGTGAGTATTTTTGAACAGAAGGCTTCGAGCAGATGATCTGATTGATAGATTCTCCATCTCACGTTCTAGAGGAAGACCAGTGAATCCCAAGGCTTTCCGCTTTGGGATTTATTATTTTGCCCAGTGGACTGACTAGGGCTCCATTTGAGCCTATTTCCGAGTCAGCAGTTTAGTTGAATTTGCCTTTATTCTAGCAATCACGTCAGCTAGAAGAATCAGTGACCTACAGGCTTTGTCCATTAAGAAACCGTACTTCTGAGTATTTCCAGATCATCTCACAATCAGACCGGATCCCTTCTACTTGCCTAAGATTGCTTCAGAGATTCACAGGTCCCAGAAGATCTATCTCCGTGGCTCAGGCCGGAAGATATTGGGGATCAGCAAGAGATGCAGTTCTTAGATGCCAGGAGGATTTTATAAATTTATTCGGATCGTTCAGCTGGGTGGAGGAAGTCTGATCATTTATTGTTAGCATTCTCCAGAAAGAGTAGAGGGCCTGTATAGCTAGATGGATTAGGGAAGCCATTCAGTTAGCTTATGAATTTATAGGAAAGGAAGCTTCTAATATCTTTGAAAGCTCATTCTACTAGGGCAGTTTCTGCTTCTTGGGCTAATCAAGCAGGTGTATCACTGAAAGAAATTTGCAGAGCAGCAACTTGGGCTTCCCCATACATGTTTTGAGACACTACAGAGTGGATTTGTCGAGCAGGCTTTCGACAGAAAGATCCTTAAGATGATACCATAACCTGAGGTAGGACGCTACTATAATTACTCATTCATCATCGGCTGGGCCGTCATGGAGGACGTTTTGAGAAAACCCCAGCTTAGCTTAACGCTAATAGGTATTCCAGTAGTCCTCCAGGACGGCGCCCCACTTCCCTCCTAAAGACTTAAAGGAGCTGCAGCACTCAACCCTGTTAGCTTGCAGACCAACCTATAATCTGTCTCTAAATCTGGTAAAAACAGAGGCTCGGTCACACACATCTGCAGAAGTATGCTAATCTGCACCACCGCGCCAAGGTGCCTCTATGGGTGCAGTCCTAACTCTAATCTATGAGAGCCCCATTTGGGACATACAATGTAAGAGATAAAATGGGAGCAGCTTACCTGAGGTTGCCCTAAACCTCATGTGCAACCTCAGCTAAGCTGCTCCCATTTTATCTCTTGCATACAGCCTATAAAATGAAGGCTCTCTATCTCTGTGTTCACCGTTTTGTATATGCAAAAGAGGGTTGTTGCTGGAAAGCTCTTAGAACATGTCTGACTATTTAGATATAGTTTTATACTGAATAGGTTGCTTTAAAGTACTACATCTCTATATAGTCAGACATTGGAGCTTTCCAGTTACAAAAGTAGAAATGGTCTACAAAATGATGCAGACTACATGTTTGCAGGCAAAGTAGGGGTTAAAAGACATTAGTGGTATTCTCTGCACCATCTAAAATTCTCCTTCCCTGGGAGAGAGATTACAGTTTGATACAATGTATGAATTTGTTTACAATACATCAGCAGCAGATATAACACATTGTATCGAATGCCAGCGTTGAAAGACCAAAAGAAATTGCTAGACTTCTACAGTTGCTACACAATTGGAGGAGTACATGTATGCAGGGCTTCAGGGTGCGTGAGAAAATATACATGTATATGCCTTTAAACTAGGCCTTAATGTGACCTCTGCTAGGTCCGGTTTGCAATTGTTTCACTAGCCAACAGGAACAGGTTAAACACCTTGTGGCTAGGGCTAAAGCTCGCAAGTGGGTGGAGGAGTATAAGAAACTCAAGGCCTGCTTGGACTTCATCCGCTTTGTTGTTACTGCCATGGATGAGGTGGTCAGGCTTGGTACCAGAATTTCGGCCTTGCTTGTCGCTGTACACCGCTCGCTCTGGTTGAAGCAGTGGTCAGCCGATGCAGCTGCCAAGAAGTCCCTCACAGGTCTACCCTTTGTGGGAAGCCGGCTGTTTGGGGAGCGCCTGGACCTTTTGGTCAAGGATGGTAAGCTCCCTCAGAGAAGGAAGCCTGCTCGGTCCTTTCGAAACTCCTCCTCTTATCGATCCTTTAGGGGAGGAAGAGGATCTACATTTCCAGGTGCCCGCAGAGATACCTGGGGTAGGTCCTGCAACCGGCCCAACCCCTCCTGGGGAGCTAAGCCCAAACCCCCAGCCAAGCCTACTCAGGCATGAGGTGGCACCCTCACCCATATGGGTGGGGGAACGGCTTCTGCTGTTTGCTCCGATCTGGAGACGTCACGTCTTGGATCGGTGGATTCAGGAGGTGGTGTCCTCCGGCTACAAGATAGAGCTGTCAGACAGACCACCCACAAAATTCCTATGTTCAAGAATGTCCCGAAACCCACTAAAAGCTCAGGCTTTGAGACAAGCTGTTCAACACCTCCTGCGGATAGGTGTGATTTGCGCTGTGCCCTGGCAGGAACAGGGTCAGGGGTTCTACTCCAACCTGTTCACGGTTCCCAAGAAGGACGGAACGCTGCGGCCGATCTCGGACCTGAAGGGTCTCAACAAATTTGTAAGGGTCAGACATTTCCGCATGGAAACGTTGCAGTCGGGGGTGAGATCGCTTCGGCCCGGCGACTTCATTACCACGGTGGACATCAGGGATGCTTATCTGCACATCTCGATTTTCCAAGGACATCAGAGGTTCTTGAGGTTTGCATCAACATTACCAGTTTGTAGCACTCCCATTCGGCATATCCTCAGCCTTCTGTGTGTTCCCCAAGGTGCTGGCGGGCATCATGGCTATCCTAAGGAGTCAGGGTATTCGTGTGTTACCCTCTCTGGACTACCTGCTGATTTCGTCCCGGTCCCTTCAGGAGGCCGAGAGCGATACTCGGACAGTGCTGTCAACCCTGGAAACCTTCGATTGGGTAATCAATTACCCCAAGTCGTTTATCACGCCTTCAACAGTGAGATCCTTTCTGGCAATGACGATAGACCTCGGTCGGGTCAAGGTATTTCTGTCACAGCAGAAGGTCTTGGGACTCCAGACGCAAGTGCAGGCCTTGCTGACTTGTCAACAGCCGTCGGTACGTCTGGGGATGAGATTGGTGGGCCTAATGGTGTCATGCTTCGAGGCAGTAGCCTTCGCCCAATTTCACATGAGACCTCTACAATTGAACCTGCTGACCGTCTGGAATCGGTTGCAGGAATCTCTGGAACAAGGTTTTTCGCTGTCCTCCCTGGCCAGGCAGTCCCTCTTGTTATGGTTGGACTCCCGGAACCTGCTGGTGGGCAAGTCCTTTCTGACTCCCCATTGGGAGATAGTTACCACGGATGCCAGTCTTACAGGCTGGGGAGGTGTTTGGCAGACCCAGAAGGTCCAGGGTCAGTGGGGTCTGCAGGAGAACCGGTTACCCATAAATCTCTTGGAGCTGAGAGCAATCCGGTTGGTTCTTCTACGTTTGACTCCCCTACATCAACCACCAGGGCGGGACTCGGAGCAAGAGATCCCTCAAGGAGGTAACCCGGATTCTGACTTGGACAGAGGAGAATCTTCCCTGCATCTCGGCGTTCTACATCCCCAGGTTTGAAAACCAGGAGGCAGACTCCCTGAGCAGGAGTTCCTTGCGCCTTGGGGAATGGTCCCTCAGCAGAGAGATTTTTCAGGCTCTGTGCCTTCGCTGGGGTCGACCAGACATGGGTCTTTTTGCATCCAGACACAATCACAAGCTTCCAAGGTTCGTCTCTCTCTCTCAAGAGATCCTCTGGCTGTAGCAACAGACGCTCTGGTGATCCTTTGGACGGAGTTCAAATTTCTGTATGCATTCCCTCTGTTTCCGCTCCTGGGCAGAGTGCTGCGCAAGATAGCCCAGGAGGGGGTGCCAGCCATCCTGGTGGCTCCTCGCTGGCCGAGAAGCTCAGATGTCAATAGATCACTACATCATGCTCGACGACCCAGGTCTTCTCACACAGGGGTCGCTGCGGCACCAGAATTTACGGACGCTGGCTTTGACGGCCTGGCTATTAAAACCTCAATCCTAACGGAGAAGGGGTTATCGGCCACGGTTATTCACACAATGATTCAGGCGCGGAAGAAGTCGCCTTCCATGATCTACTACAGAGTTTGGCGTGCCTATATCGCTTTGTGCGAGGCCAAGAGCCTTCCTTGCCAGAGATTTTCTATTTCTAGAATTCTGGAGTTTCTACAACACGGTTTAGACTTGGGCCTCCAGTTGAGCACCCTCAAGGGTCAGGTCATTTTTTTTCCAGAGGTCCATTGCCAATCATAGATTGATCAAGACTTTTTTCCAGGGAGTCGCCCATGTCCGGCCACCGCACAAATCAGTCATACCGGTGTGGGACTCTAATCTAGTGCTGTCTGCTCTCCAGGGTCCTCCCTTCGAGCCTTTGAATGATGCTACATTGTCTATGCTGACTCTCAAAGTGGTCTTTCTGGATTGGGGAGGCGGAAGATGGCTTATCGTCAGTGACCATGGAGGTTGAGTCCCTGAAGCGCCAAGTTAAAACCCTTACGGAGCGCGCGGAGGACGCAGAAAACCGCAACCGTCGCAATAACATCAGAATACTAGGGATACCGGAGAGGGCGGAGGGGGATGCCCCTGAGAATTTCGTTGAAAACCTCATCAAAACGGCTTTGTCGCCGGTGGGTCTCTCGTCCTTCTTTGTGGTTGAACGGGCACACCGGATCCCGTTTAAGCCTCTCCCACCCGGGGCCCCCCCTCGCCCCTTCATTCTGAAGTTGATGAACTTTAGAGACCGCGATACCATACTGGCGGCTGCTAGGAAGCAGCGGGATATCCTGTATAATGGTGCAAGATTGTCTTTCTTCCCTGACTTCACATCCGATGTGCAGAAGCAGCGTCGCTCTTTCAATGAAGTGAGGGCGCGTCTCCGGAGGAAAAACATCAAATACTCCATGCTTTTTCCTGCTAAACTGCGAGTGCAAGATGGAACTTCCACCAGATTTTTTTTCACGGCGGAGGAGGCGAGAGACTGGGTAGATTCACTGCCTGAAGCTTGAGATTCTCCCCCATTATTTCCTTGTTCCCCCCTTTTCCTTTTTCAGGCTAATTGGGTGCCGCAGTACAATATGGGACACCCAGTGTCTGAGATCCAGTGACTCCCCTCGACTTCCACAGCCCCCCCCTTTCCCTCACCCCCTGGTCCTGAATCCCGGGGATATGCATCCTTCAATGTCCCTCGGTGTGCCGCCGTGGCATATATGACGCCAGGGCACTAGTGTTAACCGGTGTTCATTGTTGTTAACAGTTAGGGGATTAAGCTCGCCACAGTTGGGTTTGGTAGAGCCGGGTGGGTTAGGGTGTTGGTATTAAAGTTTGAGCAAGTGGGAGTGTTACATTGATATGGTTTGCTGCTCGGACTCGAAGTCTGGTTCAATGGGTTTCTTCCACTTCTACTTGTGGTTTTGTTATGTATGTCTATGTCCCTGGTATGTGTGTGATGGTGTGAATGGTGAAATCTGCTGCCTAAAAGCCTTGAGAGGGAATGTGAGTCACTGGAGCCCTGGTCGCTTACCTGGCATATATGAGTTACAAATTGAATTGAAATTGAGATGGAATGTAAGGTGATCTCGTGGAATGTCCGCGGGCTCAATGATAAGATAAAGAGATCTTCCGTACTCCAATTTTTGAAAAACTGTAAGCCTAACATCATCATTTTGCAGGAGACCCACTTGTTGGGACAGAAATCAATGTCCATTAAAAGGCCATGGGTCGCGCACTTATTTCATTCCCACTACTCTAATTATGCCAGGGGTGTCTCGGTGCTGGTGGCTAAACATTTGCCTTTCGTTCTTCTTTCAGTGCACTGTGACCCCAAGGGTCGATTTGTTATAATGCATGCAAAGATTTACGATGTTAAGATTCTGATAGTAGGGTTGTATATTCCACCTCCATTTGATATTGGGGTCCTCCGAGAGATTATGGATAGAGTAGCTGCCCTCCCACCAGACCCCCTGCTGCTGACCGGCGACTTTAATATGGTCCTCGATAGAGCTCTGGATCGATTGACACCTGGGACTGGCCCGCCCACTCCGCTAGCGGGTTGGGCCGAGGCTCTAGGTTTAACTGAGATATGGAGATGGAAACACCCAGTGGAGAGGGCCTTTTCTTGTCACTCGGTCCCTCACAAGTCACTCTCACGCATAGACATGGCCTTCGGATCGGGGGGTCTTTTGTCCAGAATAGTAGCCTGTGAATACTTGGCACGGGGCATCTCAGATCACTCACCGCTGATGGTGACAATATGCATGTCAGGGAACTGGGGCCTAAGATCCTGGGCATTGAACCCCCTTTGGTTGGAGGATGAGGAAGTATTTGGCACTATGGTTAGTGAGCAGGAGAGGTACTGGCAGTGTAACGGAGAAGAGACCTCAATTAACACGCGTTGGGACGCATTCAAAGCGGTGGTCAGGGGTAGTGCCATTAGCGCCATAAAAGGGGTTAGGGTAAAAAGGGGCAGATCCATGAGAGAGCTAGAGGAAAAAATAGCGAAAGCGGAGGAGAGATTTGTGGAGACGGCAAACCCCGCGGACCACAACTTACTTAACGCCCTGCAAAGGGAGTATAGCCTGGCACTAACAGACTCCGTAAGAAAGAGCTTACTATTTAAACAGCAGACAGTTTTTGAGAAAGGGGATAAGAACGGGAGAACCTTGGCATACCTCTCCAGGGCAGAGACTCCACAAACGCTAATCGCAGGTATCACAGATCAAACCCAATTCATCACGGACTCAGAGGGCATTGCTAGGCAATTTTATGATTATTATAGTTACCTCTACTCCTCCAGAATATGTTACGATCCAGAAGAGTTAGAGTCTTATCTCACTCCCATAGCCCTTCCATCTCTGTCAGAACCAGAGAGGGCAATGCTGGATAGCCCAATAACTTGTGACGAAATTGTAAGAGCAATAGCCCTTATGTCTAATCGGAAGGCCCCAGGGCCAGATGGATTACCCTCCGAATGGTACAAAAGGAACAGTGAAACTATAGCACCAAGGTTGTTGGAGGTTTTTTCAGAGGCCCTGAGATCTGAGTCCCTCCCTGAGTCCTTTGCTCAGGCGACTATTACCCTGATCTATAAGCCTGGGAAACCCCCGGACTCCTGTAGTTCTTATAGGCCGATCTCGCTCCTGAATCAGGATGCCAAGGTTCTTGCTAAGATTCTAGCACTCCGTTTAAATACAGTGATACTCTCTCTCATTGGGAATGATCAATCGGGTTTCATGCCAGGCCGAGCGACAAGTATCAATTTGAGAAGGCTGTTTAGTAACTTGCAAATCAAGCATGACAATGTGGGGAGTAGAGTGGTTGTATCGCTGGACAATGAAAAGGCCTTTGACTCTGTTGAGTGGAATTATTTATGGGCAGTCCTAACCAAATTTGGTCTCCCTCCAACTTTTATTAAATATGTCCAGCTGCTCTATAAATATCCCAAGGCGAGGGTTAGAGTCAATGGAGTCATGACGGCCGCCTTGGCTCTGGGCCGGGGCACACGGCAGGGGTGCCCACTTTCTCCCTTGCTGTTTGCGCTGGCGATTGAGCCTTTGGCGTCACTAATCCGGGACTCCCCTGAAATTCAAGGGTGGATTCTTGGTCAGACGGTTGAGAAAGTTTCCATGTATGCAGATGACACCCTGGTTTACCTGGCTGATGCTGAAGGCTCCCTAGAGGCTCTGCTGGAGCTAATAACTAAATTTGGCTCGTTCTCAGGTCTAAGGGTCAACTGGGAAAAATCCAGCTTATATATAGTGGACAAGCCAGGGGGCACTCGGATCTCTCCAGCCTCGTCGCTCAGTATAGTAGATAAGTTTAAATACTTAGGAATAATCATGCATGTGGACCCCTCTAAATTTATAGAACTCAATATCAGCCCAGTGATCGATACCCTCAGGAGGAAAGTGACCCAGTGGACAGCCCTCCCCCTCTCAGTCATTGGGCGTATTAATATATTCAAAATGATTTTTCTCCCCAAGTTCCTATATCTTTACCAAGCCTCGCCTGTGGTGTTGCCAGCCTCACATTTTCGGCTTTTGGACTCCATTCTATTCGGTTTCATTTGGGGGGTTTCTCCCCCTAAAATGAACAGGACCATCCTTAGAGCTCCACCGGGACTGGGTGGCCTGGCCGCACCGCACATAATGCTATATTTTTATGCCGCGCAGCTGGTGTATGCTACTTGGTGGATGAATCCTCCCACTGGTAACCCTGTGGTGGCCCTTGAGTCCTCTCTACTGGGTCCAATGATTCCTTTGCAGAGTCTTGTGTATCGGGGCGCGAAGGGTCTCCCATGTGCCACTGCTTGTATAAGAACGACCCTGCATGTGTGGAAGAAGATACAGGGTATGGAGAACCCCCCGAGATCCCCCTCTGAATGGTCCCCTAACACACCTATCTGGGATAACCCCAATCTGCCAGAGCTGAGGGCCCTCCCTGACACATCCTTCTGGAAAAAACGAGGAATAACCTCATTAATGCAGATATTCTCTGGGGGGATTCTGATGACGTATGAGCAGTTATGTCAGGCGTTTGCGCTGCCGCCTAGAGAATTCTTTCGATATTTGCAACTCCGACATGCTCTAAGGTCCCAGATCCCTATAGTGGGATTACAGCTGGTGGAATCGCCAATCGAATCCCTGATAAGGTCTGCTAACCTAAGCAAACCCACCTCCACACTATATAATGCCCTCCTCCAGAGCCAACCGTCCCCTTTAGAGAAAACACAGAGGAAATGGGAGGAATTTATTCTGGGCATAGACCAGGATGATTGGGAAGAGGTGGTAGGAAATCTGTATTCCTCAGTCATAGATGCCAGGGATAGGCTGGTCCAGGCTAAGTGGCTGCACCAGGTGTACCTGACCCCGGTTAGACTGAAGAGGATGGGTCTAGTGGAGACGGATCTTTGCCCTAGATGTAACACAGGCACTGGTTCTTTAATACATATGATCTGGGAATGCCCGACAATTTCAACCTTCTGGGACGGAATATCCGACTTTATGTCCACCTCCTTGGGCCTCCCAGTGCGGAAGTCAGCATCCCTCTGCCTATTAAGTGTGGTAGAACCTATGTTGGATGATGGCCCACAAAAAATCCTGGTGCGTTTATTGATGTTTTATGCAAGGAAGTGCCTTCTTTTAAACTGGAAGCACCCGAATAAGCCGAGTCTGTCAGCCTGGAAGAGTTTAGTAAATGGCAAGTTAATATTGTATAAGATGACTTACAAGGCCAGAGGCTGCCCGAACAAGTTTGAACGAGTATGGGAGCGGTGGCTTGATGCCCCTAGCTCCACTAGTGACTAGGAACTACTTGTGGCTCAACCTCCAGGGCTATAGTGTGGCTCTCAAAAAGGCAAGCTCAACCTATAGCAGGCTTGAGTTTGAATGAGTATGAATGGGTATGAGTGTATATGTGTGTTACATGGTTTTGTTTGGTTTTGTTTTGTTGGTTAATAGGAATAGATATGGGGTTGCGAGCTCATGTTAGTGGAGGCGAAATTTTTTGGGACGTGCAATTGCATTGCATTGTAATTGTAACTATGACCGTGATGGTAATGTAATGTAATTGTAATGTAATTGTAAATGTTCTATGTTCTCTGGAAAAACATAAATAAAAATTGATAAAAAAAAAGTGGTCTTTCTGGTGGTGATCACCTCGGTGTGTCGTGTATCAGAGCTGGCCGCGCTTTGTATGAAACCACCCTACTTTGAGTTACACAGAGAAAAGGTGGTTTTTCGTTTTAAACCTGATTTTTTGCCTAAGGTTGTTTCTTCTTTTCACCTTAATAAAGGAGTTGTCTTACCTTCCTTGTGTCCGGCACCGGCTAATTCCAAAGAACGGACCCTCCATGCTTTGGATGTGGTCAGAGCCATAAGGTATTACCTGGCTGCGACTGAATCCTTCAGGAAATCGCATTTGCTTTTTGTCTTAACAGAAGGTTCTAGGAAGGGATTGCCACCAGCCAAGTCCACTCTCAGTAAGTGGATTACACAGGCCGCGGTACATCCCTATTCTGCCAGGGGGAAGGAACCCCCTTTTCGGATCACAGCTCATTCTACCAAGGCTATTGGTGCCTCTTGGGCTTTTCAGCATCAGGTATCGGCGGAACAAGTTTGTAAGGCCGCCACTTGGTCTTCTGTTCATACTTTTACACAGTTTGACAAGGTGGATGTCAGGGCGTCAGCTGACGCAGTTTCTGGCCGAAAGGTGCTTCAGGCGGTAGTGAAATGAACTACATGCTGTTCCGCACTGGGGATCCCACCCATATGGACACTGCCAGGCCCATGTCCATCCAGTCCAGGCCGTCCCACCCCGCCCTTGTGTTCATTATGTCCTGCATGCCTGTTATGGTGATGAACCATTTTTGCTCATAGGACACTAGTTTTAGTTTTCTTCTAGTTTTTACATTGGAGAGAGTACAAGCAGAGGCTATATGAAGTTACGTGGTCTCTTGTGTTTTGTTTGGGCCTCCCGGCCTGCCCTTTTTATTGAGTATTGCTTTTAAGCCACTGGGGAATGATAGACGGGCAGCTGCATTTATAAGGGGCTGGGAGGAGCTACATCTTTGATTTTGCAGTCAGCGCCCCCTAGGGGCGAACACCCAATCGTGAAGATATCGGGATGGCCTGGACTGGACGGATACAAAAACAATTCTACAGGTGAGTTTCACAGAATTGGGCCGGCCCAAATTTTTTACTTTTTTCTTGGAGATTGGCGGAGAATGAGGTGTAAATGTTTTATGGTGTGTATGCCTTTTAAGAGGCAGGGAGGAGAGCGATGTTGCAGACGCGGCCTCTCCTCCCCGCCCGACGCTGCAGTGTGTGTGCGTGCGAACCTTACCTCTGGCGATAGTGTAGATTTCATCTGCGTCCCCTCTGGCTCTCTTCATACTTACATACGACTATGTATTGCACTGCCTCTCCCCACGACAGCGTCCGGTCTCCGTCATTTCACGGACATGGTGGGATAACGTCTTCCTGGATTCCGGATCTGGATTCCGGCCAGGCGTTTTTCTCCTGGAATATGCTTCCAAGTAGGTCCTTTGGCTCGCATGTACTTTTTCTTTTTTCTATAGGATGGGGGGCGCCATGTGGCTTCTCCTCCTGCCGGAGGTGACATAATTTCCACGCGCTGCCGGGTTTCCTGCATGAAAACATGTGATTTGCACCTTTTTAAAGGGTTTTTTTTATGTTGATATGACTGGCCTCACTCTGTTGATTCCTGACACAAGAGGGTTAATACTGATTTAGAGGGTTGTACTCCTACTCTATTTAAAAGGGTCTAGGAGTTGACTTCCCTTTCACCTCAACCCAGAATGGCTACCAGGCGGATAATATTTGCATCTTTGCATTTATACTAAGTATACAGCACGTCCTGCTCCAGAGATAATTCCTTACGTTTGGGTAATACATCCACAAGATGGCGCTGGACTGCAGAGACAGCAAAAAAGTGCCTCCTCCCGGGCCCCTTATATTCCAGGGACCTCCCACAAATTCCCCAGTTCTACTCTGCGGTAGGCGCTGCGAAGGCAAGAATATGGCTTTTTCTACTCGCAGGTGAGCGGGGCTATTAGCCTGTGGCCCTGTAGGACTATTCCCACCCGTTCCTTTTTTTCTGCCTCCCAGCTTTGGCTGCACTGGTCAGGTGATGGTAGGCAGCACCGCTGTCAGGTGCTTAAGGAGCGCTGCTCCAACCGCAATCCCCCACCAAAGGGTAGGCGGTATAGGCCCATGGTGAGCCTTATGGGATCGCCCCTCGCCCCCTGTCCATCGGTGGGCTCCTGTTAGGTTGGCTGCTGCCCTCCCTCGCTCTCCCTGGTATTTTTCGGGGGGGGGGGGGTGTATGTGTATTCTTCACTCCTTGGGATTGTATACCGTGGTATGCTTTGGCTTTGTGTCGCCGCGTGTGCTGGTTTCACTGGTTGCTTTTTTGAAAAAATGCCGCCACGCGCGCTTGTACGGCGTTCCGCGGCGACTTTACCTCAGGCGCTGCTGCACCATCATTGGCTGCCATGGTCACATGGGCGCCTTCGCGCTCTTCGGGGGGCAGGCCTTGCGGATGGTGCGTTCTGCATCACTGTCTCCGCGGCCCGCCCCTCGAGGTATCTGCGGGCGCCATTTTGCTTTCTCGTGCTGCATGGCTGGCGTCTACCTGCCACGGTCCGTAAGTGCCCCTGCGGGCTGGCTTATTTTTTATATCTTATGTATGCATACCGCTTACGGGACCTTTCTGTTTGTCTTGCAGGCGGGTCAAACTTGTTAAATTGTGGTTTCTCTCGGCCTATCCCCTCTATTTAGTTTGCACTATTAGAGGCCTATTCTGCCTTTACCTCCGACTTCCCTAGCGGGCTATTGGGGCATCCCGGGTGGCCTTATAGCGTAAATCCCTATTGGCTGGTTGGGCCGCGATAATCACCATATGGAGGCTTCTCAGGATAATGTGCTTGGGGTTCCTTTGGGACAAACCCGGCTGTGTGGGGTGTCCCCTACAAGTGATGACAATGTGCGGGTTTGTGTACCCTGTGCCCAGCAGACACTTGCGCTGCAATCTGGGTTACCTGTGGCTGGGCCTGCGCCCCGTATGGCTTCGCCTACTCCCCCACGCTTACATCTGACTCCCAGTGAGGTGCATACCAGTGGGGAGTCTCAGCCTGATTTGTCTACCAGGGTGGCTAGCATTGAGAAGCTGATTGCTGGCTCTACGGCATGTAAGGCCACTGCTAAGTGGCGGCATCTGGCGTCTGGTGTTACCCTTTTTCCTATGGAGGCTGAGGAATTTTTTGACCTGGCCGGCTATACCCCCCTGGAAGAGGAATTCTTTTCTGATTCAGAATCATCTGATGAGCAGCCTAAGGGTTATGCTTATTCTGGCTCTGACCCATGGGCTCCAGATGATACTGTCAGGCTTTTGGCTCACATTTTTGAAGTACTTTTGATCTCTCCTCCTGCCGCGGCTCCTCGGCAGCAGGGGGAGTTGTTTCACACTGCTAAGCTACGTTTGGAGTTTCCTGAGCAAACTCTCTTTAATAATCTCGTGCTCAAAGAGTGGGAGCGACCTAGAGTTGGAAGAAGAGGTATCCCTTTCCTGCTGAAGTGGTTAAGCGTTGGTCGTCCCCTCCCGAAGTGGATGCACCAATTCTGGGTTTGTCCAACACTTTTGTCATGCATTCCCCTGACTCTACTACCCTGAAGGATGGTGAGGACTGGCGCATTGATCAGCTGGCTTCCCATGCCTTTGCCTGTGTGGGGTCCGCGCTGCGTCCGGTTTGTGCCTCTGCCATTACAGCTGTGGCTATTAGGACTCTGCTCAAAAGTATTTTAGATGGGGCTCCTGATGATGCTGCTAGTGAAGAGTATAGAGCCCTTCTGCGTTGTGATGAATTTGTTGCATATGTCCTCTCTGCCTTGGATGATACCATTAGAATGTGTGGCAGGGCTTCTGCCTTGGCGGTGGCTATACGCCGCTCGGTTTGGCTGCGCCAGTGGGCAGCTGACAACGCTGCCAAGAAGGCTCTCACTGGGTTCCCTTTTAAAGGACTGCGTCTATTTGGGGATCGCCTGGACCTGTTTGCTAAGGGAGGCAAGTTACCCCAGCGCAAGAGACAGTCTCTGCATTTCCGGGGTTCAGGCTCCTTTCTTCCCTCCTACCGTGGGTCCAGAATGGGAAGGGGAGCTTCATTTGCAGGGGCCCGGGGAGATTTCTGGGGCAGGGGCAGAGGGCGTGGCCGCCCTGGCCCCTCCTGGGGTTCCAAGTCTAAGTCTTCCCCTGTAGCGATAACCCTTATCGCCGGAGGGCTTCACCGCCCGAGACGTCCTTTTCCCAATCGTAAGAGGTGCTGCTGGAATTCCAGAGTCGTCCGTGAGGAAACAGGAACAGCCCTTACAAGGGCTAGTGAATTGTAATATAGCGTTTCCCCCAATAAGAGACAGAACTTCAGTATTGAGGGTGAAGGTGAAGTTAACTTTATTAGTGCCACACTGTGCCTTATATGCAAGGCTCCATGCAAGGGGACCTCCCCCGTGGACCTGATGGAGGACTGCATGACAAATACACCGACCAATAGCAGCAGGGCACACAATCCCTCAACTCTGCCGGTGACGCAATCAGCAACACAATAGACGTCTGTAAAACACTCAATCAGAACAATGCCATTGTCTGTGACGTAATCAATCAACACAATGGCAGCCTGTAATACAATCCAAACTACAATGACATTGCCTGTAACAGTATCAAAATACAATGACATTGTCTGGAACCTAATTAAGAAAAGGCCAGTGAATGACCCGGTGGGCAATGGAATAGTGATGACATCCAAAAGGCAGAGCGTCTGTCACATCCCCCAAGCCCCCTCAGGCATGAAGGGGCGCCCTCACCCATCCGGGTGGGGGGGCGGCTTTGGCTCTTTTCTCACGTCTGGAGGCGTCATGTCTCAGACCGGTGGATTCAGGAGGTAGTGTCCTCTGGTTACAAGATAGAGTTGGCAGCCTGGCCGCCCCCAAGATTCATCAGATCCTGGATGCCTCAAGACCCCCAGTCAGCTCAGGGCCTGTTGCTTGCTGTGCAGAATCTACTGGAGCTGGGGGTCATCTGCCAGGTGCCCTTAAGGGAAAGGGGCAAGGGCTATTATTCCAACCTTTTCACCGTTCCCAAAAGAGATGGGTCTGTCAGACCCATCCTGGACTTAAAGCTTCTCAACAAGTTTGTCAGATCCAGAAGTTTTCGCATGGAGACTCTGCGCTCAGCTGTAAGTTCACTACGCCCAGGGGACTTCATGACCTCTGTGGACATCAAGGATGCTTTCCTCCATATTCCAGTCTTTCCAGGTCATCAGAGATTCCTCAGGTTCGCTCTGGAGGATCAGCATTACCAGTTTGTGGCGTTGCCCTTCAGTCTCAATTCGGCTCCCAGGGTATTCACCAAGGTTCTGGCGGGCATTATGGCTCTGCTGAGAGCTCAGGCCATTCGCATTCTTCCCTATTTGGACGACATTCTTATCACTTCTCCGTCCTTCCAACAGGCAGAGTTGGATATTCAGCGGGTAGTGACCACACTGGGGTCATTCGGCTGGGTGATAAACCACTCCAAATCTTCCCTGTCTCCCTCTTTGGTGAAGCCATTTCTGGGCATGAATCTGGATACAGCTCAGGCCAGGATTTTTCTTCCTCAGCAGAAGGTGGACAGTCTGCAAGCGCAAGCTCAGCTCCTTCTGTCCTGCCCTCATCCTTCCATCAGGCAGGGAATGCAGCTGGTGGGCCTGATGGTGTCCTGCTTCGAGGCGGTTCCTTATGCTTAGTTTCACATGAGGCCTCTTCAACTCCACCTCTTGTCTGTATGGGACAGGGACCCTGTGTCCCTGGATCAGGTTTTGGTTCTGTCACCCCTAACCAGGCGGTCCCTTTCGTGGTGGCTGGACTTAAGGAACCTGTTGGTGGACAGATCCTTTCTGGCCCCTTGCTGGGAGACAGTCACCACGGATGCCAGTCTGACAGGTTGGGGGGCTTTTGGAGATCCCTAACATTCCAGGGGCAGTGGGGCCCTCAGGAGGCCCACACCCCTATCAACATTCTGGAACTGAGGGCGATCAGGTTGGTTCTAGCCCGCTTGACCCCGCACCTTCGGGGTCGGGCTGTTCAGGTACACTCGGACAACCAGACGGCGGTTGCCTACATCAATCATCAGGGAGAGACCCGGAGCAAGGGGGCCCTCAAGGAAGTGTCTCTGATCCTGTCCTGGGCAGAGGACAATGTTCCCTGCATCTCAGCCGTGTACATTCCTTTTTCTAAAGGGGTGGATTTAGCCTTTGAGGATTTTAGTGTGTTCAAAGACCCTTTAGACAAAAAGATGGATTCGCTGCTTAAAAGAGCTTGGCAGGCCGAATCTAACACGCTTAGACTATTTTGGCTTCCACTTGTGTTTTTAGGTCCTTGGGATTTTACCTTCAGTACTTGTTTATTAGAACAAACTAGTCTGGAAGATACTCAAGGCCTTACCAATTATTTTCTCGGCTATGGCATTCATTACGGATGCAATGGCTGAATCTGTTTCTGACGCAAAGTATGGCTGTGACCAATTCATTGTGCAGACTCTATGGTTGAGGACCTGGTCTGGCATTATTGGGTGAAGGAGGTGCCTTTGTGCTATGCAGCTCCTTTTTGGGCCTGAGCTAGGGTTGGGTTGGCTGATATAAGTGAAGAAATAAGTGTCGTTTTAAAGGTTGGGTTAATAGGTGATTTCATGCCCAGTCTTCTTTTAGGTGCTTCTTTATTAACAGGGAAGTTTCTAAAGGAACCAGGCCCCAGCCTCCGCCAGGAGAGGGATATTTAGGGGTCTTCATTGTTGGAACTTATCAGTCCAAACCTAAGAAACAATGATGCCAGACTTGGCATTGGGGACAGATTTAGGGTTTTCTTTCAAAGCTCTTGGCAGTACCTTTTTAGATTGCCGTTTATTTCAATTGGGATAAAGGAGGGTTTTCCCATAGAATTATTTAACCCCCCCCCCCCTTCGAAGTTTTTGGTCACTCCCCGGCCCAGGGGTCTGGAAGAGAGGTTGGCAATCCAGGAATGTCTGGCTACCATGTTGTCGAGAGGGGTGGGTATCTCAGTCCCTCATTGGCAGCAGGGTGCAGGATTTTATTCCAGCATCTTTCTAGTAAGAAGGCCTCAGGAGGGTTCAGATTTATTCTGAACCTAAAGAAACTCAATTTCAGTGTCTGGTACAGACATTTCCGCATTGAAACGATTTTTCTCAGTGAGGGATATCATTCCTCCGGGCTCTTTTATGGTATCAGTAGTTCTGAAGGATGCTTATTGGCAAGTCCCAATGAGTTCCCTTGTCCAGTCTTTTCTAAGGTTATAAGCGATAAGGGTCAGTGACCAAATATTTCACTTCCAATTTGTCTGCCTCCCATTCGGCCTGGCATCGGCTCCCAGGCTTTTTACCAAGGTGTTAGCGGAACCTCTGGCATATCTGAGATACAGAGCGATTGTCATTCTGGCTTATTTCGACGATCTGTTGCTGTTTGCCCCGTTGAGGGAGACATTGCTTCATAATCTCTGTTGCATCTTGCAGCTGTTGGAACAACTCGGTTGGGTTCTGAACCTCGAGAAATCATGCTTGGTTCCAGGTGATGACATACTTGAGGTTCGAGATCAACACCATCCATCAGACATTAGTTTACCCTCTCAGAAGATAGTGACCCTCCAGGAAGCCATCCAGTCTCTCTGTGCCAGTCTATCATCATCAGAAAAACAGGCTATGAAGCTTTTGGGATATCGGACTTCCGCTTTTCCCGCATTGAAATGGGGCCAGTAAAATTCAATAACTCTACAGGTGCACAAACTGGTCCCGGGAAGGCTTGGAAGAAGGGATTCCAGTACCCAGACTGGTAAGGAAATCACTTTGGCTAACCAGGGACAGATGTCAATGGTATAGCCTGTAGGGACCCCAAAGAAAGGATAGTGTCTACAGATGCTTCGGCTTGGAGTTGGGGGGACTCCTTGCAAGGCCTGGAAAGCTCAGGGGAAATGGCCCAGTGCTCTGAGTCAGTCTTCATCTAACTTGAAAAAGTTAATTGCAGTAAAGGAAGCATTGGCTGCTTTACCACTTCTTCTGGAATATCGTTATGTCCAGATAAGATTGGACAACGGATCTACGGTAGCATATCTGAATCATCATGGGGGGGTGGGGGGGGACAAGGTCCCCTCAATTGTTGTCCGCAGAGATTTTGCTATACGAGGAACAACATTTTAGGTCTCTGTCAGTAGTTTATCTAAAAGGAACATTGAATAAGGTAGCAGATTTTCGGAGCCGATCTCCGCTAAGGGAATTGGAATGGTGACTGAATCCAGAATTGTTCAAGCTAATCTGTGACCAGGGAGACACTCCAGGGGTTGATCTATTTGCATTAGCAAAGAATCACAAGTTGGAGAAGTACTTTTAATTGAATCCAGCAGATCCGGCCTTGGGAGTGGATGCACTGGTTCACGGTTGGATGTTTAGCCTAGCTTATGGGTTTCCTCCAGTTCGGTTGCTCCCACTGGTATTAAACAAGATATTCAAGTAACCATCCACTGTTTTGCTGGTGGCCCAGGAGATTGTGGTTTTCAACGCTAGTGGCTCTATCCATTCAAGAGCCATGGATACTCCCAGTGATTCTGGAAATGTTATTGCAGGGGCCAGTTCTAAGTCTTGATCCTCAGAAGTGGAACCTGACAGTGTGTACCCTGAAGTCACCTTACTTTTAAGGAAAGGATATTCGAGGAAGGTTATCGATACTCTACTCTCAAGTAGGAAAATGGTGGCTAGAAAGATTTATTTAAAGGTATGGAAGACCTTTAAGACTTGGAGAATACAGATTAAGAAATCATCCTCCAGGATTCCAGTTATTATTGAATTTCTGCAGCACAGCATGGAAATGGATCTTAGCGTACACTCCTTAAAAGTCCAGCTGCCAGCTTTTACCAGTATTTTTAGATAGTAGCCCAGTGGAACCTTGCTAAGGTTCTTTCAGTCTTGGAATCTCCACACTTTGTTCCTGCCAGGGAGTCGGATATTAAGTTCTAACTTAGAAGGTTTTGTTCCTGGTGGCTATTACTTCCACCTGCAAGATAGGTGACATTTAGGCTTTATCTTGTTGTTGTCGTCCTTTCCTCCAGGTATTCCCCGATGGGGTAGTGTTGAGAGTGGATCCTTGTTATCTTCAGAAAATTTCAGCAGATTTTCACAGAACACCAGAGATTGTTCTTCCTTCAGTGGACAGCGAGAAGTCTGCAGATCAGAGATCTTTGGATGCCAGAGCTTATCTGTTGGAATATCTTCATCGAACCAAGGAGTGGAGGAAAGTGGGTAGTTTATTTGTGGCATTCTCAGGACCAAGGAAAGGTCAACGAGTGTACAAGAGTACTATCAGGATGGCCTACCATGGTAGTTCGGTAGCGGTTAGCGTTACTGCACATTTTACAAGAGGCGTGTCTACATATGGAGCAGAGCAAGCTGGGGCCTCTATTGAACAAATTTGTAAAGCATCTACTTGGTCTTCAGCCTGAACTTTTGTGAGGCATTATCGTTTGGATCTTCTTATTCAACAGGACCAGTCTTTCGGTAGAAGTGTTCTTTTCTGTTTTTTGGGAAAACTTAAGTTTGTTAGCTGGTAACTTCTTTTCTAAACATCCGAATGGGCAGAATACTGAGTTTTCCCTTTATTAATTGATATAGATTTTTATATTTGTTTTAACCAAATAATTTTGTGGGTCTGTCTCTCTTTTTCTCTCTTTCGGATCTCAACTGAGGAGTGAGGGTGGAGTCAAGTTTTTATGTTAATCGGGTGGTCAAGTGTTCCCTGCCTTGCGGGTTGTGAGCCAATCGGAGACTATCTGGTTTGGAAGCCTTATGATCGAATAGTCCCCGTTATCCTGCTTAACATATCCCCAAATGCAGAATACAGTAGCTCCGGCCCCCATTGCCCTGTGAAGTAGTATTAGGTTTAAGCCTAGGCTCAAGGGCCGACCTGCCGGCCCCTGGCCCTGGATTTTGCCAGCTCCATGCTCTTTGGCAGTGGTCTGGTGCTCTTGCAGGAATGCCGAGGCACAGAGCTTTTCGGCACCCACATGGCTGGATGGAGGGGTAATGGGGCAGGTGCAATGGGTAAATCACCTGCAGTCATGATAATACATCTCTCTACTTACACCATCCACTTATAGTCCCCCACCATCCCTTCTGATATATAGTCTGTGAGAGCCGGCATCTCTCTTTCAGGGGTATACAGGTCCCCCTTCCTAACCTTGGTGCCTCGACAAGAGTAATGGTGTGCTACCAAGCCCAGTCCCTTCATTCACTTAAACGCACTCTGGGCAGTAGGAGTGGCTAGAGGAAAAGATGGCGGCGGCTGCGCTAGAAGGAGAGAGTGGCAGGTCAGGATGGACTCCAGAGGCCCTTTTAATAAAGTCTTAAAAAGTTATGGCTCGTGGCTCCTGTGAATATGCTTTGGTGTCCCTTCAGCCACAGGAGAGTAGTGTCACAGTCACCAGTGACAGAATTGACGTAATTGAGTATGCCATAAAGCAGGCCAAAAGCTTGCAATATATGGTAAAAAGTCTACAACATGTAAAAATGAATGCCAAAATCCCATGCCACTTTTAATGGCATTATTGAAATTGTATATTATTGTGCGCCAAATGGATGTCCCCAAGGTGCTGAGCTTTTCTAGTATTTTTTTTTTTTAATGATTTATTTATTACAATTGTGCATTTTATGGAAGACGTTTTCACGATCTGCATTCTGTTGCTTTTAGACCAAGATCTACAAGAATAAAGCAGCGAGCCCTGTACACACAGAATGCTGCCACAGAGGTGAGTAAGGCTTACACATGCCCAGTAAGTAGGTTGTAAGTGTCGCTGCTTCCCAGCTACCTCCACACATTCTAAATATATATATATATATATATATATATATATATATATATATATATATATATATAGTTTAATTTAAAAAAATAAGCTGAAGAAAAAATAAGGTATAAGTGAAAAACATCACATAAAAAAATGGGCAGGTGGAGGGGGGCAGAAAACAATTGGTTATGGAAAGGCACCAATCAAGGCATCCTATTACTGCCTACCATCCTGCCTACGCTGGCTGAAGCCTCTACCACTATATCCACCCTCCCTCCCGAAAGCAGACTTGGCAGCCTGCCGGATGGAGCCCTGCCTCCTTCTCATTTACTCCCTCTTGCAGAAAAGCCAGTCAGAGCCTCTAACTAACGGTCTGCCTGCCGTTGGCCTACCTGCCTGTCTGCCTGAGCTTTTTTATGGAAGTTTGATATGGAAAGGCACCGATCAAGGCATCATCATGCTTGGGCACAGCTGGGAGGACTCAGGATTGATGGGGCAGAGTTGTAAGGACTCGGTATGGATGGGTCAGAGCTGGAAGGAGAGGGCTGGCTGGGGCAGAGCTGGGGAGGAGAGGGCTGGCTGGGGCAGAGCTGGAAGGAGAGGGCTGGCTGGGGCAGAGCTGGAAGGAGAGGGCTGGCTGGGAAAAAGCTGAGAGGAGAGGGCTGGCTAGGGCAGAGCTGGGAGGACTGGGGATGGATGGGGCAGATTTGGGAGGACTTGGGATGGATGGGGCAGAGCTGCAAGGTTTCGGGATGGTTAGGGCAGAACTGGTAGGACTCGGGCTGGTTGGGACAGAGCTGGGAGAACTCGGGATAGATGAGGCAGATCTTGGAGGACTCGGGATTGTTGTGGCAGAGCTGGGAGGACCCGGGATTGTTGTGGCAGAGCTGGGAGGACCCAGGATGGTTGGGGCAGAGCTGGGAGGACCCGGGATTGTTGTGGCAGAGCTGGGAGGACCCAGGATGGTTGGGGCAGAGCTGGGAGGAGTGTACTGGCTGGGGCAGAGCTGGGAGGAGCCGGGATTGTTGGGGCAGAGCTGGGAGGACCCAGGATGGTTGGGGCAGAGCTGGGAGGAGTGTGCTGGCTGGGGCAGAGCTGGGAGGACCCGGGATTGTTGTGGCAGAGCTGGGAGGACCCAGGATGGTTGGGGCAGAGCTGGGAGGAGTGTGCTGGCTGGGGCAGAGCTGGGAGGACCCGGGATTGTTGGGGCAGAGCTGGGAGGACCCAGGATGGTTGGGGCAGAGCTGGGAGGAGTGGGGTGGCTGGGGCAGAGCTGGGAGGAGTGGGCTTGCTGGGGCAGCCTCGGCAGCATCCAAGCTAAACCTTTAGTTGAGCATATACCTGTGCCAGGCATTTTAAATTGGTGCTGTGGGTACGCAGCTAGTGGTGAGGATGCAGTCGGCAGTGTGCTCAGCTCCATTAAGCTCCCTTGCCGCTCTGACATCGGAGAGGCTAAAAAATGGAATAGAGCTGAGTACTGATTGGCTGCAGAACCATGCCTGCCCTAGGATAGTGAAAATCCGGGGTGGTGTTCCTCTTTAAGGATGGCATACAGATAAATGAGATTTCTTTGTGAATGCAGCCTCACTTCCTTTTTGAGGTACATTTCACTGAAATAAAACCTACAAAAAGGAAAAAAATTATCCCCACAGCTGCAGCTACATTTAGTCAATATTTTATGGCAATCTATTCAACAAAGGCAACAGTGCAATAACTACTGTATAAATGCCTAATATCTATACAGGGCAGACAAGCCAACATCTTACATATTCCACTTCCCCTGTGACTGCCGGCAGCCTATCGGTGAAGCTGATAGGCTGCCGGTGGTCATGTGAACAGCAGCCACTGAGGAAACCTGAAAGTGGTGAACACTGGATGCCTGGTCTCAGGCTTTCCTGCAGGGGGGCATCCCAAATCAGGGTGTCCATGTGCTGAGAGTAATTCCAACCTCCATGGCAGGGCAGGACTAACTGTCCTACTGTCCTGCAATGGAGGGGTGTCCTATAAACAAGGCTCCATGGACGCCTTCATTAGAGGCCACCGGCACTGAAAGTCTCCTTGGCATTGGTAAGTATGAACGTGCAGCCACTGCATGGAGGAGCTACAGAGGAACCCCGGACCTGCATGGAGGAGCTACAGAGGAACCCCGGACCTGCATGGAGGAGCTACAGAGGAACCCGGGACCTGCATGGAGGAGCTACAGAGGAACCCCGGACCTGCATGGAGGAGCTACAGAGGAACCCCGGACCTGCATGGAGGAGCTACAGAGGAACCCCAGACCTGCATGGAGGAGCTACAGAGGAACCCCGGACCTGCATGCAGGAGCTACAGAGGAACCCCGGACCTGCATGCAGGAGCTACAGAGGAACCCCGGACCTGCATGCAGGAGCTACAGAGGAACCCCGGACCTGCATGGAGGAGCTACAGAGGAACCCCGGACCTGCATGGAGGAGCTACAGAGGAACCCCTGCAGCACTATAACCTATGAAATGAACCCATTGATGCACTTGTCAGCACTTTATGAGAGAGCACAGATTTAAGCTGGATGTTTACCATATTTGAGCAGTTTGGGTCCTCGTGCCTTGCTTTTAAATGTTTAGAGTGTATAAGATGATTTTAGCCCTTTCTGCATATTGAATAAAATAAATTTTCTCCTTTTGATCTGTTATGTGCAGTTTAGTCTTTGTTATGTGCAGTGTACTCTCCAGTCCGAATACATGTCACCACGGATTGCTTCCGCATGGCACAGGCGAGGGCGGCCAGCCTGCCAATCAGGGCAATTGGTTCCATTCAGCTTATTGTCAGTGCGGGAAATAAAATGGGTAAGTACGTTGCTTCAAGTGGATATGCTCATAGCGAAAGCTATTTCAGGGCCATGGCCCATGCATGCGCCATGGGATGCCAGGGCCAAATGAGTTAATGCGCCTGTCACCAGGGTTTTACACAGTGGGAGACTGATTCATCCCAAATCGGCATAGCCCAGGGAGAGGGAATCGGCAGAGATGGGTTTTGGTCCAATTTAAAGCGGAAAAAACCCCGGGCTTCCGGCCCTGGAGCATCCCAAATAAGCATGCCCCACTGTGTAAAATCTCCTCTGAGTCAACGGTAATCTCTGTGGCATGCCTCTCCTGTGGCATGCACCATAGGATCAGAGAAAGGTAAGCTTTTATGGCCGAACTGGGGTCTTTCACATAGTTGGGCATTCCAAATTGGGATGCCCCTGGGCAAGTAACAAAACCCAGGATAGTAAAAATCACAGGCTTTGTTTCACTTTTAATGAGCTCTATGGCAAAAAATGTTAAAAATCCCAATAAACATGGCACATTGTAAAAAAAAGGGGTTTGATATAAATTGATGGCAAGCATGATTTTCTTTTTCTACAGGTAGGAAATAAATCCATGAGTTACAGTTGTATGAGTGTTTCATTCCACTGACGCCAGGGGGGATTTGCTGAATTTTAGTGCCTGTCTCCTGAGCATTAAAGGCCCTGTCCAGGGACACACTAACTTCCTACCACTTTGTAAAATGAGCCAATTCAAAGTATCTCTAAATCTTATACATAAGCATAGCTCCCAAGTGTCCCTCATTTGGAGGGACTGGACTCAAACTAGGGCACTGCTAAAAGGGGCACAAATACGCTGCTACAAGGGGTATCCCAAACTGCTCACCCAAATATGCACTGCTATAAGGGGCATCCCAAACTGCTGCTACTATGGGCACCTGAAACTACTCACCCACAAATGCGCTGCTACAAGGGGTATCCCGAGCTGCTCACCCTCAAATACGCTGCTGCAAGGGGTATCCCACACTGCTTACCCACAAATATGCTGCTACATGGGGCACCCCAAACTGCACTGCTAAAAGGAGCATCCCAAATGGATCAACCATAAATGCACTTTTCACGCACATCTGTACTGGCACAAGGGGCATCCCAAATTGGGGAAAAACATTAAAACAAGCATCTCAAATTGGTGAAAGCATTGAAGAAGTAGCCACGTCATACTTTTTCGGAGAGTATATAAGAAATTAAAAACAAAACTAAGCACCGGCCATTTGTGAAGCATTCTCGTTGGGAGATGATCATTGCCTCCAATTGTCCCTTATCTGTTCTTAGCTGAATTGAGCAGAGCCTTGGATTTGCTGTGTGTGCTTGCCCATTGTTTTGGTGCTGTTATACATGTGACTGGGGATGTGGGAATTTCATACAACAGGGTCCAAAAACAAAGCCCAGTGTCTTTAAAGTCCTGGGTTTGGTTCCGCTTGTGATCTTATGTCAGACCCTGGTGAAGGTGGGACTGCGGCATCGTCATGCCAAATGGATGGAAAGCAGCGCTATTCATAGCATCCTTCAACCCTTCACAACCCTCATAAGTATGCATCATACCCTGCTCCAGAATAATTCATTACGTCTGGGTTATAGTCCACAATAGGGCGCTTTACTGAAGAGATGGCAAAAAAAGAGGCCCCTCCCAGCCCATATATACCCGGGACCTCCCACTCATTCCCCAGTTTAGTCTCTGCAGTCGGCGTCGACGGTCAAGATGATGGCTCTCTCTCTCCTTGCAGGTAAGCCGGGCTGCACAGCCCCCGGCACTTATGTCCTATTTCCACCCGGGCCATTTTAAAAATGCCTGCCAGCTATGGCTGCATGGTCCGGGTGATGGTAGGAGCAGCTATTAGAGGTGTTTTTTACAATGGAGCTAGACTCCACCACAAATCCCCTGCCAAAGGGTAGGCGGCTCAGGTTGGTGATCCTGATATGCGATGCCCTGTCCATTTTATAGCCCTCATTACATGGCTCCAAATGTAACCATGGGCTTTTCCCCCTGCTTCCCTGTTCCCGGTTAGTTGGGGGGGGCGGTCATTGTATCGGTGTTTGAGTGTGTATGTTTGTACTGTCTCGCGCTGGCAGCGTTTCTTCCCCTCTCCTCCATTCTGCTATTCTGGCCATTTGAACGTCCTGCGCGCACACTCCAGCTCTGGAGTGGTGGCGGGCCGGTGACGTCAGCCCGCAGCCCTATTGGCTGGGGAGCGCGGCCTGTGGTTGGTCCCTGCATTTTGAAGGGAGCGGGGCCTAGCGCTCAGCGTGCTCCGCTGCGGCCCGCCCCCGTCCTCCTCCTCACGCCTGGCTCCCAGCCCTATTGGGGCCCCGCGCCTGGTTTATGACCCCTAGTGACATTAACACTAGCGGCGAGTCGTTATATGATGTTTGCGCTAGATTGGCCAACATTGAGATATTGATTGCTAGCTCTGCAGCCCGGTTGGCTCCAGCTAAAGGACGGCACATCTGCGCCAGCCTTTGCGCTAACATCATGATTAAATCATTGTCTGTCTGTACCCCTGTAGTGGAAGGGAAAATTGTTCAGATTCTGATCCCTCTGCTGATCAGCCAGCCATGGCACTGATGCCGGCAGGCTTCTTACTCAGAGTTTTGAGGTACTTGCCATTTTTGCTTTTTTGTTATCTGGTTCTCTAGGAATGGGAACGGCTTGCTGGTTCTCGGTATACCTACAGGGTGGGATAGAGGTGTCCTTTCCCCGCGGATTGGTCTAGTGTTGGTCAATTTCCCCTGAGGTGGACGCCCCCTTCCTGGGGTTGTCTGTTACGTCTGTGGCGCATTCCCTCGCTTCCACTACCTGATGGATAGTGAGGACTGATGTATTGAGTAACAGGACTCCCATGCCCTTGCCTGTGTGGTTCGCCTTGCACCCGGTGGGTGCCTTTGCTATTACGGCCATGGCTATTAGGACCTATTCAGGGGCCTTCTTTACGGCTTCCATGTGGATCCTTCTAGGGCTGAATTAGAGCTTGTCACAATGTGAGCTAATTATCCCCACCTTAGATGACACCATTCGGCGGTATAGCAGGACCTCGGCCTAGTGGTCTCTTCCAGTTGTCCGGTCTGGTGGCACCGGTGGGCAGCTGATAATGCTGTTAGGAAGGCGTTCAAGGGGCTTCCCTCTGTTGGATTGCGCCTGTTGGTGATCGTTGGATCTCTGGCTAAGGGAGGTAAGTTTCCCCAACGCAATAAGCAGCCTTCAATCCCTCCTTTCATGGGCCTGGGTCAGGCAGGGGGTTCCCTTTGCTGGACAAATGGGAGATTCTGGGGCAAAGGCAGTTGCCGTGCCCCATCCGGATCCTTATGGGGTGCTATGCCCAAATCCACTGCTAGTCCACTCAGCATTGAGAGGGCGCCTTCACCCTTCTGGTGGGGGACGGCTGCTGCTCTTCACTCCTCTTCTCAGATTCTTATCACGGTTCCTACGGACCCTTGGGCTGCTCAGGGCCTGTTGCTGGTGGTACAAAGCCTTCTGGCCATGGGGGCCGTCCATCAGGTCCCCCGGGGAGATAGAGGTCAGTGTTAACAATCTCTTTACAGTGCCCAAAAGGGATGGTCCCGTTAGACCCATCCGAGAACTAATCTTTTCAACAAGTTCATCAGAACCTGACTTGTCCCATGGTAACGCTGCGCTACGTCTTCAGTTCCCTGCGCCCCGGGAACCTAATGACTTCGACAGACATCTTGGATGCTTATCTTCATGTGCTGGTTATTCTAAGCATACAGCACGTCCTGCTCCCGAATAGTCATAACATGTGGGTAGTCCTCCGCCTCCGGCGCCGTGCACTGCAGACATGTGGAAAACAAGCTCCTCCCGGCCCTACATATACCGCGGGACCTCCCACAAATCCCCAGATTTCTCTGCAGTGCTGGAACTGCGAAGACATGAAGTATCACGCTCTCGCAGGCGAGCGGGCCTTATGGCCCAAGGTCCTGTGGGACTATTTCCACCCGTCCTCTTCTGAAGAAATATGCCTCCCAGCCTAGGCTCCGCGGGTCGGGTGAAGGTAGGTAGCACCTGGTGTGCTGAATGGAGCCATGCTCCTCCGCAATCCCCCTCCATAGGGTAGGCGGTCAGGCCGATGGTGAGCCTCTAGAGGATGCCCCTCCCGCAATTTTGCCCGTGCCCCTCACAGAATTAGTCCATGGACACCGTCAGCCTCCCCCTCGCTTCCTCCCGTAACTCGGGGGAAAAGAAGGGGGGGGGGTATGTGTGGCAGCCCTAGTGCTAATTCGCCTTTAGACTTCGGTTCCTGAGTTAGGGGGTCAGTGTCGCGTCTCGCTATACAGCGTGTGCGGCCCTTTTTACTAACTATCTGCTGCTCGGCAGCTTCATTCAGCGTGTCAGCATGAGAGGTATACTTATTCCCCTCTGTTCTACCTTTTCTGTCAGTTAGAGCTTAGCGCTCTTTGGGGGAGGCAGAGACTTGGCATGACGCGTCTTGCGTCACAGCCTGGCCTGGCCCTACCCTCGAGGTTCGCTGGCGCCATTTTCTCTATCTTCCCGTGCGCGCGTGGTGTGGCTCGTCTCCTCCCTCGGTCATGTAAGTGCCCTCCGGGGCGGTATGGTTTCTAGGTTTTTTCAAACAGAGCATGGCACTGACTCCTCTCCCCTTGTCCCATTGTGTCTTTCAGAAGCCAAGACTTCGTTACCGGCCCCGGCCTAACTTATATTACACGGGTCCTCTTTACAAATCTCCTACATTTCTAGCGGGTTGCGGCATCCAGGGTTGCTTATTGCATAATTCCCTGCGTTATACTGCATAAAAATCACCATATGGAGGCATTTCACAATTATGGAACCGGGGTCCCTCTGGGACGTGACCGGCTGTGTGCAGTGTGTGGCCAGCCCCTGGCTGAGGCCGACAGGGCACAGGTCTGTGGACAGTGTGCAGCACAGGCATTGCTAACAGAGGATCCTCCCTTCCTCACCCCCGTCTCCCCGCTCCCAAACATCGCTCATGATGAGTCCCACTCCAGCGGGGATGACCTGCAAGAGGTGCCACGAGCGTTGCCCATGGAGGAGCCGGTGCTCTCTGGATTGGCGGAGCGTATGGGCCCTGGTAAAAAGCGGTCCCTGACGCCCCCAGGCTCTCCGGTTCCTAACGATACCGATGATTCTGCTGATATGCAGGACCCTGACCCTTCTGAGGAAGGTGAGCTATTCTCAGACTCGGGCTCCTCCCATGGGATGCCCGCGGCCCGTGAGGAATCCGAGCCTGGCTCCTGGGGTCTGTGTGACACGGATGAAATCCTGATCAAGATTTTTGAGGTCTTGTCAATCTCTCCCCCAGGGGAGATCCCCAAGCCTAAAAGGGAAAGCTTCCATACAGCGCCGCCGCGCTTGGAGTTCCTAGAACAGGAACTTTTCCAGAACATTATATCCCAGGAATGGGAATTGCCTGGTAAGCTCAAAGGGATTCCAGGGGTCTGGGAATGGAAGTACCCCTTTCCCCCTGATGTGGTCAATTTATGGTCAGCTCCCCTGGTGGTGGACGCGCCGGTTATAGGGGTCACGAACCCCCCTTTTATGACTGCTCCCTTTTATCGTACCCTTGCTGAGGACCGGCGCATTGACAGACTGGCCTCACACGCCTTCTCGTGTGCTTGGACGGCCTTGCGCCCGGTTTGTGCCGCGGCCATCACTGTGGTGGCCGCCAGGACTCTTGTCAGAAAGATACTGGATCACCGCCCTGAGGATCTTCCTTGGGGGGTGTTTAGTGCCCTATCAGACTGCGAAGCCTTTGTGAAGTTTATTCTATCGGCACTGGATGACACCATTAAGATGTGTGCTAGGAGCTCAGTACTTGAGGTAACCATTTGCCGCCTGGTCTGACTGCGACAGTGGGGCGCCGATGGAGCTACAAAAAAGGCTCTCACTTGCCTTCCATTCAGAGGACGGAGGTTATTCGGGGCCTGCTTGGACCTTTTTGGCAAAAAGGCTATAGCACCCCTCCGCAGAAGGCCGCTCCGGCCTCCACGAGGCAGGGTCACCCCTCCACCTCCCTACGTTAGTGTTAAACGTGAATCTGAGGTGTGTTTCCAGTTGTTCGTCGTGGATTTCCAGCATGGCGCGGGCAGACAGCGCCCTGGGCCTTCTGGCAGGACCAAGTCCAAATCTGCCAAAACCTCGCAAGCCGTTTGGGCGAGGGGGCGACTGCACAGCTGTCTCACATCCAGGAATATGCCTTCGCCTTCTGGTGGTTCCGGGATGTAACCCACCTGGGCTCAGGATGGGTTCTCGCTGGCGGTCCCCCCTCAGTTTCCTGTCAGGGTGTTTTTAGCCCCTGCTCTCCCTTCTGAACCTGGCGCAGGCCGGACTGGGCCTGCAGTGTTGGGCGCGCCTTGTCAGTTACCTTAACGGTATGTGGCCATGGCCCCTATACATTTTTACGAGGTAGTAATAACCATCCGTTTGGGCTACGGATAAGAAATGTGGACAGCACCAGTGAATATTTCTATAGGTGCACTACTCTGTGGGTTAATACCCAAAAAACCAAATGTCTTAGTTTGGGGTAACCTCTACACCCCCTGCCAAAAAGCCCAACAGAGACTCACTATTGCACTCAAACAATCAATTTATAAATCCATTTTATTGTAGCATATTGTTTAAAACCAATTTAAAAACAATTTTACTGAACCATATGCATGGTAAGCCACCAGGGGGCGCACTCCCTCATCAACAATACAATCTCATATACATATAAGTAATTTCAAAGTGATTCTGTGCTAATCTATCAATAAATTCATATATATACAACTATACTAAAACTTAATATACAATTCATAATTAATATCCTCACCCTAATAAAGTGCCAGTGCTTCCATCACAAATAGAACCTTGTGCAAAATATTTAAGCCCATTCACAGAGAGCAAGGGCACACAAACAACACACAACAAACAAGTGCTTACTGTTAGTATGGTGACAGGAAGGCCCCCCTCAGGCGCAGACCAACGCGTTTCGAGCCCCCTATGGGCTCTTGCTCACGGTCAGTATGTGTGTGGGGGCAGAGGGCCACAGCCCTCCTTAAATACATACCCTCCCGACCACTCCCACGCCTGGCCCCAGCTGAATGTGGTGATTGCATACTCCGGCCGGAAGTACGCAAATCACCACAACTGCGCATGCGCACCTGCGCTCCACGCTGGAACGCACAGCTCACACTGGTACTGGCCCCATCCCCCACGCTGATAGGTGGGAGGTGGATGGTAATGGGCCAGATACAGCCAGGCGGGGGAGCCATCGTTCAGGAACACATTTAACCCCTTCCTCACTTATCTTTATACATTTCCTGCTACTTGCTTAATCCAAAGTCTTGTTTACACATAATCTATATTTATACTTAACGGCATCTAATATATACATTACATTTTATGGGTAAATATACTTTACAACTACCGGTCACAGTACAGCTGGATTTCCTCTGCATCCATTTATACAATTTCAATAACAGGAGGAGAGAGGGACAAAGATCCAGAGAAAGTTTTTTGAATCCACAGCATTTTTATCAGTTGGCTTCTTTCTCAATAAAGTTCTAATATTAAACATCTATATATATGTTTGTGCATCTCCAAACACAGGGGGGAGAGAGGGATAAAGTTCCCAGGTGAACCACCTCAGTCAGTCCAAGATATGCAGGCACAATTGCCATCTAATGGCAACTATCCCTCACATTATTGATGTCTATTTATAGATTTTATAAGCCCCCTGAAGCGACAGGGGGAGAGCGGGATAAAGATCCGAAGTACAGATACTCAAAAACAACAGAGGCAGATGCTAGCTATTAATGTCTATATTGCACTATATTTGGCCTCTATATACAAGAGTACAACTCTCAAGGAAAGGGGAAGGGGGAAAAGGACGGGGGGGGGGGGGGGGGAAAGGGAAAAGGAAGCCCAGTCTAAAGTAAATATATTCAGATATGCATCCCAGTTGCCAATCAGTGTGGCAAAGGGGGTCTGGAAGATGTTATTGACTATTTGTCATTCAAATTCCTCATGTTCCACAGAGATTTACTCAGGAAAGGGGGAGGAGGGGTTTGACTACAGAATGTAAGGTTCAAACATCAACATTGATGTAAGTCCTTTGTTTTGCTACGGGTGAAGCTTTAAAGTGGACCAACACCCAGGGGGGATCGGCCCGGGAATCTATAAGATTCCGGGACCGATCAGATCCCTCCCCGTGGGGCATCCGAAATCGGGATGTCCTGCAGGGAGGAACCCCCCAGGAGGCCCACAATCCTCACCTTACCGGTGATCCAACGGCGCATGCGCGAGACGTGGCCGCGTCTCTCGCTTCCCTCTAGCAGGGCGCGCTCCCACGCCGGCTGTTTTGTGAATGGCCGGCGCAGGCGCGCTCCCTGTTAGAGGGAAGCGAGAGACGCAGCCAATGACAGCGCTCTGGTATGCGCGTCCAAGCGGCTTTGGACGCGCATACCAGAGCGGCTCTGAGCGCTGTCATTGGCCGGACGAGGTCACGTGGGAGCGGGGAGAGGTGAGTTTTTGCGGCGATCGGGGGGGTTTCACACAGCGGGGCACCCCCGATCGGGGTGCCCCACCTAAGTGGACCAACACCCAGGATAGTCAAAATCCTGGGTGTTGGTCCACTTTAAGGAAGGCCGGGGGCCCAGTCCTCTATATAAGGTGGCAATGCATCAATAACATCAGCATATATTTACAGTAATTACTCCATGTGATTAATTACATCCAATCAAAAATAGAGATCCACAGTGCACTTTGTTCTCCGTGTGTGTAGATTCTTTTCTGCTTCAATCTCCAATTTGCTCCTTGCCACCAACACATCTTAACGGAAGCCCGGCTTCTTCCTCTTGCCAGTATCATATAATACCCTTGATAATAGACTTCCCCATCATCTCCCGGGCATCCCAACAAGAAGAGTCGCCAGTTGCTACTACACCAATAAAAAAGGAAAGGTGACACATTATATATCTACACACCTAATAAGTGTACATAAACCGTGAAACACCCCCCATCCCCACTGCACACTCCCTACCCACCCCCCCAAACACCCCCCCCCCCCCCACTCCAATACAATGCTATTATGTGATTCTTAAACAGGGACAATCTATGTCCAAATTTGGACCAGTTGAAATCCCCAAAACTATACATAAAACTAAAAATAGTGATCAACAAAGTAAAATATATTACTATCATCCCACTTAGTGACTAACTAAACAATATGTATGATATCATACTAATGTGTGTTACCCTAAATATGGTGTGAAGGCTACATCTTCGTTTAGGCCCCATGGGGCTTGGGTATCTAAATCATAGATCCAGCGTAGGTTGGTCTGCGCCTGAGGGGGGTCTTCCTGTCACCATACTAACAGTAAGCACTTGTTTGTTGTGTGTTGTTGCTTACCATGCGTTTTAAACAATATGCTACAATAAAATGGATTTATAAATTGATTGTTTGAGTGCAATAGTGAGTCTCTGTTGGGCTTTTTGGCAGGGGGTGTAGAGGTTACCCCAAACTAATACATTTTTACGAGGTAGTCTGGACCCCATGGACCTATGGCAGGCCTAGCTATACTACCTTTGCAAGCAATCCATATATGACATATCTGTCTTAGGTCACGGTCCTCTGCGCGGGGGGGGGGGTTTCGGCCTCTTGCGAAGCTCTAGCCCTTCTCAGCTTCTCTGGGGTCTGCTCACCCCAAAGATTATTCTAGTCAGTGTTACAGGATCAACCCTGCAGCTTAAGGCACTGTAGGGGCCTCCCTTCGTGCCCAGGCTACTAGCCTGGCGGGTCTGGGGACACGCCTGAGGTGGGCTTCGGCGTTGGGACCTACCGGGTCGTCTTCCTTACTCCCCAGCCTCTGCATCAGACGAAGTGGGTCGGTTGGCCGACAGTGTCCCCTGGAAGCTACTGGATCGTTGCTTAAACACCTCATCCCCTCACGGTCACTTATCCACTATTCCCCGTCCCGGGAAATCGGTTCAGGCTTGCTGCCTTCTTCTCTGGCATTAGGGGCCCCCCTTTACTTGCGCCTTGCCTTCACCAAGCCGGATGGCAACTGGTGGGCCTGTCGGTGGCACATCAAGATGATGTCATTTATGTACCGAGCCCTCTGGCTCTTCGGCGCAGTAGGTTACTAAACCTTCATATGTCCCAGCACCCCGGTGCTTGGTCTGTGCTCAGGCCTTCTTGGTAAGGTGGTTCCTCTGGAACTTCCCATATGCAAGGGCCCTGTCAGGGGGGCACCTCCCTTCCTTACTAGCATCTCCTAGAGTATGGTCCCCCTGGGTACCAAGTCTCACAGGTTTGGAAAGGGAGAGGTAAATCTCTCCCACGACCCACGGGGTTCTAGGTTGGGCCCTTAGAGGGTCCATCTTATCTGCTGGGCTTGCTGAAACGGTGGCCCCCTTTGAATCTATATGGCGGGCTTCCCCCTCCCTCAGGTCCGGTCGGTTCATGAGGGATTCCTGGCCCGTTGAAAGACGATGGCATGTTTTTAAATGCTGGTTTAAAGTTTGTGACAGGTTGCTACCTCTGGAGGGTCCCTGTCCTTGGCATGGGTGGGGTTCCCCCCCCCTGCGCTTCTCAGCGGTATTCGCTTCTATGGATGCCCTTAGCGGCAGGTTATGCCATCCCGGGTTGCCCAGGGAGCCTAGCGTGGCTCTGAGGGGTCTCCCTTCTGACACAGGGCCTCTGCCCTTGCCCCTACTGTCCCAGCATATTCTGAATCCTGTCGGTGGGCCTGAGTATTTAGGCTTAGCCTTGTTATTTCATATGCCTTCTTTTCATCATCCTACCTTTGGGTTCTGCGCACGGCTGGCCGGATAATGAGCCCCATGGGATCTATGGCCTAGGCGGCCTTGGGAGTAATGACTCGCAGACGCCTCTGCTGAGGGCTGCGGAATTGTGACATCCCTGTTGGGGTGCGGTCCTGCCCTTATCAGGTCTCTCCCTGTTTCAGATCAAAGGCCCCTGTCTGGGGACTGATTGCTAACCGCCCCTTGGGGGCGGGCCTCATCTTCTGGGTGACTTAGTATGAGTGGAGGTTTGGGAGCTAGCTCCCCAGCCTTCCTTTACTCCACCTATAATGGCTTGGTGGTATCCCATATTGACTGGCATGGGCCTTAGTCTCTTCCCTGTGAGACGTTATCGGTTCCCAAGGCCTTAAAGCCCAAGGCCTTAAAGTCCCCATCTGGGGACTCTGATGGTGTAGGCCTGTCTGGGCCTTCCTGCAGGAGTCTGGTTCTGTCACCCTTGTAGAGTTTTCTCTTTGGGTTTGCTTAACTGCACCTCCCCAGTAGTTCCATAAGTCCCTGTGGGGATCAATCCTTTCATCCTGTTACCCTGCGGACTTCCTGGGGATTCTGCCTGGATACGGTATCAGCTGCCCTGTAGGCCAGGCCGCTCTTCTGGGGCCTCCTGACTCCGTCAGGCTTGGGCCTGAGACGATGGTTCTGGCTTATTATTTCCTGACGCTATGTATACACATATATACATGTACACCTATATACGGCTACAGGTACCCCATGCCTGGGGGTGTTCCCTTTACCCTGGGCTTCTGGTCCAGGTGGTCTGTTGGACCCTTGGTTCAGACCCTTAGTATAGCCATGGGCTGGTTGCTAATAATACTAAATGTGAGGGCCTACATCCCTCTACAGGTTTTGCACTTCTCCCCATGCCGGCCTCCTTGGCCTTTAGGGGGACTGCTGTTCTTGGAGTCTACGGGCGCCTCCCTAGGTAGGCGCCTGATATCTGTTCCACCGCCATTGCGCCTTGGATCAATCCTTCTGGATGCTCTCTGATTCTGGGGAAGCCTTGGCTTCCTGATAATTAAGAGTCTGTACTCCCGCCTTGGTCGGGTGCCCTGTTTTTTGTTCCCCTTGGGGGTGTTACAAGAGCTGCCACATGGCCTCCTTGCCTGTGAGCTGGTTGGGTCACTACACTGACCTATGTTCCTTCAGGGGAGCGTCTCTTCCCCGTTACTGTTTACTCTGTTATCATGGGTGCTTGGGTGTCACTTACCCTTCAGCACCAGGGTTCTTTTCTCTGTTAGTTCAAATACTTGACTTATGGCCTGTCTCTGTTCATACCTTCTTGGTTCTGTTATGAGACTGACGTTGGAGCCTCTGCTCTTGTCTTACCTGTTGCAAGTTTTGCAGGTGACAGCGCCTTTACTGTCCGCTGTGCCTTGTTTTTTCTGGGGATCCCACGCTGCTTATGGACACTGCTATTGGATGTCCCACATGTTATGACTATTCGGGAGCAGGACGTGCTGTATGCTTAGAATAATACAACTCTGTGAAGTACTCACCTGTAGAGTTGATATTATACGCATACAGCATGTCCTGCTCCACCCCACCCTGGTTTCACTAATTCTGGATCCCCTGTATGGTGATTATCATCATTAAGATATTGCTACCAGTTATTCTGGGTGGTTGGTTCCTCCTGGCTTCTCTTCTCACTGCTTTTCAATGCTGGGGATTTGTGGGAGGTCCCGCGGTATATGTAGGGCCGGGAGGAGCTTGTTTTCTACATGTCTGCAGTGCACGGCGCCGGAGGCAGAGGACTACCCACATGTTATGACTATTCGGGAGCAGGACGTGCTGTATGCGTATAATATCAACTCTACAGGTGAGTACTTCACAGAGTTGTATTTTTCCAGGGCACCAGCGGTTCCTCAGGTTTGCAGTAGAGGAACGACACTACCATTTGTGGCACTCCCCTTCGAGCCCACCTTGCCCACAGGGGTTACTCAAGGTGTTGGCAAGCGTGATGGCCTTCTCAGAGCCCGTAGTTATTCGCATTCTTCTCATTAAGTCTCCTTCACTCCAACTGGCGGAGCTGGACACCTGGACGGTGGTGGCGACACTGGAGTGGTTTGGGTGGGTGATCAATTACCACAAGTTCTCTCTCTCTCCCCATCCCGGGTGATCGCCTTCCTGGGTATGACTCTGGATACCACTCAGGCCAGGGTTTTCCTCCCTCAGCAGAAAGTGGTCGCCTTTCAAGCGCCGATTCATGTTTTACTGTCCAATCTTCATCCATCCTTCCGGTAAGGGATGCAGCTGGTGGGACATATGGTGGCCTGCTTCTAGGCAGTGCCCAATGCTCAATTTCACATGTGGTTTTCTTCAGATCCATCTTCTTTCAGCCTGGGAAAGGAATTGTCCCCTGTCTCTGGTTCAGGCCTTTGCTTTAAATAGGTATCCTCTGGTCCCGCGGTCCCCTCTCGAGTGGCTGGACTTGAGAATCTTCTGGGGGCAGATCATTCCTGACACAGTACTGGGAGACGGTCACTACGGTTGCCAGACTGTCAGGCTGGGAGGGCTACTGGGTGAGCCCTCCAAAATTCTAGGGGCTGTGGGGCCCTCAGGAGGCACACGCCCCTATTAATGTTCTGGAGTTGAGGGCGGTTCGGTTGGCGCTGGCGCAGATGACGCCTCACCTCCAGGGCCTACTGGTTCAGGTACGTTCCGACTACTGGGCTGCGGTCACTTGCATCAATTATCAGGGAGGGACTCAGAGCAAGAGTGTCCTCCAGGAGGTGTCGTTGGTCCTATCCTGGGTCTAGGACAATTTTCCGTGCATCCCTGAGCGGGGGAGGGGCTTCTCGCTGGGGAGAATGGTCCCTTAACAGCGAGGTCTTCCTATCTCTCTGTCACAGGTGAGGGGTGCCGGTTGTTGATCTGTTTGTTTCTCGTCACAATCGCAAGCTTCCTGCATTTGTATCACTGTCCCAGGATCTTCTGGCTCTGGCGGTGGATGCCATGTCTCTATCCTGTCCGGGGTTCGGTCTCCTGTACCTTTTTTACCTCTGTTCCCCTTCTGGACTAAGTCTTACGTAAACTGATTCAAGAAGGATTGCCAGTTGTTCTGGTGGCCCCCAGGTGGCCAAGACAGGTGTGGTTCGCAGACGTCGTGCAGCTGACGGTCGATCAGTACCCTCTGCCCTGGTTCTGGATCTTCTCACTCAAGGACGGCTCTGTTTCCCCAATGTACATACGCTGGCTTTGACGGCATGGCTGCTGTTGCCTCCATCCTAGAGGAGAGGGTATGTCTGATGCTGTTGTTCAGACTCTGGTCAGAGCTAGGAAGAAATTTTCTCCTAGCAGCTTCTACAGGACCTGGTGGACCTACATTGTCTGGTGTGAGGCTGGTGCCTTCCCCTGTCGGGGGTTCCTCTTTCCTTGGATACTGGAGTTCCTTCAACATGGTCCTGATTTGGATTTTTCAGCTTGGCGCTCTGAAGAGGCATGTTTCCGCCTTGGCTGTTCTCTTCCAGAGGTCCTTGCTCTTCATCCTTGTTTCCGGTTTGGATTTGAGTTTGGTATTGTCTGCCCTTCGGGGTCCTCCTTAGAATCTGTGCATGAAGCTGCACTGTTTATTCTCACCTTGAACGTTGCCTCCTTGGTGGCTATTTCTTCTGTCTGACGTGTTTCTGAGTTGGTGGCTCTGTCCATTCAGGCCCCCTACTTTGAGAGACACTAGGACAGGGTGGTTTTGAACCGGACTTCTTGCATAGGGTTGTCTCTGCCTTTCACTTTATTCAGGACATTGTGCTTCCTTCCTTATGTCCTAATCCTGGTAATGACAAGGACGGGGCCTTGCTTCTCTGAATGTTGTCAGAAACTTGAAATACTACCTGGTGGCCTCAGTGCCTTTTCAGGAAGACCGACGCCTTGTTTGGGGTACCCTTTGGTCCAAAGAAGGGTTTGGCGCCGGTCAGGTCTACCATTAGCATATGGATTCTTCAGGCCATTGTTAGGGCCTATTCTGTTAGGGGAAAGGTTCCCCCTTTTTCCGAGTTACTGTTCATTTTACTTGTGCTGTTGGGGCCTTTAGGCCTTTTCAGCACCAGGCTTTGGTTGAACGAGTTTGTAAGACTGCTACTTGGTCTTCTGTTCATACCTTTTCCAAGGTTGATGTTCGGGCCTCAGCGGATGCTGTTTTGGCCGCAAAGGTCTACAAGTTGCAGTATTTTGAACTGCGCATTGTGGCCTTGCTTTGGGATCCCCACCCGTTGTTAGACACTGCTACTGGATGTCCCAGACGTAATTAATTATTCTGGAGCAGGATGTGATGCATACTTAGAATAATACCATTCTGTGAATACTCACCTGTAGAATGGATATTATCAGTAAGCATCACACCCTGCTCCATCCCTCCCTGAGTTGTATTCTGGATCCTCTATATGGTGAATTTTTCCTTGTTAATGTTGTTAATTTGTTATTGGCTTCTCCTGGTTCCCTTACTGCTTACATATGCTGGGGAATGAGTGGGAGGTCCCGGTTATATATGGGCCGGGAGGGGCCTCTTTTTTGCCATCTCTGCAGTAAAGCGCCCTCTTGTGGACTATAACCCAGACGTAATGAATTATTCTGGAGCAGGGTGTGATGCATACTGATAATATCTATTCTACAGGTGAGTATTCACAGAATGGTATTTTTACAGCCATTTTTGGGTACTCAGAACCAAACTTTTGCGTCACATTTAGGCCAAACTTACCAAACCTGAACTTCTACAGGTTCACTCATTACTAGTAGTCTCAAATAACAACAAAAAAACTGAGCTTTTCTGCAGTATATTGGAAGGTTTTATTGTCACTTAGAGAACTGATGTCCGTTACATTCAAGGATACCACCTGGAATCTAAAAAGAATGGTGGAAGAAGATTTTCCAGTATTTTTTTCTTCTTGAGGTCCACCTGAGTCCACCTCACTTAATCTTCAGGGAAGCAGAAAATATAGGGGGACCAATGTAACCTCTTTTGTTCAAACAGATGCAAGGGAAAAAACGATTTGTTATTTGGGTAGCGCTCTTGATCAAAAAGAAATGCTGCAACTTGTTTTGAGAGGCTTGCTGAAAGGGAAAAATATATGGCAGAGGTTATTGTGTAAGGAAGATGAGCCAGGTGGAAAAAATCTTCTTATTGTCGTTCTAAGAGTGTGTTCTAGAGGTTTTTTGTACCACTGACACTTTTTCTTGTACCGTGGTAGTTGGTTACCCTCTAGTAAGTTTGATCTTGACTGTTCAGGTGGCCAATTATATGCACTTTTCTCAGCCTTCTAAGTTATAAGGTAATGTGATGAGATAAATACATAGAGAATTTAAAAACAAACGATACCTGAAGAAAGGAATGTTCATTTCATATAAAGCAAAAGGCACCTACGGCCACAGCCCAGAGGTTGAGAAACCTTCCCTGGGCCCCTGGTGATCAACCGCTCCTGTAAATTTTAACACGTTTTCAACCTGCTTTAAAAGGCATTGTTTAAACAAAACAACTCTGGGTTTGTAGCCATTTGGCTTTGGGTGAGCTTTCAGAAAGAGAGGAAGTTTATACTAACTATAAAGCAATAGAGAGGGTCTTTGTAAGGCTTCATCCAGGTCCCTCGCTGCACCTTGTGCAGCACCGTGCTCTCGTTAAGCTTCTCTTCCTGTCTCCCTCTGACGTGGTGACGCCCCCGCCATCAGTCATGATGAGCTGCCACACCCTTCTCCATTGCAGTGAATAGAGGAGGTGTGGCAGCTCACCGTGACTGATGGCGTGGGCTTTGTCACATAGGAGAAACAAGGGATCTGGATGAAGCTTTTCAGGTAAGTTCTGCAGCCCTGGACTAGGAGCGACGGTCTGTGAGCGAGAAAAGATGAGTATAGCTTTTTTTAATGTTTTGACTGAAAATTGACTTTAATGAAAATAAGCACTCACTAGCAATAAGCACCTCACTAGAGCAGTTGGCAAACGATATTTGTCCTTTAAGATTGGATCACCTAAAAGCTGCACAACCATATTATCATTGTGCTGATTCTTTATCTATATATCCTGATTTGAGAAATATGCATGGACCACTGACTATCATCTAGGGAATGATCCATCTCCAAAATACATTATTAGCCTAAATAATATTTATTCCATAACTAATCTAACAAGGGAGTTTACAAAAATGAGTGAGATGGGATGGGACAGAGCTGGAAAAGAGAGAGATGAGATGGGACAGAGCTGGGAAAAGAGAGATTTGGGATGGGGTAGAGCAGGAAAAGAGAGAGATGGGATGGGACAGGACAGGAAAAAAAAGATTGGATGGGACAAAGCTGGAAAAGAGAGAGATGGGATGGGACAGGGCAGGAAAAGAGAGATGGGATGGAACAGAGCTGGGAAAGAAGAGGTATGGGATGGGACACAGCTAGGAAAAGAGAGAATGGGATGGGGCAGAGATGGGAAAAGAGAGAGAGATGGGATGGGACAGAGCTGGGAAAAGAGAGAGATGGGATGGGACAAAGCTGGGAAAAGAGAGAGAGGCAATCGGACAGAGCTGGGAAAGAGAGAGATGGGATGGGACAGAGCTGGAAAAGAGAGAGATGAGATGGGACAGAGCTAGGAAAAGAGAGAGATGGGATGGGACTGAGCTGGGAAAAGAGAGAGATGCGAGGGGACAGAGCTGGGAAAGAGAGAGGCAATCGGACAGAGCTGGAAAAGAGAGAGATGGGATGGGACAGAGCTGGAAAAGAGAGAGATGGGATGGGACTGGGTTGGGAAAAGAGAGAGATGGTATGGGACTGAGCTGGGAAAAGAGAGAGATGAGATGGGACTGAGCTGGGAAAAGAGAGAGATGAGATGGGACTGAGCTGGGAAAAGAGAGAGATGCGAGGGGACAGAGCTAGGAAAAGAGAGAGAGAGGCAATCGGACAGAGCTGGGAAAAGAGAGAGATGGGATGGGACAGAGCTGGGAAAAGAGAGATGGGATGGGACAGAGCTGGGAAAAGAGAGAGATGGGATGGGACTGGGCTGGGAAAAGAGAGAGATGAGATTGGACTGAGCTGGGAAAAGAGAGAGATGAGATGGGACTGAGCTGGGAAAAGAGAAAGATGAGATGGGACTGAGCTGGGAAAAGAGAGAGATGCGAGGGGACAGAGCTAGGAAAAGAGAGAGAGGCAATCGGACACAGCTGGGAAAAGAGAGAGATGGGACGGGACAGAGCTGGGAAAAGAGAGAGATGGGATGGGACTGGGCTGGGAAAAGAGAGAGATGAGATTGGACTGAGCTGGGAAAAGAGAGAGATGAGATGGGACTGAGCTGGGAAAAGAGAGAGATGAGATGGGACTGAGCTGGGAAAAGAGAAAGATGAGATGGGACAGAGCTGGGAAAAGAGAGAGATGGGATGGGACATAGCAGAAAAGAGAGAGATTGGATGGGACAGAGCTGGGAAAAGAGAGAGATGGAATGGCACAGAGCTGGAAAAGAGAGAGATGGGATGGGGCAGGGCTGGGAAAAGAGAGAGATTGAATGGGAGAGAGCAGGAAAAGAGAGAGATGGGATGGGACAGAGTTGGGAAAAGAGAGATGGGATGGGACAGAGCTAGGAAAAAAGAGAGAGAGATGGGGTGGGACAGAGCTTGAAACGAGAGAGATGGGATGGGACAGAGCTGGAAAAGAGAGAGATGGGATGGAACAGCGCTGGAAAAGAGAAAGATGAGATGGGACAGAGCTGGAAAAGAGAGAGATGGGATGGGACAGAGCTGGAAAAGAGAAAGATGGGGTGGGACAGAGCTGGAAAAGAGAAAGATGGGATGGGACATAGCTGGGAAAGGAGAGAGATGGGATGGGACAGAGCTGGGAAAGAGAGAGATGGGATGGGACAGAGATGGGAAAATAGAGAGATGGGATGGGACAGAGCAGGAAAAGAGAGAGATGGGATTGGACAGAGATGGGAAAAGAGAGAGATAGGATGGGACAGAGCAGGAAAAGAGAGAGATGGGATGGGATAGAGCAGGAAAAGAGGGAGATTGGATGGGACAGAGCAGAAAAAGAGAGAGATGGGATTGGACAGAGATGTGAAAAGAGAGAGATAGGATGGGACAGAGCTGGGATTGGACAGAGATGGGAAAAGAGAGAGATGGGATAAGACAGAGATGGGAAAAGAGAGAGATGAGATGAGACAGAGCAGGAAAAGAGAGAGATGGGATGGGACAGAGCAGGAAAAGAGAGAGATGGGATTGGACAGAGATGGGAAAAGAGAGAGATAGGATGGGACAGAGCAGGGAAATAGAGAGATGGGATTGGACAGAGATGGGAAAAGAGAGAGATAGGATGGGACAGAGCTGGGAAAAGAGAGATAGGATGGGACAGAGCTGGGAAAAGAGAGAGATGGGATTGGACAGAGATGGGAAAAGAGAGAGATGAGATGAGACAGAGAAGGGAAAAGAGAGAGATGGGATGGGACAGAGCTGGGAAAGAGAGAGATGGGATGGGACTGAGCTGGGAAAAGAGAGAGATGGGATGGCAAAGAGCTGGAAAAGAGAGAGATGGGATGGGGCAGAGCTGGGAAAAGAGAGATGGGATGGGACAGAACTGGGAAAAGAGAGAGATGAGATGGGACTGAGCGGGGAAAAGATAGAGATGGGATGGGACAGAGCTGGAAAAGAGAGAGATGGAATGGGACAGAGCTGGGAAAAGAGAGATGGGATGGGACAGAACTGGGAAAAGAGAGAGATGAGATTGGACTGAGCTGGGAAAAGAGAGAGATGAGATGGGACTGAGCTGGGAAAAAAGAAAGATGAGATGGGACTGAGCTGGGAAAAGAGAGAGATGGGATGGGACAGAGCTAGGAAAAGAGAGAGATGGGGTGGGACATAGCAGAAAAGAGAGAGATTGGATGGGACAGAGCTGGGAAAAGAGAGAGATGGGATGGCAAAGAGCTGGAAAAGAGAGAGATGGGATGGGGCAGAGCTGGGAAAAGAGAGATGGGATGGGACAGAACTGGGAAAAGAGAGAGATGAGATGGGACTGAGCGGGGAAAAGAGAGAGATGGGATGGGACAGAGCAGGAAAAGAGAGAGATGGGATGGGACAGAGCTGGGAAAAGAGAGAGATGGGATGAGACAAAGCAAGAAAAGAGAGAGATGGGGTGGGACTGAGCTGGGAAAAGAGAGAGATGAGATGGGACTGAGCTGGGAAAAGAGAAAGATGAGATGGGACTGAGCTGGGAAAAGAGAGAGATGCGATGGGACTGAGCTGGGAAAAGAGAGAGATGAGATGGGACTGAGCTGGGAAAAGAGAGAAATGAGATGGGGCAGAGCTGGAAGAGAGAGATGGGATGAAACATAGCAGAAAAGAGAGAGATTGGATGGGACATAGCAGAAAAGAGAGAGATTGGATGGGACAGAGCTGGGAAAAGAGAGAGATGGGATGGGACAGAGCTAGGAAAAGAGAGAGATGGGATGGGACAGAGCTAGGAAAAGAGAGAGATGGGATGGGACTGAGCTGGGAAAAGAGAGAGATGCGAGGGGACAGAGCTGGGAAAAGAGAGAGAGGCAATCGGACAGAGCTGGGAAAGAGAGAGATGGGATGGGACAGAGCTGGAAAAGAGAGAGATGAGATGGGACAGAGCTAGGAAAAGAGAGAGATGGGATGGGACTGAGCTGGGAAAAGAGAGAGATGTGAGGGAGGACGGAGCTGGGAAAAGAGAGAGATGCGAGGGGACGGAGCTGGGAAAAGAGAGAGAGGCAATCGGACAGAGCTGGAAAAGAGAGAGATGGGATGGGACAGAGCTGGAAAAGAGAGAGATGGGATGGGACTGGGTTGGGAAAAGAGAGAAATGAGATTGGACTGAGCTGGGAAAAGAGAGAGATGGTATGGGACTGAGCTGGGAAAAGAAAGAGATGAGATGGGACTGAGCTGGGAAAAGAGAGAGATGAGATGGGACTGAGCTGGGAAAAGAGAGAGATGAGATGGGACTGAGCTGGGAAAAGAGAGAGATGTGAGGGGACAGAGCTAGGAAAAGAGAGAGAGAGGCAATCGGACAGAGCTGGGAAAAGAGAGAGATGGGATGGGACAGAGCTGGGAAAAGAGAGAGATGGGATGGGACTGGGCTGGGAAAAGAGAGAGATGAGATTGGACTGAGTTGGGAAAAGAGAGAGATGAGATGGGACTGAGCTGGGAAAAGAGAGAGATGAGATGGGACTGAGCTGGGAAAAGAGAGAGATGGGATGGGACATAGCAGAAAAGAGAGAGATTGGATGGGACAGAGCTGGGAAACGAGAGAGATGGGATGGCACAGAGCTGGAAAAGAGAGAGATGGGATGGGGCAGAGCTGGGAAAATAGAGAGATTGAATGGGAGAGAGCAGGAAAAGAGAGAGATGGGATGGGACAGAGTTGGGAAAAGAGAGATGGGATGGGACAGAGCTGGGAAAAAAGAGAGAGAGAGATGGGGTGGGACAGAGCTTGAAACGAGAAAGATGGGATGGGACAGAGCTGGAAAAGAGAGAGATGGGATGGGACAGCGCTGGAAAAGAGAGAGATGGGATGGGACAGCGCTGGAAAAGAGAGAAATGAGATGTGACAGAGCTAGGAAAAGAGAGAGATGGGATGGGATGGGACAGCGCTGGAAAAGAGAGAGATGGGATGGGACAGCGCTGGAAAAGAGAGAGATGGAATGGGACAGAGCAGGAAAAGAGAGAGATGGGATGGGACAGAGCTGGGAAAAGATAGAGATGGGGTGGGACAGAGCTGGAAAAGAGAGAGAGATGGGGTGGGACAGAGCTGGAAAAGAGAGAGATGGGATGGGACATAGCTGGGAAAGGAGAGAGATGGGGTGGGACAGAGCTGGAAAAGAAAGAGATGGGATGGGACAGAGCTGGAAAAGAGAAAGATGAGATGGGACAGAGCTGGAAAAGAGAGAGATGGGATGGGACAGAGCTGGAAAAGAGAAAGATGAGATGGGACAGAGCTGGAAAAGAGAGAGATGGGATGGGACTGAGCTGGAAAAGAGAAAGATGAGATGGGACAGAGCTGGAAAAGAGAGAGATGGGATGGGACAGAGCTGGAAAAGAGAAAGATGGGGTGGGACAGAGCTGGAGAAGAGAAAGATGGGATGGGACATAGCTGGGAAAGGAGAGAGATGGGGTGGGACAGAGCTGGAAAAGAAAGAGATGGGATGGGACAGAGCTGGAAAAGAGAAAGATGGGGATGGGACATAGCTGGGAAAGGAGAGAGATGGGATGGGACAGAGCTGGGAAAGAGAGAGATGGGATGGGACAGAGATGGGAAAATAGAGAGATGGGATGGGACAGAGCAGGAAAAGAGAGAGATGGGATGGGATAGAGCAGGAAAAGAGGGAGATGGGATGGGATAGAGCAGGAAAAGAGGGAGATTGGATGGGACAGAGCAGGAAAAGAGAGAGATGGGATTGGACAGAGATGTGAAAAGAGAGAGATAGGATGGGACAGAGCTGGGATTGGACAGAGATGGGAAAAGAGAGAGATGGGATTGGACAGAGATGGGAAAAGAGAGAGATGAGATGAGACAGAGCAGGAAAAGAGAGGGATGGGACAGAGCAGGAAAAGAGAGAGATGGGATTGGACAGAGATGGGAAAAGAGAGAGATAGGATGGGACAGAGCAGGAAAATAGAGAGATGGGATTGGACAGAGATGTGAAAAGAGAGAGATAGGATGGGACAGAGCTGGGAAAAGAGAGAGATGGGATGGAAAAGAGCTGGGAAAAGAGAGATAGGATGGGACAGAGCTGGAAAAAGAGAGATGGGATGGGACAGAACTGGGAAAAGAGAGAGATGAGATGGGACTAAGCGGGGAAAAGAGAGAGATGGGATGGGACAGAGCTGGAAAAGAGAGAGATGGGATGGAACAGAGCTGGGAAAAGAGAGATAGGATGGGACAGAGATGGGAAAAGAGAGAGATGGGATGGGACAGAGCAGGAAAAGAGAGAGATGGGATTGGACAGAGATGGGAAAAGAGAGAGATAGGATGGGACAGAGCAGGAAAAGAGAGAGATGGGATGGGACAGAGCAGGAAAAGAGAGATGGGATGGGACAGAGCAGGAAAAGAGAGAGATGGGATTGGACAGAGATGTGAAAAGAGAGAAATATGATTGGACAGAGATGGGAAAAGAGAGATGGGATGGGACAGAGCAGGAAAATAGAGAGATGGGATTGGACAGAGATGGGAAAAGAGAGAGATAGGATGAGACAGAGCTGGGAAAAGAGAGAGATGGGAAAAGAGAGATAGGATGGGACAGAGCTGGGAAAAGAGAGAGATGGGATTGGACAGAGATGGGAAAAGAGAGAGATGAGATGAGACAGAGAAGGGAAAAGAGAGAGATGGGATGGGACAGAGCTGGGAAAAGAGAGAGATTGGATGGGGCAGAGAAGGGAAAAGAGAGAGATGGGATGGGACAGAGCAGGAAAAGAGAGAGAGATGGGATGGGACAGAGCAGGAAAAGAGAGAGATGGGATTGGACAGAGATGGGAAAAGAGAGAGATAGGATGGGACAGAGCAGGAAAAGATAGAGATAGGATGGGACAGTGCAGGAAAAGAGAGAGATGGGATTTGACAGAGATGGGAAAAGAGAGAGATAGGATGGGACAGAGCTGGGGAAAGAGAGAAATGGGATTGGACAGAGATGGGAAAGAGAGAGATGGGATGGGACAGAGCTGGAACAAGAGAGATGGGATGGGACAGGGCTGGAAAAGAGAGAGATGGTATGGGACAGTGATGGGAAAAGAGAGAGATGGGATGGGACAGAGCTGGGAAAATAGAGAGATGGGATGGGACAGAGCTGGAAAAAGAGATAGATGGGATGGGACAGAGCTGGAAAAGAGAGAGATGGGATAGGACAGAGCTGGAAAAGAGAGAGATGGGATGGGACAGAGCTGGAAAAGAGAGATGGGATGGGACAGAGCTGTGAAAAAAAGAGAGAGATGAGATGAGACAGAGCTGGGAAAAAAGAGAGAGATGGGATGGGACAGAGCTGGGAAAGAGAGAGATGGGATGGGACAGAGCTGGGAAAAGAGAGAGATGGGATGGGACAGAGCTGGGAAAAGAGAGAGATGGGATGGGACAGAGCTGGAAAGAGAGAGATGGGATGGGACAGAGCTGGGAAAGAGAGAGATGGGACAGATCTGGGAAAAGAGAGAGATGGGATGGGACAGAGCTGGGAAAAGAGAGAGATGGGATGGGACAGAGCTGGGAAAAGAGAGAGAGATGGGATGGGACAGAGCTGGGAAAAGAGAGAGAGATGGGATGGGACAAAGCTGGGAAAAGAGAGAGATGGGATGGGACAGAGCTGGGAAAAGAGAGAGATGGCATGGGACAGAGCTGGAAAAGAGAGAGATGGGATGGGACAGCGCTGAGAACAGAGAGAGATGGGACTGGACAGAGCTGGGAAAGAGAGAGATGGATGGGACAGAGATGGGAAAAGAGAGATGGGATGGGACAGATCTGGGAAAAGAGAGAGATGGGATGAGACAGAGCTGGAAAAGAGAGAGCTTGGATGGGACAGGGCAGGAAAAGAGAGATGGGACGGGACAGAGCTGGGAAAAGAGAGAGATGGGATGGGACAGGGCAGGAAAAGAGAGATGGGGTGGGACAGAGCTGGGAAAAGAGATGGGATGGGATGGGACAGAGCAGGAAAAGAGAGATGGGATGGGACAGAGCTGGGAAAAGAGAGAGAAGCGATGGGACAGAACAGGAAAAGAGAGTATAAATAATGAATAAGCTGCCCCCCATTCACAGTAACAAGGGGGTCTCCAGGCGCCCGACCAGCCGGGAGCTGTTGTGGGGGGAGAAGGTAAGTGGCTGTATATTCTAAGTATGTCACACACCCCGCTTCAAGAAATTCATAACGTGTGGGTAATACTGACCTGCAGAGGGCGATATGCAGAGATGCCAGGAAAAAAGAGAGCCCCTCCCGGTCCATAAATACCTGGGACCTCCCACTCATTACCCAGTCTTCATCTCTGCAGACGGCGAGCAAGTCAGAAGATGTGGTCTCCTCCTTGCACAGGGGGATTTCAGGTAGCCGGGATGACTCCCGGCCCTTTAGTTATTTATTTCCGCTTGGATCTTTTTTTTATGTTACCTCATGCCTCCCAGCCTAGGCTGACGGTCCGGGTGAGGGTAGAAAAGCACCCTTGGTGCTTAAGAGCAAATGCTCTCCCGTGAGACCCTATATAAGAGGGTAGGCGGTCATCCGGGATGGTGACCCCGGTTTGGGATGCCCCGTCCCTTGGCCTTACACTTTGGGTGGTCTCCCCCTTTGGGTAATGCCCCTCTCTCTAGCGGGATAGCGGAGGGTAGGAGCAGGGCCCCTTATTCGGTGTTAGGTCCAAATTTTGAAATCATTAATTCTTAATAATGTTTTAATGTACTAATTTATTAAATTATCCTCCCAATAGTTATTAACTTATTTATTACTTCATAACAGCGTGTATTTCTCTGTCAAAACGGTGGTGTGGCCGCCATTTTTATGCAGGCTTTCTCCCTGAGGTAAAAGGGGCGGGGCCGGGCTTTAGGCGCGAGCCACGGCCCCCACCCTTCTATTTGGCGCTGATGCGGCTTGGATTCTGAGCGAGGAGCGGGGCCGGGCGTCAGGGTCAAAGCCACGGCCCGCTCCCCTCCTTCTGTCTCTTCTGAGACCGGCGCCGCGGCCGCACATGGCTGTGGTGCCGGCCTTTTTGCATTGTCATGGCGGAGGGGAGCTTCTCCCCTCACGCTTTCACTCTTGGGGGCAGGGCCGGGCTTTCCAGCACCGCGGCCTGTCCCTGTGTCACAGGCACCGCTGAGGTGCTTTTCTCTGTGCCTGTTTCCTCAGAAGGAGCTGGCCACGCCCCTCTTCTCTCCTCAGAGCTGCTCTTTACCTCACGGAGAGAGGAAGCTGTCTTCAGGACCACAGTGAGTGGCCCGGTGGGCCCCCCTTCTGTCCCATCACCTATAATTATATTTATGTCATATATATATATATTTTATACTCCGCTATTCTTATTAGCCTTTTTTATTATGTCTTTCGGATATAACCTACAGTGGTGTTAGGGGGTTTCTCCCGGTCCTAGGGTCCCTGGGATCTTAATTGGCTTATTGCAAATCTTCCCACTTGGGACATTAAAGGGGCATCCCGGGTTGCTTATTTGCGTAATTCCCTCGGTCATTGCGACCAACTATAAGTTCACCTTATGGAGGCATCCCCGGATACTGGGCTCGGGCTCCCCTCGGGGCAATCCCGGAAGTGTATGGTGTGTGGGGCATCCCTTACTGGCGATGATGTATATCTGTGTATACCATGCGCACAGCAGACTATTACGCGGCAGTCCGGACCCCAGGCGTCTGGTTCAGCGCCGCCGGTCTCTCCTCCCCCCCCCCTCCCAGTTTGATCCGTGCCCAGTCTGACGTTGTCATGGGCGGCCAGTTGCAATCGGAAAGGCTCCGGCTAAGAGAAAGCACTTGTCGCCGTCTTCACCGGCGGCCGACTTGGATGATCTTGATAATCTGGACTGGTCTGATTACTGATTTCTGAGGAAGGGGAGGTATATGAAGAATCAGATAATTCAGACGATCAGCAGTTTGTGGGTGCTGATACCGAGCGGGGCTTGGGGAGGTCTTCAGATACTCCTAATGTTCTGGCTCAGATGTTTGAGGTTTTGACTATTTCTCCTCCTGAGGTGGTTCCACAGCAAAAGGGGAAATTTTTAGAAGAATCCAGGCCGTGCTTGGAATTTCCTAACCAAAAGCATTTTGATGGGATTATTGCTAAGGAAAGGGAGAGGCCTGCCCGGCTCCCAGGTGTCCCTCAGGGTTGGGACAAAAAATATCCCTTTCCCTTGGATACGGTTAAGCGTTGGGCGTCCCCTCCCGAGGTGGATGCACAGATTCTGGGTTTATCCAACACTACTGTTTTAAATTCTCCTGATTGCTCCACGTTTAAAGATGGTGAGGATAAACGCATTGACCAAATGGCTTGTCATGGTTTTGCCAGTGTTGGGTCAGCCATGAGGCCGGTTTGTGCTTCAGCGCTGCTGGTGGTGGCTACCAGGTCGGTGGTCAGGGACCTGTTGACTTCTTCCGGGTTAGATCCGGATAGTGACGAGTTCCTTGGCCTTAAAAGGTGTGAATTGTTTTTGTCATTTGTACTAGCCGCCTTGGATGACACACTGATGATGTGTGGCAGAACGTCGGCTCTATTGGTGACTATTCGGCGTTCGGTTTGGTTGCGCCAGTGGGCGGCTGATTTTGTGTCTAAAAAGTCGCTGACCGCTCTTCCCTTTGTGGGATTACGGCTCTTTGGTGAGAAGTTGGATTCAGTTGCCAAGGGTGGTAAGTTACCTCAACGCAAAAACAGCGTCGTCCCTTTCGGGGGGCGGGTTCCTTTGCTCCTTCCTTTCGTGGGGCTAGAGCTGGCAGAGGAATTGTTTTCCCCGCAGCCAGAGGAGATTCCTGGAACAGGGGCAGAGGACGTGCCCGCCCAGGATACAGCTGGGGCTCTAAGCCCAAACCCCCTGCCAAGCCAGCTCAGCAATGAGGGGGCGCCCTCACCCATGTGGGTGGGGGGACGGCTGCAACACTTCTCCCAGGTCTGGGACCGGGAGGTCTCGGACAGATGGATCCGGGAAGTGGTGACTTCCGGCTACAAGCTGGAGTTCGAGCTCCGGCCCCCTCCCAGATTCCTCAGGTCTCGGGTGCCTTCTGACCTTCTGGCCGCACAGGAGATCCAGGCGGCAGTAAAGAGTCTGTTGGATATGGCAGTTATTTGCCCAGTGCCCCCCTCAGACAGGGGTCGGGGCTTTTATTCCAATCTGTTCACGGTGCCCAAGAAGGACGGCTCGGTTCGACCCATTCTGGATCTAAAGATCCGTCCGCGGAAATTTCGCATGGAAACGCTGCGTTCAGCTATCCATTCTCTTCGGCAGGGGGACTTTCTGACGTCCCTAGACATCAAGGACGCCTATCTGCATGTGCCGATTTTTCTAGCGCACCAGAGATTTCTCAGGTTCATGGTGGAGGATCGGCATTTTCAGTTTGTGGCACTTCCTTTCGGTCTTACCTCGGCTCCAAGGGTTTTCACCAAGGTGCTGGCCGGGGTGATGGCTCTCCTCAGAGCCCAGGGTATTCGCATTGTCCCTTATCTGGACGACCTTCTCAATTTGGCATCTTCCTTCAGCCAAGCAGTATTGGACACCAGAACTGTGGTGTCCACTCTGGAGAGATTCGGGTGGGTGATCAACTACCCCAAGTCCTCCCTTTCTCCGTCCAGGTTAGTGTCTTTTCTGGGAATGTCCCTGGATACTTCCCAGGTCAGGGTGTTTCTTCCTCAGTCCAAGGTTCTCTTGATTCAGGAGTTGGTTTGACTCCTCCTGTCTATCCCTCGTCCGGCCATCAGACTGGGGATGAGGCTGATGGGATTGATGGTAGCCTCCTTCGAAGCGGTTCCCTTTGCTCAATTCCACACAAGGACACTCCAGCTCCATCTGTTGGCGGCCTGGGACGGGTCGCCACTGTCGTTGGATCAGTCCTTCCTGATGACCCCCCGAGTTGGGTGCTCCCTTCAGTGGTGGCTGGATCCAATCAATCTGTCGAGGGGCAGATCCTTTCTGGCCCCTTGTTGGGAGACGGTCACCACGGATGCCAGTCTATCAGGATGGGGGGGTTCTGGAAGGATCGTCCGTTTCAGGGACTGTGGGGGCCTCAGTAGGCTCACGAGTCCATCAATGTTCTGGAATTGAGGGCCATCAGGATGGTTCTGTTTCGCTTGACTCATCAGTTGCAAGGATTGCCGGTTCAAGTCCGGTCGGACAATCGGACGGCGGTCGCCTACATCAATCACCAGGGAGGGACTCGCAGCAGGAGTGCCCTCAAGGAAGTGTCTTTAAATCTGGCCTGGGCGTAGACCCACGTCCCGTGCATTTCAGCAGTTTACATTCCGGGAGCGGAGAACACGGAGGCGGACTCTCTGAGCAGGTTCTCAGCTCGCCAGGGGGAATGGTCTCTCAGCCCCAAAGTGTTTCGCTTGATTTGTCTCAGGTGGGGGTCCCCGGGGGTGGACCTCTTTGCCTCTTGTCACATTCACAAACTTCCGACATTTGTGTCTCTCTCACGGGATCCACTGGCTCTGGCAGTGGATGCCATGTCTCTGAACTGGAGGGATCTGGGGTTTCTGTATCTGTTCCCTCCGTTTCCCTTGGTGGCCAGAGTGGTGCGCAAGCTGGCCATGGAGGGTGCGTCAGCAATTCTGGTGGCTCCAAGATGGCCAAGACAGGTTTGGTTCGCAGATGTGGTAAGGTTAACAGAGGATCAGTTCGTTCTGCCCCTGCTGCCGGATCTGCTCACCCAGGGTCAACTACGCTATCCCAATTTACCAACGCTGGCTTTGACGGCATGGCTGCTGAAACCTCCATCTTGAAGGAGGAAGGTCTTTCCGATGCTGTGATTTGAACTCTCATTAGTGCTAGGAAGCGGTCTTCCTCTAATATCTACTATAGGACTTGGAGGTCTTATATTGATTGGTGGAGCACGCACGTGCGGCCTCCTAGAAAACCTTTGCTCCCTGTTTGGGATTTGAATTTGGTTCTTTCTGCTCTTCAGGATTCTCCTTTTGAGCCCTTGAATGATATCGCCTTGTCTTCACTTACGCAGAAGGTGGCCTTTTTGGTAGCCATCACTTCGGTTAGGCGTGTCTCTGAGTTGGCGGCTTTGTCCATTCAAGCCCCGTACTTTGAGAGGCATCAGGACAAGGTGGTTTTTCGTTTCAAGTCCGATTTCCTTCCTAAGGTTGTTTCTGCCTTTCACCTAAACCAAGACATTGTTCTGCCCTCTCTGTGTCCTAATCCCAGCAATGACAAGGAGAGGGCCCTGCATTCTTTGGATGTGGTTCGTGTTGTGAAGTATTATTTGGAGGTAACGTCTTCCTTTCGTAAGACGGATGCCTTTTTTGGGGTGCCCTCCGGGCCCCGAAAAGGCTTGGCGCCTGCCAAGTCTTCCATTAGTAAATGGATCCGTCAGACCATAGTTGGGGCCTATTCTGCCAAAGGGAAGGTACCCTTTTTTCGTGTTACTGCTCATTCTACTCTTGCGGTTGGGGCGTCCTGGGCTTTTCAGCACCAGGCCTCTGTTGAGCAAGTTTGTAAGGCTGCTGGTCTTCTGTTCACATTTTTTCCAAGTTTTACAAGGTTGATGTTCGGGCCTCAGCGGATGCTGTGTTCGGCCGCAAAGTTCTGCAAGCTGCAGTGGTTTAAGTTGTGCCTTGTTGCCTTGTTTTGGATCCCCGCCCTTTATGGACACTGCTGTTGGATGTCCCACACGTTATGAATTTCTGGAAGCGGGGTGTGTGACATACTTAGAATAATACCATTTTGTGAATACTCACCTGTAAAATGGGTATTATAAGTATGTCACACACCCCGCTTCACCCTGCCCTTTTGTATTCTGGATCCTTTATATGGTGAACTTTGCGTTGTTATGCTTTGTGTTGGGCTCTTCCTGGTCCCTTACCTTACTGCTATAATGAGTGGGAGGTCCCAGGTATTTATGGACCGGGAGGGGCTCTCTTTTTTCCTGACATCTCTGCATATAGCCCTCTACAGGTCAGTATTACCCACACGTTATGAATTTCTTGAAGCGGGGTGTGTGACATACTTATAATACCCATTTTACAGGTGAGTATTCACAAAATGGTATTTTTGTTTTAATTTTTCCTGAACAATAAAGTAGAACAAAACCCAGGATTTTGACTATCCCAGTTATTGTCTTGTGCATCCCGAATTGAGATGTGTGAAAACCCCCAGGATGCCAGTACTAACTCACCTTTACCCGGTCCTACGGTGCATGTCGGGCTCTTGTCCAATCAGAGCTGTTTCCTGGAACAGGGGCAGAGGACGTGCCCGCCCAGGATACAGCTGGGGCTCTAAGCCCAAACCCCCTGCCAAGCCAGCTCAGCAATGAGGGGGCGCCCTCACCCATGTGGGTGGGGGGACGGCTGCAACACTTCTCCCAGGTCTGGGACCGGGAGGTCTCGGACAGATGGATCCGGGAAGTGGTGACTTCCGGCTACAAGCTGGAGTTCGAGCTCCGGCCCCCTCCCAGATTCCTCAGGTCTAGGGTGCCTTCGGACCTTCTGGCTGCACAGGAGATCCAGGCGGCAGTAAAGAGTCTGTTGGATATGGCAGTTATTTGCCCAGTGCCCCCCTCAGACAGGGGTCGGGGCTTTTATTCCAATCTGTTCACGGTGCCCAAGAAGGACGGCTCGGTTCGACCCATTCTGGATCTAAAGATCCTCAACAGGTTCGTCCGTCCGCGGAAATTTCGCATGGAAACGCTGCGTTCAGCTATCCATTCTCTTCGGCAGGGGGACTTTCTGACGTCCGTAGACATCAAGGACGCCTATCTGCATGTGCCGATCTTTCCAGCGCACCAGAGATTTCTCAGGTTCATGGTGGAGGATCGGCATTTTCAGTTTGTGGCACTTCCTTTCGGTCTTACCTCGGCTCCAAGGGTTTTCACCAAGGTGCTGGCCGGGGTGATGGCTCTCCTCAGAGCCCAGGGTATTCGCATTGTCCCTTATCTGGACGACCTTCTCAATTTGGCATCTTCCTTCAGCCAAGCAGTATTGGACACCAGAACTGTGGTGTCCACTCTGGAGAGATTCGGGTGGGTGATCAACTACCCCAAGTCCTCCCTTTCTCCGTCCAGGTTAGTGTCTTTTCTGGGAATGTCCCTGGATACTTCCCAGGCCAGGGTGTTTCTTCCTCAGTCCAAGGTTCTCTTGATTCAGGAGTTGGTTTGACTCCTCCTGTCTATCCCTCGTCCGGCCATCAGACTGGGGATGAGGCTGATGGGATTGATGGTAGCCTCCTTCGAAGCGGTTCCCTTTGCTCAGTTCCACACAAGGACACTCCAGCTCCATCTGTTGGCGGCCTGGGACGGGTCGCCACTGTCGTTGGATCAGTCCTTCCTGATGACCCCCCGAGTTGGGTGCTCCCTTCAGTGGTGGCTGGATCCAATCAATCTGTCGAGGGGCAGATCCTTTCTGGCCCCTTGTTGGGAGACGGTCACCACGGATGCCAGTCTATCAGGATGGGGGGGTTCTGGAAGGATCATCCGTTTCAGGGACTGTGGGGGCCTCAGGAGGCTCACGAGTCCATCAATGTTCTGGAATTGAGGGCCATCAGGATGGTTCTGTTTCGCTTGACTCATCAGTTGCAAGGATTGCCGGTTCAAGTCCGGTCGGACAATCGGACGGCGGTCGCCTACATCAATCACCAGGGAGGGACTCGCAACAGGAGTGCCCTCAAGGAAGTGTCTTTGATTCTGGCCTGGGCGGAGACCCACGTCCCGTGCATTTCAGCAGTTTACATTCCGGGAGCGGAGAACACGGAGGCGGACTCTCTGAGCAGGTTCTCAGCTCGCCAGGGGAAATGGTCTCTCAGCCCCAAAGTGTTTCGCTTGATTTGTCTCAAGTGGGGGTCCCCGGGGGTGGACCTCTTTGCCTCTCGTCACAATCACAAACTTCCGACATTTGTATCTCTCTCACGGGATCCACTGGCTCTGGCAGTGGATGCCATGTCTCTGAACTGGAGGGATCTGGGGTTCCTGTATCTGTTCCCTCCATTTCCCTTGGTGGCCAGAGTGGTGCGCAAGCTGGCCCTGGAGGGTGCGTCAGCAATTCTGGTGGCTCCAAGATGGCCAAGACAGGTTTGGTTCGCAGATGTGGTAAGGTTAACAGAGGATCAGTTCGTTCTGCCCCTGCTGCCGGATCTGCTCACCCAGGGTCAACTACGTTATCCCAATTTACCAACGCTGGCTTTGACGGCATGGCTGCTGAAACCTCCATCTTGAAGGAGGAAGGTCTTTCCGATGCTGTGATTCGAACTCTCATTAGTGCTAGGAAGCGGTCTTCCTCTAATATCTACTATAGGACTTGGAGGTCTTATATTGATTGGTGGAGCACGCACGTGCGGCCTCCTAGAAAACCTTTGCTCCCTGTTTGGGATTTGAATTTGGTTCTTTCTGCTCTTCAGGATTCTCCTTTTGAGCCCTTGAATGATATTGCCTTGTCTTCACTTACGCAGAAGGTGGCCTTTTTGGTAGCCATCACTTCGGTTAGGCGTGTCTCTGAGTTGGCGGCTTTGTCCATTCAAGCCCCGTACTTTGAGGGGCATCAGGACAAGGTGGTTTTTCGTTTCAAGTCCGATTTCCTTCCTAAGGTTGTTTCTGCCTTTCACCTAAACCAAGACATTGTTCTGCCCTCTCTGTGTCCTAATCCCAGCAATGACAAGGAGAGGGCCCTGCATTCTTTGGATGTGGTTCGTGTTGTGAAGTATTATTTGGAGGTAACGTCTTCCTTTCGTAAGACGGATGCCTTTTTTGGGGTGCCCTCCGGGCCCCGAAAAGGCTTGGCGCCTGCCAAGTCTTCCATTAGTAAATGGATCCGTCAGACCATAGTTGGGGCCTATTCTGCCAAAGGGAAGGTACCCTTTTTTCGTGTTACTGCTCATTCTACTCTTGCGGTTGGGGCGTCCTGGGCTTTTCAGCACCAGGCCTCTGTTGAGCAAGTTTATAAGGCTGCTGGTCTTCTGTTCACATTTTTTCCAAGTTTTACAAGGTTGACGTTCGGGCCTCAGCGGATGCTGTGTTTGGCCGCAAAGTTCTGCAAACTGCAGTGGTTTAAGTTGTGCCTTGTTGCCTTGTTTTGGATCCCCGCCCTTTATGGACACTGCTGTTGGATGTCCCACACGTTATGAATTTCTGGAAGCGGGGTGTGTGACATACTTAGAATAATACCATTTTGTGAATACTCACCTGTAAAATGGGTATTATAAGTATGTCACACACCCCGCTTCACCCTGCCCTTTTGTATTCTGGATCCTTTATATGGTGAACTTTGCGTTGTTATGCTTTGTGTTGGGCTCTTCCTGGTCCCTTACCTTACTGCTATAATGAGTGGGAGGTCCCAGGTATTTATGGACCGGGAGGGGCTCTCTTTTTTCCTGGCATCTCTGCATATAGCCCTCTACAGGTCAGTATTACCCACACGTTATGAATTTCTTGAAGCGGGGTGTGTGACATACTTATAATACCCATTTTACAGGTGAGTATTCACAAAATGGTATTTTTGTTTTAATTTTTCCTGAACAATAAAGTAGAACAAAACCCAGGATTTTGACTATCCCAGTTATTGTCTTGTGCATCCCGAATTGAGATGTGTGAAAACCCCCAGGATGCCAGTACTAACTCACCTTTACCCGGTCCTACGGTGCATGTCGGGCTCTTGTCCAATCAGAGCTGTTTGCCATCCATATTAAATGTTCAGCAGATGGCTCTGTTTACAGGAAGGGTCTCGGCAATTGGGGCGCAATCAGTTGCAAGCCCTGCAGGGAGCACACTCCCGTCCCCAGCCTATCTGAATGGCTAGGGATGTCTCACAGTCATCTGCTTAGGGGATGTATCTTAAAGCAGAACTTTCCTGTGTTTTGTTCCATTGCCAGGGGGCATCTTCATCCTGCTACTCAGCTCTGTCCTGCTCACCAGCTCTGTTATGCTCCCTCAGGTCGCCCCTCTTCATCCTGCTCCCCAGCTCTGTCCAGCACCCCCATCTTCATCCTGCTACTTATCTCGGTCCTGCTCCCCAGTTCCCCCATATTTTTCCTGCTACCCAGCTCCATCCTGAAAACCCAGTTCCCCCATCCTCATCCTGCTACTCCGCTCTGCTTTCCCAGCTCCATCCTGCTACCCAATCTTCTTCCTGCTCCCATAGTTTCCTCATCTTCATCCTGCTACTCTAGCTCTGTCCTGCTCCCCAGTCCCCTCCTTCTTCCCCATCTTCATCCTGCTCCCCCAGCTCTGTCCTGCTCCCTCAGTTCCCCATCTTTGTCCTACTCCCCCAGATACATCCTGCTCCCCCAGTTCCCGCCATCTTCATCCTGATACCCCGATCTGTCCTGCTATCCCAGCTCTTTCCTGCTTCCCTGTCTTCGGCCTGCTTTCCCATCTTTATCTTGCTTCCCCCAGCTCCATCCTGCAAATCCAACTCCATCCTGCTACACCAGCTCCATCCTGCTACCCCAGCTCCGTCCTGCTACCCCATCTTTGTCCTGCTCCCCCAGTTCCCCCATCTTCATCCTGCTACCCTGTTCGGCCATACTCATCCTGATACCCAGCTCAGTCCTGCTACTCCAGCCCTGTGCTGCTTCCCAGTTCCCTTCTTCTTCTCCATCTTCGCCCTGCTTCCCTATCTTTGTCCTGCTTTACCATCTTCATCCTGCATCCCCCAGCTCCCTCCTGCTCTGTCCTGCTCCCCAGCTCGCTCCTGCTCCCCATCTCTGTCCTGCTCCCAGCTCCCTCATCTTCACCCTTCCACAGGCCTCAGGTCAAGACAATGCCAGAGGGCATAAGATGGACCACCGATTGTTCTCCCTCAGCCACAGTTTATGAAGCCAGGAGCTGAGTGAACAGTGTGCAATGCAGAACAAAGCACACATTATTTTCTATGGACTGAGCTTTGTATATGGCCAGCTAAACCTGGAAGTGCACCCCCCACCTCCGCTTCAGTTACTGGGGGTTGTATCCCTGTGGGCGTGGGTGAAAGGTAAGCAGGAAAGCACATAGATTCTATGGAATTGCTTCATCTACTATTAACTGTCAAGCCTGTAGAATCTATGTTCTTGGTGCACTAGATCACAGATGGAGCTCACCTCCATCCATGATCCAGTGCTGGGGACCTCATCTTCCCCTTGGGGGCATCCGATCCCCCCCCCCCAAGGTTTTCAGCGGAGCAATGCCCATTCCCTGACCCGTGAGCCGGTATTTGGCATCTTGCCGACCACCACAGAGAGGGACCTTTTATAGGAGCAGTGAGCTGACTTCATCTCCCTCCTCCAGTATAAAAAACAGCCTCCAGCGGCGTCCGGCAAGCAGAAGCCAGTAGTGATCGGTGGATGGTGGGTGCGAGGGCAGGGGACTCCGATACCAGTTTACAGGGCAGGAGGGCTGCCAGTCACTGTCAGCCCAGGCTCCACATCCTCCCTCCAGGAACGGCCTGTAGAGAAATAAGTGACCTGGGAGCTGCTGCCGACACTGCTTCAGACACCTTCAGTTAGGCGCCGTGGGAACGTATAACACCTTCTCTGGCAAAGAAGCTGAAGATGAAAATGCAACACACGTACCCATGTCAGGGGAGAGAAAAGGAACCAAAGACCTCACCGGGGGCTATGGACAGGAGATGGTGGTGAGAATCAATGAGATGCAGGTAAAGCACAATACATGTGTTTTACCTGATTTTCAGACAATTTTCTTCCAGATTTTCTTGTGTTGAAGCATTTTTGCTCCAATTCAATGCAATCAGAAAGGTGTGAGGAGGCCCTAAATAGAAACGCCACTTTGGTGGATTTTTGCCATCAGACCGTGGTCTCCCCCTGTTGTCTTGCTCAGGGAACCTCCATTCCTGTTTGGCTAGAGGATCACTGTATGTGCCATCTTAGGGCGGCGCATGCCTGTCTCCTTCATGACGTGCATGCTGCCCGTTAAATCACTTCCGGGCTTAGGCCCGTGACGCATTTGCATTCTCCAATGGTGTTTTATAATTATATGTTTATTTTTCACTATCATGTGCTTTTACATTTGCACTTGTCACTTTATTAGGTTGGTCTGTATGTAAGGGATTTTGGTTGGTATTGGCTTAATAGATTAATTGGTCAGTTTTGTGCCAGCACAAAAAATATCAAATAGACCTCCTCTTTATATCATCTGGTGGGATCTTATGTTCCCTATATATATTTTCCCAGATATATTGGTCTGTCCTTGTTATGACAGATTTGGATGCAATTCATTTTTGATACGGGGAAAGTGCAGTTGTTTTTAAGCTTGTTTTGCATAGTATAATTATGTGTTTTTTGTGTGTAAACATTCTTTTCTTCTAATAAAGTTTCTTGTATTGGATTTATTGCATGGTGCTCCTTCTTTGAGGTGGATGTGGCCAAGATGCCCACAGTCCCTCTTGTGGTTGTAGTTGGAGATTCTTAGTGAGCACACTGTAATCAATAGGTGGTGCACCCCCATTCGTGTATTCTAAGCATACAGTACGTCCTGCTCCAGATATAATACTTACACGTGGGTAATCCTCCACCAGATGGCGCTGTGCACTGCAGACATGCAAAAACAGGCTCCTCACGGCCTTTCATATACCCAGGGACCTCCCACAAATCCCCAGATTTCTCTGCAGTGCTGACTGCGAAGACATGAATTATCACTCTCTCGCAGGTGAGCGGGGCTATTACAGCCTGCGGCCCTGTGGGACTATTTCCACCCGTCCTCCTTGTGATGTGCCTCCCAGCCTGAGCTGCGCTGGTCGGGTGAAGGTAGGCAGCACCATGTGTGCTTATGGAGCCATGCTCCACCACAGTCCCCCACCATAGGGTAGGCGGTTAGGCTGATGGTGAACCTCTTGTGGATGCCCCTCCCGCATTATTGCCCCGTGCCCCGTGTAGCGGTGGACCCTGCGTGAAGGGTCGCTATCCTCCCTCGTTTCCCCCAGTAGTTAGGAGGGAAAAGAAAGGGGGGGGGGGTATGTGTGTGGCGAGTGGACTCTAATGTCACGCTTATGGCCATAGTATTGCCTTTCATTTACATCGCGCTGGCGGCGGCTTCGTACAGACGCTGCGGCGTCTTTCTTTTGCAAGGCTTATTTTCAGTGATTTTATCCTTGCGTGTTTGACGACTACCTCAGAGCTTCGCGCTCTTTGGGGTGGGCGGGGACTTGGCTTGGCACGCTCCGCGTCACGGCTGAGCATTGGGCCCGCCCTTCGAGGTTCGCTGGGTGCCATTTTGATGATCTTCACGCGCGCGCGTGGTGGCGGCTCCCCTCCTCCTTGGTCTGTAAGTGCCCTCGTGGGCGATTCTTTATTACATATTTTACCAGCTGAGCATGGCCCTGACACCTGTTATCCCCTTTATGTCTTTCAGATGCCAAGTCTCCGGTGGCTTCTCCCGGCCTCATTTATATATATATTTTTAGCGGTCTCCCCTACTATTCTCCCACATTGATCAGCGGGTCTGGGGGCATCCAGGGTTGCCTATTGCGTAAATCCCTACGGACATATTGTGTCTAGATAATCACCATATGGAGGCATCTCAGAATTATGTGACCGGGGTCCCTCGGGGACAAGACCGGCTGTGTTCAGCGTGTGGACAACCCCGTGCTGATGCTGACAGAGCACGGGTCTGCGGACCCTGTGCTGAACAAGTACTGGCCCTGCAAGCAGGGTTGCCAGTGGCTGCTCCTCGGTTTAATACACCTGTCTCCCCGTGCTTAAATCTCACGCCTGATGAGTCGCACTCGAGCGGGGATGACCAGCAAGTCATGCCGCGCATTCTGCCTACGGCTGATCAGGTTATCTCGAGGTTGGCAGAGCGCTTGGGACCTGGAAAGAAGCGGTCCCTGACGCCTCCGGTTTCACCCCTTCCTACCGAGACTGAGGAGTTCGCTGCTCCGCGGGGTTTTGCTCCTTCTGATGAAGGTGAGCTGTTCTCCAACTCGGACTCCCCTGACGAGGGGCCGAGGAGTCATGATGATACTGGTCCTGGTTCCTGGGGCCTGTGTGACACTGATGAATTGCTGATAAAAATGTTTGAGGTATTGTCTATCTCTCCCTCTAGTGAGGTTCCCAGGCCTCGAGGAGAGGCTTTTCATACCGCGACACCGCGCTTGGAATTTCTGGAGCAGGATCATTTCCAGGCTCTCGTACTCAAAGAATGGGAATCCCCTAGTAAACTTCCAGGGGTTCCAGGGGACTGGGATTGGAAATACCCGTTTCCCCCTGATGTGGTTAACTGTTGGTCATCACCTCCCGTGGTGGATGCACCGATCATAGGGGTCCTTAACCCCCCCTTCATTACAGCTCCTTCTTATCGTACCCTTCGGGATGCTGAAGACCGGCGCATTGATAGGCTGGCTTCCCATGCCTTTTCTTGTGCAGGGACGGCGCTGCGCCCGGTCTGTGCCACGGCCATCACTGCAGTGGCCGCTAGAACCCTCATCAGAAAGACGATTGACCATCAACCTGAGGATCTTCCCTGGGAGGTGTTTAACGTACTCTCCAGTTGCGATGTATTTGTAAGGTTTATCCTTTTAGCGCTGGATGACACCATTAGGATGTGTGCAAGAACTTCTGCCCTTGTGGTAGCTATACGTCGCTTGCTCTGGCTGTGACAGTGGGGTGTTGACGATGCTACAAAAAAGACTCTTACTGGGCTTCCCTTTAAAGGGTGACGCCTATTTGGGGCCCGTCTGGACCTTTTTGGAAAAAAGGGTAAAACACCCCTACGCAGAAGGCTGTCTCGACCTCCTCACCTATGTTAGTGTCAAACAGGAACCATGGGTGTGCTTCCAGCTATTTGGTGTAGATTCCTGTCCCAGGGTTGGCAGACAACGCCCTGGCCCCTCCGGCAGGACTAAGTCCAAATCTTTCACCAAAACTCCCCAAGCATGATGGGACGCCCTCGCCCTTCTGGGTGAGGGGATGGCTGCAGCACTTTGCTCCTATCAGGAGGCGTCATGCCTCCTTCTGGTGGATTCAGGAGGTAGTTTCCTCTGGAAGCAGGATAGAGTTGCTGGGCGGACCCTTCCCATGATTGTCAGGGTGCCTTTGGTCCCTGTCTCTCTTCAGGTGTTTGTGCAGGCCTTGCTTGGCCTGCAGGGTCTGGGGCCACTTGCAGGTTGCCCTTAACAGGCAGTGGCAAGGGTTTTTACTTCTACCTTTTTTCCACTTTTCCTACAAAAGGATGAGGCAGTCTAGTCCATTCTGGACTTCCATAGGTTCGACAATTTTACATTCACTGGCAGTTTCTGCGTGGTTTTCTCTGGGTTGGGCCGCCAGCGTCCTACGCCCAGGGGACTCTTGCCGTTTGTGGAGATCTAAGATTCTTATTTCATTTCCACTGTGCATTTATGGACACTGAGGCTCTTACAGATTGTGTTGGAGGTCCAACACTGTTGATTGTGGCCTTGTTATCTGGCCTCTCTTCTGCTTCCAGAGTGCTCGCCAAGGCACTGACGGGGGTGATGTCTCTGCTGAGACCCAGGGGCGTCCGCGTGACGAACTACCCGGTCATCCTACCTTGTTTCCCAATCTCTACGTCAGGTCGAGTTGGTTACTCGGCTGGTGGTGTCCTTGGGAGTCCTTGGTTGGGTGCTCTATCACCTCATTTCCTTGTGTGTTCCCTTATTTGGTATTTCCATTCTGGGGTTGAATTTAGAGTTGGTTCAGGCTAGAACCGTCTTCATTGACATTCAAGTGGACAATCTGGTTATATGGGCTCTGTCCCTCATTGCTGTCCCCGTTCTGCGCCAGGCAGGATTGCAGCTGGTGGGCCCATTGGTGGCTGCCCAGACTTTTACTCAGTGCCCTTGAGCTCTTCTGCTACTTATATTGGTAATGCTCGTCAGATTCCATTTTCACTGGATCTGGGTCTGTGTACCTTCCCCCTTGGTAAGGTGGTTTTCTTATGAGACTGTTGTACTCAAGGAACCAGTCAGGGCCCCCCCCCCCTTCTTTGCGTTTTTTCCTGTAGGTGGATGTCATATCTATCAGGTTGACAGGGAGAGGAGTTTCCTTCTAAAAAACCCTGTGGTTCCGAGGTAGGGCCCTTGGGGGGCCCATTCATCTTTTGGATTATGAAACAGTGAACTTTTGGGGTGGCTCTATATGCCTGGCCTACCCCTCTTCTGGACCTCCTCCTTGAGGGCTCTTGGTCTGTCTGCTCACGGTGACCGGTATTGATTATCTGCTTGGGACTCGGAGCAGGTTGATTCTCCTGGAAGGTATTTGTTCCTGATCTGGGAGAAGGACTACGTTCCCTGCCCGTCGGTGGTATTCGCCCCTATGGATGTCCTTCTGAGACAGGATGTGCTAATCCTTTTGTCTCTTTGTGATCCAACTTGGGTGGTCCTGTTGAGGGCCCGTCACTATCACTGGTTCTCGGCCTTCTTTTCTCTGTCCGAGTATTCCTGACTGTGGTCGTGAGGCTTACTTGAGTTGTGCCTGGACATGCTATGCTTATGTCTTATCTTCATTCACCCTGCTAGGTGGGGATCTGCGCAAGTTACTCTGGAAGTGGGGAGCAATGATTCTGGTGGCCGCTGGGTGGCCTATGGGAGTGTGGTTTGCAGTCGTGGTGCTGAGGACTGTGGACCTGTACGTGCTTTCAGGTGTGCTGATCTGCTCACTCAGGGCCTTTTTATGTCACCCCAATCTACAGGTTCTGGTCTAAGACGACCTGGCGGCTGATTCCTCCAGCATGATGGAGTCAGGCTTACCTTCTCGGTGACTGTGACTATGGGAAGTCTAGGACCAAGCCTTTTCTTCTTCCTCTGTCTATTACATCCGTGTTCCCAAAGGACATACCCAAATGTGGACCCAAACTGGCTGGCAGCGAAAGAGGACATACCCAAATGTGGACCCAAACTGGCTGGCAGCGAAAGGCTAACAGATAGTAGATGTGTCCGTGTTCCCAGAGGACATACCCAAATGTGGACCCAAACTGGCTGGCAGTGAAAGGGTTAACAGATAGTAGATGTGTCCGTGTTCCCAAAGGACATACCCAAATGTAGACCCAAACTGGCTGGCAGTGAAAGGGTTAACATGTGTCCGTGTTCCCAAAGGACATACCCAAATGCGGACCCAAACTGTCTGGCAGCGAAAGAGGACATACCCATATGTGGACCCAAACTGGCTGGCAGTGAAAAGGTAAACAGATAGTAGATGTGTCCATGTCCCCAGAGGACATACCCAAATGTGGACCCAAACTGTCTGGCAGCGAAAAAAGGACATACCCAAATGTGGACCCAAACTGGCTGGCAGCGAAAGAGTTAACAGATAGTAGATGTGTCCGTGTCCCCAGAGGACATACCCAAATGTGGACCCAAACTGGCTGGCAGCAAAAGAGTTAACAGATAGTAGACGTGTCCGTGTTCCCCAAGGACATACCCAAATGTGGACCCAAACTGGCTGGCAGCGAAAGAGGACATACCCAAATGTGGACCCAAACTGGCTGGCAGCGAAAGGGTTAACAGATAGTAGATGTGTCCGTGTTCCCAGAGGACATACCCAAATGTGGACCCAAACTGGCTGGCAGTGAAAGGGTTAACAGATAGTAGATGTGTCCGTGTTCCCAGAGGACATACACAAATGTGGACCCAAACTGGCTGGCAGTGAAAGGGTTAACAGATAGTAGATGTGTCCGTGTTCCCAAAGGACATACCCAAATGTGGACCCAAACTGGCTGGCAGTGAAAGGGTTAACATGTGTCCGTGTCCCCAGAGGACATACCCAAATGTGGACCCAAACTGGCTGGCAGCGAAAGAATTAACCGATAGTAGACGTGTCTGTGTTCCCAAAGGACATACCCAAATGTGGACCCAAACTGGCTGGCAGCGAAAGAGGACATACCCAAATGTGGACCCAAACTGGTTGGCAGCGAAAGGGTTAACAGATAGTAGATGTGTCCGTGTTCCCAGAGGACATACCCAAATGTGGACCCAAACTGGCTGGCAGTGAAAGGGTTAACAGAGAGTAGATGTGTCCGTGTTCCCAGAGGACATACCCAAATGTGGACCCAAACTGGCTGGCAGTGAAAGGGTTAACAGATAGTAGATGTGTCCGTGTTCCCAGAGGACATACACAAATGTGGACCCAAACTGGCTGGCAGTGAAAGGGTTAACAGACAGTAGATGTGTCCGTGTTCCCAGAGGACATACCCAAATGTGGATCCAAACTGGCTGGCAGCGAAAGAGGACATACCCAAATGTGGATCCAAACTGGCTGGCAGCGAAAGAGGACATACCCAAATGTGGACCCAAACTGGCTGGCAGCGAAAGAGTTAACAGATAGTAGATGTGTCCGTGTTCCCAGAGGACATACCCAAATGTGGACCCAAACTGGCTGGTAGTGAAAGGGTTAACAGATAGCAGATGTGTCCGTGTCCCCAGAGGACATGCCCAAATGTGGACCCAAACTGGCTGGTAGTGAAAGGGTTAACAGATAGTAGATGTGTCCGTGTCCCCAGAGGACATGCCCAAATGTGGACCCAAACTGGCTGGTAGTGAAAGGGTTAACAGATAGTAGATGTGTCCGTGTTCCCAGAGGACATACCCAAATGTGGACCCAAACTGGCTGGCAGCGAAAGGGTTAACAGATAGTAGATGTGTCCGTGTTCCCAAAGGACGTACCCAAATGTGGACCCAAACTGGCTGGTAGTGAAAGGGTTAATAGATAGTAGACGTGCCCGTGTTCCCAGAGGACATACCCAAATGCGGACCCAAACTGGCTGGCAGTGAAAGGGTTAACAGATAGTAGACGTGTCCATGTTCCCAAAGGACATACCCAAATGTGGACCCAAACTGGCTGGCAGTGAAAGGGTTAACAGATAGTAGATGTGTCCGTGTTCCCAGAGGACATACCCAAATGTGGACCCAAACTGGCTGGCAGTGAAAGGGTTAACAGATAGTAGATGTGTCCGTGTTCCCAAAGGACATACCCAAATGTGGACCCAAACTGGCTGGCAGTGAAAGGGTTAACATGTGTCCGTGTTCCCAAAGGACATACCCAAATGCGGACCCAAACTGTCTGGCAGCGAAAGAGGACATACCCAAATGTGGACCCAAACTGGCTGGCAGTGAATAGGTAAACAGATAGTAGATGTGTCCATGTCCCCAGAGGACATACCCAAATGTGGACCCAAACTGGCTGGCAGCGAACGAGGACATACCCAAATGTGGACCCAAACTGGCTGACAGTGAAAGGGTTAACAGACAGTATATGTGTCCGTGTTCCCAAAGGACATACCCAAATGTGGACCCAAACTGGCTGGCAGTGAAAGGGTTAACAGACAGTAGATGTGTCCGTGTTCCCAAAGGACATACCCAAATGTGGACCCAAACTGGCTGGTAGTGAAAGGGTTAACAGATAGTAGATGTGTCCGTGTCCCCAGAGGACATACCCAAATGTGGACCCAAACTGGCTGGCAGCGAAAGGGTTAACAGATAGTAGATGTGTCCGTGTTCCCAGAGGACATACCCAAATGTGGACCCAAACTGGCTGGCAGTGAAAGGGTTAACAGACAGTAGATGTGTCCGTGTTCCCAAAGGACATACCCAAATGTGGACCCAAACTGGCTGGTAGTGAAAGGGTTAACAGATAGTAGATGTGTCCGTGTCCCCAGAGGACATACCCAAATGTGGACCCAAACTGGCTGGCAGTGAAAGGTTTAACATGTGTCCGTGTTCCCAAAGGACATACCCAAATGTGGACCCAAACTGGCTGGCAGCGAAAGAGGACATACCCAAATGTGGACCCAAACTGGCTGGCAGCGAAAGAGGACATACCCAAATGTGGACCCAAACTGGCTGGCAGCGAAAGGGTTAACAGACAGTAGATGTGTCCGTGTTCCCAGAGGACATACCCAAATGTGGACCCAAACTGGCTGGCAGTGAAAGGGTTAACAGATAGTAGATGTGTCCATGTTCACAAAGGACATACCCAAATGTGGACCCAAACTGGCTGGCAGTGAAAGGGTTAACAGATAGTAGATGTGTCCGTGTTCCCAAAGGACATACCCAAATGTGGACCCAAACTGGCTGGCAGCGAAAGGGTTAACAGATAGTAGATGTGTCCGTGTCCCCAGAGGACATACCCAAATGTGGACCCAAACTGGCTGGCAGCGAAAGGCTAACAGATAGTAGATGTGTCCGTGTTCCCAAAGGACATACCCAAATGTGGACCCAAACTGGCTGGCAGCGAAAGGGTTAACAGACAGTAGACGTGTCCGTGTTCCCAGAGGACATACCCAAATGCGGACCCAAACTGGCTGGCAGCGAAAGAGGACATACCCATATGTGGACCCAAACTGGCTGGCAGCGAAAGGGTTAACAGATAGTAGATTTGTCCGTGTCCCCAGAGGACATACCCAAATGTGGACCCAAACTGGCTGGCAGCGAAAGGGTTAACAGATAGTAGATGTGTCCGTGTCCCCAGAGGACATACCCAAATGTGGACCCAAACTGGCGGGCAGCGAAAGGCTAACAGATAGTAGATGTGTCCGTGTTCCCAAAGGACATACCCAAATGTGGACCCAAACTGGCTGGCAGCGAAAGGGTTAACAGATAGTAGATGTGTCCATGTTCCCAAAGGACATACCCAAATGTGGACCCAAACTGGCTGGCAGCGAAAGAGGACATACCCAAATGTGGACCCAAACTGCCTGGCAGTGAAAGGGTTAACAGATAGTAGATGTGTCCGTGTTCCCAAAGGAGATACCCAAATGTGGACCCAAACTGGCTGGCAATGAAAGGGTTAAAAGATAGTAGATGTGTCCGTGTTCCCAGAGGACATACCCAAATGTGGACCCAAACTGGCTGGCAGTGAAAGGGTTAACAGATAGTAGATGTGTCCGTGTTTCCAAAGGACATACCCAAATGTGGACCCAAACTGGCTGGCAGCGAAAGGGTTAACAGATAGTAGATGTGTCCGTGTTCCCAGAGGACATACCCAAATGTGGACCCAAACTGGCTGGCAGTGAAAGGGTTAACAGATAGTAGATGTGTCCGTGTTCCCAAAGGACATACCCAAATGTGGACCCAAACTGGCTGGTAGTGAAAGGGTTAACGGATAGTAGATGTGTCCGTGTTCCTCACCAGGATTTTCACTGTCCTTTTCCCTGGGGCATTTCAATTTAGGATGCCCGGCTGTGTGAAACTCCCAGATTGCCCACACAACTCACCTCTCCGCTGATCCCAAGGCGCATGCACAGCTCTCTTGCATGGCACGAAGCAATGTTTTGAACAGAGCGCTGGTATAGAGAGATGGAACAGCGGCATCCCCAGCCTCCTTGTGGTCTGTGGCACTCAGATGGGTTAGGGCAGGAGCAGGCCTCAGCTGCAGGGAGGCCGACCATCATCCGACAACACCAAGCGTGGGAGTGCCAGAAAGGTAAGTGTGGGCCATTGCCACTCAGTGGGGCATCCCAAATTGGCCCCTTAGTTAACACTGCAGGTCCACTATTAAGATATAAAGCCCATAAGCACACATGCACACACTGTGCAATTAGAGAATAAACCTTTAATGACATGAATGAATGAGAGGACAGCAGACACACCGCAGATCAGCAGATGGAGGCTGTAGAATGGATGACAGGAGCTCAGCTCACACACACACAACACAACACAACACACACACGTCTTCCAGCTCAGGCAGACAAGCAGAAGTGCAGGAAATGATGAGCTCGGCGATCGATCCTCAGGCCTGCTCTGCATTCTGCTTGTGCTGCCTGAGCTGGAGGAGGATCCATCAATGTTTTGCTTTCGATCTCCCCTCACATCGCCTGCGCTGCTCAGCTGATGGTGGCGGAGGGAGGAGAACTCAGCGCGGGTGACAGGTGAGGACCCCGCCGGGGGATGGGGATGCGATCGGGTGACAGGTGAGGACCCCGCCAGGGGATGGGGATGCGATCGGGTGACAGAGGAGACTTTCTGCCGATGGCGGAGGAAGGTTTTAGCTGTTACATGGTCTGAGAATGGGGAGCGATGGGGAAAACACACGCTGACTTCCTAAACCCGCCATAATAATAATTAGTATTAGTAGTAGTAATTGGGCTCTTATCAAATCCCGGGCTGTGGCCTAGTATTTCTGCGCGGGGGGGGGGGGGGCGGGTGATTTGTGTACCACAGCTGTTGTTTGTGAGGGGGATGTGACGTCAGTCGGAGGCGGAGTCTAAATGCTGGGCTGGGACGTCAGTTGGAGGCGGAGTCTAAATGCTGGACCGTTGCTAGGGAGCGTCAGACCTGGTGGGGAATTGCCGTTGCAAGGACAGCACCTGATCGCTCTCTGAGCATTTCTGAAAGGCGACTTTTAGAGTCTTTTTTTTATTTTCTTACTGATCCTGACCTGCTCTTTATGGATTTTTCCATGGAGAATGCAAAAGATTTTTCTCTTGAGGGCACTCTAACACCTCAATGCCCTACCTCACATACCCGACCGGATATGCCTGCAGAACCGGCAGCGGAGACCTGGACCACTGCAGACATTAAATCTTTTGAGCAGTCTGTGGCTTACATGTCCCAAACATGGGCCGAATGCACTGGGGCCGGCGCTGCTGTGACATATTTCCAGGACATTACTGAGGAGGAGCCAGCAGACAATGCCATCGGAGGAGCCGGCGGACCGCTAGAACATGTCCTTGCTGAGTCTGCAGCCTGTGAGCCTATCACCATGGAGAAACCGAGGCTGCCGAGGCGCAAGCGAATGAAAAAACCCCGAAAACGAGCATCTTTCAGCAGTGCAAATGAGGAGCCGGCAAACCACCACCTTGTGCCGGCATCCTCTGCCCCTGAAGAAGACATACCTGAGGAGGAGCCGGCAGACAGTGCCATCGGAGGAGCCGGCGGACCGATAGAACATGTCCTCGCTGAGTCTGCAGCCTGTGAGCCTATCACCATGGAGAAACCAAGGCTGCCGAGGCGCAAGCGAATGAAAAAACCCCGAAAACGAGCATCTTTCAGCAGTGCAAAGGAGGAGCCGGCAAACTGCCACCTTGAGCCGGCATCCTCTGCCCCTGAAGAAGACATACCTGAGGAGGAGCCGGCAGACAGTGCCATCGGAGGAGCCGGCGGACCGATAGAACATGTCCTCGCTGAGTCTGCAGCCTGTGAGCCTATCACCATGAAGAAACCAAGGCTGCCGAGGCGCAAGCGAATGAAAAAACCCAGAAAACGAGCATCTTTCAGCAGTGCAAAGGAGGAGCCGGCAAACTGCCACCTTGAGCCGGCATCCTCTGCCCCTGAAGAAGACATACCTGAGGAGGAGCCGGCAGACAGTGCCATCGGAGGAGCCGGCGGACCGATAGAACATGTCCTCGCTGAGTCTGCAGCCTGTGAGCCTATCACCATGAAGAAACCAAGGCTGCCGAGGCGCAAGCGAATGAAAAAACCCCGAAAACGAGCATCTTTCAGCAGTGCAAAGGAGGAGCCGGCAAACTGCTACCTTGAGCCGGAATTCTGTGCCCCTGAGGAGACGGCAGACCTCAAAGGGCCAATGCACCATGTGTTGGAAGCACCTTTCCAACCTATTATCGAGGAGCTGGCAGAATGTGAACTTGAAATGGAGGACTTGAGCCAGCAGACCGAGGAGGAGACAACTGACAATGCCTTTGGGGACATGGAACATTCGCCTGAGGATCTGCCAGACCTTACCACCAAGGAGTCGGCAGACGATGCCCCCGAGCATTTACCAGACTTTAAATTAGAGACAGTTGTCTCAGTACCAATTCTTGTGGAGGTCCAGGTCATGCTCCCTCCACAGAACATTATTGAAATAGACAATGTGCTGGAACTAATGCCTGAGACGCCTGAGCCAGACTCGGAAGAACAGGATCCAGTTGTGACTAAACCACCATCAAAATCACGCTGGAAAATCCTGAGAAACCTGACAGCCAGTATTTTTACGAAGGACAACAAAGCAAAACCGAGCATTGAATCTGAAGAAGAGGAGGAGCCCAAAAAGTCCTCTAGACGATGCTGCCTGAGAAAGCTACTTTGCTTCAAATCAACCTGAAGCTCCTCCTTCCCCTTCCCTTGTTTGTGAGGGGGGGGCTGTGACATCAATTGGAGGTGAAGTATAAATACTGGACTGCTGCTAGGGAGCGTCAGACCTGGTGGGGAATTGCCTTTGCAAGGACAGCACCTGGTCTCTCTCTGAGCATTTCTAAAAGGCGACTTTTACTGATCCTGACCTGCTTTTTATGGATTTTTCCATGGAGAATGCAAAAGATTTTTCTTTTGAGGGGGCTCTATCACCTCAATGCCCTACCTCAATTACCCGACCGGATATGCCTGCAGAACCGGCAGCGGACACGTGGACCACTGCAGAGATTTAATCTTTTAAGCGTTATGTGGCTTACATGTCCAAAACATGGGCCAGGTGCACTGGGGCCGGTGCTGCTGTGACATATTTCCAGGACATTCCTGAGGAGGAGCCGGCAGACAATGCCATCGGAGGAGCCGGCGGACTGCTAGAACATGCCTCGCTGAGTCTGCAGGCTATGGTCCTGAGCCTATCACCATGGAGAAACCGAGGCTGCTGAGACGCAAGCGAATGAAAAAGCCCAGAAAGCGAGCATCTTCCGCATTGCAAAAGAGCAAAAACACCGCACTTCCCTTGCCGAGTTGGCAAAGAAGGTGAGTTTATGTGGGTTTTGGTCCACTTTAAAGCTTTTTATATTTGTATGTGGGGTATTTCATTTTCACTGTAATATCATGTATGTATATATTTATATAGGAGCTGGATTTTTTTTATTGCAAGGGAGAGACTTGATGGTTATTGGCAATATATTTTTTTTTTCTCTCATTTTTGTGTGGAAATGCTTTTTGGCTTGATTTGTTATTTCTCGCTGCAGTTCGGCACCATTTTTAGCTGTGTGAATTTTTTAAAAATGTGCACAGCTAAAAATGGTGCTGAATTACATTGTGGATGAAAAGTGTTTTCTCAAGAAATGTGAAACAAAAATGTCTTGCTGTACTGTATCTGCCCTATTGTGCAATGAGCCATTTTACCTTTAGTTCTGCTTTAATTATACAAATCAATGCATACAGCAAAAATGCAATAGGAATGCCTCTAACTGCAATGCCAGAACATGCTTGGTCATCGGTAAATTCATGTTATGGTTCTTGAGATTTGTGAACTTTTACTCTGAGCTGGGACCAACAGGTCTCCTAATCCTTAGTGCAGCACGGGAGGAACTGGCTGGTTACTTATTCGCCCCCTATGCTTCCTGTTCAAGATGGCGGTGCCCAGGTCTCATCGTGCCGAGAGAAGGGTGCTGGACCACGAGCAAGATATGGCTTTTTTATTCCTTGTAACCTGGTCCCTGCCAGGGGAGGGTAGCTGAGGGAGGGGGTCTGCTTTATAGTGCACCAAATCTGAGACTGGTTCCAGCCCATTTATTGCAATGTAGGGGGGCGTGGCAGCGTCATGTGACTGGTGACGGGGGCATCACCATGGTCAGACCCAGGAAGAGAGCGCACGACAAGTGAGAGGAGCATGGTGATTGGCTGGGCTGCGCTGGATGTGGATCAAACAATGAAGTAAGCCCTGCAGCCCCGGACTAGCAGAAATGGTCTAAGTGGGTCTTAAGGTGAGCATTTTTTTATTTTTTTTTTCTTATGGCTCAAAAATGATTTTAACAAGATGCTAACAATAAAATGCACGTAATAGAATAATGATAGCACCATTGTATATAGCACCATCAGGCTGCTTTCACACCAGGGCAATTGCGGGGCATTTGTGGTCTAATCACCAGTGAAATGCTGCCCTTAGCAATCTAGGGGCGCAGTCACCTACGCATTTGGCGTTTGCAGACAGAGCTCTTCGCGTCTCAAATGCCTTGCCAGCAGCTGGGCTAGTGATCCACTCCACATGAATGAAAAGCGCCAAAAATACTGGTGAACCAGCAGGTTTCACAGCATGGACCAAATGCTGGGATAGTTTGGGTCATCATTAAAGAATTAAGCTTGGTTGAACATTTCTGCTTGTAACTGTGGCTACTTTAAAGAGAAGCAACCACCTGCCTACAGTATATAGGACTCTAGGACCGATGGTCTCCTCTTTCAGCACTGTGAGTAAATACATTTGCACATGGGTTTTCTTCAGTAAAATTTTTATTTGGAACTAATGTGCGCATTGAGTCAGATCACACCACCCGCACATTTACTCACATTTACTCATTTACTAATGTAATTGCATGTGACTGCATGTGAGGGAGTGTTTTGCAAGGGGGGAATTGTTGAGCCATCAATTTACTATTGCTTATGGGGCCACGGCTGAATCGAGCCTATTGTGGGCCTTCTTTTTTTATGCATTCTTTATTTATCAAAGCTTTTACATGGTGTATCGACAAACGGTTCTAATAGAACAACATACAATTCAATACTAATAACACAGTACATGTGGCACATAAAGGGACAACACTGCCGATTCACCCACATTATTGTGAGGCTTCTTGATTTGAAAAAAAGAAACCTCAGGCTTGCCTGGCATACTCATGTCACCGGCGATTCCGCAGTGGATGTGTGAGCTCCATCCCCCCAGTCATACAGCAGGCTGCATACTCATGAGACCTCATCCACCAGATATGGATTAAACTTTAGCCCCTCCTCTCAGTCTCCAGTTGTTTTTGTGTTCCTGCCCAGGTAGGAGCCAGACCACTAGCTCCTGAACTGAAAGGTTTAGGTAAGTATCTGGTGCTGTGGGTTTGGGGCAGGCAAACCCATTTCTTGGCTCCGGACACGGACCGACATAAATCCGGGATACCCCCAGGGGACTGACCAGATTTCCGTTCCTTGACCATTGATTCCTTGATTCACTGACCATTAATGACAGGTGGGGTAAGCGGTGTTATGCTTTTACTAAGGATGATCTTCTAGAGAAAGCTGGGATTTCCGCCCCCCCCCCCCCCCCCCCCGTCTGCTGTGAGAGTCAGGAAGGTCTCTACCCCCCCTTCTCTCATCTCCCCCTTCCCATTCACCCCCGCCACCTGGGATGTGTTCATTCGTCGGACAGGAGGGAGGGTGGCTGAGGACACTTCGGCAGCGACGCTTGCTGCGTTATTGAGGACAGGCTGGAGTCTGGAGGGCTTCGGAACATTCGCGCTCTGGATGGTCTCTACCAACTCTTTGCATTTTCCTGCCCCTGCCCTCAGATGGGGACAGTTTTTATAACCTACATATGTTCTTATTTAGCAAAGTGCAGGTTGTAGATCAGGTGGGGTACAGGTAGGTCTTCAGTGCTGTTGGAGAACCTTAGGTACCACCAGTGTAACATTTACCACAGGTTGAGAACCCCTGATTCAAGGTGTTACCTATGGTAATGCTGGTAGTTCATTCCTTGTTCATTATACAGTGGGGATGACATTCTGGTTTAGCCTGCACCTGACCAAGTGCGATTGGCTGTGTGCACTTGACTGTGGTGAATTCTGGCTTTTTGTTCTTTTTAAACCTTCTAAGGGAACTTAACTTGGTATTACCCTCTTGATTGTCTTTATCGGTGCTCCCACCATTTTTATAAGGAGCTTCTTATTCAGACAAGCTTCCAGGAGTCACCTATTTAAAATACATGTTACCTGTTTCATGCACTTTAGAATCGGTAACTTTGAGTGGACATTTTAATTGGAGTAGCCTTTATTCTGTCTAGTCATGTGGCTGTAGTATCTTACTATACATCAAGGGTAGGATAAGATTATCCACCTGGTTCTTCCGATTTGTCCTCCCTTTGGCCTAGCATCAGCTCCCAGGATCTTTGCCAAGGTTCTGGCCGATCCTCTGGCGTATTTTAGGTAAAGAGAGATCGTGATCATAGCTTGTTTGGACGATCTGCTACTCTTTGCCCCAAGCTGTGGATCCCTCCAGGAAGCAGTGTTTGCACACCAGTCGGATGGCCCCAGGGTCTTGGGGCTTTCTGACCCCAGTCTTTCCCAGCACTATGGTTGGGTCAGCTACTCTCAAGGTCTCTCCAGATAGTTTGTTTCCAGTTTTCGGGGGAGGGGCGTATGTATACGCTGGATCCGGATGTGGCATCCCCCGCCTCCACCAGGGGCAATTCTGGTTTATGGAAGGCTTTTCAGACCTCTGCATACTTTCGGGAAGATGCTGCTGCCGCGCGCTCGTCAGGACCAGGAAAGGCGCTGTCAGGGGAATACCCGCTGGGCCTCCACGTGTTTGATGGTGGGTGACAGTGCTTCGGAGGGGGTAAGTCGGTTAAGAGGCCCCCTCTAGCCAGATCCTGATCCCCGCCTGGGAATATTAAGGGATGTTTTTGTTCCCTAGGCCAAGGAGCCCAAAGTCAAGGAGGCCAAAGCCAGGAAAGATCCCAGAAGGTATTCTTAGGAATCTAGGGGTCATAAGGAGCCCAGGGAGCAGAAAGAGCCCAGGTGTACTAGAATGGGTCAAGCTAGAACATGCACCATTTATCAGGCCCCCTTACCGGAGGGCTTTTCTAAACTTTTATGCAAGAATTGTTTAGAAGCAGTAATAGGGGGCAATTACCAGTGTATGTTATAGAACTTTTTTGAATCTTTTGACTCCAGAATGGCTTATTCATTTGAGTTTTTCAAGGACTCTTTTGTCCAAGCAACTTCGGGCAGGTCTGATGCTGGCCCGTCCAAATTCAGACAGGGATCTTTGGATGGGTAGGAGGAGAAGGGGGCTTCCTCAGATGAATCATTTCATTCTACAGTAACTGGGAGCAGTGTGGATGTTTCTTTGTCTGAGCATCCAGCTAGATTTAATTTTTCCTTAGAGCATGTTCCGGATGCCATCAGGGGAATTAGGTCTTCTCTGAATATTGAGAATTAGAATAGACCTCTTTCAGTGCAGGATTCCCTTTACAGAGGGAATCGCTAAAAGATGTCATGGCTAGGGAATGGAGGACACCTTAATCCAGGTTTTTAATTCCTAACTCCCTCCTTTGAGGACACGGGCTCCCTTAGAGATCCTTTAGATAAACAGTCAAATATTCTCATAAAAAAGCCTGGGATACTCGTTCTTTTTTACTCAAACCACTGCTAGCAACTGACTGTATTAGCAGAGTTTCAGAGCTTTGGATTGATAAGGTCAAAAATTGGATTTCTGGGGATGCCCCCTTTGACTCCTCCTCCCATTCCCAGTTGTTTTTGTGTTCTTCCTTGGGATAGGAGCCGGACCACTGCTCCTGAACCACGTGGGTTTAGGTAAGTAACTGGCGGTATGGGCTTGGACAGGCAGGTCCATTTCTCAGTCCTGGAGGCAGAAAAACAGCCAGGGGCCCGGGATACCCCCATGAACTCGGACAGTGTTCTATTCTTTGATCCCCGGACCTTGTTGGGACAAAGAGGGGTAAGCAGTTTTTTCCCTCGTCCTGAGGCTATTGCGGAGTTATTGGAGAAGGCTGGGGTGGCCTGTTCCATTTCTTATTTTTTCTTTCTCCCCTTCTTAGGGCTTCCCTCTCTATGTATATCTTCCTCTCTCTCTGCCTCGCATCATGTTAGCGGAGGGGGGGGGGGGGGAGAAATGGCAGTACCCAGGGTTTTGTCCTGAGCAGATGGGGACTCGTCAGTTCTTATAACCTACATATGTGCTTATTCAGTAATAGGCGGGTTATATATGCAGCAATTCAGGCGAGGTATAGGTAGAGCTTCACTCCTGTTGGAAGACCTTAGGTACCACCAGTGTTACATTTACCACTGGTTAAGAACCCCTGATTTAGGGTGTTACCTATGGTAATGCTGGTAATTCATTCTCTTTTTGTTATGCAGTCAGGATGACAATCTGATTTGGTCTGCACCTAATGTAAGGGGAATTCTGTTTCTTGTATTTTAACCCTTATAAGGGAACATAACTTGGGATTACCCTGTTTTTTGCCTTTTTTGGCACTTCCACCATTTTTTTTATAAGGAGCCTTTTATACTCAGACAAGCTTCCGATAGCTATCGATATATGGGACAGGTAATCTGGTGTTCTTTTCATGCACTTTAATAGTTGGTACCTTTTGAGTGGACACTATAATCGCAATGGCATTATTCTCGTTATTCGTGGCAGCAAGGGAAGGATAAGAGTCCTCCCTTTGGCTTGGCATCAGCTCCCAGACTCTGGCTGATCCTCTGGTGTATTTTAGGCATAGAGCCTGATAAAGGGATCGGGATCATAGCTGATTTTGGACAATCTGCTGCTTTGCCCTAAGCCTAGATAAATTAGGTCAGGATCCTTATCTGACAAGACCTTACAGGATCAGTCCTTTGTGGGGGTGTTGCCCCATATAGGGTGGGTCCTGAATTACAAGAATCCAGTTTAGTTCCGTCTCAGGTCATGACTTATTTAAGGTTCGTGATCTATTCGATCATTCAGAACATTGTCTTGCCTTCGCAGAGATAAGGGCCCTCCATGAATCCGTTCAGTCTTTGTCTACTAATAGGACGGCCAGTGCGCCAGGCTATGAGTCTTTGGGGTTTTTTTTTTTTTTGCCCCTAGCCTTTCCAGCAGTAAGGTGGGGTCAGCTATTCTGGTGGTCTCTCAAGCTTCATATCTTAAGCACCTGGGACAAATCTTTGGAATCCCTGGTAGATTTGAAGTTCCCCGACTTGGTGAAATGGTGGGTGTGCGAGGACAGATTTTTTTTTAGTCCCATGGACTAAACTGTTACAACAGTTGCTGCCTCATGAATTTGGGGAGCCCATTGTGGGGCTTTGACTTTAGATGGCAGATGGTCTGAAAAAGTTGAATCAGTCTTCCTTAAACCTAAAGGCATTGATAACAGTTAAAGATGGGGACTCGTCAGTTCTTATAACCTACATATGTGCTTATTCAGTAATAGGCGGGTTATATATGCAGCAATTCAGGCGAGGTATAGGTAGAGCTTCACTCCTGTTGGAAGACCTTAGGTACCACCAGTGTTACATTTACCACTGGTTAAGAACCCCTGATTTAGGGTGTTACCTATGGTAATGCTGGTAATTCATTCTCTTTTTGTTATGCAGTCAGGATGACAATCTGATTTGGTCTGCACCTAATGTAAGGGGAATTCTGTTTCTTGTATTTTAACCCTTATAAGGGAACATAACTTGGGATTACCCTGTTTTTTGCCTTTTTTGGCACTTCCACCATTTTTTTTATAAGGAGCCTTTTATACTCAGACAAGCTTCCGATAGCTATCGATATATGGGACAGGTAATCTGGTGTTCTTTTCATGCACTTTAATAGTTGGTACCTTTTGAGTGGACACTATAATCGCAATGGCATTATTCTCGTTATTCGTGGCAGCAAGGGAAGGATAAGAGTCCTCCCTTTGGCTTGGCATCAGCTCCCAGACTCTGGCTGATCCTCTGGCGTATTTTAGGCATAGAGCCTGATAAAGGGATCGGGATCATAGCTGATTTTGGACAATCTGCTGCTTTGCCCTAAGCCTAGATAAATTAGGTCAGGATCCTTATCTGACAAGACCTTACAGGATCAGTCCTTTGTGGGGGTGTTGCCCCATATAGGGTGGGTCCTGAATTACAAGAATCCAGTTTAGTTCCGTCTCAGGTCATGACTTATTTAAGGTTCGTGATCTATTCGATCATTCAGAACATTGTCTTGCCTTCGCAGAGATAAGGGCCCTCCATGAATCCGTTCAGTCTTTGTCTACTAATAGGACGGCCAGTGCGCCAGGCTATGAGTCTTTGGGGTTTTTTTTTTTTTTGCCCCTAGCCTTTCCAGCAGTAAGGTGGGGTCAGCTATTCTGGTGGTCTCTCAAGCTTCATATCTTAAGCACCTGGGACAAATCTTTGGAATCCCTGGTAGATTTGAAGTTCCCCGACTTGGTGAAATGGTGGGTGTGCGAGGACAGATTTTTTTTTAGTCCCATGGACTAAACTGTTACAACAGTTGCTGCCTCATGAATTTGGGGAGCCCATTGTGGGGCTTTGACTTTAGATGGCAGATGGTCTGAAAAAGTTGAATCAGTCTTCCTTAAACCTAAAGGCATTGATAACAGTTAAAGAGGTTTTTTTCATTGTCTTGCACCAGCCAAGGGGTCGACAGGTTCAGATCAGAACAGACAAGACAACGACCTTAGTTTATTTTGAATCAACAGGGAAACACCAGATTGCTCCAACTCCTTGCAACGGAAATTCTGCTTTGGGTTGAACAGAACCGGCTTTCTTTTTCAGCCAGAGTGCCAGAATCAATTGCCGGACTTTCTAACTTGCTCTCCATTTTTGGAGGCAGAATGGTCTCTGAACCAGGCAGTGTTTTGATCATGTGGGTGCCCTGAGGGGGGTCCCTGGAGTTGGATCTCTTTGTTTCAGGGTAGAATTGCAAAATTGAAGATTTTTTTTCTCTAAATCCCTCTGACCTGGCTCTGGGAGTAGACGCTCTGTCACTGGAAAGCTTTGTATGTTATGCCTTAAATGTATGTATAAATGACTTATACAGCCTATAAAATAAAGGCTCTGTATCTCTGTGTTCACCGTTTGTATATGCAAAAGAGGGTTGTTGCTGGAAAGCTCTTAGAACATGTCTGACTATTTAGAGATAGTTTTATACTGAATAGGTTGCTTTAAAGTACTACATCTCTTTATAATCGGACATTGGAGCTTTCCTGTTACACAAAGTAGAAATGGCCTACAAAATGATGCAGACTCTATGGCTGCAGGCAATTCGGGATGCCCCAGTTTGTGAAACCCACCTAAGTTGTCTGATGTGCTTACTTTGCCAAGGAGCCCATGGCGCGCACGTGGCCAGTGGCAGCATTACGCTCATCTTTTTTCAGGCTGTGCATGGCCGCACCCTCAGTAACTGAATGGCTGGTGTGGCTGCGCGCATCCTAGGGATGCCACATGCCGCTTGTGAGTGCGGTAACAAAAGCGAGCCACTGGCAGGTTTTCACGCAGTGGGGCATCTTAAATTGGCATGCTTCACTTTAATAAACCACTGAGCTGCCTGACCAGTAACTCACCCAATTGCTGGATCTCATCCTGAGCCAACCAGGTTGAAACTGTGGTCACCGACACTTCCGCGTAGGGATTGGGCCTTCCACCATCAGTCACAGGGACATTGACATGCCCTGTCCTATCACTGCAATGGAGTAAGCGTGTCAGGCCTCGGCACACCCCCTCCATTGCAGTGAATGTAGAGGGCGAGACTAGGGCGTTTCCTTTCCTCCTCCACAGGATTTGCACCCTCTCAAAATATTACTCAGCAGCAACTTGGAAGGTTTTCCCATAACGCCATATTCCTGCTGCTGATGATGAAGGGACAGGCAAGAAAAGACACCACACTATTATGCTCCTTGTGTCAGCCGCAGCTCTTCCATCTGGCACCAGTGTTTTTAAGACACAAAACCCGCTGCCCCAAGGAAAGTCTAGCAACCGGCTCTGGAGTCTGAGGCCCTGAATAGTTTTGAGCGCTTTACCACTTACCAATCACTGAGCTCCAGCACCCTGCATTGGCACTTTCTGCCTCCTCCAGGACAGATTTATGCTACTCCACATGCGACAATTCCACAGGACAATTATTTTATAATGTGCTCCAAAACCCCTTTGATTTTTAGTTATGTTTCAGACAACACCACGTGTGACTCCCCCCCCCCCCCCCCCCCCCCCGTAAAAAATCTGACTACCGGATGTCACTATACGTCTGACACCATGCCTACAGAATATTTTTTGGCAGTTTTGGGCTAAAGGAGCGCACCATGGTAAGCATACTCTCTCCCCCCGGGGCATTCCGATTCGGAATGCCCCACTGTGTAAAACCCCCCAAGACGCCTGGAAATTCACCTTCTTTCCTGGTCCAACAGCACATCCGTGAAGAGCGATTGCATCCCCACTATCCCTTTAGCAGGGCGGGTGTCCGTGCCAGGCTTTTGTGCCGGTGTGGGCATGCTCCCTGTGAAAGGGTAGTGGGGGATGAGCGAGTCATTCATGACTACAAGAGTGGTTGAAAGTATTTTACTCTACAATATGCCGAGTAAAAGCAGAAAGTCTTTTACTCTACAACATGCCGAGTAAAAGCAGAAAGTCTTTTACTCTACAACATGCCGAGTAAAAGCAGAAAGTCTTTTACTCTACAACATGCCGAGTAAAAGCAGAATTTTTTTTATCCACAACATGCAAAGTAAAAGCAGAAAGTATTTTACTCTACAACATGCAGCGTAAAAGCAGAAAGTATTTTACTCTAGAACATGCAAAGTAAAAGCAGAAAGTATTTTACTCCTACAACATGCAAAGTAAAAGCAGAAAATATTTACTTTCTTCTTCTTGGGGGTCCTCCTATTTTTCTGCTCATGACTCAGACATGTCAGATGTTGCGGAAGTTTCCCCCTTGCAAATGGAAGATTGGGCCTCTGTTTCGGAGTTCCCTCCTCAGGAAGGGTTTTGGTTTCCTCCGGGGGTCTTACCTTTCCTCTTGCATATGATTTATTTATCTATGGGCATTGAGTCGGGGGGCCTAGATCCAAGCATGATGGATTCGATCATGTCTTGGTTCGGAATACGTCCTAATCCTTTACGTTTCATAGTTCACTCAGGGATATTATTTTAAATGAGTGGAAGGATCCAGCTATAAAGATTTCAGGTCTCGGGGCCTTAAAAGAAGGTATCCTTTTTTCAGAAGAGGATTCTGACTTTTGGGAAAAGTGTCCCAAGCTTGAGGCACCTTTTTTTTAAAGGGGCGGATTTAGCCTTTGAGGATTTTGGTGTGTTCAAAGACCCTTTTGACAAAAAGGCCAAACACGCTTAGACTATTTTGGCTTCCGCTTGTGTTTTTAGCTCATTGGGATTTTACCTTCAGTAGTTGTTTATTAGAACAAACTAGTCTGGAAAAGATACTCAAGACCTTACCAATTCTTTTCTCAGCTATGGCATTCATTGCGGATGTAATGGCTGAATCTGTTTCTGACGCAAAGTATGGCTGTGACCAATTCATTGTGCAGACTCTATGGTTGAGGACCTGGTCTGGCATTATTGGGTGAAGGAGGCGCCTTTGTGTTATGCCCTTTGATGGGCAGTCCCTTTTTGGGCCCAAGCTAGGGTTGCTAATAGCTAGCTGATATGGTGAAGAAGTGTCTTCCTACCCGTTTTAAAGGTTCAGTTAATAGGTGATTTCATGCCCAGCTTTCTTTTAGGTGCTTCTTATTCGTATTAACAGGGAAGTTTCTATAGGAACCAGGCCCCAGCCTCTGCCAGGAGAGGGATATTTAGGGGTCTTCATTGTTGGAACTTCAGTCCAAACCTAAGAAACAATGATGCCAGGCTTCGCATTGGGGCCAGAGTTAGGGTTTTCTTGGCAGTTCCTTTCTAGATTGATGTTTATTTCAATTGGGATAAAGAAGGATTTTCCCATAGAATTACTTAAACCCCTCCTTTTTTGGTCACTGCCCGGCCCAGGGGTTTGGAAGAGAGATTGGCAATCCAGGAAAGTCTGGCTACCATGTTGTCAAGAGGGGTGGGTATCTCAGTCCCTTATTGGCAGCAGGGTGCAGGATTTTATTCCAGCATCTTTTTCAGATTTATTCTGAACCTAAAGAAACTCAATTTTAGTGTCTGGTACAGACATATCCGAATGGAAACAATTTTTCTCAGTGAGGGTTATCATTCCTCCGGGCTCTTTTATGGTATCAGTAGATCTGAAGGATGCTTATTGGCAAGTCCCAATGAGTTCCCTTGTCCAGTCTTTTCTAAGGTTATAAGCGATAAGGGTCAGTGACCAAATATTTCACTTCCAATTTGTCTGCCTCCCTTTTGGCCTGGCATCGGATCCCAGGCTTTTTACCAAGATTTTAGCGGAACCTCTGGCATATCTGAGATATAGAAGGATTGGCATTCTGGCTTATTTAGACAATCTGTTGCTGTTTGCCCCGTTGAGGGAGAAATTGCTTCAGGATCTCTGTTGCATCTTGCAGCTGTTAGAACAACTCGGTTGGGTTCTGAACCTCGAGAAATCGTGCTTGGTTCCCTCTCAGGTGATGACATACTTGATGTTTGAGATCAACACCATCCATCAGACATTAGTTTACCCTCTCAGAAGATAGTGACCCTCCAGGAAGCCGTCCAGTCTCTCTGTGGCAGTCCATCATCATCAGTAAAACAGGCTATGAAGGTTTTGGGATATCGGACTTCCGCTTTTCCCGCATTGAGATGGGGCCAGTAGAATTCAATAACTCTACAGGTGCACATCCTGGGCAGTTGAAACTGGTCCCGGGAAGGCTTGGAAGAAGGGATTCCAGTACCCAGACTGGTAAGGAAAGCATTAGAATTTTGGCTTACCAGGGACAAATGTCAATGGTCTAGCCTGTAGGGACCCCAAAGAAAGGATAGTGTCTACAGATGCTTTGACTTGAGGTTGGGGGGACCCCTTGCAAGGCCTGGAAAGCTCAGGGGAAATGATCCAGTGCTCTGAGTCAGTCTTCATAGAACTTGAGAAAGTTAATTGCAGTAAAGGAAGCATTAGGAGCTTTACCACTTCTTCTGGAATATCGTTATGTCCAGATAAGTTTGGACAACGCAACTATGGTAGCATATTTGAATCATCAGGGGGGGAACAAGGTCCCCTCAATTGTTGTCCGCAGAGATTTTGCTATAGGTGGAACAACATTTTAATTCTCTGTCAGTAGTTCATCTAAAAGGAACATTGAATAAGGTAGCAGATTTTCTGAGCCGATCTCCACTAAGGGAATTGGAATGGTCACTGAATCCAGAATTGTTCAAGCTAATCTGTGACCAGGGAGACACTCCAGGGATTGATCTATTTGCAAGTTGGAGAAGTACTTTTAATTGAATCCAGCGGGTCCGGCCTTGAGTGGATGCACTGGCTCACGATTCGACGTTTACCTAGCTTATGGGTTTCCTCCAGTTTGTTTGCTCCCGCTGGTATTGAACAAGATATTCAAGTAACCATCCACAGTTTTGCTGGTGGCCCAGGAGATTATGGTTTTCAACGCTAGTGGCTCTATCCATTCAGGAGCCATGGATACTCCCAGTGATTCTGGAAATGTTATTGCAGGGGCCAGTTCTAAGTCTAGACCCTCAGAAGTGGAACCTGACAGTGTGTACCCTGAAGTCACCTTACTTTTAAGGAAAGGATATTCGAGGAAGGTTATCGATACTCTACTCTCAAGTAGGAAAATGGTGACTAGAAAGATTTATTTAAAGGTATGGAAGACCTTTAGGACTTGGAGAATACAGAATAAGAAATCATTCTCCAGGATTCCAGTTATTCTTGAATTTCTGCAGCACCGCATGGACGGCAGGACGGCAGGTTGACGGCAGAAGGAGACCATACGGTCCATCTAGTCTGCCCTTAAGTAACTGTATGTACTCTTTATCTTAGGATAGATGTGTGCTTATCCCAGGCATGTTTAAATTCAGTGACTGTTGATTTTTCAACTACCTCTGCTGGAAGTTTGTTCCAAGCATCTACTACTCTTTCTGTAAAATAATATTTTCTAACATTGCTCCTGATCTTCCCCCCAACCAGCTTCAGGTTGTGCCCCCTTGTTCTATTATTAAGTTTCTTCTTAAAAACACTTCCCTCCTGAACCTTATTGAATCCTTTCACATATTTAAAGGTCTCAATCATGTCCCCCCTCTCCTTTCTTTCCTCCAGACTGTACATATTAAGTTCTTTAAGTCTCTCCTTCCTGGTGGAAGTCCTTCCACCATTTTTGTTGCCCGCCTTTGGACCCGTTCTATTTGAATAATGTCTTTTTGCAGGTAAGGTCTCCAGAACTGCACACAGTATTCTAGATGTGGCCTCACCAGGGCTCTATACAGCAGCATCACAACCTCCCTCTTCCTACTAGTGATGCCTCGAGCTATGCAGCCAAGCATCCTGCTTGCTTTTCCCACTGCCTGGCTACATTGTCCACTCATCTTGCAGCTATCAGTAATCAGTACCCCTAAATCTCTCTCCTCCAAGGTCCTGGCTAACACAGTACTGCCCATACGGTACGCAGAGCAGGGATTCCTTCTACCCAAGTGCATGATTTTACATTTAGAGACATTAAACTCTAGTTTCCACAGTTTTGACCATCTATCCAGTAAAGCCAAATCATGTTCCATGTTGCAGACACCTCCAGGAATATCCACACTATTAGTAACCTTTGTATCATTAGCAAACAGACAAACTTTTCCTACCAGGCCTTCTCCTATGTCACTTACAAATATATTAAAAAGAATGGGGCCCAGGACAGAGCCTTGTGGCACACCACTTGTAACTCGCCTTTGTTCAGATTTCACACCATTAACAACAACACTCTGATACCGATCCTTCAGCCAACTGGAAATCCACTGACCTATCCAGGGATTGAGTCCTACCTTCAATAACTTATCTATGAGCTCTTTATGTGGTACAGTGTCAAAGGCTTTGCTAAAATCCAGATAGGTGATATCCACAGCACCACCTTCATCTAACACTTTAGTGACATTGTCAAAGAAATCAATAAGATTGAACTGACATGATCGGCCCTCGGTGAAGCCGTGCTGTTTTTGAGTGTTTCCATTAATTTGACCACTATAGATGTTAAACTAACTGGCCTGTAATTACTGGCTTCTTCTCTACTCCCATTTTTATGGATTGGTACGACATTGGCCATTCTCCAACCATCTGGAACCTCACCAGTTGAAAGGGAATGGTTAAGTAAATCAGTCAGAGGGTCTGCAATTACAAATCTAAGTTCTCTTAGAACTCTGGGGTGGATTCCATCTGGACCCATCGCCTTACTTACCTTTAGATGTGCCAGCTCGGCTAAGACATCAGCCTCCAGAAACTCCAGAGCTGTGCCCTCCGAGCTGGATGCTGTGCTATGGCCATGCCTGCTACTATCTGAAAATACCGAACAAAAGTAGCTATTCAGATGGTCAGCCACAGCCTTATCTCTGTCAATATAATTATTTTCCCTATTTCTAATTTTTGACACTGCATTGTTTTTCTTCTTTCTGTCACCAATATATCGGAAAAAGGCTTTATGTCCCCTCTTCATAGATTTGGCCACTTCTTCCTCCTTTTGCCCTTATAATGAGTTTTGCTTCCCTCTGTTTAATTTTATATGCCTCTCTGTCAGCTATACTTCCACTTTCTCTACACTTCTTATAGGCAGACTTCTTTTCTTTTATGATCGTGCTGACTTCCCTAGTAAACCATAATGGTTTCTTCTTCCTTTTATTCTTGCTAGTTTGTTTCACATATTTCTTAGTTGCCTTTAAGATGGCCATTTTTAATAGTGACCACTGGGAACTCGCTTCTGCTACTCTGTTCCACTATGGGTCTTAGCGTACACTCCTTGAAAGTCCAGCTGCCAGCTTTTACCAGTATTTTTAGATAGTAATCCAGTGGAACCTTGCTAAGGTTCTTTCAGTCTTAGAATCTCCACACTTTGTTCCTACCAGGGAGTCTGATATTAAGTTCCTTACTTAGAAGGATTTGTTCCTGGTAGCTATTCCTTCCGCCTGCAAGATAGGTGACATTTAGGCTTTATCTTGTTGTCGTCCTTTCCTCCAGGTATTCCCCGATGGGGTAGTGTTGAGAGTGGATCCTTGTTATCTTCAGAAAATTACTGCGGATTTTCACAGAACCCCAGAGATTGTTCTCCCTTCAGTGGACAATGAGAAGTCTGCAGATCAGAGATCTTTGGATGCCAGAGCTTATCTGTTGGAATATCTTTATCAAACCAAGGAGTGGAGGAAAGCGGGTAGTTTATTTGTGGCATTCTCAGGACCAAAGAAAGGCAAACAAGTGTACAAGAGTACTATCAGGATGGGCTACCATGGTAGTTCGGTAGCGGTTAGCGTTACTGCACATTCTACAAGAAGCATGTCTACATCTGGAGCAGAGCAAGCTGAGGCCTCTATTGAACAGATTTATAAAGCAGCTACTTGGTCCTTGGCCTGAACTTTTGTGAGGCATTATCATTTGGATCTACTTATTCAACAGGACCAGTCTTTCGGTAGAAGTGTTCTTTTCTGTTTTTTGGGAAAACTTAAGTTTGTTAGCTGGCAACTTCTTTTCTAAACATCCAAATGGGCAGCATACGGAGTTTTCCCTTTATTAATTGATATAGATTTTTATATTTGTTTTAACCAAGGTTTTTTGTGGGTCTGTCTCTTTTTTTTCTCTCTTTCAGATCTCTACAACAACTGAGGAGTGAGGGTGGAGTCAAGTTTTTATGTTAATCTGGTGGTCAAGGTTTCCCTGCCTTGCGGGTTGTGAGCCAAGTGGAGACTATCTGGTTTGGAAGCCTTATGATCGGATAGTCCCCGGTATCTGGCTTAACATATCCCCATATGCGGAATACAGTAGCTCCGGCCACCATTGCCCTGTAAACTAGTATTAGGTTTAAGCCCAGGCTCAAGGTCCAACCTGCCGGCCCCTGGCCCAAGATTTTGCCAGCTCCGTGGTCTTTGGCAGTGGAATGGTGCTCTTGCAAGAGTGCCGAAGCACAGAGCTTTTCCGCATCCACATGGCTGGATGGAGGGGTAATGGGGCAGGTGCAATGGGTAGTGCAATGGGTAAATCACCTGCAGTCATGATAATACATCTCTCTACTTACACCATCCACTTCTAGTCCCCCACCATCCATTCTGATATATAGGCTGTGAGAACCGGCATCTCTTTCAGGGGTACACAGGTCCCCCTTCCTAACCTTGGTGCCGCGCCAAGAGTAATGGTGTGCTGCCAAGCCCAGTATCTTCATTCACTTAAACGCACTCTGGGCAGCAGGAGTGGCTGGAGGAAAAGATGGCGGCGGCCAGGGCTAGAAGGAGAGAGTGGCAGGTCAGGATGGACTTCAGAGGCCCTTTATTAAAGTCTTAAAAAGTCTTGGATCGTGGCTCCTGTGACCATGCTTCGGTGTCCCTCCAGCCACAGGAGAGTGGTGTCACAGTCACCAGTGCCAGAATTGATGTAATTGAGTATGCCATAAAGCAGGCCAAAAGCTTGCGATATATGGAAAAAAAGTCTGCAACATGTAAAAATGAATGCCGAAATCCCATGCCACTTTTAAAGGCATTATTGAAATTGTATATTATTGTGTGCCAAATGGATGTCCCCAAGGTGCTGAGCTTTTCTAGTATTTTTTTTTTACGATGATTTATTTATTACAATTGTGCATTTTATGGAAAACGTTTTCACTGTCTGCATTCTGTTGCTTTTAGGCCAAGATCTACAAGAATAAAGCAGCAAGACCTGTACACACAGAATGCTGCCACAGAGGTGAGTACGGCTTACACATGCCCAGTAAGTATATATATATTTTCGTTTAGGCAGAGTTTGTAGGGCTCGGGATGGATGGGGCAGAGTTTGTAGGGCTCGGGATGGATGGGGCAGAGTTTGGAGGGCTCAGGATGGATGGGGCAGAGCTGGGAGGACTCGGGATGGATAGGGCAAAGCTGGGAGGGCTCTGGATGGATGGGGCAGAGTTTGTAGGGCTCGGGATGGATGGGGCAGAGCTGGGAGGACTCGGGATGGATGGGGCAGAGCTGGGAGGGTTCTGGATGGATGGGGCAGAGTTGGGAGGGTTCTGGATGGATGGGGCAGAGTTGGGAGGGCTCTGGATGGATGGGGCAGAGCTGGGAGGGCTCTGGATGAATGGGGCAGAGCTGGGAGGGCTCTGGATGGATGGGGCAGAGCTGGGAGGGCTCTGGATGGATGGGGCAGAGCTGAGAGGGCTCTGGATGGATGGGGCAGAGCTGCTTTATGGCATACTCAATTACATCAATTCTGGCACTGGTGACTGTGACACCACTCTCCTGAGGACTCTGGATGGATGTGGCAGTGGTGGGAGGGCTTGGGTGGCTGGGGCCGAGTTGGGAGGGCCCGGGATGGATGGGGCAGAGCTGGGAGGGCTCGGGGTGCCTGGGGCAGAGCTGGGAGGACTCGGGATGGATGGGGCAGAGTTGGGAGGACTTGGGATGGATGGGGCAGAGCTGGGAGGGCTCGGGATGGATGGGGCAGAGCTGGGAGGGCTCGGGATGGATGGGGCAGAGCTGGGAGGGCTCTGGATGGATGGGGCAGAGCTGGGAGGGCTCGGGGTGGATGGGGCAGAGCTGGGAGGGCTCTGGATGGATGGGGCAGAGCTGGGAGGGCTCTGGATGGATGGGGCAGTGGTGGGAGGGCTCTGGATGGATGGGGCAGAGCTGGGAGGGCTCGGGGTGGATGGGGCAGAGCTGGGAGGGCTCTGGATGGATGGGGCAGAGCTGGGAGGGCTCTGGATGGATGGGGCAGAGCTGGGAGGGCGCTGGATGGGGCAGAGCTGGGAGAACCCGGGATGGCTGGGGCAGAGCTTGGAGGGCTCTGGATAGATGGGGCAGAGCTGGGAGGACTTGGGATGGATGGGGCAGAGCTGGGAGGGCTTGGGATGGATGGGGTAGAGCTGGGAGGGCTCTGGATGGATGGGGCAGAGCTGGGAGGGCTCGGGATGGATGGGGCAGTGGTGGGAGGACTCGGAAAGGATGGGGCAGTGCTGGGAGGGCTCTGGATCGATGGGGCAGAGCTGGGAGGGCTCAGGATAGATGGGGCATGGAGGGCTCTGGATAGATGGGGCAGAGCTGGGGGGGCTCTGGATAGATGGGGCAGAGCTGGGAGGGCTCTGGATGGATGGGGCAGAGCTGGGGGGGCTCTGGATGGATGGGGCAGAGCTGGGAGCGCTCTGGATGGATGGGGCAGTGGTGGAAGGGCTCTGGATGGATGGGGCAGAGTTGGGAGGGCTCTGGATGGATGGGGCAGTGGTGGGAGGACTCAGGATGGATGGGGCAGTGGTGGGAGGACTGGGGATAGATGGGGCAGTGGTGGGAGGTGTAATTGTATCCTCCATGGCAGGGCAGGACTAACTCTCCTACTCTATTTGCAATGGAGGGGTGTCCTATAAACAAGACTCCATGGACGCCTTCATTAGAGGCCACCGGCACTGAACGTCTCCTTGGCATTGGTAAGTATGAAGGTGCCGCCACTACATGGAGGAGCTACAGAGGAACCCCGGACCTACATAGAGGAGCTACAGAGGACCCCCGGACCTGCATGGAGGAGATACAGACGACCCCCGGACCATGCATAGAGAAGCTACAGAGGACCCCCGGACCTGCATGGAGGAGCTACAGAGGACCCCCGGACCTGCATGGAGGAGCTACAGAGGACCCCCGTATCTGCATGGAGGAGCTACAGAGGAACCCCGGACCTGCATGGAGGAGCTACAGAGGAACCCCGGACCTGCATGGAGGAGCTACAGAGGAACCCCGGACCTGCATGGAGGAGCTACAGTGGAACCCTGGACCTGCATGGAGGAGCTACAGCGGAACCCCGGACCTGCATGGAGGAGCTACAGAGGAACCCCGGACCTGCATGGAGGAGCTACATAGGAACCCCGGACCTGAATGGAGGAGCTACAGAGGAACCCTGGACCTGCATGGAGGAGCTACAGAGGAACCCCGGACCTGCATGGGGGAGCTACAGAGGAACCCCGGACCTGCATGGAGGAGCTACAGAGGAACCCCGGACCTGCATGGAGGAGCTGCAGGAACCTGGAATTTTTGTGTGTCTACCTCGTGCCTTGCTTTTAAAGGTCTAGAGTGTATAAGTTGATTTTAGCCCTTTCTGCATATTGAATAAAATAAATGTTCTCATTTTGATCTGTTATGTGCAGTTTAGTCTTTGTTATGTGCAGTGTACTCTCCAGTCCGAATACATTGGGTGTGCCCTCTTATTTTGTATATCACCAAGGATTGCTGGTAAAACTCACCTATCCAGCATCCCCATGGCACAGGCGAGGGCGGCCAGCCAGCCAATCAGGGCAATTGGTTCCATTCAGCTTATTGTCAGTGCGGGAAAGAAAATGGGTAAGTACATTGCTTCGAGTGGATATGCGTATAGCGAAAGCTATTTCAGGGCCATGGCCCATGCATGTGCCATGGGATGAGCAGCCAATTGAGTTAATGCGCCTGTCACCAGGGTTTTACACAGTGGGAGATTGATTTATCCCAAATCGGCATGGCCCATGGAGAGGGAATCGGCAGAGATGGGTTTTGGTCCAATTTAAAGCGGAAGAAAACCCAGGGCTTCCGACCCTGGAGCATCCCAAATCAGCATGCCCCACTGTGTAAAATCTCCTCTGAGTTAACGTTAATCTCGTCTTTCTCGGAGGCTCCTGTGGCATGCACCATAGGATCAGAGAAAGGTAAGCTTTTATGGCCGAACTGGGGTCTGTCACATAGTTGGGCATTCCCAATCGGGATGCCCCTGGGGCAAGTAACACAACCCAGGATAGTAAAAATCACAGGTTTTGTTTTGCTTTTAATGAGCTCTATGGCAAAAAATGTTAAAAATGGCACATCGTAAAAAAAAGGGGGTTTGATATAAATTGATGCCAAACATGATTTCCTTTTTCTACTGGTAGGAAATAAATCCATGAGTTACAGGTGTATGAGTGTTTCATTCCACTGAAGCCAGGGGGGATTTGCTGAATTTCCGTGCCTGTCTCCTGATCATTAAAGACCCTGTCCAGGGACACACTAACTTCCTACCACTTTGTAAAATGAGCCAATTCAAAGTATCTCTAAATCTTATACATAAGCTCCCAAGTGTCCCTCATTTGGAGGGACTGGACTCAAACTAGGGCACTGCTATAAGGGGCCCCCTAAACTACTCACCCACAAATACGCTGCTAATTGGGAGATGACCATTGCCATCATTGCCTCCAATTGTCCCTTATCCATTCTTAGGTGAATTGAGCAGAGCCTTTGGAGTTGCTGTGTGTGTTTGCGCATTGTTTTGGTGCAGTTATACATGTGACTAGGGATATGGGGATTTCACACAACAGGGTCCAGAAACAAAGCCCAGTGTCTTCTGGGTTTGGTTCCGCTTGTAATCTTATGTCAGACCCTGGTGAAGGTGTGACTGCGGCATCGTCATGCCAAATGGATGGAAAGCAGCGCTATTCATAGCATCCTTCAACCCCTCACAACCCTCATATTCTAAGTATGCAGCACGTCCTGCTCCAGATAATGATTCATAACAGATGGGAATTACCTCCGCCAGAGGGCTGCGAGGAACAAGAATGATGGCTTCTCTGTTCGCAGGTGAGCAGGGCCTATCGGCCCTTGGCCCTGTAGAACTATTCCCACCCGTTCTATTTCTTCATTTATGCCTTCCAGCTTTGGCTGTGCTGGTTGGGTGATGGTAGGCTACACCGTTTACAGGTGTTCTAGGAGCCTTGCTCCAACCGCAATCCCCCATCAAAGTGTAGGCGGTACAGGCTTATGGTGAGCCTGATGTGGGATGCCCCTCGCCCCCTTCCCCGGTTCTCGGTGGGCCTCTGCTAGTTGGTCGCCGCCCCCCCCCCCCCCCCCGCTGTCCTGCTCGTTCGGGGGGGGGGGGGGGGGATGTGATGTAGGTGTGTATTTGTGCCTTTTCTTTTGTCATTTTTGGGCTCCGCGCCCGGGTTCTTCTTTTCTCTGTCAGTTTTATCTTTTAAATCTGCCTCAGCTGACACGCGCGCCTTTCGGCGTTTCCGTGGTCAGCGGTGATGTCACTGCAGGCGCTGCTGCGCCCCTATTGGCTGGCCAGTCACGTTAGGCCTTCGCGCTTTCTTGGGGGCGGAGCTTATCGGGCGGCACGCTCCGCGTCGTTCTCCCTGCGGCCCGCCCCTTGAGGTACCTTTCTCCCTTTTAAGGGGCTGCGCCTATTTGGTGATCGCTTGGACCTGTTTGCTAAGGGAGGTAAGTTGTCCCAGCGTAAGAAACAGCCGTGGCCCTTTTGAGGTTCAGGCGCCTTTACCCCCTCCTTCCGCGGATCCAGGTCTGGGAGAGGGGTATCCTTTGCGGGGCACAGGGGTGACTTCTGGAGCAGAGGCAGAGGACGTGCCCCCCCAGGAGCCTCCTGGGGCTCTAAGCCCAAGTCTGCCACCAAGCCCGTTCAGCCCCATCCGGGTGGGGGGACGGCTGAGGCTCTTCGCTTATGTCTGGAGACAACAGGTCTCAGACTGGTGGATTTTGGAAGTGGTGTCCTCTGGCTACAAGATAGAATTCGCTGCCTGGCCGCCCCCAAGATTCCTCAGGTCCCGGATCCCTCAAAATCCCCTGGCAGCTCAGGGTCTGTTTCTGGCTGTGCAAAACCTTCTGGACATGGGGGTCATCTGTCAGGTCCCTCCTTGGGAAAGAGGTCAGGGCTATTATTCCAATATTTTCACAGTGCCCAAAAGGGATGGCTCAATCAGGCCCATCCTGGACTTAAAACTTCTCAACAAATTTGTCAGAACCAGGCACTTTCGCATGGAGACCCTGCGCTCAGCTATCGGCTCGTTGCGCCCAGGGGACTTCATGACCTCCATAGACATCAAGGACGCGCACCTTCATGTTCCAGTCTTCCCGGGGCATCAGAAATTTCTCAGGTTCGCGCTGGAGGACCAGCATTACCAATTTGTAGCTCTGCCCTTCGGTTTCACCTCGGCTCCCAGAGTCTTCACCAAGGTGCTGGCAGTTGTTATGACTCTCCTCAGAGCTCAGGGCACTCGCATTCTTCCATATTTGAACGACCTTCTCATCTCTTGTCAGTCTCTCCATCAGGCAGAACGGGATACCCAGTGGAGTCGTTCGGATGGGTGATCAATCACCCCAAATCTTCCCTATCCCCATCTCTGGTGACTTCCTTCCTGGGCATGAATCTGGATACTGTTCAGGCCAGGATCTTTCTTCCTCAGCAGAAGGTGGACTCTTTGCAAGCTCTAGTTCACTCCCTTCTGTCATGCCCTCACCCCTCCATCCGGCAGGGGATGCAGCTAGTGGGGCAGATGGTGTCCTGCTTCGAGGCAGTTCCCTATGCGCAGTTTCACATGAGACCTCTTCAACTCCATCTCCTATCAGTCTGGGACAAGAGTCCCCTGTCTCTGGATCAGGCTTTCATTCTGTCACCTTTTGTCTGGCGGTCCCGCTTGTGGTGGCTGGACTCGAGGAACCTGTTGGGGGGCAGATCCTTCCTGGCCCCCTGTTGGGAGACAGTCACCACGGATGCCATTCTGACAGGTTGGGGGGTCTTCTGGAAGAACCTACAATTCCAGGGGCTGTGCGGCCCTCAGGAGGCCCATGCCCATCCTGGAACTAAGGGCGGTCAGGTTGATTCTGGCCCGTTTGACTCCTCACCTTCAGCGCCGGCCGGTCCAAGTACACTCAGACAACCAGACGGCGGTTGCCTAAATAAATCATCAGTGAGGGGCTCGGAGCAAGAGTGCCCTCAGGGAAGTGTCCATGATTCTCTCTTGGGCGGAGGACAATGTTCCTTGCATTTCAGCTGTGTACATTCCGGGGGTGGAGAATCTGGAGGCAGACTCTCTGAGCAGGGGGACCTCTCGCCTGGGGGAATGGTCTCTCAGCAGCGAGGTCTTCCTATCCTTATGTCACCGCTGGGGGGTGCCGGACATGGATCTGTTTGCATCTCGCCACAATCACAAGCTCCCAGTCTTTGTCTCTCTGTCCCAGGATCCTCTGGCCGTGGATGCTTTGACTCTATCCTGGCAGGGGTTCCGTCTCCTGTATATTTTTCCTCCATTCCCTCTGCTGGGCAGGGTTCTGCGCAAGTTGGTTCAAGAAAGGGTGCCAGCAATCCTGGTGGCCCCCCGCTGGCCAAGACAGGTGGGATTGGCAGACATCGTTCAACTAGCAGTAGATCAGTACGCTCTGCCCATGGTCCCGGACCTTCTCACTCAGGGACAGCTTTGCCATCCCAATTTACAAACCCTGGCTTTGGCGGCCTGGCTGCTGAAACCTCCATCTTGATGGAAGAAGGGCTTTCTGTCTCTGTAGTCAATACCTTGATCAGGGCTAGGAAGAAATCTTCCTCCTCCATTTACTATAGGATTTGGCGGGTCTACATTGACTGGTGTGAGTCTAAGGTCCTTCCCTGTTGTGTGTTCTCCAATCAGAGGATCCTGGAATTTCTTCAACATGGTTTGGATCTGGGACTTCAGCTCAGCACTTTCAAGGGTCATGTTTCTGCCTTGGCTGTTTTCTTCCAGAGGTCTTTCGCTCAACATCCTCTTGTCAAGACCTTCTTCCAGGGGGTTGCTCATGTGCGTCCCCTCCGTAAGCCTCTGTTGCCAGTCTGGGATTTGAATTTGGTTTTGTCTGCCCTTCAGGGCCCTCCATTTGAGCCTGTGCATGAGGCTGCTCTGTCTGTTCTTACTCTTGCCTTTTTAGTGGCTATCACCTCTGTCAGGCGGGCCTCAGAGTTGGTGGCCCTTTCTATTCAGGCCCCCTACTTTGAGAGACATCAGGACAAGGTGGTTTTCAGATTTAAACCGGATTTCTTGCCTAAGGTTGTCTCTGCCTTCCACCTTAATCAGGACATTGTGCTTCCTTCCTTGTGCCCTAATCCTGGTAACTCCAAGGAGAGGGCCTTGCATTCTCTGGACGTGGTCAGGAATTTGAAGTTCTGCCTGCGCCTTTCAGGAAGACTTATGCTTTGTTTGAGGTACTTTCGGGTCCCAAGAAGGGTTTGTCTCCTGCTAAGTCTACTATTAGCAAGTGGATTCGTCAGGCCATTTTTAGGGCCTACTCTGCTAGGGGAAAGGAGCCCCCTTTTCGTGTTACGGCTCATTCTACCCGTGCTGTTGGGGCTTCCTGGGCCTTTCAGCACCAGGCTCCTGTTGAACAAGTTTGTAAGGCTGCTACTTGGTCTTCTGTTCATACCTTTTCCAAGTTTTACAAGGTTGATGTTCGGGCCTCAGCGGATGCTGTTTTTGCAGGCGGCAGTGGTTTGAACTGCACGTTGTTGCTTCTGGGGATCCCATCCTATTTCTGGACACTGCTACTGGATGTCCCATCTGTTATGAATCATTATCTAGAGCAGGACGTGCTGCATACTTAGAATAATACAATTCTGTGATTACTCACCTTGTAGAATTGGTATTATAAGTATGCAGCACGTCCTGCTCCACCCCACCCTGATTGCATTATCTTGGATCCTCTGTATGGTGATTGTTATCCTTGTTAAATTGTTACTGATTATTGGCTTCTCCTGGTTCTCCTTACTGCTTTTCAATACTGGGGAATTTGTGGGAGGTCCCGGGTATATATGGGACCGGGAGGGGCCTCTTTTTGCCATCTCTGCAGTCCAGCGCCCTCTAGCGGAAGTAATTCCCATCTGTTATGAATCATTATCTGGAGCAGGACGTGCTGCATACTTATAATACCAATTCTACAAGGTGATTAATCACAGAATTGTATTTTTACAGCCATTTTTGGGTACTCCGAACCAAACTTTTGCGTCACATTTAGACCAAACTTACCAAACCTGAACTTCTACAGGTTCACTCATTACTAGTAGTCTAAAATAACAAAAAAACTGAGCTTTTCTGAAGGATATTGGAAGGTTTTATTGTCACTTAAGAGAACTGATGTCCGTTACATTCAAGGATACCACCTGGAATCTAAAAAGAATGATGGAAGGAGATTCCCCAGTATTTTTTTCTTCTTGAGGTCTACCTGAGTTGCCGCAGCTCCTCACTTAATTTTCAGGGAAGCAGAAAATATAGGGGGAACAATGTAACCTCTTGTGTTCAAACAGATGGAAGGAAAAAAAAAATATTTGTTTTTTGGGAAGCGCTTTTGATCAAAAAGAAATGCTGCGACTTGTTTTGAGAGGCTTGCTGAAAGGGAAAAATATATGGTAGAGGTTATTGGGTAAGGAAGAAGAGCCAGATGGAAAAAATCTCAGTCTTTCTTATTGCCGTGCTAGAGGTGGTTACCCTCTAGTAAGTTTGGTCTTGACTGTTCAGGTGGCCAATTATATGCACTTTTCTCAGCCTTCTGATTTATAAGGTAATGTGATGAAATAAATAAATAGAGAATGTAAAAACAAATGTTGCCTGAAGAAAGGTATGTTCATTTCATATAAAGGAAAGGGCACCTACCGGCGCAGCCCGTAGGTTGAGAAACCTTTCCTGGGCCCCTGGTGAATAACCACGTTTTCGACCTGCTTTAAATGGCAATGTTTAAACAAAACAACTCTGGGTTTGTAGCCATTTGGCTTTGGGTGAGCTTTCAGAAAGAGAGGACGGTTACTCTAACTATAAAGCAATAGAGAGGGTCTTTGTAAGGCTTCATCCAGGTCCCTCACTGCACCTTGTGCAGCATCGTGCTCTCGTTAAGCTTCTGTTCCTGTCTCTCTCTGTAGTGGTGACGCCTCAGTCATCAGTCAGCCATCAGTCATGATGAGCTGCCACACCCTTCTCCATTGCAGTGAATAGAGGAGGTGTGGCAGCTCACCGTGACTGATGGCGTCGGACTGATTTGCCACGCCGGAGAAGCAAGGGATCTGGATGAAGCTTTTCAGGTAAGTTCTACAGCCCCAGACTAAGAGCGACGGTCTGCGAGCGAGAAAATATGAGTATAGCTTTTTTTTATGTTTTGACTTAAAATTGACTTTAATAAAAATAAGCACACAGCACCTCACTAGAGCAGTTGGCCTTTAAGATTGGATTACCTAAAAGCTGCACAACCATATTATCATTGTGCTGATTCTTTATCTATATATCCTGATTTGAGAAATATGCATGGAACACTGACTATCATCTAGGGCAGTGGTACTCAAAAACTTTTTGTAGAGGTCCACTCGTAGCATTATGCCGCAAGCTGAAGGTCCAGAATCGGGGGTAGGTTAAAATCAGTGCACCAGGGGGCTATATATTCCAACGCATAACTAAATAAAGGCTGCTTGCCCACCCACCCCCCCCCCCCCCTCCTCCCTCCAGCATTATATCTATTTGGAATTGAGAGGAAAACAAACAGCAACTTATTTTTTGTTTGACCATGTGGAATCTACAGCTCTTACTTTTGATGCATTGATTTTAAAGAAGCTAAGATGAGAGAGCTGGCTGCGGCAGAGCTGGGAAGGATAGTTGGGGCGGAGTTGGGAAAAGAGAGATGCATGGAACAGAGCTGGGAAAAGAGAGATGAATGGGACAGAGCTGGGAAAAGAGAGATGAATGGGACAGAGCTGGAAAAAGAGAGATGAATGGGACAGTGCTAGGAAAAGAGAGATGAATGGGACAGAACTGGGAAAAGAGAGCGATGGGATCGGACAGAGCTGGAAAAGAGAGAGATGGGATGGGACAGAGCTGGGAAAAGAGAGAGATGGGATGGGACTGGGCTGGGAAAAGAGAGAGATGGGATGGGACTGGGCTGGGAAAAGAGAGAGATGAGATTGGACTGAGCTGGGAAAAGAGAGAGATGAGATGGGACTGAGCTGGGAAAAGAGAAAGATGAGATGGGACTGAGTTGGGAAAAGAGAAAGATGAGATGGGACTGAGCTGGGAAAAGAGAAAGATGAGATGGGACTGAGCTGGGAAAAGAGAAAGATGAGATGGGACAGAGCTAGGAAAAGAGAGAGAGGCAATCGGACAGAGCTGGGAAAAGAGAGAGATGGGATGGGACAGAGCTGGGAAAAGAGAGAGATGGGATGGGACTGGGCTGGGAAAAGAGAGAGATGAGATGGGACTGAGCTGGGAAAAGAGAAAGATGAGATGGGACAGAGCTGGGAAAAGAGAGAGATGGGATGGGACATAGCAGAAAAGAGAGAGATTGGATGGGACAGAGCTGGGAAAAGAGAGAGATGGGATGGGGCAGAGCTGGGAAAAGAGAGAGATTGAATGGGAGAGAGCAGGAAAAGAGAGAGATGGGATGGGACAGAGTTGGGAAAAGAGAGATGGGATGGGACAGAGCTGGGAAAAAAGAGAGAGAGAGAGAGAGATGGGGTGGGACAGAGCTTGAAAAGAGAGAGATGGGATGGGACAAAGCTGGCAAAAGAGAGAGATGGGATGGGACAGCGGTGAAAAAGAGAGAAATGAGATGTGAGAGCTAGGAAAAGAGAGATATGGGATGAGACAGCGCTGGAAAAGAGAGAGATGGGATGGGGCAGAGCTGGAAAAGAGAGAGATGGGATGGGACAGAGCAGGAAAAGAGAGAGATGGGATGGGACAGCGCTGGAAAAGAGAGAGATGGGATGGGACAGAGCAGGAAAACATAGAGATGGGGTGGGACAGAGCTGGAAAAGAGAGAGATGGGGTGGGACAGAGCTGGAAAAGAGAGAGATGGGATGGGACAGAGCTGGAAAAGAGAGAGATGGGATGGGACAGAGATGGGAAAATAGAGAGATGGGACAGAGCTGGGAAAAGAGGGAGATTGGATGGGACAGAGCAGGAAAAAAGAGAGATGGGATTGGACAGAGATGTGAAAAGAGAGAGATAGGATGGGACAGAGCTGGGATTGGACAGAGATGGGAAAAGAGAGAGATGGGATTGGACAGATATGGGAAAAGAGAGAGATGAGATAGCGCTGGAAAAGAGAGAGATGGGATGGGGCAGAGCTGGAAAAGAGAGAGATGGGATGGGACAGAGCAGGAAAAGAGAGAGATGGGATGGGACAGCGCTGGAAAAGAGAGAGATGGGATGGGACAGAGCAGGAAAAGAGAGAGATGGGATGGGACAGAGCAGGAAAAGAGAGAGATGGGATGGGACAGAGCAGGAAAACATAGAGATGGGGTGGGACAGAGCTGGAAAAGAGAGAGATGGGGTGGGACAGAGCTGGAAAAGAGAGAGATGGGATGGGACAGAGCTGGAAAAGAGAAAGATGGGATGGGACAGAGCTGGAAAAGAAAGAGATGGGATGGGGCAGAGCTGGAAAAGAGAGAGATGGGATGGGACAGAGATGGGAAAATAGAGAGATGGGATGGGACAGAGCTGGGAAAAGAGGGAGATTGGATGGGACAGAGCAGGAAAAGAGAGAGATGGGATTGGACAGATATGGGAAAAGAGAGAGATGGGATGGGAAAGAGCTGGAAAAGAGAGAGATGGGATGGGGCAGAGCTGGAAAAAGAGAGATGGGATGGGACAGGGCTGGAAAAGAGAGAGATGGGATGGGACAGAGCTGGGAAAAGAGAGAGATGGGATGGGACAGAGCTGGGAAAAGAGAGAGATGGGATGGGACAGAGCTGGAAAAGAGAGAGATGGGATGGGACAGAGCTGGGAAAGAGAGAGATGGGACAGAGCTGGGAAAAGAGAGAGATGGGATGGGACAGAGCTGGGATGGGACAGAGCTGGGAAAAGAGAGAGAGATGGGATGGGACAGAGCTGGGAAAAGAGAGAGATGGGATGGGACAGAGCTGGGAAAAGAGAGAGATGGCATGGGACAGAGCTGGAAAAGAGAGAGATGGGATGGGACAGCGCTGAGAACAGAGAGAGATGGGATTGGACAGAGCTGGGAAAGAGAGAGATGGATGGGACAGAGATGGGAAAAGAGAGATGGGATGGGACAGAGCTGGGAAAAGAGAGAGATGGGATGGGACAGGGCAGGAAGAGATAGAGAAGGGATGAGACAGAGCTGGAAAAGAGAGAGCTTGGATGGGATAGGGCAGGAAAAGAGAGATGGGACGGGACAGAGCTGGGAAAAGAGAGAGATGGGATGGGACAGGTCAGGAAAAGAGAGATGGGGTGGGACAGAGCTGGGAAAAGAGATGGGATGGGATGGGACAGAGCAGGAAAAGAGAGATGGGATGGGACAGAGCTGGGAAAAGAGAGAGAAGCGATGGGACAGAACAGGAAAAGAGAGTATAAATAATGAATAAGCTGCCCCCCAGCCCATACTTACTGCGCCCCTCATTCACAGTAACAAGGGGGTCTCCAGGCGCCCGACCAGCCGGGAGCTGTTGTGGGGGGAGAAGGTAAGTGGCTGTATATTCTAAGTATGTCACACACCCCGCTTCAAGAAATTCATAACGTGTGGGTAATACTGACCTGCAGAGGGCGATATGCAGAGATGCCAGGAAAAAAGAGAGCCCCTCCCGGTCCATAAATACCTGGGACCTCCCACTCATTACCCAGTCTTCATCTCTGCAGACGGCGAGCAAGTCAGAAGATGTGGTCTCCTCCTTGCACAGGGGGATTTCAGGTAGCCGGGATGACTCCCGGCCCTTTAGTTATTTATTTCCGCTTGGATCTTTTTTTTCTGTTACCTCATGCCTCCCAGCCTAGGCTGACGGTCCGGGTGAGGCTAGAAAAGCACCCTTGGTGCTTAAGAGCAAATGCTCTCCCGTGAGACCCTATATAAGAGGGTAGGCGGTCATCCGGGATGGTGACCCCGGTTTGGGATGCCCCGTCCCTTGGCCTTACACTTTGGGTGGTCTCCCCCTTTGGGTAATGCCCCTCTCTCTAGCGGGATAGCGGAGGGTAGGAGCAGGGCCCCTTATTCGGTGTTAGGTCCAAATTTTGTAATCATTAATTCTTAATAATGTTTTAATGTATTAATTTATTAAATTATCCTCCCAATAGTTATTAACTTATTTATTACTTCATAACAGCGTGTATTTCTCTGTCAAAACGGTGGTGTGGCCGCCATTTTTATGCAGGCTTTCTCCCTGAGGTAAAAGGGGCGGGACCGGGCTTTAGGCGCGAGCCACGGCCCCCACCCTTCTATTTGGCGCTGATGCGGCTTGGATTCTGAGCGAGGAGCGGGGCCGGGCGTCAGGGTCAAAGCCACGTCACGCTCCCCTCCTTCTGTCTCTTCTGAGACCGGCGCCGCGGCCGCACATGCCTTTTTGCATTGTCATGGCGGAGGGGAGCTTCTCCCCTCACGCTTTCACTCTCGGGGGCGGGCCGGGCTTTCCAGCGCCGCGGCCCGCCCCTGTGTCACAGGCACCGCTGAGGTGCTTTTCTCTGTGCCTGTTTCCTCAGAAGGAGCTGGCCACGCCCCTCTTCTCTCCTCAGAGCTGCTCTTTACCTCACGGAGAGAGGAAGCTGTCTTCAGGACCACAGTGAGTGGCCCGGTGGGCCCCCCTTCTGTCCCATCACCTATAATTATATATATATATATATATATATATATATTTTTTTTTTATACTCAGCTATTCTTATTAGCCTTTTTTATTATGTCTTTCGGATATAACCTACAGTGGTGTTAGGGGGTTTCTCCCGGTCCTAGGATCCCTGGGTTCTTAATTGGCTTATTGCAAATCTTCCCACTTGGGACATTAAAGGGGCATCCCGGGTTGCTTATATGCGTAATTCCCTCGGTCATTGCGACCAACTATAAGTTTACCTTATGGAGGCATCCCCGGATACTGGGCTCGGGCTCCCCTCGGGGGAAATCCCGGAAGTGTATGGTGTGTGGGGCATCCCTTACTGGCGATGATGTATATCTGTGTATACCATGCGCACAGCAGACTATTACGCGGCAGTCCGGACCCCAGGCGCCTGGTTCAGCGCCGCCGGTCTCTCCTCCCCCCCCTCCCAGTTTGAGCCGTGCCCAGTCTGACGTTGTCATGGGCGGCCAGTTGCAATCGGAGATGTGTGCCCGATTGGCCAATCTTGAAAAATTATTCTCCAGCACGGTCACCAGAAAAGCTCCGGCTAAGAGAAAGCACTTGTCGCCGTCTTCACCGGCGGCCGACTTGGATGATCTTGATAATTTGGACTGGTCTGATTACTGATTACTGAGGAAGGGGAGGTATATGAAGAATCAGATAATTCAGACGATCAGCAGTTTGTGGGTGCTGATACCGAGCGGGGCTTGGGGAGGTCTTCGGATACTCCTAATGTTCTGGCTCAGATGTTTGAGGTTTTGGCTATTTCTCCTCCTGAGGTGGTTCCACAGCAAAAGGGGGGATTTTTAGAAGAATCCAGGCCGCGCTTGGAATTTCCTAACCAAAAGCATTTTGATGGGATTATTGCTAAGGAATGGGAGAGGCCTGCCCGGCTCCCAGGTGTCCCTCAGGGTTGGGACAAAAAATATCCCTTTCCCTTGGATGCGGTTAAGCGTTGGGCGTCCCCTCCCGAGGTGGATGCACAGATTCTGGGTTTATCCAACACTACTGTTTTAAATTCTCCTGATTGCTCCACGCTTAAAGATGGTGAGGATAAACGCATTGACCAAATGGCTTGTCATGGTTTTGCCAGTGTTGGGTCAGCCATGAGGCCGGTTTGTGCTTCAGCGCTGCTGGTGGTGGCTACCAGGTCGGTGGTCAGGGACCTGTTGACTTCTTCCGGGTTAGATCCGGATAGTGACGAGTTCCTTGGCCTTAAAAGGTGTGAATTGTTTTTGTCATTTGTACTAGCCGCCTTGGATGACACACTGATGATGTGTGGCAGAACGTCGGCTCTATTGGTGACTATTCGGCGTTCGGTTTGGTTGCGCCAGTGGGCGGCTGATTTTGTGTCTAAAAAGTCGCTGACCGCTCTTCCCTTTGTGGGATTACGGCTCTTTGGTGAGAAGTTGGATTCAGTTGCCAAGGGTGGTAAGTTACCTCAACGCAAAAACAGCGTCGTCCCTTTCGGGGGGCGGGTTCCTTTGCTCCTTCCTTTCGTGGGGCTAGAGCTGGCAGAGGAATTGTTTTCCCCGCAGCCAGAGGAGATTCCTGGAACAGGGGCAGAGGACGTGCCCGCCCAGGATACAGCTGGGGCTCTAAGCCCAAACCCCCTGCCAAGCCAGCTCAGCAATGAGGGGGCGCCCTCACCCATGTGGGTGGGGGGACGGCTGCAACACTTCTCCCAGGTCTGGGACCGGGAGGTCTCGGACAGATGGATCCGGGAAGTGGTGACTTCCGGCTACAAGCTGGAGTTCGAGCTCCGGCCCCCTCCCAGATTCCTCAGGTCTCGGGTGCCTTCTGACCTTCTGGCCGCACAGGAGATCCAGGCGGCAGTAAAGAGTCTGTTGGATATGGCAGTTATTTGCCCAGTGCCCCCCTCAGACAGGGGTCGGGGCTTTTATTCCAATCTGTTCATGGTGCCCAAGAAGGACGGCTCGGTTCGACCCATTCTGGATCTAAAGATCCTCAACAGGTTCGTCCGTCCGCGGAAATTTCGCATGGAAACGCTGCGTTCAGCTATCCATTCTCTTCGGCAGGGGGACTTTCTGACGTCCGTAGACATCAAGGACGCCTATCTGCATGTGCCGATTTTTCCAGCGCACCAGAGATTTCTCAGGTTCATGGTAGAGGATCGGCATTTTCAGTTTGTGGCACTTCCTTTTGGTCTTACCTCGGCTCCAAGGGTTTTCACCAAGGTGCTGGCCGGGGTGATGGCTCTCCTCAGAGCCCAGGGTATTCGCATTGTCCCTTATCTGGACGACCTTCTCAATTTGGCATCTTCCTTCAGCCAAGCAGTATTGGACACCAGAACTGTGGTGTCCACTCTGGAGAGATTCGGGTGGGTGATCAACTACCCCAAGTCCTCCCTTTCTCCGTCCAGGTTAGTGTCTTTTCTGGGAATGTCCCTGGATACTTCCCAGGCCAGGGTGTTTCTTCCTCAGTCCAAGGTTCTCTTGATTCGGGAGTTGGTTTGACTCCTCCTGTCTATCCCTCATCCGGCCATCAGACTGGGGATGAGGCTGATGGGATTGATGGTAGCCTCCTTCGAAGCGGTTCCCTTTGCTCAGTTCCACACAAGGACACTCCAGCTCCATCTGTTGGCGGCCTGGGACGGGTCGCCACTGTCGTTGGATCAGTCCTTCCTGATGACCCCCCGAGTTGGGTGCTCCCTTCAGTGGTGGCTGGATCCAATCAATCTGTCGAGGGGCAGATCCTTTCTGGCCCCTTGTTGGGAGACGGTCACCACGGATGCCAGTCTATCAGGATGGGGGGGGTTCTGGAAGGATCGTCCGTTTCAGGGACTGTGGGGGCCTCAGGAGGCTCACGAGTCCATCAATGTTCTGGAATTGAGGGCCATCAGGATGGTTCTGTTTCGCTTGAGTCCGGTCGGACAATCGGACGGCGGTCGCCTACATCAATCACCAGGGAGGGACTCGCAGCAGGAGTGCCCTCAAGGAAGTGTCTTTGATTCTGGCCTGGGCGGAGACCCACGTCCCGTGCATTTCAGCAGTTTACATTCCGGGAGCGGAGAACACGGAGGCGGACTCTCTGAGCAGGTTCTCAGCTCGCCGGGGGGAATGGTCTCTCAGCCCCAAAGTGTTCGCTTGATTTGTCTCAGGTGGGGGTCCCCGGGGGTGGACCTCTTTGCCTCTCGTCACAATCACAAACTTCCGACATTTGTGTCTCTCTCACGGGATCCACTGGCTCTGGCAGTGGATGCCATGTCTCTGAACTGGAGGGATCTGGGGTTTCTGTATCTGTTCCCTCCGTTTCCCTTGGTGGCCAGAGTGGTGCGCAAGCTGGCCCTGGAGGGTGCGTCAGCAATTCTGGTGGCTCCAAGATGGCCAAGACAGGTTTGGTTCGCAGATGTGGTAAGGTTAACAGAGGATCAGTTCGTTCTGCCCCTGCTGCCGGATCTGCTCACCCAGGGTCAACTACGTTATCCCAATTTACCAACGCTGGCTTTGACGGCATGGCTGCTGAAACCTCCATCTTGAAGGAGGAAGGTCTTTCCGATGCTGTGATTCGAACTCTCATTAGTGCTAGGAAGCGGTCTTCCTCTAATATCTACTATAGGACTTGGAGGTCTTATATTGATTGGTGGAGCACGCACGTGCGGCCTCCTAGAAAACCTTTGCTCCCTGTTTGGGATTTGAATTTGGTTCTTTCTGCTCTTCAGGATTCTCCTTTTGAGCCCTTGAATGATATTGCCTTGTCTTCACTTACGCAGAAGGTGGCCTTTTTGGTAGCCATCACTTCGGTTAGGCGTGTCTCTGAGTTGGCGGCTTTGTCCATTCAAGCCCCGTACTTTGAGGGACATCAGGACAAGGTGGTTTTTAGTTTCAAGTCCGATTTCCTTCCTAAGGTTGTTTCTGCCTTTCACCTAAACAAAGACATTGTTCTGCCCTCTCTGTGTCCTAATCCCAGCAATGACAAGGAGAGGGCCCTGCATTCTTTGGATGTGGTTCGTGTTGTGAAGTATTATTTGGAGGTAACGTCTTCCTTTCGTAAGACGGATGCCTTTTTTGGGGTGCCCTCCGGGCCCCGAAAAGGCTTGGCGCCTGCCAAGTCTTCCATTAGTAAATGGATCCGTCAGACCATAGTTGGGGCCTATTCTGCCAAAGGGAAGGTACCCTTTTTTCGTGTTGCTTTTCAGCACCAGGCCTCTGTTGAGCAAGTTTGTAAGGCTGCTGGTCTTCTGTTCACATTTTTTCCAAGTTTTACAAGGTTGATGTTCGGGCCTCAGCGGATGCTGTGTTTGGCCGCAAAGTTATGCAAGCTGCAGTGGTTTAAGTTGTGCCTTGTTTTGGATCCCCGCCCTTTATGGACACTGCTGTTGGATGTCCCACACGTTTTACTTTATTAGGTTGGTCTGTATGTAAGGGATTTTGGTTGGTATTGGCTTAATAGATTAATTGGTCAGTTTTGTGCCAGCACAAAAAATATCAAATAGACCTCCTCTTTATATCATCTGTTGGGATCTTCCGTTCCCTATATATATTTTCCCAGATATATTGGTCTGTCCTTGTTATGACAGATTTGGATGCAATTCATTTTTGATACGGGGAAAGTGCAGTTGTTTTTAAGCTTGTTTTGCATAGTATAATTATGTGTTTTTTGTGTGTAAACATTCTTTTCTTCTAATAAAGTTTCTTGTATTGGATTTATTGCATGGTGCTCCTTCTTTGAGGTGGATGTGGCCAAGATGCCCACAGTCCCTCTTGTGGTTGTAGTTGGAGATTCTTAGTGAGCACACTGTAATCAATAGGTGGTGCACCCCCATTCGTGTATTCTAAGCATACAGTACGTCCTGCTCCAGATATAATACTTACACGTGGGTAATCCTCCGCCAGATGGCGCTGTGCACTGCAGACATGCAAAAACAGGCTCCTCCCGGCCTTTCATATACCCAGGGACCTCCCACAAATCCCCAGATTTCTCTGCAGTGCTGACTGCGAAGACATGAATTATCACTCTCTCGCAGGTGAGCGGGGCTATTACAGCCTGCGGCCCTGTGGGACTATTTCCACCCGTCCTCCTTGTGATGTGCCTCCCAGCCTGGGCTGCGCTGGTTGGGTGAAGGTAGGCAGCACCATGTGTGCTTATGGAGCCATGCTCCACCACAGTCCCCCACCATAGGGTAGGCGGTTAGGCTGATGGTGAGCCTCTTGTGGATGCCCCTCCCGCATTATTGCCCCGTGTAGCGGTGGACCCTGCGTGAAGGGTCGTTATCCTCCCTCGTTTTCCCCCAGTAGTTAGGGGGGAAAAGAAAGGGGGGGGGGTATGTGTGTGGCGAGTGGACTCTAATGTCACGCTTATGGCCATAGTATTGCCTTTCATTTACATCGCGCTGGCGGCGGCTTCGTACAGACGCTGCGGCGTCTTTCTTTTGCAAGGCTTATTTTCAGTGATTTTATCCTTGCGTGTTTGACGACTACCTCAGAGCTTCGCGCTCTTTGGGGTGGGCGGGGACTTGGCTTGGCACGCTCCGCGTCACGGCTGAGCATTGGGCCCGCCATTCGAGGTTCGCTGGGCGCCATTTTGATGATCTTCACGCGCGCGCGTGGTGGCGGCGGCTCCCCTCCTTCTTGGTCTGTAAGTGCCCTCGTGGGCGATTCTTTATTACATATTTTACCAGCTGAGCATGGCCCTGACACCTGTTATCCCCTTTATGTCTTTCAGACGCCAAGTCTCCGGTGGCTTCTCCCGGCCTCATTTATATATATATTTTTAGCGGTCTCCCCTACTATTCTCCCACATTGATCAGCGGGTCTGGGGGCATCCAGGGTTGCCTATTGCGTAAATCCCTACGGACATATTGTGTCTAGATAATCACCATATGGAGGCATCTCAGAATTATGTGACCGGGGTCCCTCTGGGACAAGACCGGCTGTGTTCAGCGTGTGGACAACCCCGTGCTGATGCTGACAGAGCATGGGTCTGCGGACCCTGTGCTGAACAAGTACTGGCCCTGCAAGCAGGGTTGCCAGTGGCTGCTCCTCGGTTTAATACACCTGTCTCCCCGTGCTTAAATCTCACGCCTGATGAGTCGCACTCGAGCGGGGATGACCAGCAAGTTGTGCCGCACATTCTGCCTACGGCTGATCAGGTTATCTCGAGGTTGGCAGAGCGCTTGGGACCTGGAAAGAAGCGGTCCCTGACGCCTCCGGTTTCACCCCTTCCTACCGAGACTGAGGAGTTCGCTGCTCCGCAGGGTTTTGCTCCTTCTGATGAAGGTGAGCTGTTCTCCAACTTGGACTCCCCTGACGAGGGGCCGAGGAGTCATGATGATACTGGTCCTGGTTCCTGGGGCCTGTGTGACACTGTTGAATTGCTGATAAAAATTTTTGAGGTATTGTCTATCTCTCCCTCTAGTGAGGTTCCCAGGCCTCGAGGAGAGAGTTTCCATACAGCGACACCGCGCTTGGAATTTCTGGAGCAGGATCATTTCCAGGCTCTCGTACTCAAAGAATGGGAATCTCCTAGTAAACTTCCAGGGGTTCCAGGGGACTGGGATTGGAAATACCCATTTCCCCCTAATGTGGTTAACTGTTGGTCATCACCTCCCGTGGTGGATGCACCGATCATAGGGGTCCTTAACCCCCCCTTCATTACAGCTCCTTCTTATCGTACCCTTCGGGATGCTGAAGACCGGCGCATTGATAGGCTGGCTTCCCATGCCTTTTCTTGTGCAGGGACAGCGCTGCGCCCGGTCTGTGCCGCGGCCATCACTGCAGTGGCCGCTAGAACCCTCATCAGAAAGACGATTGACCATCAACCTGAGGATCTTCCCTGGGAGGTGTTTAACGTACTCTCCAGTTGCAATGTATTTTTAAGGTTTATCCTTTTAGCGCTGGATGACACCATTAGGGTGTGTGCAAGAACTTCTGTGGTAGCTATACGTCGCTTGCTCTGGCTGTGACAGTGGGGTGTTGACGATGCTACAAAAAAGACTCTTACTGGGCTTCCCTTTAAAGGGCGACGCCTATTTGGGGCCCGTCTGGACCTCTTTGGAAAAAAGGGCAAAACACCCCTACGCAGAAGGCTGTCTCGGCCTCCTCACCTATGTTAGTGTCAAACAGGAACCATGGGTGTGCTTCCAGCTATTTGGTGTAGATTCCTGTCCCAGGGTTGGCAGACAACGCCCTGGCCCCTCCGGCAGGACTAAGTCCAAATCTTTCACCAAAACTCCCCAAGCATGATGGGACGCCCTCGCCCTTCTGGGTGAGGGGATGGCCGCAGCACTTTGCTCCTATCAGGAGGCGTCATGCCTCCTTCTGGTGGATTCAGGAGGTAGTTTCCTCTGGAAGCAGGATAGAGTTGCTGGGCGGACCCTTCCCATGATTGTCAGGGTGCCTTTGGTCCCTGTCTCTCTTCAGGTGTTTGTGCAGGCCTTGCTTGGCCTGCAGGGTCTGGGGCCACTTGCAGGTTGCCCTTAACAGGCAGTGGCAAGGGTTTTTACTTCTACCTTTTTTCCACTTTTCCTACAAAAGGATGAGGCAGTCTAGTCCATTCTGGACTTCCATAGGTTCGACAATTTTACATTCACTGGCAGTTTCTGCGTGGTTTTCTCTTGGGCCAGCGTCCTACGCCCAGGGGACTCTTGCCGTTTGTGGAGATCTAAGATTCTTATTTCATTTCCACTGTGCATTTATGGACACTGAGGCTCTTACAGATTGTGTTGGAGGTCCAACACTGTTGATTGTGGCCTTGTTATCTGGCCTCTCTTCTGCTTCCAGAGTGCTCGCCAAGGCACTGACGGGGGTGATGTCTCTGCTGAGACCCAGGGGCGTCCGCATGACGAACTACCCGGTCGTCCTACCTTGTTTCCCAATCTCTACGTCAGGTCGAGTTGGTTACTCGGCTGGTGGTGTCCTTGGGAGTCCTTGGTTGGGTGCTCTATCACCTCATTTCCTCGTGTGTTCCCTTATTTGGTATTTCCATTCTGGGGTTGAATTTAGAGTTGGTTCAGGCTAGAACCGTCTTCATTGACATTCAAGTGGACAATCTGGTTATATGGGCTCTGTCCCTCATTGCTGTCCCCGTTCTGCGCCAGGCAGGATTGCAGCTGGTGGGCCCATTGGTGGCTGCCCAGACTTTTACTCAGTGCCCTTGAGCTCTTCTGCTACTTATATTGGTAATGCTCATCAGATTCCATTTTCACTGGATCTGGGTCTGTGTACCTTCCCCCTTGGTAAGGTGGTTTTCTTATGAGACTGTTGTACTCAAGGAACCAGTCAGGGCCCCCCCCCCTCTTTGCGTTTTTTCCTGTAGGTGGATGTCATATCTATCAGGTTGACAGGGAGAGGAGTTTCCTTCTAAAAAAACCCTGTGGTTCCGAGGTAGGGCCCTTGGGGGGCCCATTCATCTTTTGGATTTTGAAACAGTGAACTTTTGGGGTGGCTCTATATGCCTGGCCTACCCCTCTTCTGGACCTCCTCCTTGAGGGCTCTTGGTTGTTCTGCTGACGGTGACCGGTATTGATTATCTGCTTGGGACTCGGAGCAGGTTGATTCTCCTGGAAGGTATTTGTTCCTGATCTGGGAGAAGGACTACGTTCCCTGCCCGTCGGTGGTATTCGCCCCTATGGATGTCCTTCTGAGACAGGATGTGCTAATCCTTTTGTCTCTTTGTGATCCAACTTGGGTGGTCCTGTTGAGGGCCCGTCACTATCACTAGTTCTCGGCCTTCTTTTCTCTGTCCGAGTATTCCTGACTGTGGTCGTGAGGCTTACTTGAGTTGTGCCTGGACATGCTATGCTTATGTCTTATCTTCATTCACCCTGCTAGGTGGGGATCTGCGCAAGTTACTCTGGAAGGGGGGACCAGTGATTCTGGTGGCCGCTGGGTGGCCTATGGGAGTGTGGTTTGCAGTCGTGGTGCTGAGGACTGCGGACCTGTACGTGCTTTCAGGTGTGCTGATCTGCTCACTCAGGGCCTTTTTATGTTACCCCAATCTACAGGTTCTGGTCTAAGACGACCTGGCGGCTGATTCCTTCAGCATGATGGAGTCAGGCTTACCTTCTCGGTGACTGTGACTATGGGAAGTCTAGGACCAAGCCTTTTCTTCTTCCTCTGTCTATTAGAGAATATGGCATACCTATATTGATTGGTGTGAGTCTAGGGCTTCCCTGTTGGGCGCTCTCTGTTCTCAGGGTTATAGCTTTGTTGCTGCATGGGTTGGAGTTGGCTTTCCATCTCGATGCTCTGAAGGTTCAGGTTCTGCCCTGTCCGTCTTCCTGTAGAAGTCTTTTGCTCACTCTTTCCTTGGTTGAGCTTCTTTTGGGGATTACTTGTGTGCATTCCCCGCGTAATTCTATGATCCTCTTTGGGGATTGCTTTTTAGTCTGTTTGCCTTTGTGGGGCGTTCTCTTTGGAACTATTCCGGATGCTGTCTGTCTGTTCTTACCTTCCAGTTGTCCTTCTGGGGGCTGTTACTTCAGTCAGACGTGTGCCTGAGCGGGCGGCTCTGTTTAGCTAGCCCTTGTTTCTTGATATTTACACCTTGATGAGGTGGTGTTCCGCTTTACGCTGGTCCTTCTGCCTAAGGTGGTGTTTTAGGCTTATGTATTCAGGACATTGTCCTTCTTCGGGCATTATCCCTTGTAACGCTGCAAGAAAGGGGGTTTACATTCCCTCAACAGGTGTTGCAAGCTTTTCCTGGATGGTCTCTTGTCCTTTAGGGGGACTGATGCCCTTTTGGGGTTTGCAGGCGTTTCCATTCGCATGTGCCTGATCTCATCTACCTTCAGGGGTTACGAGGCCCCTTGGCCTGGTCTTTTCTTGGATGGGTTGTCCCTTCTGGTCCTAAGAAAAGTCTGCCAAGACTACTGTTAGCGTTTGGACTGGGCGGGCCGTTTCTCAGGCCTGTTCTTTTACGGGGAAAAATCTTCTCCTTTCTTTATTCTGATTCTATTGGTGCCCTGGTCCTTTGGGTCCTTCAGCGCCAGGTTTCGGTTGAACGAGTTGCTGGACCGCTACTGGTTTTCTGTTTATACCTTCTCCATGGTTTTTATGGGGTTGACGTTGGAGCCTTTGCTCACGTAGCTCTTGGTAGCAAGGTTGCAGGTGGCAGTGCTTTTGACTGTCTGCTGTGCCTTTTTTGTTGGGGATCCCACCCTATTTATGGACACTGCTATTGGTTGTCCCACGTGTAAGTATTATATCTGGAGCAGGACGTACTGTATGCGTATAATACCAATTCTACAGGTGAGTATTTCACAGAATTGTATTTTTGGAGGCCCTAAATAGAAACGCCACTTTGGTGGATTTTTGCCATCAGACCGTGGTCTCCCCCTGTTGTGTTGCTCAGGGAACTTCCAGTCCTGTTTGACTAGATGATCACTTCTAAATAAATGTTTAACTCTCTTATGTGAATGGCTGGGCACAGAAGCACGTCTCAGCTTTGAGATGCCTGGGAGGTGGCTGATGCTGTTTACACTGCCATTGAAGCCAGGGCAAAGGTGAGCTATGTGGCGACCTGGGGTAACGGGGGAGGGTTTCCCAGGAAAAGCCCAGTGACCAGCCCTGAGAGATAGATTTGATCTGGGAGATCTAGATTCCAAGGCTGGCCTGGCTGGGTTTTGTCCTGCTATAGAGATCTCACCAGATTGGTGATGCCCTCCCATGTACCTAGCCACCCCACAAGCCTGGGAACCCGGACCCTCCTCTTCCAGCTGCTGTTTCCAACGGGGCCCTAGCAATCGGCTGCTGATAGTCATGTGGGTCCAGTCCGGGCTGTAAGCAGTCCCAAAAGAGGTAAGTATTTGGGGTCTGAGAGGCTATACACAGATGTCATTTATAGAGGAACAAAACCCAGGATTTCTTGATCTTGGTTGTTGTTCCTCCTGCTGGGGGCATCCTAATGGCCCAAAAACTCACCTTTTTCGGCTGACGCAGGTCATGTTCTGGACGCTCAGCAAATCAGTGGCCTGCGTTCCGATCAGATTTTCTTTTTTGCTCTAAAGAGCCACAAGGAATGGTGAATGGAGTGCCCGCCATCTGCAGCATCCCCGCTCACTGTGATGCCACTCAGAGGTGACTGGGATCGTTGACAAGGTGAGTCTTCCGGGCGACCCGGGGACTCACACAGCGAGGCATCGCAATTATGCTTACTTGGATTAGGGCTGCACAACCTTAAATAACAGTGTCTGGGGTGAGCAGAGGTGTGTGGTGACAACCGAAACAGAGCAAAACTCCAGACACAAAAAAACAAAACACTCAATAGGGTCGATTCAGAGCCAGAGAAAAGAGAGAGAAAGCACACTCTTTATTTTAGGAGAGAAAATCGCCATTCACTTTCATTGTCTACCTTGGGGCTGATTCAGATCCAGGAGAACATTTTCACCTTGCAGACAATGAAAGTGAATGGCAGTTTTCTCTCCTAAAAAGAAGAGAGAATTCTCACCTGGCTCTGAATCGATCCATATGTCACAACAACCCCCAAAAATGAAATTCAAAGCAACAGTAACATTTAAAATACACTACTTTAAACTTAAAAAAAAAAAAATGGGTGTTGCTCCGAGCGCAGAGGGCATCCCAGCTGAATGCCGGCAGCCACATGACCATACCAGCCAGTCAGAGCGCTGGATTTCTTCCAGGGCCCGAGCTTTAAGATAAGACATGGGTGTTGTTCCGGTTTAATGTGCAGTTCACATAGGAATTCAAATCCAAGGAGACGACTGTTAAAAACAAGGAAAATGGGTCCTGTCACTAAATAATGCCATGAACATATAAATATGTTTGACACATATTCAATCAATGAGTTTGTACCCCAATGTAATTTATCGATAATTCATCCATTTTGTGCTAGTGCAAAGCAGTATATAAAAATCCTAAGTACAAAATGGAGACGGGCAGGCTGATTCATCATTAGCGGCAGGTAGCGACAGATGAGCGTCTGTAGCAGGCATTTTCAGAGCGCCCGCTAGTAGTCGCAGTGCTCGCCCGTGAGTCGCTACTTTATAGTCGCTGTTCAGTAATGTTGAATACATTGTGAGGAATCGCTATTTGACCAGTACAGCGCTGTACGGGAGCGCATGTTAGCGACTGCTCATAGCGACCGACTCACACCATATTCAGGAAAAAAACAGCTTCACAAATCTCTGGCGCTGAAAAATAGTTGTTTGAAGCCCAGAGCGCAGGAGGCGGTGTGTTTAAAGTCTGTTTTCAAGCATCTGTCAAATAGTAACAAAGCGAAAACATATGGAATAACATTGTAACAACATTGTAACATGAACACTTTAATGCCAGACCTGTAATGTCATTTTTGAGGAAATATATAAAAAATTTAAAAAATATGAAAAAAAAAAAAAAAAAAAAAATCGCTTTTTCAATGCCAGAAGAGGTCAAAGAATTATTTGTGATTTTTTTGAAAAAAAAAAAACCCGTTTAAAGAGAAGAAAAGGATCGTCCATAGAAATGTATGGGAGAGCGACAGGTAGCGAGAGGTCATACCTGGCGCTGTGCAAGGCTGAACGCTGGCGCTGTTAGCTGAGGCTGTGAAAATGATGAATCAGACGCTACATGGCGCTATTCCAGTCGCTAAACAGATTCTGCTTGATAAATGTGTAATTGCGTGCCGTGTCCGGCGTTGACCAGTCGCTGTCTGTCGCTACCGCTCATTAACCAGGCGCTACCTGACGCTATCCCTTCTTAAATAAGGGCCTTAGAAAGTGCCTGTGCATAAACACCAATATGTCTAATAAACCTGCAGATATGACTCTGCTGTACATCAGGCCAGAGATCCCAAAGTGCCTGTGCAAAATTGTATGAATAAATAAATGAATGATTAAATAAAAACAGTGATCTGATGTCCAAATCACAACCCATCTACTTGATAAAATTATTCCTAGTCACTAACACATATAAGTACACTTGACCCAAGGGACAAGTTCCAGTGAAGATACCAATGTGCAAAAACAAGAACATTCGGTGGTAGCATATAATGGGTTGTGAATCCCAATTCGGGATGCCCCATGAAGAGGTCCTAGAAAAATGGTTGCTCTTTAAAGTGAACCTATCATCAGGATTTTCACTATCCTTGTGATAGATCCTTGTTCCTGGGGCATTTTGATTTCGGATGCCTGGCTGAGTGAAAACCCTGAGACACCCCACACAACTCACCTTTCCACCAATCCCACAGTGCATGCATGGCTCCCGTCCAATCAGTGCTATAAGCTATGCATACTAATGCATGGCATAAAGCGCCATAATAGAGAAGTGGAGTGGCCGCATCCCCAGTCTCCCTGCAGTCTGTTGCAAGCTTCTGCTCCCCAGCCCATCTGAATGGCTAGGTAGGAGCGTGCCTCAGCTGCAGGGAGGCCTGCCATGGTCCGAGAAAACTGCATGAGAGTGCCGGAAACAGAAAGGAGAGTGGGTCCTGTACAGGCCGTAAGCAGTTCCAGAAGTAAGTAGGTAAGTATTTGGGGTGTGAGAGGCTATGCACAGGAGGCGCTATCCCCAATCAGGATGCCCCCCCAGACACGAGCATTTAAAGAGGAACAAAACCCAGGACTTTCACCATCTTGGGTGTTGTTCCTCCTGCAGGGGAACCCCGATTTGGGATGTCCCACTGTGTGCACCCCCCATATGGGCCAAAAACGCTTTCTGCTCCCACGGTGAATGCTCAGGCTGCTCAGCAAATCAAAGGCTTGCGTTCCATTGAGATTTTCTTTTCTGCTCTAAAGAGCCACAAGGAAAGGTGAATGGATTGCCCGCCACCTGTCGCTCACTGTGATGCCAATCAGAGATGTCGGATGCAGGTAAACGCCCAGCTAAAAACATTGCGGGGATATGGCCACGGCCAGGAGATGTGTGGCTGAACTGTAAGCCCCCATATGAGAGGGCAGCGGGTGAGGCTGTATCAGAGGGAGTGAGCCAGGTTTCAGTAAAGGCCATGAAAGTGAAGAGGTTGGTAGTGAAGAGGTCGTGAATGTATGCCAGTTTGTTGCACACTGAACGTGCATTCCACAGTGCACAGGAGACAATGGGGGGAGTGTGTGGGGAGGGGGTGATTGTTAAGAGGTTGGCTAGGTTCTGTGTGTTTGTTGGTTTGCTACCATGGTGAAGGCTAATCTGTGATGAGTTGTGGGGTGTAGAGGAGCAGGGAGGCGAAGGAAATGGACCTGGGTTTTGAGCGATGTCACCAGCAGCAAGTAGGAGCAGAGAAAGGGAGAGGAGGTGACTGTGGGATTTGAAAGTGGCAGAGCGTGTTTTGCGGGTGCATTGAGAAAAGCAGAGAGATTTAGCCAGTGAGATAAATTCATGCGAGCAAAGCTAGGGGGATGAGAGCAGTGATGGAGAGATATAGGGGTCGATTCAAAGAAACATGTAACAGCTTTGATTTTGGTGCCGATCATCCTATTTTTCCCGAACGCTCGTGCGCTCGTATGAACTTGCGAGTGATTCTATAAGCTAATACGTTTCTATCCTAAAATTTAGGTCCGTTCGTATGGCAGTTCGCGAATCAGACCTATGTCAGTTTCCATCCTGAATTTTCCGTTTCATTTCTCAGGTTGCAACATTGGTTTTGCCCTTTTTCCTTTTTTGTCTGGACGTAAATCCTTCTGATCTTTTGCCTGCGCACTACAAACTTACCTCATTAAAGTGCATTCTAAATATTTGGTCTTTTATTTTTCTTTATTTCATTCATTTTGTAGTAACCAACCATTAATGAATGCATTTGCATAAGTAAATCTTACTTTGTTTAATTTTTAGTTAACTTGCATTTTTTACTTGTGGATTTAATTTTAATATTTTGGCTTCAAATGGTACAACTTCAAAAATTTTGGGTGTGGTTACCCACACCCTCTACATACAGATTGCTCTCAAAAATTAAAAAACACCCAGCAACTTCTGCATGTTATCAGTCTAGAAACAGCCAAGATGGCGGGTCAGGTATTATCGGGCAGCCTGCAAACAGAAAGGGCCTTGTGACTGTGTTGCTCTGCATTCTTTGATTTCTGACCTTTCCGTGCCCCCAGCTCTGCTGTGTCTGTGCAAAATACAGCAGTAACCCACATCCTGCACTTTATCCCGCTCTCCTCTCCTCAGTAAGTGTGATGCATCTGACCAAAGATGAGCTAAAATAATTAAACAAAGCAAAGGTAAACAACTACACCAATAAATTCAAATTAAAAATATTATTCTAGTACATCAATTTAAAAAAAAATAACAAAGGACATAACTTTCTTTAATTAACGCAAATATATGGATGTATTGCAAAATAAAGGTTTACATGCAAAGGACTAATTAAGGTCCACATTAAAATGCTTTTATAAGGCATACATGAAATGTATTGAATCAGGTATGCATTGCCATGCAATTTATGGCCTCGGCCATGCTGATACATGCAGTTCATTGGAGCTCAAGACGCGCAGACTCCTCCACATAGCCAAAAAACCTGTTCCAGAACAGCAATCCGACTGCTAAAAGGTGTCGCAAGTGGCTTTCTTTTAAAACGTATTTAGAGGTTGGAAAACTGCTCTCTGAATCACACGTAAACACATCCGATTAGCCTAAGTTTTAGGATTTGATCCTACAATTTAGGAACGAACTTCCGATGATCGTAAGAGCATATACGAAATCGGACGTAGGCTCGTGCGAGTCGGAAATGGCCAAAAAAACAGGAAAAAATGACAAACACCCACCCAAACTTAGGATTCTAGATCCGAAATCAATTAACTTTTGCTCTTTGAATCGAGGGGATAGAGACACTTACCAGGTGCAGGGGGATGCTGGGAGTTAAGGAATTTTAGAGTCAGAGGAAGCAGGACTGTAAAATACCAGAGGAGCATTGTTGGGGATAAGTTCTTCAGACAAGCAGAGTCTGGTGCCTGTTCCCTTCTGGTCACTTCGGGCTCAATTTGGGCCTAATTCTTTGATGGACTTAAATCCAGGACAGCAGCCCAGGCTGACATGCAGCCATTCCTCACAAAGATATACCACTTGTGCGATGCCTTGATTAGCTCAAACAGCTGGGGGGTGGGTGGTACTAGGGCAATAAAGGTGCTTAGCTGGGGTTATCAGGAGGGGAAGCTAGGGGGTCACAAAACAAACAGTAATTATGTGAACAGAGTCATTGCATAGACAAAAGCAGTGATGGCTGACAACCTTGTTGCAATACATATGGGAAATACAGAGATGAGCAAACACAGATACAGTGTCATAATACATGAGAAAGGGAAAGTAACCAGTCATTAGCAGCAGATAAGTCCGTGTTCCCAGAGGACAGACCCAAATGTGGACCCAAACTGGCTGGCAGTGAAAGAGGACATACCCAAATGTGGACCCAAACTGGCTGGCAGCGAAAGAGGACATACCCAAATGTGGACCCAAACTGGCTGGCAGCGAAAGGGTTAACAGATAGTAGATGTGTCCGTGTCCCCAGAGGACATACCCAAATGTGGACCCAAACTGGCTGGCAGCGAAAGGGTTAACAGATAGTAGATGTGTCCGTGTTCCCAGAGGACAGACCCAAATGTGGACCCAAACTGGCTAAACCGATCTTTGCAATTTTACTCCATATATATGCAATTAGGAAACCGATTTCTGCAATTTTACTCCATATATATGCAATTAGGAAACCGATCCTTGCAATTTTACTCCATATATATGCAATTAGGAAACCGATTTCTGCAATTTTACTCCATATATATGCAATTAGGAAACCGATCTTTGCAATCTTACTCCATATATATGCAATTAGGAAACCGATCTTTACAATCTTACTCCATATATATGCAATTAGGAAACCGATCTTTACAATTTTACTCCATATATATGCAATTAGGAAACCGATCCTTGCAATTGTACTCCATATATATGCAATTAGGAAACCGATCTTTACAATTTTACTCCATATATATGCAATTAGGAAACCGATCTTTGCAATTTTACTCCATATATATACAATTAGGAAACCGATCTTTGCAATTTTACTCCATATATATTTAATTAGGAAACCGATCTTTACAATTTTACTCCATATATATGCAATTAGGAAACCGATCTTTACAATTTTACTCCATATATATACAATTAGGAAACCGATCTTTACAATTTTACTCCATATATATACAATTAGGAAACCGATCTTTGCAATTTTACTCCATATATATACAATTAGGAAATCGATTTTTGCAATTTTACTCCATATATATGCAATTAGGAAACCGATCTTTACAATTTTACTCTATATATATGCAATTAGGAAATCGATTTTTGCAATTTTACTCTATATATATACAATTAGGAAACCGATCTTTACAATTTTACTCCATATATATACAATTAGGAAACCGATCTTTACAATTTTACTCCATATATATACAATTAGGAAACCGATCTTTACAATTTTACTCCATATATATACAATTAGGAAACCGATCTTTACAATTTTACTCCATATATATGCAATTAGGAAACCGATCTTTACAATTTTACTCTATATATATACAATTAGGAAACCGATCTTTACAATTTTACTCCATATATATACAATTAGGAAACCGATTTTTACAATTTTACTCCATATATATGCAATTAGGAAACCGATTTTTACAATTTTACTCCATATATATGCAATTAGGAAACCGATTTCTGCAATTTTACTCCATATATATGCAATTAGGAAACCGATCTTTACAATTTTACTCCATATATATACAATTAGGAAACCGATTTTTACAATTTTACTCCATATATATGCAATTAGGAAACCGATTTTTACAATTTTACTCCATATATATGCAATTAGGAAACCGATCTTTACAATTTTACTCCATATATATACAATTAGGAAACCGATCTTTACAATTTTACTCCATATATATACAATTAGGAAACCGATCTTTACAATTTTACTCCATATATATACAATTAGGAAACCGATCTTTACAATTTTACTCCATATATATGCAATTAGGAAATCGATTTTTACAATTTTACTCCATATATATACAATTAGGAAACCGATCTTTACAATTTTACTCCATATATATGCAATTAGGAAACCGATCTTTACAATTTTACTCCATATATATGCAATTAGGAAATCGATTTTTGCAATTTTACTCTATATATATACAATTAGGAAACCGATACTTACAATTTTACTCCATATATATGCAATTAGGAAACCGATCTTTACAATTTTACTCTATATATATGCAATTAGGAAATCGATTTTTGCAATTTTACTCTATATATATACAATTAGGAAATCGATTTTTGCAATTTTACTCCATATATATGCAATTAGGAAACCGATCTTTACAATTTTACTCCATATATATGCAATTAGGAAACCGATCTTTACAATTTTACTCCATATATATGCAATTAGGAAACCGATCTTTACAATTTTACTCCATATATATACAATTAGGAAATTGATCTTTACAATTTTACCCCATATATATGCAATTAGGAAACCGATCCTTGCAATCTTACTCCATATATATACAATTAGGAAACCGATCTTTACAATCTTACTCCATATATATGCAATTAGGAAACCGATCCTTGCAATTTTACTACATATATATACAATTAGGAAACCGATTTTTACAATTTTACTCCATATATATGCAATTAGGAAACCGATTTTTACAATTTTACTCCATATATATGCAATTAGGAAACCGATCTTTACAATTTTACTCCATATATATGCAATTAGGAAACCGATCTTTACAATTTTACTCCATATATATGCAATTAGGAAACCGATCTTTACAATTTTACTCCATATATATGCAATTAGGAAACCGATCTTTGCAATCTTACTCCATATATATGCAATTAGGAAACCGATCTTTACAATGTTACTCCATATATATGCAATTAGGAAACCGATCTTTACAATTTTACTCCATATATATGCAATTAGAAAACCGATCTTTGCAATTTTACTCCATATATATGCAATTAGAAAACCGATTTTTACAATTTTACTCCATATATATGCAATTAGGAAACCGATCTTTGCAATTGTACTCCATATATATGCAATTAGGAAACCGATTTTTACAATTTTACTCCATATATATGCAATTAGGAAACCGATCTTTACAATTTTACTCCATATATATGCAATTAGGAAACCGATCTTTACAATTTTACTCCATATATATGCAATTAGGAAACCGATCTTTGCAATTGTACTCCATATATATGCAATTAGGAAACCGATTTTTACAATTTTACTCCATATATATGCAATTAGGAAACCGATCTTTACAATTTTACTCCATATATATGCAATTAGGAAACCGATCTTTACAATTTTACTCCATATATATGCAATTAGGAAACCGATTTTTACAATTTTACTCCATATATATGCAATTAGGAAACCGATTTTTACAATTTTACTCCATATATATGCAATTAGGAAACCGATTTTTACAATTTTACTCCATATATATGCAATTAGGAAACCGATCTTTACAATTTTACACCATATATATGCAATTAGGAAACCGATCTTTGCAATTTTACTCCATATATATGCAATTAGGAAACCGATCTTTACAATTTTACACCATATATATGCATTTAGGAAACCGATCTTTACAATTTTACTCCATATATATGCAATTAGGAAACCGATCTTTACAATTTTACTCCATATATATGCAATTAGGAAACCGATCTTTACAATTTTACTCCATATATATGCAATTAGGAAACCGATTTTTACAATTTTACTCCATATATATGCAATTAGGAAACCGATCTTTGCAATTTTACTCCATATATATGCAATTAGGAAACCGATCTTTACAATTTTACACCATATATATGCATTTAGGAAACCGATCTTTACAATTTTACTCCATATATATGCAATTAGGAAACCGATCTTTACAATTTTACTCCATATATATGCAATTAGGAAACCGATTTTTACAATTTTACTCCATATATATGCAATTAGGAAACCGATCTTTACATTTTTACTCCATATATATACAATTAGGAAACCGATCTTTACAATTTTACTCCATATATATGCAATTAGGAAACCGATTTTTACAATTTTACTCCATATATATGCAATTAGGAAACCGATCTTTACAATTTTACACCATATATATACATTTAGGAAACCGATCTTTACAATTTTACTCCATATATATGCAATTAGGAAACCGATCTTTACAATTTTACTCCATATATATGCAATTAGGAAACCGATTTTTACAATTTTACTCCATATATATGCAATTAGGAAACCGATCTTTACAATTTTACTCCATATATATGCAATTAGGAAACCGATCTTTACAATTTTACTCCATATATATACAATTAGGAAACCGATCTTTACAATTTTACTCCATATATATGCAATTAGGAAACCGATCTTTACAATTTTACTCCATATATATACAATTAGGAAACCGATCTTTACAATTTTACTCCATATATATACAATTAGGAAACCGATCTTTGCAATTTTACTCCATATATATATACAATTAGGAAACCGATCTTTGCAATTTTACTCCATATATATGCAATTAGGAAACCGATTTTTACAATTTTACTCCATATGCAATTAGGAAACCGATCTTTACAATTTTACTCCATATATATGCAATTAGGAAACCGATCTTTACAATTTTACTCCATATATATGCAATTAGGAAACCGATCTTTGCAATTTTACTCCATATATATGCAATTAGGAAACCGATCTTTGCAATTTTACTCCATATATATGCAATTAGGAAACCGATCTTTACAATTTTACTCCATATATATGCAATTAGGAAACCGATCTTTACAATTTTACTCCATATATATGCAATTAGGAAACCGATCTTTACAATTTTACTCCATATATATGCAATTAGGAAACCGATCTTTACAATTTTACTCCATATATATGCAATTAGGAAACCGATTTCTGCAATTTTACTCCATATATATGCAATTAGGAAACCGATCTTTGCAATCTTACTCCATATATATGCAATTAGGAAACCGATCTTTACAATTTTACTCCATATATATGCAATTAGGAAACCGATCTTTACAATCTTACTCCATATATATGCAATTAGGAAACCGATCTTTACAATTTTACTCCATATATATGCAATTAGGAAACCGATCCTTGCAATTGTACTCCATATATATGCAATTAGGAAACCGATTTTTACAATTTTACTCCATATATATACAATTAGGAAACCGATCTTTACAATTTTACTCCATATATATACAATTAGGAAACCGATCTTTGCAATTTTACTCCATATATATACAATTAGGAAACCGATCCTTGCAATTGTACTCCATATATATGCAATTAGGAAACCGATTTTTACAATTTTACTCCATATATATACAATTAGGAAACCGATTTTTACAATTTTACTCCATATATATACAATTAGGAAACCGATTTTTACAATTTTACTCCATATATATACAATTAGGAAACCGATTTTTACAATTTTACTCCATATATATGCAATTAGGAAACCGATTTTTACAATTTTACTCCATATATATACAATTAGGAAACCGATCTTTGCAATTTTACTCCATATATATACAATTAGGAAACCGATCTGTGCAATTTTACTCCATATATATACAATTAGGAAACCGATTTTTACAATTTTACTCCATATATATGCAATTAGGAAACCGATTTTTACAATTTTACTCCATATATATACAATTAGGAAACCGATCTTTGCAATTTTACTCCATATATATACAATTAGGAAACCGATCTGTGCAATTTTACTCCATATATATGCAATTAGGAAACCGATCTTTACAATTTTACTCCATATATATACAATTAGGAAACCGATTTTTACAATTTTACTCCATATATATACAATTAGGAAACCGATTTTTACAATTTTACTCCATATATATGCAATTAGGAAACCGATTTTTACAATTTTACTCCATATATATGCAATTAGGAAACCGATCTTTACAATTTTACTCCATATATATACAATTAGGAAACCGATCTTTACAATTTTACTCCATATATATGCAATTAGGAAACCGATCTTTACAATTTTACTCCATATATATGCAATTAGGAAACCGATTTTTACAATTTTACTCCATATATATGCAATTAGGAAACCGATCTTTACAATTTTACTCCATATATATGCAATTAGGAAACCGATCTTTACAATTTTACTCCATATATATGCAATTAGGAAACCGATTTTTACAATTTTACTCCATATATATGCAATTAGGAAACCGATTTTTACAATTTTACTCCATATATATGCAATTAGGAAACCGATCTTTACAATTTTACACCATATATATGCAATTAGGAAACCGATCTTTACAATTTTACTCCATATATATACATTTAGGAAACCGATCTTTACAATTTTACACCATATATATGCAATTAGGAAACCGATCTTTACAATTTTACTCCATATATATACATTTAGGAAACCGATCTTTACAATTTTACTCCATATATATGCAATTAGGAAACCGATCTTTACAATTTTACTCCATATATATGCAATTAGGAAACCGATCTTTACAATTTTACTCCATATATATACATTTAGGAAACCGATCTTTACAATTTTACTCCATATATATGCAATTAGGAAACCGATCTTTACAATCTTACTCCATATATATACAATTAGGAAACCGATCTTTACAATTTTACTCCATATATATGCAATTAGGAAACCGATTTTTACAATTTTACTCCATATATATGCAATTAGGAAACCGATCTTTACATTTTTACTCCATATATATACAATTAGGAAACCGATCTTTACAATTTTACTCCATATATATGCAATTAGGAAACCGATCTTTACAATTTTACTCCATATATATGCAATTAGGAAACCGATCTTTACAATTTTACTCCATATATATACAATTAGGAAACCGATCTTTACAATTTTACTCCATATATATGCAATTAGGAAACCGATTTTTACAATTTTACTCCATATATATGCAATTAGGAAACCGATCTTTACAATTTTACACCATATATATACATTTAGGAAACCGATCTTTACAATTTTACTCCATATATATGCAATTAGGAAACCGATCTTTACAATTTTACTCCATATATATGCAATTAGGAAACCGATTTTTACAATTTTACTCCATATATATGCAATTAGGAAACCGATCTTTACAATTTTACTCCATATATATGCAATTAGGAAACCGATTTTTACAATTTTACTCCATATATATGCAATTAGGAAACCGATCTTTACAATTTTACTCCATATATATGCAATTAGGAAACCGATCTTTACAATTTTACTCCATATATATACAATTAGGAAACCGATCTTTACAATTTTACTCCATATATATGCAATTAGGAAACCGATCTTTACAATTTTACTCCATATATATACAATTAGGAAACCGATCTTTACAATTTTACTCCATATATATGCAATTAGGAAACCGATCTTTACAATTTTACTCCATATATATACAATTAGGAAACCGATCTTTGCAATTTTACTCCATATATATACAATTAGGAAACCGATCTTTGCAATTTTACTCCATATATATGCAATTAGGAAACCGATCTTTACAATTTTACTCCATATATATACAATTAGGAAACCGATTTTTACAATTTACTCCATATATATGCAATTAGGAAACCGATCTTTACAATTTTACTCCATATATATGCAATTTGGAAACCGATCTTTACAATTTTACTCCATATATATGCAATTAGGAAACCGATCTTTACAATTTTACTCCATATATATGCAATTAGGAAACCGATTTTTACAATTTTACTCCATATATATGCAATTAGGAAACTGATCTTTACAATTTTACTCCATATATATACAATTAGGAAACTGATCTTTACAATTTTACTCCATATATATGCAATTAGGAAACCGATCTTTACAATTTTACTCCATATATATGCAATTAGGAAACCGATCTTTGCAATTTTACTCCATATATATACAATTAGGAAACCGATCTTTGCAATTTTACTCCATATATATGCAATTAGGAAACCGATCTTTACAATTTTACTCCATATATATACAATTAGGAAACCGATTTTTACAATTTACTCCATATATATGCAATTAGGAAACCGATCTTTACAATTTTACTCCATATATATGCAATTAGGAAACCGATTTCTGCAATTTTACTCCATATATATGCAATTAGGAAACCGATCTTTGCAATCTTACTCCATATATATGCAATTAGGAAACCGATCTTTACAATCTTACTCCATATATATGCAATTAGGAAACCGATCTTTACAATTTTACTCCATATATATGCAATTAGGAAACCGATCTTTGCAATCTTACTCCATATATATGCAATTAGGAAACCGATCCTTGCAATTTTACTCCATATATATGCAATTAGGAAACCGATTTTTACAATTTTACTCCATATATATACAATTAGGAAACCGATCCTTGCAATTTTACTCCATATATATGCAATTAGGAAACCGATCTTTACAATTTTACTCCATATATATGCAATTAGGAAACCGATCTTTGCAATTTTACTCCATATATATACAATTAGGAAACCGATCCTTGCAATTGTACTCCATATATATGCAATTAGGAAACCGATCTTTGCAATTTTACTCCATATATATACAATTAGGAAACCGATCCTTGCAATTTTACTCCATATATATACAATTAGGAAACCGATCCTTGCAATTGTACTCCATATATATGCAATTAGGAAACCGATTTTTACAATTTTACTCCATATATATACAATTAGGAAACCGATCTTTGCAATTTTACTCCATATATATACAATTAGGAAACCGATTTTTACAATTTTACTCCATATATATACAATTAGGAAACCGATCTTTGCAATTTTACTCCATATATATGCAATTAGGAAACCGATCTTTGCAATTTTACTCCATATATATACAATTAGGAAACCGATCTGTGCAATTTTACTCCATATATATACAATTAGGAAACCGATCCTTGCAATTGTACTCCATATATATGCAATTAGGAAACCGATTTTTACAATTTTACTCCATATATATACAATTAGGAAACCGATCTTTGCAATTTTACTCCATATATATACAATTAGGAAACCGATTTTTACAATTTTACTCCATATATATACAATTAGGAAACCGATCTTTGCAATTTTACTCCATATATATGCAATTAGGAAACCGATCTTTGCAATTTTACTCCATATATATACAATTAGGAAACCGATCTGTGCAATTTTACTCCATATATATACAATTAGGAAACCGATCCTTGCAATTGTACTCCATATATATGCAATTAGGAAACCGATTTTTACAATTTTACTCCATATATATACAATTAGGAAACCGATTTTTACAATTTTACTCCATATATATACAATTAGGAAACCGATCTTTGCAATTTTACTCCATATATATACAATTAGGAAACCGATCTGTGCAATTTTACTCCATATATATGCAATTAGGAAACCGATCTTTACAATTTTACTCCATATATATACAATTAGGAAACCGATCTTTGCAATTTTACTCCATATATATACAATTAGGAAACCGATTTTTACAATTTTACTCCATATATATACAATTAGGAAACCGATCTGTGCAATTTTACTCCATATATATGCAATTTGGAAACCGATTTTTACAATTTTACTCCATATATATGCAATTTGGAAACCGATCTTTGCAATTTTACTCCATATATATACAATTAGGAAACCGATCTTTACAATTTTACTCCATATATATACAATTAGGAAACCGATCTTTACAATTTTACTCCATATATATACAATTAAGAAACCGATCTTTACAATTTTACTCCATATATATGCAATTAGGAAACCGATTTTTACAATTTTACTCCATATATATGCAATTTGGAAACCGATCTTTGCAATTTTACTCCATATATATACAATTAGGAAACCGATCTGTGCAATTTTACTCCATATATATACAATTAGGAAACCGATCTTTACAATTTTACTCCATATATATACAATTAGGAAACTGATTTTTGCAATTTTACTCCATATATATACAATTAGGAAACCGATCTTTACAATTTTACTCCATATATATGCAATTAGGAAACCGATCTTTGCAATTTTACTCCATATATATACAATTAGGAAACCGATCTTTGCAATTTTACTCCATATATATACAATTAGGAAACCGATCTTTGCAATTTTACTCCATATATATACAATTAGGAAACCGATTTTTACAATTTTACTCCATATATATGCAATTAGGAAACCGATTTTTACAATTTTACTCCATATATATGCAATTAGGAAACCGATTTTTACAATTTTATTCCATATATATGCAATTAGGAAACCGATTTTTACAATTTTACTCCATATATATGCAATTAGGAAACCGATCTTTGCAATTTTACTCCATATATATGCAATTAGGAAACCGATCCTTGCAATTTTACTCCATATATATGCAATTAGGAAACCGATCTTTGCAATTTTACTCCATATATATGCAATTAGGAAACCGATCTTTGCAATTTTACTCCATATATATGCAATTAGGAAACCGATCTTTACAATTTTACTCCATATATATGCAATTACGAAACCGAGCTTTACAATTTTACTCCATATATATGCAATTAGGAAACCGATCTTTACAATTTTACTCCATATATATGCAATTAGGAAACCGATTTTTACTATTTTACTCCATATATATGCTATTAGGAAACCGATCTTTGCAATTTTACTCCATATATATGCAATTAGGAAACCGATCTTTACAATTTTACTCCATATATATGCAATTTGGAAACCGATCTTTGCAATTTTACTCCATATATATGCAATTTGGAAACCGATCTTTGCAATTTTACTCCATATATATGCAATTAGGAAACCGATCTTTGCAATTTTACTCCATATATATACAATTAGGAAACCGATCTTTACAATTTTACTCCATATATATACAATTAGGAAACCGATCTTTACAATTTTACTCCATATATATGCAATTAGGAAACCGATCTTTACAATTTTACTCCATATATATGCAATTAGGAAACCGATCCTTACAATTTTACTCCATATATATGCAATTTGGAAACCGATCTTTGCAATTTTACTCCATATATATGCAATTAGGAAACCGATCTTTACAATTTTACTCCATATATATGCAATTTGGAAAACGATCTTTGCAATTTTACTCCATATATATGCAATTAGGAAACCGATCCTTACAATTTTACTCCATATATATGCAATTTGGAAACCGATCTTTGCAATTTTACTCCATATATATGCAATTAGGAAACCGATTTTTACAATTTTACTCCATATATATGCAATTAGGAAACCGATCTTTACAATTTTACTCCATATATATGCAATTAGGAAACAGATCTTTACAATTTTACTCCATATATATGCAATTAGGAAACCGATCTTTACAATTTTACTCCATATATATGCAATTAGGAAACCGATCTTTGCAATTTTACTCCATATATATACAATTAGGAAACCGATTTTTACAATTTTACTCCATATATATGCAATTAGGAAACCGATTTTTACAATTTTACTCCATATATATGCAATTTGGAAACCGATCTTTGCAATTTTACTCCATATATATACAATTAGGAAACCGATCTGTGCAATTTTACTCCATATATATACAATTAGGAAACCGATCTTTACAATTTTACTCCATATATATACAATTAGGAAACCGATCTTTGCAATTTTACTCCATATATATACAATTAGGAAACCGATTTTTGCAATTTTACTCCATATATATACAATTAGGAAACCGATCTGTGCAATTTTACTCCATATATATACAATTAGGAAACCGATCTTTACAATTTTACTCCATATATATACAATTAGGAAACCGATCTTTGCAATTTTACTCCATATATATACAATTAGGAAACCGATTTTTGCAATTTTACTCCATATATATACAATTAGGAAACCGATTTTTGCAATTTTACTTCATATATATACAATTAGGAAACCGATCTGTGCAATTTTACTCCATATATATACAATTAGGAAACCGATCTTTGCAATTTTACTCCATATATATGCAATTAGGAAACCGATCTTTGCAATTTTACTCCATATATATACAATTAGGAAACCGATCTTTACAATTTTACTCCATATATATGCAATTAGGAAACCGATCTTTGCAATTTTACTCCATATATATACAATTAGGAAACCGATCTTTACAATTTTACTCCATATATATGCAATTAGGAAACCGATTTTTACAATTTTACTCCATATATATGCAATTTGGAAACCGATCTTTGCAATTTTACTCCATATATATACAATTAGGAAACCGATCTTTACAATTTTACTCCATATATATACAATTAGGAAACCGATCTTTACAATTTTACTCCATATATATACAATTAGGAAACCGATCTTTACAATTTTACTCCATATATATACAATTAGGAAACCGATCTTTGCAATTTTACTCCATATATATACAATTAGGAAACCGATTTTTACAATTTTACTCCATATATATGCAATTAGGAAACCGATTTTTGCAATTTTACTCCATATATATGCAATTAGGAAACCAATCTTTACAATTTTACTCCATATATATGCAATTAGGAAACCGATTTTTACAATTTTACTCCATATATATACAATTAGGAAACCGATCTTTACAATTTTACTCCATATATATGCAATTTGGAAACCGATCTTTGCAATTTTACTCCATATATATACAATTAGGAAACCGATCTTTACAATTTTACTCCATATATATGCAATTTGGAAACCGATCTTTGCAATTTTACTCCATATATATACAATTAGGAAACCGATCTTTACAATTTTACTCCATATATATACAATTAGGAAACCGATCTGTGCAATTTTACTCCATATATATACAATTAGGAAACCGATCTTTACAATTGTACTCCATATATATACAATTAGGAAACCGATCTTTGCAATTTTACTCCATATATATACAATTAGGAAACCGATCTTTGCAATTTTACTCCATATATATGCAATTAGGAAACCGATCCTTGCAATTTTACTCCATATATATGCAATTAGGAAACCGATTTTTACAATTTTACTCCATATATATGCAATTAGGAAACCGATTTTTACAATTTTACTCCATATATATGCAATTAGGAAACCGATCTTTGCAATTTTACTCCATATATATGCAATTAGGAAACCGATCCTTGCAATTTTACTCCATATATATACAATTAGGAAACCGATCTTTACAATCTTACTCCATATATATACAATTAGGAAACCGATCTTTGCAATTTTACTCCATATATATGCAATTAGGAAACCGATCTTTACAATTTTACTCCATATATATGCAATTACGAAACCGATTTTTACAATTTTACTCCATATATATGCAATTAGGAAACCGATCTTTACAATTTTACTCCATATATATGCAATTAGGAAACCGATTTTTACAATTTTACTCCATATATATGCAATTAGGAAACCGATCCTTACAATTTTACTCCATATATATGCAATTTGGAAACCGATCTTTGCAATTTTACTCCATATATATACAATTAGGAAACCGATTTTTACAATTTTACTCCATATATATACAATTAGGAAACCGATCTTTGCAATTTTACTCCATATATATGCAATTAGGAAACCGATCTTTGCAATTTTACTCCATATATATGCAATTAGGAAACCGATCTTTACAATTTTACTCCATATATATACAATTAGGAAACCGATCTTTGCAATTTTACTCCATATATATGCAATTAGGAAACCGATTTTTGCAATTTTACTCCATATATATGCAATTAGGAAACCGATCTTTACAATTTTACTCCATATATATACAATTATGAAACCGATCTTTGCAATTTTACTCCATATATATACAATTAGGAAACCGATCTTGGCAATTTTACTCTATATATATGCAATTAGGAAACCGATCTTTACAATTTTACTCCATATATATGCAATTAGGAAACCGATCTTTACAATTTTACTCCATATATATACAATTAGGAAACCGATCTTTGCAATTTTACTCCATATATATGCAATTAGGAAACCGATCTTTACAATTTTACTCCATATATATGCAATTACGAAACCGATTTTTACAATTTTACTCCATATATATGCAATTAGGAAACCGATCCTTACAATTTTACTCCATATATATGCAATTAGGAAACCGATCTTTACAATTTTACTCCATATATATGCAATTAGGAAACCGATTTTTACAATTTTACTCCATATATATGCAATTAGGAAACCGATCCTTACAATTTTACTCCATATATATGCAATTTGGAAACCGATCTTTGCAATTTTACTCCATATATATACAATTAGGAAACCGATTTTTACAATTTTACTCCATATATATACAATTAGGAAACCGATCTTTGCAATTTTACTCCATATATATGCAATTAGGAAACCGATCTTTGCAATTTTACTCCATATATATGCAATTAGGAAACCGATCTTTACAATTTTACTCCATATATATACAATTAGGAAACCGATCTTTGCAATTTTACTCCATATATATGCAATTAGGAAACCGATTTTTGCAATTTTACTCCATATATATGCAATTAGGAAACCGATCTTTACAATTTTACTCCATATATATACAATTATGAAACCGATCTTTGCAATTTTACTCCATATATATACAATTAGGAAACCGATCTTGGCAATTTTACTCCATATATATGCAATTAGGAAACCGATCTTTACAATTTTACTCCATATATATGCAATTAGGAAACCGATCTTTACAATTTTACTCCATATATATACAATTAGGAAACCGATCTTTGCAATTTTACTCCATATATATGCAATTAGGAAACCGATCTTTACAATTTTACTCCATATATATACAATTAGGAAACCGATCTTGGCAATTTTACTCCATATATATGCAATTAGGAAACCGATCTTGGCAATTTTACTCCATATATATGCAATTAGGAAACCGATCTTGGCAATTTTACTCCATATATATGCAATTAGGAAACCGATCTTTACAATTTTACTCCATATATATGCAATTAGGAAACCGATCTTTACAATTTTACTCCATATATATACAATTAGGAAACCGATCTTGGCAATTTTACTCCATATATATGCAATTAGGAAACCGATCTTGGCAATTTTACTCCATATATATGCAATTAGGAAACCGATCTTTGCAATTTTACTCCATATATATACAATTAGGAAACCGATCTTGGCAATTTTACTCCATATATATGCAATTAGGAAACCGATCTTGGCAATTTTACTCCATATATATGCAATTAGGAAACCGATCTTGGCAATTTTACTCCATATATATGCAATTAGGAAACCGATCTTGGCAATTTTACTCCATATATATGCAATTAGGAAACCGATCTTGGCAATTTTACTCCATATATATGCAATTAGGAAACCGATCTTGGCAATTTTACTCCATATATATGCAATTAGGAAACCGATCTTTGCAATTTTACTCCATATATATGCAATTAGGAAACCGATCTTTACAATTTTACTCCATATATATACAATTAGGAAACCGATCTTTGCAATTTTACTCCATATATATGCAATTAGGAAACCGATCTTTACAATTTTACTCCATATATATACAATTAGGAAACCGATCCTTGCAATTTTACTCCATATATATGCAATTAGGAAACCGATCTTTACAATTTTACTCCATATATATGCAATTAGGAAACCGATCTTTACAATTTTACTCCATATATATACAATTAGGAAACCGATCGTTGCAATTTTACTCCATATATATGCAATTAGGAAACCGATCTTTACAATTTTACTCCATATATATACAATTAGGAAACCGATCTTTGCAATTTTACTCCATATATATGCAATTAGGAAACCGATCTTTACAATTTTACTCCATATATATACAATTAGGAAACCGATCTTGGCAATTTTACTCCATATATATGCAATTAGGAAACCGATCTTTACAATTTTACTCCATATATATGCAATTAGGAAACCGATCTTTGCAATTATACTCCATATATATGCAATTAGGAAACCGATCTTTGCAATTTTACTCCATATATATACAATTAGGAAACCGATCTTTGCAATTTTACTCCATATATATACAATTAGGAAACCGATCTTTACAATTTTACTCCATATATATGCAATTAGGAAACCGATCTTTGCAATTTTACTCCATATATATGCAATTAGGAAACCGATCTTTACAATTTTACTCCATATATATACAATTAGGAAACCGATCTTGGCAATTTTACTCCATATATATGCAATTAGGAAACCGATCTTTGCAATTGTACTCCATATATATGCAATTAGGAAACCGATCTTGGCAATTTTACTCCATATATATGCAATTAGGAAACCGATCTTTGCAATCTTACTCCATATATATACAATTAGGAAACCGATCTTTGCAATTCTACTCCATATATATGCAATTAGGAAACCGATTTTTACAATTTTACTCCATATATATGCAATTTGGAAACCGATCTTTGCAACTTTACTCCATATATATACAATTAGGAAACCGATCCTTGCAATTTTACTCCATATATATGCAATTAGGAAACCGATCTTTACAATTTTACTCCATATATATGCAATTAGGAAACCGATCTTTACAATTTTACTCCATATATATGCAATTAGGAAACCGATTTCTGCAATTTTACTCCATATATATGCAATTAGGAAACCGATCTTTGCAATCTTACTCCATATATATGCAATTAGGAAACCGATCTTTACAATTTTACTCCATATATATGCAATTAGGAAACCGATCCTTACAATTTTACTCCATATATATACAATTAGGAAACCGATCTTTGCAATTTTACTCCATATATATACAATTAGGAAACCGATCTTTACAATCTTACTCCATATATATGCAATTAGGAAACCGATCTTTACAATTTTACTCCATATATATGCAATTAGGAAACCGATCTTTACAATCTTACTCCATATATATGCAATTAGGAAACCGATCTTTACAATTTTACTCCATATATATGCAATTAGGAAACCGATCTTTACAATTTTACTCCATATATATGCAATTAGGAAACCGATCTTTACAATTTTACTCCATATATATGCAATTAGGAAACCGATCTTTGCAATTTTACTCCATATATATACAATTAGGAAACCGATCTTTGCAATTTTACTCCATATATATTTAATTAGGAAACCGATCTTTACAATTTTACTCCATATATATGCAATTAGGAAACCGATCTTTGCAATCTTACTCCATATATATGCAATTAGGAAACCGATCTTTACAATTTTACTCCATATATATACAATTAGGAAACCGATCTTTACAATTTTACTCCATATATATACAATTAGGAAACCGATCTTTGCAATTTTACTCCATATATATACAATTAGGAAATCGATTTTTGCAATTTTACTCCATATATATACAATTAGGAAACCGATCTTTACAATTTTACTCCATATATATGCAATTAGGAAACCGATCTTTACAATTTTACTCTATATATATGCAATTAGGAAATCGATTTTTGCAATTTTACTCTATATATATACAATTAGGAAACCGATCTTTACAATTTTACTCCATATATATACAATTAGGAAACCGATCTTTACAATTTTACTCCATATATATACAATTAGGAAACCGATCTTTACAATTTTACTCCATATATATACAATTAGGAAACCGATCTTTAAAATTTTACTCCATATATATGCAATTAGGAAACCGATCTTTACAATTTTACTCTATATATATACAATTAGGAAACCGATCTTTACAATTTTACTCCATATATATACAATTAGGAAACCGATTTTTACAATTTTACTCCATATATATGCAATTAGGAAACCGATCTTTACAATTTTACTCCATATATATACAATTAGGAAACCGATCTTTACAATTTTACTCCATATATATGCAATTAGAAAACCGATCTTTGCAATTTTACTCCATATATATTCAATTAGGAAACCGATCTTTGCAATCTTACTCCATATATATGCAATTAGAAAACCGATCTTTGCAATTTTACTCCATATATATTCAATTAGGAAACCGATCTTTGCAATTTTACTCCATATATATGCAATTAGAAAACCGATTTTTACAATTTTACTCCATATATATGCAATTAGGAAACCGATCTTTACAATTTTACTCCATATATATGCAATTAGGAAACCGATCTTTACAATTTTACTCCATATATATGCAATTAGAAAACCGATTTTTACAATTTTACTCCATATATATGCAATTAGAAAACCGATTTTTACAATTTTACTCCATATATATGCAATTAGAAAACCGATCTTTGCAATTTTACTCCATATATATTCAATTAGGAAACCGATTTTTACAATTTTACTCCATATATATACAATTAGGAAACCGATTTTTACAATTTTACTCCATATATATGCAATTAGGAAACCGATTTTTACAATTTTACTCCATATATATGCAATTAGGAAACCGATCTTTACAATTTTACTCCATATATATACAATTAGGAAACCGATCTTTACAATTTTACTCCATATATATGCAATTAGGAAACCGATCTTTACAATTTTACTCCATATATATGCAATTAGGAAAAACGATCTTTACAATTTTACTCCATATATATGCAATTAGGAAACCGATCTTTACAATTTTACTCCATATATATGCAATTAGGAAACCGATCTTTACAATTTTACTCCATATATATGCAATTAGGAAACCGATTTTTACAATTTTACTCCATATATATGCAATTAGGAAACCGATCTTTACAATTTTACACCATATATATACATTTAGGAAACCGATCTTTACAATTTTACTCCATATATATGCAATTAGGAAACCGATCTTTACAATTTTACTCCATATATATGCAATTAGGAAACCGATCTTTACAATTTTACTCCATATATATGCAATTAGGAAACCGATTTTTACAATTTTACTCCATATATATGCAATTAGGAAACCGATCTTTACAATTTTACTCCATATATATGCAATTAGGAAACCGATCTTTACAATTTTACTCCATATATATACAATTAGGAAACCGATCTTTACAATTTTACTCCATATATATGCAATTAGGAAACCGATCTTTACAATTTTACTCCATATATATGCAATTAGGAAACTGATCTTTACAATTTTACTCCATATATATACAATTAGGAAACCGATCTTTACAATTTTACTCCATATATATACAATTAGGAAACCGATTTTTACAATTTTACTCCATATATATGCAATTAGGAAACCGATCTTTACAATTTTACTCCATATATATGCAATTAGGAAACCGATCTTTACAATTTTACTCCATATATATACAATTAGGAAACCGATCTTTACAATTTTACTCCATATATATACAATTAGGAAACCGATTTTTACAATTTTACTCCATATATATGCAATTAGGAAACCGATCTTTACAATTTTACTCCATATATATGCAATTAGGAAACCGATCTTTACAATTTTACTCCATATATATGCAATTAGGAAACTGATCTTTACAATTTTACTCCATATATATGCAATTAGGAAACCGATCTTTACAATTTTACTCCATATATATGCAATTAGGAAACCGATCTTTGCAATTTTACTCCATATATATGCAATTAGGAAACCGATCTTTACAATTTTACTCCATATATATGCAATTAGGAAACCGATCTTTACAATTTTACTCCATATATATGCAATTAGGAAACCGATCTTTGCAATCTTACTCCATATATATGCAATTAGGAAACCGATCTTTACAATTTTACTCCATATATATGCAATTAGGAAACCGATCTTTACAATTTTACTCCATATATATGCAATTAGGAAACCGATTTCTGCAATTTTACTCCATATATATGCAATTAGGAAACCGATCTTTGCAATCTTACTCCATATATATACAATTAGGAAACCGATCTTTGCAATCTTACTCCATATATATGCAATTAGGAAACCGATCTTTACAATTTTACTCCATATATATGCAATTAGGAAACCGATCTTTACAATCTTACTCCATATATATGCAATTAGGAAACCGATCTTTACAATTTTACTCCATATATATGCAATTAGGAAACCGATTTTTACAATTTTACTCCATATATATACAATTAGGAAACCGATCTTTACAATTTTACTCCATATATATACAATTAGGAAACCGATCTTTGCAATTTTACTCCATATATATACAATTAGGAAACCGATCCTTGCAATTGTACTCCATATATATGCAATTAGGAAACCGATTTTTACAATTTTACTCCATATATATACAATTAGGAAACCGATCTTTACAATTTTACTCCATATATATGCAATTAGGAAACCGATTTTTACAATTTTACTCCATATATATACAATTAGGAAACCGATTTTTACAATTTTACTCCATATATATGCAATTAGGAAACCGATTTTTACAATTTTACTCCATATATATACAATTAGGAAACCGATTTTTACAATTTTACTCCATATATATACAATTAGGAAACCGATCTTTGCAATTTTACTCCATATATATACAATTAGGAAACCGATCTGTGCAATTTTACTCCATATATATACAATTAGGAAACCGATTTTTACAATTTTACTCCATATATATGCAATTAGGAAACCGATTTTTACAATTTTACTCCATATATATACAATTAGGAAACCGATCTTTGCAATTTTACTCCATATATATACAATTAGGAAACCGATCTGTGCAATTTTACTCCATATATATGCAATTAGGAAACCGATCTTTACAATTTTACTCCATATATATGCAATTAGGAAACCGATTTTTACAATTTTACTCCATATATATACAATTAGGAAACCGATTTTTACAATTTTACTCCATATATATGCAATTAGGAAACCGATTTTTACAATTTTACTCCATATATATGCAATTAGGAAACCGATCTTTACAATTTTACTCCATATATATACAATTAGGAAACCGATCTTTACAATTTTACTCCATATATATGCAATTAGGAAACCGATCTTTACAATTTTACTCCATATATATGCAATTAGGAAACCGATCTTTACAATTTTACTCCATATATATGCAATTAGGAAACCGATTTTTACAATTTTACTCCATATATATGCAATTAGGAAACCGATCTTTGCAATTTTACTCCATATATATACAATTAGGAAACCGATCTTTACAATTTTACTCCATATATATGCAATTAGGAAACCGATCTTTACAATTTTACTCCATATATATGCAATTAGGAAACCGATCTTTACAATTTTACTCCATATATATGCAATTAGGAAACCGATTTTTACAATTTTACTCCATATATATGCAATTAGGAAACCGATCTTTGCAATTTTACTCCATATATATACAATTAGGAAACCGATCTTTACAATTTTACTCCATATATATGCAATTAGGAAACCGATCTTTACAATTTTACTCCATATATATACAATTAGGAAACCGATCTTTACAATTTTACTCCATATATATGCAATTAGGAAACCGATCTTTACAATTTTACTCCATATATATGCAATTAGGAAACCGATCTTTACAATTTTACTCCATATATATGCAATTAGGAAACCGATTTTTACAATTTTACTCCATATATATGCAATTAGGAAACCGATCTTTACAATTTTACACCATATATATACATTTAGGAAACCGATCTTTACAATTTTACTCCATATATATGCAATTAGGAAACCGATCTTTACAATTTTACTCCATATATATGCAATTAGGAAACCGATTTTTACAATTTTACTCCATATATATGCAATTAGGAAACCGATCTTTACAATTTTACTCCATATATATGCAATTAGGAAACCGATCTTTACAATTTTACTCCATATATATACAATTAGGAAACCGATCTTTACAATTTTACTCCATATATATGCAATTAGGAAACCGATCTTTACAATTTTACTCCATATATATACAATTAGGAAACCGATCTTTACAATTTTACTCCATATATATACAATTAGGAAACCGATCTTTGCAATTTTACTCCATATATATGCAATTAGGAAACCGATCTTTACAATTTTACTCCATATATATACAATTAGGAAACCGATCTTTACAATTTTACTCCATATATATACAATTAGGAAACCGATCTTTGCAATTTTACTCCATATATATGCAATTAGGAAACCGATTTTTACAATTTTACTCCATATATATGCAATTAGGAAACCGATTTTTACAATTTTACTCCATATATATACAATTAGGAAACCGATCTTTGCAATTTTACTCCATATATATGCAATTTGGAAACCGATCTTTACAATTTTACTCCATATATATACAATTAGGAAACCGATCTTTACAATTTTACTCCATATATATGCAATTAGGAAACCGATCTTTACAATTTTACTCCATATATATGCAATTAGGAAACTGATCTTTACAATTTTACTCCATATATATGCAATTAGGAAACCGATCTTTACAATTTTACTCCATATATATGCAATTAGGAAACCGATCTTTGCAATTTTACTCCATATATATGCAATTAGGAAACCGATCTTTGCAATCTTACTCCATATATATGCAATTAGGAAACCGATCTTTACAATTTTACTCCATATATATGCAATTAGGAAACCGATCTTTGCAATTTTACTCCATATATATACAATTAGGAAACCGATCTTTACAATTTTACTCCATATATATGCAATTAGGAAACCGATCTTTGCAATCTTACTCCATATATATGCAATTAGGAAACCGATCTTTACAATCTTACTCCATATATATGCAATTAGGAAACCGATTTTTACAATTTTACTCCATATATATACAATTAGGAAACCGATTTTTACAATTTTACTCCATATATATACAATTAGGAAACCGATCTTTACAATTTTACTCCATATATATGCAATTAGGAAACCGATTTTTACAATTTTACTCCATATATATACAATTAGGAAACCGATCTTTACAATTTTACTCCATATATATACAATTAGGAAACCGATCTTTGCAATCTTACTCCATATATATACAATTAGGAAACCGATTTTTACAATTTTACTCCATATATATACAATTAGGAAACCGATCTTTGCAATTTTACTCCATATATATACAATTAGGAAACCGATTTTTACAATTTTACTCCATATATATACAATTAGGAAACCGATCTTTGCAATTTTACTCCATATATATGCAATTAGGAAACCGATCTTTACAATTTTACTCTATATATATACAATTAGGAAACCGATCTTTACAAATTTACTCCATATATATACAATTAGGAAACCGATCTTTGCAATTTTACTCCATATATATACAATTAGGAAACCGATCTGTGCAATTTTACTCCATATATATACAATTAGGAAACCGATTTTTACAATTTTACTCCATATATATACAATTAGGAAACCGATTTTTACAATTTTACTCCATATATATACAATTAGGAAACCGATCTTTGCAATTTTACTCCATATATATACAATTAGGAAACCGATCTGTGCAATTTTACTCCATATATATGCAATTAGGAAACCGATCTTTGCAATTTTACTCCATATATATACAATTAGGAAACCGATTTTTACAATTTTACTCCATATATATGCAATTAGGAAACCGATCTTTACAATTTTACTCCATATATATGCAATTAGGAAACCGATTTTTACAATTTTACTCCATATATATGCAATTTGGAAACCGATCTTTGCAATTTTACTCCATATATATACAATTAGGAAACCGATCTTTACAATTTTACTCCATATATATACAATTAGGAAACCGATTTTTACAATTTTACTCCATATATATGCAATTTGGAAACCGATCTTTGCAATTTTACTCCATATATATACAATTAGGAAACCGATCTGTGCAATTTTACTCCATATATATACAATTAGGAAACCGATCTTTACAATTTTACTCCATATATATACAATTAGGAAACCGATTTTTGCAATTTTACTCCATATATATACAATTAGGAAACCGATCTTTACAATTTTACTCCATATATATGCAATTAGGAAACCGATCTTTGCAATTTTACTCCATATATATACAATTAGGAAACCGATCTTTGCAAATTTACTCCATATATATACAATTAGGAAACCGATTTTTGCAATTTTACTCCATATATATACAATTAGGAAACCGATCTTTGCAATTTTACTCCATATATATACAATTAGGAAACCGATTTTTGCAATTTTACTCCATATATATACAATTAGGAAACCGATCTTTGCAATTTTACTCCATATATATGCAATTAGGAAACCGATTTTTACAATTTTACTCCATATATATGCAATTAGGAAACCGATTTTTACAATTTTACTCCATATATATGCAATTAGGAAACCGATCTTTACAATTTTACTCCATATATATGCAATTAGGAAACCGATTTTTACAATTTTACTCCATATATATGCAATTAGGAAACCGATCTTTGCAATTTTACTCCATATATATGCAATTAGGAAACCGATCCTTGCAATTTTACTCCATATATATGCAATTAGGAAACCGATCTTTGCAATTTTACTCCATATATATGCAATTAGGAAACCGATTTTTACAATTTTACTCCATATATATGCAATTAGGAAACCGATCTTTACAATTTTACTCCATATATATACAATTAGGAAACCGATCTTTACAATTTTACTCCATATATATGCAATTAGGAAACCGATCTTTACAATTTTACTCCATATATATGCAATTAGGAAACCGATCTTTACAATTTTACTCCATATATATGCAATTAGGAAACCGATTTTTACAATTTTACTCCATATATATGCAATTAGGAAACCGATCTTTGCAATTTTACTCCATATATATACAATTAGGAAACCGATCTTTACAATTTTACTCCATATATATGCAATTAGGAAACCGATCTTTACAATTTTACTCCATATATATGCAATTAGGAAACCGATCTTTACAATTTTACTCCATATATATGCAATTAGGAAACCGATTTTTACAATTTTACTCCATATATATGCAATTAGGAAACCGATCTTTGCAATTTTACTCCATATATATACAATTAGGAAACCGATCTTTACAATTTTACTCCATATATATGCAATTAGGAAACCGATCTTTACAATTTTACTCCATATATATACAATTAGGAAACCGATCTTTACAATTTTACTCCATATATATGCAATTAGGAAACCGATCTTTACAATTTGACTCCATATATATGCAATTAGGAAACCGATCTTTACAATTTTACTCCATATATATGCAATTAGGAAACCGATTTTTACAATTTTACTCCATATATATGCAATTAGGAAACCGATCTTTACAATTTTACACCATATATATACATTTAGGAAACCGATCTTTACAATTTTACTCCATATATATGCAATTAGGAAACCGATCTTTACAATTTTACTCCATATATATGCAATTAGGAAACCGATTTTTACAATTTTACTCCATATATATGCAATTAGGAAACCGATCTTTACAATTTTACTCCATATATATGCAATTAGGAAACCGATCTTTACAATTTTACTCCATATATATACAATTAGGAAACCGATCTTTACAATTTTACTCCATATATATGCAATTAGGAAACCGATCTTTACAATTTTACTCCATATATATACAATTAGGAAACCGATCTTTACAATTTTACTCCATATATATACAATTAGGAAACCGATCTTTGCAATTTTACTCCATATATATGCAATTAGGAAACCGATCTTTACAATTTTACTCCATATATATACAATTAGGAAACCGATCTTTACAATTTTACTCCATATATATACAATTAGGAAACCGATCTTTGCAATTTTACTCCATATATATGCAATTAGGAAACCGATTTTTACAATTTTACTCCATATATATGCAATTAGGAAACCGATTTTTACAATTTTACTCCATATATATACAATTAGGAAACCGATCTTTGCAATTTTACTCCATATATATGCAATTTGGAAACCGATCTTTACAATTTTACTCCATATATATACAATTAGGAAACCGATCTTTACAATTTTACTCCATATATATGCAATTAGGAAACCGATCTTTACAATTTTACTCCATATATATGCAATTAGGAAACTGATCTTTACAATTTTACTCCATATATATGCAATTAGGAAACCGATCTTTACAATTTTACTCCATATATATGCAATTAGGAAACCGATCTTTGCAATTTTACTCCATATATATGCAATTAGGAAACCGATCTTTGCAATCTTACTCCATATATATGCAATTAGGAAACCGATCTTTACAATTTTACTCCATATATATGCAATTAGGAAACCGATCTTTGCAATTTTACTCCATATATATACAATTAGGAAACCGATCTTTACAATTTTACTCCATATATATGCAATTAGGAAACCGATCTTTGCAATCTTACTCCATATATATGCAATTAGGAAACCGATCTTTACAATCTTACTCCATATATATGCAATTAGGAAACCGATTTTTACAATTTTACTCCATATATATACAATTAGGAAACCGATTTTTACAATTTTACTCCATATATATACAATTAGGAAACCGATCTTTACAATTTTACTCCATATATATGCAATTAGGAAACCGATTTTTACAATTTTACTCCATATATATACAATTAGGAAACCGATCTTTACAATTTTACTCCATATATATACAATTAGGAAACCGATCTTTGCAATCTTACTCCATATATATACAATTAGGAAACCGATTTTTACAATTTTACTCCATATATATACAATTAGGAAACCGATCTTTGCAATTTTACTCCATATATATACAATTAGGAAACCGATTTTTACAATTTTACTCCATATATATACAATTAGGAAACCGATCTTTGCAATTTTACTCCATATATATGCAATTAGGAAACCGATCTTTACAATTTTACTCTATATATATACAATTAGGAAACCGATCTTTACAAATTTACTCCATATATATACAATTAGGAAACCGATCTTTGCAATTTTACTCCATATATATACAATTAGGAAACCGATCTGTGCAATTTTACTCCATATATATACAATTAGGAAACCGATTTTTACAATTTTACTCCATATATATACAATTAGGAAACCGATTTTTACAATTTTACTCCATATATATACAATTAGGAAACCGATCTTTGCAATTTTACTCCATATATATACAATTAGGAAACCGATCTGTGCAATTTTACTCCATATATATGCAATTAGGAAACCGATCTTTGCAATTTTACTCCATATATATACAATTAGGAAACCGATTTTTACAATTTTACTCCATATATATGCAATTAGGAAACCGATCTTTACAATTTTACTCCATATATATGCAATTAGGAAACCGATTTTTACAATTTTACTCCATATATATGCAATTTGGAAACCGATCTTTGCAATTTTACTCCATATATATACAATTAGGAAACCGATCTTTACAATTTTACTCCATATATATACAATTAGGAAACCGATTTTTACAATTTTACTCTATATATATGCAATTTGGAAACCGATCTTTGCAATTTTACTCCATATATATACAATTAGGAAACCGATCTGTGCAATTTTACTCCATATATATACAATTAGGAAACCGATCTTTACAATTTTACTCCATATATATACAATTAGGAAACCGATCTTTACAATTTTACTCCATATATATACAATTAGGAAACCGATCTTTACAATTTTACTCCATATATATGCAATTAGGAAACCGATCTTTGCAATTTTACTCCATATATATACAATTAGGAAACCGATCTTTGCAAATTTACTCCATATATATACAATTAGGAAACCGATTTTTGCAATTTTACTCCATATATATACAATTAGGAAACCGATCTTTGCAATTTTACTCCATATATATACAATTAGGAAACCGATTTTTGCAATTTTACTCCATATATATACAATTAGGAAACCGATCTTTGCAATTTTACTCCATATATATGCAATTAGGAAACCGATTTTTACAATTTTACTCCATATATATGCAATTAGGAAACCGATTTTTACAATTTTACTCCATATATATGCAATTAGGAAACCGATCTTTACAATTTTACTCCATATATATGCAATTAGGAAACCGATTTTTACAATTTTACTCCATATATATGCAATTAGGAAACCGATCTTTGCAATTTTACTCCATATATATGCAATTAGGAAACCGATCCTTGCAATTTTACTCCATATATATGCAATTAGGAAACCGATCTTTGCAATTTTACTCCATATATATGCAATTAGGAAACCGATTTTTACTATTTTACTCCATATATATGCAATTAGGAAACCGATCTTTGCAATTTTACTCCATATATATGCAATTAGGAAACCGATCCTTGCAATTTTACTCCATATATATGCAATTAGGAAACCGATCTTTGCAATTTTACTCCATATATATGCAATTAGGAAACCGATCTTTGCAATTTTACTCCATATATATGCAATTAGGAAACCGATCTTTACAATTTTACTCCATATATATGCAATTAGGAAACCGATTTTTACTATTTTACTCCATATATATGCAATTAGGAAACCGATCTTTGCAATTTTACTCCATATATATGCAATTAGGAAACCGATCCTTGCAATTTTACTCCATATATATGCAATTAGGAAACCGATCTTTGCAATTTTACTCCATATATATGCAATTAGGAAACCGATCTTTGCAATTTTACTCCATATATATGCAATTAGGAAACCGATCTTTACAATTTTACTCCATATATATGCAATTACGAAACCGAGCTTTACAATTTTACTCCATATATATGCAATTAGGAAACCGATTTTTACTATTTTACTCCATATATATACAATTAGGAAACCGATCTTTGCAATTTTACTCCATATATATGCAATTTGGAAACCGATCTTTGCAATTTTACTCCATATATATGCAATTAGGAAACCGATCTTTACAATTTTACTCCATATATATGCAATTAGGAAACCGATCTTTACAATTTTACTCCATATATATGCAATTAGGAAACCGATCCTTACAATTTTACTCCATATATATGCAATTTGGAAACCGATCTTTGCAATTTTACTCCATATATATGCAATTAGGAAACCGATCTTTGCAATTTTACTCCATATATATGCAATTAGGAAACCGATTTTTACAATTTTACTCCATATATATGCAATTAGGAAACCGATCTTTACAATTTTACTCCATATATATGCAATTAGGAAACAGATCTTTACAATTTTACTCCATATATATGCAATTAGGAAACCGATCTTTACAATTTTACTCCATATATATGCAATTAGGAAACCGATCTTTGCAATTTTACTCCATATATATGCAATTTGGAAACCGATCTTTGCAATTTTACTCCATATATATACAATTAGGAAACCGATCTGTGCAATTTTACTCCATATATATACAATTAGGAAACCGATCTTTACAATTTTACTCCATATATATACAATTAGGAAACCGATCTTTGCAATTTTACTCCATATATATACAATTAGGAAACCGATTTTTGCAATTTTACTCCATATATATGCAATTAGGAAACCGATCTTTACAATTTTACTCCATATATATACAATTAGGAAACCGATCTGTGCAATTTTACTCCATATATATACAATTAGGAAACCGATCTTTACAATTTTACTCCATATATATACAATTAGGAAACCGATCTTTGCAATTTTACTCCATATATATACAATTAGGAAACCGATTTTTGCAATTTTACTCCATATATATACAATTAGGAAACCGATTTTTGCAATTTTACTCCATATATATACAATTAGGAAACCGATCTTTGCAATTTTACTCCATATATATGCAATTAGGAAACCGATCTTTGCAATTTTACTCCATATATATGCAATTAGGAAACCGATCTTTGCAATTTTACTCCATATATATGCAATTAGGAAACCGATCTTTGCAATTTTACTCCATATATATGCAATTAGGAAACCGATCTTTACAATTTTACTCCATATATATACAATTAGGAAACCGATCTTTGCAATTTTACTCCATATATATGCAATTAGGAAACCGATCTTTACAATTTTACTCCATATATATACAATTAGGAAACCGATCTTTGCAATTTTACTCCATATATATGCAATTAGGAAACCGATCTTTACAATTTTACTCCATATATATACAATTAGGAAACCGATCTTGGCAATTTTACTCCATATATATGCAATTAGGAAACCGATCTTTACAATTTTACTCCATATATATGCAATTAGGAAACCGATCTTTACAATTTTACTCCATATATATACAATTAGGAAACCGATCTTTACAATTTTACTCCATATATATACAATTAGGAAACCGATCTTTGCAATTTTACTCCATATATATGCAATTAGGAAACCGATCTTTACAATTTTACTCCATATATATACAATTAGGAAACCGATCTTGGCAATTTTACTCCATATATATGCAATTAGGAAACCGATCTTTACAATTTTACTCCATATATATGCAATTAGGAAACCGATCTTTACAATTTTACTCCATATATATACAATTAGGAAACCGATTTTTACAATTTACTCCATATATATGCAATTAGGAAACCGATCTTTACAATTTTACTCCATATATATACAATTAGGAAACCGATCTTTGCAATTTTACTCCATATATATGCAATTAGGAAACCGATCTTTACAATTTTACTCCATATATATACAATTAGGAAACCGATCTTTGCAATTTTACTCCATATATATGCAATTAGGAAACCGATCTTTACAATTTTACTCCATATATATACAATTAGGAAACCGATCTTGGCAATTTTACTCCATATATATGCAATTAGGAAACCGATCTTTACAATTTTACTCCATATATATGCAATTAGGAAACCGATCTTTACAATTTTACTCCATATATATACAATTAGGAAACCGATTTTTACAATTTTACTCCATATATATGCAATTAGGAAACCGATCTTTACAATTTTACTCCATATATATGCGATTAGGAAACCGATCTTTACAATTTTACTCCATATTTATACAATTAGGAAACCGATCTTTACAATTTTACTCCATATATATGCAATTAGGAAACCGATCTTTACAATTTTACTCCATATATATACAATTAGGAAACCGATCCTTGCAATTTTACTCCATATATATGCAATTAGGAAACCGATCTTTACAATTTTACTCCATATATATGCAATTAGGAAACCGATCTTTACAATTTTACTCCATATATATACAATTAGGAAACCGATCTTTACAATTTTACTCCATATATATGCAATTAGGAAACCGATCTTTACAATTTTACTCCATATATATACAATTAGGAAACCGATCTTTGCAATTTTACTCCATATATATGCAATTAGGAAACCGATCTTTACAATTTTACTCCATATATATACAATTAGGAAACCGATCTTGGCAATTTTACTCCATATATATGCAATTAGGAAACCGATCTTTACAATTTTACTCCATATATATGCAATTAGGAAACCGATCTTTACAATTTTACTCCATATATATACAATTAGGAAACCGATCTTTACAATTTTACTCCATATATATACAATTAGGAAACCGATCTTTGCAATTTTACTCCATATATATGCAATTAGGAAACCGATCTTTACAATTTTACTCCATATATATGCAATTAGGAAACCGATCTTTGCAATTGTACTCCATATATATGCAATTAGGAAACCGATCTTTGCAATTTTACTCCATATATATACAATTAGGAAACCGATCTTTGCAATCTTACTCCATATATATACAATTAGGAAACCGATCTTGGCAATTTTACTCCATATATATGCAATTAGGAAACCGATCTTTACAATTTTACTCCATATATATGCAATTAGGAAACCGATCTTTACAATTTTACTCCATATATATGCAATTAGGAAACCGATCTTTGCAATTGTACTCCATATATATGCAATTAGGAAACCGATCTTTGCAATTTTACTCCATATATATACAATTAGGAAACCGATCTTTGCAATTTTACTCCATATATATACAATTAGGAAACCGATCTTTACAATTTTACTCCATATATATGCAATTAGGAAACCGATCTTTGCAATTTTACTCCATATATATGCAATTAGGAAACCGATCTTTACAATTTTACTCCATATATATACAATTAGGAAACCGATCTTGGCAATTTTACTCCATATATATGCAATTAGGAAACCGATCTTTACAATTTTACTCCATATATATGCAATTAGGAAACCGATCTTTACAATTTTACTCCATATATATGCAATTAGGAAACCGATCTTTACAATTTTACTCCATATATATACAATTAGGAAACCGATCTTGGCAATTTTACTCCATATATATGCAATTAGGAAACCGATCTTTACAATTTTACTCCATATATATACAATTAGGAAACCGATCTTGGCAATTTTACTCCATATATATGCAATTAGGAAACCGATCTTTACAATTTTACTCCATATATATGCAATTAGGAAACCGATCTTTACAATTTTACTCCATATATATGGAATTAGGAAACCGATTTTTACAATTTACTCCATATATATGCAATTAGGAAACCGATCTGTGCAATTTTACTCCATATATATACAATTAGGAAACCGATCTGTGCAATTTTACTCCATATATATGCAATTAGGAAACCGATCTTTGCAATTGTACTCCATATATATGCAATTAGGAAACCGATCTTTGCAATTTTACTCCATATATATACAATTAGGAAACCGATCTTTGCAATTGTACTCCATATATATGCAATTAGGAAACCGATCTTTGCAATTGTACTCCATATATATGCAATTAGGAAACCGATCTTTGCAATTTTACTCCATATATATGCAATTTGGAAACCGATCTTTGCAACTTTACTCCATATATATACAATTAGGAAACCGATCCTTGCAATTTTACTCCATATATATGCAATTAGGAAACCGATCTTTACAATTTTACTCCATATATATACAATTAGGAAACCGATCTTTACAATTTTACTCCATATATATGCAATTAGGAAACCGATCTTTGCAATTTTACTCCATATATATGCAATTAGGAAACCGATTTTTACAATTTTACTCCATATATATGCAATTAGGAAACCGATCTTTGCAATTTTACTCCATATATATGCAATTAGGAAACCGATCTTTGTAATTTTACTCCATATATATGCAATTAGGAAACCGATCTTTACAATTTTACTCCATATATATGCAATTAGGAAACCGATCTTTGCAATTTTACTCCATATATATGCAATTAGGAAACCGATCTTTGCAATTTTACTCCATATATATGCAATTAGGAAACCGATCTTTACAATTTTACTCCATATATATACAATTAGGAAACCGATCTTTACAATCTTACTCCATATATATGCAATTAGGAAACCGATCCTTACAATTTTACTCCATATATATGCAATTAGAAATCCGATCTTTGCAATTTTACTCCATATATATGCAATTAGGAAACCGATTTTTACAATTTTACTCCATATATATGCAATTAGGAAACCGATTTTTACAATTTTACTCCATATATATGCAATTAGGAAACCGATTTTTACAATTTTACTCCATATATATGCAATTAGGAAACCGATCTTTACAATTTTACTCCATATATATGCAATTAGGAAACCGATCTTTGTAATTTTACTCCATATATATGCAATTAGGAAACCGATCCTTGCAATTTTACTCCATATATATGCAATTAGGAAACTGATCTTTACAATTTTACTCCATATATATGCAATTAGGAAACCGATCTTTACAATTTTACTCCATATATATGCAATTAGGAAACCGATCTTTACAATTTTACTCCATATATATGCAATTAGGAAACCGATCCTTGCAATTTTACTCCATATATATGCAATTAGGAAACTGATCTTTACAATTTTACTCCATATATATGCAATTAGGAAACCGATCTTTACAATTTTACTCCATATATATGCAATTAGGAAACCGATCTTTACAATTTTACTCCATATATATGCAATTAGGAAACCGATCCTTGCAATTTTACTCCATATATATGCAATTAGGAAACCGATTTTTACATTTATTCTAGAGAGAAGCGCGAGACACAGATGGAACGGGGTTGAGGTAAGGTTTCTGGGCCTCCTGGAGGGTTTTTCCCCGTGGGACATCCAGATTTTGGAGGCCCTGCGCGGAGGGATATGATCGGCCCGGGAATCTTATAGATTTGTTGGTCCACTTTAAGAAGTGGTGACAGCAATCATGCGTCTGCTGCTGGCACATCTACATTCCACCAAAACCAAACTTAATTTTTTATGGCACCGTATATATACTGTGTGGAACCAACCCAGGCCACCCCATACACTTATCTTGGTTCCTGATCCAACAACACATGCGCAATCCACGCCCGCATCACCACTATACTTTTTGATTGGAATGTGACTGTGGCAGTCATAGCTGAATGGTTGGCGCTGGCATGCTCCCATGCTCCCTGTTAGAGTGAAGCAGGGGATCCGGACGAGAGTTCACTCAGAACCACTGTTGTTAGACAAAGGCTAAGAAGCTCTGATTGGATCAGTGGATGCATATGCCCCCTACGACCAGGAGGATGTGAGTTTGTTACGGCAAGCAAGGCTGGTTTCACACAGCGGTGCACACCCCAAGGGTGAGCACCAAGGGCGAGGACAAAAACCCAGGATAGACAAATTTCTTGGATTTTGGGCCATAGTAACGCAATACATATAGTGTTTTCCACTTGTAAGAGAAACATACCAATATTTCTACACACCCCCGTTGTGTTATCTTTATGTGGTAAAACATAGCAATATTTTAGCACAAAAAATAAATATATAAAATCTCAATCAAAAATTGAATGTAACATTACCTCAGTGCTGATGTATGTAAAACCTGCATGCCGTAAATAAACTTGAAATCTGGATCGTAAACGTTGTAACAACTCCACAAACATGTAGAATCTTCGAAAAAAAATCATATAAATTACCTAAAGGTGGGCAGAAATTGCAAAGAACATCAGTCATTTGTAATATCCTCTCTTAGAAGGTGTGTTAGAATAAACTTACCAAATACCGAACTTTCCTGATTATTTCCATATTTCATGTAAAACGTTAAAACGAGTAACTTCAAAAGGCTAGAAGATATAGACGGCAGGATAACTTATCATTGCTGGTCCTTAGTTGCTTGTATCCACTGTATGCTGTTGTCCAAATCGCGATCTTTGCCTCTCCACAGCTACGCTTTTTGTTGGCTGTGGAATTTTTGAAATGTGGGAAGGCAAATCTGTCGCACGAGGTCCTTCTCCCTCCTGCAAACTTCAGGGCAGCTTCAAGAATATTGGACATGTGATCCGATTTAATTGGCTCCAGTACTTTGCGACTTATCCATTTTTTACCTCCCTTAGAATAATCTACCTTGTGTCTTGGAGCTCCAGCAGCGTCACTTCCCTCTCTAGGATGATGGATTGTAGCTTGTTTTCTCCCAACGTTGTTATTATGAGTTAGGATTGCCAATCTAGTCCTAGCCTCCATGGAGTCAAAGCTATAGGCGATTCTTTTCGGCCTGTACTTGAGTACCATACTGTGGTAGGTCTCTAAATTGCCAGTTAGACAGAAATCCATGAGATGCTTTAGGTCTTTTTCCAGCTGTTTGTCCTCGACAATAGTGCACAGTGCCTGATATGCTTGCGAATTGGGGATAAGCCATTTGGGTCTCTCCGGTGAATCTTCCAATGGTAAGTGGCGGCAGTGATATTCCATTGATCCCTCTTTCCATGTATGCTGGTTTACTACATGGTACATAACACCATACCATAGTGACCGCAATGTATGTTCATCTCCTTGACAATTGCGACAACTCCAATAAAAGTGATTGATTATTGGAGCTATCCATGGTGCCAAATCCTGGGATGCAGATTTTCTTGAAGCCATAACCAATTTTCTTCGTAAGGATCTCACATAGTGCCAGATGTCGAACTGGTGATCCAAGTCTGCATATTTTTCAGCCATAAGCTTACGTATCCCAGAGTGTTTGTCAGTGCCAACCATTATGACTTCCAGTTGTTCCTCTAACACTCGGTCTAGACATCTTTGAAATGCCAGCTTCTCCATCGCAGCTGATGACGTAGCTTGGGTCACCTGTACCACCTCAAAATCGACAATATGTTTGGTTATCAAATTCATAAAGGTGTATACACAAAATTTGGCACTGTGACCGGGTGAATCACACTGACCATCCCCTGCAAGGTATAAAGATTCATGTCCGATGACAGCCTTGACTCTTGTTTTTTCTTGCAACCAAATCTCATAAATGGAGGGGAAAAGAAAGCGAGATTGGTATCGGTTAAATGAGGTACTGCCAAAAATTTCTACACCCGCCAAGTTGAATAGTTCTTTAACTTTTGTGTAGCTGGAACCACTACACAGTATTGAAGCTGAAATTAAAATGTTTCCTGCTGGAAATTTATTTATTAGTGGTTGGCTTTCCCAAACTTTGAATTCATGGCCGTCTCTGCACTTCCCAAAAACTGTCAACAGAGTTCCTGAGACCAATTTCTGTAAATATTTGACCTTTAGTAAACAATGTTCATGACCACAATATTGTGCATAGAACAGTTGGTCAAGGCATTTCTCGAAAACCAAAAATTTACGAACACTCATTATGGATTTTTCGTCAGAATAAGTAGGTTTGGTTATTGGTCGGGGAGGTGAAGATTGAAAAGCTATGTCTGAATCATCAGTTGCAGCTTGTAGCTCTTGTGAATGCAGTGTGTCATCCAAATCATATCTTCCACTTTTTTTGGTGCTGGATCTCCACTGGTGTCTGACTGAACAATAAATTGAGAATTCTGCTCATTTATTTCTTCGAGGGATTGCACTTCAAAATGAGAGGCTGCAAACTGATGTTCAGGAAGGGCATGTATGGGAGAGAATTGTACTGAATGAACAGTTGACTTACTAATTTTCTTTTGAGGAGTTGAATGAACTCGAGCACCAGTTGTTATAGTACCTAGAGGAATGTTGACCATAGCGGATTCTAATGTTGTCCGTTCCTCTGGTTGATCCAGTGTTGTTTGACTGGACTTGTCACTGACATCAATAATCGCAGATTGTGTTGAAGCATTTCTCGTTTCTACATTCTTCCAAAACTGTGTTGAATGACACTCACAACAACAAGTAACAGGTCCAGCGTTCAGAACCATTGGAATTTCCACTTCTGCTAAACCGATCATGGTGTCGTCTGATGTTTGTGCACAAGATGTACCTGGTTGTGGTTCCAGGCTGGTGGATGAGCTGGTGGTAGAATCCGTTTTCTTCTTTCTTTTACGTGTTTTTGGAATTGCAATATTATCGCTTTCTTGTGGAAAAATCGATGGGATCGCTGTTGGCAATAGATTTTTTTTGCCATGTTTAATTGTGAAACATTCTTCTGTGAAATGTTTAGTACACATTCGATACTTGTCGTAATGTGTGTCTTGCAGTATTAAGGAGATTAGGTCTTTCTTTACATTTATGTCTGCTCCTGCAGCATCCAGCCATTTCTCAACCTTCTCCAGAGATTTGGGAAAAATATGTAGATGTATTATAGTTTCTCCGATTTTTTGTTGCTTGACAGTCGTACACCGCTTGACAATGCACTTGGGCATTTCTAAAAGGAGGAGAAAAAATAATTGATTTGTCGGTCCCAAATATACAAATATCATATAGTAAACATTATAAAGGTATTTACATATTCTACTATTATTAACTCTTTTTTGCAATTATATTCAAAAACAAGAATTTTGGTTCCCATTGCCTTGATAGCAGCTTAGAGGAATGGACGCGAATGGCTCCGATTGTGCAACAACCATGCAAAGTAGTGACTTGGCAAAGTAATTTAGATTGCTATAACTTTTGGGTATGGCGAATTGGGACATTCAAAAACGATTTGACATATGGTAAAATAAATCCCAGGAGAGTCATCAAAACGGACTTTGATATACATTACAGTGTTTTGCTTATTCAAGATAAGTGGTCATTTCCTCTGGTGCTCCCCAGTCTGGGGTGCCCCGCTTTGTGAAACCCTCCTGGATTCCCTAAATCGAATCACCTATTCCAGCTCCTAGAGCGCATGTGCGGGCCCTTTTCTAATCAATGCCATTGGAGCCACTGACGTCACAAGATCTAAGATGCCATCTAAAGCCAGCAGCTATGAGGGTGCTGGCTGCTGCTTCCTCCACATGCCTCTAACAGGGAGAGTGCCCATGCCTGACAATAACAAATGCCTGGCTCGGGGATGCGCCATGCTGGAATGAAATCATGGTCCAACGCATTCACCCATTGAGCCGAAACAACGGTGACTGAATGGGGGTGAATGGTTTGGGTTGTCACAGAGGGGTATAATGTTTCTTGATTTACCAAGGATAGGGAGTTGATAAGGAATCTTATAGATTCCATGCAAATCAAGCTTGGATTTGATTGAAAAAATTGACCCACACCCAAGGTGGATCGGGCTGGGAATCTATAAGATTCCCGGGCCGTTCAGATTCCACCCCGTGGGGCATACGAAATCGGGATGTCCCACGTGGTGAAACCACCCAGGAAGACCAGAAACCTTACATCAACCCTGTTCCAACGGCGCATGCGCGGGCCGCGTCTCGCGCTTCCCTCTAGCAGGGTGGGCACCCGCGTCGGCCGTATGTGTTTGGCCACCGCGGGTGCGCTCCCTGTTAGAGGGAAGCGCAAGACGCGGCCTCCAGCGCTCTGAGCCGCTGTTGTTGGACGCGCATAACACAGCGGCTCTGAGCGCTGTGATTGGACGAGCGAGTCACGTGGGAGCGGGGTCAGGTGAGTGTTTCCGGGGGTTTGGGGGGGTTTAACACAGCGGGGCACCCCCGATCGGGGTGCCCCACCGAAGTGGACCAAAACCCGGGATAGTCAAAATCCAGGGTGTAGGTCCACTTTAAACAAACATTTTAGAATTAACTTGGCTAAAGCTTTATTTTGAAAAGTTATAAACTTACTTGGTCCGCTGTGTTTGTAGTCTGAAGTCACACGTGTCAGGAGAGGATCGATCAATCACTTTCAATTGCAATGCACGAATATCTTTGACGAAATGCTGCTAAATTAAAGTTTCATCAATTTATTTCGGTTAGTGATGAATATAGTGCACACATATTGACCCATATTTGTGACACATAAGATAAATAATTTGTTACTATCGAAAGTAAGCTGATTTCCGTGCGTTTGTTACGGCAACGCCAGAGTTGCATCTTCACCATGTTCTCACACCAGATCTCAAGCGTTACAAAACCCAGGTCTTTGACCAATAAGGTCTATTTTACGACAACATTCAAAGTGTAATGCCCGGATCATGAATATCCTGTATCGCTGCAACTAAAGCGTTTTGCATGTTTCTGGGTTAGCGATGTCCCATGCTACCAGTTTTAAAATTGGGGTTTTTAAAAAAAATTTTAAAATATTTATTTGGGATGTCCCTGGTGGATGTGCATGGTCGGCCTATTAATTTGGGATTCCCATGGTGCCCTAGCATTTTTTTCAGAATTATTTGGTATGCCCCTGGTGGCCGTGCATTTTTTGCTGAATTATTTGGGATGCCCCTGGTGGATGTGCATGGTGGTTGTGTATTTTTTGCAAAATTATTTTGGATGATCCTGGTGGATGTGTATTTTTTAATGAATTATTTAGGATGCCCCGGGTGGCCGTGCATTTTTCGCTGAATTTTTTGGGATGCCCCTGGTGGCCATGCATTCTTTGCAGAATTGTTTGGGATTCCCAGAGTGGCCGTGCATGTTTAGCAAAATTATTTGGGATGCCCCTGGTGGATGTGCATGGTTTGCTGGTTAGTTTGGCATGCCTTTGGTAGCAGTTTTTTTGTTACCCAGTATTCCAGGATTCCACTCTATAATATGTATAGGACGCCACTTTGTAAGGAAATGACAGAGAGATAATTCAGAATCAATTAACAATTGTTTATGTATAATTGTATAATGGAGTTGCCAAGATCGGTTTAATAATTGCGTGTATTGGGAGTAGAAGTGCCAAGATTGGATTAGGATTTGCATATATATAGAGTAGAAGTGGCAAGAGTTGATTTAGATTTGCACATATAAATAGCAGAATCGCCTAAATCGGTTTACCAATTGCAAATATATGGATTAAAAATACCAAGATCGGTTCTATATAAATGCCGCTCACACCATGCCGGCATTTTTAATTTTTTTTTCAGGGAAAATTCGATCGGCACGAACCCAAAAAAATTCGGGTTCGTGCCGAATCGAATTTTCCCTGAAATTCGGAGCGAATTCCGGATCGGACGAACTGGTTCGCTCATCTCTAATAGTTGGTATATATGATTAGGTAGAGCGTAGATGCGCGAGTGGACAGGCAGTTAGTTGGGTGGGTGACTGTGCCTCCAGGGTCTAACAATTCCACCTTAGCTCCAGAGCAGCTGCTGTTTCAGGGCCTAGTTAGGTAAGTGAGTGGGCAGATAGTTGGGTGGTCCAGTAGGCAGATAGGTGGGTGAGTGGCAGGTAGGTAGGTGGGAGGCTCAGCAGGTAGGCAGGAAGATAGGTGGGTGAGTGAGTGAGTGGGCAGGTATATAAGTTGGCGGGTCGGTAGGTAGGTGGGTGGGTCAGTAGGCAGATAGTTGGTTGATTTGAAGGTAGGTAGGTAGGTTGGAGGCTCAGCAGGTATGTGGGAAGGTAGGTGGGTGATTGAGTGGGCAGGTAGGTAGGTGGTAAGGACAGTAGGCAGAAAAATGGGTAGGTAGGTGGGTCATGAGGCACATAGGTAGGTGGGTCAGTAGGCAGATAGGTGGGTGATTTGCAGGTAGGTAGGTAGGTTGGAGGCTCAGCAGGTATGTGGGAAGGTAAGTGGGTGAGTGAGTGGGCAGGTAGGTAGGTGGGAAGGGCAGTAGGCAGAAAAATGGGTAGGTAGGTGGGTCATGAGGCACATAGGTAGGTGGGTCAGTAGGCAGATAGGTGGGTGAGTGAGTGGGCATGTAGGTAGTTGAGAAGGGCAGTAGGCAGAAAAATGGGTAGGTAGGTGGGTCATGAGGCACATAGGTAGGTGGGTCAGTAGGCAGATAGGTGGGTGATTTGCAGGTAGGTAGGTAGGTTGGAGGCTCAGCAGGTATGTGGGAAGGTAGGTGGGTGAGTGAGTGGGCAGGTAGGTAGGTGGGAAGGGCAGTAGGCAGAAAAATGGGTAGGTAGGTGGGTCATGAGGCACATAGGTAGGTGGGTCAGTAGGCAGATAGGTGGGTGAGTGAGTGGGCATGTAGGTAGTTGAGAAGGGCAGTAGGCAGAAAAATGGGTAGGTAGGTGGGTCATGAGGCACATAGGTAGGTGGGTCAGTAGGCAGATAGGTGGGTGAGTGAGTGGGCATGTAGGTAGTTGAGAAGGGCAGTAGGCAGAAAAATGGGTAGGTAGGTGGGTCATGAGGCACATAGGTAGGTGGGTCAGTAGGCAGATAGGTGGTTGATTGGCAGGTAGATAGGTAGGTAGGTTGAAGGCTCAGCAGGTATGTAGGAAGATAGGTGGGTGAGTGAGTGGGCAGGTAGGTAGGTGGGAAGGGCAGTAGGCAGAAAAATGGGTAGGTAGGTGGCTCATGAGGCACATAGGTTGGAGGGTCAGTAGGCAGATAGGTGGGTGAGTGAGTGGGCAGGTAGGTAGTTGAGAAGGGCAGTAGGCAGAAAAATGGGTAGGTAGGTGGGTCATGAGGCACATAGGTAGGTGGGTCAGTAGGCAGATAGGTGGGTGAGTGAGTGGGCAGGTATATAAGTTGCAAGGTCAGTAGGAATATGGTTAGGTAGTTAGGTGGGAGAGTCATTAGCCAGATAGGTAGGTGTGTGAGTGGCCAAGCAGCAGATCCACCCACTTACACGCACACTGGGCCGAGGCTCCCTCCCGCATACCAGCTGGTTGGCTGATCTTGCTGCCGATCCCTCTGCCCGCCTGCCTGCTAACCATTCAATCCGCCCGCCTGCTTGTTTGCCATAGTTGGTATATGAGCATATTATACATATATTTTATATATTAAAAAAAACATATTTTTATTATTAACTTATATTAAAAAAATCAATAACTCACCTATCCTACGCGTCCAACGAAACCACGTGCAAACGAAGCGTAGGGGAGGAATATAAGGCAGCAGGGAGGAGCTGAAAGGTGGAGGGAGTGAAAGGCGGGGATATGCCAATGAGGAGACATATCCCCGCCTTTCACTCCCTCCGCCTTTCAGTCTCTTCTCTGCTCTGCAGAGCGCGCTCGCGCACTCACGTAGATGAAAAAAAAACAAAAGACGCGCATGCGCAGTAGCGCCGCTAGGTAAAGTGAAGCGCCGCTTGCCCCGGGAGCGAGCGGCGCTTCACTTTACCTACGTCGGCACTACTGCGCATGCGCGAGGTTTAGAAGAGGAAGAGGTCAAACGTTCTCTTCCTCTTAGATGTATATCAAATATGGCGGCGCGAAATTGAAATTGAAGCGACGCTGCGCTGGATCATCTAAGGTAGGTTTTTTTTTTTATTATTAACGATAAGGATTCATGGCGAATAGAATGGTTAATTAAATGACGGGGAAAAAAAAAAAACGTGAGGGTGTTGGTCCACTTTAAAATATAGGGGAGCAATAAATAGATATGGGGGAGTTTTTTTCCTGCCTTCCTTTACCAAAAGAGGGTGGGAGTGCAGGGGGAGGAGGCAGGAAAATACAGGCTGGGTCCTTTAGTTCTAAACCTTGTTATATTTTATGAGTATAAAACATACCTTCAATTTCAGCAATGATGTCTGCACAACCAAAAATTCAAGAATTAATAAGCTTAAAAGGACCCAGCCTGTATTTTCCTGGCTCATCCCCTGCACTCCCACCCTCTTTTGGTAAAGGAAGGCAGGAGAAAAGAGGCAGGAAAAAAACTCCCCCATATCTATTTAAAACTTTTTTAGGGTTCCCTAACCTTGCATAAAGCGGGAGCTGTACAGAAAAGACAGTCCACTTAAGGGAACTGCCATTTCAGCACATAACCCTCTTACTATATAATTGTGGATTGGTGGTGCATTAGATAATCTTTTTTTTTTTTTATTTATGCTTTTTAAATTGTGCAGTAAAACAATACAATTGCAGTAAAACAATGCAATTACAATCACAAGTATTACCGCTCTTATACTACAATTACAACTATAATTGTAACCACCCATAGCAACGTACATACACACCAGCCATTATTCACACCACAGTCACTCTCAGGCTCACCTGCTTAAATTGAGCTCATCTTATGGAGAATACATTTTATCCCTGGAGGATGAGCCACCGGTAGTCCCTAGCCACTAGTGGAGTTGGGGGCATTAAGCCACGTTCCCCATACATGCTCAAACTTGTTCGGACATCCCCTAGCCTGGTAGGTCAGCTTATACAGAATCAGTTTACCGTTTATCAAGCTCTTCCAACCTGAAAGACTTGGTTTGTTTGGATGTTTCCAGTTTAAAAGAGGGCATTTCCTCGCATAAAACATTAGTAGACGTAACAGGATTTTTTGCGGGCCATCATCCAACATGGGTTCCACCACACTTAATAGACAGAGGGATGCTGACTTCCTCACAGGGAGGCCCAATGAGATCGAAATAAAGTCAGACACCCCATCCCAGAATGCAGAAATAATCGGACATTCCCAGATCATGTGCAGCAAAGAGCCGACAACAGTGTTGCACCTAGGGCAAAGGTCTGTTTCTGCCAGGCCCATCCTTTTCAACCTAACTGGGGTTAGATACCCCGATGAAGCCATTTGGCCTGGATCAGCCTATCTCTAGCATCTATAACAGAGGAATACAGGTTATCAACAGCTTCTTCCCAATCCTTCTGGTCCACGCCTGGGATCAATTCTTCCCATTTCCTCTGTGCTTTTTCTAAAGGGGATGGTTGGCTTAGAAGGAGGGCATTATATAACGTAGAGGTGGGCTTGCTTATATCCTTAGATCTTATCAGGGACTCAATCGGTGATTCCAGCAGTTGCAGTCCCACAATAGGGATCTGGGATCTTAGGGCGTGCCGGAGCTGTAGGTACCGGAAGAAGTCTCTGGGCGACAGTGCGAACGCATGGCACAGCTGCTCGTATGTCATCAGAGTCCCTCCAATAAATAGCTGCGCTAATGAGATTATTCCCTGTTTTTTCCAAAAAATTGTGTCAGGAAGGGCCCTCGATTCTGGCAAATTAGGGTTATCCCAGAGAGGGGTATTGGGAGACCATTCAGAAGGTGATCGGGGGGGATTCCTCATAGCCTGTACCTTCTGCCACACATATAGTGTCGCTCTCATACAGGTAGTGGCGTGCGGGAGACCCCTTGTTCCCCTGTACAATAGACTCTGCAAGGGAAGCACTGGGCCCAACAGAGAGGACTCAAGAGCCACCACCGGGTTACCAACGGGGGGTTCATCCACCACGTAGTGTATACCAACTGTGCGGCATAAAAATACAGCATCATGTGCGGTGCGGCCAAACCACCCAATCCCGACGGGGCTTTAAGGATGGTTCTGTTCATTTTAGGGGGAGAGACCCCCCATATGAACCCGAATATGATTGAGTCCAAAAGTCGGAAGTGTGAGGCCGGCAGCACCACAGGCGACGCCTGGTACAAATATAGGAACTTAGGGATAAAGATCATTTTGATTATATTAATACGACCAATGACTGATAGAGGGAGAGCCGCCCATTGGGCCTCTTTTCTCCTGAGGGCACCAACCACTGGGCAGATATTCAGTTCGATAAATTTAGAAGGGTTCGCATGCATGACAATTCCCAAGTATTTAAAGTTTTCTACTCTCCGAAGCGATACCGGTGAAATCTGCGTTCCCCCTGGTTCATCCACCACATATACGCTGGATTTTTCCCAGTTAACCTTAAGGCCTGAAAATGAACCAAATTTTGTTATCAACTCCAGTAACGCCTCCAGAGAGCCCTTAGCATCAGCCAAATAGACTAAAGTATCATCTGCATACATGGAGACCTTCTCGACCACCTGTCCCAATTTCCACCCTTGAATCTCAGTGGAGTCTCGAATTAATGACGCCAAGGGCTCAATGGCCAGCGCAAACAGCAGCGGGGAGAGTGGGCACCCCTGTCGCATACCCCGACCCAGTGTCAACTCAGCTGTTATGACTCCATTTACTCTGACCCTCGCCTTAGGATTCTTATAAAGCAATTGGACGTATTTGACATAGGTTGGGGGGGAGGCCAAATTTAACTAACACTGCCCACAAATAGCGCCACTTGACAGAATCGAAGGCCTTTTCATTATCGAGTGAGACCACCACTCTACTCCCCGCATTGTCATGCCCAATTTGCAGATTACTAAACAGCCGTCTTATATTAATGCTCGTCGTTCGGCCTGGCATAAAGCCTGACTGATCATTACCAATGAGGGAGAGTGTCACCTTATTGAGGCGGAGTGCCAGTATTTTGGCGAGAACCTTGGCGTCCTGATTTAAGAGCGAGATCGGTCTATAGGAACTGCAGGCATCTGGGGGTTTCCCATCTTTAAAAATAAGGGTGATTGTCGCTTCTGCAAAGGCTTCAGGAAGATGCTCTGATTGCAGGGCCCCCAAGAAGACCTCCAGCAGCCTCGGCGCTATGGTTTCACTATTTTTCTTGTACTACTCGGAGGGAAGCCCATCCGGCCCAGGGGCCTTTCGGCTAGACATTAGGGCTATTGCTTTCACTACTTCATTGCAGGTTATTGGACTATCTAGCATTTCCCTGTCAGACTTCGAAAGAGAAGGGAGAACTATAGGAGCAAGATAAGAATCCAGCTCTTCTAGATCGTAACTGACCTTAGAGGAGTAGAGGTAGCTGTAATAATCATAGAATTGCCTAGAAATTCTCTCCAAGTCAGTGATAAATTGGGTCTGATTGGTGATACCCGCAACCATTGTTTGTGGACTTTCTGCTCTGGAGAGGTATGCCAAGGTTCTCCCATTTTTATCCCCCTTCTCGAAAAGTGTTTGCTGTTTAAATAATAAGCTCTTTCTTGTGGATTCTGTTAGTGCTAGATTATACTCCCTCTGTAGGGCATTAAGTACGTCATGATCTGAGGGGCTAGTTGTCTTCACAAATCTCTCTTCCTCTCTGGCTATTTTCTCTTCCAGCTCTCGGATGACCCTCCCCCTCTCTACCCTGGTCCCCTTTATGGCACTGATGGCACTGCCTCTAACCACCGCCTTGAAAGCGTCCCAGCATGTGTTAGCTGAGGTCTCCTCCCCATTGCACTGCCAGTATCTTTCACAGCATGGACCAAAGGCTGGGATAGTTTGGGTCATCATTAAAGAAGTAAGCTTGGTTGAACATTTCTGCTTGTAACTGTGGCTACTTTAAAGAGAAGCAACCACCTGCCTACAGTATATAGGACTCTAGGACCGATGGTCTCCTCTTTCAGCACTGTGAGTAAATACATTTGCACATGGGTTTTCTTCAGTAAAATTTTTATTTGGAACTAATGTGCGCATTGAGTCAGATCACACCACCCGCACATTTACTCACATTTACTCATTTACTAATGTAATTGCATGTGACTCAGGGAGTGTTTTGCAAGGGGGGAATTGTTGAGCCATCAATTTACTATTGCTTATGGGGCCACGGCTGAATCGAGCCTATTGTGGCCCTTCTTTTTTTATGCATTCTTTATTTATCAAAGCTTTTACATGGTGTATCGACAAACGGTTCTAATAGAACAACATACAATTCAATACTAATAACACAGTACATGTGGCACATAAAGGGACAACACTGCCGATTCACCCACATTATTGTGAGGCTTCTTGATTTGAAAAAAAGAAACCTCAGGCTTGCCTGGCATACTCATGTCACCGGCGATTCCGCAGTGGATGTGTGAGCTCCATCCCCCCAGTCATACAGCAGGCAGCATACTCATGAGACCTCATCCACCAGATATGGATTAAACTTTAGCCCCTCCTCTCAGTCTCCAGTTGATTTTGTGTTCCTGCCCAGGTAGGAGCCAGACCACTAGCTCCTGAACTGAAAGGTTTAGGTAAGTATCTGGTGCTGTGGGTTTGGGGCAGGCAAACCCATTTCTTGGCTCCGGACACGGACCGACATAAATCCGGGATACCCCCAGGGGACTGACCAGATTTCCGTTCCTTGACCATTGATTCCTTGATTCACTGACCATTAATGACAGGTGGGGTAAGTGGTGTTATGCTTTTACTAAGGATGATCTTCTAGAGAAAGCTGGGATTTCCGCCCCCCCGTCTGCTGTGAGAGTCAGGAAGGTCTCTACCCCCCCTTCTCTCATCTCCCCCTTCCCATTCACCCCCTGCCACCTGGGATGTGTTCATTCGTCGGACAGGAGGGAGGGTGGCTGAGGACACTTCGGCAGCGACGCTTGCTGCGTTATTGAGGACAGGCTGGAGTCTGGAGGGCTTCAGAACATTCGCGCTCTGGATGGTCTCTACCAACTCTTTGCATTTTCCTGCCCCTGCCCTCAGATGGGGACAGTTTTTATAACCTACATATGTTCTTATTTAGCAAAGTGCAGGTTGTAGATCAGGTGGGGTACAGGTAGGTCTTCAGTGCTGTTGGAGAACCTTAGGTACCACCAGTGTAACATTTACCACAGGTTGAGAACCCCTGATTCAAGGTGTTACCTATGGTAATGCTGGTAGTTCATTCCTTGTTCATTATACAGTGGGGATGACATTCTGGTTTAGCCTGCACCTGACCAAGTGCGATTGGCTGTGTGCACTTGACTGTGGTGAATTCTGGCTTTTTGTTCTTTTTAAACCTTCTAAGGGAACTTAACTTGGTATTACCCTCTTGATTGTCTTTATCGGTGCTCCCACCATTTTTATAAGGAGCTTCTTATTCAGACAAGCTTCCAGGAGTCACCTATTTAAAATACATGTTACCTGTTTCATGCACTTTAGAATCGGTAACTTTGAGTGGACATTTTAATTGGAGTAGCCTTTATTCTGTCTAGTCATGTGGCTGTAGTATCTTACTATACATCAAGGGTAGGATAAGATTATCCACCTGGTTCTTCCGATTTGTCCTCCCTTTGGCCTAGCATCAGCTCCCAGGATCTTTGCCAAGGTTCTGGCCGATCCTCTGGCGTATTTTAGGTAAAGAGAGATCGGGATCATAGCTTGTTTGGACGATCTGCTACTCTTTGCCCCAAGCTGTGGATCCCTCCAGGAAGCAGTGTTTGCGCACCAGTCGGATGGCCCCAGGGTCTTGGGGCTTTCTGACCCCAGTCTTTCCCAGCACTATGGTTGGGTCAGCTACTCTCAAGGTCTCTCCAGATAGTATGTTTCCAGTTTTCGGGGGAGGGGCGTTAGTTCCAGTTATGTATACGCTGGATCCGGATGTGGCATCCCCCGCCTCCACCAGGGGCAATTCTGGTTTATGGAAGGCTTTTCAGACCTCTGCATGCTTTTGGGAAGATGCTGCTGCCGCGCGCTCGTCAGGACCAGGAAAGGCGCTGTCAGGTGAATACCCGCTGGGCCTCCACGTGTTTGATGGTGGGTTAAGAGGCCCCCTCTAGCCAGATCCTGATCCCCGCCTGGGAATATTAAGGGATGTTTTTGTTCCCTAGGCCAAGGAGCCCAAAGTCAAGGAGGCCAAAACCAGGAAAGATCCCAGAAGGTATTCTTAGGAATCTAGGGGTCATAAGGAGCCCAGGGAGCAGAAAGAGCCCAGGTGTACTAGAATGGGTCAAGCTAGAACATGCACCATTTATCAGGCCCCCTTACCGGAGGGCTTTTCTAAACTTTTATGCAAGAATAGTTTAGAAGTAGTAATAGGGGGCAATTACCAGTGTATGTTATAGAACTTTTTTGAATCTTTTGATTCCAGAATGGCTTATTCATTTGAGTTTTTCAAGGACTCTTTTGTCCAAGCAACTTCGGGCAGGTCTGATGCTGGCCCGTCCAAATTCAGACAGGGATCTTTGGATGGGTAGGAGGAGAAGGGGGCTTCCTCAGATGAATCATTTCATTCTACAGTAACTGGGAGCAGTGTGGATGTTTCTTTGTCTGAGCATCCAGCTAGATTTAATTTTTCCTTAGAGCATGTTCTGGATGCCATCAGGGGAATTAGGTCTTCTCTGAATATTGAGAATTAGAATAGACCTCTTTCAGTGCAGGATTCCCTTTACAGAGGGAATCGCTAAAAGATGTCATGGCTAGGGAATGGAGGACACCTTAATCCAGGTTTTTCATTCCTAACTCCCTCCTTTAAGGACATGGGCTCCCTTAGAGATCCTTTAGATAAACAGTCAAATATACTCATAACAAAGCCTGGGATACTCGTTCTTTTTTACTCAAACCACTGCTAGCAACTGACTGTATTAGCAGAGTTTCAGAGCTTTGGATTGATAAGGTCAAAAATTGGATTTCTGGGGATGCCCCCTTTGACTCCTCCTCCCATTCCCAGTTGTTTTTGTGTTCCTCCTTGGGATAGGAGCTGGACCACTGCTCCTGAACCACGTGGGTTTAGGTAAGTAACTGGCGGTATGGGCTTGGACAGGCAGGTCCATTTCTCAGTCCTGGAGGCAGAAAAACAGCCAGGGGCCCGGGATACCCCCATGAACTCGAACAGTGTTCTATTCTTTTATCCCCGGACCTTGTTGGGACAAAGAGGGGTAAGCAGTTTTTTCCCTCGTCCTGAGGCTATTGCGGAGTTATTGGAGAAGACTGGGGTGGCCTGTTCCATTTCTTATTTTTTCTTTCTCCCCTTCTTAGGGCTTCCCTCTCTATGTATATCTTCCTCTCTCTCTGCCTCGCATCATGTTAGCGGAGGGGGGGGGGGGGAATGGCAGTACCCAGGGTTTTGTCCTGAGCAGATGGGGACTCGTCAGTTTTTATAACCTACATATGTGCTTATTCAGTAATAGGCGGGTTATATATGCAGCAATTCAGGCGAGGTATAGGTAGAGCTTAACTCCTGTTGGAAGACCTTAGGTACCACCAGTGTTACATTTACCACTGGTTAAGAACCCCTGATTTAGGGTGTTACCTATGGTAATGCTGGTAATTCATTCTCTTTTTGTTATGCAGTCAGGATGACAATCTGATTTGGTCTGCACCTAATGTAAGGGGAATTCTGTTTCTTGTATTTTAACCCTTATAAGGGAACATAACTTGGGATTACCCTGTTTTTTGCCTTTTTTGCACTTCCACCATTTTTTTTTATAAGGAGCCTTTTATACTCAGACAAGCTTCCGATAGCTATCGATATATGGGACAGGTAATCTGGTGTTCTTTTTATGCACTTTAATAGTTGGTACCTTTTGAGTGGACACTATAATCGCAATGGCATTATTCTCGTTATTCGTGGCAGCAAGGGAAGGATAAGAGTCCTCCCTTTGGCTTGGCATCAGCTCCCAGACTCTGGCTGATCCTCTGGCGTATTTTAGGCATAGAGCCTGATAGAGGGATCGGGATCATAGCTGATTTTGGACAATCTGCTGCTTTGCCCTAAGCCTAGATAAATTATGTCAGGATCCTTATCTGACAAGACCTTACAGGATCAGTCCTTTGTGGGGGTGTTGCCCCGTATAGGGTGGGTCCTGAATTACAAGAATCCAGTTTAGTTCCGTCTCAGGTCATGACTTATTTAAGGTTCGTGATCTATTCGATCATTCAGAACATTGTCTTGCCTTCGCAGAGATAAGGGCCCTCCATGAATCCGTTCAGTCTTTGTCTACTAATAGGACGGCCAGTGCGCCAGGCTATGAGTCTTTGGGTTTTTTTTTTTTTGCCCCTAGCCTTTCCAGCAGTAAGGTGGGGTCAGCTATTCTGGTGGTCTCTCAAGCTTCATATCTTGAGCACCTGGGACAAATCTTTGGAATCCCTGGTAGATTTGAAGTTCCCCGACTTGGTGAAATGGTGGGTGTGCGAGGACAGATTTTTTTTTTTAGTCCCATGGACAAAACTGTTACAACAGTCGCTGCCTCATGAATTTGGGGAGCCCATTGTGGGGCTTTGATTTTAGATGGCAGATGGTCTGAAAAAGTTGAATCAGTCTTCCTTAAAGTGGACCAACACCCAGGATTTTGACTATCCTGGGTGTTGGTCCACTTAGGCGGGGCACCCCGCAAAAACTCACCTCTCCCCGCTCCCACGTGACCTCGTCCGGCCAATGACAGCGCTCAGAGCCGCTCTGGTATGCGCGTCCAAAGCCGCTTGGACGCACATACCAGAGCACTGTCATTGGCTGCGTCTCTCGCTTCCCTCTAACAGGGAGCGCGCCTGCGCCGGCCATTCACAAAACGGCCGGCGCGGGAGCGCGCCCTGCTAGAGGGAAGCGAGAGACGCGGCCGCGTCTCGCGCATGCGCCGTTGGATCGCTGGTAAGGTAAGGATTGTGGGCCTCCTGGGGGGTTCCTCCCCGCGGGACATCCCGATTTCGGATGCCCCGCGGGGAGGGATCTGATTGGTCCGGGAATCTTATAGATTCCCGGGCCGATCCCCCCTGGGTGTTGGTCCACTTTAAACCTAAAGGCATTGATAACAGTTAAAGAGGTTTTTTTCATTGTCTTGCACCAGCCAAGGGGTCGACAGGTTCAGATCAGAACAGACAAGACAACGACCTTAGTTTATTTTGAATCAACAGGGAAACACCAGATTGCTCCAACTCCTTGCAAAAGAAATTCTGCTTTGGGTTGAACAGAACCGGCTTTCTTTTTCAGCCAGAGTGCCAGAATCAATTGCCAGACTTTCTAACTTGCTCTCCATTTTTGGAGGCAGAATGGTCTCTGAACCAGGCAGTGTTTTGATCACGTGGGTGCCCTGAGGGGGGTCTCTGGAGTTGGATCTCTTTGTTTCAGGGTAGAATTGCAAAATTGAAGATTTTTTTTCTCTAAATCCCTCTGACCTGGCTCTGGGAGTAGACGCTCTGTCACTGGAAAGCTTTGTATGTTATGCCTTAAATGTATGTATATATGACTTATACAGCCTATAAAATAAAGGCTCTGTATCTCTGTGTTCACCGTTTGTATATGCAAAAGAGGGTTGTTGCTGGAAAGCTCTTAGAACATGTCTGACTATTTAGAGATAGTTTTATACTGAATGGGTTGCTTTAAAGTACTACATCTCTTTATAATCAGACATTGGAGCTTTCCTGTTACACAAAGTAGAAATGGCCTACAAAATGATGCAGACTCTATGGCTGCAGGCAATTCGGGATGCCCCAGTTTGTGAAACCCACCTAAGTTGTCTGATGTGCTTACTTTGCCAAGGAGCCCATGGCGCGCACGTGGCCAGTGGCAGCATTACGCTCATCTTTTTTCAGGCTGTGCATGGCCGCACCCTCAGTAACTGAATGGCTGGTGTGGCTGCACACATCCTAGGGATGCCACATGCCGCTTGTGAGTGCGGTAACAAAAGCGAGCCACTGGCAGGTTTTCACGCAGTGGGGCATCCTAAATTGGCATGCTTCACTTTAATAAACCACTGAGCTGCCTGACCAGTAACTCACCCAATTGCTGGATCTCATCCTGAGCCAACCAGGTTGAAACTGTGGTCACTGGCACTTCCGCGTAGGGATTGGGCCTTCCACCATCAGTCACAGGGACGTTGACATGCCCTGTCCTATCACTGCAATGGAGCAAGCGTGTCAGGCCTCGGCACACCCCCTCCATTGCAGTGAATGTAGAGGGCGAGACTAGGGCGTTTCCTTTCCTCCTCCACAGGATTTGCCCCTCTCAAAATATTACTCAGCAGCAACTTGGAAGGTTTTCCCATAACGCCATATTCCTGCTGCTGATGATGAAGGGACAGGCAAGAAAAGACACCACGCTATTATGCTCCTTGTGTCAGCCGCAGCTCTTCCATCTGGCACCAGTGTTTTTAAGACACAAAACCCGCTGCCCCAAGGAAAGTCTAGCAACCAGCTCTGGAGTCTGAGGCCCTGAATAGTTTTGAGCGCTTTACCACTTACCAATCACTGTGTTCCAGCACCCTGCATTGGCACTTTCTGCCTCCTCCAGGACAGATTTATGCTACTCCACATGCGACAATTCCACAGGACAATTATTTTATAATGTGCTCCAAAACCCCTTTGATTTTTAGTCATGTTTCAGACAACACCACGTGTGACTCCCCCCCCCCCCCCCCCTCCGTAATAAATCTGACTACCAGATGTCACTATACCTCTGACACCATGCCTACGGAATATTTTTTGGCAGTTTTGGGCTAAAGGAGCGCACCATGGTAAGCATACTCTCTCCCCCTGGGGCATGCCCCACTGTGTAAAACCCCCCAAGACGCCTGGAAATTCACCTTCTTTCCTGGTCCAACAGCGCATCCGTGAAGAGCGATTGCATCCCCACTATCCCTTTAGCAGGGCGGGTGTCCGTGCCAGGCTTTTGTGCCGGTGTGGGCATGCTCCCTGTGAAAGGGTAGTGGGGGATGAGCGGGTCATTCATGACTACAAGAGTGGTTGAAAGTATTTTACTCTACAATATGCCGAGTAAAAGCAGAAAGTCTTTTACTCTACAACATGCCGAGTAAAAGCAGAAAGTCTTTTACTCTACAACATGCAGAGTAAAAGCAGAAAGTCTTTTACTCTACAACATGCAGAGTAAAAGCAGAAAGTCTTTTACTCTAGAACATGCAAAGTAAAAGAAGAAAGTATTTTACTCCTACAACATGCAAAGTAAAAGCAGAAAATATTTACTTTCTTCTTCTTGGGGGTCCTCCTATTTTTCTGCTCATGACTCAGACATGTCAGATGTTGCGGAAGTTTCTCCCTTGCAAATGGAAGATTGGGCCTCTGTTTCGGAGTTCCCTCCTCAGGAAGGGTTTTGGTTTCCTCCGGGGGTCTTACCTTTCCTCTTGCATATGATTTATTTATCTATGGGCATTGAGTCGGGGGGCCTAGATCTAAGCATGATGGATTCGATCATGTCTTGGTTCGGAATACGTCCTAATCCTTTACGTTTCATAGTTCACTCAGGGATATTATTTTAAATGAGTGGAAGGATCCAGCTATAAAGATTTCAGGTCTCGGGGCCTTAAAAGAAGGTATCCTTTTTTCAGAAGAGGATTCCGACTTTTGGGAAAAGTGTCCCAAGCTTTATGCACCTTTTTTTTAAAGGGGCGGATTTAGCCTTTGAGGATTTTGGTGTGTTCAAATACCCTTTAGACAAAAAGGCCAAATCTAACACGCTTAGACTATTTTGGCTTCCGCTTGTGTTTTTAGCTCATTGGGATTTTACCTTCAGTAGTTGTTTATTAGAACAAACTAGTCTGGAAAAGATACTCAAGACCTTACCAATTCTTTTCTCAGCTATGGCATTCATTACGGATGTAATGGCTGAATCTGTTTCTGACGCAAAGTATGGCTGTGACCAATTCATTGTGCAGACTCTATGGTTGAGGACCTGGTCTGGCATTGTTGGGTGAAGGAGGCGCCTTTGTGTTATGCCCTTTGATGGGCAGTCCCTTTTTGGGCCCAAGCTAGGGTTGCTGATAGCTAGCTGATATAAGTGAAGAAGTGTCTTCCTACCCGTTTTAAAGGTTCAGTTAATAGGTGATTTCATGCCCAGCTTTCTTTTAGGTGCTTCTTATTCGTATTAACAGGGAAGTTTCTATAGGAACCAGGCCCCAGCCTCTGCCAGGAGAGGGATATTTAGGGGTCTTCGTTGTTGGAACTTCAGTCCAAACCTAAGAAACAATGATGCCAGGCTTCGCATTGGGGCCAGAGTTAGGGTTTTCTTGGCAGTTCCTTTCTAGATTGACGTTTATTTCAATTGGGATAAAGGAGGATTTTCCCATAGAATTACTTAAACCCCTCCTTTTTTGGTCACTGCCCGGCCCAGGGGTTTGGAAGAGAGATTGGCAATCCAGGAAAGTCTGGCTACCATGTTGTCAAGAGGGGTGGGTATCTCAGTCCCTTATTGGCAGCAGGATGCAGGATTTTATTCCAGCATCTTTTTCAGATTTATTCTGAACCTAAATAAACTGAATTTTAGTGTCTGGTACAGACATTTCCGAATGGAAACAATTTTTCTCAGTGAGGAATATCATTCCCCCGGGCTCTTTTATGGTATCAGTAGATCTGAAGGATGCTTATTGGCAAGTCCCAATGAGTTCCCTTGTCCAGTCTTTTCTAAGGTTATAAGCGATAAGGGTCAGTGACCAAATATTTCACTTCCAATTTGTCTGCCTCCCTTTCGGCCTGGCATCGGATCCCAGGCTTTTTACCAAGATTTTAGCGGAACCTCTGGCATATCTGAGATAGAGAAGGATTGGCATTCTGGCTTATTTAGACAATCTGTTGCTGTTTGCCCCGTTGAGGGAGAAATTGCTTCAGGATCTCTGTTGCATCTTGCAGCTGTTAGAACAACTCGGTTGGGTTCTGAACCTCGAGAAATCGTGCTTGGTTCCCTCTCAGGTGATGACATACTTGAGGTTTGAGATCAACACCATCCATCAGGCATTAGTTTACCCTCTCAGAAGATAGTGACCCTCCAGGAAGCCGTCCAGTCTCTCTGTGGCAGTCCATCATCATCAGTAAAACAGGCTATGAAGGTTTTGGGATATCGGACTTCCGCTTTTCCCGCATTGAGATGGGGCCAGTAGAATTCAATAACTCTACAGGTGCACATCCTGGGCAGTTGAAACTGGTCCCGGGAAGGCTTGGAAGAAGGGATTCCAGTACCCAGACTGGTAAGGAAAGCATTAGAATTTTGGCTTACCAGGGACAAATGTCAATGGTCTAGCCTGTAGGGACCCCAAAGAAAGGATAGTGTCTACAGATGCTTCGACTTGAGGTTGGGGGGACCCCTTGCAAGGCCTGGAAAGCTCAGGGGAAATGATCCAGTGCTCTGAGTCAGTCTTCATAGAACTTGAGAAAGTTAATTGCAGTAAAGGAAGCATTAGGAGCTTTACCACTTCTTCTGGAATATCGTTATGTCCAGATAAGTTTGGACAACGCAACTATGGTAGTATATTTGAATCATCAGGGGGGGAACAAGGTCCCCTCAATTGTTGTCCGCAGAGATTTTGCTATAGGTGGAACAACATTTTAATTCTCTGTCAGTAGTTCATCTAAAAGGAACATTGAATAAGGTAGCAGATTTTCTGAGCCGATCTCCACTAAGGACATTGAAATAGTCACTGAATCCAGAATTGTTCAAGCTAATCTGTGACCAGGGAGACACTCCAGGGATTGATCTATTTGCATTAGCAAAGAATCACAAGTTGGAGAAGTACTTTTAATTGAATCCAGCGGGTCCGGCCTTGAGTGGATGCACTGGCTCATGACTCGACGTTTACCTAGCTTATGGGTTTTCATCCAGTTTGTTTGCTCCCGCTGGTATTGAACAAGATATTCAAGTAACCATCCACAGTTTTGCTGGCGGCCCAGGAGATTGTGGTTTTCAACGCTAGTGGCTCTATCCATTCAGGAGCCATGGATACTCCCAGTGATTCTGGAAATGTTATTGCAGGGGCCAGTTCTAAGTCTAGACCCTCAGAAGTGGAACCTGACAGTGTGTACCCTGAAGTCACCTTACTTTTAAGGAAAGGATATTCGAGGAAGGTTATCGATACTCTACTCTCAAGTAGGAAAATGGTGACTAGAAAGATTTATTTAAAGGTATGGAAGACCTTTAGGACTTGGAGAATACAGAATAAGAAATCATTCTCCAGGATTCCAGTTATTCTTGAATTTCTGCAGCACCGCATGGAAATAGAATCATAGAAACATAGAAGGTTTGACTGCAGAAGGAGACCATACGGTCCATCTAGTCTGCCCTTAAGTAACTGTATGTACTCTATTGGGTTGATTCAAAGAAACATGTAACAGCTTGGATTTGGCTCACGATCATCCTATTTTTCACGTCCGCTCGTGCGTTCGTATGAACTTGCGAGTGATTCAATAAGCAAATACGTTTCTATCCTAAAATATACGTCCGTTCGTATGGCAGTTCGGGAATCAGACCTATGTCAGTTTCCATCCTGAATTTTCCGTTTCATTTCTCAGGTTGCAACATTGGTTTTGCCCTTTTTCCTTTTTGGTCTGGACGTAAATCCTTCTGATCTTGCGGCTCCGCACTACAAACTTACCTCATTAAAGTGCATTCTAAATATTTGGTCTTTTATTTTTCTTTATTTCATTCATTTTTTAGTAACCAACCATTAATGAATGCATTTGCATAAGTAAATCTTACTTTGTTTAATTTTTACTTAACTTGCATTTTTTACTTGTGGATTTAATTTTAATATTTATGCTTCAAATGGTACAACTTTAAATTTTTAGTGTGGTTACCCACACCCTCTACATACAGATTGCTCACAAATATTAAAAAACACCCAGCAACTTCTGCATGTTATGAGCCTAGAAACAGCCAAGATGGCGGCTCAGGTATTATCGGGCAGCCTGCAAACAGAAAGGGCCTTGTGACTGTGTTGCTCTGGATTCTTTGATTTCTGACCTTTCCATGCCCCCAGCTCTGCTGTGTCTGTGCAAAATACAGCAGTAACCCACATCCTGCACTTTATCCCGCTCTCCTCTCCTCAGTAAGTGTGATGCATCTGACCAAAGATGTGCTTAAATAATTAAACAAAGCAAAGGTAACAACTACACCAATAAATGCAATCTAAAAATATTATTCTAGGACCTCAATTTTAAAATAAATAACAACGGACATAAGTTTCTTTAATTAACGCAAATATATTGCAAAATAAAGGTTTACATGCAAAGGACTAATTAAGGTCCACATTAAAATGCTTTTATAAGGCATACATGAATCAGGTATGCATTGCCATACAATTTATGGCCTCGGCCATGCTGATACATGCAGTTCATTGGAGCACAAGACGCGCAGACTCCTCCACATAGCCAAAAAACCTGTTCACGAACAGCAATCCGGCTGCTAAAAGGTGTCGGCTGTGGCTTTCTTTTAAAACGCGTTTAGAGGTTTCTCTGAATCACACCTAAACACATCCAATTAACCTAAGTTTTACGTTTTGATCGTAAGTTTTAGGATTTGATCCTAAGTTTTACGTTTTGATCCTAAAATTTAGGAACGAACTTGCGATGATCGTAAGAGCATATACGCATTCGTACGTAGGCTCGTGCGAGTCGTAAATGGCCAAAAAAACAGGAAAAAATGACTAACACCCACCCAAACTTACGATTCTCGATACGAAATCAATTAACTTTTGCTCTTTGAATCGAGGGGTATATCTTAGGATAGATGTGTGCTTATCCCAGGCATGTTTAAATTCAGTGACTGTTGATTTTTCAATTACCTCTGCTGGAAGTTTGTTCCAAGCATCTACTACTCTTTCTGTAAAATAATATTTTCTAACATTGCTCCTGATCTTCCCCCCGACCAGCTTCAGGTTGTGCCCCCTTGTTCTATCATTAAGTTTCTTCTTAAAAACACTTCCCTCCTGAACCTTATTGAATCCTTTCACATATTTAAAGGTCTCAATCATGTCCCCCCTCTCCTTTCTTTCCTCCAGACTGTACATATTAAGTTCTTTAAGTCTCTCCTTCCTGGTGGAAGTCCTTCCACCATTTTTGTTGCCCGCCTTTGGACCCGTTCTATTTGAATAATGTCTTTTTGCAGGTAAGGTCTCCAGAACTGCACACAGTATTCTAGATGTGGCCTCACCAGGGCTCTATACAGCGGCATCACAACCTCCCTCTTCCTACTAGTGATGCCTCGAGCTATGCAGCCAAGCATCCTGCTTGCTTTTCCCACTGCCTGGCTACATTGTCCACTCATCTTGCAGCTATCAGTAATCAGTACCCCTAATTCTCTTTCCTCCAAGGTCCTGGCTAACACAGTACTGCCCATACGGTACTCAGAGCAGGGATTCCTTCTACCCAAGTGCATGATTTTACATTTAGAGACATTAAACTCTAGTTTCCACAGTTTTGACCATCTATCCAGTAAAGCCAAATCATGTTCCATGTTGCAGACACCTCCAGGAATATCCACCCTATTAGTAACCTTTGTATCATTAGCAAACAGACAAACTTTTCCTACCAGGCCTTCTCCTATGTCACTTACAAATATATTAAAAAGAATGGGGCCCAGGACAGAGCCTTGTGGCACACCACTTGTAACTCGCCTTTGTTCAGATTTCACACCATTAACAACAACACTCTGATACCGATCCTTCAGCCAACTGGAAATCCACTGAACTATCCAGGGATTGAGTCCTACCTTCAATAACTTGAGCTCTTTATGTGGTACAGTGTCAAAGGCTTTGCTAAAATCCAGATAGGTGATATCCACAGCACCACCTTCATCTAACACTTTAGTGACATTGTCAAAGAAATCAATAAGATTGGTCTGACATGATCAGCCCTCAGTGAAGCCGTGCTGTTTTTGAGTGTTTCCATTAATTTGACCACTATAGATGTTAAACTAACTGGCCTGTAATTACTGGCTTCTTCTCTACTCCCATTTTTATGGATTGGTACGACATTGGCCATTCTCCAATCATCTGGAACCTCACCAGTTGAAAGGGAATGGTTAAGTAAATCAGTCAGAGGGTCTGCAATTACAAATCTAAGTTCTCTTAGAACTCTGGGGTGGATTCCATCTGGACCCATCGCCTTACTTACCTTTAGATGTGCCAGCTCGGCTAAGACATCAGCCTCCAGAAACTCCAGAGCTGTGCCCTCCGGGCTGGATGCTGTGCTATGGCCATGCCTGCTACTATCTGAAAATACCGAACAAAAATAGCTATTCAGATGGTCAGCCACAGCCTTATCTCTGTCAATATAATTATTTTCCCTATTTCTAATTTTTGACACTGCATTGTTTTTCTTCTTTCTGTCACCAATATATCAGAAAAAGGCTTTATCTCCCCTCTTCATAGATTTGGCCACTTCTTCCTCCTTTTGCCCTTTAGCAGTCCTTATAATGAGTTTTGCTTCCCTCTGTTTAATTTTATATGCCTCTCTGTCAGCTATACTTCCACTCTCTCTACACTTCTTATAGGCAGACTTCTTTTCTTTTATGATCGTGCTGACTTCCCTAGTAAACCATAATGGTTTCTTCTTCCTTTTATTCTTGCTAGTTTGTTTCACATATTTCTTAGTTGCCTTTAAGATTGCCATTTTTAATAGTGACCACTGGGAACTCGCTTCTGCTACTCTGTTCCACTATGGGTCTTAGCGTACACTCCTTGAAAGTCCAGCTGCCAGCTTTTACCAGTATTTTTAGATAGTAATCCAGTGGAACCTTGCTAAGGTTCTTTCAGTCTTAGAATCTCCACACTTTGTTCCTACCAGGGAGTCTGATATTAAGTTCCTTACTTAGAAGGTTTTGTTCCTGGTAGCTATTCCTTCCGCCTGCAAGATAGGTGACATTTAGGCTTTATCTTGTTGTCGTCCTTTCCTCCAGGTATTCCCCGATGGGGTAGTGTTGAGAGTGGATCCTTGTTATCTTCAGAAAATTACTGCGGATTTTCACAGAACCCCAGAGATTGTTCTCCCTTCAGTGGACAATGAGAAGTCTGCAGATCAGAGATCTTTGGATGCCAGAGCTTATCTGTTGGAATATCTTTATCAAACCAAGGAGTGGAGGAAAGCGGGTAGTTTATTTGTGGCATTCTCAGGACCAAAGAACGGTCAACAAGTGTACAAGAGTACTATCAGGATGGCCTACCATGGTAGTTCGGTAGCGGTTAGCGTTACTGCACATTCTACAAGAAGCATGTCTACATCTGGAGCAGAGCAAGCTGAGGCCTCCATTGAACAGATTTATAAAGCAGCTACTTGGTCCTTGGCCTGAACTTTTGTGAGACATTATCATTTGGATCTACTTATTCAACAGGACCAGTCTTTCAGTAGAAGTGTTCTTTTCTGTTTTTTGGGAAAACTTAAGTTTGTTAGCTGGTAACTTCTTTTCTAAACATCCAAATGGGCAGCATACTGAGTTTTCCCTTTATTAATTGATATAGATTTTTATATTTGTTTTAACCAAGGTTTTTTGTGGGTCTGTCTCTTTTTTTTCTCTCTTTCAGATCTCTACAACAACTGAGGAGTGAGGGTGGAGTCAAGTTTTTATGTTAATCTGGTGGTCAAGGTTTCCCTGCCTTGCGGGTTGTGAGCCAAGTGGAGACTATCTGGTTTGGAAGCCTTATGATCGGATAGTCCCCGGTATCTGGCTTAACATATCTCCATATGCGGAATACAGTAGCTCCGGCCACCATTGCCCTGTAAACTAGTATTAGGTTTAAGCCCAGGCTCAAGGTCCAAACTGCCGGCCCCTGGCCCTAGATTTTGCCAGCTCCATGCTCTTTGGCAGTGGAATGGTGCTCTTGCAAGAGTGCCGAGGCACAGAGCTTTTCCGCACCCACATGGCTGGATGGAGGGGTAATGGGGCAGGTGCAATGGGTAAATCACCTGCAGTCATAATAATACATCTCTCTACTTACACCATCCACTTCTAGTCCCCCACCATCCATTCTGATATATAGGCTGTGAGAACCGGCATCTCTTTCAGGGGTACACAGGTCCCCCTTCCTAACCTTGGTGCCTCGCCAAGAGTAATGGTGTGCTGCCAAGCCCAGTATCTTCATTCACTTAAACGCACTCTGGGCAGCAGGAGTGGCTGGAGGAAAAGATGGCAGCGGCCAAGGCTAGAAGGAGAGAGTGGCAGGTCAGGATGGACTTCAGAGGCCCTTTATTAAAGTCTTAAAAAGTCTTGGATCGTGGCTCCTGTGACCATGCTTCGGTGTCCCTCCAGCCACAGGAGAGTGGTGTCAAAGTCACCAGTGCCAGAATTGATGTAATTGAGTATGCCATAAAGCAGGCCAAAAGCTTGCGATATATGGAAAAAAAGTCTGCAACATGTAAAAATGAATGCCGAAATCCCATGCCACTTTTAAAGGCATTATTGAAATTGTATATTATTGTGTGCCAAATGGATGTCCCCAAGGTGCTGAGCTTTTCTTTTTTTTTAAAAAGTTTCTTTTTATTTGCAGTTCAACAAACATCAAAACCACCACAACAAGTGACATATAACATTGAGGTGCCGCAGGCACCCTTCTCAGTAGCACAATTTCAATGATATTTAGACACGGCAACCATACACTCACACATTCATACTGTCTGGACTTGGATATTTAGTAAACTGTTCCCTGGGATGGAGGGGTAAGTCAAGGAGCCGTTTCTCCCAGGATGTCTCCCCTGTTTCCTCAGTTCCATTTTAACTCGCTCAATGCACGCAAGTAAGCAGTCACGCCCCCTCAGTTTAACCCTGTCCCTCCTTAATCGTCCTCAGAAGCGGTGTCCTGACTCTGCAGCCAGGGACCCCACACCTTTTCAAACTTATCGGGCACCCCCCTGGCCGTGTATGTCAGTTTGTACATCGTAAGCTTCTGGTTAACTAGAGCCTTCCACGCCCGTACTGAGGGTTTGGCCGGATGTTTCCAATTAAGCAGAACACATTTCCTGGCATAAAAGAGCAGCAGCCTAAATAATGACTTTAGCGCCCCCGTCACTGACAGTGGCTCAACCACTCCCAGAAGACATATGGGAATCGATCCAGCGATCCGGATGCCCACCACCCCACCAATCAGGTCCATCACCTCTCCCCAATATCCCACCAGGACCCCGCAGGACCAGGTCATATGTTCCCATGAGCCAACCTCCCTCTCGCACCTGGGGCATATATCACTATCCAATAATCCCATCTTATGCAGACGTATTGGTGTGATGTAAGCCTGATGTAACCACTTGGTCTGGATAAATCTGTCTCTGGCTTCTATGACCGATGTGTGTATGTTCTCTAAGATTTCTTCCCAGTCATCCCGTTCTAAAGTCTGGTCTAGCGTTTGCCACTTACTTTCAATTTTCCCCCTAGGGGACTCCAGTCCGGCAACCAGACACTTGTATAATGTGGAGACAGGTTTCCCCAAGTCCGGTCCCCTCACCCCACTCTCCACGCAGGACACCGAAAAGTTCGGGCCGTCCCTACGGAATTGGGTCTGCAAAGCATGCCTGAGTTGCAGGTAGCGGAAGAAGTCCCGATGGGAAATTCGAAAGACCTCCCTTATTTGGTCGAACGAGAGAAGCACTTCGTCCCTGTACATCTGGCCCAGCGCCCGGAGGCCTCGCCCATCCCAGAACTGCGGGTCTTGCATAGCAACCAGCTCAGGAAGTTTGGGGTTGTTCCAGAGAGGAGCAAAGGGGGACCAGTACTGGGCCTCGACCTGATTCCTGTCCAACCTGGCCACCCTTTCCCATATGTTACACACTACCCTCATACAACCGGTAGCCTCTCGGACCCCCCGAACCCCCCTATACACCAAAAGGGATAGCCTCCCAGGAGAACCCAACACCTCCGCCTCCAGCCTCACCACCGGGTTGTTTTGCGGCTGACAGAGCCACCAGTGCGCGAACAGAAGCTGCGTGGCATAGTAATACAGTTGCATATGTGGGACCGCCAGTCCTCCCTCCGTGACCTGCGCTTTCATTATTTGTCTGTTCAGCCTAGGTGGAGATTGCCCCCAGATAAAGCCAAACAGAATTGAGTCCAGCATCTTGAAATGGGAAACGGGTAGTAGGACCGGCGAGGCCTGGTAGATATATAGAAATTTTGGAAGGAAAATCATTTTATATATATTGATTCTGCCCATAACTGACAGCGGCAAGCTCGCCCACTGGGTGACCCTCTGCTTTAGCTTTGACACGACAGGGGCAATATTTAGAGATATGAATTCGCTTGGTTGCCTGCTAATCAGGATCCCCAGGTATTTAAATTGTTGGACAATTTTAAGTTGGGACCTTGGGGAAATGTCGGGGGAAACAAGCTCATCCACTAACATTAAACTAGATTTATCCCAGTTAATCCTCAGGCCTGAGAATCTCCCAAACACACTAATAGTGTCTAGAGCTGCATCAAGAGACTTATGGCCATCCGCCAGGTACAACAGTGTGTCGTCTGCATAGAGAGATATCTTTTCCTCCACTGCTCCCAACTTCCATCCAACGATGCTTGGGGAGTTCCTGACAATGATCGCCAGGGGTTCAATAGCTAGTGCAAAAAGCAACGGTGAGAGTGGGCACCCCTGTCTTGTCCCCCTATGCAACACAAATGAGTCAGAGTAACACCCATTGACCCGTATCCGAGCTGTTGGCCGATCATATAACAGTTTGGTGTATGTAATGAAGCTGGCAGGAATCCCAAATCTTTCTAAAATTGCCCAAAGATATTCCCACTCCACTGAATCAAAGGCCTTTTCATTATCTAACGAGATGACCACTCTCTCCCCCTGATTATCGTGTACAATTTGGAGATTTGACATCAGCCTACGGAGATTCACCCCCGTGGTACGCCCCGGCATAAACCCTGACTGGTCTGGCCCAATCAAGTGTAGAATAACCTTGTTCAGCCTGGTGGCCAGTATTTTGGCTAATATTTTGGCATCTTGGTTCAGCAGGGATATGGGGCGGTAAGACGCGCAGGAGTCAGGGGGTCTCCCCTCTTTATAGATGAGGACCACATGTGCCTCACGAAAAGAGGCCGGTAGGCACCCACTCTCAAGGGCTTGTATCAGCACTTCCCACAGCTTGGGAGTCACCTGTTCAGGGTCCTGTTTATACCACTCAGCCGGCATCCCATCCGGTCCCGGCGCCTTCCTGCTAGAGAGCATTTTAATTGCGCCAGAGACCTCATCCATGGTGATGGGGGCATTCAGGGCCTCCTGATCATCCTCAGTCAGCCTAGGGAAGGCAATCTGATCCAGATAATCACCCAGGTCAGTTGCTCCATAGCTCGCCCTTGAAGAATACAAGGCCGAGTAGTATTCCAGGAACCTCTGGGCTATCTCCTTTCCCCCCGTCACCCTCGACCCGCTGTCCAGGATTTCGGCAATGTGATTGGACTGGCTTTCAGCTCTTGCTAGGTAGGCCAGGGTCTTACCGTTCTTGTCCCCTTTATCAAAGATTGCTGCCTGCTTATATAGTAGCAGTTTCCTAGCTGAGTCAGTCAAAAGCAGGTTATATTCCCTTTTAAGTGCCAACAATGTTGAGTGGTCCCCGCTGTCTAACGTTGTACTATACTTCTCCTCCGCTAGCGCAAGTCTGCTTTCAAGATCAGCCACTTCCCTTCCCTTCTTCCTCCTAACCGTCGCGATAGCGTTAATGGCCGCCCCTCTGGTGACAGCTTTAAAGGCGTCCCATCTTACTTCCACCGAGGTCTCCATCATGTTACACTCCCAGAATGCCGCAGTAGAAGACTGCAGACTGCTCTTAATGTCGGGGGATTCCAACCAAAGGGGGTTCAGGGTCCACCCAACCCAGTTCTCCTGTCGCAGTGACAGTTCAGCTGTTATCAACAGGGGTGAGTGGTCCGAGACCCCCCTCGGGAGGTAGTTGCAGGCTGCGACCCTGGCTAGAAAGTCGGACGAGGAGAACGCCAGGTCAATTCTAGACAGGGACTTGTGTGTAACCGAGTGACAGGAGTAAGCCCTGTCAGCGGGGTGCTTCCACCTCCAAAGTTCCTGCAGCCCCAGAGCCTCGGCCCAATTGGCCAGCTGAGTCCTGGGGCCCGGGGCTGGGGGGTAGGAGAGTACTTTCTCCATTATTCTATCCAGTGTCCTAGCAGAGAACGGTGGGGGAACATACACTCCGACTATTATCATAACAGTATCCATTAGTTTAGCATGGAGGATAACATAACAACCCTCTCGGTCGGTGTGTACTGAAAACACCACAAACGGGGTACCCTTAGAGACCAACACTGAAACACCTCTTGAGTAGGCCGAGAATGGGGCGTGAAAGGAACTCTGGATCCATGGCTTCTTCAAGGCCAGTATCCTCTGACCCACCAAATGGGTCTCTTGGAGAATGACTACGTTCGGCTTGTGCCTCTTTACACACTGGAGGACAGTAGCCCTCTTAATCTTATCGTTAAGCCCCCTGACATTCCAGGAGAGAAATTTATACTCACCCATCATTACCGCTTAAGATATCCCTATCAGGGGCTGCGTCCCTGCGGTTCACCATCCCTCCCAGAGAGCCTCCCGTTACTTGAGTCCAGCAATCATACTTCACAGTCATACCAACATATAGACAACAGTTCAAAAAACAGATAGTACAGTACTTAAAATCTAACCAACAGTTCCCCGCCCCCTGCCCCCCCACCCCGCTCCACCACCCCCCAACTCTGGCGAGCATCAAAACCGTCCCAACCGTAAACAACAACAGGTGTAACTTGTTGCAACTGGGATGCAGGTACCTACGCCTAGTGGGCCTGCAACAAAGGATTAACCACTTAATTGTCACTAGGGGGCAGGCTAGCTGTCTCAGGCTCCCAGGGTCGCATAGAAGCAGACACGGGGGGGGGGAGGGGCAAATCAAGGAGTGGGGAAGAGGGGGAAGAAGGGAGGAAGAGAAGGGAAGGGGAAGGGGGGAGGGTCGTGGAAAGGGGCCTGCATCACTCCCCGGGGAACCCGAGCCCCACCTCTCCCGCGACTATCAGGACAGGATACTTTAGTGACTTGGGCAGTATCTCAAAGTGTAACAACCAACAACATTTAACTTTCAAACTTGGCGGTTCACCCCAGCCCTACAGGGCCGAGCAGGGGTGCACCCCAGGACCGCCAGCAGGGGAACCCCAAGGGGCCGGCGCCCTGGGCCACAAACCAGCACTGGTAACAATATAGTGAGTCTTGGCACCTCTCCGGACCAGGTCCCAGTCCATCAGGCCCCAGGCAGAGAGTCCAGCCAAGCATTGGCCTCCTCGGCCGAGACAAAGAACCTAGTGGACTCCCCGTCTTGCACACGTAGCCGCGCTGGAAACATCATGGAGTACTTGATTTTCTTCTTCCGGAGCCTCTCTCTTATTCCATTAAAGGAGCGGCGCATCTTTTGGACTTCAGGTGTAAAGTCCGGGAAGAAGGACAGACGGCTATTGTCATAGGTCACCACCCCTTTCGTCCTTGCTGCAGCCAGGATAGCGTCCCTGTCCCTGTAGTGGAGGACTTTAAATATGAAGGGTCTTGGTGGCGATCCTGGAGGGAGGGGTCTCACGGGAATCCTGTGCGCTCTTTCCACCGTGAAAAATTTAGTCAGATTGGCCGGGGTCAGCGTCTCCCTCACGAGGTTCTCGACAAACTGTTCTGGGGAGGGGACCTCAGCTTTTTCGGGGAGACCAAGGATTCTAATATTATTCCTCCGATTCCTATTTTCAGCGCCCTCAGCCCTTCCCATCAGGGCGGTCACTTGCCTCCTCAATAAAGCGATTTCCCCGGCGTGAGTTGATAGCCGGTCTTCCGTTTCTCCGATTCTCCTCTCCGCCTCCCCAGTGCGGTCTCGGATTTTATCCAGATCATGTCGCACATAATTAAACTGCTCTTGGAGGGCATCAAATTTGGATGTGAGGGCGCTCTGACATGAGGCAATAGCCGCCATTATGACTGCGGTATCAGGGTTAGAGGGCTCCTACTCCACCCCCCTCAGAGCCTCCATCGTTTGCGTGCTGCAGGTGACCGCCGTCGACTTGCGCTTCTTATTTCCTTTCATGTGTGGGGGGGGACCCCGGGTCGGTCCGCACGGCACAGCAATTGGGGGGGGGATGTTGCCACGCGACCTATACAAATGAGTAGTTCCTCAACCTCTGACAGCGTAATATAGGGTGAGCAGAGGGCGCTGTATGTCAGTATGGAGGGGATCAGCAGCCCTTCCCGCCAGCAGCAGGGGTGTCTGAGGATGTCTCTGGGAGCCTTCCAGATGCCTCTATCAAGGGGATTGATATATCTTCCCCCAGGCCCAAATCTGATTCAGTCACTGGAGGCTTATATCCCACTGTTCAAGTGAAGCAATCCCTGAGAGGAGCCCCGTCTTCCACCCCCTCGCCGAGGCCCACCGTCTCCCCCACTCCCCAGTGATGATGGGATGGCAGTCTCTCCCCACCTCTACCGAAGGGATCCGTGAGGTCTGTCACAGGAGCTGCAGCCAGCTATGCTCAGTGCAGGGGCTTGTCTCCCCCTCGGGCCCCCCTCCGACACCGCCGCAGCCCGGGGTAAATCTATGATGCGGCTGCTCTCCTTCTTCCCCCAGCCGCACACACAAGATGGCGCCGCCTCCCTCCGTCTCAGCCCGCCGGCGGTCCACGGCCCGCGGGGACGCACAGCTCACCTCCCGTCTTCAGATCACACACCGCCGCCGCCTGGGACAGGCGGATGCTGCTTCTCCGTCACCGCCACTCGGTAAGCCGCCGCCGCCGCCTCTCTCCCTCGCCCCACACAGGTCGCGCACGTGGCTGAGTCCGGCCGGTGCCCTCCGCTCCGCTCTTCCCGCCTGCTGGCCGTCCCAAGGGCCCCACAGCCGCCGATCCGCACAGCGATAAGATCCCCTTGCCAGGGGGAGTCCAGGGAGGGGTATAAGGACGATGCCCAGTTACCAGAAGGGGTATTGTTCAGGATTTATTGCGGAGCCCAGCTCAGGTGCGTCCGCTCAGCACGCCATCTTGGCCACGCCCCCAGTGCTGAGCTTTTCTAGTATTTTTTTTACGATGATTTATTTATTACAATTGTGCATTTTATGGAAAACTTTTCACTGTCTGCATTCTGTTGCTTTTAGGCCAAGATCTACAAGAATAAAGCAGCAAGACCTGTACACACAGAATGCTGCCACAGAGGTGAGTACGGCTTACACATGCCCAGTAAGTATATATATATTTTCGTTTAGGCAGAGTTTGTAGGGCTCAGGATGGATGGGGCAGAGTTTGTAGGGCTCGGGATGGATGGGGCAGAGTTTGTAGGGCTCGGGATGGATGGGGCAGAGTTTGTAGGGCTCGGGATGGATGGGGCAGAGTTTGTAGGGCTCGGGATGGATGGGGCAGAGCTGGGAGGACTTGGGATGGATGGGGCAGAGCTGGGAGGGCTCGGGATGGATGGGGCAGAGCTGGGAGGGCTCGGGATGGATGGGGCAGAGCTGGGAGGGCTCTGGATGGATGGGGCAGTGGTGGGAGGACTCGGGATGGATGGGCCAGAGCTGGGAGGGCTCGGGATGGATGGGGCAGAGCTGGGAGGGCTCTGGATAGATGGGGCAGAGCTGGGAGGGCTCCGGATAGATGGGGCAGAGTTGGGAGGGCTCTGGATGGATGGTGCAGAGCTGGGAGGGCTCGGGATGGATGGGGCAGAGCTGGGAGGGCTCTGGATGGATGGGGCAGTGGTGGGAGGACTCGGGATGGATGGGGCAGAGCTGGGAGGGCTCGGGATGGATGGGGCAGAGCTGGGAGGGCTCTGGATAGATGGGGCAGAGCTGGGAGGGCTCTGGATGGATGGGGCAGAGCTGGGAGGGCTCAGGATGGATGGGGCAGAGCTGGGAGGGCTCTGGATGGATGGGGCAGAGCTGGGAGGGCTCTGGATGGATGGGGCAGAGCTGGGAGGGCTCTGGATGGATGGGGCAGAGCTGAGAGGGCTCTGGATGGATGAGGCAGAGCTGCTTTATGGCATACTCAATTACATCAATTCTGGCACTGGTGACTGTGACACCACTCTCCTGAGGACTCCGGATGGATGTGGCAGTGGTGGGAGGGCTCGGGATGGATGGGGCAGAGCTGGGAGGGCTTGGGATGGATGGGGCAGAGCTGGGAGGGCTCTGGATGGATGGGGCAGTGGTGGGAGGGCTCGGGATGGATGGGGCAGAGCTGGGAGGGCTCGGGATGGATGGGGCAGTGGTGGGAGGACTCGGGATGGATGGGGCAGAGCTGGGAGGGCTCGGGATGGATGGGGCAGAGCTGGGAGGGCTCGGGATGGATGGGGCAGAGCTAGGAGGGCTCGGGATGGATGGGGCAGTGCTGGGAGGGCTCTGGATGGATGGGGCAGTGGTGGGAGGACTCGGGATGGATGGGGCAGAGCTGGGAGGGCTCGGGATGGATGGGGCAGAGCTGGAAGGGCTCGGGATGGATGGGGCAGAGCTGGGAGGGCTCTGGATGGATGGGGCAGAGCTGGGAGGGCTTGGGATGGATGGGGCAGAGCTTGGAGGGCTCTGGATGGATGGGGCAGAGCTGGGAGGGCTTGGGATGGATGGGGCAGTGGTGGGAGGACTCGGAATGGATGGGGCAGTGCTGGGAGGGCTCTGGATGGATGGGGCAGGGCTGGGAGGGCGCTGGATGGATGGGGCAGAGCTGGGAGAACCCGGGATGGCTGGGGCAGAGCTTGGAGGGCTCCGGATAGATGGGGCAGAGCTGGGAGGGCTTGGGATGGATGGGGCAGAGCTGGGAGGGCTCTGGATGGATGGGGCAGAGCTGGGAGGGCTTGGGATGGATGGGGCAGAGCTGGGAGGGCTCTGAATGGATGGGGCAGAGCTGGGAGGGCTCGGGATGGATGGGGCAGTGGTGGGAGGACTCGGAAAGGATGGCGCAGTGCTGGGAGGGCTCTGGATGGATGGGGCAGAGCTGGGAGGGCTCGGGATGGAAGGGTCAGAGCTGGGAGGGCTCGGGATGGATGGGGCAGAGCTGGGAGGGCTCTGGATGGATGGGGCATGGAGGGCTCTGGATAGATGGGGCAGAGCTGGGGGGGCTCTGGATAGATGAGGCAGAGCTGGGAGGGCTCTGGATGGATGGGGCAGAGCTGGGAGGGCTCTGAATGGATGGGGCAGTGGTGGAAGGGCTCTGGATGGATGGGGCAGTGGTGGAAAGGCTCTGGATGGATGGGGCAGTGATGGGAGGACTCGGGATGGATGGGGCAGTGGTGGGAGGACTCGGGATGGATGGGGCAGTGGTGGGAGGACTGGGGATAGATGGGGCAGTGGTGGGAGGTGTAATTGTATCCTCCATGGCAGGGCAGGACTAACTCTCCTACTCTATTTGCAATGGAGGGGTGTCCTATAAACAAGGCTCCATGGACGCCTTCATTAGAGGCTACCGGCACTGAATGTCTCCTTGGCATTGGTAAGTATGAAGGTGCCGCCACTACATGGAGGAGCTACAGAGGAACCCCGGACCTGCATGGAGGAGCTACAGAGGAACCCCGGACCATGCATAGAGGAGCTACAGAGGACCCCCGGACCTGCATGGAGGAGCTACAGACGACCCCCGGACCATGCATAGAGGAGCTACAGAGGACCCCCGGACCTGCATTGAGGAGCTACAGAGGACCCCCGGACCTGCATGGAGGAGCTACAGAGGACCCCCGGATCTGCATGGAGGAGCTACAGAGGACCTCCGGCCCTGCATGGAGGAGCTACAGAGGAGCCCCGGACCTGCATGGAGGAGCTGCAGAGGAACCCCGGACCTGCATGGAGGAGCTACAGAGGAACCCTGGACCTGCATGGAGGAGCTACATAGGAACCCCGGACCTGCATGGAGGAGCTACAGAGGAACCCTGGACCTGCATGGAGGAGCTACAGAGGAACCCTGGACCTGCATGGAGGAGCTACAGAGGAACCCCGGACCTGCATGGGGGAGCTACAGAGGAACCCTGGACCTGCATGGAGGAGCTACAGAGGAACCCCCGGACCTGCATGGAGGAGCTACAGAGGAACCCCGGACCTGCATGGAGGAGCTGCAGGAACCTGAAATTTTTGTGTTTCTACCTCGTGCCTTGCTTTTAAAGGTCTAGAGTGTATAAGTTGATTTTAGCCCTTTCTGCATATTGAATAAAATAAATGTTCTCATTTTGATCTGTTATGTGCAGTTTAGTCTTTGTTATGTGCAGTGTACTCTCCAGTCCGAATACATTGGGTGTGCCCTCTTATTTTGTATATCACCAAGGATTGCTGGTAAAACTCACCTATCCAGCATCCCCATGGCACAGGCGAGGGCGGCCAGCCAGCCATCAGGGCAATTGGTTCCATTCAGCTTATTGTCAGTGCGGGAAAGAAAATGGGTAAGTACATTGCTTCGAGTGGCTATGCGTATAGCGAAAGCTATTTCAGGGCCATGGCCCATGCATGCGCCATGGGATGAGCAGCCAATTGAGTTAATGCGTCACCAGGGTTTTACACAGTGGGAGATTGATTTATCCCAAATCGGCATGGCCCAGGGAGAGGGAATCGGCAGAGATGGGTTTTGGTCCAATTTAAAGCGGAAGAAAACCCAGGGCTTCCGACCCTGGAGCATCCCAAATCAGCATGCCCCACTGTGTAAAATCTCCTCTGAGTTAACGTTAATCTCGTCTTTCTCGGAGGCTCCTGTGGCATGAACCATAGGATCAGAGAAAGTTAAGCTTTCATGGCCGAACTGGGGTCTGTCACATAGTTGGGCATTCCCAATCGGGATGCCCCTGGGGCAAGTAACACAACCCAGGATAGTAAAAATCACAGGTTTTGTTTTGCTTTTAATGAGCTCTATGGCAAAAAATGTTAAAAATGGCACATCGTAAAAAAAAGGGGGTTTGATATAAATTGATGCCAAACATGATTTCCTTTTTCTACTGGTAGGAAATAAATCCATGAGTTACAGGTGTATGAGTGTTTCATTCCACTGAAGCCAGGGGGGATTTGCTGAATTTCCGTGCCTGTCTCCTGAGCATTAAAAACCCTGTCCAGAGACACACTAACTTCCTACCACTTTGTAAAATGAGCCAATTCAAAGTATCTCTAAATCTTATACATAAGCTCCCAAGTGTCCCTCATTTGGAGGGACTGGACTCAAACTAGGGCACTGCTATAAGGGGCCCCCTAAACTACTCACCCACAAATACGCTGCTACAAGGGGTATCCCAAACTGCTCACCCAAATATGCACTGCTATAAGGGGCATCCCAAACTGTTCACCCCAAACTGCACTGCTAATTGGGGCATCCCAAACTGCTCACTTACAAATGTGCTGCTACTATGGGTATCCCAAGCTGCTCACCCTCAAATATGCTGCTACAAGGGGTATCCCAAGCTGCTCACCCTCAAATACACTGCTACAAGGGGTATCCCACAATGCTTACCCACTAATATGCTGCTACATGGGGCACCCCAAACTGCACTGCTAAAAGAAGCATCCCAAATGGATCAACCATAAATGCACTTCTCACGCACATCTGTACTGGCACAAGGGGCATCACAAATTGGGGAAAAACATTAAAACAAGCTAAAAAGGGCATCTCAAATTGGTGAAATCATTGAAGAAGTAGCCACGTCATACTTTTTCGGAGAGTATGTAAGAAAATAAAAACAAAACTAAGCACCAGCCATTTGTGAAGCATTCTAATTGGGAGATGACCATTGCCATCATTGCCTCCAATTGTCCCTTATCCATTCTTAGGTGAATTGAGCAGAGCCTTTGGATTTGCTGTGTGTGCTTGCGCATTGTTTTGGTGCAGTTATACATGTGACTAGGGATATGGGGATTTCACACAACAGGGTCCAGAAACAAAGCCCAGTGTCTTCTGGGTTTGGCTCCGCTTGTGATCTTATGTCAGACCCTGGTGAAGGTGCGACTGCGGCATCGTCATGCCAAATGGATGGAAAGCAGCGCTATTCATAGCATCCTTCAATCCCTCACAACCCTCATATTCTAAGTATGCAGCAAGTCTTGCTCCAGATAATGATTCATAACAGATGGGAATTACCTCTGCCAGAGGGCTGCGAGGAACAAGAATGATGGCTTCTCTGTTCGCAGGTGAGCAGGGCCTATCGGCCCTTGGCCCTGTAGAACTATTCCCACCCGTTCTATTTCTTCATTTATGCCTTCCAGCTTTGGCTGTGCTGGTCAGGTGATGGTAGGCTGCACCTTTTACAGGTGTTCTAGGAGCCTTGCTCCAACTGCAATCCCCCACCAAAGTGTAGGCGGTACAGGCTTATGGTGAGCCTGATGTGGGATGCCCCTCGCCACCCCCTTCCCCGGTTCTCGGTGGGCCTCTGCTAGTTGGTCGCCGCCCCCCACCCTCTTGCTGTCCTGCTCGTTCGGGGAGGGGGGGGTGTGATGTAGGTGTGTATTTGTGCCTTTTCTATTGTCATTTTTGTGCTCCGCGCCCGGGTTCTTTTTTTCTCTGTCAGTTTTATCTTTTAAATCTGCCTCAGCTGACGCGCGCGCCTTTCAGCGTTTCCGTGGTCAGCGGTGATGTCACTGCAGGCGCTGCTGCGCCCCTATTGGCTGGCCAGTCACGTTAGGCCTTCGCGCTTTCTTGGGGCCGGAGCTTATCGGGCGGCACGCTCCGCGTCGTTCTCCCTGCGGCCCGCCCCTTGAGGTACCTTTCTCCCTTTTAAGGGGCTGTGCCTATTTGGTGATCGCTTGGACCTGTTTGCTAAGGGAGGTAAGTTGTCCCAGCGTAAGAAACAGCCGTGGCCCTTTCGAGGTTCAGGCGCCTTTACCCCCTCCTTCCGCGGATCCAGGTCTGGGAGAGGGGTATCCTTTGCGAGGCACAGGGGTGACTTCTGGAGCAGAGGCAGAGGACGTGCCCCCCCCAGGAGCCTCCTGGGGCTCTAAGCCCAAGTCTGCCACCAAGTCCGTTCAGCCCCATCCGGGTGGGGGGACGGCTGAGGCTCTTCGCTTATGTCTGGAGACAACAGGTCTCAGACTGGTGGATTCTGGAGGTGGTGTCCTCTGGCTACAAGATAGAGTTCGCTGCCTGGCCGCCCCCAAGATTCCTCAGGTCCCGGATCCCTCAAAATCCCCTGGCAGCTCAGGGTCTGTTTCTGGCTGTGCAAAACCTTCTGGACATGGGGGTCATCTGTCAGGTCCCTCCTTGGGAAAGAGGTCAGGGCTATTATTCCAATCTTTTCACAGTGCCCAAAAGGGATGGCTCAATCAGGCCCATCCTGGACTTAAAACTTCTCAACAAATTTGTCAGAACCAGGCACTTTCGCATGGAGACCTTGCGCTCAGCTGTCGGCTCGTTGCGCCCAGGGGACTTCATGACCTCCATAGACATCAAGGACGCGCACCTTCATGTTCCAGTCTTCCCGGGGCATCAGAAATTTCTCAGGTTCGCGCTGGAGGACCAGCATTACCAATTTGTAGCTCTGCCCTTCGGTTTCACCTCGGCTCCCAGAGTCTTCACCAAGGTGCTGGCGGTTGTTATGACTCTCCTCAGAGCTCAGGGCACTCGCATTCTTCCATATTTGAATGACCTTCTCATCACTTGTCAGTCTCTCCATCAGGCAGAACGGGATACCCAGTGGAGTCGTTCGGATGGGTGATCAATCACCCCAAATCTTCCCTATCCCCATCTCTGGTGACTTCCTTCCTGGGCATGAATCTGGATACTGTTCAGGCCAGGATCTTTCTTCCTCAGCAGAAGGTGGACTCTTTGCAAGCTCTAGTTCACTCCCTTCTGTCATGCCCTCACCCCTCCATCCGGCAGGGGATGCAGCTAGTGGGGCAGATGGTGTCCTGCTTCGAGGCGGTTCCCTATGTGCAGTTTCACATGAGACCTCTTCAACTCCATCTCCTATCAGTCTGGGACAAGAGTCCCCTGTCTCTGGATCAGGCTTTCATTCTGTCCCCTCTTGTCTGGCGGTCCCGCTTGTGGTGGCTGGACTCGAGGAACCTGTTGGGGGGCAGATCCTTCCTGGCCCCCTGTTGGGAGACAGTCACCACGGATGCCATTCTGACAGGTTGGGGGGTCTTCTGGAAGACCAATTCCAGGGGCTGTGCGGCCCTCAGGAGGCCCATGCTCCTATCAACATCCTGGAACTAAGGGCGGTCAGGTTGATTCTGGCCCGTTTGACTCCTCACCTTCAGGGCCGGCCGGTCCAAGTACACTCAGACAACCAGACGGCGGTTGCCTAAATAAATCATCAGTGAGGGGCTCGGAGCAAGAGTGCCCTCAGGGAAGTGTCCATGATTCTCTCTTGGGCGGAGGACAATGTTCCTTGCATTTCAGCTGTGTACATTCCGGGGGTGGAGAATCTGGAGGCAGACTCTCTGAGCAGGGGGACCTCTCGCCTGGGGGAATGGTCTCTCAGCAGCGAGGTCTTCCTATCCTTATGTCACCGCTGGGGGGTGCCGGACATGTATCTGTTTGCATCTCGCCACAATCACAAGCTCCCAGTCTTTGTTTCTCGGTCCCAGGATACTCTGGCCGTGGCCGTGGATGCTTTGACTCTATCCTGGTAGGGGTTCCGTCTCCTGTATATTTTTCCTCCATTCCCTCTGCTGGGCAGGGTTCTGTGCAAGTTGGTTCAAGAAAGGGTGCCAGCAATCCTGGTGGCCCCCCGCTGGCCAAGACAGGTGGGATTGGCAGACATCGTTCAACTAGCAGTCGATCATTACGCTCTGCCCATGGTCCCGGACCTTCTCACTCAGGGACAGCTTTGCCATCCCAATTTACAAACGCTGGCTTTGACGGCCTGGCTGCTGAAACCTCCATCTTGATGGAAGAAGGGCTTTCTGTCTCTGTAGTCAATACCTTGATCAGGGCTAGGAAGAAATCTTCCTCCTCCATTTACTATAGGATTTGGCGGGTCTACATTGACTGGTGTGAGTCTAAGGTCCTTCCCTGTTGTGTTTTCTCCAATCCTAGGATCCTGGAATTTCTTCAACATGGTTTGGATCTGGGACTTCAGCTCAGCACTTTCAATGGTCATGTTTCTGCCTTGGCTGTTTTCTTCCAGAGGTCTTTCGCTCAACATCCTCTTGTCAAGACCTTCTTCCAGGGGGTTGCTCATGTGCGTCCCCTCCGTAAGCCTCTGTTGCCAGTCTGGGATTTGAATTTGTTTTTGTCTGCCCTTCAGGGCCCTCCATTTGAGCCTGTGCATGAGGCTGCTCTGTCTGTTCTTACTCTTAAGGTTGCCTTTTTAGTGGCTACCACCTCTGTCAGGCGGGCCTCAGAGTTGGTGGCCCTTTCTATTCAGGCCCCCTACTTTGAGAGACATCTGGACAAGGTGGTTTTCAGATTTAAAACGGATTTCTTGCCTAAGGTTGTCTCTGCCTTCCACCTTAATCAGGACATTGTGCTTCCTTCCTTGTGCCCTAATCCTGGTAACTCCAAGGAGAGGGCCTTGCATTCTATGGACGTGGTCAGGAATTTGAAGTTCTGCCTGCGCCCTTCAGGAAGACTTATGCTTTGTTTGAGGTACTTTCGGGTCCCAAGAAGGGTTTGTCTCCTGCTAAGTCTACTATTAGCAAGTGGATTCGTCAGGCCATTTTTAGGGCCTACTCTGCTAGGGGAAAGGAGCCCCCTTTTCGTGTTACGGCTCATTCCACCCGTGCTGTTGGGGCTTCCTGGGCCTTTCAGCACCAGGCTCCTGTTGAACAAGTTTGTAAGGCTGCTACTTGGTCTTCTGTTCATATCTTTTCCAAGTTTTACAAGGTTGATGTTCGGGCCTCAGCGGATGCTGTTTTTGGCCGCAAAGTTCTGCAGGCGGCAGTGGTTTGAACTGCACGTTGTTGCTTCTGGGGATCCCATCCTATTTATGGACACTGCTATTGGATGTCCCATCTGTTATGAATCATTATCTGGACCAGGACGTGCTACATACTTAGAATAATACAATTCTGTGATTACTCACCTTGTAGAATTGGTATTATAAGTATGCAGCACGTCCTGCTCCACCCCACCCTGATTGCATTATCTTGGATCCTCTGTATGGTGATTGTTATCCTTGTTAAATTGTTACTGATTATTGGCTTCTCCTGGTTCTCCTTACTGCTTTTCAATACTGGGGAATTTGTGGGAGGTCCCGGGTATATATGGGACCGGGAGGGGCCTCTTTTTGCCATCTCTGCAGCCCAGCGCCCTCTAGCGGAAGTAATTCCCATCTTTTATGAATCATTATCTGGAGCAGGACGTGCTGCATACTTATAATACCAATTCTACAAGGTGATTAATCACAGAATTGTATTTTTACAGCCATTTTTGGGTACTCCAAACCAAACTTTTGCGTCACATTTAGACCAAACTTACCAAACCTGAACTTCTACAGGTTCACTCATTACTAGTAGTCTAAAATAACAACAACAAAACTGAGCTTTTCTGAAGGATATTGGAAAGTTTTATTGTCACTTAAGAGAACTGATGTCCGTTACATTCAAGGATACCACCTGGAATCTAAAAATAATGATGGAAGGAGATTCCCCAGTATTTTTTTCTTCTTGAGGTCTACCTGAATTGCCACAGCTCCTCACTTAATCTTCAGGGAAGCAGAAAATATAGGGGGAACAATGTAACCTCTTGTGTTCAAACAGAAGGAAGGAAAAAAAAATATTTGTTTTTTGGGAAGCGCTTTTGATCAAAAAGAAATGCTGCGACTTGTTTTGAGAGGCTTGCTGAAAGGGAAAAATATATGGTAGAGGTTATTGGGTAAGGAAGAAGAGCCAGATGGAAAAAATCTCAGTCTTTCTTATTGTCGTGCTAGAGGTGGTTACCCTCTAGTAAGTTTGGTCTTGACTGTTCAGGTGGCCAATTATATGCACTTTTCTCAGCCTTCTGATTTATAAGGTAATGTGATGAAATAAATAAATAGAGAATGTAAAAACAAACGTTGCCTGAAGAAAGGTATGTTCATTTCATATAAAGGAAAGGGCACCTACCAGCGCAGCCCGTAGGTTGAGAAACCTTTCCTGGGCCCCTGGTGAATACCCACTCCTGTAAATTAACACGTTTTCGACCTGCTTTAAATGGCAATGTTTAAACAAAACAACTCTGGGTTTGTAGCCATTTGGCTTTGGGTGAGCTTTCAGAAAGAGAGGACGGTTACTCTAACTATAAAGCAATAGAGAGGGTCTTTGTAAGGCTTCATCCAGGTCCCTCACTGCACCTTGTGCAGCATCGTGCTCTCGTTAAGCTTCTCTTCCTGTCTCCCTCTGTAGTGGTGACGCCTCTGCCATCAGTCATGATGAGCTGCCACACCCTTCTCCATTGCAGTGAATAGAGGAGGTGTGGCAGCTCACCGTGACTGATGGCGTCGGACTGATTCGCCACGCCGGAGAAGCAAGAGATCTTGATGAAGCTTCAGGTAAGTTCTACAGCCCCAGACTAGGAGTGACGGTCTGCGAGCGAGAAAAGATGAGTATAGCTTTTTTTTATGTTTTGACTTAAAATTGACTTTAATAAAAATAAGCACACAGCACCTCACTAGAGCAGTTGGCCTTTAAGATTGGATTACCTAAAAGCTGCACAACCATATTATCATTGTGCTGATTCTTTATCTATATATCCTGATTTGAGAAATATGCATGGAACACTGACTATCATCTAGGGCAGTGGTACTCAAAAACTCTTTGTAGAGGTCCACTCGTAGCAGTATGCCGCAAGCTGAAGGTCCAGAATCGGGGGTAGGTTAAAATCAGTGCACCAGGGGGCTATATATTCCAACGCATAACTAAATAAAGGTTGCTTGCCCACCCCCCCCCTCCCTCCAGCATTATATCTATTAGGAATTGAGAGGAAAACAAACAGCAACTTATTTTTTGTTTGACCATGTGGGATCTACAGCTCTTACTTTTGGTGCATTGATTTTAAAGAAGCTAAGATGAGAGAGCTGGCTGCGGCAGAGCTGGGAAGGATAGTTGGGGCGGAGTTGGGAAAAGAGAGATGCATGGAACAGAGCTGGGAAAAGAGAGATGAATGGGACAGAGCTGGGAAAAGAGAGATGGATGGGACAGAGCTGGGAAAAGAGAGATGAATGGGACAGAGCTAGGAAAAGAGAGATGAATGGGACAGAGCTGGGAAAAGAGAGATGAATGGGACAGAGCTGGGAAAAGAGAGATGGATGGGACAGAGCTGGGAAAAGAGAGATGAATGGGACAGAGCTGGGAAAACAGAGATGAATGGGACAGAGCTGGGGAAAGAGAGAGATGGATGGGACAGAGCTGGGAAAAGAGAGATGAATGAGACAGAGCTAGGAAAAGAGAGATGAATGGGACAGAGCTGGGAAAACAGAGATGAATGGGACAGAGCTGGGGAAAGAGAGATACATGGAAAAGAGAGATGGAATAGAACAGAGCTGGGAAAGAGAGAGATGGGATGGGACAGAGCTGGGAAAGAGAGAGATTGTATGGGACAGAGCTGGGAAAGAGAGAGATGGGATGGGACAGAGCTGGAAAAGAGAGATGGGATGGGACAGAGCTGGAAAAGAGAGATATATGGGACAGAGATGGAAAAAGAGAGAGAGATAGGATGGGACAGAGCAGGGACTATAGAGAGATGGTATGGGATAGAGCTGGGACTAGAGATAGATGGGATGGGACAGAGCTGGGAAAGAGAGAGATGGGATGGAACAGGGCTGGGAAATGAGAGCGATGGGATGGGACAGAGCTGGGAAAAGAGAGCGATGGGATGGGACAGAGCTGGGAAAAGAGAGCAATGGGATGGGACAGAGCTGGGAAAAGAGAGGGATGAGATGGGACAGAGCTGGGAAAAGAGAGAGATGGGATGGGACAGAGCTGGCAAAAGAGAGAGATGGGATGGGACAGAGCTGGGAAAAGAGAGAGATGGGATGGGACAGAGCTGCAAAAGAGAGGGATGGGATGGAACAGAGCTGGTAAAAGAGAGAGATGGGATGGGACAGAGCAGGAAAAGAGAGAGATGGGATGGGGCAGATCTGGGAAAAGAGATAGATAGGATGGGATAGAGAAGGGAAAGAGAGAGATGAGATGGGATAGAGCTGGAAAAGAGAGAGATGCAAGGGACAGAGCTGGGAAAGAGAGAGATGGGATGGGACAGAGCTGGAAAAAGAGAGAGATGGGATGGGACAGAGCTGGGAAAAGAGAGAGATGGGATGGGACAGAGCTGGGGAAAGAGAGAGATGGGATGGGACAGAGCTGGAAAAAGAGAGAGATGGGATGGGACAGAGCTGGGAAAAGAGAGAGATGGGATGGGACAGAGCTGGGAAAAAGAGAGAGATGGGATGGGACAGAGCTGGGAAAAGAGAGAGATGGGATGGGACAGAGCTGGGAAAAGAGAGAGATGGGATGGGACAGAGATGGGAAAAGAGAGATGTATGGGACTGTGATGGGAAAAGAGAGAGTTCGGATGGGACAGAGCTGGAAAAAGAGAGATGGGATGGGACAGAGCTGGGAAAAGAGAGAGATGGGATGGGACAGAGCTGGGAAAAGAGAGATGCATGGGACAGAGATGGGAAAAGAGAGATGTATGGGACTGTGATGGGAAAAGAGAGAGTTGGGATGGGACAGAGCTGGTAAAAGAGAGATGGGATGGGACAGAGCTGGAAAAAGAGAGAGATGAGATGGGACAGAGCTGGGAAAAGAGGGAGATGGGATGGGACAGAGATGGGAAAAGAGAGAGATGAGATGGGACAGAGCTGGGAAAAGAGGGAGATGGGATGGGACAGTGCTGGGAAAGAGAGAGATGGGATGGGGCAGTGCTGGGAAAAGAGAGATACATGGGACAGAGCTGGAAAAAGAGAGACATGAGATTGGACAGAGCTAGGAAAAGAGAGAGAGATGGGATGGGACAGAGCTGGGAAAAGAGAGAGATGGGATGGGACAGAGCTAGGAAAAGAGAGAGATGGGATGGGACAGAGCTGGGAAAAGAGAGAGATGGGATGGGACAGAGCTAGGAAAAGAGAGAGATGGGATGGGACAGAGCTAGGAAAAGAGAGAGATGGGATGGGACAGAGCTGGGAAAAGAGAGAGATGGGATGGGACGGAGCTGGGAAAAGAGAGAGATGGGATGGGACAGAGCTAGGAAAAGAGAGGATGGGATGGGACAGAGCTGGGAAAAGAGAGAGATGGGATGGGACAGAGCTGGAAAAAGAGAGAGATGGGATGGGACAGAGCTGGGAAAAGAGAGAGATGGGATGGGACAGAGCTAGGAAAAGAGAGAGATGGGATGGGACAGAGCTAGGAAAAGAGAGAGATGGGATGGGACAGAGCTGGAAAAAGAGAGAGATGGGATGGGACAGAGCTGGGAAAAGAGAGAGATGGGATGGGACAGAGCTAGGAAAAGAGAGAGATGGGATGGGACAGAGCTAGGAAAAGAGGGAGATGGGATGGGACAGAGCTGGGAAAAGAGAGAGATGGGATGGGACAGAGCTGGGAAAAGAGAGAGATGGGATGGGACAGAGCTGGGAAAAGAGAGAGATGGGATGGGACAGAGCTGGGAAAAGAGAAAGATGGAATGGGACAGAGCTGGGAAAAGAGAGAGATGGGAAGGGACAGAGCTGGGAAAAGAGAGAGATGGGATGGGACAGAGCTGGGAAAAGAGAGAGATGGGATGGGATGGGACAGAGCTGGGAAAAGAGAAAGATGGGATGGGACAGAGCTGGGAAAAGAGAGAGATGGGAAGGGACTGAGCTGGGAAAAGAGAGAGATGGGATGGGACAGAGCTGGGAAAAGAGAGAGATGGGATGGGACAGAGCTGGGAAAAGAGAGAGATGGAATGGGACAGAGCTGGGAAAAGAGACATGTATGGGATGGGACAGAGCTGGGAAAAGAGAGACGGGATGGGACAGAGCTGGGAAAAGAGAGAGAGATGGGATGGGACAGAGCTGGAAAAGAGAGAGAAGGGAGGGGAAAGAGCTGAGAACAGAGAGAGATGGGATGGGACAGAGATGGAAAAAGAGAGATGGATGGGACAGAGCTGGGAAAAGAGAGATGGGATGGGACAGAGCTGGGAAAAGAGAGAGATGGGATGGGACAGAGCTGGAAAAAGAGAGATGGGATGGGACAGAGCTGGGAAAAGAGAGACGGGATGGGACAGAGCTGTGAAAAGAGAGAGAGATGGGATGGTACCGAGCTGGGAAAAGGGAGAGATGGGATGGGACAGGGCTGGGAAAAGAGAGATGGATGGGACAGAGCTGGGAAAAGAGAGAGATGGGATGGGACAGAGCTAGGAAAAGAGAGAGATGGGATGGGACAGAGCTGGGAAAAGAGAGAGATGGAATGGGACAGAGCTAGGAAAAGAGAGAGATGGGATGGGACAGAGCTGGGAAAAGAGAGAGATGGGATGGGACAGAGCTGGGAAAAGAGAGAGATGGGAAGGGACAGAGCTGGGAAAAGAGAGAGATGGGATGGGACAGAGCTGGGAAAAGAGAGAGATGGGATGTGACAGAGCTAGGAAAAGAGAGAGATGGGAAGGGAAAGAGCTGGGAAAAGAGAGAGATGGGATGGGACAGAGCTGGGAAAAGAGAGAGATGGGATGGGACAGAGCTGGGAAAAGAGAGAGATGGGATGGGACAGAGCTAGGAAAAGAGAGAGATGGGATGGGACAGAGCTGGGAAAAGAGAGAGATGGGATGGGACAGAGCTGGGAAAAGAGAGAGATGGGAAGGGACAGAGCTGGGAAAAGAGAGAGATGGGATGGGACAGAGCTGGGAAAAGAGAAAGATGGGATGGGACAGAGCTGGGAAAAGAGAGAGATGGGAAGGGACTGAGCTGGGAAAAGAGAGAGATGGGATGGGACAGAGCTGGGAAAAGAGAGAGATGGAATGTGACAGAGCTGGGAAAAGAGAGATGTATGGGATGGGACAGAGCTGGGAAAAAGAGAGAGATGGGATGGGACAGAGCTGGGAAAAGAGAGAGATGGGATGGGACAGAGCTGGGAAAAGAGAGAGATGGGATTGGACAGAGCAGGAATAGAGAGAGATGGGATGGGACAGAGCTGGGAAAAGAGAGAGATGGGATGGGACAGAGATGGGAAAAGAGAGAGATGGGATGGGACAGAGCTGGGAAAAGAGAGAGATGGGATGGGACAGAGCTGGGAAAAGAGAGAGATGGGATGGGACAGAGCAGGAATAGAGAGAAATGGGATGGGACAGAGCTGGAAAAGAGAGAGAAGGGAGGGGAAAGAGCTGAGAACAGAGAGAGATGGGATGGGACAGAGCTGGGAAAAGAGAGAGATGGGATGGGACAGAGCTGGGAAAAGAGAGAGATGGGATGGGACAGAGCTGGGGAAAGAGAGAGATGGGATGGGACAGAGCTGGAAAAAGAGAGAGATGGGATGGGACAGAGCTGGGAAAAGATAGAGATGGGATGGGACAGGGCTGGAAAAGAGAGAGATGGGATGGGACAGAGCTGGAAAAAGAGAGAGATGGGATGGGACAGAGCTGGGAAAAGAGAGAGATGGGATGGGACAGAGCTGGGAAAGAGAAAGATGGGATGGGACAGAGATGGGAAAAGAGAGATGTATGGGACTGTGATGGGAAAAGAGAGAGTTCGGATGGGACAGAGCTGGTAAAAGAGAGATGGGATGGGACAGAGCTGGGAAAAGAGAGAGATGGGATGGGACAGAGCTGGGAAAAGAGAGATGCATGGGACAGAGATGGGAAAAGAGAGATGTATGGGACTGTGATGGGAAAAGAGAGAGTTGGGATGGGACAGAGATGGTAAAAGAGAGATGGGATGGGACAGAGCTGGAAAAAGAGAGAGATGAGATGGGACAGAGCTGGGAAAAGAGGGAGATGGGATGGGACAGAGATGGGAAAAGAGAGAGATGGAATGGGACAGAGCTGGGAAAAGAGGGAGATGGGATGGGACAGAGCTGGGAAAGAGAGAGATGGGATGGGGCAGTGCTGGGAAAAGAGAGATGCATGGGACAGAGCTGGGAAAAGAGAGAGATGAGATTGGACAGAGCTAGGAAAAGAGAGAGAGATGGGATGGGACAGAGCTAGGAAAAGAGAGAGATGGGATGGGACAGAGCTAGGAAAAGAGAGAGATGGGATGGGACAGAGCTAGGAAAAGAGAGAGAGAGATGGGATGGGACAGAGCTGGGAAAAGAGAGAGATGGGATGGGACAGAGCTGGGAAAAGAGAGAGATGGGATGGGACAGAGCTGGGAAAAGAGAGAGATGGGATGGGACAGAGCTGGGAAAAGAGAGAGATGGGATGGGACAGAGCAGGAATAGAGAGAGATGGGATGGGACAGAGCTGGAAAAGAGAGAGAAGGGAGGGGAAAGTGCTGAGAACAGAGAGAGATGGGATGGGACAGAGCTGGGAAAAGAGAGAGATGGGATGGGACAGAGCTGGAAAAGAGAGAGAAGGGAGGGGAAAGAGCTGAGAACAGAGAGAGATGGGATGGGACAGAGATGGGAAAAGAGAGAGATGGGATGGGACAGAGCTGGGAAAAGAGAGAGATGGGATGGGATAGAGCTGGAAAAAGAGAGAGATGCGATGGGACAGAGCTGGGAAAAGAGAGAGATGGGATGGGGCAGAGCTGGGAAAAGAGAGAGATGGGATGGGACAGAGCTGGGAAAAGAGAGAGATGGGATGGGACAGAGCTGGGAAAAGAGAGAGATGGGATGGGACAGAGCTGGGAAAAGAGAGAGATGGGATGGGACAGAGCTGGGAAAAGAGAGAGATGGATGGGACAGAGCAGGAAAAGAGAGAGATGGGATGGGACAGAGCTGGGGAAAGAGAGAGATGGGATGGGACAAAGCTGGAAAAGAGAGAGATGGGATGGGGCAGAGCTAGGAAAAGAGAGAGATGGGATGGGACAGAGCTGGAAAAAGAGAGAGATGGGATGGGACAGAGCTGGGGAAAGAGAGAGATGGGATGGGACAAAGCTGGAAAAGAGAGAGATGGGATGGTGCAGAGCTAGGAAAAGAGAGAGATGGGATGGGACAGAGCTGGAAAAAGAGAGAGATGGGATGGGGCAGAGCTGGGAAAAGAGAGATGGGAAAATAGAAACACAGAGAAAAGAGAAAATCACCATTCCATGTAATCAGAACAGAGCAGATATACACAACGGCCCAGCAATAGAAGTGACTCCGGGGCCCAGCAATAGAAGTGACTCCGGGGCCCAGCAATAGAAGTGACTCTGGGGCTCAGCAATAGAAGTGACTCCAGGGCCCAGCAATAGAAGTGACTCCGGGGCCCAGAAATAGAAATGATTCCGGGGCCCAGAAATAGAAGTGACTCCAGGGCCCAGCAATAGAAGTGACTCCGGGGCCCAGCAATAGAAATGATTCCGGGGCCCAGAAACAGAAGTGACTCCAGGGCCCAGCAATAGAAGTGACTCCAGGGCCCAGCAATAGAAATGACTCCAGGGCCCAGCAATTGAAGTTACTCCGGGGCCCAGCAATAGAAGTGACTCCAGGGCCCAGCAATAGAAGTGACTCCAGGGCTCAGCAATAGAAGTGACTCCAGGGCCCAGCAATAGAAGTGACTCCAGGGCCCAGCAATAGAAGTGACTCCAGGGCCCAGCAATAGAAGTGACTCCAGGGCCCAGCAATAGAAGTGACTCCAGGGCCAGGCAATAGAAGTGACTCCGGGGCCCAGCAACAGAAGTGACTTCAGGGCCCAGCAATAGAAGTGACCCCGGGGCCCAGCAATAAAAGTATATCATTTCAGGTGACCCACGTCCCTCACCTATTATTTCAGGTGACCCACGCCCCTCACTTATCATTTCAGGTGACCCACACCCCCCACCTATCATTTCAGCTGACCCACATCCCTCACCTATCATTTCAGGTGACCCAAGTCCCTCACCTATCATTTCTGGTGACCCACGCCCCTTACCTATCATTTCAGGTGACCCAAGTCCCTCACCTATCATTTCAGGTGACCCACGTCCCTCACCTATCGCTCCACTGGCCTTTGCCCCCACCTATCGCTGACAGACCCACACCCCTCAGCTAAACCCCCAACCAACCACTAACCCAAACCCCTCACCTATTCCTCTACAGCTCCACACCCCTGTCCTACAGCTATTGGTGACCCACACCCCTCACTAATCCTTTTTCTGCCCCTCACCCCTCACATAACCCTAAAACTGGTCCTGCCTACAGACCCTGGTTTGGAGCTGCACCCTGCCCCCCTCCTCAGTCTCACTGCAGTAAGCTCTGCCCCCAGGAGCGCAGCCAAACCCATTACCCACCTCCAGGGGCTTAAATCGGAAGTTCCTCCCACAACTGACCTTCCGGATGATACAATCTGCCATCACCTTCTGCTCATACAGAGAGTGCGGGGTGCTGCAGGGATGGGGGACAGGAAGCAGGGTGCACAGTCCCAATAAATAACGGTGATCACAGATGCATTGAGCAGTGATCAGTGTGGTGCAGGTGAGTATCGGGTGCCCCCCCGCGCTCTCATTATTCCGGGGTCAGGCGCGAGGAGAAGGCAAAGTGGCGGCACCAGCTGTTCCGGTGATAAAATCTGCAGCGCACAAACTTTCATTAAGGCGGCCTCATAAAACGCAGAGAAATTGCTGAAGCAGTAACCTGCTCGCTTTACTGCCAGCGGTAAATCTGCCGCCCGCCCGCTAGCGAGCCATCCCAGAAGGTCGCACTAACCTTTCCCCCAGTGCCTCAGCCCCAATCCTCACAAAGCCGGGCCCCCTCCCCACAATATCCCAACCGGGCCAGGCCCCCTCCCCACAATATCCCAACCGGGCCAGGCCCCCTCCCCACAATATCACGGCCGGGCCCCCTTCCCCACAATATCACAACCAGGTCGGGTCCCCCTCCCCGCAATATCAAAACTGAGCCGGGCCCTCTCCCCACAATATCACAACCGGGCCGGACCCCCTCCCCACCATATCACAACCGGGCCGAGCCCCCTCCTCACAAGGCCGGGCCCCCTCCTCACAATATCACAATTGGGCCGGGCCCTTTCCCACAATATCACAACCGGGCTGGGCCCCCTCCCCACAATATCACAACCAGGTCGGGTCCCCCTCCCCACAATATCACAACTGGGCCAGGCCCCCTCCCCACAATATCACAACCGGGCCGGGCCCCCTACTCACAAAGCCGGGCCCCCTCCTCACAGTATCACAATTGGGCAGGGCCCCCTCCCCACAATATTACAACTGGGCCAGGCCCCCTCCCCACAATATCACAACCAGGTCGGGTCCCCCTCCCCACAATATCACAACTGGGCCGGGCCCCCTCCCCACAATATCACAACCGGGCCGGGCCCCCTCCCCACAAAATCACAACCGGGCCGGGCCCCCTCCCCACAATATCACAACCAGGTCGGGTCCCCCTCCCCGCAATATCACAACTGGGCCAGGCCCCCTCCCCACAATATCACAACCGGGCCGGGCCCCCTACTCACAAAGCCGGGCCCCCTCCTCACAGTATCACGACCGGGCCGGGCCCCCTCGCCACAATATCACAACCGGGCCGGGCCCCCTCGCCACAATATCACAACCGGGCCGGGCCCCCTCCCCACAATATCACAACTGGGCCGGGCCCCCTCCCCACAAAATCACAACCAGGCTGGGCCCCCTCCCCACAATATCACAACCAGGTCGGGTCCCCCTCCCCGCAATATCACAACTGGGCCAGGCCCCCTCCCCACAATATCACAACCGGGCCGGGCCCCCTACTCACAAAGCCGGGCCCCCTCCTCACAGTATCACAATTGGGCCGGGCCCCCTCGCCACAATATCACAACCGGGCCGGGCCCCCTCCCCACAATATCACAACCGGGCCGGGCCCCCTCCCCACAATGTCACAACCGGGCCGGGCCCCTTCCCCACAATATCACAACCAGGCCGGGCCCCCTCCCCACAATATCACAACTGGGCCAGGCCCCCTCCCCACAATATCACAACCGGGCCGGACCCCCTCCCCACCATATAACAACTGGGCCGGGCCCCCTACTCACAGAGCCGGGCCCCCTCCTCACAATATCACAATTGGGTCGGGCCCCTCCCCACAGTATCATAATTGGGCCGGGCCCCTCCCCACAATATCACAATCGGGCCGGGCCCGCTCCCCACAATATCACAACCAGGTCAGGACCCCCCTCCCCACAATATCACAACTGGGCCGGGCCCCTCCCCACAATATCACAACCAGGCCGGGCCCCCTCCCCACGATATCACAACCGGACCGAGCCCCTTCCCCACAATATCACAACTGGGCGGGTCCCCCTCCCCACAATATCACAGCTGGGCCAGGCCCCCTCCCCACAATATCACAACCGGGCCGGGCCCCCTCCTCACAAAGCCGGGCCCCCTCCTCACAATATAACAATTGTGCCGGGCCCCCTCCCCACAATATCACAATTGGGCCGGGCCCCCTCCCCACAATATCACAACCGGGCCGGGCCCCCTCCCCACAGTATCACGACCGGGCTGGGCCCCCTCCCCACAATGTCACAACCGGGCCAGACCCCCTTCCCACAATATCACAACCAGGCCGGGCCCCCTCTCCACAATATCACAACCGGGCCGGACCCCCTCCCCACCATATCACAACCGGGCTGGGCCCCCTCCTCATAAAGCCAGTCCCCCTCCTCACAATATCACAATTGGGCCGGGCCCCCTCCCCACAATATCACAACTGGCCCGGGCCCCCTCCCCACAATTTCACAACCAGGCCGGGACCTCTTCCCCACAATACCACAACTGGGCCAGGCCCCCTCCCCACAATATCACAACTGGGCCGGGCTCCCTTCCCACAATATCACAACCGGGCCGGTCCCCCTCCCCACAATATCACAGCCAGGCCGGGCCCCCTCCCCACAATATCACAACCGGGCCGGGCACCCTCCCCACAATATCACAACCGGGCCGGGCCCGCTCCCCACAATATCACAACCAGGTCGGGTCCCCCCTCCCCACAATATCACAACTGAGCCGGGCCCCTCCCCACAATATCACAACCAGGCCGGGCCCCCTCCCCACGATATCACAACCGGACCGAGCCCCTTCCCCACAATATCACAACTGGGCTGGGTCCTCTCCACATAATATCACAACCGGGCCGGGCCCCCTCCCCACAATATCACAACCGGGCCAGGCACCCTCCCCACAATATCACAACGGGGCCAGGCCCGCTCCCCACAATATCACAACCTGGTTGGGTCCCCCTCCCCACAATATCACAACTGGGCCAGGCCCCTCCCCACAATATCACAACTGGGCCGGGCCCCCTCCTCACAGAGCCGGGCCTCCTCCCCACGATATCACAACCGGGCCCCCTCCCCACAATATCACAACCGGGCCGGGCCCCCTCCCCACAGTATCACAACCGGGCCGGGCCCCCTCCCCACAATATCACAACTGGGCCAGGCCCCCTCCCCACATTATCACAACCAGGCTGGGCCCCCTCCCCACAATAACACAACCGGGCCAGGCCCCCTCCCCACAATATCACAACTAGGCCGGGCCCCCTCCCCACAGTATCACAACTGGTCCAGGCCACCTCCCCACAATATCACTAATAGCTCAATAGCTTCTGACTCCCATCACTGCCCTGTGTCCAGCATCATGGAGAGCTCCTGACTCCCCGCCCTGTGTCCAGCATCATGGAGAGCTTCTGACTCCCATCACTGCCCTGTGTCCAGCATCATGGAGAGCTTCTGACTCCCATCACTGCCCTGTGTCCAGCATCATGGAGAGCTCCTGACTCCCATCACTGTTCTGTGTCCAGCATCATGGAGAGCTCCTGACTCCCATCACTGCCCTGTGTCCAGCATCATGGAGAGCTCCTGACTACGCGCCCTGTGTCCAGCATCATGGAGAGCTCCTGACTCCCGACCCTGTGTCCTGCACCATGAAGAGCTCCTGACTCCCATCACTACCCTGTGTCCAGCATCATGGAGAGCTCCTGACTCCCATCACTGCTCTGTGTCCAGCATCATGGAGAGCTCCTGTCTCCCATCACTGCCCTGTGTCCAGCACCATGGAGAGCTCCTGACTCCCATCATTGTCCTGTGTCCAGCACCATGGAGAGCTCCTGACCCCCCGCCCTGTGTCCAACATCATGGAGAGCTCCTGACTCCCATCACTGCCCTGTGTCCAGCATCATGGAGAGCTCCTGACTCAGATCACTGCTCTGTGTCCAGTAATATGGAGAGTTCCTGACTCCCATCACTGCCCTGTGTATAGCATCATGGAGGGATCCTGCCCCCCCCCCCTGCCCTGTGTCCAGCACCATGGAGAGCTCCTGTCTGCCATCACTGCCCTGTGTCCAGCACCATGGAGAGCTCCTGACTCCCATCATTGCCCTGTGTCCAGCACCATGGAGAGCTTCAGACTCCCGGCCCTGTGTCCTGCACCATGGAGAGCTCCTGCCCCCCCGCCCTGTGTCCAACATCATGGAGAGCTCCTGACTCCCATCACTGCCATGTGTCCAGCATCATGGAGAGCTCCTGACTCCCATCACTGCTCTGTGTCCAGCATCATGGAGAGCTCCTGACTCCCATCACTGCTCTGTGTCAAGCATTATGGAGAGCTCCTGTCTCTCGGCCCTCTGTCCTGCACCATGGAGAGCTCCTGACTCCCATCATTGCCCTGTGTCCAGCACCATGGAGAGCTCCTGACTCCCGGCCCTGTGTCCAGCATCATAGAGAGCTCCTGACTCCCATCACGGCCCTGTGTCCAGCATCATGGAGAGCTCCTGACTCCCATCACTGTCCTGTGTCCAGCATCATGGAGAGCTTCTGGCTCCTTGCCCAGCATCATGGAGAGCTCCTGACTCCCATCACTGCCCTGTGTCCAGCATCATGGAGAGCTCTTGACTCCCCGCCCTGTGTCCAGCATCATGGAGAGCTCCTGACCCCCATCACTACTGTACCGTAAAGGTACCGTCTCCGAGCAGCAGCTATTGGCCAGTGTCAGTAAGTAAAGGTACCGCCTCTGAGCAGCAGCCATTGGCCAGGGTCAGTAAGTAAATGTACTGCCTCTGAGCAGCAGCCATTGGCCAACGTCAGTAAGTAAAGGTACCGCCTCCGAGCAGCAGCCATTGGCCAGCGTCATTAAGTAAATGTACCGCCTCTGAGAAGCAGCCATTGGCCAGCGTCAGTAAGTAAAAGGTACCGCCTCCGAGCATCAGCCATTGGCCAGCGTCAGTAAGTAAAAGGTACCGCCTCAGAGCAGCAGCAATTGGCCAGCGTCAGTAAGTAAAGGTACCGCCTCTGAGCAGCAGCCGTTGGCCAGCGTCAGTAAGTAAAGGTACCGCCTCCGAGCAGCAGCCATTGGCCAATGTCAGTAAGTAAAGGTACCGCCTCCGAGCAGCAGCCATTGGCCAATGTCAGTAAGTAAAGGTACCGCCTCTGAGCAGCAGCCATTGGCCAATGTCAGTAAGTAAAGGTACCGTCTCCGAGCAGCAGCTATTGGCCAGCGTCAGTAAGTAAAGGTACCGCCTCTAAGCAGCTACCATTGGCCAGCGTCAGCAAGTAAATGTACTGCCTCTGAGCAGCAGCCATTGGCCAGCGTCAGTAAGTAAATGTACTGCCTCTGAGAAGCAGCCATTGGCCAGCGTCAGTAAGTAAAGGTACCGCCTCCGAGCATCAGCTATTGGCCAGCGTCAGTAAGTAAAGGTACCACCTCTGAGCAGCAGCCATTGGCCAGCGTCAGTAAGTAAAGGTACCGCCTCTGAGCAGCAGCCATTGGCCAGCGTCAGTAAGTAAAGGTACCACCTCTGAGCAGCAGCCATTGGCCAGCGTCAGTAAGTAAAGGTACCGCCTCTGAGCAGCAGCCATTGGCCAGCGTCAGTAAGTAAAGGTACCGCCTCCGAGCAGCAGCCATTGGCCAGCGTCAGTAAGTAAAGGTACCTCCTCCGAGCAGCAGCCATTGGCGCCATGGCGATGGATTGTGGGCGGGGTCAGCAGGCTGCCATCAGGTATGACGGGATCAGGGCATCCCGAGAGGAGCACAAGCACTGGAGGCGGTGTAGCCATGGTAACAGGAGGCTGAGGGATTTGAGCAGTGATTGGCTGGCGGCAGCGCCGCGGGTGATGGGAGGGGCATGAGGGAGGTTTTACTGCCACCCCATAAATCTGTTGCCCGCAGGAAATTTTCATTTAAACTGAGAAGCGAGTGCCAGGCCGTAAGTTAGCCGCCAGCAGCCGTCATGGCCGCCCATTACCAGCCACTCAACAGGCCATGATGGGCCCGGGGCCAGGGAGCTGAATTAAAGAGGACCTGAAACCCTCTGTGGACCCTCTCTAGCTCTTTCTTGGCCCTCTGTGGCCCCTTTCTAGCTCTTTCTTAGCCCTCTGTGGCCCTCGAGCTCTTTCCTGACCCTCTGTGGCCCCTTTAGCTCTTTTTTGGCCCTCTCTGGTCCCTCTAGCTCACTCTCAGCCCTCTGTGGCCCCGCTCTAGCTCATTCTCGGCCTTCTGTAGTCCCTCTAGCTCATTCTCGGCCCCTTTAGCTCTTTCTTGGCCCTCTCTAGCTCTTACTTGGCCCCTTTCAGCTCATTATTGGCCCTCTGTAGCCCCTCTCTAGCTTTTTCTTGGCCCCTTTTGCCTCTTCCTTGGCCCCCTGTGGCCCCTCTCTAGCTCTTTCTTGGCCCTCTGTGGCCCTCGAGCTCTTTCCTGACCCTCTGTGGCCCCTTTAGCTCTTTCTTGGCCCTCTGTGGTCCCTCTAGCTCACTCTCAGCCCTCTGTGGCCCTGCTCTAGTTCATTCTCGGCCTTCTGTAGCCCTTCTAGCTCATTCTCGGCCCTCTGTGGAACCTCTAGCTCGTTCTTGGCCCTCTCTAGCTCTTACTTGGTCCCTTTCAGCTCATTATTGGCCCTCTGTGGCCCCTCTAGCTCATTCTTGGCCCTCTGGCTCATTCTTGACCCTCTGTTGCCCCTCCCTTGCTCTTTCTTGGCCCTCTGTGGCCCCTCTCTAGCTCTTTCTTGGCCCCTTTCGGCTCATGCTTAGCCCTCTGTGGCCCCTCTCTAGCTTTTTCTTGGCCCCTTTTGCCTTCTTATTGGCCCCCTGTGGCCCCTCTAGCTCTTTCTTGGCTCTCTGTGGCCCCTCTCTAGCTTCTTCTTGGCCCCCTGTGGCCCCTCTAGCTCTTTCTTGGCTCTCTGTGGCCCCTCTAGCTCTTTCTTGGTCCCCTGTGACCCCTCTCTAGCTTATTCTTGGCCCCTTTTGCCTCCTTCTTGGCCCCCTCTCTAGCTTTTTCTTGGCCCTCTGTGGCCCTCAAGCTCTTTCCTGACCCTCTGTGGCCCCTTTAGCTCTTTCTTGGCCCTCTGTGGCCCCTCTCTAGCTCTTTCCTGGCCCCTTTTGGCTCATTTTTGGCCCTCTGTGGCCCCTCTAGCTCTTTCTTGGCCCCTTTTGGCTCATTCTTGGCCCTCTGTGGCCCCTTCCTAGCTCTTTCTTGGCCCTATGTGGCCCCTCTAGCTCTTTCTTGGCCCCTTTTTGGCTCATTCTTGGCCCTCTGTGGCCCCTCCCTAGCTCTTTCTTGGCCCTCTGTGGCCCTCGAGCTCTTTCCTGACCCTCTGTGGCCCCTTTAGCTCTTTCTTGGCCCTCTGTGGTCCCTCTAGCTCACTCTCAGCCCTCTGTGGCCCTGCTCTAGTTCATTCTCGGCCTTCTGTAGCCCTTCTAGCTCATTCTCGGCCCTCTGTGGAACCTCTAGCTCGTTCTTGGCCCTCTCTAGCTCTTACTTGGCCCCTTTCAGCTCATTATTGGCCCTCTGTGGCCCCTCTAGCTCATTCTTGGCCCTCTGGCTCATTCTTGACCCTCTGTTGCCCCTCCCTTGCTCTTTCTTGGCCCTCTGTGGCCCCTCTCTAGCTCTTTCTTGGCCCCTTTCGGCTCATGCTTAGCCCTCTGTGGCCCCTCTCTAGCTTTTTCTTGGCCCCTTTTGCCTTCTTATTGGCCCCCTGTGGCCCCTCTAGCTCTTTCTTGGCTCTCTGTGGCCCCTCTCTAGCTTCTTCTTGGCCCTCTGTGGCCCCTCTAGCTCTTTCTTGGCTCTCTGTGGCCCCTCTAGCTCTTTCTTGGTCCCCTGTGACCCCTCTCTAGCTTATTCTTGGCCCCTTTTGCCTCCTTCTTGGCCCCCTCTCTAGCTTTTTCTTGGCCCTCTGTGGCCCTCAAGCTCTTTCCTGACCCTCTGTGGCCCCTTTAGCTCTTTCTTGGCCCTCTGTGGCCCCTCTCTAGCTCTTTCCTGGCCCCTTTTGGCTCATTTTTGGCCCTCTGTGGCCCCTCTAGCTCTTTCTTGGCCCCTTTTGGCTCATTCTTGGCCCTCTGTGGCCCCTTCCTAGCTCTTTCTTGGCCCTATGTGGCCCCTCTAGCTCTTTCTTGGCCCCTTTTTGGCTCATTCTTGGCCCTCTGTGGCCCCTCCCTAGCTCTTTCTTGGCCCTCTGTGGCCCCTCTCTAGCTCTTTCTTGTCCCTCTGTGGCCCTCGAGCTCTTTCCTGACCCTCTGTGGCCCCTTTAGCTCTTTCTTGGCCCTCTGTGGTCCCTCTAGCTCACTCTCAGCCCTCTGTGGCCCCGTTCTAGCTCATTCTCGGCCTTCTGTAGCCCCTCTAGCTCATTCTCGGCCCTCTGTGGAAGCTCTAGCTCGTTCTTGGCCCTCTCTAGCTCTTACTTGGCCACTTTCAGCTCATTATTGGCCCTCTGTGGCCCCTCTAGCTCTTTCTTGGCCCTTTTGGCTCATTCTTGGCCCTCTGTGGCCCCTCCCTAGCTCTTTCTTGGCCCTCTGTGGCCCCTCTAGCTCTTTCTTGGCCCCTTTCGGCTCATGCTTGGCCCTCTGTGGCCCCTCTCTAGCTTATTCTTGGCCCCTTTTGCCTCCTTCTTGGCCCCCTCTCTAGCTTTTTCTTGGCCCTCTGTGGCCCTCGAGCTCTTTCCTGACCCTCTGTGGCCCCTTTATCTCTTTCTTGGCCCTCTGTGGCCCCTCTCTAGCTCTTTCCTGACCCCTTTTGGCTCATTCTTGGCCCTCTGTGGCCCCTCTAGCTCTTTCTTTGCCCCTTTTGGCTCATTCTTGGCCCTCTGCGCCCCCGCCCTAGCTCTTTCTTGGCCCTATGTGGCCCCTCTAGCTCTTTCTTGGCCCCTTTTGGTTCATTCTTGGCCCTCTGTGGCCCCTCTCTAGCTCTTTCTTGGCCCTCTGTGGCCCTCGAGCTCTTTCCTGACCCTCTGTGGCCCCTTTAGCTCTTTCTTGGCCCTCTGTGGTCCCTCTAGCTCACTCTCAGCCCTCTGTGGCCCCGCTCTAGCTCATTCTCGGCCTTCTGTAGCCCCTCTAGCTCATTCTCGGCCCTCTGTGGAACCTCTAGCTCGTTCTTGGCCCTCTCTAGCTCTTACTTTGCCACTTTCCGCTCATTATTGGCCCTCTGTGGACCCTCTAGCTCTTTATTGGCCCCTTTTGGCTCATTCTTGGCCCTCTGGCTCATTCTTGGCCCTCTGTGGCCCCTCCCTAGCTCTTTCTTGGCCCCTTGTGGCCCTCTAGCTCTTTCTTGGCTCTCTGTGGCCCCTCTCTAGCTTTTTCTTGTCACTCTGTGGCCTCTCTCTAGCTTTTTATTGGCCCCCTGTGGCCCCTCTAGCTCTTTCTTGGCTCTCTGTGGCCCCTGTGTAGCTCTTTCTTGGCCCTCTGTGGCCCCTCTCTAGCTTATTCTTGGCCCCTTTTGCCTCCTTCTTGGCCCCCTGTGGCCCCTCTCTAGCTTTTTCTTGGCCCTCTGTGGCCCCTCTCTAGCTCTTTATGGCCCTCTGTGGCCCCTCTCTAGCTCTTTCTTGGCCCTCTGTGGCCCCTCTCTAGCTCTTTCTTGGTCCTCTGCGGCCCCCCTCTGACTCTTCTTGCAGTGACTGATGGGAGCACGTCTGTGGCTGCCTCCTTGGAGGGGCAATTAGCTTGGTGTTGCCATGACAACGGGGAGGAGGGGAGGAGCCAGCGACACAGGCATAAATACATGGGCTGTATATGACCCCTCCCCTTTTTGGCAACACTGTGCTGTGATTGGTGCCTGGCAGAGGCTGGGGAGGGGCAGTTAGGGTGTGGCACAGCCCCATAGGGGTGATAAGGGCAAATGCGATCCTTCATGCGCCGTTTCTAGCACAGAGCGTGATCAGATCGTCGGGCAGCAGAGAGGCTTCTGGGTAATGGCCGACTATGAATGCTTCAATTTTCCCGCCCCCGCGCCCTAATCTGCTGTCTCGCCTTCCATTGGCCGCCAATCTGCGGCCGCTCGCTCTCATTGTGGCGGCGGAAAAGGTATTAGGAGAAAATTCATGGCGAGAGGCGATACGCTTCACAGGGGCCACGCCGCATCTCCCGGCACAAAGATATCTCCCACCGCAGAGCTTCCGCGCACAATGGATGCCGCACACCTGCACCGGCGTCACGGGATGCTCCGATCCCCAATGTGCTACTGATAAGACGGGGGATAGGGAACAGATTCTTCCGGAAAATACATTCAGGAGACTCTACCGGAACCATCCAGAGCGGAGGACGGTCAGGGATGCCCCCTGGTGGTGGAGAGGTGCCCTGATGATGCCGCTGCGATACGCGTGGGGACACCGAGGGATCCAGCAATGACTGATACAATACAGAAGTGAGTATCCACAATATATATTGCTGCCCTGACAAAGCTGCTGCGATATGCGTGTGGACACCGAGAGATTGAGCAATGAGTGATACAATACAGAAGTGTGTACCCACAATATATAGAGCTGTCCTGTCGAAGCTGTTGCGATACGTGTGGGGACACTAACACAGGGGCCATCCACCAGTATTGGATAGCTGTTATCTCACCCTATAGACTAAGCCGCACACACATTATGTAGAATAATTAATCAAGGTTTATTTCGCCAAGGACACATCATATAACATGACAAACAGTAACCACATCTAAACACAATAAAATGTGTATACAAATATATACACAGACCAAGGAGCAGGCCCTGCAGATGGACTTTATGGGACTACCAATCACTAATTCACTTAATGTAACAATAGGTTCAAAGTATGCCAGGTTTAAGAGGTACAACTGTCTGCAGTGCAAATAAGCATATACTCAGGGGCGGGCTGGCCATAGGGCATACCGGGGCAAAATCCCGGTAGGCCGGTGCCAGGGAGGGCCGAAAGTCGCAGTGTTCCTTGTAAGATGCGCGGGAGCGCGGCCGCGCACGTTGTGCAGCTGTCATTTTTTTTTTTTTACATTGGTGGCTCAGTGGAACCAAAAACTCCTCTCCTGTTTCCCCTACTGCGGAGGACAGCCCAGAGCACAGCACAGCAGAGGCCAGCACTTCCGTTTCCTGTCATGCTGGCCGGCCAGCGCGGGGAGAGGATGGACGTGAGTGATCAAACGAGAGAAAGAGTGATTGATGGCTGGAGGTCAGTGAGTGGGGAGAGAGAGAGAGAGAGAGAGTCTGAGTCTGAGTGTGTGTGTTGCAGCCATAGCCCGAGGAGAGGAAGGGGGGAGGGAGGGAGAGAGAGAGATGTGTGTGTGTCTCACCCACGAGGACAAGTTAGCAGCCTGCAGACACCATGAAGGAGAGAAGAACTCAACAACAGAAAGGATTCTCCAACTTGCCAGTGAAGTGGCTCCAGGTGAGTCCATGCTGTTGCTGTACTGTGTTCCAATAAACCTCAAACTAAATGCTAATACTAATTAATGGTGCAATGTTTTTCTCTTAAAGTGGACCAACACCCAGGATTTTGACTATCCTGGGTCTTGGTCCACTTCGGTGGGGCACCCCCGATCGGGGTGCCCCGCTGTGTGAAACCCCCCCTAACCCCCCGAAAAACTCACCTCTCCCCGCTCCCAGCGCCGACGTACAAGGGAAGATCTTGAACGGCTAAGCGGCGGCGGCCGCCGCCGCCTCCCTCGCGTCACTTTGAACGCGCGCGCCCCCGCGCCGGCCATTCGCAGACGGCCGGCGCGGAGGCGCGCACGCCTACAGGGGCGCGAGGGAGGCGGCGGCGGCCGGCCGCCGCCGAAGATAAGGTAGGTGAGTTGGGGTGTTTGGGGGGGGGTTTCACCCCGCGGGACATCCCGATCTCGGATGTCCCGCGGGGTGGGGGGTGATCGGCCCGGGAATCTTATAGATTCCCGGGCCGATCACCCGTGGGTGTTGGTCCACTTTAACCCACCCTGCCCTGCCCATCTACCCACCTGCTCACTCACCCACCTACTAATCCAACTGCCTAATCCACCCACCTATCTATATACCTGCCACTCACCTACCTACCTACCCAGACCCTGGGCCATCAGCAGACTCGAGTGTTGTGCAGGCGGAATCAGCGGATTCTGACGTGGAGGTGGCAGTCACCCACCCACTTACCTACCTGCCTGACCACCTGCCCACTCGCACATCTAAATACCCACCAACCAACCCTCCTGTCAACCCGCCCCCTTTATACCCTAATAGAGTGTAAGCTCTTCTCCCTCTGTATCCTCCCTTATACCCTAATAGAGTGTAAGCTCTTCTCCCTCTGTATCCTCCCTTATACCCTAATAGAGTGTAAGCTCTTCTCCCTCTGTATCCCCCCTTATACCCTAATAGAGTGTAAGCTCTTCTCCTCCTGTATCCTCCCTTATACCCTAATAGAGTGTAAGCTCTTCTCCTTCTGTATCCTCCCTTATACCCTAATAGAGTGTAAGCTCTTCTCCTTCTGTATCCTCCCTTATACCCTAATAGAGTGTAAGCTCTTCTCCTTCTGTATCCTCCCTTATACCCTAATAGAGTGTAAGCTCTTCTCCCGCTGTATCCTCCCTTATACCCTAATAGAGTGTAAGCTCTTCTCCTTCTGTATCCTCCCTTATACCCTAATAGAGTGTAAGCTCTTCTCCTGTATCCTCCCTTATACCCTAATAGAGTGTAAGCTCTTCTCCCTCTGTATCCTCCCTTATACCCTAATAGAGTGTAAGCTCTTCTCCTGTATCCTCCCTTATACCCTAATAGAGTGTAAGCTCTTCTCCTCCTGTATCCTCCCTTATACCCTAATAGAGTGTAAGCTCTTCTCCCTCTGTATCCTCCCTTATACCCTAATAGAGTGTAAGCTCTTCTCCCTCTGTATCCTCCCTTATACCCTAATAGAGTGTAAGCTCTTCTCCCCCTGTATCCTCCCTTATACCCTAATAGAGTGTAAGCTCTTCTCCCCCTGTATCCTCCCTTATACCCTAATAGAGTGTAAGCTCTTCTCCCCCTGTATCCTCCCTTATACCCTAATAGAGTGTAAGCTCTTCTCCTGTATCCTCCCTTATACCCTAATAGAGTGTAAGCTCTTTTCCTCCTGTATCCTCCCTTATACCCTAATAGAGTGTAAGCTCTTCTCCTTCTGTATCCTCCCTTATACCCTAATAGAGTGTAAGCTCTTCTCCTTCTGTATCCTCCCTTATACCCTAATAGAGTGTAAGCTCTTCTCCTTCTGTATCCTCCCTTATACCCTAATAGAGTGTAAGCTCTTCTCCCGCTGTATCCTCCCTTATACCCTAATAGAGTGTAAGCTCTTCTCCTTCTGTATCCTCCCTTATACCCTAATAGAGTGTAAGCTCTTCTCCTGTATCCTCCCTTATACCCTAATAGAGTGTAAGCTCTTCTCCCTCTGTATCCTCCCTTATACCCTAATAGAGTGTAAGCTCTTCTCCTGTATCCTCCCTTATACCCTAATAGAGTGTAAGCTCTTCTCCTCCTGTATCCTCCCTTATACCCTAATAGAGTGTAAGCTCTTCTCCCTCTGTATCCTCCCTTATACCCTAATAGAGTGTAAGCTCTTCTCCCCCTGTATCCTCCCTTATACCCTAATAGAGTGTAAGCTCTTCTCCTCCTGTATCCTCCCTTATACCCTAATAGAGTGTAAGCTCTTCTCCTCCTGTATCCTCCCTTATACCCTAATAGAGTGTAATAGAATAGGGCGGCAGCAGGGGCATTAAAAAAGTTTGCTTTCAGCATTTGCATTGCACCAGTATTGTTATGGGGCCCCAGCAGCATGGACACTGCTGTTTTATGGGGGATTTTTTTGTACAGTTTTTACAGTTTGTGGTTGTTGATTTTCTTTTCCTTGAGTACCCCCCCTGCCCGCACATGGTATGACCCAGTATCTATTGAGGACGCACAGCGGCCAGGGGAGCTGGACTGTGGTGTAGCAATGTATTGTATAGACAGATGCAAGCTTCTTTACATGGCCCCTCCCTGACATCCTGATTTGGGATGCCCCATTGTGTCAAATTCCCAGTAAAAATACCTGGCCGCTAATCAAACAACACATGTGTGGTTCAAACATGTGTCTGCACCAGCTAGAGGCTGGTGGGATGTGGCTGGCAGCCTGCTTGGCTCCATCCAGCCCTTAGCAAGGAGAACCCATGCATGAGCCAGTGGATCGCTGGTCAGGTAAGTTTTACTGGTGATCTGAGGGGGTTGCACAAAATGGGGCATCCCAAATCAGGGCGCCCCACAGAAAAGGACCAAAACTCTTTGAAGTGGACCAAAACCCAGGATTTTGACTATCCTAAGCCAGCGTCCTAAGTGCAGTGGCGCATGCGTGAGCCGCAGCCGCATCCCCAGCTACCCTCAAACGGGGAACGTGCCCGCACCGGCCATTCACAAATGCCTGGCGTGGGCATGCGCCCTGCTAGAGGGATAGCCGGGATGCGGCCGTGGCACCCGCATGTGTTGTTGGACCGGAAAGTAAGGTAAGTGTAGCAGGTAACATGGGGAGTTTCACACAGTGGGACATCCCGATTTTGGATGCCCGGGTGGAGGTCCCGGGCTGATCCCGCTCAGATATATATATATATAAATGTGGCGTTGACTCACTTTACCGGGCCGAGCACAGTACAGAAGGGCCAGTCTGACCAAAAAGTCCAGGGCCGTTTTTTGGTCCCAGTCCACCCCTGCATATACTCAATGGTATATGTAGTTGAAAAAGACCACATAGATTGTGAATAAGGAGATTAGTACTAAAAAGGTGAAAGAGACCCCAAACGGAATACTAGAACAAAAAGTGCAAGTGCAAAGGGTGACCAGAAAGTGCTATTAACAGTTAGACCAATACACCATGGCATGTATAGTAAACAAAACTAACCAAAACAAGGCAAAATTAAGCATAATACTGTCACCAATTAATGGGTCCCAGTCCTCTGCAGACGCCCCTTCAAAAACACTGACCCGTTGCGTGAGAGATCACTTCCTCAGGGTGCTACGTGTGGGGACACAGAGGGATCGAGCAATGAGTGATACAATACAGAAGTGTGTAACAACGATATATAGTGCTGTCCTGACGTAGCTGCTGTGATACGCGCGGGGACACCGAGGGATCGAGCAATGAGTGATACAATACAGAAGTGTGTACCCACAATATATAGTGATGCCCTGACTAAGCTGCTGCTATGTGCGTGGCGACATTGAGGGATCGAGCAATGACTGATACAATACAGTAGTGTGAGGCCACAATATATAGTGCTGCCCTGATGAAGCTGCTGCGATACGCGTGGGGACACCGAGAGATCGAGCAATGAGTGATACAATACAGAAGTGTGTACCCCCAATCTATAGTGCTGCCCTGACAAAGCTGCTGTGATACGTGTGGGGACACCAAGGGATCGAGCAATGAGTGATACAATACAGAAGTGTGAGGCCCCAATATATAAAGCTGCCCTGAGGAAGCTGCTACGATAAGTGTTGGGACACCGGGGGATCGAGCAATGAGTGATACAATACAGAAGTGTGTACCCACAATATATAGTGCTGCCCTGACGAAGCTGCTGCGATAAGCGTGGCGACACCGAGGGATCGAGCTATGAGTGATACAATACAGAAGTGTGTACCAACGATATATAGTGCTGTCCTGACGAAGCTGCTGTGATACGTGTGGGGACACCGAGGGATCGAGCAATGAGTGATACAATACAGAAGTGTGTACCCACAATATATAGTGCTGCCCTGATGAAGCTGCTGCGATATGCGTGGCGACATCGAGGGATCGAGCAATGACTGATACAATACAGTAGCGTGAGGCCACAATATATAGTGCTGCCCTGACGAAGCTGCTGCGATAAGCGTGGGGAAACCGAGAGATCGAGCAATGAGTGATACAATACAGAAGTGTGTACCAACGATATATAGTGCTGCCCTGACCAAGCTGCTGTGATACGCGTGGGGAGCAATGAGTGATACAATACAGAAGTGTGTACCCACAATATATAGTGCTGCCCTGACGAAGCTGCTGCGATATGCGTGGCGACACCAAGGGATCGAGCAATGAGTGATACAATACAGTAGCGTGAGGCCACAATATATAGTGCTGCCCTGACGAAGCTGCTGCGATAAGCGTGGGGAAACCGAGAGATCGAGCAATGAGTGATACAATACAGAAGTGTGTACCAACGATATATAGTGCTGCCCTGACCAAGCTGCTGTGATACGCGTGGGGAGCAATGAGTGATACAATACAGAAGTGTGTACCCACAATATATAGTGCTGCCCTGACGAAGCTGCTGCGATATGCGTGGCGACACCGAGGGATCGAGCAATGAGTGATACAATACAGTAGCGTGAGGCCACAATATATAGTGCTGCCCTGACGAAGCTGCTGCGATAAGCGTGGGGAAACCGAGAGATCGAGCAATGAGTGATACAATACAGAAGTGTGTACCAACGATATATAGTGCTGCCCTGACCAAGCTGCTGTGATACGCGTGGGGAGCAATGAGTGATACAATACAGAAGTGTGTACCCACAATATATATAGTGCTGCCCTGAAGAAGCTGCTGGGATACGCGTGGGGACACCGAGTGATCAAGCAATGAGTAATACAATACAGAGCCGTGTACCCACAATATATAGTGCTGCCCTGAGGAAGCTGCTGCGATATGCGTGGCGACATCGAGGGAACGAGCAATGACTGAAACAATACAGTAGTGTGAGGCAACAATATATAGTGCTGCCCTGACGAAGCTGCTGCGATAAGCGTGGGGACACCGAGAGATCGAGCAATGAGTGATACAATACAGAAGTGTGTACCCCCAATCTATAGTGCTGCCCTGACAAAGCTGCTGCAATACAAGTGGGGACACAGAGGGATCGAGCAATGAGTGATACAATACAGAAGTGTGTACCCCCAATCTATAGTGCTGCCCTGACAAAGCTGCTGCCATACGTGTGGGGACACCAAGGGATCGAGCAATGAGTGATACACTACAGAAGTGTGAGGCCCCAATATATAGAGCTGCCCTGAGGAAGCTGCTACGATAAGTGTTGGGACACCGAGGGATCGAGCAATGAGTGATACAATACAGAAGTGTGTACCCACAATATATAGTGCTGCCCTGACGACGCTGCTGCAATACATGTGGGGACACCGAGGGATCGAGCAATGAGTGGTACAATACAGAAGTGTGAGGCCACAATATATAGAGCTGCCCTGACAAAGCTGCTGCCATACGTGTGGGGACACCGAGAGATCAAGCAATGAGTGATACAATACAGAAGTGTGTACCCACAATATATAGTGCTGCCCTGACGACGCTGCTGCAATACATGTGGGGACACCGAGGGATCGAGCAATGAGTGATACAATTCAGAAGTGTGAGGCCACAATATATAGAGCTGCCCTGACGAAGCTGCTGCGATACGTGTGGGGACACCGAGGGATCGAGCAATGAGTGATACAATACAGAAGTGTGTACCCCCAATCTATAGTGCTGCCCTGACAAAGCTGCTGCCATACGTGTGGGGACACCAAGGGATCGAGCAATGAGTGATACACTACAGAAGTGTGAGGCCCCAATATATAGAGCTGCCCTGAGGAAGCTGCTACGATAAGTGTTGGGACACCGAGGGATCGAGCAATGAGTGATACAATACAGAAGTGTGTACCCACAATATATAGTGCTGCCCTGACGACGCTGCTGCAATACATGTGGGGACACCGAGGGATCGAGCAATGAGTGATACAATACAGAAGTGTGAGGCCACAATATATAGAGCTGCCCTGACAAAGCTGCTGCCATACGTGTGGGGACACCGAGAGATCAAGCAATGAGTGATACAATACAGAAGTGTGTACCCACAATATATAGTGCTGCCCTGACGACGCTGCTGCAATACATGTGGGGACACCGAGGGATCGAGCAATGAGTGATACAATTCAGAAGTGTGAGGCCACAATATATAGAGCTGCCCTGACGAAGCTGCTGCGATACGTGTGGGGACACCGAGGGATCGAGCAATGAGTGATACAATACAGAAGTGTGTACCCACAATCTATAGTGCTGCACTGACAAAGCTGCTCCCATACGTGTGGGGACACCAAGGGATCGAGCAATGAGTGATACACTACAGAAGTGTGAGGCCCCAATATATAGAGCTGCCCTGACGAAGCTGCTGCAATACTTGTGGGGACACCGAGGGATCGAGCAATAAGTGATACAATACAGAAGTGTGTACCCACAATCTATAGTGCTGCACTGACGAAGCTGCTGCTATACGTGTGGGGACACCAAGGGATCGAGCAATAAGTGATACAATACAGAAGTGGGAGGCCCCAATATATAGAGCCGCCCTGAGGAAGCTGCTATGATAAGTGTTGGGACACCGAGGGATCGAGCAATAAGTGATACAATACAGAAGTGTGAGGCCCCAATATATAGAGCTGCCCTGAGGAAGCTGCAACAATAAGTGTTGGGACACCGAGGGATCGAGCAATGAGTGATACAATACAGAAGTGTGTACCCACAATATATAGTGCTGCTCTGACGAAGCTGCTGCGATACGTGTGGGGACACCGAGGGATCGAGCAATGAGTGATACAATACAGAAGTGTGAGGCCACAATATATAGAGCTGCCCTGACGAAGCTGCTGCGATACGTGTGGGGACACCGAGAGATCAAGCAATGAGTGATACAAAAGTGTGAGGCCACAATATATTGTGCTGCCCTGACGAAGCTGCTGCGATACGTGTGGGAGGGAGTGCACATCCTGACACACCTGACTCAGGGCTTCAGGCTGACAAACTGCCTGGCAGTGAAAGGGTTAACAGATAGTAGATGTGTCCGTGTTCCCAGAGGACATACCCAAATGTGGACCCAAACTGTCTGGCAGCGAAAGAGTTAACAGATAGTAGATGTGTCCGTGTTCCCAGAGGACATACCCAAATGTGGACCCAAACTGGCTGGCAGCGAAAGGGTTAACAGATAGTAGATGTGTCCGTGTTCCCAAAGGACATACCCAAATGTGGACCCAAACTGTCTGGCAGTGAAAGGGTTAACAGATAGTAGATGTGTCCATGTTCCCAAAGGACATACCCAAATGTGGACCCAAACTGGCTGGTAGCGAAAGGGTTATCAGATAGTAGATGTGTCCGTGTTCCCAAAGGACATACCCAAATGTGGACCCAAACTGGCTGGCAGTGAAAGGGTTAACAGATAGTAGATGTGTCCGTGTTCCCAGAGGACATACCCAAATGCGGACCCAAACTGGTTGGCAGTGAAAGGGTTAACAGATAGTAGATGTGTCCGTGTTCCCAGAGGACATACCCAAATGCGGACCTAAACTGGTTGGCAGTGAAAGGGTTAACAGATAGTAGATGTGTCCGTGTTCCCAGAGGACATACCCAAATGCGGACCCAAACTGGTTGGCAGTGAAAGGGTTAACAGATAGTAGATGTGTCCGTGTTCCCAGAGGACATACCCAAATGTGGACCCAAACTGTCTGGCAGCGAAAGAGGACATACCCATATGTGGACCCAAACTGGCTGGCAGTGAAAGGGTTAACAGACAGTAGATGTGTCCGTGTTCCCGAGGACATACCCAAATGTGGACCCAAACTGGCTGGCAGTGAAGGGGTTAACAGATAGTAGATGTGTCCGTGTTCCCAGAGGACATACCCAAATGTGGACCCAAACTGGCTGGCAGTGAAAGGGTTAACAGATAGTAGATGTGTCCGTGTTCCCAGAGGACATACCCAAATGTGGACCCAAACTGTCTGGCAGCAAAAGAGGACATACCCAAATGTGGACCCAAACTGGCTGGCAGTGAAAGGGTTAAAAGATAGTAGATCTGTCCAAGTTCCCAGAGGACATACCCAAATGTGGACCCAAACTGGCTGGCAGTGAATGGGTTAACAGATAGTAGATGTGTCTGTGTTCCTAAAGGACATACCCAAATGTGGACCCAAACTGGCTGGCAGCGAAAGGGTTAACAGATAGTAGATGTGTCCGTGTTCCCAGAGGACATACCCAAATGCGGACCCAAACTGGCTGGCAGCGAAAGTGTTAACAGATAGTAGATGTGTCCAAGTTCCCAGAGGACATACCCAAATGTGGACCCAAACTGGCTGGCAGTGAAAGGGTTAACAGATAGTAGATGTGTCCAAGTTCCCAGAGGACATACCCAAATGTGGACCCAAACTGAATGGCAGTGAAAGGGTTAACAGATAGTAGATGTGTCCGTGTTCCCGAGGACATACCCAAATGTGGACCCAAACTGGCTGGCAGCGAAAGAGGACATACGCAAATGTGGACCCAAACTGTCTGGCAGTGAAAGGGTTAACAGATAGTAGATGTGTCCGTGTTCCCAGAGGACATATCCAAATGTGGACCCAAACTGGCTGGCAGCGAAAGAGGACATACGCAAATGTGGACTCAAACTGTCTGGCAGTGAAAGGGTTAACAGATAGTAGATGTGTCCGTGTTCCCAGAGGACATACCCAAATGCGGACCCAAACTGGCTGGCAGTGAAAGGGTTAACAGATAGTAGATGTGTCCGTGTTCCCAGAGTTCAAAGCCAAATATGGACCCAAACTGTCTGGCAGTGAAAGGGTTAACAGATAGTAGATGTGTCCGTGTTCCCCGGGGACATACCCAAATGCGGACCCAAACTGGCTGGCAGCGAAAGGGTTAACAGATAGTAGCTGTGTCCGTGTTCCCAGAGGACATACCCAAATGTGGACCCAAACTGGCTGGCAGTGAAAGGGTTAACAGATAGTAGATGTGTCCGTGTTCCCAGAGTTCAAAGCCAAATATGGACCCAAACTGTCTGGCAGTGAAAGGGTTAACAGATAGTAGATGTGTCCGTGTTCCCCGGGGACATACCCAAATGTGGACCCAAACTGGCTGGTAGTGAAAGGGTTAACAGATAGTAGATGTTTCCGTGTTCCTCACCAGGATTTTCACTGTCCTTTTCCCTGGGGCATTTCAATTTAGGATGCCCGGCTGTGTGAAACTCCCAGATTGCCCACACAACTCACCTCTCTGCTGATCCCAAGGCGCATGCACAGCTCTCTTGCATGGCACGAAGCAATGTTTTGAACAGAGAGATGGAACAGCGGCATCCCCAGCCTCCTTGTGGTCTGTGGCACTCAGATGGGTTAGGGCAGGAGCAGGCCTCAGCTGCAGGGAGGCCGACCATCATCCGACAACACCAAGCGTGGGAGTGCCAGAAAGGTAAGTGTGGGCCATTGCCACTCAGTGGGGCATCCCAAATCGGCCCCTTAGTTAACACTGCAGGTCCACTATTAAGATATAAAGCCCATAAGCACACATGCACACACTGTGCAATTAGAGAATAAACCTTTAATGACATGAATGAATGAGAGGACAGCAGACACACCGCAGATCAGCAGATGGAGGCTGTAGAATGGATGACAGGAGCTCAGCTCACACACACACACACACAACACAACACAACACACACACGTCTTCCAGCTCAGGCAGACAAGCAGAAGTGCAGGAAATGATGAGCTCGGCGATCGATCCTCAGGCCTGCTCTGCATTCTGCTTGTGCTGCCTGAGCTGGAGGAGGATCCATCAATGTTTTGCTTTCGATCTCCCCTCACATCGCCTGCGCTGCTCAGCTGATGGTGGCGGAGGGAGGAGAACTCAGCGCGGGTGACAGGTGAGGACCCCGCCGGGGGATGGGGATGCGATCGGGTGACAGGTGAGGACCCCGCCAGGGGATGGGGATGCGATCGGGTGACAGAGGAGACTTTCTGCCGATGGCGGAGGAAGGTTTTAGCTGTTACATGGTCTGAGAATGGGGAGCGATGGGGAAAACACACGCTGACTTCCTAAACCCGCCATAATAATAATTAGTATTAGTAGTAGTAATTGGGCTCTTATCAAATCCCGGGCTGCGGCCTAGTATTTCTGGGTGATTTGTGTACCACAGCTGTTGTTTGTGAGGGGGATGTGACGTCAGTTGGAGGCGGAGTCTAAATGCTGTGCTGGGACGTCAGTTGGAGGCGGAGTCTAAATGCTGGACCGTTGCTAGGGAGCATCAGACCTGGTGGGGAATTGCCGTTGCAAGGACAGCACCTGGTTGCTCTCTGAGCATTTCTGAAAGGCGACTTTTAGAGTCTTTTTTTTATTTTCTTACTGATCCTGACCTGCTCTTTATGGATTTTTCCATGGAGAATGCAAAAGATTTTTCTCTTGAGGGCACTCTAACACCTCAATGCCCTACCTCACATACCCGACCGGATATGCCTGCAGAACCGGCAGCGGAGACCTGGACCACTGCAGACATTAAATCTTTTGAGCAGTATGTGGCTTACATGTCCCAAACATGGGCCGAATGCACTGGGGCCGGCGCTGCTGTGACATATTTCCAGGACATTACTGAGGAGGAGCCGGCAGACAATGCCATCGGAGGAGCCGGCGGACCGATAGAACATGTCCTCGCTGAGTCTGCAGCCTGTGAGCCTATCACCATGGAGAAACCGAGGCTGCCGAGGCGCAAGCGAATGAAAAAACCCCGAAAACGAGCATCTTTCAGCAGTGCAAATGAGGAGCCGGCAAACCACCACCTTGTGCCGGCATCCTCTGCCCCTGAAGAAGACATACCTGAGGAGGAGCCGGCAGACAGTGCCATCGGAGGAGCCGGCGGACCGATAGAACATGTCCTCGCTGAGTCTGCAGCCTGTGAGCCTATCACCATGGAGAAACCAAGGCTGCCGAGGCGCAAGCGAATGAAAAAACCCCGAAAACGAGCATCTTTCAGCAGTGCAAAGGAGGAGCCGGCAAACTGCCACCTTGAGCCGGCATCCTCTGCCCCTGAAGAAGACATACCTGAGGAGGAGCCGGCAGACAGTGCCATCGGAGGAGCCGGCGGACCGATAGAACATGTCCTCGCTGAGTCTGCAGCCTGTGAGCCTATCACCATGAAGAAACCAAGGCTGCCGAGGCGCAAGCGAATGAAAAAACCCCGAAAACGAGCATCTTTCAGCAGTGCAAAGGAGGAGCCGGCAAACTGCCACCTTGAGCCGGCATCCTCTGCCCCTGAAGAAGACATACCTGAGGAGGAGCCGGCAGACAGTGCCATCGGAGGAGCCGGCGGACCGATAGAACATGTCCTCGCTGAGTCTGCAGCCTGTGAGCCTATCACCATGAAGAAACCAAGGCTGCCGAGGCGCAAGCGAATGAAAAAACCCCGAAAACGAGCATCTTTCAGCAGTGCAAAGGAGGAGCCGGCAAACTGCCACCTTGAGCCGGAATTCTGTGCCCCTGAGGAGACGGCAGACCTCAAAGGGCCAATGCACCATGTGTTGGAAGCACCTTTCCAACCTATTGTCGAGGAGCTGGCAGAATGTGAACTTGAAATGGAGGACTTGAGCCAGCAGACCGAGGAGGAGACAACTGACAATGCCTTTGGGGACATGGAACATTCGCTTGAGGATCTGCCAGACCTTACCACCAAGGAGTCGGCAAACGATGCCCCCGAGCATTTACCAGACTTTAAATTAGAGCCAGTTGTCTCAGTACCAATTCTTGTGGAGGTCCAGGTCATGCTCCCTCCACAGAACATTATTGAAATAGACAATGTGCTGGAACTAATGCCTGAGACGCCTGAGCCAGACTCGGAAGAACAGGATCCAGTTGTGACTAAACCACCATCAAAATCACGCTGGAAAATCCTGAGAAACCTGACAGCCAGTATTTTTACGAAGGACAACAAAGCAAAACCGAGCATTGAATCTGAAGAAGAGGAGGAGCCCAAAAAGTCCTCTAGACGATGCTGCCTGAGAAAGCTACTTTGCTTCAAATCAACCTGAAGCTCCTCCTTCCCCTTCCCTTGTTTGTGAGGGGGGGCTGTGACATCAATTGGAGGTGAAGTATAAATACTGGACTGCTGCTAGGGAGCGTCAGACCTGGTGGGGAATTGCCTTTGCAAGGACAGCACCTGGTCTCTCTCTGAGCATTTCTAAAAGGCGACTTTTACTGATCCTGACCTGCTTTTTATGGATTTTTCCGTGGAGAATGCAAAAGATTTTTCTTTTGAGGGGGCTCTATCACCTCAATGCCCTACCTCAATTACCTGACCGGATATGCCTGCAGAACCGGAAGCGGAGACGAGGACCACTGCAGAGATTAAATCTTTTAAGCGTTATGTGGCCGAGTACACTGCGGTCGGAGCTGCTATGACATTTTTCCAGGACATTCCTGAGGAGGAACCGGCAGACAATGCCATTGGAGAAGCCGGCGGACCGATAGAACATGCCTCGCTGAGCCAACAGAAGTGATGAATTATACGGAGCCGCCGAGTTGGCAGCCTATGGACCTGAGCCAACTATCACCATTGCTTGACGAAAGGTGTGTGATATATCCGAAAGCAACACTGCACTGCCCTTGCCGAGTTGGCAAAGAAGGTGAGTTTTTGTGGGTTTTGGTCCACTTTAAGGCTTCTTATATTTGTATGTGGGGTATTTCATTATCACTGTAATATCATGTATGTATATATTTATATAGGAGCTGGATTTTTTTATTGCAAGGGAGAGACATGATGGTTATATTACAGCTGATTCAGCACCGTGGCAATGTTTTTTTTCTCTCATTTTTGTGTGGAAATGCTTTTTGGCTTGATTTGTTATTTCTTGCTGCAGTTCAGCACCATTTTTAGCTGTGTGAATTTTTTTTAAATGTGCACAGCTAAAAATGGTGCTGAATTACATTGTGGATGAAAAGTGTTTGTGCTGTATCTGCCCTATTGTGCAATGAGCCATTTTATCTTTAGTTCTGCTTTAATTATACAAATCAATGCATACAGCAAAAATGTAATAGGAATGCCTCTAACTACAATGGCAGAACATGCTTGGTCATCAGTAAATTCATGTTATGGTTCTTGAGATTTGTGAACTTTTACTCTGTGAGCTGGGAACTTGACCAACAGGTCTCCTAATCCTTGGTGCAGCACGGGAGGAACTGGCTGGTTACTTATTCGCCCCCTATGCTTCCTGTTCAAGATGGCCGTTCCCAGGTCTCATCGTGCCGAGAGAAGGGTGCTGGACCACGAGCAAGATATGGCTTTTTTATTCCTTGTAACCTGGTCCCTGCCAGGGGAGGGTAGCTGAGGGAAGGGGTCTGCTTTATAGTGCACCAAATCTGAGACTGGTCTAAAAGACTCCTGGGCTGGGTGAAAGCCCTCCCCAGGGGCATCCCGATTTGACAGTGTGGTGGGAGGAAGAGTTATTTTATAGCCGGACTTACTGTTGGTTGGAATGAGAGCCAAAGGGACCCAGTGGCAACAATTAGCCATTAAGCAGCCGACTTGATGCCTGTCCCATGTGCCTCTCCTCTATTTTTAGTAGCACAGGGTAGAATCAGTAGCAGGACTCTGCAGAAAATGTGCATTATTTTTATTTATATTTTATTTCTCCAGGACCCTGCAAGAAAGTTGTCTTACTTTGCAAGCCCAGCCAGCCACAGTGGTTCTACAGCTCTCTCTGACTGCCGCCGAGCATGGACAAGACTCATAAATCTGCTTTATGACACGTCCCTTCCAGCCGAGCTATAACCAAGATATTGAAGCGAAACATCAGTTTCCCTTAGAATCACAAAGGTATTTACTATATATATATTCAGAGATTTTCAGATGCAAATGGCTCATTTTTACTGCTCCTATAAGGTGGTATTAGGTGGTAGAAAGTTAATGTGTGCCTGCACAGGGGCTTTAAAATATGGGGGAGCAATAAATAACTATTATATTTAGAACATGGTTTTCATTATTATAGTAGACATTCAATAACTAGTCAGAAACCTTTGCTTCATAGAGCATGAATATTAAATTCCATATAATGGTGTCAGTGGAGGGGCTGTTTATACTGCAGGGTTGCTGGACCATCTTGTAAGGGGGTAGGGGGTGAGTAAAGCCTTTCTGCAGCAGCTTCTCTGGTGTGGCAGCGAGACAACACAGACTATTCCAAAGGTGAGTTCTATTTTACCCCCGGGGCTCAAAGCATTCGCCTGGCTGATGAAGCTGTGCCCATCATTATGTGACCCCCGAGCAATTCCCCCTCAACTAAAGGGTTGATTCAACACCATGAGAATTTTTCTACCATCAGACTCACAGAGAGAGAGAGAAGCTCCGCCCCCTCGGAGGAAACACAAAACTGAACAGTGGTTAAACATAGAAACATAGAAGGTTGACGGCAGAAGGAGACCATACGGTCCATCTAGTCTGCCCTTATGTGTATACTGTATGTACTCTTTATCTTAGGATAGATGTGTGCTTATCCCAGGCATGTTTAAATTCAGTGACTGTTGATTTTTCAACTACCTCTGCTGGAAGTTTGTTCCAAGCATCTACTACTCTTTCTGTAAAATAATATTTTCTAACATTGATCCTGATCTTCCCCCCGACTAGCTTCAGGTTGTGCCCCCTTGTTCTATCATTAAGTTTCTTCTTAAAAACACTTCCCTCCTGAACCTTATTCAGCCATTTCAGCACATAACCCTCTTACTATATAATTGTGGATTGGTGGTGCATTGGATAATCTTTGGGTACCCGAGGTTTAAAGGCGGCCAGGGCAGTCCCACATAGTATTTTTTTCTGACACAGCATTAGTTCTGCGCTGTCCCTTTAGGACCACTTCCACCATTTCACTCATTTCACAGCAGAGTTTTTAAATTGTATTTTTCTGCAGTACTCGCTTGATCTCTGAGGATCCGAGCCTGGACTTTCCTGGGTCTCTTTCCTTGTCGCCGCTAGTTTTTTTTAATTTTATTGGGCGTGGCTGCTGACCAGCGGCGCGCAGATGTCCCTTCCGGGCGCAGACTTTGTTACATGTGGGCGACCCAGAGGTGTAAGAGCTTATTCTCCTTTGGAGCCCGAGAAACAGTGGGTGCAGCGACCGCAGCAACAGGGGCAGCACAGCAGTGACACCCACGGCAAGGTAAACGACATTGACCTCCAACATCTTTCGGCTGACTCTCACACCCAGCCATTCAGATGATTGGGGATGGGAATGTGCCCTCATCCAAAGGGAAACCTATAGATTTGCTTCCCTAATGCTGGCACCTTTGAGTAAACCGAGTCGTATGTCAGCAGCATGGGGCGCTGATTGGACGAGAGCCTGCGCATGCACCATGTGACCAGGGAAAGATACGTTTTTACTTGCGATTTGGAGGGAATTCACACAATGAGGCACCCCAAATCAGGATGCCCACGGGGCAAGACGCAGGACCTAAGATAATGAGATTATGTTTTGTTTTAAATTGCCCCCCCCCCCCCCCCGGCAACTAGTTAAGCAAAAGAAGGCACACTCAAATGATATAGAAATGTACAGAAACCTAAAAAATGTATGCAGCTTCCTGGGTGCACTCCTACACTCCCAAGGCATCACATCAATATAGTTACAGTGCACCCCTAAAGTTTATTATAATAATGCATAAAGTTTTGTTACTGTATAGCAATGCATTAAATAATCATGCATAGATTCAGTGTACAATTTAAAAAGTCACCAAGTGGCCTAAGAACACCATAAGGCAAACACGATTACACAGAGAAATATACATAAATACTCTAGATACCCAATCCCTTATTGTAGCTGACACAATAAAATGAAACAGTTAAAGCCCATTTATTGCAATGTAGAGGGGCGTGGCAGCGCCATGTGACTGGTGGCGGGGGCGTCACCATGGCGGACGGACCCAGGAAGAGAGCGTACGACAAGTGAGAGGAGCGTGGTGATCGGCTGGGCTGCGCTGGATGTGGGTTAAACAATGAAGTAAGCCCTGCAGCCCCGGACTAGCAGAAATGGTCTAAGTGGGTCTTAAGGTGAGCATAGCTTTTTTTTTTTCTTATGGCTCAAAAATGATTTTAACAAGATGCTAACAATAAAATGCACAAAATAGAATAATGATAGCACCATTTTATATAGCGCCATCAGGCTGCTTTCACACCAGGGAAATTGCGGAGCATTTATGATCTAATCACCAGTGAAATGCTGCCCATAGCAATCTCGGGGCGCAGTCACCTACGCATTTCGCGTTTGCAGAGAGAGCTCTTCTCGTTGCAAAAGCTGGGCTAGTGATTCCACTCCACGTGAATGTAAAGCTCCAAAAATACTGGCGAACCAGCAGGTTTCAAAGCATGGACCAAAGGCTGGGATAGTTTGGTAACTGTGGCTACTTTAAAGTGAAGCAACCACCTATCTACAGTTTATAGGACTCTAGGACCGATGATCTCCTCTTTTGGATCGGTTCAGCACTGTGAGTAAATACATTTGCACATGGGTTTTCTTCAGTAAAATTTTTATTTGGAACTAATGTGTGCATTGAGCCAGATCACACCCGCACATTTACTCAAATTTACTCATTTACTACTGTAATTGCATGTGACTCAGGGAGTGTTTTGCAAGGGCGGGGGGGTTGTTGAGCCATCAATTTACTATTGCTTATGGGGCCACGGCTGAATCGAGCCTATTGTGGGGGTTCTTATAGAACAACATACAATTCAATACTAATAACACAGTACATGTGGCACATAAAGGGACAACACTGCCGTATCACCAAAATTATTGTGAGGCTTCTTGATTTAATGCCTGGCATACTCGTGTCACCGGCGATTCCGCAGTGGATGTGTGAGCTCCATCCCCCCAGTCATACAGCAGGCTGCATACTCATGAGACCTCATCCACCAGATATGGATTAAACTTTAGACCCTCTGCTCAGTCTCCAGTTGTTTTCGTGTTCCTGCCCAGGTAGGAGCCAAACCCCTAGCTCCTGAACTGAAAGGTTTAGGTAAGTATCTGGTGCTGTGGGGCAGGCAAACTCATTTCTTGGCTCTGGATCTGGGATACCCCCAGTGGACTGACCAGATTTCCATTCCTTGACCATTGATTCCTTGATTCACTGACCGTTAATGGCAGGGGGGTAAGCGGTGCTGTGCTTTTACTAAGGATGATCTTCTAGAGAAAGCTGGGATTGCGCCCCCCCCCCCCCATCTGCTGCGAGAGTCAGGAAGGTCTCTACCCCCCCTTCTGTCATCTCCCCCTTCCCATTCACCCCCGCCACCTGGGATGTGTCCATTCGTCGGGCAGGAGGGAGGGTGGCTGAGGACACTTCGGCAGCGACGCTTGCTGCTGTTTGGAGGACAGGCTGGAGTCTGGAGGGCTTCGGAGCATTCACGCTCTGGATGGTCTCTACCAACTCTTTGCATTTTCCTGCCCTTGGCAGATGGGGACTCGACATTTTTTATAACCTACATATGTTCTTATTCAGCAAAGTGCAGGTTGTAGATCAGGTGAGGTACAGGTAGGTCTTCAGTGCTGTTGGAGAACCTTAGGTACCACCAGTGTTACATTTACCACAGGTTGAGAACCCCTGATTCAGGGTATTACCTATGGTAATGCTGGTAGTTCATTCCTTGTTCATTATACAGTCGGGAAGACAATCTAGTTTAGCCTGCACCTGACCAAGTGCGATTGGCTGTGTGCACTTGACTGTGGTGAATTCTGGCTTTTTGTTCTTTTTAAACCTTCTAAGGGAACGTAACTTTGTATTACCCTCTCGATTGTCTTTATTTGTGCTCCCACCATTCTTATAAGGAGCTATTTATTCAGACAAGCTTCCAGGAGTCACCTATTTAAAAGACGTTACCTGTTTTATGCACTTTAGAATCGGTAACTTTGAGTGGACATTTTAATTAGAGTGGCCTTTATTCTGGCTAGTCATGTGGCTGTAGTATCTTACTATACATCAAGGGTAGGATAAGATTATCCACCTGGTTCTTCCGATTTGTCCTCCCTTTGGCCTAGCATCAGCTCCCAGGATCTTTGCCAAGGTTCTGGCCGATCCTCTGGCGTATTTTAGGTAAAGAGAGATCGGGATCATAGCTTGTTTGGACGATCTGCTACTCTTTGCCCCAAGCTGTGGATCCCTCCAGGAAGCAGTGTTTGCGCACCAGTCGGATGGCCCCAGTGCGTCAAGCCATGAGGCTCTTGGGGCTTTCTGACCCCAGCCCTTCCCAGCAGTAAGGTTGGGTCAGCTACTCTCAAGATAGTTTGTTTCCAGTTTCCGGGGGAGGGGCGTTAGTTCCAGTGACGTGTACGCTGGATCCGGATGTGGCAACCCCCGCCTCCACCAGGGGCAATTCTGGTTTATGGAAGGCTTTTCAGACCTCTGCATGCTTTCGGGAAGATGCTGCTCCTGCGCGCTCGTCAGGACCAGGAAAGGCACTGTCAGGGGAATACCTGATGGGCCTTCACGTGGTTCATGGCGGGTGTGCTTCGGAGGGAGTAAGTCGGTTAAAAGGACCCCTCTAGCCAGGAATCTTAAAGGATGTTTTTGTTCCCTCTTATTTCATAGGCCAAGGAGCCCAAAGTCAAGGAGGCCAAAGCCAGGAAAGATCCCAGAAGGTATTCTAAGGAATCTAGGGGTCATAAGGAGCCCAGGGACTTGAAAGAGCCCAGGTATACTAGAATGGGTCAAGCTGGATCCTGCACCATTTATCAGGCCCCCTTACCGGAGGGCTTTTGTCATGGAGGGGGGCAATTTCCAGTGTATGTTAAAGAACTTTTTTGAATCTTTTGACTCCAGAATGGCTTATTCATTTGAGTTTTTCAAGGACTGTTTTGTCCAAGCAACCTCTGGCAGGTCTGACGCTGGCCTGTCCAAATCCAGACAGGGTTCTTTGGATGGGTAGGAGGAGAAGGGGGCTTCCTCAGATGAATCATTTCATTCTACAGTAACTGGGAGCAGTGCGGATGTTTTTTGTCTGAGCATTCAGCTAGATTTTTCCCTAGAGGATGTTCCCGGATCCCATCAGAGGAATTAATTAGGTCTTCTCTGAATATTGAGAATTAGAATAGACCCCTTTTAGTGCAGGATTCCCTTTAAAGAGGCCTGCTTGAGAAAAAGGATCCGTGTTTTCCGATTCACCAATCGATAAAAGATGTAATGGCTAGGGAATGGAGGACACCTTAATCCAGGTTTTTCATTCCTAAGTCCCTCCTTTGAGGACATGGGCTCTCTTAGAGATCCTTTAGATAAATAGTCGGATATTCTTCTAAAAAGAGCCTGGGATACTCTTCTTCTTTTTTGCTCAAACCACTGCTAGTAACTGACTGTATTAGCAGAGTTTCAGCGTTTTGGATTGATAAGGTCAACAATGGGATTTCTGGGGATGCCCCCTTTGACGACTCCTCCCATTTTCAGTTGTTTTCGTGTCCCTCCTTGGGATAGGAGCCGGACCACTGCTCCTGAACCATGTGGGTTTAGGTAAGTAACTGGCGCTATGGGCTTGGACAGGCAGGTCCATTTCTCGGTCCTGGAGGCAGAAAAACAGCCAGGGGCCCAGGATAGCCCCACAAACTGGAACAGTGTTATATTCTTTGATCCCCAGACCTTGTTGGGACAAAGGGGGGTAAGCAGTGTTTTCCCTCTGGCCAGTCCCATTTCTTATTTTTTCTTCCTCCCCTTCTTTGGGCCTCCATGAATCTGTTCAGTCTTTGTGTACAAATAGGATGGCCCGTGCATCAGGCCATGAGCCTTTTGAGTTTTTTTTTTTTTTGGCCCCTAGCCTTTCCAGCAGTAAGGTGGGGTCAGCTATTCTCAGGGTCTCTCAAGCTTCATATCTTGAGCACCTGGGACAAATCTCTGGAATTCCTGGTAGATGTGAATTTCCCCGACTTGGTGAAGAAGTCACTGAAATGATGGGTGTGCGAGGACAGATTTTGTCACATTTTTTTTTTAGTCCCATGGACTAAACTGTTAAAACAGTCGCCTCCTCATGAATTTGGGGAGCCCATTACGGGGTGTTTTGATCAAGTGGGTGCACTGAGGGGGGGCCCTGGAGTTGAATCTCAGGCTGGTTTTCGTGTTTCTTCCATTTAAGATGCTTCCTCAATTATTAGTCACAATCCTAGATTTGCTGTAATGTTAGGTGGAGTAACCTTTTTATTGGCAATTCAGAGCAATGCTTTGGTCTTTGGCAGAAGCAATGGTCTTTCTGAGAATGAATCAGATAGGTATTGTAGCATTTCTGGACGACCTTTTACTTTTCGCACCATCGAGAGCGCTGTTGGAGAACAATGTGAGGAGAACATTGGCTTTCCTGTTGGAGTTAGGATGAATCGTAAACAGGGAAAAGTCGAGTTTGTCTCCATAGACATCTTGCATATATCTAGGTTATCTGAACAACAGTCTAAAGGAGAGGACATTCCTTCCTCCTCCAAAGATTCAGAAAATTGTCTCCCTCGCCTCTCAGATCCAGGAAAAGCCAGGAATGTCTCAGAGACAAATTTTGGTTTTGTTGGGACTTATGAAGTCCGCCATCCCAGAGGTCAGTTGGGCCCAATTTCAATCAAGGACTCTTCAGGACTTCTTTCTAAGTACTTGGAACAAAGATCCAGAGTCATTGGACACGATGACGACTCTCCCAGAGCAGGTTTGTGCCTCCCTGCAATGGTGGTTGGTTCAGGAAAACCTAGCCATGGGGAGGCCATGGCATCAGACAGACCCTATCCAGATCACAATAGATGCAAGTGCTTGGGGATGGGGCGCCCACATGACGCATTGTCAGATTTAGGGCATTTGGTCGGACTTTGGTCGGCTCTGCAGAGCTGAAAGCTGTGCAATTGGCTCTAGAACACCTCGAGAAGAAGTTACTGGATTAGGATGTACTAATTGTTTCAGACAATGCCACGGTGGTAGCATACCTCAACCATTAGGGCGGCACAAGGTCAGTGGAGTTGATGTCTCTCTCCAGGACTATTTGCGGCAGGATGGAAGGAGTGGTGAAGTCCCTAAGAGCTATTCATATCAAGGGACAGTTGAATGTGCTAGCAGATCTACTCATTCGGGTGCAGCTGAGACAATTGGAATGGGAGCTGAACCAGAGAGTCTAGGAGCAGTTAGTAGATCTCTGGGGTTCACCAGAGATAGATCTGTTTGCCACGAGAAGAAATTCCAAATGCCAAAACTTCTTCTTGCTTCATCAGGGCCAGGGAGCTCTAGCGGAGGATGCCCTGTCCCAGCATTGGGGGAGGTTCAATGCTCTCTTGAGTCTTAAGGAAAATAAAGATGGAACGAGCAAGAGTGATTCTAGTTGCTCCTTATTGGCCCAGGAGTTTATGGTTTTCTCTACTGAGTCAGATGGCGGTAAGTCCACCCCTTACGCTTTCTATATCAGTTTATCTGCTTCATCAGGGGCCCATATTCCACCCCCAGGTCCAGAACCTCCATCTGACAGCCTGGATCCTGAATGGGGCCTGCTAAGAAGCAAGGGCCTGTCTAGCAGTGTTATTAAAACTCTGCTTCAGAGCAGAAAACTGGTAACCCATAAGATCTACAGAAAGGTCTGGAAGAGATTTTCCTTCTTTTGTAGAAGCCATAATCTGTTTCTATCAGATTTGGCAGAAGTAATGGAATTTTTGCAGGAGGGGGCAGAAATGGGATTGGCTATAAGTACCCTAAAGATTCAGGTGGCAGCGCTGTGAGTATTTTTGAACAGAAGGCTTCGAGCAGATGATCTGATTGATAGATTACCCATCTCACGTTCTAGAGGAAGACCAGTGAATCCCAAGGCTTTCCGCTTTGGGATTTATTATTTTGCCCAGTGGACTGACTAGGGCTCCATTTGAGCCTATTTCCGAGTCAGCAGTTTAGTTGAATTTGCCTTTATTCTAGCAATCACGTCAGCTAGAAGAATCAGTGACCTACAGGCTTTGTCCATTAAGAAACCGTACTTCTGAGTATTTCCAGATCATCTCACAATCAGACCGGATCCCTTCTACTTGCCTAAGATTGCTTCAGAGTTTCACAGGTCCCAGAAGATCTATCTCCGTGGCTCAGGCCGGAAGATATTGGGGATCAGCAAGAGATGCAGTTCTTAGATGCCAGGAGGATTTTATAAATTTATTCGGATCGTTCAGCTGGGTGGAGGAAGTCTGATCATTTATTGTTAGCATTCTCCAGAAAGAGTAGAGGGCCTGTATAGCTAGATGGATTAGGGAAGCCATTCAGTTAGCTTATGAATTTATAGGAAAGGAAGCTTCTAATATCTTTGAAAGCTCATTCTACTAGGGCAGTTTCTGCTTCTTGGGCTAATCAAGCAGGTGTATCACTGAAAAAAATTTGCAGAGCAGCAACTTGGGCTTCCCCACACATGTTTTGAGACACTACAGAGTGGATTTGTCGAGCAGGCTTTCGACAGAAAGATCCTTAAGATGATACCACATCCTGAGGTAGGACGCTACTATAATTACTCATTCATCATCGGCTGGGCCGTCATGGAGGACATTTTGAGAAAACCCCAGCTTAGCTTAACGCTAATAGGTATTCCAGTAGTCCTCCAGGACGGCGCCCCACTTCCCTCCTAAAGACTTAAAGGAGCTGCAGCACTCAACCCTGTTAGCTTGCAGACCAACCTATAATCTGTCTCTAAATCTGGTAAAAACAGAGGCTCGGTCACACACATCTGCAGAAGTATGCTAATCTGCACCACCGCGCCAAGGTGCCTCTATGGGTGCAGTCCTAACTCTAATCTATGAGAGCCCCATTTGGGACATACAATGCAAGAGATAAAATGGGAGCAGCTTACCTGAGGTTGCCCTAAACCTCATGTGCAACCTCAGGTAAGCTGCTCCCATTTTATCTCTTGCATACAGCCTATAAAATGAAGGCTCTCTATCTCTGTGTTCACCGTTTTGTATATGCAAAAGAGGGTTGTTGCTGGAAAGCTCTTAGAACATGTCTGACTATTTAGATATAGTTTTATACTGAATAGGTTGCTTTAAAGTACTACATCTCTATATAGTCAGACATTGGAGCTTTCCAGTTACAAAAGTAGAAATGGTCTACAAAATGATGCAGACTACATGTTTGCAGGCAAAGTAGGGGTTAAAAGACATTAGTGGTATTCTCTGCACCATCTAAAATTCTCCTTCCCTGGGAGAGAGATTACAGTTTGATACAATGTATGAATTTGTTTACAATACATCAGCAGCAGATATAACACATTGTATCGAATGCCAGCGTTGAAAGACCAAAAGAAATTGCTAGACTTCTACAGTTGCTACACAATTGGAGGAGTACATGTATGCAGGGCTTCAGGGTGCGTGAGAAAATATACATGTATATTCCTTTAAACTAGGCCTTAATGTGACCTCTGCTAGGTCCGGTTTGCAATTGTTTCACTAGCCAACAGGAACAGGTTAAACACCTTGTGGCTAGGGCTAAAGCTCGCAAGTGGGTGGAGGAGTATAAGAAACTCAAGGCCTGCTTGGACTTCATCCGCTTTGTTGTTACTGCCATGGATGAGGTGGTCAGGCTTGGTACCAGAATTTCGGCCTTGCTTGTCGCTGTACACCGCTCGCTCTGGTTGAAGCAGTGGTCAGCCGATGCAGCTGCCAAGAAGTCCCTCACAGGTCTACCCTTTGTGGGAAGCCGGCTGTTTGGGGAGCGCCTGGACCTTTTGGTCAAGGATGGTAAGCTCCCTCAGAGAAGGAAGCCTGCTCGGTCCTTTCGAAACTCCTCCTCTTATCGATCCTTTAGGGGAGGAAGAGGATCTACATTTCCAGGTGCCCGCAGAGATACCTGGGGTAGGTCCTGCAACCGGCCCAACCCCTCCTGGGGAGCTAAGCCCAAACCCCCAGCCAAGCCTACTCAGGCATGAGGTGGCACCCTCACCCATATGGGTGGGGGAACGGCTTCTGCTGTTTGCTCCGATCTGGAGACGTCACGTCTTGGATCGGTGGATTCAGGAGGTGGTGTCCTCCGGCTACAAGATAGAGCTGTCAGACAGACCACCCACAAAATTCCTATGTTCAAGGATATCCCGAAACCCACTAAAAGCTCAGGCTTTGAGACAAGCTGTTCAACACCTCCTGCGGATAGGTGTGATTTGCGCTGTGCCCTGGCAGGAACAGGGTCAGGGGTTCTACTCCAACCTGTTCACGGTTCCCAAGAAGGACGGAACGCTGCGGCCGATCTCGGACCTGAAGGGTCTCAACAAATTTGTAAGGGTCAGACATTTCCGCATGGAAACGTTGCAGTCGGGGGTGAGATCGCTTCGGCCCGGCGACTTCATTACCACGGTGGACATCAGGGATGCTTATCTGCACATCTCGATTTTCCAAGGACATCAGAGGTTCTTGAGGTTTGCATCAACATTACCAGTTTGTAGCACTCCCATTCGGCATATCCTCAGCCTTCTGTGTGTTCCCCAAGGTGCTGGCGGGCATCATGGCTATCCTAAGGAGTCAGGGTATTCGTGTGTTACCCTCTCTGGACTACCTGCTGATTTCGTCCCGGTCCCTTCAGGAGGCCGAGAGCGATACTCGGACAGTGCTGTCAACCCTGGAAACCTTCGATTGGGTAATCAATTACCCCAAGTCGTTTATCACGCCTTCAACAGTGAGATCCTTTCTGGCAATGACGATAGACCTCGGTCGGGTCAAGGTATTTCTGTCACAGCAGAAGGTCTTGGGACTCCAGACGCAAGTGCAGGCCTTGCTGACTTGTCAACAGCCGTCGGTACGTCTGGGGATGAGATTGGTGGGCCTAATGGTGTCATGCTTCGAGGCAGTAGCCTTCGCCCAATTTCACATGAGACCTCTACAATTGAACCTGCTGACCGTCTGGAATCGGTTGCAGGATTCTCTGGAACAAGGTTTTTCGCTGTCCCCCCTGGCCAGGCAGTCCCTCTTGTTATGGTTGGACTCCCGGAACCTGCTGGTGGGCAAGTCCTTTCTGACTCCCCGTTGGGAGATAGTTACCACGGATGCCAGTCTTACAGGCTGGGGAGGTGTTTGGCAGACCCAGAAGGTCCAGGGTCAGTGGGGTCTGCAGGAGAACCGGTTACCCATAAATCTCTTGGAGCTGAGAGCAATCCGGTTGGTTCTTCTACGTTTGACTCCCCTACATCAACCACCAGGGCGGGACTCGGAGCAAGAGATCCCTCAAGGAGGTAACCCGGATTCTGACTTGGACAGAGGAGAATCTTCCCTGCATCTCTGCGTTCTACATCCCCAGGTTTGAAAACTAGGAGGCAGACTCGCTGAGCAGGAGTTCCTTGCGCCTTGGGGAATGGTCCCTCAGCAGAGAGATTTTTCAGGCTCTGTGCCTTCGCTGGGGTCGACCAGACATGGGTCTTTTTGCATCCAGACACAATCACAAGCTTCCAAGGTTAGTCTCTCTCTCTCAAGAGATCCTGGGCCTAGGCTGTAGCAACAGACGCTCTGGTGATCCTTTGGACGGAGTTCAAATTTCTGTATGCATTCCCTCTGTTTCCGCTCCTGGGCAGAGTGCTGCGCAAGATAGCCCAGGAGGGGGTGCCAGCCATCCTGGTGGCTCCTCGCTGGCCGAGAAGCTCAGATGTCAATAGATCACTACATCATGCTCGACGACCCAGGTCTTCTCACACAGGGGTCGCTGCGGCACCAGAATTTACGGACGCTGGCTTTGACGGCCTGGCTATTAAAACCTCAATCCTAACGGAGAAGGGGTTATCGGCCACGGTTATTCACACAATGATTCAGGCGCGGAAGAAGTCGCCTTCCATGATCTACTACAGAGTTTGGTGTGCCTATATCGCTTTGTGCGAGGCCAAGAGCCTTCCTTGCCAGAGATTTTCTATTTCTAGAATTCTGGAGTTTCTACAACACGGTTTAGACTTGGGCCTCCAGTTGAGCACCCTCAAGGGTCAGGTCATTTTTTTTCCAGAGGTCCATTGCCAATCATAGATTTATCAAGACTTTTTTCCAGGGAGTCGCCCATGTCCGGCCACCGCACAAATCAGTCATACCGGTGTGGGACTCTAATCTAGTGCTGTCTGCTCTCCAGGGTCCTCCCTTCGAGCCTTTGAATGATGCTACATTGTCTATGCTGACTCTCAAAGTGGTCTTTCTGGTGGCGATCACCTCGGTGTGTCGTGTATCAGAGCTGGCCGCGCTTTGTATGAAACCACCCTACTTTGAGTTACACAGAGAAAAGGTGGTTTTTCGTTTTAAACCTGATTTTTTGCCTAAGGTTGTTTCTTCTTTTCACCTTAATAAAGGAGTTGTCTTACCTTCCTTGTGTCCGGCACCGGCTAATTCCAAAGAACGGACCCTCCATGCTTTGGATGTGGTCAGAGCCATAAGGTATTACCTGGCTGCGACTGAATCCTTCAGGAAATCGCATTTGCTTTTTGTCTTAACAGAAGGTTCTAGGAAGGGATTGCCACCAGCCAAGTCCACTCTCAGTAAGTGGATTACACAGGCCGCGGTACATCCCTATTCTGCCAGGGGGAAGGAACCCCCTTTTCGGATCACAGCTCATTCTACCAAGGCTATTGGTGCCTCTTGGGCTTTTCAGCATCAGGTATCGGCGGAACAAGTTTGTAAGGCCGCCACTTGGTCTTCTGTTCATACTTTTACACAGTTTGACAAGGTGGATGTCAGGGCGTCAGCTGACGCAGTTTCTGGCCGAAAGGTGCTTCAGGCGGTAGTGAAATGAACTACATGCTGTTCCGCACTGGGGATCCCACCCATATGGACACTGCCAGGCCCATGTCCATCCAGTCCAGGCCGTCCCACCCCGCCCTTGTGTTCATTATGTCCTGCATGCCTGTTATGGTGATGAACCATTTTTGCTCATAGGACACTAGTTTTAGTTTTCTTCTAGTTTTTACATTGGAGAGAGTACAAGCAGAGGCTATATGAAGTTACGTGGTCTCTTGTGTTTTGTTTGGGCCTCCCGGCCTGCCCTTTTTATTGAGTATTGCTTTTAAGCCACTGGGGAATGATAGACGGGCAGCTGTATTTATAAGGGGCTGGGAGGAGCTACATCTTTGATTTTGCAGTCAGCGCCCCCTAGGGGCGAACACCCAATCGTGAAGGTATCGGGATGGCCTGGACTGGATGGATACAAAAACAATTCTACAGGTGAGTTTCACAGAATTGGGCCGGCCCAAATTTTTTACTTTTTTCTTGGAGATTGGCGGAGAATGAGGTGTAAATGTTTTATGGTGTGTATGCCTTTTAAGAGGCAGGGAGGAGAGCGATGTTGCAGACGCGGCCTCTCCTCCCCGCCCGACGCTGCAGTGTGTGTGCGTGCGAACCTTACCTCTGGCGATAGTGTAGATTTCATCTGCGTCCCCTCTGGCTCTCTTCATACTTACATACGACTATGTATTGCACTGCCTCTCCCCACGACAGCGTCCGGTCTCCGTCATTTCACGGACATGGTGGGATAACGTCTTCCTGGATTCCGGATCTAGATTCCGGCCAGGCGTTTTTCTCCTGGAATATGCTTCCAAGTAGGTCCTTTGGCTCGCATGTACTTTTTCTTTTTTCTATAGGATGGGGGGCGCCATGTGGCTTCTCCTCCTGCCGGAGGTGACATAATTTCCACGCGCTGCCGGGTTTCCTGCATGAAAACATGTGATTTGCACCTTTTAAAGGGTTTTTTTTATGTTGATATGACTGGCCTCACTCTGTTGATTCCTGACACAAGAGGGTTAATACTGATTTAGAGGGTTGTACTCCTACTCTATTTAAAAGGGTCTAGGAGTTGACTTCCCTTTCACCTCAACCCAGAATGGCTACCAGGCGGATAATATTTGCATCTTTGCATTTATACTAAGTATACAGCACGTCCTGCTCCAGAGATAATTCCTTACGTTTGGGTAATACATCCACAAGATGGCGCTGGACTGCAGAGACAGCAAAAAAGTGCCTCCTCCCGGCCCCTTATATTCCAGGGACCTCCCACAAATTCCCCAGTTCTACTCTGCGGTAGGCGCTGCGAAGGCAAGAATATGGCTTTCTCTACTCACAGGTGAGCGGGGCTATTAGCCTGTGGCCCTGTAGGACTATTCCCACCCATTCCTTTTTTTCTGCCTCCCAGCTTTGGCTGCACTGGTCGGGTGATGGTAGGCAGCACCGCTGTCAGGTGCTTAAGGAGCGCTGCTCCAACCGCAATCCCCCACCAAAGGGTAGGCGGTATAGGCCCATGGTGAGCCTTATGGGATCGCCCCCTGTCCATCGGTGGGCTCCTGTTAGGTTGGCTGCTGCCCTCCCTCGCTCTCCCTGGTATTTTTCGGGGGGGGGGGGGGGTTTATGTGTATTCTTCACTCCTTGGGATTGTATACCGTGGTATGCTTTGGCTTTGTGTCGCCGCGTGTGCTGGTTTCACTGGTTGCTTTTTTGAAAAAATGCCGCCACGCGCGCTTGTACGGCGTTCCGCGGTCAGCGGCGACTTTACCTCAGGCGCTGCTGCACCATCATTGGCTGCCATGGTCACATGGGCGCCTTCGCGCTCTTCGGGGGGCGGGCCTTGCGGATGGTGCGTTCTGCATCACTGTCTCCGCGGCCCGCCCCTCGAGGTATCTGCGGGCGCCATTTTGCTTTCTCGTGCTGCATGGCTGGCGTCTACCTGCCACGGTCCGTAAGTGCCCCTGCGGGCTGGCTTATTTTTTATATCTTATGTATGCATACCGCTTACGGGACCTTTCTGTTTGTCTTGCAGGCGGGTCAAACTTGTTAAATTGTGGTTTCTCTCGGCCTATCCCCTCTATTTAGTTTGCACTATTAGAGGCCTATTCTGCCTTTACCTCCCACTTCCCTAGCGGGCTATTGGGGCATCCCGGGTGGCCTTATAGCGTAAATCCCTATTGGCCGGTTGGGCCGCGATAATCACCATATGGAGGCTTCTCAGGATAATGTGCTTGGGGTTCCTTTGGGACAAACCCGGCTGTGTGTGGCGTGTGGGGTGTCCCCTACAAGTGATGACAATGTGCGGGTTTGTGTACCCTGTGCCCAGCAGACACTTGCGCTGCAATCTGGGTTACCTGTGGCTGGGCCTGCGCCCCGTATGGCTTCGCCTACTCCCCCACGCTTACATCTGACTCCCAGTGAGGTGCATACCAGTGGGGAGTCTCAGCCTGATTTGTCTACCAGGGTGGCTAGCATTGAGAAGCTGATTGCTGGCTCTACGGCATGTAAGGCCACTGCTAAGTGGCGGCATCTGGCGTCTGGTGTTACCCTTTTTCCTATGGAGGCTGAGGAATTTTTTGACCTGGCCGGCTATACCCCCCTGGAAGAGGGGGAATTCTTTTCTGATTCAGAATCATCTGATGAGCAGCCTAAGGGTTATGCTTATTCTGGCTCTGACCCATGGGCTCCAGATGATACTGTCAGGCTTTTGGCTCACATTTTTGAAGTACTTTTGATCTCTCCTCCTGCCGCGGCTCCTCGGCAGCAGGGGGAGTTGTTTCACACTGCTAAGCTTTGGAGTTTCCTGAGCAAACTCTCTTTAATAATCTCGTGCTCAAAGAGTGGGAGCGACCTAGAGTTGGAAGAAGAGGTATCCCTTTCCTGCTGAAGTGGTTAAGCGTTGGTCGTCCCCTCCCGAAGTGGATGCACCAATTCTGGGTTTGTCCAACACTTTTGTCATGCATTCCCCTGACTCTACTACCCTGAAGGATGGTGAGGACTGGCGCATTGATCAGCTGGCTTCCCATGCCTTTGCCTGTGTGGGGTCCGCGCTGCGTCCGGTTTGTGCCTCTGCCATTACAGCTGTGGCTATTAGGACTCTGCTCAAAAGTATTTTAGATGGGGCTCCTGATGATGCTGCTAGTGAAGAGTATAGAGCCCTTCTGCGTTGTGATGAATTTGTTGCATATGTCCTCTCTGCCTTGGATGATACCATTAGAATGTGTGGCAGGGCTTCTGCCTTGGCGGTGGCTATACGCCGCTCGGTTTGGCTGCGCCAGTGGGCAGCTGACAACGCTGCCAAGAAGGCTCTCACTGGGTTCCCTTTTAAAGGACTGCGTCTATTTGGGGATCGCCTGGACCTGTTTGCTAAGGGAGGCAAGTTACCCCAGCGCAAGAGACAGTCTCTGCATTTCCGGGGTTCAGGCTCCTTTCTTCCCTCCTACCGTGGGTCCAGAATGGGAAGGGGAGCTTCAGTTGCAGGGGCCCGGGGAGATTTCTGGGGCAGGGGCAGAGGGCGTGGCCGCCCTGGCCCCTCCTGGGGTTCCAAGTCTAAGTCTTCCCCTGTAGCGATAACCCTTATCGCCGGAGGGCTTCACCGCCCGAGACGTCCTTTTCCCAATCGTAAGAGGTGCTGCTGGAATTCCAGAGTCGTCCGTGAGGAAACAGGAACAGCCCTTACAAGGGCTAGTGAATTGTAATATAGCGTTTCCCCCAATAAGAGACAGAACTTCAGTATTGAGGGTGAAGGTGAAGTTAACTTTATTAGTGCCACACTGTGCCTTATATGCAAGGCTCCATGCAAGGGGACCTCCCCCGTGGACCTGATGGAGGACTGCATGACAAATACACCGACCAATAGCAGCAGGGCACACAATCCCTCAACTCTGCCGGTGACGCAATCAGCAACACAATAGACGTCTGTAAAACACTCAATCAGAACAATGCCATTGTCTGTGACATAATCAATCAACACAATGGCAGCCTGTAATACAATCCAAACTACAATGACATTGCCTGTAACAGTATCAAAATACAATGACATTGTCTGGAACCTAATTAAGAAAAGGCCAGTGAATGACCCGGTGGGCAATGGAATAGTGATGACATCCAAAAGGCAGAGCGTCTGTCACATCCCCCAAGCCCCCTCAGGCATGAAGGGGCGCCCTCACCCATCCGGGTGGGGGGGCGGCTTTGGCTCTTTTCTCACATCTGGAGGCGTCATGTCTCCGACCGGTGGATTCAGGAGGTAGTGTCCTCTGGTTACAAGATAGAGTTGGCAGCCTGGCCGCCCCCAAGATTCATCAGATCCCGGATGCCTCAAGACCCCCAGTCAGCTCAGGGCCTGTTGCTTGCTGTGCAGAATCTACTGGAGCTGGGGGTCATCTGCCAGGTGCCCTTAAGGGAAAGGGGCAAAGGCTATTATTCCAACCTTTTCACCGTTCCCAAAAGAGATGGGTCTGTCAGACCCATCCTGGACATAAAGCTTCTCAACAAGTTTGTCAGATCCAGAAGTTTTCGCATGGAGACTCTGCGCTCAGCTGTAAGTTCACTACGCCCAGGGGACTTCATGACCTCTGTGGACATCAAGGATGCTTTCCTCCATATTCCAGTCTTTCCAGGTCATCAGAGATTCCTCAGGTTCGCTCTGGAGGATCAGCATTACCAGTTTGTGGCGTTGCCCTTCAGTCTCAATTCGGCTCCCAGGGTATTCACCAAGGTTCTGGCGGGCATTATGGCTCTGCTGAGAGCTCAGGCCATTCGCATTCTTCCCTATTTGGACGACATTCTTATCACTTCTCCGTCCTTCCAACAGGCAGAGTTGGATATTCAGCGGGTAGTGACCACACTGGGGTCATTCGGCTGGGTGATAAACCACTCCAAATCTTCCCTGTCTCCCTCTTTGGTGAAGCCATTTCTGGGCATGAATCTGGATACAGCTCAGGCCAGGATTTTTCTTCCTCAGCAGAAGGTGGACAGTGTGCAAGCGCAAGCTCAGCTCCTTCTGTCCTGCCCTCATCCTTCCATCAGGCAGGGAATGCAGCTGGTGGGCCTGATGGTGTCCTGCTTCGAGGCGGTTCCTTATGCTTAGTTTCACATGAGGCCTCTTCAACTCCACCTCTTGTCTGTATGGGACAGGGACCCTGTGTCCCTGGATCAGGTTTTGGTTCTGTCACCCCTAACCAGGCGGTCCCTTTCGTGGTGGCTGGACTTAAGGAACCTGTTGGTGGACAGATCCTTTCTGGCCCCTTGCTGGGAGACAGTCACCACGGATGCCAGTCTGACAGGTTGGGGGGCTTTTGGAGATCCCTAACATTCCAGGGGCAGTGGGGCCCTCAGGAGGCCCACACCCCTATCAACATTCTGGAACTGAGGGCGATCAGGTTGGTTCTAGCCCGCTTGACCCCGCACCTTCGGGGTCGGGCTGTTCAGGTACACTCGGACAACCAGACGGCGGTTGCCTACATCAATCATCAGGGAGAGACCCGGAGCAAGGGGGCCCTCAAGGAAGTGTCTCTGATCCTGTCCTGGGCAGAGGACAATGTTCCCTGCATCTCATCCGTGTACATTCCTTTTTCTAAAGGGGTGGATTTAGCCTTTGAGGATTTTGGTGTGTTCAAAGACCCTTTAGACAAAAAGATGGATTCGCTGTTAAAAGAGCTTGGCAGGCCGAATCTAACACGCTTAGACTATTTTGGCTTCCACTTGTGTTTTTAGGTCCTTGGGATTTTACCTTCAGTACTTGTTTATTAGAACAAACTAGTCTGGAAGATACTCAAGGCCTTACCAATTATTTTCTCGGCTATGGCATTCATTACGGATGCAATGGCTGAATCTGTTTCTGACGCAAAGTATGGCTGTGACCAATTCATTGTGCAGACTCTATGGTTGAGGACCTGGTCTGGCATTATTGGGTGAAGGAGGTGCCTTTGTGCTATGCAGCTCCTTTTTGGGCCTGAGCTAGGGTTGGGTTGGCTGATATAAGTGAAGAAATAAGTGTCGTTTTAAAGGTTGGGTTAATAGGTGATTTCATGCCCAGTCTTCTTTTAGGTGCTTCTTTATTAACAGGGAAGTTTCTAAAGGAACCAGGCCCCAGCCTCCGCCAGGAGAGGGATATTTAGGGGTCTTCATTGTTGGAACTTATCAGTCCAAACCTAAGAAACAATGATGCCAGACTTCGCATTGGGGACAGATTTAGGGTTTTCTTTCAAAGCTCTTGGCAGTACCTTTTTAGATTGCCGTTTATTTCAATTGGGATAAAGGAGGGTTTTCCCATAGAATTATTTAACCCCCCCCCCCCCTTCGAAGTTTTTGGTCACTCCCCGGCCCAGGGGTCTGGAAGAGAGGTTGGCAATCCAGGAATGTCTGGCTACCATGTTGTCGAGAGGGGTGGGTATCTCAGTCCCTCATTGGCAGCAGGGTGCAGGATTTTATTCCAGCATCTTTCTAGTAAGAAGGCCTCAGGAGGGTTCAGATTTATTCTGAACCTAAAGAAACTCAATTTCAGTGTCTGGTACAGACATTTCCGCATTGAAACGATTTTTCTCAGTGAGGGATATCATTCCTCCGGGCTCTTTTATGGTATCAGTAGTTCTGAAGGATGCTTATTGGCAAGTCCCAATGAGTTCCCTTGTCCAGTCTTTTCTAAGGTTATAAGCGATAAGGGTCAGTGACCAAATATTTCACTTCCAATTTGTCTGCCTCCCATTCGGCCTGGCATCGGCTCCCAGGCTTTTTACCAAGGTGTTAGCGGAACCTCTGGCATATCTGAGATACAGAGCGATTGTCATTCTGGCTTATTTCGACGATCTGTTGCTGTTTGCCCCGTTGAGGGAGACATTGCTTCATAATCTCTGTTGCATCTTGCAGCTGTTGGAGCAACTCGGTTGGGTTCTGAACCTCGAGAAATCATGCTTGGTTCCAGGTGATGACATACTTGAGGTTCGAGATCAACACCATCCATCAGACATTAGTTTACCCTCTCAGAAGATAGTGACCCTCCAGGAAGCCATCCAGTCTCTCTGTGCCAGTCTATCATCATCAGAAAAACAGGCTATGAAGCTTTTGGGATATCGGACTTCCGCTTTTCCCGCATTGAAATGGGGCCAGTAAAATTCAATAACTCTACAGGTGCACAAACTGGTCCCGGGAAGGCTTGGAAGAAGGGATTCCAGTACCCAGACTGGTAAGGAAATCACTTTGGCTAACCAGGGACAGATGTCAATGGTATAGCCTGTAGGGACCCCAAAGAAAGGATAGTGTCTACAGATGCTTCGGCTTGGAGTTGGGGGGACTCCTTGCAAGGCCTGGAAAGCTCAGGGGAAATGGCCCAGTGCTCTGAGTCAGTCTTCATCTAACTTGAAAAAGTTAATTGCAGTAAAGGAAGCATTGGCTGCTTTACCACTTCTTCTGGAATATCGTTATGTCCAGATAAGATTGGACAACGGATCTACGGTAGCATATCTGAATCATCATGGGGGGGGGGGGGACAAGGTCCCCTCAATTGTTGTCCGCAGAGATTTTGCTATAGGAGGAACAACATTTTAGGTCTCTGTCAGTAGTTTATCTAAAAGGAACATTGAATAAGGTAGCAGATTTTCGGAGCCGATCTCCGCTAAGGGAATTGGAATGGTGACTGAATCCAGAATTGTTCAAGCTAATCTGTGACCAGGGAGACACTCCAGGGGTTGATCTATTTGCATTAGCAAAGAATCACAAGTTGGAGAAGTACTTTTAATTGAATCCAGCAGATCCGGCCTTGGGAGTGGATGCACTGGTTCACGGTTGGATGTTTAGCCTAGCTTATGGGTTTCCTCCAGTTCGGTTGCTCCCACTGGTATTAAACAAGATATTCAAGTAACCATCCACTGTTTTGCTGGTGGCCCAGGAGATTGTGGTTTTCAACGCTAGTGGCTCTATCCATTCAAGAGCCATGGATACTCCCAGTGATTCTGGAAATGTTATTGCAGGGGCCAGTTCTAAGTCTTGATCCTCAGAAGTGGAACCTGACAGTGTGTACCCTGAAGTCACCTTACTTTTAAGGAAAGGATATTCGAGGAAGGTTATCGATACTCTACTCTCAAGTCGGAAAATAGTGGCTAGAAAGATTTATTTAAAGGTATGGAAGACCTTTAGGACTTGGAGAATACAGATTAAGAAATCATCCTCCAGGATTCCAGTTATTATTGAATTTCTGCAGCACAGCATGGAAATGGATCTTAGCGTACACTCCTTAAAAGTCCAGCTGCCAGCTTTTACCAGTATTTTTAGATAGTAGCCCAGTGGAACCTTGCTAAGGTTCTTTCAGTCTTGGAATCTCCACACTTTGTTCCTGCCAGGGAGTCGGATATTAAGTTCTAACTTAGAAGGTTTTGTTCCTGGTGGCTATTACTTCCACCTGCAAGATAGGTGACATTTAGGCTTTATCTTGTTGTTGTCGTCCTTTCCTCCAGGTATTCCCCGATGGGGTAGTGTTGAGAGTGGATCCTTGTTATCTTCAGAAAATTTCAGCAGATTTTCACAGAACACCAGAGATTGTTCTTCCTTCAGTGGACAGCGAGAAGTCTGCAGATCAGAGATCTTTGGATGCCAGAGCTTATCTGTTGGAATATCTTCATCGAACCAAGGAGTGGAGGAAAGTGGGTAGTTTATTTGTGGCATTCTCAGGACCAAGGAAAGGTCAACGAGTGTACAAGAGTACTATCAGGATGGCCTACCATGGTAGTTCGGTAGCGGTTAGCGTTACTGCACATTTTACAAGAAGCGTGTCTACATATGGAGCAGAGCAAGCTGGGGCCTCTATTGAACAAATTTGTAAAGCATCTACTTGGTCTTCAGCCTGAACTTTTGTGAGGCATTATCGTTTGGATCTTCTTATTCAACAGGACCAGTCTTTCGGTAGAAGTGTTCTTTTCTGTTTTTTGGGAAAACTTAAGTTTGTTAGCTGGTAACTTCTTTTCTAAACATCCGAATGGGCAGAATACTGAGTTTTCCCTTTATTAATTGATATAGATTTTTATATTTGTTTTAACCAAATCATTTTGTGGGTCTGTCTCTCTTTTTCTCTCTTTCGGATCTCAACTGAGGAGTGAGGGTGGAGTCAAGTTTTTATGTTAATCGGGTGGTCAAGTGTTCCCTGCCTTGCGGGTTGTGAGCCAATCGGAGACTATCTGGTTTGGAAGCCTTATGATCGAATAGTCCCCGTTATCCTGCTTAACATATCCCCAAATGCAGAATACAGTAGCTCCGGCCCCCATTGCCCTGTGAAGTAGTATTAGGTTTAAGCCTAGGCTCAAGGGCCGACCTGCCGGCCCCTGGCCCTGGATTTTGCCAGCTCCATGCTCTTTGGCAGTGGTCTGGTGCTCTTGCAGGAATGCCGAGGCACAGAGCTTTTCGGCACCCACATGGCTGGATGGAGGGGTAATGGGGCAGGTGCAATGGGTAAATCACCTGCAGTCATGATAATACATCTCTCTACTTACACCATCCACTTATAGTCCCCCACCATCCCTTCTGATATATAGTCTGTGAGAGCCGGCATCTCTCTTTCAGGGGTATACAGGTCCCCCTTCCTAACCTTGGTGCCTCGACAAGAGTAATGGTGTGCTACCAAGCCCAGTCCCTTCATTCACTTAAACGCACTCTGGGCAGTAGGAGTGGCTAGAGGAAAAGATGGCGGCGGCTGCGCTAGAAGGAGAGAGTGGCAGGTCAGGATGGACTCCAGAGGCCCTTTTAATAAAGTCTTAAAAAGTTATGGCTCGTGGCTCCTGTGAATATGCTTTGGTGTCCCTTCAGCCACAGGAGAGTAGTGTCACAGTCACCAGTGACAGAATTGACGTAATTGAGTATGCCATAAAGCAGGCCAAAAGCTTGCAATATATGGTAAAAAGTCTACAACATGTAAAAATGAATGCCAAAATCCCATGCCACTTTTAATGGCATTATTGAAATTGTATATTATTGTGCGCCAAATGGATGTCCCCAAGGTGCTGAGCTTTTCTAGTATATTTTTTTTTTAATGATTTATTTATTACAATTGTGCATTTTATGGAAGACGTTTTCACGATCTGCATTCTGTTGCTTTTAGACCAAGATCTACAAGAATAAAGCAGTGAGCCCTGTACACACAGAATGCTGCCACAGAGGTGAGTAAGGCTTACACATGCCCAGTAAATAGGTTGTAAGTGTTGCTGCTTCCCAGCTACCTCCACACATTCTAAATATATATATATATATATAAATATATATATATATATATATATATATATATATATATATATATATATATATATAGTTTAATTTAAAAAAATAAGCTGAAGAAAAAATAAGGTATAAGTGAAAAACATCACATAAAAAAATGGGCAGGTGGAGGGGGGCAGAAAACAATTGGTTATGGAAAGGCACCAATCAAGGCATCCTATTACTGCCTACCATCCTGCCTACGCTGGCTGAAGCCTCTACCACTATATCCACCCTCCCTCCCTCCCGAAAGCAGACTTGGCAGCCTGCCGGATGGAGCCCTGCCTCCTTCTCATTTACTCCCTCTTGCAGAAAAGCCAGTCAGAGCCTCTAACTAACGGTCTGCCTGCCGTTGGCCTACCTGCCCGTCTGCCTGAGCTTTTTTATGGAAGTTTGATATGGAAAGGCACCGATCAAGGCATCATCATGCTTGGGCACAGCTGGGAGGACTCAGGATTGATGGGGCAGAGTTGTAAGGACTCGGTATGGATGGGTCAGAGCTGGAAGGAGAGGGCTGGCTGGGGCAGAGCTGGGGAGGAGAGGGCTGGCTGGGGCAGAGCTGGAAGGAGAGGGCTGGCTGGGGCAGAGCTGGAAGGAGAGGGCTGGCTGGGGCAGAGCTGGGGAGGAGAGGGCTGGCTGGGGCAGAGCTGGAAGGAGAGGGCTGGCTGGGGCAGAGCTGGAAGGAGAGGGCTGGCTGGGGCAGAGCTGGAAGGAGAGGGCTGGCTGGGGCAGAGCTGGAAGGAGAGGGCTGGCTGGGGCAGAGCTGGAAGGAGAGGGCTGGCTGGGGCAGAGCTGGAAGGAGAGGGCTGGCTGGGAAAAAGCTGAGAGGAGAGGGCTGGCTAGGGCAGAGCTGGGAGGACTGGGGATGGATGGGGCAGATTTGGGAGGACTTGGGATGGATGGGGCAGAGCTGCAAGGTTTCGGGATGGTTAGGGCAGAACTGGTAGGACTCGGGCTGGTTGGGACAGAGCTGGGAGAACTCGGGATAGATGAGGCAGATCTTGGAGGACTCGGGATTGTTGTGGCAGAGCTGGGAGGACCCGGGATTGTTGTGGCAGAGCTGGGAGGACCCAGGATGGTTGGGGCAGAGCTGGGAGGACCCGGGATTGTTGTGGCAGAGCTGGGAGGACCCAGGATGGTTGGGGCAGAGCTGGGAGGAATGTACTGGCTGGGGCAGAGCTGGGAGGACCCAGGATGGTTGGGGCAGAGCTGGGAGGAGTGTGCTGGCTGGGGCAGAGCTGGGAGGACCCGGGATTGTTGTGACAGAGCTGGGAGGACCCAGGATGGTTGGGGCAGAGCTGGGAGGAGTGTGCTGGCTGGGGCAGAGCTGGGAGGACCCGGGATTGTTGGGGCAGAGCTGGGAGGACCCAGGATGGTTGGGGAAGAGCTGGGAGGAGTGTGCTGGCTGGGGCAGAGCTGGGAGGACCCGGGATTGTTGGGGCAGAGCTGGGAGGACCCAGGATGGTTGGGGCAGAGCTGGGAGGAGTGGGGTGGCTGGGGCAGAGCTGGGAGGAGTGGGCTTGCTGGGGCATCCTCGGCAGCATCCAAGCTAAACCTTTAGTTGAGCATATACCTGTGCCAGGCATTTTAAATTGGTGCTGTGGGTACGCAGCTAGTGGTGAGGATGCAGTCGGCAGTGTGCTCAGCTCCATTAAGCTCCCTTGCCGCTCTGACATCGGAGAGGCTAAAAAATGGAATAGAGCTGAGTACTGATTGGCTGCAGAACCATGCCTGCCCTAGGATAGTGAAAATCCGGGGTGGTGTTCCTCTTTAAGGATGGCATACAGATAAATGAGATTTCTTTGTGAATGCAGCCTCACTTCCTTTTTGAGGTACATTTCACTGAAATAAAACCTACAAAAAGGAAAAAAATTATCCCCACAGCTGCAGCTACATTTAGTCAATATTTTATGGCAATCTATTCAACAAAGGCAACAGTGCAATAACTACTGTATAAATGCCTAATATCTATACAGGGCAGACAAGCCAACATCTTACATATTCCACTTCCCCTGTGACTGCCGGCAGCCTATCGGTGAAGCTGATAGGCTGCCGGTGGTCATGTGAACAGCAGCCACTGAGGAAACCTGAAAGTGGTGAACACTGGATGCCTGGTCTCAGGCTTTCCTGCAGGGGGCATCCCAAGTCAGGGTGTCCATGTGCTGAGAGTAATTCCAACCTCCATGGCAGGGCAGGACTAACTGTCCTACTGTCCTGCAATGGAGGGGTGTCCTATAAACAAGGCTCCATGGACGCCTTCATTAGAGGCCACCGGCACTGAAAGTCTCCTTGGCATTGGTAAGTATGAACGTGCAGCCACTGCATGGAGGAGCTACAGAGGAACCCCGGACCTGCATGGAGGAGCTACAGAGGAACCCCGGACCTGCATGGAGGAGCTACAGAGGAACCCGGGACCTGCATGGAGGAGCTACAGAGGAACCCCGGACCTGCATGGAGGAGCTACAGAGGAACCCCGGACCTGCATGGAGGAGCTACAGAGGAACCCCAGACCTGCATGGAGGAGCTACAGAGGAACCCCGGACCTGCATGCAGGAGCTACAGAGGAACCCCGGACCTGCATGCAGGAGCTACAGAGGAACCCCGGACCTGCATGCAGGAGCTACAGAGGAACCCCTGCAGCACTATAACCTATGAAATGAACCCATTGATGCACTTGTCAGCACTTTATGAGAGAGCACAGATTTAAGCTGGATGTTTACCATATTTGAGCAGTTTGGGTCCTCGTGCCTTGCTTTTAAATGTTTAGAGTGTATAAGATGATTTTAGCCTCTGCATATTGAATAAAATAAATTTTCTCATTTTGATCTGTTATGTGCAGTTTAGTCTCCGGTCCGAATACATTGAGTGTGCCCTCTTATTTTGTATGTCACCACGGATTGCTTCCGCATGGAACAGGCGAGGGCGGCCAGCCTGCCAATCAGGGCAATTGGTTCCATTCAGCTTATTGTCAGTGCGGGAAATAAAACGGGTAAGTACGTTGCTTCGAGTGGATATGCTCATAGCGAAAGCTATTTCAGGGCCATGGCCCATGCATGCGCCATGGGATGAGCGGCTAAATGAGTTAATGCGCCTGTCACCAAGGTTTTACACAGTGGGAGACTGATTCATCCCAAATCGGCATAGCCCAGGGAGAGGGAATCGGCAGAGATGGGTTTTGGTCCAATTTAAAGCGGAAAAAACCCCGGGCTTCCGGCCCTGGAGCATCCCAAATAAGCATGCCCCACTGTGTAAAATCTCCTCTGAGTCAACGGTAATCTCTGTGGCATGCCTCTCCTGTGGCATGCACCATAGGATCAGAGAAAGGTAAGCTTTTATGGCCGAACTGGGGTCTTTCACATAGTTGGGCATTCCAAATTGGGATGCCCCTGGGGCAAGTAACAAAACCCAGGATAGTAAAAATCACAGGTTTTGTTTCACTTTTAATGAGCTCTATGGCAAAAAATGTTAAAAATCCCAATAAACATGGCACATTGTAAAAAAAGGGGTTTGATATAAATTGATGGCAAGCATGATTTTCTTTTTCTACAGGTAGGAAATAAATCCATGAGTTACAGTTGTATGAGTGTTTCATTCCACTGACGCCAGGGGGGATTTGCTGAATTTTAGTGCCTGTCTCCTGAGCATTAAAGGCCCTGTCCAGGGACACACTAACTTCCTACCACTTTGTAAAATGAGCCAATTCAAAGTATCTCTAAATCTTATACATAAGCATAGCTCCAAAGTGTCCCTCATTTGGAGGGACTGGACTCAAACTAGGGCACTGCTAAAAGGGGCACAAATACGCTGCTACAAGGGGTATCCCAAACTGCTCACCCAAATATGCACTGCTATAAGGGGCATCCCAAACTGTTCACCCCAAACTGCACTGCTAAAGGGGGCATCCCAAACTGCTGCTACTATTGGCACCTGAAACTACTCACCCACAAATGCGCTGCTACAAGGGGTATCCCGAGCTGCTCACCCTCAAATACGCTGCTGCAAGGGGTATCCCACACTGCTTACCCACAAATATGCTGCTACATAGGGCACCCCAAACTGCACTGCTAAAAGGAGCATCCCAAATGGATCAACCATAAATGCACTTTTCACGCACATCTGTACTGGCACAAGGGGCATCCCAAATTGGGGAAAAACATTAAAACAAGCATCTCAAATTGGTGAAAGCATTGAAGAAGTAGCCACGTCATACTTTTTGGAGAGTATATAAGAAATTAAAAACAAAACTAAGCACCGGCCATTTGTGAAGCATTCTCGTTGGGAGATGATCATTGCCTCCAATTGTCCCTTATCTGTTCTTAGCTGAATTGAGCAGAGCCTTTGGATTTGCTGTGTGTGCTTGCCCATTGTTTTGGTGCTGTTATACATGTGACTGGGGATGTGGGAATTTCATACAACAGGGTCCAAAAACAAATATGATATGCGATGCCCTGTCCATTTTATAGCCCTCATTACATGGCTCCAAATGTAACCATGGGCTTTTCCCCCTGCTTTCCTGTTCCCGGTTAGTTGGCGGGGGGGGGCGGTCATTGTATCTGTGTTTGAGTGTGTATGTTTGTACTGTCTCGCGCTGGCAGCGTTTCTTCCCCTCTCCTCCATTCTGCTATTCTGGCCATTTGAACGTCCTGCGCGCACACTCCAGCTCTGGAGTGGTGGCGGGCCGGTGACGTCAGCCCGCAGCCCTATTGGCTGGGGAGCGCGGCCTGTGGTTGGTCCCTGCATTTTGAAGGGAGCGGGGCCTAGCGCTCGGCGTGCTCCGCTGCGGCCCGCCCCCGTCCTCCTCACGCCTGGCTCCCAGCCCTATTGGGGCCCCGCGCCTGGTTTATGACCCCTAGTGACATTAACACTAGCGGCGAGTCGTTATATGATGTTTGCGCTAGATTGGCCAACATTGAGATATTGATTGCTAGCTCTGCAGCCCGGTTGGCTCCAGCTAAAGGACGGCACATCTGCGCCGGCCTTTGCGCTAACATCATGATTAAATCATTGTCTGTCTGTACCCCTGTAGTGGAAGGGAAAATTGTTCAGATTCTGATCCCTCTGCTGATCAGCCAGCCATGGCACTGATGCCGGCTGATGACACCCATAGGCTTCTTACTCAGAGTTTTGAGGTACTTGCCATTTTTGCTTTTTTGTTATCTGGTTCTCTAGGAATGGGAACGGCTTGCTGGTTCTCGGTATACCTACAGGGTGGGATAGAGGTATCCTTTCCCCGCGGATTGGTCTAGTGTTGGTCAATTTCCCCTGAGGTGGACGCCCCCTTCCTGGGGTTGTCTGTTACGTCTGTGGCGCATTCCCTCGCTTCCACTACCTGATGGATAGTGAGGACTGATGTATTGAGTAACAGGACTCCCATACCCTTGCCTGTGTGGTTCGCCTTGCACCCGGTGGGTGCCTTTGCTATTACGGCCGTGGCTATTAGGACCTATTCAGGGGCCTTCTTTACGGCTTCCATGTGGATCCTTCTAGGGCTGAATTAGAGCTTGTCACAATGTGAGCTAATTATCCCCGCCTTAGATGACACCATTCGGCGGTATAGCAGGACCTCGGCCTAGTGGTCTCTTCCAGTTGTCCGGTCTGGTGGCACCGGTGGGCAGCTGATAATGCTGTTAGGAAGGCGTTCAAGGGGCTTCCCTCTGTTGGATTGCGCCTGTTGGTGATCGTTGGATCTCTGGCTAAGGGAGGTAAGTTTCCCCAACGCAATAAGCAGCCTTTAATCCCTCCTTTCATGGGCCTGGGTCAGGCAGGGGGTTCCCTTTGCTGGGAGATTCTGGGGCAAAGGCAGTTGCCGTGCCCCATCCGGATCCTTATGGGGTGCTATGTCCAAATCCACTGCTAGTCCGCTCAGCATTGAGAGGGCGCCTTCACCCTTCTGGTGGGGGACGGCTGCTGCTCTTCACTCCCCTTCTCAGATTCTTATCACGGTTCCTACGGACCCTTGGGCTGCTCAGGGCCTGTTGCTGGCGGTACAAAGCCTTCTGGCCATGGGGGCCGTCCATCAGGTCAGTGAGGTCAGTGTTAACAATCTCTTTACAGTGCCCAAAAGGGATGGTCCCGTTAGACCCATCCGAGAACTAATCTTTTCAACAAGTTCATCAGAACCTGACTTGTCCCATGGTAACGCTGCGCTACGTCTTCAGTTCCCTGCGCCCCGGGAACCTAATGACTTCGACAGACATCTTGGATGCTTATCTTCACGTGCTGGTTATTCTAAGCATACAGCACGTCCTGCTCCCGAATAGTCATAACATGTGGGTAGTCCTCCGCCTCCGGCGCCGTGCACTGCAGACATGTGGAAAACAAGCTCCTCCCGGCCCTACATATACCGCGGGACCTCCCACAAATCCCCAGATTTCTCTGCAGTGCTGGAACTGCGAAGACATGAAGTATCCCGCTCTCGCAGGCGAGCGGGCCTTATGGCCCAAGGTCCTGTGGGACTATTTCCACCCGTCCTCTTCTGAAGAAATATGCCTCCCAGCCTAGGCTGCGCGGGTCGGGTGAAGGTAGGTAGCACCTGGTGTGCTGAATGGAGCCATGCTCCTCCGCAATCCCCCTCCATAGGTTAGGCGGTCAGGCCGATGGTGAGCCTCTAGAGGATGCCCCTCCCGCAATTTTGCCCGTGCCCCTCACAGAATTAGTCCATGGACACCGTCAGCCTCCCCCTCGCTTCCTCCCGTAACTCGGGGGGAAAAGAAGGGGGGGGGGTATGTGTGGCAGCCCTAGTGCTAATTCGCCTTTAGACTTCGGTTCCGGAGTCAGTGTCGCGTCTCGCTATACAGCGTGTGCTGGCCTTTTTACTAACTATCTGCTGCTCGGCAGCTTCATTCAGCGTGTCAGCATGAGAGGTATACTTATTCCCCTCTGTTCTACCTTTTCTGTCAGTTAGAGCTTAGCGCTCTTTGGGGGAGGCAGAGACTCGGCATGACGCGTCTTGCGTCACAGCCTGGCCTGGCCCGGCCCTCCCCTCGAGGTTCACTGGCGCCATTTTCTCTATCTTCCCGCGCGCGCGTGGTGTGGCTCGTCTCCTCCCTCGGTCATGTAAGTGCCCTCCGGGGCGGTATGGTTTCTAGGTTTTTTCAAACAGAGCATGGCACTGACTCCTCTCCCCTTGTCCCATTGTGTCTTTCAGAAGCCAAGACTTCGTTACCGGCCCCGGCCTAACTTATATTACACGGGTCCTCTTTACAAATCTCCTACATTTCTAGCGGGTTGCGGCATCCAGGGTTGCTTATTGCATAATTCCCTGCGTTATACTGCATAAAAATCACCATATGGAGGCATTTCACAATTATGGAACCGGGGTCCCTCTGGGACGTGACCGGCTGTGTGCAGTGTGTGGCCAGCCCCTGGCTGAGGCCGACAGGGCACAGGTCTGCGGACAGTGTGCAGCACAGGCATTGCTAACAGAGGATCCTCCCTTCCTCACCCCCGTCTCCCCGCTCCCAAACATCGCTCATGATGAGTCCCACTCCAGCGGGGATGGCCTGCAAGAGGTGCCACGAGCGTTGCCCACGGCGGAGCAGGTGCTCTCTGGATTGGCGGAGCGTATGGGCCCTGGTAAAAAGCGGTCCCTGACGCCCCCAGGCTCTCCGGTTCCTAACGATACCGATGATTCTGCTGATATGCAGGACCCTGACCCTTCTGAGGAAGGTGAGCTATTCTCAGACTCAGGCTCCTCCCCCAGGGGAGATCCCAAAGCCTAAAAGGGAAAGCTTCCATACAGCGCCGCCGCGCTTGGAGTTCCTAGAACAGGAACATTTCCAGAACATTATATCCCAGGAATGGGAATTGCCTGGTAAGCTCAAAGGGATTCCAGGGGTCTGGGAATGGAAGTACCCCTTTCCCCCTGATGTGGTCAATTTATGGTCAGCTCCCCTGGTGGTGGACGCGCCGGTTATAGGGGTCACGAACCCCCCTTTTATGACAGCTCCCTTTTATCGTACCCTTCATGATGCTGAGGACCGGCACATTGACAGACTGGCCTCACACGCCTTCTCGTGTGCTTGGATGGCCTTGCGCCCGGTTTGTGCCGCGGCCATCACTGCGGTGGCCGCCAGGACTCTTGTCAGAAAGATACTGGATCACCGCCCTGAGGATCTTCCTTGGGGGGTGTTTAGTGCCCTATCAGACTGCAAAGCCTTTGTGAAGTTTATTCTATCGGCACTGGATGACACCATTAAGATGTGTGCTAGGAGCTCAGCACTTGAGGTAACCATTTGCCGCCTGGTCTGACTGCGACAGTGGGGCGCCGATGGAGCTACAAAAAAGGCTCTCACTTGCCTTCCATTCAGAGGACGGAGGTTATTCGGGGCCTGCTTGGACCTTTTTGGCAAAAAGGCTATAGCACCCCTCCGCAGAAGGCCGCTCCGGCCTCCACGAGGCAGGGTCACCCCTCCACCTCCCTACGTTAGTGTTAAACGTGAATCTGAGGTGTGTTTCCAGTTGTTCGGCGTGGATTTCCAGCATGGCGCGGGCAGACAGCGCCCTGGGCCTTCTGGCAGGACCAAGTCCAAATCTGCCAAAACCTCGCAAGCATGAAGGGGCGCCCTCGCCCGTTTGGGCGAGGGGGCGACTGCACAGCTGTCTCACATCCAGGAATATGGCTTCGCCTTCTGGTGGTTCCGGGATGTAACCCACCTGGGCTCAGGATGGGCAGTCCCCCCTCAGTTTCCTGTCAGGGTGTTTTTAGCCCCTGCTCTCCCTTCTGAACCTGGCGCAGGCCGGACTGGGCCTGCAGTGTTGGGCGCGCCTTGTCAGTTACCTTAACGGTATGTGGCCATGGCCCCTATACATTTTTACGAGGTAGTAATAACCATCTGTTTGGGCTACGGATAAGAAATGTGGACAGCACCAGTGAATATTTCTATAGGTGCACTACTCTGTGGGTTAATACCCAAAAAACCAAATGTATTAGTTTGGGGTAACCTCTACACCCCCTGCCAAAAAGCCCAACAGAGACTCACTATTGCACTCAAACAATCAATTTATAAATCCATTTTATTGTAGCATATTGTTTAAAACCAATTTAAAAACAATTTTACTGAACCATATGCATGGTAAGCCACCAGGGGGCGCACTCCCTCATCAACAATACAATCTCATATACATATAAGTAATTTCAAAGTGATTCTGTGCTAATCTATCAATAAATTCATATATATACAACTATACTAAAACTTAATATACAATTCACAATTAATATCCTCACCCTAATAAAGTGCCAGTGCTTCCATCACAAATAGAACCTTGTGCAAAATATTTAAGCCCATTCACAGAGAGCAAGGGCACACAAACAACACACAACAAACAAGTGCTTACTGTTAGTATGGTGACAGGAAGGCCCCCCTCAGGCGCAGACCAACGCGTTTCGAGCCCCCTATGGGCTCTTGCTCACGGTCAGTATGTGTGTGGGGGCAGAGGGCCACAGCCCTCCTTAAATACATACCCTCCCGACCACTCCCACGCCTGGCCCCAGCTGAATGTGGTGATTGCATACTCCGGCCGGAAGTACGCAAATCACCACAACTGCGCATGCGCACCTGCGCTCCACGCTGGAACGCACAGCTCACACTGGTACTGGCCCCATCCCCCACGCTGATAGGTGGGAGGTGGATGGTAATGGGCCAGATACAGCCAGGCGGGGGAGCCATCGTTCAGGAACACATTTAACCCCTTCCTCACTTATCTTTATACATTTCCTGCTACTTGCTTAATCCAAAGTCTTGTTTACACATAATCTATATTTATACTTAACGGCATCTAATATATACATCGCATTTTATGGGTAAATATACTTTACAACTACCGGTCACAGTACAGCTGGATTTCCTCTGCATCCATTTATACAATTTCAATAACAGGAGGAGAGAGGGACAAAGATCCAGAGAAAGTTTTTTGAATCCACAGCATTTTTATCATTTGGCTTCTTTCTCAATAAAGTTCTAATATTAAACATCTATATATATGTTTGTGCATCTCCAAACACAGGGGGGAGAGAGGGATAAAGTTCCCAGGTGAACCACCTCAGTCAGTCCAAGATATGCAGGCACAATTGCCACCTAATGGCAACTATCCCTCACATTATTGATGTCTATTTATAGATTTTATAAGCCCCCTGAAGCGACAGGGGGAGAGCGGGATAAAGATCCGAAGTACAGATACTCAAAAACAACAGAGGCAGATGCTAGCTATTAATGTCTATATTGCACTATATTTGGCCTCTATATACAAGAGTACAACTCTCAAGGAAAGGGGAAGGGGGAAAAGGACGGGGGGGGGGGGGGGAAGGGAAAAGGAAGCCCAGTCTAAAGTAAATATATTCAGATATGCATCCCAGTTGCCAATCAGTGTGGCAAAGGGGGTCTGGAAGATGTTATTGACTATTTGTCATTCAAATTCCTCATGTTCCACAGAGATTTACTCAGGAAAGGGGGAGGAGGGGTTTGACTACAGAATATAAGGTTCAAACATCAACATTGATGTAAGTCCTTTGTTTTGCTACGGGTGAAGCTTTAAAGTGGACCAACACCCAGGGGGAATCGGCCCGGGAATCTATAAGATTCCGGGACCGATCAGATCCCTCCCCGTGGGGCATCCGAAATCGGGATGTCCTGCAGGGAGGAACCCCCCAGGAGGCCCACAATCCTCACCTTACCGGCGATCCAACGGCGCATGCGCGAGACGTGGCCGCGTCTCTCGCTTCCCTCTAGCAGGGCGCGCTCCCGCGCCGGTTGTTTTGTGAATGGCAGGCGCGCTCCCTGTTAGAGGGAAGTGAGAGACGCAGCCAATGACAGCGCTCTGGTATGCGCGTCCAAGCGGCTTTGGACGCGCATACCAGAGCGGCTCTGAGCGCTGTCATTGGCCGGACGAGGTCACATGGGAGCGGGGAGAGGTGAGTTTTTGCGGCGATCGGGGGGGTTTCACACAGCGGGGCACCCCCGATCGGGGTGCCCCAACTAAGTGGACCAACACCCAGGATAGTCAAAATCCTGGGTGTTGGTCCACTTTAAGGAAGGCCGGGGGCCCAGTCCTCTATATAAGGTGGCAATGCATCAATAACATCAGCATATATTTACAGTAATTACTCCATGTGATTAATTACATCCAATCAAAAATAGAGATCCACAGTGCACTTTGTTCTCCGTGTGTGTAGATTCTTTTCTGCTTCAATCTCCAATTTGCTCCTTGCCACCAACACATCTTAAAGGAAGCCCGGCTTCTTCCTTTTGCCAGTATCATATAATACCCTTGATAATAGACCCCCATCATCTCCCGGGCATCCCAACAAGAAGAGTCGCCAGTTGCTACTACACCAATAAAAAAGGAAAGGTGACACATTATATATCTACACACCTAATAAGTTTACATAAACCGTGAAACACCCCCCATCCCCACTGCACACTCCCTACCCACCCCCACACTCCAATACAATGCTATTATGTGATTCTTAAACAGGGACAATCTATGTCCAAATTTGGACCAGTTGAAATCCCCAAAACTATACATAAAACTAAAAATAGTGATCAACAAAGTAAAATATATTACTATCATCCCACTTAGTGACTAACTAAACAATATGTATGATATCATACTAATGTGTGTTACCCTAAATATGGTGTGAAGGCTACATCTTCGTTTAGGCCCCATGGGGCTTGGGTATCTAAATCATAGATCCAGCGTAGGTTGGTCTGCGCCTGAGGGGGGTCTTCCTGTCACCATACTAACAGTAAGCACTTGTTTGTTGTGTGTTGTTGCTTACTATGGTTCAGTAAAATTGTTTTTAAATTGGTTTTAAACAATATGCTACAATAAAATGGATTTATAAATTGATTGAGTGCAATAGTGAGTCTCTGTTGGGCTTTTTGGCAGGGGGTGTAGAGGTTACCCCAAACTAATACATTTTTACGAGGTAGTCTGGACCCCATGGGCCTATGGCAGGCCTAGCTATACTACCTTTGCAAGTAATCCATATATGACATATCTGTCTTAGGTCACGGTCCTCTGCGCGGGGGGGGTTCGGCCTCTTGCGAAGCTCTAGCCCTTCTCAGCTTCTCTGGGGTCTGCTCACCCCAAAGATTATTCTAGTCAGTGTTACAGGAGCAACCCTGCAGCTTAAGGCACTGTAGGGGCCTCCCTTCGTGCCCAGGCTACTAGCCTGGCGGGTCTGGGGACACGCCTGAGGTGGGCTTCGGCGTTGGGACCTACCGGGTCGTCTTCCTTACTCCCCAGCCTCTGCATCAGACGAAGTGGGTCGGTTGGCCGACAGTGTCCCCTGGAAGCTACTGGATCGTTGCTTAAACACCTCATCCCCTCACGGTCACTTATCCACTATTCCCCGTCCCGGGAAATCGGTTCAGGCTTGCTGCCTTCTTCTCTGGCATTAGGGGCCCCTGGTTACGGGGGCTCTGATCCCCCTTTACTTGCGCCTTGCCTTCACCAAGCCGGATGGCAACTGGTGGGCCTGTCGGTGGCACATCAAGATGATGTCATTTATGTACCGAGCCCTCTGGCTCTTCGGCTCAGTAGGTTACTAAACCTTCATATGTCCCAGCACCCCGGTGCTTGGTCTGTGCTCAGGCCTTCTTGGTAAGGTGGTTCCTCTGGAACTTCCCATATGCAAGGGCCCTGTCAGGGGGGCACCTCCCTTCCTTACTAGCATCTCCTAGAGTATGGTCCCCCTGGGTACCAAGTCTCACAGGTTTGGAAAGGGAGAGGTAAATCTCTCCCACGACCCACGGGGTTCTAGGTTGGGCCCTTAGAGGGTCCATCTTATCTGCTGGGCTTGCTGAAACGGTGGCCCCCTTTGAATCTATATGGCGGGCTTCCCTCTCCCTCAGGTCCGGTCGGTTCATGAGGGATTCCTGGCCCGTTAAAAGACGATGGCATGTTTTTAAATGCTGGTTTAAAGTTTGTGACAGGTTGCTACCTCTGGAGGGTCCCTGTCCTTGGTATGGGTGGGGTCCCCCCCCCCCTGCTTCTCAGCGGTATTCGCTTCTATGGATGCCCTAAGCGGCAGGTTATGCCATCCCGGGTTGCCCAGGGAGCGTAGCGTGACTCTGAGGGGTCTCCCTTCTGACACAGGGCCTCTGCCCTTGCCCCTACTGTCCCAGCATATTCTGAATCCTGTCGGTGGGCCTGAGTATTTAGGCTTAGCCTTGTTATTTCATATGCCTTCTTTTCATCATCCTACCTTTGGGTTCTGCGCACGGCTGGCCGGATAATGAGCCCCATGGGATCTATGGCCTAGGCGGCCTTGGGAGTAATGACTCGCAGACGCCTCTGCTGAGGGCTGCGGAATTGTGACATCCCTGTTGGGGTGCGGTCCTGCCCTTATCAGGTCTCTCCCTGTTTCAGATCAAAGGCCCCTGTCTGGGGACTGATTGCTAACCGCCCCTTAGGGGCGGGCCTCATCTTCTGGGTGACTTAGTATGAGTGGAGGTTTGGGAGCTAGCTCCCCAGCCTTCCTTTACTCCACCTATAATGGCTTGGTGGTATCCCATATTGACTGGCATGGGCCTTAGTCTCTTCCCTGTGAGACGTTATCGGTTCCCAAGGCCTTAGAGCCCAAGGCCTTAAAGTCCCCATCTGGGGACTCTGATGGTGTAGGCCTGTCTGGGCCTTCCTGCAGGAGTCTGGTTCTGTCACCCTTGTAGAGTTTTCTCTTTGGGTTTGCTTAACTGCACCTCCCCAGTAGTTCCATAAGTCCCTGTGGGGATCAATCCTTTCATCCTGTTACCCTGCAGACTTCCTGGGGATTCTGCCTGGATACGGTATCAGCTGCCCTGTAGGACAGGCCGCTCTTCTGGGGCCTCCTGACTCCGTCAGGCTTGGGCCTGAGACGATGGTTCTGGCTTATTATTTCCTGACGCTATGTATACACATATATACATGTACACCTATATACGGCTACAGGTACCCCATGCCTGGGGGTGTTCCCTTTACCCTGGGCTTCTGGTCCAGGTGGTCTGTTGGACCCTTGGTTCAGACCCTTAGTATAGCCATGGGCTGGTTGCTAATAATACTAAATGTGAGGGCCTACATCCCTCTACAGGTTTTGCACTTCTCCCCATGCCGGCCTCCTTGGCCTTTAGGGGGACTGCTGTTCTTGGAGTCTACGGGCGCCTCCCTAGGTAGGCGCCTGATATCTGTTCCACCGCCATTGCGCCTTGGATCAATCCTTCTGGATGCTCTCTGATTCTGGGGAAGCCTTGGCTTCCTGATAATTAAGAGTCTGTACTCCCGCCTTGGTCGGGTGCCCTGTTTTTTGTTCCCTTTGGGGGTGTTACAAGAGCTGCCACATGGCCTCCTTGCCTGTGAGCTGGTTGGGTCACTACACTGACCTATGTTCCTTCAGGGGAGCGTCTCTTCCCCGTTACTGTTTACTCTGTTATCATGGGTGCTTGGGTGTTACTTACCCTTCAGCACCAGGGTTCTTTTCTCTGTTAGTTCAAATACTTGACTTATGGCCTGTCTCTGTTCATACCTTCTTGGTTCTGTTATGAGACTGACGTTGGAGCCTCTGCTCTTGTCTTACCTGTTGCAAGTTTTGCAGGTGACAGCGCCTTTACTGTCCGCTGTGCCTTGTTTTTTCTGGGGATCCCACCCTGCTTATGGACACTGCTATTGGATGTCCCACATGTTATGACTATTCGGGAGCAGGACGTGCTGTATGCTTAGAATAATACAACTCTGTGAAGTACTCACCTGTAGAGTTGATATTATACGCATACAGCATGTCCTGCTCCACCCCACCCTGGTTTCACTAATTCTGGATCCCCTGTATGGTGATTATCATCATTAAGATATTGCTACCAGTTATTCTGGGTGGTTGGTTCCTCCTGGCTTCTCTTCTCACTGCTTTTCAATGCTGGGGATTTGTGGGAGGTCCCGCGGTATATGTAGGGCCGGGAGGAGCTTGTTTTCTACATGTCTGCAGTGCACGGCGCCGGAGGCAGAGGACTACCCACATGTTATGACTATTCGGGAGCAGGACGTGCTGTATGCGTATAATATCAACTCTACAGGTGAGTACTTCACAGAGTTGTATTTTTCCAGGGCACCAGCGGTTCCTCAGGTTTGCAGTAGAGGAACGACACTACCATTTGTGGCACTCCCCTTCGAGCCCACCTTGCCCACAGGGGTTACTCAAGGTGTTGGCAAGCGTGATGGCCTTCTCAGAGCCCGTAGTTATTCGCATTCTTCTCATTAAGTCTCCTTCACTCCAACTGGCGGAGCTGGACACCTGGACGGTGGTGGCGACACTGGAGTGGTTTGGGTGGGTGATCAATTACCACAAGTTCTCTCTCTCTCCCCATCCCGGGTGATCGCCTTCCTGGGTATGACTCTGGATACCACTCAGGCCAGGGTTTTCCTCCCTCAGCAGAAAGTGGTCGCCTTTCAAGCGCCGATTCATGTTTTACTGTCCAATCTTCATCCATCCTTCCGGTAAGGGATGCAGCTGGTGGGACATATGGTGGCCTGCTTCTAGGCAGTGCCCAATGCTCAATTTCACATGTGGTTTTCTTCAGCTCCATCTTCTTTCAGCCTGGGAAAGGAATTGTCCCCTGTCTCTGGTTCAGGCCTTTGCTTTAAATAGGTATCCTCTGGTCCCGCGGTCCCCTCTCGAGTGGCTGGACTTGAGAATCTTCTGGGGGCAGATCATTCCTGACACAGTACTGGGAGACGGTCACTACGGTTGCCAGACTGTCAGGCTGGGAGGGCTACTGGGTGAGCCCTCCAAAATTCTAGGGGCTGTGGGGCCCTCAGGAGGCACACGCCCCTATTAATGTTCTGGAGTTGAGGGTGGTTCGGTTGGCGCTGGCGCAGATGACGCCTCACCTCCAGGGCCTACTGGTTCAGGTACGTTCCGACTACTGGGCTGCGGTCACTTGCATCAATTATCAGGGAGGGACTCAGAGCAAGAGTGTCCTCCAGGAGGTGTCGTTGGTCCTATCCTGGGTCTAGGACAATTTTCCGTGCATCCCTGAGCGGGGGAGGGGCTTCTCGCTGGGGAGAATGGTCCCTTAACAGCGAGGTCTTCCTATCTCTCTGTCACAGGTGAGGGATGCCGGTTGTTGATCTGTTTGTTTCTCGTCACAATCACAAGCTTCCTGCATTTGTATCACTGTCCCAGGATCTTCTGGCTCTGGCGGTGGATGCCATGTCTCTATCCTGTCCGGGGTTCGGTCTCCTGTACCTTTTTTACCTTTGTTCCCCTTCTGGACTAAGTCTTACGTAAACTGATTCAAGAAGGATTGCCAGTTGTTCTGGTGGCCCCCAGGTGGCCAAGACAGGTGTGGTTCGCAGACGTCGTGCAGCTGATGGTCGATCAGTACCCTCTGCCCTGGTTCTGGATCTTGTCACTCAAGGACGGCTCTGTTTCCCCAATGTACATACGCTGGCTTTGACGGCATGGCTGCTGTTGCCTCCATCCTAGAGGAGAGGGTATGTCTGATGCTGTTGTTCAGACTCTGGTCAGAGCTAGGAAGAAATTTTCTCCTAGCAGCTTCTACAGGACCTGGTGGACCTACATTGTCTGGTGTGAGGCTGGTGCCTTCCCCTGTCGGGGGTTCCTCTTTCCTTGGATACTGGAGTTCCTTCAACATGGTCCTGATTTGGATTTTTCAGCTTGGCGCTCTGAAGAGGCATGTTTCCGCCTTGGCTGTTCTCTTCCAGAGGTCCTTGCTCTTCATCCTTGTTTCCGGTTTGGATTTGAGTTTGGTATTGTCTGCCCTTCGGGGTCCTCCTTAGAATCTGTGCATGAAGCTGCACTGTTTATTCTCACCTTGAACGTTGCCTCCTTGGTGGCTATTTCTTCTGTCTGACGTGTTTCTGAGTTGGTGGCTCTGTCCATTCAGGCCCCCTACTTTGAGAGACACTAGGACAGGGTGGTTTTGAACCGGACTTCTTGCATAGGGTTGTCTCTGCCTTTCACTTTATTCAGGACATTGTGCTTCCTTCCTTATGTCCTAATCCTGGTAATGACAAGGACGGGGCCTTGCTTCTCTGAATGTTGTCAGAAACTTGAAATACTACCTGGTGGCCTCAGTGCCTTTTCAGGAAGACCGACGCCTTGTTTGGGGTACCCTTTGGCCCAAAGAAGGGTTTGGCGCCGGTCAGGTCTACCATTAGCATATGGATTCTTCAGGCCATTGTTAGGGCCTATTCTGTTAGGGGAAAGGTTCCCCCTTTTTCCGAGTTACTGTTCATTTTACTTGTGCTGTTGGGGCCTTTAGGCCTTTTCAGCACCAGGCTTTGGTTGAACGAGTTTGTAAGACTGCTACTTGGTCTTCTGTTCATACCTTTTCCAAGGTTGATGTTCGGGCCTCAGCGGATGCTGTTTTGGCCGCAAAGGTCTACAAGTTGCAGTATTTTGAACTGCGCATTGTGGCCTTGCTTTGGGATCCCCACCCGTTGTTAGACATTGCTACTGGATGTCCCAGACGTAATTAATTATTCTGGAGCAGGATGTGATGCATACTTAGAATAATACCATTCTGTGAATACTCACCTGTAGAATGGATATTATCAGTAAGCATCACACCCTGCTCCATCCCTCCCTGAGTTGTATTCTGGATCCTCTATATGGTGAATTTTTCCTTGTTAATGTTGTTAATTTGTTATTGGCTTCTCCTGGTTCCCTTACTGCTTACATATGCTGGGGAATGAGTGGGAGGTCCCGGTTATATATGGGCCGGGAGGGGCCTCTTTTTTGCCATCTCTGCAGTAAAGCGCCCTCTTGTGGACTATAACCCAGACGTAATGAATTATTCTGGAGCAGGGTGTGATGCATACTGATAATATCTATTCTACAGGTGAGTATTCACAGAATGGTATTTTTACAGCCATTTTTGGGTACTCAGAACCAAACTTTTGCGTCACATTTAGGCCAAACTTACCAAACCTGAACTTCTACAGGTTCACTCATTACTAGTAGTCTCAAATAACAACAAAAAAACTGAGCTTTTCTGCAGTATATTGGAAGGTTTTATTGTCACTTAGAGAACTGATGTCCGTTACATTCAAGGATACCACCTGGAATCTAAAAAGAATGGTGGAAGAAGATTTTCCAGTATTTTTTTCTTCTTGAGGTCCACCTGAGTCCACCTCACTTAATCTTCAGGGAAGCAGAAAATATAGGGGGACCAATGTAACCTCTTTTGTTCAAACAGATGCAAGGGAAAAAACGATTTGTTATTTGGGTAGCGCTCTTGATCAAAAAGAAATGCTGCAACTTGTTTTGAGAGGCTTACTGAAAGGGAAAAATATATGGCAGAGGTTATTGTGTAAGGAAGATGAGCCAGGTGGAAAAAATCTTCTTATTGTCGTTCTAAGAGTGTGTTCTAGAGGTTTTTTGTACCACTGACACTTTTTCTTGTACCGTGGTAGTTGGTTACCCTCTAGTAAGTTTGATCTTGACTGTTCAGGTGGCCAATAATATGCACTTTTCTCAGCCTTCTAAGTTATAAGGTAATGTGATGAGATAAATAAATAGAGAATTTAAAAACAAACGATACCTGAAGAAAGGAATGTTCATTTCATATAAAGCAAAAGGCACCTACGGCCGCAGCCCAGAGGTTGAGAAACCTTCCCTGGGCCCCTGGTGATCAACCGCTCTTGTAAATTTTAACACGTTTTCAACCTGCTTTAAAAGGCATTGTTTAAACAAAACAACTCTGGGTTTGTAGCCATTTGGCTTTGGGTGAGCTTTCAGAAAGAGAGGAAGTTTATACTAACTATAAAGCAATAGAGAGGGTCTTTGTAAGGCTTCATCCAGGTCCCTCGCTGCACCTTGTGCAGCACCGTGCTCTCGTTAAGCTTCTCTTCCTGTCTCCCTCTGACGTGGTGACGCCCCCGCCATCAGTCATGATGAGCTGCCACACCCTTCTCCATTGCAGTGAATAGAGGAGGTGTGGCAGCTCACCGTGACTGATGGCGTGGGCTTTGCCACATTGGAGAAGCAAGGGATCTGGATGAAGCTTTTCAGGTAAGTTCTGCAGCCCTGGACTAGGAGCGACGGTCTGTGAGCGAGAAAAGATGAGTATAGCTTTTTTTAATGTTTTGACTGAAAATTGACTTTAATGAAAATAAGCACTCACTAGCAATAAGCACCTCACTAGAGCAGTTGGCAAACGATATTTGTCCTTTAAGATTGGATCACCTAAAAGCTGCACAACCATATTATCATTGTGCTGATTCTTTATCTATATATCCTGATTTGAGAAATATGCATGGACCACTGACTATCATCTAGGGAATGATCCATCTCCAAAATACATTATTAGCCTAAATAATATTTATTCCATAACTAATCTAACAAGGGAGTTTACAAAAATGAGCGAGATGGGATGGGACAGAGCTGGAAAAGAGAGAGATGAGATGGGACAGAGCTGGGAAAAGAGAGATTTGGGATGGGGTAGAGCAGGAAAAGAGAGAGATGGGATGGGACAGGACAGGAAAAAAAAGATGGGATGGGACAAAGCTGGAAAAGAGAGAGATGGGATGGGACAGGGCAGGAAAAGAGAGATGGGATGGAACAGAGCTGGGAAAGAAGAGGTATGGGATGGGAAAGAGCTAGGAAAAGAGAGAATGGGATGGGGCAGAGATGGGAAAAGAGAGAGAGATGGGATGGGACAGAGCTGGGAAAAGAGAGAGATGGGATGGGACAGAGCTGGGAAAAGAGAGAGAGGCAATCGGACAGAGCTGGGAAAGAGAGAGATGGGATGGGACAGAGCTGGAAAAGAGAGAGATGAGATGAGACAGAGCTAGGAAAAGAGAGAGATGGGATGGGACTGAGCTGGAAAAGAGAGAGATGAGATGGGACACAGCTGGGAAAAGAGAGAGAGGCAATTGGACAGAGCTGGAAAAGAGAGAGATGAGATGGGACAGAGCTGGAAAAGAGAGAGATGAGATGGGACAGAGCTGGAAAAAGAGAGATTTGGGATGGGGTAGAGCAGGAAAAGAGAGAGATGGGATGGGACAGGACAGGAAAAAAAAGATGGGATGGGACAAAGCTGGAAAAGAGAGAGATGGGATGGGACTGAGCTGGGAAAAGAGAGAGATGAGATTGGACTGAGCTGGGAAAAGAGAGAGATGGTATGGGACTGAGCTGGGAAAAGAGAGAGATGAGATGGGACTGAGCTGGGAAAAGAGAGGGATGAGATGGGACTGAGCTGGGAAAAGAGAGAGATGGGATGGGACAGAGCTGGGAAAAGAGAGAGATGGGATGGGACTGGGCTGGGAAAAGAGAGAGATGAGATTGGACTGAGCTGGGAAAAGAGAGAGATGAGATGGGACTGAACTGGGAAAAGAGAAAGATGAGATGGGACTGAGCTGGGAAAAGAGAGAGATGCGAGGGGACAGAACTAGGAAAAGAGAGAGAGGCAATCGGACAGAGCTGGGAAAAGAGAGAGATGGGATGGGACAGAGCTGGGAAAAGAGAGAGATGGGATGGGACTGGGATGGGAAAAGAGAGAGATGAGATTGGACTGAGCTGGGAAAAGAGAGAGATGAGATGGGACTGAGCTGGGAAAAGAGAGAGATGAGATGGGACTGAGCTGGGAAAAGAGAAAGATGAGATGGGACAGAGCTGGGAAAAGAGAGAGATGGGATGGGACATAGCAGAAAAGAGAGAGATTAGATGGGACAGAGCTGGGAAAAGAGAGAGATGGGATGGGACAGAGCAGGAAAAGAGAGAGATGGGATGGGACAGCGCTGGAAAAGAGAGAGATGGGATGGGACAGAGCAGGAAAAGATAGAGATGGGGTGGGAAAAGAGCTGGAAAAGAGAGAGAGAGATGGGGTGGGACAGAGCTGGAAAAGAGAGAGATGGGATGGGACAGAGCTGGAAAAGAGAAAGATGAGATGGGACAGAGCTGGAAAAGAGAGAGATGGGATGGGACAGACCTGGAAAAGAGAAAGATGGGGTGGGACAGAGCTGGAACAGAGAAAGATGGGATGGGACATAGCTGGGAAAGGAGAGAGATGGGATGGGACAGAGCTGGGAAAGAGAGAGATGGGATTGGACAGAGATGGGAAAAGAGAGAGATAGGATGGGACAGAGCAGGAAAAGAGAGAGATGGGATTGGACAGAGATGGGAAAAGAGAGAGATAGGATGGGACAGAGCAGGAAAAGAGAGAGATGGGATGGGATAGAGCAGGAAAAGAGGGAGACTGGATGGGACAGAGCAGAAAAAGAGAGAGATGGGATTGGACAGAGATGTGCAAAGAGAGAGATAGGATGGGACAGAGCTGGGATTGGACAGAGATGGGAAAAGAGAGAGATGGGATAGGACAGAGATGGAAAAAGAGAGAGATGAGATGAGACAGAGCAGGAAAAGAGAGAGATGGGATGGGACAGAGCAGGAAAAGAGAGAGATGGGATTGGACAGAGATGGGAAAAGAGAGAGATAGGATGGGACAAAGCAGGGGAATAGAGAGATGGGATTGGACAGAGATGGGAAAAGAGAGAGATAGGATGGGACAGAGCTGGGAAAAGAGAGATAGGATGGGACAGAGCTGGGAAAAGAGAGAGATGGGATTGGACAGAGATGGGAAAAGAGAGAGATGAGATGAGGCAGAGAAGGGAAAAGAGAGAGATGGGATGGGACAGAGCTGGGAAAGAGAGAGATGGGATGGGACTGAGCTGGGAAAAGAGAGAGATGGGATGGCAAAGAGCTGGAAAAGAGAGAGATGGGATGGGGCAGAGCTGGGAAAAGAGAGATGGGATGGGACAGAACTGGGAAAAGAGAGAGATGAGATGGGACTGAGCGGGGAAAAGAGAGAGATGGGATGGGACAGAGCTGGGAAAAGAGAGATGGGATGGGACAGAACTGGGAAAAGAGAGAGATGAGATTGGACTGAGCTGGGAAAAGAGAGAGATGAGATGGAACTGAGCTGGGAAAAGAGAGAGATGAGATGGGACTGAGCTGGGAAAAAAGAAAGATGAGATGGGACTGAGCTGGGAAAAGAGAGAGATGCGAGGGGACAGAGCTGGGAAAAGAGAGAGATGGGATGGGACATAGCAGAAAAGAGAGAGATTGGATGGGACAGAGCTGGGAAAAGAGAGAGATGGGATGGCAAAGAGCTGGAAAAGAGAGAGATGGGATGGGGCAGAGCTGGGAAAAGAGAGATGGGATGGGACAGAACTGGGAAAAGAGAGAGATGAGATGGGACTGAGCGGGGAAAAGAGAGAGATGGGATGGGACAGAGCAGGAAAAGAGAGAGATGGGATGGGACAGAGCTGGGAAAAGAGAGAGATGGGATGAGACAGAGCAGGAAAAGAGAGAGATGGGGTGGGACTGAGCTGGGAAAAGAGAGAGATGAGATGGGACTGAGCTGGGAAAAGAGAGAGATGAGATGGGACTGAGCTGGGAAAAGAGAGAAATGAGATGGGACAGAGCTGGTAGAGAGAGAGATGGGATGAAACATAGCAGAAAAGAGAGAGATTGGATGGGACATAGCAGAAAAGAGAGAGATTGGATGGGACATAGCAGAAAAGAGAGAGATTGGATGGGACAGAGCTGGGAAAAGGGAGAGATGGGATGGGACAGAGCTAGGAAAAGAGAGAGATGGGATGGGACAGAGCTAGGAAAAGAGAGAGATGGGATGGTACTGAGCTGGGAAAAGAGAGAGATGCGAGGGGACAGAGCTGGGAAAAGAGAGAGAGGCAATCGGACAGAGCTGGGAAAGAGAGAGATGGGATGGGACAGAGCTGGGAAAAGAGAGAGATGGGATGGGACATAGCAGAAAAGAGAGAGATTAGATGGGACAGAGCTGGGAAAAGAGAGAGATGGGATGGGACAGAGCAGGAAAAGAGAGAGATGGGATGGGACAGCGCTGGAAAAGAGAGAGATGGGATGGGACAGAGCAGGAAAAGATAGAGATGGGGTGGGAAAAGAGCTGGAAAAGAGAGAGAGAGATGGGGTGGGACAGAGCTGGAAAAGAGAGAGATGGGATGGGACAGAGCTGGAAAAGAGAAAGATGAGATGGGACAGAGCTGGAAAAGAGAGAGATGGGATGGGACAGACCTGGAAAAGAGAAAGATGGGGTGGGACAGAGCTGGAACAGAGAAAGATGGGATGGGACATAGCTGGGAAAGGAGAGAGATGGGATGGGACAGAGCTGGGAAAGAGAGAGATGGGATTGGACAGAGATGGGAAAAGAGAGAGATAGGATGGGACAGAGCAGGAAAAGAGAGAGATGGGATTGGACAGAGATGGGAAAAGAGAGAGATAGGATGGGACAGAGCAGGAAAAGAGAGAGATGGGATGGGATAGAGCAGGAAAAGAGGGAGACTGGATGGGACAGAGCAGAAAAAGAGAGAGATGGGATTGGACAGAGATGTGCAAAGAGAGAGATAGGATGGGACAGAGCTGGGATTGGACAGAGATGGGAAAAGAGAGAGATGGGATAGGACAGAGATGGAAAAAGAGAGAGATGAGATGAGACAGAGCAGGAAAAGAGAGAGATGGGATGGGACAGAGCAGGAAAAGAGAGAGATGGGATTGGACAGAGATGGGAAAAGAGAGAGATAGGATGGGACAAAGCAGGGGAATAGAGAGATGGGATTGGACAGAGATGGGAAAAGAGAGAGATAGGATGGGACAGAGCTGGGAAAAGAGAGATAGGATGGGACAGAGCTGGGAAAAGAGAGAGATGGGATTGGACAGAGATGGGAAAAGAGAGAGATGAGATGAGGCAGAGAAGGGAAAAGAGAGAGATGGGATGGGACAGAGCTGGGAAAGAGAGAGATGGGATGGGACTGAGCTGGGAAAAGAGAGAGATGGGATGGCAAAGAGCTGGAAAAGAGAGAGATGGGATGGGGCAGAGCTGGGAAAAGAGAGATGGGATGGGACAGAACTGGGAAAAGAGAGAGATGAGATGGGACTGAGCGGGGAAAAGAGAGAGATGGGATGGGACAGAGCTGGGAAAAGAGAGATGGGATGGGACAGAACTGGGAAAAGAGAGAGATGAGATTGGACTGAGCTGGGAAAAGAGAGAGATGAGATGGAACTGAGCTGGGAAAAGAGAGAGATGAGATGGGACTGAGCTGGGAAAAAAGAAAGATGAGATGGGACTGAGCTGGGAAAAGAGAGAGATGCGAGGGGACAGAGCTGGGAAAAGAGAGAGATGGGATGGGACATAGCAGAAAAGAGAGAGATTGGATGGGACAGAGCTGGGAAAAGAGAGAGATGGGATGGCAAAGAGCTGGAAAAGAGAGAGATGGGATGGGGCAGAGCTGGGAAAAGAGAGATGGGATGGGACAGAACTGGGAAAAGAGAGAGATGAGATGGGACTGAGCGGGGAAAAGAGAGAGATGGGATGGGACAGAGCAGGAAAAGAGAGAGATGGGATGGGACAGAGCTGGGAAAAGAGAGAGATGGGATGAGACAGAGCAGGAAAAGAGAGAGATGGGGTGGGACTGAGCTGGGAAAAGAGAGAGATGAGATGGGACTGAGCTGGGAAAAGAGAGAGATGAGATGGGACTGAGCTGGGAAAAGAGAGAAATGAGATGGGACAGAGCTGGTAGAGAGAGAGATGGGATGAAACATAGCAGAAAAGAGAGAGATTGGATGGGACATAGCAGAAAAGAGAGAGATTGGATGGGACATAGCAGAAAAGAGAGAGATTGGATGGGACAGAGCTGGGAAAAGGGAGAGATGGGATGGGACAGAGCTAGGAAAAGAGAGAGATGGGATGGGACAGAGCTAGGAAAAGAGAGAGATGGGATGGTACTGAGCTGGGAAAAGAGAGAGATGCGAGGGGACAGAGCTGGGAAAAGAGAGAGAGGCAATCGGACAGAGCTGGGAAAGAGAGAGATGGGATGGGACAGAGCTGGAAAAGAGAGAGATGAGATGGGACAGAGCTAGGAAAAGAGAGAGATGGGATGGGACTGAGCTGGGAAAAGAGAGAGAGGCAATCGAACAGAGCTGGAAAAGAGAGAGATGGGATGGGACAGAGCTGGAAAAGAGAGAGATGGGATGGGACTGGGTTGGGAAAAGAGAGAGATGAGATTGGACTGAGCTGGGAAAAGAGAGAGATGGTATGGGACTGAGCTGGGAAAAGAGAGAGATGAGATGGGACTGAGCTGGGAAAAGAGAGAGATGAGATGGGACTGAGCTGGGAAAAGAGAGAGATGCGAGGGGACAGAGCTAGGAAAAGAGAGAGAGAGGCAATCGGACAGAGCTGGGAAAAGAGAGAGATGGGATGGGACAGAGCTGGGAAAAGAGAGAGATGAGATGGGACTGAGCTGGGAAAAGAGAAAGATGAGATGGGACTGAGCTGGGAAAAGAGAGAGATGCGAGGGGACAGAGCTAGGAAAAGAGAGAGAGGCAATCGGACAGAGCTGGGAAAAGAGAGAGATGGGATGGGACAGAGCTGGGAAAAGAGAGAGATGGGATGGGACTGGGCTGGGAAAAGAGAGAGATGAGATTGGACTGAGTTGGGAAAAGAGAGAGATGAAATGGGACTGAGCTGGGAAAAGAGAGAGATTGGATGGGACAGAGCTGGGAAACGAGAGAGATGGGATGGCACAGAGCTGGAAAAGAGAGAGATGGGAAGGGGCAGAGCTGGGAAACGAGAGAGATGGGATGGCACAGAGCTGGAAAAAAGAGAGATGGGATGGGGCAGAGCTGGGAAAATAGAGAGATTGAATGGGAGAGAGCAGGAAAAGAGAGAGATGGGATGGGACAGAGTTGGGAAAAGAGAGATGGGATGGGACAGAGCTGGAAAAAAAGAGAGAAAGAGATGGGGTGGGACAGAGCTTGAAACGAGAGAGATGGGATGGGACAGAGCTGGAAAAGAGAGAGATGGGATGGGACAGCGCTGGAAAAGAGAGAAATGAGATGTGACAGAGCTAGGAAAAGAGAGAGATGGGATGGGATGGGACAGCGCTGGAAAAGAGAGAGATGGGATGGGACAGAGCAGGAAAAGAGAGAGATGGGATGGGACAGCGCTGGAAAAGAGAGAGATGGGATGGGACAGAGCAGGAAAAGAGAGAGATGGGATGGGACAGAGCTGGGAAAAGATAGAGATGGGGTGGGACAGAGCTGGAAAAGAGAGAGAGATGGGGTGGGACAGAGCTGGAAAAGAGAGAGATGGGATGGGACATAGCTGGGAAAGGAGAGAGATGGGGTGGGACAGAGCTGGAAAAGAAAGAGATGGGATGGGACAGAGCTGGAAAAGAGAAAGATGAGATGGGACAGAGCTGGAAAAGAGAGAGATGGGATGGGACAGAGCTGGAAAAGAGAAAGATGAGATGGGACAGAGCTGGAAAAGAGAGAGATGGGATGGGACAGAGCTGGAAAAGAGAAAGATGAGATGGGACAGAGCTGGAAAAGAGAGAGATGGGATGGGACAGAGCTGGAAAAGAGAAAGATGGGGTGGGACAGAGCTGGAAAAGAGAAAGATGGGATGGGACATAGCTGGGAAAGGAGAGAGATGGGGTGGGACAGAGCTGGAAAAGAAAGAGATGGGATGGGACAGAGCTGGAAAAGAGAAAGATGGGATGGGACATAGCTGGGAAAGGAGAGAGATGGGATGGGACAGATCTGGGAAAGAGAGAGATGGGATGGGACAGAGATGGGAAAATAGAGAGATGGGATGGGACAGAGCAGGAAAAGAGAGAGATGGGATGGGATAGAGCAGGAAAAGAGGGAGATTGGATGGGACAGAGCAGGAAAAGAGAGAGATGGGATTGGACAGAGATGTGAAAAGAGAGAGATAGGATGGGACAGAGCTGGGATTGGACAGAGATGGGAAAAGAGAGATGGGATTGGACAGAGATGGGAAAAGAGAGAGATGAGATGAGACAGAGCAGGAAAAGAGAGAGATGGGATGGGACAGAGCAGGAAAAGAGAGAGATGGCATTGGACAGAGATGTGAAAAGAGAGAGATGAGATGGGATGGAACAGAGCTGGGAAAAGATTGATAGGATGGGACAGAGCTGGAAAAAGAGAGATGGGATGGGACAGAACTGGGAAAAGAGAGAGATGAGACGGGACTAAGCGGGGAAAAGAGAGAGATGGGATGGGACAGAGCTGGAAAAGAGAGAGATGGGATGGAACAGAGCTGGGAAAAGAGAGATAGGATGAGACAGAGATGGGAAAAGAGAGAGATGGGATGGGACAGAGCAGGAAAAGAGAGAGATGAGATTGGACAGAGATGGGAAAAGAGAGAGATAGGATGGGACAGAGCAGGAAAAGAGAGAGATGGGATGGGACAGAGCAGGAAAAGAGATAGATGGGATTGGACAGAGATGTGAAAAGAGAGAAATAGGATTGGACAGAGATGGGAAAAGAGAGATGGGATGGGACAGAGCAGGAAAATAGAGAGATGGGATTGGACAGAGATGGGAAAAGAGAGAGATAGGATGGGACAGAGCTGGGAAAAGAGAGATAGGATGGGACAGAGCTGGGAAAAGAGAGAGATGGGATTGGACAGAGATGGGAAAAGAGAGAGATGAGATGAGACAGAGAAGGGAAAAGAGAGAGATGGGATGGGACAGAGCTGGGAAAAGAGAGAGATTGGATGGGGCAGAGAAGGGAAAAGAGAGAGATGGGATGGGACAGAGCAGGAAAAGAGAGAGATGGGAGGGGACAGAGCAGGAAAAGAGAGAGATGGGATTGGACAGAGATGGGAAAAGAGAGAGATGAGATGAGACAGAGCTGGGAAAAGAGAGAGATGGGATGGGACAGAGCTGGGGAAAGAGAGAAATGGGATTGGACAGAGATGGGAAAAGAGAGAAATATGATTGGACAGAGATGGGAAAAGAGAGATGGGATGGGACAGAGCAGGAAAATAGAGAGATGGGATTGGACAGAGATGGGAAAAGAGAGAGATAGGATGGGACAGAGCTGGGAAAAGAGAGAGATGGGAAAAGAGAGATAGGATGGGACAGAGCTGGGGAAAGAGAGAAATGGGATTGGACAGAGATGGGAAAAGAGAGAGATAGGATGGGACAGAGCTGGGAAAAAAGAGAGATGGGATGGGACAGAGCTGGGAAAGAGAGAGATGGGATGGGACAGAGCTGGAACAAGAGAGATGGGATGGGATAGGGCTGGAAAAGAGAGAGATGGGATGGGACAGTGATGGGAAAAGAGAGAGATGGGATGGGACAGAGCTGGGAAAAGAGAGAGATGGGATTGGACAGAGATGGGAAAAGAGATATGGGATGGGACAGAGCTGGAAAAGAGAGAGATGGGATGGGACAGAGCTGGAAAAAGAGATAGATGGGATGGGACAGAGCTGGAAAAGAGAGAGATGGGATGGGACAGAGCTGGAAAAGAGAGAGATGGGATGGGACAGAGCTGGAAAAGAGAGATGGGATGGGACAGAGCTGTGAAAAAAGAGAGAGATGAGATGAGACAGAGCTGGGAAAAAAGAGAGAGATGGGATGGGACAGAGCTGGGAAAGAGAGAGATGGGATGGGACAGAGCTGGAAAAGAGAGATGGGATGGGACAGAGCTGTGAAAAAAAGAGAGAGATGAGATGAGACAGAGCTGGGAAAAAAGAGAGAGATGGGATGGGACAGAGCTGGGAAAGAGAGAGATGGGATGGGACAGAGCTGGAAAAGAGAGAGATGGGATGGGACAGAGCTGGGAAAGAGAGAGATGGGACAGATCTGGGAAAAGAGAGAGATGGGATGGGACAGAGCTGGGAAAAGAGAGAGATGGGATGGGACAGAGCTGGGAAAAGAGAGAGAGATGGGATGGGACAGAGCTGGGAAAAGAGAGAGAGATGGGATGGGACAAAGCTGGGAAAAGAGAGAGATGGGATGGGACAGAGCTGGGAAAAGAGAGAGATGGCATGGGACAGAGCTGGAAAAGAGAGAGATGGGATGGGACAGCGCTGAGAACAGAGAGAGATGGGATTGGACAGAGCTGGGAAAGAGAGAGATGGATGGGACAGAGATGGGAAAAGAGAGATAGGATGGGACAGATCTGGGAAAAGAGAGAGATGGGATGAGACAGGGCAGGAAGAGAGAGATAAGGGATGAGACAGAGCTGGAAAAGAGAGAGCTTGGATGGGACAGGGCAGGAAAAGAGAGATGGGACGGGACAGAGCTGGGAAAAGAGAGAGATGGGATGGGACAGGGCAGGAAAAGAGAGATGGGGTTGGACAGAGCTGGGAAAAGAGATGGGATGGGATGGGACAGAGCAGGAAAAGAGATATGGGATGGGACAGAGCTGGGAAAAGAGAGAGAAGGGAAAAGAGAGATAGGATGGGACAGAGCTGGGGAAAGAGAGAAATGGGATTGGACAGAGATGGGAAAAGAGAGAGATAGGATGGGACAGAGCTGGGAAAAAAGAGAGATGGGATGGGACAGAGCTGGGAAAGAGAGAGATGGGATGGGACAGAGCTGGAACAAGAGAGATGGGATGGGATAGGGCTGGAAAAGAGAGAGATGGGATGGGACAGTGATGGGAAAAGAGAGAGATGGGATGGGACAGAGCTGGGAAAAGAGAGAGATGGGATTGGACAGAGATGGGAAAAGAGATATGGGATGGGACAGAGCTGGAAAAGAGAGAGATGGGATGGGACAGAGCTGGAAAAAGAGATAGATGGGATGGGACAGAGCTGGAAAAGAGAGAGATGGGATGGGACAGAGCTGGAAAAGAGAGAGATGGGATGGGACAGAGCTGGAAAAGAGAGATGGGATGGGACAGAGCTGTGAAAAAAGAGAGAGATGAGATGAGACAGAGCTGGGAAAAAAGAGAGAGATGGGATGGGACAGAGCTGGGAAAGAGAGAGATGGGATGGGACAGAGCTGGAAAAGAGAGATGGGATGGGACAGAGCTGTGAAAAAAAGAGAGAGTTGAGATGAGACAGAGCTGGGAAAAAAGAGAGAGATGGGATGGGACAGAGCTGGGAAAGAGAGAGATGGGATGGGACAGAGCTGGAAAAGAGAGAGATGGGATGGGACAGAGCTGGGAAAGAGAGAGATGGGACAGATCTGGGAAAAGAGAGAGATGGGATGGGACAGAGCTGGGAAAAGAGAGAGATGGGATGGGACAGAGCTGGGAAAAGAGAGAGAGATGGGATGGGACAGAGCTGGGAAAAGAGAGAGAGATGGGATGGGACAAAGCTGGGAAAAGAGAGAGATGGGATGGGACAGAGCTGGGAAAAGAGAGAGATGGCATGGGACAGAGCTGGAAAAGAGAGAGATGGGATGGGACAGCGCTGAGAACAGAGAGAGATGGGATTGGACAGAGCTGGGAAAGAGAGAGATGGATGGGACAGAGATGGGAAAAGAGAGATAGGATGGGACAGATCTGGGAAAAGAGAGAGATGGGATGAGACAGGGCAGGAAGAGAGAGATAAGGGATGAGACAGAGCTGGAAAAGAGAGAGCTTGGATGGGACAGGGCAGGAAAAGAGAGATGGGACGGGACAGAGCTGGGAAAAGAGAGAGATGGGATGGGACAGGGCAGGAAAAGAGAGATGGGGTTGGACAGAGCTGGGAAAAGAGATGGGATGGGACAGAGCAGGAAAAGAGATATGGGATGGGACAGAGCTGGGAAAAGAGAGAGAAGCGATGGGACAGAACAGGAAAAGAGAGTATAAATAATGAATAAGCTGCCCCCCAGCCCATACTTACTGCGCCCCTCATTCACAGTAACAAGGGGGTCTCCAGGTGCCCGACCAGCCGGGAGCTGTTGTGGGGGGAGAAGGTAAGTGGCTGTATATTCTAAGTATGTCACACACCCCGCTTCAAGAAATTCATAACGTGTGGGTAATACTGACCTGCAGAGGGCGATATGCAGAGATGCCAGGAAAAAAGAGAGCCCCTCCCGGTCCATAAATACCTGGGACCTCCCACTCATTACCCAGTCTTCATCTCTGCAGACGGCGAGCAAGTCAGAAGATGTGGTCTCCTCCTTGCACAGGGGGATTTCAGGTAGCTGGGATGACTCCCGGCCCTTTAGTTATTTATTTCCGCTTGGCTCTTTTTTTTCTGTTACCTCATGCCTCCCAGCCTAGGCTGACGGTCCGGGTGAGGGTAGAAAAGCACCCTTGGTGCTTAAGAGCAAATGCTCTCCCGTGAGACCCTATATAAGAGGGTAGGCGGTCATCCGGGATGGTGACCCCGGTTTGGGATGCCCCGTCCCTTGGCCTTACACTTTGGGTGGTCTCCCCCTTTGGGTAATGCCCCTCTCTCTAGCGGGATAGCGGAGGGTAGGAGCAGGGCCCCTTATTCGGTGTTATGGCGGAGGGGAGCTTCTCCCCTCACGCTTTCACTCTTGGGGGCAGGGCCGGGCTTTCCAGCACCGCGGCCCGCCCCTGTGTCACAGGCACCGCTGAGGTGCTTTTCTCTGTGCCTGTTTCCTCAGAAGGAGCTGGCCACGCCCCTCTTCTCTCCTCAGAGCTGCTCTTTACCTCACGGAGAGAGGAAGCTGTCTTCAGGAACACAGTGAGTGGCCCGGTGGGCCCCCCTTCTGTCCCATCACCTATAATTATATATATTTATGTCATATATATATATATATATATATATATATATTGTATACTCCGCTATTCTTATTAGCCTTTTTTATTATGTCTTTCGGATATAACCTACAGTGGTGTTAGGGGGTTTCTCCCGGTCCTAGGGTCCCTGGGTTCTTAATTGGCTTATTGCAAATCTTCCCACTTGGGACATTAACCCTTTTGTTGCCAAGCCCGTAACACCTACGTGCTGGCTTGGCTGGGCCTTAAGTGCCAAGCCCGTAGGTGTTACGTGCTTGAATTTCCTCGCTTCTAGTTTAAAAAGTTAAAATAAAAAATACTCACCTGACCCCTTGTTGGATCCGGCCGGGTCTCCTCTTTAATTTGGTGCCATCCGATCCCCCGTGGGGGGTCGGATGGCACCAGGAGAGCCCCCGGAATAGGCCGCCCCCCCCCCCCGCTTCTGCAGCAGCAGCTTCTAACTGTAAAAAAATAAAAAAATAAAAATGACATTCACTTACCTGTGTGTGCGCTGGCTCCCGCTGTCCCTCCTCTTAACCTGGGGGGCCTCCGATCCCCCCCCAGGACTTACCGATCTTCAGGAGAGAGCCTGGGAGGCTCTCTCCTCTCTTCTTCTCGATGGCGGCCGCCATCATGCCTCTAAGCCCCGCCCCCTTGGGCGATCACCGGCAAGAGCTTGCAATCGAAGGTAAGTACAGTAAAAACATTTTTTTTTTTTCTAATAAAATACTTTTTATTATTGTGTCGTGGTTTTTTTAACAGTTAACCCTTTGTGAGCTGGTAAGGGGTCCATGAGACCCCTTATACCAGTTCACAAGGCTGGGGGGGTGGCAAGTCACCTGCCCTAGCGGGTGACTTGCCATTAACCCCCGCACCCCCATTTCCTGCCTCCCCAAAGGCCAGGGGGGGGGCAGAAGAGCCCGGGCCCACATAGGCTATGTGGGCTCGTAGGCTGCAGGGTGGGGGGGCCACCAAAGCTGGCCCCCCCACTCTGTGCCTACAAGCCCCCATAGCTGGTCCCGGGCTGGTTACTTTGGGTAAGGGGGACCCCACGTCATTTTTTTTTTTGATTTTTAAGGGTTTTTAACCCTTAAAAATCCAAAAAAAATGGGGTCCCCCTCCCCGGGAAGGGGGACCCTATGTCATTTTTTTTTTTAATTAACCATTTGTCATCCAGCAGCTATAAAAGGCTTCTGGGCAGGAAAGGGTGTCTACCTATACATATGTGGTATCGCTGTAACCGGGAGAAATTGGGGTTTCTCACGCAATAAGATTTTATTGACAAACTTACATTTTTTATTACAAAAAAACTCTACAAATTGTAAAAAAATATTTTTTTTTTATTTTTTTTCACACATTTCACCCAAAAAAATTGAGAATACACCTAAAAAATACAAACAAGACATTTCATGTTAAAGCCCAGACTCTGTTGAAAAAAACAATATATAATTTTCCTGGGAAATCCCTGGAAATCCTTTCAAAAATGACAGTTGAATATGTGTAGCGCAAAATAGTGAAACATCGTCTGGCAACAGGGAGTGGCAAATGCTGCAGGTAGGCTGGCAGCGAAAGGGTTAAAGGGGCATCCCGGGTTGCTTATATGCGTAATTCCCTCGGTCATTGCGACCAACTATAAGTTCACCTTATGGAGGCATCCCCGGATACTGGGCTCGGGCTCCCCTCGGGGGAATCCCGGAAGTGTATGGTGTGTGGGGCATCCCTTACTGGCGATGATGTATATCTGTGTATACCATGCGCACAGCAGACTATTACGCGGCAGTCCGGACCCCAGGCGTCTGGTTCAGCGCCGCCGGTCTCTCCTCCCCCCCCCCTCCCAGTTTGATCCGTGCCCAGTCTGACGTTGTCATGGGCGGCCAGTTGCAATCGGAAAGGCTCCGGCTAAGAGAAAGCACTTGTCGCCGTCTTCACCGGCGGCCGACTTGGATGATCTTGATAATCTGGACTGGTCTGATTACTGAGGAAGGGGAGGTATATGAAGAATCAGATAATTCAGGCGATCAGCAGTTTGTGGGTGCTGATACCGAGCGGGGCTTGGGGAGGTCTTCAGATACTCCTAATGTTCTGGCTCAGATGTTTGAGGTTTTGGCTATTTCTCCTCCTGAGGTGGTTCCACAGCAAAAGGGGGAATTTTTAGAAGAATCCAGGCCGCGCTTGGAATTTCCTAACCAAAAGCATTTTGATGGGATTATTGCTAAGGAAAGGGAGAGGCCTGCCCGGCTCCCAGGTGTCCCTCAGGGTTGGGACAAAAAATATCCCTTTCCCTTGGATACGGTTAAGCGTTGGGCGTCCCCTCCCGAGTTGGATGCACAGATTCTGGGTTTATCCAACACTACTGTTTTAAATTCTCCTGATGGCTCCACGCTTAAAGATGGTGAGGATAAACGCATTGACCAAATGGCTTGTCATGGTTTTGCCAGTGTTGGGTCAGCCATGAGGCCGGTTTGTGCTTCAGCGCTGCTGGTGGTGGCTACCAGGTCGGTGGTCAGGGACCTGTTGACTTCTTCCGGGTTAGATCCGGATAGTGACGAGTTCCTTGGCCTTAAAAGGTGTGAATTGTTTTTGTCATTTGTACTAGCCGCCTTGGATGACACACTGATGATGTGTGGCAGAACGTCGGCTCTATTGGTGACTATTCGGCGTTCGGTTTGGTTGCGCCAGTGGGCGGCTGATTTTGTGTCTAAAAAGTCGCTGACCGCTCTTCCCTTTGTGGGATTACGGCTCTTTGGTGAGAAGTTGGATTCAGTTGCCAAGGGTGGTAAGTTACCTCAACGCAAAAACAGCGTCGTCCCTTTCGGGGGGCGGGTTCCTTTGCTCCTTCCTTTCGTGGGGCTAGAGCTGGCAGAGGAATTGTTTTCCCCGCAGCCAGAGGAGATTCCTGGAACAGGGGCAGAGGACGTGCCCGCCCAGGATACAGCTGGGGCTCTAAGCCCAAACCCCCTGCCAAGCCAGCTCAGCAATGAGGGGGCGCCCTCACCCATGTGGGTGGGGGGACGGCTGCAACACTTCTCCCAGGTCTGGGACCGGGAGGTCTCGGACAGATGGATCCGGGAAGTGGTGACTTCCGGCTACAAGCTGGAGTTCGAGCTCCGGCCCCCTCCCAGATTCCTCAGGTCTCGGGTGCCTTCTGACCTTCTGGCCGCACAGGAGATCCAGGCGGCAGTAAAGAGTCTGTTGGATATGGCAGTTATTTGTCCAGTGCCCCCCTCAGACAGGGGTCGGGGCTTTTATTCCAATCTGTTCACGGTGCCCAAGAAGGACGGCTCGGTTCGACCCATTCTGGATCTAAAGATCCTCAACAGGTTCGTCCGTCCGCGGAAATTTCGCATGGAAACGCTGCGTTCAGCTATCCATTCTCTTCGGCAGGGGGACTTTCTGACGTCCGTAGACATCAAGGACGCCTATCTGCATGTGCCGATTTTTCCAGCGCACCAGAGATTTCTCAGTTTCATGGTGGAGGATCGGCATTTTCAGTTTGTGGCACTTCCTTTCGGTCTTACCTCGGCTCCAAGGGTTTTCACCAAGGTGCTGGCCGGGGTGATGGCTCTCCTCAGAGCCCAGGGTATTCGCATTGTCCCTTATCTGGACGACCTTCTCAATTTGGCATCTTCCTTCAGCCAAGCAGTATTGGACACCAGAACTGTGGTGTCCACTCTGGAGAGATTCGGGTGGGTGATCAACTACCCCAAGTCCTCCCTTTCTCCGTCCAGGTTAGTGTCTTTTCTGGGAATGTCCCTGGATACTTCCCAGGCCAGGGTGTTTCTTCCTCAGTCCAAGGTTCTCTTGATTCAGGAGTTGGTTTGACTCCTCCTGCCTATCCCTCGTCCGGCCATCAGACTGGGGATGAGGCTGATGGGATTGATGGTAGCCTCCTTCGAAGCGGTTCCCTTTGCTCAGTTCCACACAAGGACACTCCAGCTCCATCTGTTGGCGGCCTGGGACGGGTCGCCACTGTCGTTGGATCAGTCCTTCCTGATGACCCCCCGAGTTGGGTGCTCCCTTCAGTGGTGGCTGGATCCAATCAATCTGTCGAGGGGCAGATCCTTTCTGGCCCCTTGTTGGGAGACGGTCACCACGGATGCCAGTCTATCAGGATGGGGGGGTTCTGGAAGGATCGTCCGTTTCAGGGACTGTGGGGGCCTCAGGAGGCTCACGAGTCCATCAATGTTCTGGAATTGAGGGCCATCAGGATGGTTCTGTTTCGCTTGACTCATCAGTTGCAAGGATTGCCGGTTCAAGTCCGGTCGGACAATCGGACGGCGGTCGCCTACATCAATCACCAGGGAGGGACTCGCAGCAGGAGTGCCCTCAAGGAAGTGTCTTTGATTCTGGCCTGGGCGGAGACCCACGTCCCATGCATTTCAGCAGTTTACATTCCGGGAGCGGAGAACACGGAGGCGGACTCTCTGAGCAGGTTCTCAGCTCGCCAGGGGAAATGGTCTCTCAGCCCCAAAGTGTTTCGCTTGATTTGTCTCAGGTGGGGGTCCCCGGGGGTGGACCTCTTTGCCTCTCGTCACAATCACAAACTTCCGACATTTGTGTCTCTCTCACGGGATCCACTGGCTCCGGCAGTGGATGTCTCTGAACTGGAGGGATCTGGGGTTTCTGTATCTGTTCCCTCTGTTTCCCTTGGTGGCCAGAGTGGTGCGCAAGCTGGCCCTGGAGGGTGCGTCAGCAATTCTGGTGGCTCCAAGATGGCCAAGACAGGTTTGGTTCGCAGATGTGGTAAGGTTAACAGAGGATCAGTTCGTTCTGCCCCTGCTGCCGGATCTGCTCACCCAGGGTCAACTACGTTATCCCAATTTACCAACGCTGGCTTTGACGGCATGGCTGCTGAAACCTCCATCTTGAAGGAGGAAGGTCTTTCCGATGCTGTGATTCGAACTCTCATTAGTGCTAGGAAGCGGTCTTCCTCTAATATCTACTATAGGACTTGGAGGTCTTATATTGATTGGTGGAGCATGCACGTGCGGCCTCCTAGAAAACCTTTGCTCCCTGTTTGGGATTTGAATTTGGTTCTTTCTGCTCTTCAGGATTCTCCTTTTGAGCCCTTGAATGATATTGCCGTGTCTTCACTTACGCAGAAGGTGGCCTTTTTGGTAGCCATCACTTCGGTTAGGCGTGTCTCTGAGTTGGCGGCTTTGTCCATTCAAGCCCCGTACTTTGAGGGGCATCAGGACAAGGTGGTTTTTCGTTTCAAGTCCGATTTCCTTCCTAAGGTTGTTTCTGCCTTTCACCTAAACCAAGACATTGTTCTGCCCTCTCTGTGTCCTAATCCCAGCAATGACAAGGAGAGGGCCCTGCATTCTTTGGATGTGGTTCGTGTTGTGAAGTATTATTTGGAGGTAACGTCTTCCTTTCGTAAGACGGATGCCTTTTTTGGGGTGCCCTCCGGGCCCCGAAAAGGCTTGGCGCCTGCCAAGTCTTCCATTAGTAAATGGATCCGTCAGACCATAGTTGGGGCCTATTCTGCCAAAGGGAAGGTACCCTTTTTTCGTGTTACTGCTCATTCTACTCTTGCGGTTGGGGCGTCCTGGGCTTTTCAGCACCAGGCCTCTGTTGAGCAAGTTTGTAAGGCTGCTGGTCTTCTGTTCACATTTTTTCCAAGTTTTACAAGGTTGATGTTCGGGCCTCAGCGGATGCTGTGTTTGGCCGCAAAGTTCTGCAAGCTGCAGTGGTTTAAGTTGTGCCTTGTTGCCTTGTTTTGGATCCCCGCCCTTTATGGACACTGCTGTTGGATGTCCCACACGTTATGAATTTCTGGAAGCGGGGTGTGTGACATACTTAGAATAATACCATTTTGTGAATACTCACCTGTAAAATGGGTATTATAAGTATGTCACACACCCCGCTTCACCCTGCCCTTTTGTATTCTGGATCCTTTATATGGTGAACTTTGCGTTGTTATGCTTTGTGTTGGGCTCTTCCTGGTCCCTTACCTTACTGCTATAATGAGTGGGAGGTCCCAGGTATTTATGGACCGGGAGGGGCTCTCTTTTTTCCTGGCATCTCTGCATATAGCCCTCTACAGGTCAGTATTACCCACACGTTATGAATTTCTTGAAGCGGGGTGTGTGACATACTTATAATACCCATTTTACAGGTGAGTATTCAAAAAATGGTATTTTTGTTTTAATTTTTCCTGAACAATAAAGTAGAACAAAACCCAGGATTTTGACTATCCCAGTTATTGTCTTGTGCATCCCGAATTGAGATGTGTGAAAACCCCCAGGATGCCAGTAGTAACTCACCTTTACCCGGTCCTACGGTGCATGTCGGGCTCTTGTCCAATCAGAGCTGTTTGCCATCCATATTAAATGTTCAGCAGATGGTTCTGTTTACAGGAAGGGTCTCGGCAATTGGGGCGCAATCAGTTGCAAGCCCTGCAGGGAGCACACTCCCGTCCCCAGCCTATCTGAATGGCTAGGGATGTCTCACAGTCATCTGCTTAGGGGATGTATCTTAAAGCAGAACTTTCCTGTGTTTTGTTCCATTGCCAGGGGGCATCTTCATCCTGCTACTCAGCTCTGTCCTGCTCACCAGCTCTGTTATGCTCCCTCAGGTCGCCCCTCTTCATCCTGCTCCCCAGCTCTGTCCAGCACCCCCATCTTCATCCTGCTACTTATCTCGGTCCTGCTCCCCAGTTCCCCCATATTTATCCTGCTACCCAGCTCCATCCTGAGAACCCAGTTCCCCCATCCTCATCCTGCTACTCCGCTCTGCTTTCCCAGCTCCATCCTGCTACCCAATCTTCTTCCTGCTCCCATAGTTTCCTCATCTTCATCCTGCTACCCTAGCTCTGTCCTGCTCCCCAGTCCCCTCCTTCTTCCCCATCTTCATCCTGCTCCCCCAGCTCTGTCCTGCTCCCTCAGTTCCCCATCTTTGTCCTACTCCCCCAGATACATCCTGCTCCCCCAGTTCCCGCCATCTTCATCCTGATACCCCGATCTGTCCTGCTATCCCAGCTCTTTCCTGCTTCCCAGTTCCCTCCTGCTTCCCTGTCTTCGGCCTGCTTTCCCATCTTTATCTTGCTTCCCCCAGCTCCATCCTGCAAATCCAACTCCATCCTGCTACACCAGCTCCATCCTGCTACCCCAGCTCCGTCCTGCTACCCCATCTTTGTCCTGCTCCCCCAGTTCCCCCATCTTCATCCTGCTACCCCGTTCGGCCATACTCATCCTGATACCCAGCTCAGTCCTGCTACTCCAGCCCTGTGCTGCTTCCCAGTTCCCTTCTTCTTCTCCATCTTCGCCCTGCTTCCCTATCTTTGTCCTGCTTTACCATCTTCATCCTGCATCCCCCAGCTCCCTCCTGCTCTGTCCTGCTCCCCAGCTCGCTCCTGCTCGCCATCTCTGTCCTGCTCCCAGCTCCCTCATCTTCACCCTTCCACAGGCCTCAGGTCAAGACAATGCCAGAGGGCATAAGATGGACCACCGATTGTTCTCCCTCAGCCACAGTTTATGAAGCCAGGAGCTGAGTGAACAGTGTGCAATGCAGAACAAAGCACACATTATTTTCTATGGACTGAGCTTTGTATATGGCCAGCTAAACCTGGAAGTGCACCCCCCACCTCCGCTTCAGTTACTGGGGGTTGTATCCCTGTGGGCGTGGGTGAAAGGTAAGCAGGAAAGCACATAGATTCTATGGAATTGCTTCATCTACTATTAACTGTCAAGCCTGTAGAATCTATGTTCTTGGTGCACTAGATAACAGATGGAGCTCACCTCCATCCATGATCCAGTGCTGGGGACCTCATCTTCCCCTTGGGGGCATCCAATCCCCCCCCCCCCCCCAGGGTTTTCAGCGGGGCAATGCCCATTCCCTGCCCCGTGAGCCGGTATTTGGCATCTTGCCGACCACCACAGAGAGGGACCTTTTATAGGAGCAGTGAGCTGACTTCATCTCCCTCCTCCAGTATAAAAAACAGCCTCCAGCGGCGTCTGGCAAGCAGAAGCCAGTAGTGATCGGTGGATGGTGGGTGCGAGGGCAGGGGACTCCGATACCAGTTTACAGGGCAGGAGGGCTGCCAGTCACTGTCAGCCCAGGCTCCACATCCTCCCTCCAGGAACGGCCTGTAGAGAAATAAGTGACCTGGGAGCTGCTGCCGACACTGCTTCAGACACCTTCAGTTAGGCGCCGTGGGAACGTATAACACCTTCTCTGGCAAAGAAGCTGAAGATGAAAATGCAACACACGTACCCATGTCAGGGGAGAGAAAAGGAACCAAAGACATCACCGGGGGCTATGGACAGGAGATGGTGGTGAGAATCAATGAGATGCAGGTAAAGCGCAATACATGTGTTTTACCTGATTTTCAGACAATTTTCTTCCAGATTTTCTTGTGTTGAAGCATTTTTGCTCCAATTCAATGCAATCAGAAAGGTGTGAGGAGGCCCTAAATAGAAACGCCACTTTGGTGGATTTTTGCCATCAGACCGTGGTCTCCCCCTGTTGTCTTGCTCAGGGAACCTCCATTCCTGTTTGGCTAGAGGATCACTGTATGTGCCATCTTAGGGCGGCGCATGCCTGTCTCCTTCATGACGTGCATGCTGCCCGTTAAATCACTTCCGGGCTTAGGCCCGTGACGCATTTGCATTCTCCAATGGTGTTTTATAATTATATGTTTATTTTTCACTATCATGTGCTTTTACACTTGCACTTGTCACTTTATTAGGTTGGTCTGTATGTAAGGGATTTTGGTTGGTATTGGCTTAATAGATTAATTGGTCAGTTTTGTGCCAGCACAAAAAATATCAAATAGACCTCCTCTTTATATCATCTGTTGGGATCTTCCGTTCCCTATATATATTTTCCCAGATATATTGGTCTGTCCTTGTTATGACAGATTTGGATGCAATTCATTTTTGATACGGGGAAAGTGCAGTTGTTTTTAAGCTTGTTTTGCATAGTATAATTATGTGTTTTTTGTGTGTAAACATTCTTTTCTTCTAATAAAGTTTCTTGTATTGGATTTATTGCATGGTGCTCCTTCTTTGAGGTGGATGTGGCCAAGATGCCCACAGTCCCTCTTGTGGTTGTAGTTGGAGATTCTTAGTGAGCACACTGTAATCAATAGGTGGTGCACCCCCATTCGTGTATTCTAAGCATACAGTACGTCCTGCTCCAGATATAATACTTACACGTGGGTAATCCTCCACCAGATGGCGTTGTGCACTGCAGACATGCAAAAACAGGCTCATAGGTATATATGCAGCAATTCAGGCGAGGTATAGGTAGAGCTTCACTCCTGTTGGAAGACCTTAGGTTCCACCAGTGTTACATTTACCACTGGTTAAGAACCCCTGATTTAGGGTGTTACCTATGGTAATGCTGGTAATTCATTCTCTTTTTGTTATACAGTCAGGATGAAAATCTGATTTGGTCTGCACCTAATGTAAGGGGAATTCTGTTTCTTGTATTTTAACCCTTATAAGGGAACATAACTTGGGATTACCCTGTTTTTTGCCTTTTTTGGCACTTCCACCATTTTTTTTATAAGGAGCCTTTTATACTCAGACAAGCTTCCGATAGCTATCGATATTTGGGACAGGTTATCTGGTGTTCTTTTTATGCACTTTAATAGTTGGTACCTTTTGAGTGGACACTATAATCGCAATGGCATTATTCTCGTTATTCGTGGCATCAAGGGAAGGATAAGAGTCCTCCCTTTGGCTTGGCATCAGCTCCCAGACTCTGGCTGATCCTCTGGCGTATTTTAGGCATAGAGCCTGATAAAGGGATCGGGATCATAGCTGATTTTGGACAATCTGCTGCTTTGCCCTAAGCCTAGATAAATTAGGTCAGGATCCTTATCTGACAAGACCTTACAGGATCAGTCCTTTGTGGGGGTGTTGCCCCATATAGGGTGGGTCCTGAATTACAAGAATCCAGTTTAGTTCCGTCTCAGGTCATGACTTATTTAAGGTTCGTGATCTATTCGATCATTCAGAACATTGTCTTGCCTTCGCAGAGATAAGGGCCCTCCATGAATCCGTTCAGTCTTTGTCTACTAATAGAACGGCCAGTGCGCCAGGCTATGAGTCTTTGGGGTTTTTTTTTTTTTTGCCCCTAGCCTTTCCAGCAGTAAGGTGGGGTCAGCTATTCTGGTGGTCTCTCAAGCTTCATATCTTAAGCACCTGGGACAAATCTTTGGAATCCCTGGTAGATTTGAAGTTCCCCGACTTGGTGAAATGGTGGGTGTGCGAGGACAGATTTTTTTTTTAGTCCCATGGACTAAACTGTTACAACAGTCGCTGCCTCATGAATTTGGGGAGCCCATTGTGGGGCTTTGACTTTAGATGGCAGATGGTCTGAAAAAGTTGAATCAGTCTTCCTTAAACCTAAAGGCATTGATAACAGTTAAAGAGGTTTTTTTCATTGTCTTGCACCAGCCAAGGGGTCGACAGGTTCAGATCAGAACAGACAAGACAACGACCTTAGTTTATTTTGAATCAACAGGGAAACACCAGATTGCTCCAACTCCTTGCAACGGAAATTCTGCTTTGGGTTGAACAGAACCGGCTTTCTTTTTCAGCCAGAGTGCCAGAATCAATTGCCGGACTTTCTAACTTGCTCTCCATTTTTGGAGGCAGAATGGTCTCTGAACCAGGCAGTGTTTTGATCACGTGGGTGCCCTGAGGGGGGTCCCTGGAGTTGGATCTCTTTGTTTCAGGGTAGAATTGCAAAATTGAAGATTTTTTTTCTCTAAATCCCTCTGACCTGGCTCTGGGAGTAGACGCTCTGTCACTGGAAAGCTTTGTATGTTATGCCTTTAAATGTATGTATAAATGACTTATACAGCCTATAAAATAAAGGCTCTGTATCTCTGTGTTCACCGTTTGTATATGCAAAAGAGGGTTGTTGCTGGAAAGCTCTTAGAACATGTCTGACTATTTAGAGATAGTTTTATACTGAATAGGTTGCTTTAAAGTACTACATCTCTTTATAATCAGACATTGGAGCTTTCCTGTTACACAAAGTAGAAATGGCCTACAAAATGATGCAGACTCTATGGCTGCAGGCAATTCGGGATGCCCCAGTTTGTGAAACCCACCTAAGTTGTCTGATGTGCTTACTTTGCCAAGGAGCCCATGGCGCGCACGTGGCCAGTGGCAGCATTACGCTCATCTTTTTTCAGGCTGTGCATGGCCGCACCCTCAGTAACTGAATGGCTGGTGTGGCTGCGCACATCCTAGGGATGCCACATGCCGCTTGTGAGTGCGGTAACAAAAGCGAGCCATTGGCAGGTTTTCACGCAGTGGGGCATCCTAAATTGGCATGCTTCACTTTAATAAACCACTGAGCTGCCTGACCAGTAACTCACCCAATTGCTGGATCTCATCCTGAGCCAACCAGGTTGAAACTGTGGTCACTGACACTTCCGCGTAGGGATTGGGCCTTCCACCATCAGTCACAGGGACGTTGACATGCCCTGTCCTATCACTGCAATGGAGCAAGCGTGTCAGGCCTCGGCACACCCCCTCCATTGCAGTGAATGTAGAGGGCGAGACTAGGGCGTTTCCTTTCCTCCTCCACAGGATTTGCACCCTCTCAAAATATTACTCAGCAGCAACTTGGAAGGTTTTCCCATAACGCCATATTCCTGCTGCTGATGATGAAGGGACAGGCAAGAAAAGACACCACGCTATTATGCTCCTTGTGTCAGCCGCAGCTCTTCATCTGGCACCAGTGTTTTTAAGACACAAAACCCGCTGCCCCAAGGAAAGTCTAGCAACCGGCTCTGGAGTCTGAGGCCCTGAATAGTTTTGAGCGCTTTACCACTTACCAATCACTGAGCTCCAGCACCCTGCATTGGCACTTTCTGCCTCCTCCAGGACAGATTTATGCTACTCCACATGCGACAATTCCACAGGACAATTATTTTATAATGTGCTCCAAAACCCCTTTGATTTTTAGTTATGTTTCAGACAACACCACGTGTGACTCCCCCCCCCCCCCCCCCCCCCTCTGTAATAAATCTGACTACCGGATGTCACTATACCTCTGACACCATGCCTACAGAATATTTTTTGGCAGTTTTGGGCTAAAGGAGCGCACCATGGTAAGCATACTCTCTCCCCCCGGGGCATTCCGATTCGGAATGCCCCACTGTGTAAAATCCCGCCAGGACGCCTGGAAATTCACCTTCTTTCCTGGTCCAACAGCACATCCGTGAAGAGCGATTGCATCCCCACTATCCCTTTAGCAGGGCGGGTGTCCGTGCCAGGCTTTTGTGCCGGTGTGGGCATGCTCCCTGTGAAAGGGTAGTGGGGGATGAGCGAGTCATTCATGACTAGAAGAGTGGTTGAAAGTATTTTACTCTGCAATATGCCGAGTAAAAGCAGAAAGTCTTTTACTCTACAACATGCCGAGTAAAAGCAGAAAGTCTTTTACTCTACAACATGCCGAGTAAAAGCAGAAAGTCTTTTACTCTACAACATTCCGAGTAAAAGCAGAATTTTTTTTATCCACAACATGCAAAGTAAAAGCAGAAAGTATTTTACTCTACAACATGCAGCGTAAAAGCAGAAAGTATTTTACTCCTACAACATGCAAAGTAAAAGCAGAAAATATTTACTTTCTTCTTCTTGGGGGGGTCCTCCTATTTTTCTGCTCATGACTCAGACATGTCAGATGTTGCGGAAGTTTCTCCCTTGCAAATGGAAGATTGGGCCTCTGTTTCGGAGTTCCCTCCTCAGGAAGGGTTTTGGTTTCCTCCGGGGGTCTTACCTTTCCTCTTGCATATGATTTATTTATCTATGGGCATTGAGTCGGGGGGCCTAGATCTAAGCATGATGGATTTGATCATGTCTTGGTTCGGAATACGTCCTAATCCTTTAGGTTTCATAGTTCACTCAGGGATATTATTTTAAATGAGTGGAAGGATCCAGCTATAAAGATTTCAGGTCTCGGGGCCTTAAAAGAAGGTATCCTTTTTTCAGAAGAGGATTCTGACTTTTGGGAAAAGTGTCCCAAGCTTGATGCACCTTTTTTTTAAAGGGGCGGATTTAGCCTTTGAGGATTTTGGTGTGTTCAAAGACCCTTTTGACAAAAAGGCCAAACACGCTTAGACTATTTTGGCTTCCGCTTGTGTTTTTAGCTCATTGGGATTTTACCTTCAGTAGTTGTTTATTAGAACAAACTAGTCTGGAAAAGATACTCAAGACCTTACCAATTCTTTTCTCAGCTATGGCATTCATTACGGATGTAATGGCTGAATCTGTTTCTGACGCAAAGTATGGCTGTGACCAATTCATTGTGCAGACTCTATGGTTGAGGACCTGGTCTGGCATTATTGGGTGAAGGAGGCGCCTTTGTGTTATGCCCTTTGATGGGCAGTCCCTTTTTGGGCCCAAGCTAGGGTTGCTAATAGCTAGCTGATATGGTGAAGAAGTGTCTTCCTACCCGTTTTAAAGGTTCAGTTAATAGGTGATTTCATGCCCAGCTTTCTTTTAGGTGCTTCTTATTCGTATTAACAGGGAAGTTTCTATAGGAACCAGGCCCCAGCCTCTGCCAGGAGAGGGATATTTAGGGGTCTTCATTGTTGGAACTTCAGTCCAAACCTAAGAAACAATGATGCCAGGCTTCGCATTGGGGCCAGAGTTAGGGTTTTCTTGGCAGTTCCTTTCTAGATTGATGTTTATTTCAATTGGGATAAAGAAGGATTTTCCCATAGAATTACTTAAACCCCTCCTTTTTTGGTCACTGCCCGGCCCAGGGGTTTGGAAGAGAGATTGGCAATCCAGGAAAGTCTGGCTACCATGTTGTCAAGAGGGGTGGGTATCTCAGTCCCTTATTGGCAGCAGGGTGCAGGATTTTATTCCAGCATCTTTTTCAGATTTATTCTGAACCTAAAGAAACTCAATTTTAGTGTCTGGTACAGACATATCCGAATGGAAACAATTTTTCTCAGTGAGGGTTATCATTCCTCCGGGCTCTTTTATGGTATCAGTAGATCTGAAGGATGCTTATTGGTAAGTCCCAATGAGTTCCCTTGTCCAGTCTTTTCTAAGGTTATAAGCGATAAGGGTCAGTGACCAAATATTTCACTTCCAATTTGTCTGCCTCCCTTTTGGCCTGGCATCGGATCCCAGGCTTTTTACCAAGATTTTAGCGGAACCTCTGGCATATCTGAGATATAGAAGGATTGGCATTCTGGCTTATTTAGACAATCTGTTGCTGTTTGCCCCGTTGAGGGAGAAATTGCTTCAGGATCTCTGTTGCATCTTGCAGCTGTTAGAACAACTCGGTTGGGTTCTGAACCTCGAGAAATCGTGCTTGGTTCCCTCTCAGGTGATGACATACTTGATGTTTGAGATCAACACCATCCATCAGACATTAGTTTACCCTCTCAGAAGATAGTGACCCTCCAGGAAGCCGTCCAGTCTCTCTGTGGCATCATCAGTAAAACGGGCTATGAAGGTTTTGGGATATCGGACTTCCGCTTTTCCCGCATTGAGATGGGGCCAGTAGAATTCAATAACTCTACAGGTGCACATCCTGGGCAGTTGAAACTGGTCCCGGGAAGGCTTGGAAGAAGGGATTCCAGTACCCAGACTGGTAAGGAAAGCATTAGAATTTTGGCTAACCAGGGACAAATGTCAATGGTCTAGCCTGTAGGGACCCCAAAGAAAGGATAGTGTCTACAGATGCTTTGACTTGAGGTTGGGGGGACCCCTTGCAAGGCGTGGAAAGCTCAGGGGAAATGATCCAGTGCTCTGAGTCAGTCTTCATAGAACTTGAGAAAGTTAATTGCAGTAAAGGAAGCATTAGGAGCTTTACCACTTCTTCTGAAATATCGTTATGTCCAGATAAGTTTGGACAACGCAACTATGGTAGCATATTTGAATCATCAGGGGGGGAACAAGGTCCCCTCAATTGTTGTCCGCAGAGATTTTGCTATAGGTGGAACAACATTTTAATTCTCTGTCAGTAGTTCATCTAAAAGGAACATTGAATAAGGTAGCAGATTTTCTGAGCCGATCTCCACTAAGGGAATTGGAATGGTCACTGAATCCAGAATTGTTCAAGCTAATCTGTGACCAGGGAGACACTCCAGGGATTGATCTATTTGCATTAGCAAAGAATCATAAGTTGGAGAAGTACTTTTAATTGAATCCAGCGGGTCCGGCCTTGAGTGGATGCACTGGCTCACGATTCGACGTTTACCTAGCTTATGGGTTTCCTCCAGTTTGTTTGCTCCCGTTGGTATTGAACAAGATATTCAAGTAACCATCCACAGTTTTGCTGGCGGCCCAGTAGATTGTGGTTTTCAACGCTAGTGGCTCTATCCATTCAGGAGCCATGGATACTCCCAGTGATTCTGGAAATGTTATTGCAGGGGCCAGTTCTAAGTCTAGACCCTCAGAAGTGGAACCTGACAGTGTGTACCCTGAAGTCACCTTACTTTTAAGGAAAGGATATTCGAGGAAGGTTATCGATACTCTACTCTCAAGTAGGAAAATGGTGACTAGAAAGATTTATTTAAAGGTATGGAAGACCTTTAGGACTTGGAGAATACAGAATAAGAAATCATTCTCCAGGATTCCAGTTATTCTTGAATTTCTGCAGCACCGCATGGAAAAAGAATCATAGAAACATAGAAGGTTGACGGCAGAAGGAGACCATACGGTCCATCTAGTCTGCCCTTAAGTAACTGTATGTACTCTTTATCTTAGGATAGATGTGTGCTTATCCCAGGCATGTTTAAATTCAGTGACTGTTGATTTTTCAACTACCTCTGCTGGAAGTTTGTTCCAAGCATCTACTACTCTTTCTGTAAAATAATATTTTCTAACATTGCTCCTGATCTTCCCCCCAACCAGCTTCAGGTTGTGCCCCCTTGTTCTATTATTAAGTTTCTTCTTAAAAACACTTCCCTCCTGAACCTTATTGAATCCTTTCACATATTTAAAGGTCTCAATCATGTCCCCCCTCTCCTTTCTTTCCTCCAGACTGTACATATTAAGTTCTTTAAGTCTCTCCTTCCTGGTGGAAGTCCTTCCACCATTTTTGTTGCCCGCCTTTGGACCCGTTCTATTTGAATAATGTCTTTTTGCAGGTAAGGTCTCCAGAACTGCACACAGTATTCTAGATGTGGCCTCACCAGGGCTCTATACAGCGGCATCACAACCTCCCTCTTCCTACTAGTGATGCCTCGAGCTATGCAGCCAAGCATCCTGCTTGCTTTTCCCACTGCCTGGCTACATTGTCCACTCATCTTGCAGCTATCAGTAATCAGTACCCCTAAATCTCTCTCCTCCAAGGTCCTGGCTAACACAGTACTGCCCATACGGTACTCAGAGCAGGGATTCCTTCTACCCAAGTGCATGATTTTACATTTAGAGACATTAAACTCTAGTTTCCACAGTTTTGACCATCTATCCAGTAAAGCCAAATCATGTTCCATGTTGCAGACACCTCCAGGAATATCCACCCTATTAGTAACCTTTGTATCATTAGCAAACAGACAAACTTTTCCTACCAGGCCTTCTCCTATGTCACTTACAAATATATTAAAAAGAATGGGGCCCAGGACAGAGCCTTGTGGCACACCACTTGTAACTCGCCTTTGTTCAGATTTCACACCATTAACAACAACACTCTGATACCGATCCTTCAGCCAACTGGAAATCCACTGACCTATCCAGGGATTGAGTCCTACCTTCAATAACTTATCTATGAGCTCTTTATGTGGTACAGTGTCAAAGGCTTTGCTAAAATCCAGATAAGTGATATCCACAGCACCACCTTCATCTAACACTTTAGTGACATTGTCAAAGAAATCAATAAGATTGGACTGACATGATCGGCCCTCAGTGAAGCCGTGCTGTTTTTGAGTGTTTCCATTAATTTGACCACTATAGATGTTAAACTAACTGGCCTGTAATTACTGGCTTCTTCTCTACTCCCATTTTTATGGATTGGTACGACATTGGCCATTCTCCAATCATCTGGAACCTCACCAGTTGAAAGGGAATGTATAAGTAAATCAGTCAGAGGGTCTACAATTACAAATCTAAGTTCTCTTAGAACTCTGGGGTGGATTCCATCTGGACCCATCGCCTTACTTACCTTTAGATGTGCCAGCTCGGCTAAGACATCAGCCTCCAGAAACTCCAGAGCTGTGCCCTCCGAGCTGGATGCTGTGCTATGGCCATGCCTGCTACTATCTGAAAATACCGAACAAAAGTAGCTATTCAGATGGTCAGTGACACTGCATTGTTTTTCTTCTTTCTGTCACCAATATATCGGAAAAAGGCTTTATCTCCCCTCTTCATAGATTTGGCCACTTCTTCCTCCTTTTGCCCTTATAATGAGTTTTGCTTCCCTCTGTTTAATTTTATATGCCTCTCTGTCAGCTATACTTCCACTTTCTCTACACTTCTTATAGGCAGACTTCTTTTCTTTTATGATCGTGCTGACTTCCCTAGTAAACCATAATGGTTTCTTCTTCCTTTTATTCTTGCTAGTTTGTTTCACATATTTCTTAGTTGCCTTTAAGATGGCCATTTTTAATAGTGACCACTGGGAACTCGCTTCTGCTACTCTGTTCCACTATGGGTCTTAGCGTACACTCCTTGAAAGTCCAGCTGCCAGCTTTTACCAGTATTTTTAGATAGTAATCCAGTGGAACCTTGCTAAGGTTCTTTCAGTCTTAGAATCTCCACACTTTGTTCCTACCAGGGAGTCTGATATTAAGTTCCTTACTTAGAAGGTTTTGTTCCTGGTAGCTATTCCTTCCGCCTGCAAGATAGGTGACATTTAGGCTTTATCTTGTTGTCGTCCTTTCCTCCAGGTATTCCCCGATGGGGTAGTGTTGAGAGTGGATCCTTGTTATCTTCAGAAAATTACTGCGGATTTTCACAGAACCCCAGAGATTGTTCTCCCTTCAGTGGACAATGAGAAGTCTGCAGATCAGAGATCTTTGGATGCCAGAGCTTATCTGTTGGAATATCTTTATCAAACCAAGGAGTGGAGGAAAGCGGGTAGTTTATTTGTGGCATTCTCAGGACCAAAGAAAGGCAAACAAGTGTACAAGAGTACTATCAGGATGGCCTACCATGGTAGTTCGGTAGCGGTTAGCGTTACTGCACATTCTACAAGAAGCATGTCTACATCTGGAGCAGAGCAAGCTGAGGCCTCCATTGAACAGATTTATAAAGCAGCTACTTGGTCCTTGGCCTGAGCTTTTGTGAGGCATTATCATTTGGATCTACTTATTCAACAGGACCAGTCTTTCGGTAGAAGTGTTCTTTTCTGTTTTTTGGGAAAACTTAAGTTTGTTAGCTGGCAACTTCTTTTCTAAACATCCAAATGGGCAGCATACGGAGTTTTCCCTTTATTAATTGATATAGATTTTTATATTTGTTTTAACCAAGGTTTGGTCTGTCTCTTTTTTTTCTCTCTTTCAGATCTCTACAACAACTGAGGAGTGAGGGTGGAGTCAAGTTTTTATGTTAATCTGGTGGTCAAGGTTTCCCTGCCTTGCGGGTTGTGAGCCAAGTGGAGACTATCTGGTTTGGAAGCCTTATGATCGGATAGTCCCCGGTATCTGGCTTAACATATCCCCATATGCGGAATACAGTAGCTCCGGCCACCATTGCCCTGTAAACTAGTATTAGGTTTAAGCCCAGGCTCAAGGTCCAACCTGCCGGCCCCTGGCCCAAGATTTTGCCAGCTCCATGCTCTTTGGCAGTGGAATGGTGCTCTTGCAAGAGTGCCGAAGCACAGAGCTTTTCCGCATCCACATGGCTGGATGGAGGGGTAATGGGGCAGGTGCAATGGGTAAATCACCTGCAGTCATGATAATACATCTCTCTACTTACACCATCCACTTCTAGTCCCCCACCATCCATTCTGATATATAGGCTGTGAGAACCGGCATCTCTTTCAGGGGTACACAGGTCCCCCTTCCTAACCTTGGTGCCTCGCCAAGAGTAATGGTGTGCTGCCAAGCCCAGTATCTTCATTCACTTAAACGCACTCTGGGCAGCAGGAGTGGCTGGAGGAAAAGATGGCGGCGGCCAGGGCTAGAAGGAGAGAGTGGCAGGTCAGGATGGACTTCAGAGGCCCTTTATTAAAGTCTTAAAAAGTCTTGGATCGTGGCTCCTGTGACCATGCTTCGGTGTCCCTCCAGCCACAGGAGAGTGGTGTCACAGTCACCAGTGCCAGAATTGATGTAATTGAGTATGCCATAAAGCAGGCCAAAAGCTTGCGATATATGGAAAAAAAGTCTGCAACATGTAAAAATGAATGCCGAAATCCCATGCCACTTTTAAAGGAATTATTGAAATTGTATATTATTGTGTGCCAAATGGATGTCCCCAAGGTGCTGAGCTTTTCTAGTATTTTTTTTTTACGATGATTTATTTATTACAATTGTGCATTTTATGGAAAACGTTTTCACTGTCTGCATTCTGTTGCTTTTAGGCCAAGATCTACAAGAATAAAGCAGCAAGACCTGTACACACAGAATGCTGCCACAGAGGTGAGTACGGCTTACACATGCCCAGTAAGTATATATATATTTTCGTTTAGGCAGAGTTTGTAGGGCTCGGGATGGATGGGGCAGAGTTTGTAGGGCTCGGGATGGATGGGGCAGAGTTTGTAGGGCTCGGGATGGATGGGGCAGAGTTTGGAGGGCTCTGGATGGATGGGGCAGAGCTGGGAGGACTCGGGATGGATAGGGCAAAGCTGGGAGGGCTCTGGATGGATGGGGCAGAGTTTGTAGGGCTCGGGATGGATGGGGCAGAGTTTAGAGGGCTCGGGATGGATGGGGCAGAGCTGGGAGGACTCGGGATGGATGGGGCAGAGCTGGGAGGGTTCTGGATGGATGGGGCAGAGTTGGGAGGGCTCTGGATGGATGGGGCAGAGTTGGGAGGGCTCTGGATTGATGGGGCAGAGCTGTGAGGGCTCTGGATGGATGGGGCATAGCTGGGAGGGCTCAGGATAGATGGGGCATAGCTGGGAGGGCTCTGGATAGATGGGGCAGAGCTGGGAGGGCTCCGGATAGATGGGGCAGAGTTGGGAGGGCTCTGGATGGATGGGGCAGAGCTGGGAGGGCTCTGGATGAATGGGGCAGAGCTGGGAGGGCTCTGGATGGATGGGGCAGAGCTGGGAGGGCTCTGGATGGATGGGGCAGAGCTGGGAGGGCTCTGGATGGATGGGGCAGAGCTGAGAGGGCTCTGGATGGATGGGGCAGAGCTGTTTTATGGCATACTCAATTACATCAATTCTGGCACTGGTGACTGTGACACCACTCTCCTGAGGACTCTGGACGGATGTGGCAGTGGTGGGAGGGCTTGGGTGGCTGGGGCCGAGTTGGGAGGGCCCGGGATGGATGGGGCAGAGCTGGGAGGGCTCGGGGTGCCTGGGGCAGAGCTGGGAGGACTCGGGATGGATGGGGCAGAGTTGGGAGGACTTGGGATGGATGGGGCAGAGCTGGGAGGGCTCGGGATGGATGGGGCAGAGCTGGGAGGGCTCGGGATGGATGGGGCAGAGCTGGGAGGGCTCTGGATGGATGGGGCAGTGGTGGGAGGACTCGGGATGGATGGGGCAGAGCTGGGAGGGCTCGGGATGGATGGGGCAGAGCTGGGAGGGCTCTGGATGGATGGGGCAGAGCTGGGAGGGCGCTGGATGGGGCAGAGCTGGGAGAACCCGGGATGGCTGGGGCAGAGCTTGGAGGGCTCTGGATAGATGGGGCAGAGCTGGGAGGACTTGGGATGGATGGGGCAGAGCTGGGAGGGCTCTGGATGGATAGGGCAGAGCTGGGAGGGCTTGGGATGGATGGGGTAGAGCTGGGAGGGCTCTGGATGGATGGGGCAGAGCTGGGAGAGCTCGGGATGGATGGGGCAGTGGTGGGAGGACTCGGAAAGGATGGGGCAGTGCTGGGAGGGCTCTGGATCGATGGGGCAGAGCTGGGAGGGCTCAGGATAGATGGGGCATGGAGGGCTCTGGATAGATGGGGCAGAGCTGGGGGGGCTCTGGATAGATGGGGCAGAGCTGGGAGGGCTCTGGATGGATGGGACAGAGCTGGGAGGGCTCTGGATGGATGGGGCAGAGCTGGGAGGGCTCTGGATGGATGGGGCAGTGGTGGAAGGGCTCTGGATGGATGGGGCAGAGTTGAGAGGGCTCTGGATGGATGGGGCAGTGGTGGGAGGACTCAGGATGGATGGGGCAGTGGTGGGAGGACTGGGGATAGATGGGGCAGTGGTGGGAGGTGTAATTGTATCCTCCATGGCAGGGCAGGACTAACTCTCCTACTCTATTTGCAATGGAGGGGTGTCCTATAAACAAGGCTTCATGGACGCCTTCATTAGAGGCCACCGGCACTGAACGTCTCCTTGGCATTGGTAAGTATGAAGGTGCCGCCACTACATGGAGGAGCTACAGAGGAACCCCGGACCTACATAGAGGAGCTACAGAGGACCCCCGGACCATGCATAGAGGAGCTACAGAGGACCCCCGGACCTGCATGGAGGAGCTACAGAGGACCCCCGGACCTGCATGGAGGATCTACAGAGGACCCCCGGATCTGCATGGAGGAGCTACAGAGGACCCCCGGACCTGCATGGAGGAGCTACAGAGGAACCCCGGACCTGCATGGAGGAGCTACAGAGAACCCCGGACCTGCATGGAGGAGCTACAGAGGAACCCTGGACCTGCATGGAGGAGCTACAGAGGAACCCCGGACCTGCATGGAGGAGCTACAGAGGAACCCCGGACCTGCATGGAGGAGCTACATAGGAACCCCGGACCTGCATGGAGGAGCTACAGAGGAACCCTGGACCTGTATGGAGGAGCTACAGAGGAACCCTGGACCTGCATGGAGGAGCTACAGAGGAACCCTGGACCTGCATGGGAGAGCTACAGAGGAACCCCGGACCTGCATGGAGGAGCTACAGAGGAACCCCGGACCTGCATGGAGGAGCTGCAGGAACCTGGAATTTTTGTGTTTCTACCTCGTGCCTTGCTTTTAAAGGTCTAGAGTGTATAAGTTGATTTTAGCCCTTTCTGCATATTGAATAAAATAAATGTTCTCATTTTGATCTGTTATGTGCAGTTTAGTCTTTGTTATGTGCAGTGTACTCTCCAGTCCGAATACATTGGGTGTGCCCTCTTATTTTGTATATCACCAAGGATTGCTGGTAAAACTCGCCTATCCAGCGTCCCCATGGCACAGGCGAGGGCGGCCAGCCAGCCAATCAGGGCAATTGGTTCCATTCAGCTTATTGTCAGTGCGGGAAAGAAAATGGGTAAGTACATTGCTTCGAGTGGATATGCTCATAGCGAAAGCTATTTCAGGGCCATGGCCCATGCATGCGCCATGGGATGAGCAGCCAATTGAGTTAATGCGCCTGTCACCAGGGTTTTACACAGTGGGAGATTGATTTATCCCAAATCGGCATGGCCCATGGAGAGGGAATCGGCAGAGATGGGTTTTGGTCCAATTTAAAGCGGAAGAAAACCCAGGGCTTCCGACCCTGGAGCATCCCAAATCAGCATGCCCCACTGTGTAAAATCTCCTCTGAGTTAACGTTAATCTCGTCTTTCTCGGAGGCTCCTGTGGCATGCACCATAGGATCAGAGAAAGTTAAGCTTTTATGGCCGAACTGGGGTCTGTCACATAGTTGGGCATTCCCAATCGGGAGGCCCCTGGGGCAAGTAACACAACCCAGGATAGTAAAAATCACAGGTTTTGTTTTGCTTTTAATGAGCTCTATGGCAAAAAATGTTAAAAATGGCACATCGTAAAAAAAAGGGGGTTTGATATAAATTGATGCCAAACATGATTTCCTTTTTCTACTGGTAGGAAATAAATCCATGAGTTACAGGTGTATGAGTGTTTCATTCCACTGAAGCCAGGGGGGATTTGCTGAATTTCCGTGCCTGTCTCCTGATCATTAAAGACCCTGTCCAGGGACACACTAACTTCCTACCACTTTGTAAAATGAGCCAATTCAAAGTATCTCTAAATCTTATACATAAGCTCCCAAGTGTCCCTCATTTGGAGGGACTGGACTCAAACTAGGGCACTGCTATAAGGGGCCCCCTAAACTACTCACCCACAAATACGCTGCTACAAGGGGTATCCCAAACTGCTCACCCAAATATGCACTGCTATAAGGGGCATCCCAAACTGTTCACCCCAAACTGCACTGCTAAAGGGGGCATCCCAAACTGCTCACTTACAAATGTGCTGCTACTATGGGTATCCCAAGCTGCTCACCCTCAAATATGCTGCTACAAGGGGTATCCCAAGCTGCTCACCCTCAAATACACTGCTACAAGGGGTATCCCACAATGCTTACCCACTAATATGCTGCTACATGGGGCACCCCAAACTGCACTGCTAAAAGAAGCATCCCAAATGGATCAACCATAAATGCACTTCTCACGCACATCTGTACTGGCACAAGGGGCATCACAAATTGGGGAAAAACATTAAAACAAGCTAAAAAGGGCATCTCAAATTGGTAAAATCATTGAAGAAGTAGCCACGTCATACTTTTTCAGAGAGTATATAAGAAAATAAAAACAAAACTAAGCACCAGCCATTTGTGAAGCATTCTAATTGGGAGATGACCATTGCCATCATTGCCTCCAATTGTCCCTTATCCATTCTTAGGTGAATTGAGCAGAGCCTTTGGAGTTGCTGTGTGTGTTTGCGCATTGTTTTGGTGCAGTTATACATGTGACTAGGGATATGGGGATTTCACACAACAGGGTCCAGAAACAAAGCCCAGTGTCTTCTGGGTTTGGTTCCGCTTGTGATCTTATGTCAGACCCTGGTGAAGGTGCGACTGCGGCATCGTCATGCCAAATGGATGGAAAGCAGCGCTATCCATAGCATCCTTCAACCCCTCACAACCCTCATATTCTAAGTATGCAGCACGTCCTGCTCCAGATAATGATTCATAACAGATGGGAATTACCTCCGCCAGAGGGCTGCGAGGAACAAGAATGATGGCTTCTCTGTTCGCAGGTGAGCAGGGCCTATCGGCCCTTGGCCCTGTAGAACTATTCCCACCCGTTCTATTTCTTCATTTATGCCTTCCAGCTTTGGCTGTGCTGGTTGGGTGATGGTAGGCTACACCGTTTACAGGTGTTCTAGGAGCCTTGCTCCAACCGCAATCCCCCATCAAAGTGTAGGCGGTACAGGCTTATGGTGAGCCTGATGTGGGATGCCCCTCGCCCCCTTCCCCGGTTCTCGGTGGGCCTCTGCTAGCTAGTTGGTCGCCGCCCCCCCCCCGCTGTCCTGCTCGTTCGGGGGGGGGGGGGGGGTGTGATGTAGGTGTGTATTTGTGCCTTTTCTTTTGTCATTTTTGGGCTCCGCGCCCGGGTTCTTCTTTTCTCTGTCAGTTTTATCTTTTAAATCTGCCTCAGCTGACACGCGCGCCTTTCGGCGTTTCCGTGGTCAGCGGTGATGTCACTGCAGGCGCTGCTGCGCCCCTATTGGCTGGCCAGTCACGTTAGGCCTTCGCACTTTCTTGGGGGCGGAGCTTATCGGGCGGCACGCTCCGCGTCGTTCTCCCTGCGGCCCGCCCCTTGAGGTACCTTTCTCCCTTTTAAGGGGCTGCGCCTATTTGGTGATCGCTTGGACCTGTTTGCTAAGGGAGGTAAGTTGTCCCAGCGTAAGAAACAGCCGTGGCCCTTTTGAGGTTCAGGCGCCTTTACCCCCTCCTTCCGCGGATCCAGGTCTGGGAGAGGGGTATCCTTTGCGGGGCACAGGGGTGACTTCTGGAGCAGAGGCAGAGGACGTGCCCCCCCAGGAGCCTCCTGGGGCTCTAAGCCCAAGTCTGCCACCAAGCCCGTTCAGCCCCATCCGGGTGGGGGGACGGCTGAGGCTCTTCGCTTATGTCTGGAGACAACAGGTCTCAGACTGGTGGATTTTGGAAGTGGTGTCCTCTGGCTACAAGATAGAGTTCGCTGCCTGGCCGCCCCCAAGATTCCTCAGGTCCCGGATCCCTCAAAATCCCCTGGCAGCTCAGGGTCTGTTTCTGGCTGTGCAAAACCTTCTGGACATGGGGGTCATCTGTCAGGTCCCTCCTTGGGAAAGAGGTCAGGGCTATTATTCCAATCTTTTCACAGTGCCCAAAAGGGATGGCTCAATCAGGCCCATCCTGGACTTAAAACTTCTCAACAAATTTGTCAGAACCAGGCACTTTCGCATGGAGACCCTGCGCTCAGCTGTCAGCTCGTTGTGCCCAGGGGACTTCATGACCTCCATAGACATCAAGGACGCGCACCTTCATGTTCCAGTCTTCCCGGGGCATCAGAAATTTCTCAGGTTCGCGCTGGAGGACCAGCATTACCAATTTGTAGCTCTGCCCTTCGGTTTCACCTCGGCTCCCAGAGTCTTCACCAAGGTGCTGGCAGTTGTTATGACTCTCCTCAGAGCTCAGGGCACTCGCATTCTTCCATATTTGAACGACCTTCTCATCTCTTGTCAGTCTCTCCATCAGGCAGAACGGGATACCCAGTGGAGTCGTTCGGATGGGTGATCAATCACCCCAAATCTTCCCTATCCCCATCTCTGGTGACTTCCTTCCTGGGCATGAATCTGGATACTGTTCAGGCCAGGATCTTTCTTCCTCAGCAGAAGGTGGACTCTTTGCAAGCTCTAGTTCACTCCCTTCTGTCATGCCCTCACCCCTCCATCCGGCAGGGGATGCAGCTAGTGGGGCAGATGGTGTCCTGCTTCGAGGCGGTTCCCTATGTGCAGTTTCACATGAGACCTCTTCAACTCCATCTCCTATCAGTCTGGGACAAGAGTCCCCTGTCTCTGGATCAGGCTTTCATTCTGTCCCCTTTTGTCTGGCGGTCCTGCTTGTGGTGGCTGGACTCGAGGAACCTGTTGGGGGGCAGATCCTTCCTGGCCCCCTGTTGGGAGACAGTCACCACGGATGCCATTCTGACAGGTTGGGGGGTCTTCTGGAAGAACCTACAATTCCAGGGGCTGTGCGGCCCTCAGGAGGCCCATGCCCACCCTGGAACTAAGGGCGGTCAGGTTGATTCTGGCCCGTTTGACTCCTCACCTTCAGCGCCGGCCGGTCCAAGTACACTCAGACAACCAGACGGCGGTTGCCTAAATAAATCATCAGTGAGGGGCTCGGAGCAAGAGTGCCCTCAGGGAAGTGTCCATGATTCTCTCTTGGGCGGAGGACAATGTTCCTTGCATTTCAGCTGTGTACATTCCGGGGGTGGAGAATCTGGAGGCAGACTCTCTGAGCAGGGGGACCTCTCGCCTGGGGGAATGGTCTCTCAGCAGCGAGGTCTTCCTATCCTTATGTCACCGCTGGGGGGTGCCGGACATGGATCTGTTTGCATCTCGCCACAATCACAAGCTCCCAGTCTTTGTCTCTCTGTCCCAGGATCCTCTGGCCGTGGATGCTTTGACTCTATCCTGGCAGGGGTTCCGTCTCCTGTATATTTTTCCTCCATTCCCTCTGCTGGGCAGGGCTCTGCGCAAGTTGGTTCAAGAAAGGGTGCCAGCAATCCTGGTGGCCCCCCGCTGGCCAAGACAGGTGGGATTGGCAGACATCGTTCAACTAGCAGTAGATCAGTACGCTCTGCCCATGGTCCCGGACCTTCTCACTCAGGGACAGCTTTGCCATCCCAATTTACAAACCCTGGCTTTGGCGGCCTGGCTGCTGAAACCTCCATCTTGATGGAAGAAGGGCTTTCTGTCTCTGTAGTCAATACCTTGATCAGGGCTAGGAAGAAATCTTCCTCCTCCATTTACTATAGTATTTGGCGGGTCTACATTGACTGGTGTGAGTCTAAGGTCCTTCCCTGTTGTGTGTTCTCATGGTTTGGATCTGGGACTTCAGCTCAGCACTTTCAAGGGTCATGTTTCTGCCTTGGCTGTTTTCTTCCAGAGGTCTTTCGCTCAACATCCTCTTGTCAAGACCTTCTTCCAGGGGGTTGCTCATGTGCGTCCCCTCCGTAAGCCTCTGTTGCCAGTCTGGGATTTGAATTTGGTTTTGTCTGCCCTTCAGGGCCCTCCATTTGAGCCTGTGCATGAGGCTGCTCTGTCTGTTCTTACTCTTAAGGTTGCCTTTTTAGTGGCTATCACCTCTGTCAGGCGGGCCTCAGAGTTGGTGGCCCTTTCTAGTCAGGCCCCCTACTTTGAGAGACATCAGGACAAGGTGGTTTTCAGATTTAAACCGGATTTCTTGCCTAAGGTTGTCTCTGCCTTCCACCTTAATCAGGACATTGTGCTTCCTTCCTTGTGCCCTAATCCTGGTAACTCCAAGGAGAGGGCCTGGACGTGGTCAGGAATTTGAAGTTCTGCCTGCGCCTTTCAGGAAGACTTATGCTTTGTTTGAGGTACTTTCGGGTCCCAAGAAGGGTTTGTCTCCTGCTAAGTCTACTATTAGCAAGTGGATTCGTCAGGCCATTTTTAGGGCCTACTCTGCTAGGGGAAAGGAGCCCCCTTTTCGTGTTATGGCTCATTCTACCCGTGCTGTTGGGGCTTCCTGGGCCTTTCAGCACCAGGCTCCTGTTGAACAAGTTTGTAAGGCTGCTACTTGGTCTTCTGTTCATTCCAAGTTTTACAAGGTTGATGTTCGGGCCTCAGCGGATGCTGTTTTTGGCCGCAAAGTTCTGCAGGCGGCAGTGGTTTGAACTGCACGTTGTTGCTTCTGGGGATCCCATCCTATTTCTGGACACTGCTATTGGATGTCCCATCTGTTATGAATCATTATCTAGAGCAGGACGTACTGCATACTTAGAATAATACAATTCTGTGATTACTCACCTTGTAGAATTGGTATTATAAGTATGCAGCACGTCCTGCTCCACCCCACCCTGATTGCATTATCTTGGATCCTCTGTATGGTGATTGTTATCCTTGTTAAATTGTTACTGATTATTGGCTTCTCCTGGTTCTCCTTACTGCTTTTCAATACTGGGGAATTTGTGGGAGGTCCCGGGTATATATGGGACCGGGAGGGGCCTCTTTTTGCCATCTCTGCAGTCCAGCGCCCTCTAGCGGAAGTAATTCCCATCTGTTATGAATCATTATCTGGAGCAGGACGTGCTGCATACTTATAATACCAATTCTACAAGGTGATTAATCACAGAATTGTATTTTTACAGCCATTTTTGGGTACTCCGAACCAAACTTTTGCGTCACATTTAGACCAAACTTACCAAACCTGAACTTCTACAGGTTCACTCATTACTAGTAGTCTAAAATAACAACAAAAAAACTGAGCTTTTCTGAAGGATATTGGAAGGTTTTATTGTCACTTAACCCTTTCGCTTCCAGCCTACCTGCAGCATTTGCCACTCCCTGTTGCCAGACGATGTTTCACTATTTTGCGCTACACATATTCAACTGTCATTTTTGAAAGGATTTCCAGGGATTTCCCAGGAAAATTATATATTGTTTTTTTCAACAGAGTCTGGGCTTTAACATGAAATGTCTTGTTTGTATTTTTTAGGTGTATTCTCAATTTTTTTGGGTGAAATGTGTGAAAAAAAATAAAAAAAAAATATTTTTTTACAATTTGTAGAGTTTTTTTGTAATAAAAAATGTAAGTTTGTCAATAAAATCTTATTGCGTGAGAAACCCCAATTTCTCCCGGTTACAGCGATACCACATATGTATAGGTAGACACCCTTTCCTGCCCAGAAGCCTTTTATAGCTGCTGGATGACAAATGGTTAATTAAAAAAAAAAAAATGACATAGGGTCCCCCTTCCCGGGGAGGGGGACCCCATTTTTTTTGGATTTTTAAGGGTTAAAAACCCTTAAAAATCAAAAAAAAAATGACGTGGGGTCCCCCTTACCCAAAGTAACCAGCCCGGGACCAGCTATGGGGGCTTGTAGGCACAGAGTGGGGGGGCCAGCTTTGGTGGCCCCCCCACCCTGCAGCCTACGAGCCCACATAGCCTATGTGGGCCCGGGCTCTTCTGCCCCCCCCTGGCCTTTGGGGAGGCAGGTAATGGGGGTGCGGGGGTTAATGGCAAGCCACCCGCTAGGGCAGGTGACTTGCCACCCCCCCAGCCTTGTGAACTGGTATAAGGGGTCTCATGGACCCCTTACCAGCTCACAAAGGGTTAACTGTTAAAAAAAACCACGACACAATAATAAAAAGTATTTTATTAGAAAAAAAATAATTTTTTTTTACTGTACTTACCTTCGATTGCAAGCTCTTGTCCCTCGCCGCTCAGCTGACAGATGCCGGTGATCGGCATCCAGAGAAGGAGAAGGCAGGAGATCAGAGGATCTCCTGTCACCTCCTTCCCCAGCGCCGATCACCGGCATCTGAGAAGCTGAGAAAGCTGAAGCCCGTTCGGGGCCGGGATGACTTCATAAGCCCCGCCCCCAAGGGGGCGGGGCTTAGAGGCATGATGGCGGCTGCCATGGAGAAGAAGAGAGGAGAGAGCCTCCCAGGCTCTCTCCTGAAGATCGGTAAGTCCTGGGGGGGGATCGGAGGCCCCCCAGGTGAAGAGGAGGGACAGCGGGAGCCAGCGCACACACAGGTAAGTGAATGTCATTTTTTTTTTTTTTTTTTTTACAGATAGAAGCTGCTGCTGCAGAAGCGGGGGGGGGGGGCGGCCTATTCCGGGGGCTCTCCTGGAGCCATCCGACCCCCCACGGGGGATCGGATGGCACCAAATTAAAGAGGAGACCCGGCCGGATCCAACAAGGGGTCAGGTGAGTATTTTTTATTTTTACTTTTTAAGCTAGAAGCGAGGAAAGTCAAGCACGTAACACCTACGGGCTTGGCACTTAAGGCCCAGCCAAGCCAGCACGTAGGTGTTACGGGCTTGGCAACAAAAGGGTTAAGAGAACTGATGTCCATTACATTCAAGGATACCACCTGGAATCTAAAAAGAATGATGGAAGGAGATTCCCCAGTATTTTTTTCTTCTTGAGGTCTACCTGAGTTGCCGCAGCTCCTCACTTAATCTTCAGGGAAGCAGAAAATATAGGGGGAACAATGTAACCTCTTGTGTTCAAACAGATGGAAGGAAAAAAAAAATGTTTTTTGGGAAGCGCTTTTGATCAAAAAGAAATGCTGCGACTTGTTTTGAGAGGCTTGCTGAAAGGGAAAAATATATGGTAGAGGTTATTGGGTAAGGAAGAAGAGCCAGATGGAAAAAATCTCAGTCTTTCTTATTGTCGTGCTAGAGGTGGTTACCCTCTAGTAAGTTTGGTCTTGACTGTTCAGGTGGCCAATTATATGCACTTTTCTCAGCCTTCTGATTTATAAGGTAATGTGATGAAATAAATAAATAGAGAATGTAAAAACAAATGTTGCCTGAAGAAAGGTATGTTCATTTCATATAAAGGAAAGGGCACCTACCGGCGCAGCCCGTAGGTTGAGAAACCTTTCCTGGGCCCCTGGTGAATAACCACGTTTTCGACCTGCTTTAAATGGCAATGTTTAAACAAAACAACTCTGGGTTTGTAGCCATTTGGCTTTGGGTGAGCTTTCAGAAAGAGAGGACGGTTACTCTAACTATAAAGCAATAGAGAGGGTCTTTGTAAGGCTTCATCCAGGTCCCTCACTGCACCTTGTGCAGCATCGTGCTCTCGTTAAGCTTCTGTTCCTGTCTCCCTCTGTAGTGGTGACGCCTCTGCCATCAGTCATGATGAGCTGCCACACCCTTCTCCATTGCAGTGAATAGAGGAGGTGTGGCAGCTCACCGTGACTGATGGCGTCGGACTGATTCGCCACGCCGGAGAAGCAAGGGATCTGGATGAAGCTTTTCAGGTAAGTTCTACAGCCCCAGACTAAGAGCGACGGTCTGCGAGCGAGAAAATATGAGTATAGCTTTTTTTTATGTTTTGACTTAAAATTGACTTAAATAAAAATAAGCACACAGCACCTCACTAGAGCAGTTGGCCTTTAAGATTGGATTACCTAAAAGCTGCACAACCATATTATCACTGTGCTGATTCTTTATCTATATATCCTGATTTGAGAAATATGCATGGAACACTGACTATCATCTAGGGCAGTGGTACTCAAAAACTTTTTGTAGAGGTCCACTCGTAGCAGTATGCCGCAAGCTGAAGGTCCAGAATCGGGGGTAGGTTAAAATCAGTGCACTAGGGGGCTATATATTCCAACGCATAACTAAATAAAGGCTGCTTGCCCCCCCCCCCCCTCCAGCATTATATCTATTTGGAATTGAGAGGAAAACAAACAGCAACTTATTTTTTGGTTGACCATGTGGAATCTACAGCTCTTACTTTTGGTGCATTGATTTTAAAGAAGCTAAGATGAGAGAGCTGGGAAGGATAGTTGGGGCGGAGTTGGGAAAAGAGAGATGCATGGAACAGAGCTGGGAAAAGAGAGATGAATGGGACAGAGCTGGGAAAAGAGAGATGAATGGGACAGAGCTGGAAAAAGAGAGATGAATGGGACAGAGCTAGGAAAAGAGAGATGAATGGGACAGAACTGGGAAAAGAGAGCGATGGGATCGGACAGAGCTGGAAAAGAGAGAGATGGGATGGGACAGAGCTGGGAAAAGAGAGAGATGGTATGGGACTGGGCTGGGAAAAGAGAGAGATGGGATGGGACTGGGCTGGGAAAAGAGAGAGATGAGATTGGACTGAGCTGGGAAAAGAGAGAGATGAGATGGGACTGAGCTGGGAAAAGAGAAAGATGAGATGGGACTGAGCTGGGAAAAGAGAGAGATGCGAGGGGACAGAGCTAGGAAAAGAGAGAGAGGCAATCGGACAGAGCTGGGAAAAGAGAGAGATGGGATGGGACAGAGCTGGGAAAAGAGAGAGATGGGATGGGACTGGGCTGGGAAAAGAGAGAGATGAGATGGGACTGAGCTGGGAAAAGAGAAAGATGAGATGGGACAGAGCTGGGAAAAGAGAGAGATGGGATGGGACATAGCAGAAAAGAGAGAGATTGGATGGGACAGAGCTGGGAAAAGAGAGAGATGGGATGGGGCAGAGCTGGGAAAAGAGAGAGATTGAATGGGAGAGAGCAGGAAAAGAGAGAGATGGGACAGAGTTGGGAAAAGAGAGATGGGATGGGACAGAGCTGGGAAAAAAGAGAGAGAGAGATGGGGTGGGACAGAGCTTGAAAAGAGAGAGATGGGATGGGACAGAGCTGGCAAAAGAGAGAGATGGGATGGGACAGCGGTGGAAAAGAGAGAAATGAGATGTGACAGAGCTAGGAAAAGAGAGAGATGGGATGAGACAGCACTGGAAAAGAGAGAGATGGGATGGGGCAGAGCTGGAAAAGAGAGAGATGGGATGGGACAGAGCAGGAAAAGAGAGAGATGGGATGGGACAGCGCTGGAAAAGAGAGAGATGGGATGGGACAGAGCAGGAAAAGAGAGAGATGGGATGGGACAGAGCAGGAAAACATAGAGATGGGGTGGGACAGAGCTGGAAAAGAGAGAGATGGGGTGGGACAGAGCTGGAAAAGAGAGAGATGGGGTGGGACAGAGCTGGAAAAGAAAGAGATGGGATGGGGCAGAGCTGGAAAAGAGAGAGATGGGATGGGACAGAGATGGGAAAATAGAGAGATGGGATGGGACAGAGCTGGGAAAAGAGGGAGATTGGATGGGACAGAGCAGGAAAAAAGAGAGATGGGATTGGACAGAGATGTGAAAAGAGAGAGATAGGATGGGACAGAGCTGGGATTGGACAGAGATGGGAAAAGAGAGAGATGGGATTGGACAGAGATGGGAAAAGAGAGAGATGAGATGAGACAGCGCTGGAAAAGAGAGAGATGGGATGGGGCAGAGCTGGAAAAGAGAGAGATGGGATGGGACAGAGCAGGAAAAGAGAGAGATGGGATGGGACAGCGCTGGAAAAGAGAGAGATGGGATGGGACAGAGCAGGAAAAGAGAGAGATGGGATGGGACAGAGCAGGAAAACATAGAGATGGGGTGGGACAGAGCTGGAAAAGAGAGAGATGGGGTGGGACAGAGCTGGAAAAAAGAGAGATGGGATGGGGCAGAGCTGGAAAAGAGAGAGATGGGATGGGACTGAGATGGGAAAATAGAGAGATGGGATGGGACAGAGCTGGGAAAAGAGGGAGATTGGATGGGACAGAGCAGAAAAAAAGAGAGATGGGATTGGACAGAGATGTGAAAAGAGAGAGATCAGATGGGACAGAGCAGGAAAAGAGAGAGATGGGATTGGACAGAGATGGGATGGGACAGAGCAGGAAAATAGAGAGATGGGATGCGACAGAGCTGGGAAAAGAGAGAGATGGGATGGGACAGAGCAGGAAAAGAGAGAGATGGGATGGGACAGAGCTGGGAAAAGAGAGATGGGATGGGACAGAGCTGGGAAAAGAGAGATGGGATGGGACAGAGCTGTAAAAGAGAGAGAGATGGGGTGGGACAGAGCTGGAAAAGAAAGAGATGGGATGGGACAGAGCTGGGAAAAGAGAGATGGGATGGGACAGAGCTGGGAAAAGAGAGAGATGAGATGGGACTGAGCTGGGAAAAGAGAGAGATGGGATGGGACAGAGCTGGAAAAGAGAGAGATGGGATGGGACAGACATGGGAAAAGAGAGAGATGGGATGGGACAGAGCTGAAAAAGAGAGAGATGGGATGGGACAGAGCTGGAAAAGAGAGAGATGGGGTGGGACAGACATGGGAAAAGAGAGAGATGGGATTGGACAGAGCTGAAAAAGAGAGAGACGGGATGGGACAGAGCTGGAAAAGAAAGAGATGGGATGGGACAGACATGGTAAAAGAGAGAGATGGGGTGGGACAGAGCTGGAAAAGAGAGAGAGATGGGGTGGGACATAGCTGGAAAAGAGAGAGATGGGGTGGGACATAGCTTGAAAAGAGAGAGATGGGATGGGACAGAGCTGAGAAAGAGAGAGATGGGATGGGACAGAGCTGATAAAGAGAGATGGGATGGGACAAAGCTGGGAAAAGAGAGAGATGGGATGGGACAGAGCTGGGAAAAGAGAGAGATGGGATGGGACAGAGCTGGGAAAAGAGAGAGATGGGATGGGACAGAGCTGATAAAGAGAGATGGGATGGGACAAAGCTGGGAAAAGAGAGAGATGGGATGGGACAAAGCTGGGAAAAGAGAGAGATGGGATGGGACAGAGCTGGGAAAAGAGAGAGATGGGATGGGACAGACCTGGAAAAGGGAGAGATGGGATGGGACAGAGCCGGGAAAAGAGAGAGATGGGATGGGACAGAGCTGGGAAAAGAGAGAGATGGGATGGGCCAGAGCTGGAAAAGCGAGACGAGATGGGACAAAGCTGGGAAAAGAGAGAGATGGGATAGAGCTGGGAACAGAGAGAGATGGGATGGGACAGAGCAGGAAAAGAGAGAGATGGGATGGGACAGAGCAGGAAAAGAGAGAGATGGGATGGGACAGAGCAGGAAAAGAGAGAGCTGGGATGGGACAGAGCAGGAAAAGAGAGAGATTGGATCGGAGAGAGCAGGAAAAGAGAGAGATGGGATGGGACAGAGTTGGGAAAAGAGAGATGGGATGGGACAGAGCTGGGAAAAAAGAGAGAGATGAGATGGAACAGAGCTAGGAAAAGAGAGAGATGGGATGTGACAGCGCTGGAAAAGAGAGAGATGGGATGGGACAGAGCAGGAAAAGAGAGAGATGGGATGGGACAGCGCTGGAAAAGAGAGAGATGGGATGGGACAGAGCAGGAAAAGAGAGAGATGGGATGGGACAGCACTGGAAAAGAGAGAGATGGGATGGGACAGCACTGGAAAAGAGAGAGATGGGATGGGACAGAGCAGGAAAAGAGAGAGATGGGATGGGACAGCACTGGAAAAGAGAGAGATGGGATGGGACAGAGCAGGAAAAGAGAGAGATGGGATTGGACAGAGATGGGAAAAGAGAGAGATAGGATGGGACAGAGATGGGAAAAGAGAGAGATGGGATGGGACAGAGATGGGAAAAAAGAGAGAGATAGGATGGGACAGAGATGGGAAAAGAGAGAGATGGGATGGGACAGAGATGGGAAAAAAGAGAGAGATAGGATGGGACAGAGCAGGAAAAGAGAGAGATGGGATTGGGCAGAGATGGGAAAAGAGAGAGATAGGATGGGACAGAGCAGGAAAAGAGAGAGATGGGATGGGATAGAGCAGGAAAAGAAGGAGATTTGATGGGACAGAGCAGGAAAAGAGAGAGATAGGATTGGACAGAGATGGGAAAGAGAGAGATGGGATGGGACAGACATGGGAAAAGAGAGAGATGGGATGGGACAGAGCTGAAAAAGAGAGATATGGGATGGGACAGAGCTGGAAAAGAAAGAGATGGGATGGGACAGAGCTGGGAAAAGAGAGATGGGATGGGACAGAGCTGTAAAAGAGAGAGAGATGGGGTGGGACAGAGCTGGAAAAGAAAGAGATGGGATGGGACAGAGCTGGGAAAAGAGAGATGGGATGGGACAGAGCTGGGAAAAGAGAGAGATGAGATGGGACTGAGCTGGGAAAAGAGAGAGATGGGATGGGACAGAGCTGGAAAAGAGAGAGATGGGATGGGACAGACATGGGAAAAGAGAGAGATGGGATGGGACAGAGCTGAAAAAGAGAGAGATGGGATGGGACAGAGCTGGAAAAGAGAGAGATGGGGTGGGACAGACATGGGAAAAGAGAGAGATGGGATTGGACAGAGCTGAAAAAGAGAGAGACGGGATGGGACAGAGCTGGAAAAGAAAGAGATGGGATGGGACAGACATGGTAAAAGAGAGAGATGGGGTGGGACAGAGCTGGAAAAGAGAGAGAGATGGGGTGGGACATAGCTGGAAAAGAGAGAGATGGGGTGGGACATAGCTTGAAAAGAGAGAGATGGGATGGGACAGAGCTGAGAAAGAGAGAGATGGGATGGGACAGAGCTGATAAAGAGAGATGGGATGGGACAAAGCTGGGAAAAGAGAGAGATGGGATGGGACAGAGCTGGGAAAAGAGAGAGATGGGATGGGACAGAGCTGGGAAAAGAGAGAGATGGGATGGGACAGAGCTGATAAAGAGAGATGGGATGGGACAAAGCTGGGAAAAGAGAGAGATGGGATGGGACAAAGCTGGGAAAAGAGAGAGATGGGATGGGACAGAGCTGGGAAAAGAGAGAGATGGGATGGGACAGAGCTGGAAAAGGGAGAGATGGGATGGGACAGAGCCGGGAAAAGAGAGAGATGGGATGGGACAGAGCTGGGAAAAGAGAGAGATGGGATGGGCCAGAGCTGGAAAAGCGAGACGAGATGGGACAAAGCTGGGAAAAGAGAGAGATGGGATAGAGCTGGGAACAGAGAGAGATGGGATGGGACAGAGCAGGAAAAGAGAGAGATGGGATGGGACAGTGCAGGAAAAGAGAGAGATGGGATGGGACAGAGCAGGAAAAGAGAGAGCTGGGATGGGACAGAGCAGGAAAAGAGAGAGATTGGATCGGAGAGAGCAGGAAAAGAGAGAGTTGGGATGGGACAGAGTTGGGAAAAGAGAGATGGGATGGGACAGAGCTGGGAAAAAAGAGAGAGAGAGATGGGACAGAGCTTGAAAAGAGAGAGATGAGATGGAACAGAGCTAGGAAAAGAGAGAGATGGGATGTGACAGCGCTGGAAAAGAGAGAGATGGGATGAGACAGAGCAGGAAAAGAGAGAGATGGGATGGGACAGCGCTGGAAAAGAGAGAGATGGGATGGGACAGAGCAGGAAAAGAGAGAGATGGGATGGGACAGCACTGGAAAAGAGAGAGATGGGATGGGACAGCACTGGAAAAGAGAGAGATGGGATGGGACAGAGCAGGAAAAGAGAGAGATGGGATGGGACAGCACTGGAAAAGAGAGAGATGGGATGGGACAGAGCAGGAAAAGAGAGAGATGGGATTGGACAGAGATGGGAAAAGAGAGAGATAGGATGGGACAGAGATGGGAAAAGAGAGAGATGGGATGGGACAGAGATGGGAAAAGAGAGAGATAGGATGGGACAGAGCAGGAAAAGAGAGAGATGGGATTGGGCAGAGATGGGAAAAGAGAGAGATAGGATGGGACAGAGCAGGAAAAGAGAGAGATGGGATGGGATAGAGCAGGAAAAGAAGGAGATTTGATGGGACAGAGCAGGAAAAGAGAGAGATAGGATTGGACAGAGATGGGAAAAGAGAGATGGGATGGGACAGAGCAGGAAAATAGAGAGATGGGATTGGACAGAGATGGGAAAAGAGAGAGATAGGATGGGACAGAGCTGGGAAAAGAGAGAGATGGGAAAAGAGAGATAGGATGGGACAGAGCTGGGAAAAGAGAGAGATGGGATTGGACAGAGATGGGAAAAGAGAAAGATGAGATGAGACAGAGCTGGGAAAAGAGAGAGATGGGATGGGACAGAGCAGGAAAAGAGAGAGATGGGATGGCACAGAGCAGGAAAATAGAGAGATGGGATTGGACAGAGATGGGAAAAGAGAGAGATGAGATGAGACAGAGCTGGGAAAAGAGAGAGATGAGATGGGACAGAGCAGGAAAAGAGAGAGATGGGATGGGACAGAGCAGGAAAATAGAGAGATGGGATTGGACAGAGATGGGAAAAGAGAGAGATAGGATGGGACAGAGCTGGGAAAAGAGAGAGATGGGAAAAGAGAGATAGGATGGGACAGAGCTGGGAAAAGAGAAAGAGAGATGGGATGGGACAGAGCTGGGAAAAGAGAAAGAGAAATGGGATGGGACAGAGCTGGGAAAAGAGAGAGAGAGAGATGGGATGGGACAGAGCTGGGAAAAGAGAGAGAGATGGGATGGGACAGAGCTGGGAAAAAAGAGAGAGATGGGATGGGACAGAGCTGGGAAAAGAGAGAGAGATGGGATGGGACAGAGCTGGGAAAAAAGAGAGAGAGATGGGATGGGACAGAGCTGGGAAAAAGAGAGAGATGGGATGGGACAGAGCTGGGAAAAGAGAGAGAGATGGGATGGGACAGAGCAGGAAATGAGAGAGATGGGATGGGACAGAGCAGGAAAAGAGAAAGATGGGATGGGACAGAGCAGGAAAAGAGAGAGATGGGATGGGACAGAGCAGGAAAAGAGAGAGATGGGATGGGACAGAGCAGGAAAAGAGAGAGATGGGATGGGACAGAGCAGGAAAAGAGAGAGATTGGATCGGAGAGAGCAGGAATAGAGAGAGATGGGATGGGACAGAGTTGGGAAAAGAGAGATGGGATGGGACAGAGCTGGGAAAAAAGAGAGAGAGAGATGGGACAAAGCTTGAAAAGAGAGAGATGAGATGGAACAGAGCTAGGAAAAGAGAGAGATGGGATGTGACAGCGCTGGAAAAGAGAGAGATGGGATGGGACAGAGCAGGAAAAGAGAGAGATGGGATGGGACAGAGCAGGAAAAGAGAGAGATGGGATGGGACAGCGCTGGAAAAGAGAGACATGGGATGGGACAGAGCAGGAAAAGAGAGACATGGGATGGGACAGCGCTGGAAAAGAGAGAGATGGGATGGGACAGAGCTGGGAAAAAAGAGAGAGATGGGAAGGGACAGAGCTGGGAAAAGAGAGAGATGGGATGGGACAGAGCTGGGAAAAAAAGAGATGGGATGGGACAGAGCTGGGAAAAGAGAGAGATGGGATGGGACAGAGCTGGGAAAGAGAGAGATGGGATGGGACAGAGCTGGAAAAAGAGAGATGGGATGGGACAGGGCTGGAAAAGAGAGAGATGAGATGGGACAGAGCTGGGAAAAGAGAGAGATGGGATGGGACAGAGCAGGAAAAGAGAGAGATGGGATGGGACAGAGCAGGAAAAGAGAGAGATGGGATGGGACAGAGCAGGAAAAGAGAGAGATTGGATCGGAGAGAGCAGGAATAGAGAGAGATGGGATGGGACAGAGTTGGGAAAAGAGAGATGGGATGGGACAGAGCTGGGAAAAAAGAGAGAGAGAGATGGGACAAAGCTTGAAAAGAGAGAGATGAGATGGAACAGAGCTAAGAAAAGAGAGAGATGGGATGTGACAGCGCTGAAAAAGAGAGAGATGGGATGGGACAGAGCAGGAAAAGAGAGAGATGGGATGGGACAGAGCAGGAAAAGAGAGAGATGGGATGGGACAGCGCTGGAAAAGAGAGACATGGGATGGGACAGAGCAGGAAAAGAGAGACATGGGATGGGACAGCGCTGGAAAAGAGAGAGATGGGATGGGACAGAGCTGGGAAAAAAGAGAGAGATGGGAAGGGACAGAGCTGGGAAAAGAGAGAGATGGGATGGGACAGAGCTGGGAAAAAAAGAGATGGGATGGGACAGAGCTGGGAAAAGAGAGAGATGGGATGGGACAGAGCTGGGAAAGAGAGAGATGGGATGGGACAGAGCTGGAAAAAGAGAGATGGGATGGGACAGGGCTGGAAAAGAGAGAGATGGGATGGGACAGTGATGGGAAAAGAGAGAGATGGGATGGGACAGAGCTGGGAAAAGAGAGAGATGGGATGGGACAGAGCTGGAAAAGAAAGAGATGGGATGGGACAGAGCTGGAAAAGAGAGAGATGGGATGGGACAGAGCTGGAAAAGAGAGATGGGATGGGACAGAGCTGTGAAAAAAAGAGAGAGATGGGATGAGACAGAGCTGGGAAAGAAGAGAGAGATGGGATGGGACAGAGCTGGGAAAAGAGAGAGATGGGATGGGACAGAGCTGGAAAAGAGAGAGATGGAATGGGACAGAGCTGGGAAAGAGAGAGATGGGACAGAGCTGGGAAAAGAGAGAGATGGGATGGGACAGAGCTGGGAAAAGAGAGAGATGGGATGGGACAGAGCTGGGAAAAGAGAGAGATGGGGTTGGGACAGAGCTGGGAAAAGAGAGAGAGATGGGATGGGACAGAGCTGGGAAAAGAGAGAGATGGGATGGGACAGAGCTGGGAAAAGAGAGAGATGGCATGGGACAGAGCTGGAAAAGAGAGAGATGGGATGGGACAGCGCTGAGAACAGAGAGAGATGGGATTGGACAGAGCTGGGAAAGAGAGAGATGGATGGGACAGAGATGGGAAAAGAGAGATGGGATGGGACAGAGCTGGGAAAAGAGAGAGATGGGGTGGGACAGGGCAGGAAGAGATAGAGAAGGGATGAGACAGAGCTGGAAAAGAGAGAGCTTGGATGGGATAGGGCAGGAAAAGACAGATGGGACGGGGCAGAGCTGGGAAAAGAGAGAGATGGGATGGGACAGGGCAGGAAAACAGAGATGGGGTGGGACAGAGCTGGGAAAAGAGATGGGATGGGACAGAGCAGGAAAAGAGAGATGGGATGGGACAGAGCTGGGAAAAGAGAGAGAAGCGATGGGACAGAACAGGAAAAGAGAGTATAAATAATGAATAAGCTGCCCCCCAGCCCATACTTATTGCGCCCCTCATTCACAGTAACAAGGGGGCTCCAGGCGCCCGACCAGCCGGGAGCTGTTGTGGGGGGAGAAGGTAAGTGGCTGTATATTCTAAGTATGTCACACACCCCGCTTCAAGAAATTCATAACGTGTGGGTAATACTGACCTGCAGAGGGCGATATGCAGAGATGCCAGGAAAAAAGAGAGCCCCTCCCGGTCCATAAATACCTGGGACCTCCCACTCATTACCCAGTCTTCATCTCTGCAGACGGCGAGCAAGTCAGAAGATGTGGTCTCCTCCTTGCACAGGGGGATTTCAGGTAGCCGGGATGACTCCCGGCCCTTTAGTTATTTATTTCCGCTTGGATTTTTTTTTTCTGTTACCTCATGCCTCCCAGCCTAGGCTGACGGTCCGGGTGAGGGTAGAAAAGCACCCTTGGTGCTTAAGAGCAAATGCTCTCCCGTGAGACCCTATATAAGAGGGTAGGCGGTCATCCGGGATGGTGACCCCGGTTTGGGATGCCCCGTCCCTTGGCCTTACACTTTGGGTGGTCTCCCCCTTTGGGTAATGCCCCTCTCTCTAGCGGGATAGCGGAGGGTAGGAGCAGGGCCCCTTATTCGGTGTTAGGTCCAAATTTTGTAATCATTAATTCTTAATAATGTTTTAATGTATTAATTTATTAAATTATCCTCCCAATAGTTATTAACTTATTTATTACTTCATAACAGCGTGTATTTCTCTGTCAAAACGGTGGTGTGGCCGCCATTTTTATGCAGGCTTTCTCCCTGAGGTAAAAGGGGCGGGGCCGGGCTTTAGGCGCGAGCCACGGCCCCACCCTTCTATTTGGCGCTGATGCGGCTTGGATTCTGAGCGAGGCCGGGCGTCAGGGTCAAAGCCACGTCCCGCTCCCCTCCTTCTGTCTCTTCTGAGACCGGCGCCGCGGCCGCACATGCCTTTTTGCATTGTCATGGCGGAGGGGAGCTTCTCCCCTCACGCTTTCACTCTCGGGGGCGGGGCCGGGCTTTCCAGCGCCGCGGCCCGCCCCTGTGTCACAGGCACCGCTGAGGTGCTTTTCTCTGTGCCTGTTTCCTCAGAAGGAGCTGGCCACGCCCCTCTTCTCTCCTCAGAGCTGCTCTTTACCTCACGGAGAGAGGAAGCTGTCTTCAGGACCACAGTGAGTGGCCCGGTGGGCCCCCCTTCTGTCCCATCACCTATAATTATATATATTTATGTCATATATATTTTTTATACTCCGCTATTCTTATTAGCCTTTTTTATTATGTCTTTCGGATATAACCTACAGTGGTGTTAGGGGGTTTCTCCCGGTCCTAGGGTCCCTGGGTTCTTAATTGGCTTATTGCAAATCTTCCCACTTGGGACATTAAAGGGGCATCCCGGGTTGCTTATATGCAACTCTCTCCCTCGGTCATTGCGACCAACTATAAGTTTACCTTATGGAGGCATCCCCGGATACTGGGCTCGGGCTCCCCTCGGGGCAATCCCGGAAGTGTATGGTGTGTGGGGCATCCCTTACTGGCGATGATGTATATCTGTGTATACCATGCGCACAGCAGACTATTACGCGGCAGTCCGGACCCCAGGCGTCTGGTTCAGCGCCGCCGGTCTCTCCTCCCCCCCCTCCCAGTTTGAGCCGTGCCCAGTCTGACGTTGTCATGGGCGGCCAGTTGCAATCAGAGATGTGTGCCCGATTGGCCAATCTTGAAAAATTATTCTCCAGCACGGTCACCAGAAAAGCTCCGGCTAAGAGAAAGCACTTGTCGCCGTCTTCACCGGCGGCCGACTTGGATGATCTTGATAATCTGGACTGGTCTGATTACTGATTACTGAGGAAGGGGAGGTATATGAAGAATCAGATAATTCAGACGATCAGCAGTTTGTGGGTGCTGATACCGAGCGGGGCTTGGGGAGGTCTTCGGATACGCCTAATGTTCTGGCTCAGATGTTTGAGGTTTTGGCTATTTCTCCTCCTGAGGTGGTTCCACAGCAAAAGGGGGAATTTTTAGAAGAATCCAGGCCGCGCTTGGAATTTCCTAACCAAAAGCATTTTGATGGGATTATTGCTAAGGAATGGGAGAGGCCTGCCCGGCTCCCAGGTGTCCCTCAGGGTTGGGACAAAAAATATCCCTTTCCCTTGGATACGGTTAAGCGTTGGGCGTCCCCTCCCGAGGTGGATGCACAGATTCTGGGTTTATCCAACACTACTGTTTTAAATTCTCCTGATTGCTCCACGCTTAAAGATGGTGAGGATAAACGCATTGACCAAATGGCTTGTCATGGTTTTGCCAGTGTTGGGTCAGCCATGAGGCCGGTTTGTGCTTCAGCGCTGCTGGTGGTGGCTACCAGGTCGGTGGTCAGGGACCTGTTGACTTCTTCCGGGTTAGATCCGGATAGTGACGAGTTCCTTGGCCTTAAAAGGTGTGAATTGTTTTTGTCATTTGTACTAGCCGCCTTGGATGACACACTGATGATGTGTGGCAGAACGTCGGCTCTATTGGTGACTATTCGACGTTCGGTTTGGTTGTGCCAGTGGGCGGCTGATTTTGTGTCTAAAAAGTCGCTGACCGCTCTTCCCTTTGTGGGATTACGGCTCTTTGGTGAGAAGTTGGATTCAGTTGCCAAGGGTGGTAAGTTACCTCAACGCAAAAACAGCGTCGTCCCTTTCGGGGGGCGGGTTCCTTTGCTCCTTCCTTTCGTGGGGCTAGAGCTGGCAGAGGAATTGTTTTCCCCGCAGCCAGAGGAGATTCCTGGAACAGGGGCAGAGGACGTGCCCGCCCAGGATACAGCTGGGGCTCTAAGCCCAAACCCCCTGCCAAGCCAGCTCAGCAATGAGGGGGCGCCCTCACCCATGTGGGTGGGGGGACGGCTGCAACACTTCTCCCAGGTCTGGGACCGGGAGGTCTCGGACAGATGGATCCGGGAAGTGGTGACTTCCGGCTACAAGCTGGAGTTCGAGCTCCGGCCCCCTCCCAGATTCCTCAGGTCTCGGGTGCCTTCGGACCTTCTGGCCGCACAGGAGATCCAGGCGGCAGTAAAGAGTCTGTTGGATATGGCAGTTATTTGCCCAGTGCCCCCCTCAGACAGGGGTCGGGGCTTTTATTCCAATCTGTTCATGGTGCCCAAGAAGGACGGCTCGGTTCGACCCATTCTGGATCTAAAGATCCTCAACAGGTTCGTCCGTCCGCGGAAATTTCGCATGGAAACGCTGCGTTCAGCTATCCATTCTCTTCGGCAGGGGGACTTTCTGACGTCCGTAGACATCAAGGACGCCTATCTGCATGTGCCGATTTTTCCAGCGCACCAGAGATTTCTCAGGTTCATGGTGGAGGATCGGCATTTTCAGTTTGTGGCACTTCCTTTTGGTCTTACCTCGGCTCCAAGGGTTTTCACCAAGGTGCTGGCCGGGGTGATGGCTCTCCTCAGAGCCCAGGGTATTCGCATTGTCCCTTATCTGGACGACCTTCTCAATTTGGCATCTTCCTTCAGCCAAGCAGTATTGGACACCAGAACTGTGGTGTCCACTCTGGAGAGATTCGGGTGGGTGATCAACTACCCCAAGTCCTCCCTTTCTCCGTCCAGGTTAGTGTCTTTTCTGGGAATGTCCCTGGATACTTCCCAGGCCAGGGTGTTTCTTCCTCAGTCCAAGGTTCTCTTGATTCGGGAGTTGGTTTGACTCCTCCTGTCTATCCCTCGTCCGGCCATCAGACTGGGGATGAGGCTGATGGGATTGATGGTAGCCTCCTTCGAAGCGGTTCCCTTTGCTCAGTTCCACACAAGGACACTCCAGCTCCATCTGTTGGCGGCCTGGGACGGGTCGCCACTGTCGTTGGATCAGTCCTTCCTGATGACCCCCCGAGTTGGGTGCTCCCTTCAGTGGTGGCTGGATCCAATCAATCTGTCGAGGGGCAGATCCTTTCTGGCCCCTTGTTGGGAGACGGTCACCACGGATGCCAGTCTATCAGGATGGGGGGGGGGGTTCTGGAAGGATCGTCCGTTTCAGGGACTGTGGGGGCCTCAGGAGGCTCACGAGTCCATCAATGTTCTGGAATTGAGGGCCATCAGGATGGTTCTGTTTCGCTTGAGTCCGGTCGGACAATCGGACGGCGGTCGCCTACATCAATCACCAGGGAGGGACTCGCAGCAGGAGTGCCCTCAAGGAAGTGTCTTTGATTCTGGCCTGGGCGGAGACCCACGTCCCGTGCATTTCAGCAGTTTACATTCCGGGAGCGAAGAACACGGAGGCGGACTCTCTGAGCAGGTTCTCAGCTCGCCGGGGGGAATGGTCTCTCAGCCCCAAAGTGTTCGCTTGATTTGTCTCAGGTGGGGGTCCCCGGGGGTGGACCTCTTTGCCTCTCGTCACAATCACAAACTTCCGACATTTGTGTCTCTCTCACGGGATCCACTGGCTCTGGCAGTGGATGCCATGTCTCTGAACTGGAGGGATCTGGGGTTTCTGTATCTGTTCCCTCCGTTTCCCTTGGTGGCCAGAGTGGTGCGCAAGCTGGCCCTGGAGGGTGCGTCAGCAATTCTGGTGGCTCCAAGATGGCCAAGACAGGTTTGGTTCGCAGATGTGGTAAGGTTAACAGAGGATCAGTTCGTTCTGCCCCTGCTGCCGGATCTGCTCACCCAGGGTCAACTACGTTATCCCAATTTACCAACGCTGGCTTTGACGGCATGGCTGCTGAAACCTCCATCTTGAAGGAGGAAGGTCTTTCCGATGCTGTGATTCGAACTCTCATTAGTGCTAGGAAGCGGTCTTCCTCTAATATCTACTATAGGACTTGAAGGTCTTATATTGATTGGTGGAGCACGCACGTGCGGCCTCCTAGAAAACCTTTGCTCCCTGTTTGGGATTTGAATTTGGTTCTTTCTGCTCTTCAGGATTCTCCTTTTGAGCCCTTGAATGATATTGCCTTGTCTTCACTTACGCAGAAGGTGGCCTTTTTGGTAGCCATCACTTCGGTTAGGCGTGTCTCTGAGTTGGCGGCTTTGTCCATACAAGCCCCGTACTTTGAGGGGCATCAGGACAAGGTGGTTTTTAGTTTCAAGTCCGATTTGCTTCCTAAGGTTGTTTCTGCCTTTCACCTAAACCAAGACATTGTTCTGCCCTCTCTGTGTCCTAATCCCAGCAATGACAAGGAGAGGGCCCTGCATTCTTTGGATGTGGTTCGTGTTGTGAAGTATTATTTGGAGGTAACGTCTTCCTTTCGTAAGACGGATGCCTTTTTTGGGGTGCCCTCCGGGCCCCGAAAAGGCTTGGCGCCTGCCAAGTCTTCCATTAGTAAATGGATCCGTCAGACCATAGTTGGGGCCTATTCTGCCAAAGGGAAGGTACCCTTTTTTCGTGTTGCTTTTCAGCACCAGGCCTCTGTTGAGCAAGTTTGTAAGGCTGCTGGTCTTCTGTTCACATTTTTTCCAAGTTTTACAAGGTTGATGTTCGGGCCTCAGCGGATGCTGTGTTTGGCCGCAAAGTTATGCAAGCTGCAGTGGTTTAAGTTGTGCCTTGTTTTGGATCCCCGCCCTTTATGGACACTGCTGTTGGATGTCCCACACGTTATGAATTTCTGGAAGCGGGGTGTGTGACATACTTAGAATAATACCATTTTGTGAATACTCACCTGTAAAATGGGTATTATAAGTATGTCACACACCGCGCTTCACCCTGCCCTTTTGTATTCTGGATCCTTTATATGGTGAACTTTGCGTTGTTATGCTTTGTGTTGGGCTCTTCCTGGTCCCTTACCTTACTGCTATAATGAGTGGGAGGTCCCAGGTATTTATGGACCGGGAGGGGCTCTCTTTTTTCCTGGCATCTCTGCATATAGTCCTCTACAGGTCAGTATTACCCACACGTTATGAAGTTCTTGAAGCGGGGTGTGTGACATACTTATAATACCCATTTTACAGGTGAGTATTCACAAAATGGTATTTTTGTTTTAATTTTTCCTGAACAATAAAGTAGAACAAAACCCAGGATTTTGACTATCCCAGTTATTGTCTTGTGCATCCCGAATTGAGATGTGTGAAAACCCCCAGGATGCCAGTACTAACTCACCTTTACCCGGTCCTACGGTGCACGTCGGGCTCTTGTCCAATCAGAGCTGTTTGCCATCCATATTAAATGTTCAGCAGATGGCTCTGTTTACAGAAAGGGTCTCGGCAATTGGGGCGCAATCAGTTGCAAGCCCTGCAGGGAGCACACTCCCGTCCCCAGCCTATCTGAATGGCTATGGATGTCTCACAGTCATCTGCTTAGGGGATGTATCTTAAAGCAGAACTTTCCTGTGTTTTGTTCCATTGCCAGGGGGCATCTTCATCCGGCTACTCAGCTCTGTCCTGCTCACCAGCTCTGTTATGCTCCCTCAGGTCGCCCCTCTTCATCCTGCTCCCCAGCTCTGTCCAGCACCCCCATCTTCATCCTGCTACTTATCTCGGTCCTGCTCCCCAGTTCCCCCATATTTTTCCTGCTACCCAGCTCCATCCTGAAAACCCAGTTCCCCCATCCTCATCCTGCTACTCCGCTCTGCTTTCCCAGCTCCATCCTGCTACCCAATCTTCTTCCTGCTCCCATAGTTTCCTCATCTTCATCCTGCTACTCTAGCTCTGTCCTGCTCCCCAGTCCCCTCCTTCTTCCCCATCTTCATCCTGCTCCCCCAGCTCTGTCCTGCTCCCTCAGTTCCCCATCTTTGTCCTACTCCCCCAGATACATCCTGCTCCCCCAGTTCCCGCCATCTTCATCCTGATACCCCGATCTGTCCTGCTATCCCAGCTCTTTCCTGCTTCCCAGTTCCCTCCTGCTTCCCTGTCTTCGGCCTGCTTTCCCATCTTTATCTTGCTTCCCCCAGCTCCATCCTGCAAATCCAACTCCATCCTGCTACACCAGCTCCATCCTGCTACCCCAGCTCCGTCCTGCTACCCCAGCTCCGTCCTGCTACCCCATCTTTGTCTTGCTCCCCCAGTTCCCCCATCTTCATCCTGCTACCCCGTTCGGCCATACTCATCCTGATACCCAGCTCAGTCCTGCTACTCCAGCCCTGTGCTGCTTCCCAGTTCCCTTCTTCTTCTCCATCTTCGCCCTGCTTCCCTATCTTTGTCCTGCTTTACCATCTTCATCCTGCATCCCCCAGCTCCCTCCTGCTCTGTCCTGCTCCCCAGCTCGCTCCTGCTCGCCATCTCTGTCCTGCTCCCAGCTCCCTCATCTTCACCCTTCCACAGGCCTCAGGTCAAGACAATGCCAGAGGGCATAAGATGGACCACCGATTGTTCTCCCTCAGCCACAGTTTATGAAGCCAGGAGCTGAGTGAACAGTGTGCAATGCAGAACAAAGCACACATTATTTTCTATGGACTGAGCTTTGTATATGGCCAGCTAAACCTGGAAGTGCACCCCCCACCTCCGCTTCAGTTACTGGTTACATGTAAAAAATGTTTTACATGTAATAGTGCCAATGTTGTCTACCTGTTGGAATGTAGCTGTGGTAAACAGTATGTAGGAAGGACAACAAGACCATTTAAGATTAGATTGAGGGAACATATTTATAACATCAAAAAAGGCCTCCTTTCCCATAGTGTATCTACTCATTTCAAAGAATCACATAACTCTGATCCAAGAGATATGAGGTATTGTATTATTGATTGTCCTCTAAAAACATTAAAAGGTGGAAATATGGTTAGGAAATTATCCAGGTTGGAATCTAAGTGGATATTTAATATGAAATCCATGGCCCCAGGAGGCCTCAATATAGAGTTTGATCTGAACTGCTTTATAGGAGACCATTAGGGGGGTTGTTACTTGGAGTTCCCTTCTCAGTGCCTTTGTGGTAATTATATGCCAGCCTGACATCTAAATTGATAGTAAAAAAATATATTGCAAGTTCAATATATATCAAAAATTATCTGATACATTATGGATAAAATATTGAAATTGTTTGAATTAATAAATGAGATTTTTGGTCCATTTTTAGTTTACAGATCATACTCTAATTGTATGATCTATGGGTTCATTCCACTTGTGTAGTCTTATAGAAAAAATGTAATTTTATATTTTATATAAATTTAGGTCCACTTTAAGATGTTTTATATTGGGCTTGGACCAATTATATATGCCTGCTTTTTATATATTTTTTTTAATTATGTATAAAGTTGAAGAAACTTATTAATTTTGGTAAAGTAAGAATGTAGTTTTTTTCTAGGCAAAATATGTCAAGTGTTTAATTATGTGCGGTTAGGTTGTGGGGATTTTTTGTGCTCAAAATACAGCTAACCAGTTAATTTTAAAATTTATTTAAATCAAAGTAGTAATAAACTTAGTATTAAATGTAGCACACTATTATTTAATTTTCTGATAGTGACATTTTAATAATATCAAAACCAATAGAGACAATTCAGCATTGAATTAGTTACACTGCACGATTTCAATAGCAAAGACAAGTTCTGGGCGGTAATCTAACAGTTAACCCAGACAGATCACATGCTCACAGCCGAAGAGAAAAGAGAGACGCTCCACAACACCCGTAGCTCATGAATAAGTTGTCAGCTGACGACGAAACGCGTTGGGCGGGGTTAGGATTGCGAGGCGTCTCCACGTGTGGAGGAGAGGAGGAAGGTAGCGAGCGCTCCTGTGTCCGGCGGCCGGGGAGACGGAGTAGAAACATATTGCTGCACTGCCTGGAAGCAGCTTGTATGTGAGCACAAAAGTTCCTTACAGCGCGCCCTCTTTTGTTTTATTCGTTTCAAAGCCTGGATGTTTTAAACATAAATGCTTGTTCTTAAATGATTGCTGGTAAGCGTAAATAAATGCGGGCAGGCGCTCTGAATATTTAAGGGTATTATGCTATGTGCCTTTGTCTGTTTACTTTTATGTCATAATCTTGGAGTGGAGGATTGTTAAGGAGTGTCATCTAGGTGTTTTATAATTATATGTTTATTTTTCACTATCATGTGCTTTTACATTTGCACTTGTCACTTTATTAGGTTGGTCTGTATGTAAGGGATTTTGGTTGGTATTGGCTTAATAGATTAATTGGTCAGTTTTGTGCCAGCACAAAAAATATCAAATAGACCTCCTCTTTATATCATCTGTTGGGATCTTCCGTTCCCTATATATATTTTCCCAGATATATTGGTCTGTCCTTGTTATGACAGATTTGGATGCAATTCATTTTTGATACGGGGAAAGTGCAGTTGTTTTTAAGCTTGTTTTGCATAGTATAATTATGTGTTTTTTGTGTGTAAACATTCTTTTCTTCTAATAAAGTTTCTTGTATTGGATTTATTGCATGGTGCTCCTTCTTTGAGGTGGATGTGGCCAAGATGCCCACAGTCCCTCTTGTGGTTGTAGTTGGAGATTCTTAGTGAGCACACTGTAATCAATAGGTGGTGCACCCCCATTCGTGTATTCTAAGCATACAGTACGTCCTGCTCCAGATATAATACTTACACGTGGGTAATCCTCCGCCAGATGGCACTGTGCACTGCAGACATGCAAAAACAGGCTCCTCCCGGCCTTTCATATACCCAGGGACCTCCCACAAATCCCCAGATTTCTCTGCAGTGCTGACTGCGAAGACATGAATTATCACTCTCTCGCAGGTGAGCGGGGCTATTACAGCCTGCGGCCCTGTGGGACTATTTCCACCCGTCCTCCTTGTGATGTGCCTCCCAGCCTGGGCTGCGCTGGTCGGGTGAAGGTAGGCAGCACCATGTGTGCTTATGGAGCCATGCTCCACCACAGTCCCCCACCATAGGGTAGGCGGTTAGGCTGATGGTGAGCCTCTTGTGGATGCCCCTCCCGCATTATTGCTCCGTGCCCCGTGTAGCGGTGGACCCTGCGTGAAGGGTCGCTATCCTCCCTCGTTTTCCCCCAGTAGTTAGGGGGGAAAAGAAAGGGGGGGGTATGTGTGTGGCGAGTGGACTCTAATGTCCATAGTATGTTATGGCCATAGTATTGCCTTTCATTTACATCGCGCTGGCGGCGGCTTCGTACAGACGCTGCGGCGTCTTTCTTTTGCAAGGCTTATTTTCAGTGATTTTATCCTTGCGTGTTTGACGACTACCTCAGAGCTTCGCGCTCTTTGGGGTGGGCGGGGACTTGGCTTGGCACGCTCCGCGTCACGGCTGAGCATTGGGCCCGCCCTTCGAGGTTCGCTGTGCGCCATTTTGATGATCTTCACACGCGCGCGTGGTGGCGGCTCCCCTCCTTCTTGGTCTGTAAGTGCCCTCATGGGCGATTCTTTATTACATATTTTACCAGCTGATCATGGCCCTGACACCTGTTATCCCCTTTATGTCTTTCAGACGCCAAGTCTCCGGTGGCTTCTCCCGGCCTCATTTATATATATATTTTTAGTGGTCTCCCCTACTATTCTCCCACACACAAGCAGTGTTTGTGCAGGCCTTGCTTGGCCTGCAGGGTCTGGGGCCACTTGCAGGTTGCCCTTAACAGGCAGTGGCAAGGGTTTTTACTTCTACCTTTTTTCCACTTTTCCTACAAAAGGATGAGGCAGTCTAGTCCATTCTGGACTTCCATAGGTTCAACAATTTTACATTCACTGGCAGTTTCTGCGTGGTTTTCTCTGGGTTGGGCCGCCAGCGTCCTACGCCCAGGGGACTCTTGCCGTTTGTGGAGATCTAAGATTCTTATTTCATTTCTACTGTGCATTTATGGACACTGAGGCTCTTACAGATTGTGTTGGAGGTCCAACACTGTTGATTGTGGCCTTGTTATCTGGCCTCTCTTCTGCTTCCAGAGTGCTCGCCAAGGCACTGACGGGGGTGATGTCTCTGCTGAGACCCAGGGGCGTCCGCGTGACGAACTACCCGGTCGTCCTACCTTGTTTCCCAATCTCTACGTCAGGTCGAGTTGGTTACTCGGCTGGTGGTGTCCTTGGGAGTCCTTGGTTAGGTGCTCTATCAGCTCATTTCCTCGTGTGTTCCCTTATTTGGTATTTCCATTCTGGGGTTGAATTTAGAGTTGGTTCAGGCTAGAACCGTCTTCATTGACATTCAAGTGGACAATCTGGTTATATGGGCTCTGTCCCTCATTGCTGTCCCCGTTCTGCGCCAAGCAGGATTGCAGCTGGTGGGCCCATTGGTGGCTGCCCAGACTTTTACTCAGTGCCATTGAGCTCTTCTGCTACTTATATTGGTAATGCTCATCAGATTCCATTTTCACTGGATCTGGGTCTGTGTACCTTCCCCCTTGGTAAGGTGGTTTTCTTATGAGACTGTTGTACTCAAGGAACCAGTCAGGGGCCCCCCCCCCCCCCCTTCTTTGCGTTTTTTCCTGTAGGTGGATGTCATATCTATCAGGTTGACAGGGAGAGGAGTTTCCTTCTAAAAAAACCCTGTGGTTCCGAGGTAGGGCCCTTGGGGGGCCCATTCATCTTTTGGATTTTGAAACAGTGAACTTTTGGGGTGGCTCTATATGCCTGGCTTACCCCTTTTCTGGACCTCCTCCTTGAGGGCTCTTGGTTGTTCTGCTGACGGTGACCGGTATTGATTATCTGCTTGGGACTCGGAGCAGGTTGATTCTCCTGGAAGGTATTTGTTCCTGATCTGGGAGAAGGACTACGTTCCCTGCCCGTCGGTGGTATTCGCCCCTATGGATGTCCTTCTGAGACAGGATGTGCTAATCCTTTTGTCTCTTTGCGATCCAACTTGGGTGGTCCTGTTGAGGGCCCGTCACTATCACTAGTTCTCGGCCTTCTTTTCTCTGTCCGAGTATTCCTGACTGTGGTCGTGAGGCTTACTTGAGTTGTGCCTGGACATGCTATGCTTATGTCTTATCTTCATTCACCATGCTAGGTGGGGATCTGCGCAAGTTACTCTGGAAGTGGGAAGCAATGATTCTGGTGGCCGCTGGGTGGCCTATGGGAGTGTGGTTTGCAGTCGTGGTGCTGAGGACTGTGGACCTGTACGTGCTTTCAGGTGTGCTGATCTGCTCACTCAGGGCCTTTTTATGTTACCCCAATCTACAGGTTCTGGTCTAAGACGACCTGGCGGCTGATTCCTCCAGCATGATGGAGTCAGGCTTACCTTCTCGGTGACTGTGACTATGGGAAGTCTAGGACCAAGCCTTTTCTTCTTCCTCTGTCTATTACAGAATATGGCATACCTACATTGATTGGTGTGAGTCTAGGGCTTCCCTGTTGGGCGCTCTCTGTTCTCAGGGTTATAGCTTTGTTGCTGCATGGGTTGGAGTTGGCTTTCCATCTCGATGCTCTGAAGGTTCAGGTTCTGCCCTGTCCGTCTTCCTGTAGAAGTCTTTTGCTCACTCTTTCCTTGGTTGAACTTCTTTTGGGGATTACTTGTGTGCATTCCCCGCGTAATTCTATGATCCTCTTTGGGGATTGCTTTTTAGTCTGTTTGCCTTTGTGGGGCGTTCTCTTTGGAACTATTCCGGATGCTGTCTGTCTGTTTTTACCTTCCAGTTGTCCTTCTGGGGGCTGTTACTTCAGTCAGACGTGTGCCTGAGCGGGCGGCTCTGTTTAGCTAGCCCTTGTTTATTGATATTTACACCTTGATGAGGTGGTGTTCCGCTTTACGCTGGTCCTTCTGCCTAAGGTGGTGTTTTAGGCTTATGTATTCAGGACATTGTCCTTCTTCCGGGCATTATCCCTTGTAACGCTGCAAGAAAGGGGGTTTACATTCCCTCAACAGGTGTTGCAAGCTTTTCCTGGATGGTCTCTTGTCCTTTAGGGGGACTGATGCCCTTTTGGGGTTTGCAGGCGTTTCCATTCGCATGTGCCTGATCTCATCTACCTTCAGGGGTTACGAGGCCCCTTGGCCTGGTCTTTTCTTGGATGGGTTGTCCCTTCTGGTCCTAAGAAAAGTCTGCCAAGACTACTGTTAGCGTTTGGACTGGGCGGGCTGTTTCTCAGGCCTGTTCTTTTACGGGGAAAAATCTTCTCCTTTCTTTATTCTGATTCTATTGGTGCCCTGGTCCTTTGGGCCCTTCAGCACCAGGTTTCGGTTGAACGAGTTGCTGGACCGCTACTGGTTTTCTGTTTATACCTTCTCCATGGTTTTTATGGGGTTGACGTTGGAGCCTTTGCTCACGTAGCTCTTGGTAGCAAGGTTGCAGGTGGCAGTGCTTTTGACTGTCTGCTGTGCCTTTTTTGTTGGGGATCCCACCCTATTTATGGACACTGCTATTGGTTGTCCCACGTGTAAGTATTATATCTGGAGCAGGACGTACTGTATGCGTATAATACCAATTCTACAGGTGAGTATTTCACAGAATTGTATTTTTGGAGGCCCTAAATAGAAACGCCACTTTGGTGGATTTTTGCCATCAGACCGTGGTCTCCCCCTGTTGTGTTGCTCAGGGAACTTCCAGTCCTGTTTGACTAGATGATCACTTCTAAATAAATGTTTAACTCTCTTATGTGAATGGCTGGGCACAGAAGCACGTCTCAGCTTTGAGATGCCTGGGAGGTGGCTGATGCTGTTTACACTGCCATTGAAGCCAGGGCAAAGGTGAGCTATGTGGCGACCTGGGGTAACGGGGGAGGGTTTCCCAGGAAAAGGCCAGTGACCAGCCCTGAGAGATAGATTTGATCTGGGAGATCTAGATTCCAAGGCTGGCCTGGCTGGGTTTTGTCCTGCTATAGAGATCTCACCAGATTGGTGATGCCCTCCCATGTACCTAGCCACCCCACAAGCCTGGGAATCCGGACCCTCCTCTTCCAGCTGCTGTTTCCAACGGGGCCCTAGCAATCGGCTGCTGATAGTCATGTGGGTCCAGTCCGGGCTGTAAGCAGTCCCAAAAGAGGTAAGTATTTGGGGTCTGAGAGGCTATACACAGATGTCATTTATAGAGGAACAAAACCCAGGATTTCTTGATCTTGGTTGTTGTTCCTCCTGCTGGGGGCATCCTAATGGCCCAAAAACTCACCTTTTTCCGCTGACGCAGGTCATGTTCTGGACGCTCAGCAAATCAGTGGCCTGCGTTCCGATCAGATTTTCTTTTTTGCTCTAAAGAGCCACAAGGAATGGTGAATGGAGTGCCCGCCATCTGCAGCATCCCCGCTCACTGTGATGCCACTCAGAGGTGACTGGGATTGTTGACAAGGTGAGTCTTCCGGGCGACCCGGGGACTCACACAGCGAGGCATCGCAATTATGCTTACTTGGATTAGGGCTGCACAACCTTAAATAACAGTGTCTGGGGTGAGCAGAGGTGTGTGGTGACAACCGAAACAGAGCAAAACTCCAGACACAAAAAAACAAAACACTCAATAGGGTCGATTCAGAGCCAGAGAAAAGAGAGAGAAAGCACACTCTTTATTTTAGGAGAGAAAATCGCCATTCACTTTCATTGTCTACCTTGGGGCTGATTCAGATCCAGGAGAACATTTTCACCTTGCAGACAATGAAAGTGAATGGCAGTTTTCTCTCCTAAAAAGAAGAGAGAATTCTCACCTGGCTCTGAATCGATCCCTATGTCACAACAACCCCAAAAATGAAATTCAAAGCAACAGTAACATTTAAAATACACTACTTTAAACTGGAACAACACCCATTTAAAAAAAAAAAATGGGTGTTGCTCCGAGCGCAGAGGGCATCCCAGCTGAGTGCCGGCAGCCACATGACCATACCAGCCAGTCAGAGCGCTGGATTTCTTCCAGGGCCCGAGCTTTAAGATAAGACATGGGTGTTGTTCCGGTTTAATGTGCAGTTCACATAGGAATTCAAATCCAAGGAGACGACTGTTAAAAACAAGGAAAATGGGTCCTGTCACTAAATAATGCCATGAACATATAAATATGTTTGACACATATTCAATCAATGAGTATGTACCCCAATGTAATTTATCAATAATTCATCCATTTTGTGCTAGTGCAAAGCAGTATATAAAAATCCTAAGTACAAAATGGAGACGGGCAGGCTGATTCATCATTAGCGGCAGGTAGCGACAGATGAGCGTCTGTAGCAGGCATTTTCAGAGCGCCCGCTAGTAGTCGCAGTGCTCGCCCGTGAGTCGCTACTTTATAGTCGCTGTTCAGTAATGTTGAATACATTGTGAGGAATCGCTATTTGACCAGTACAGCGCTGTACGGGAGCGCATGTTAGCGACTGCTCATAGCGACCGACTCACACCATATTCTGGAAAAAAACAGCTTCACAAATCTCTGGCGCTGAAAAATAGTTGTTTGAAGCCCAGAGCGCAGGAGGCGGTGTGTTTAAAGTCTGTTTTCAAGCATCTGTCAAATAGTAACAAAGCGAAAACATATGGAATAACATTGTAACAACATTGTAACATGAACACTTTAATGCCAGACCTGTAATGTCATTTTTGAGGAAATATATAAAAAATTTAAAAAATATGAAAAAAATCGCTTTTTCAATGCCAGAAGAGGTCAAAGAATTATTTGTGATTTTTTTGAAAAAAAAAAAAAAACCCGTTTAAAGAGAAGAAAAGGATCGTCCATAGAAATGTATGGGAGAGCGACAGGTAGCGAGAGGTCATACCTGGCGCTGTGCAAGGCTGAACGCTGGCGCTGTTCGCTGAGGCTGTGAAAATGATGAATCAGACGCTACATGGCGCTATTCCAGTCGCTAAATAGATTCTGCTTGATAAATGTGTAATTACGTGCCGTGTCCGGCGTTGACCAGTCGCTGTCTGTCGCTACCGCTCATTAACCAGGCGCTACCTGACGCTATCCCTTCTTAAATAAGGGCCTTAGAAAGTGCCTGTGCATAAACACCAATATGTCTAATAAACCTGCAGATATGACTCTGCTGTACATCAGGCCAGAGATCCCAAAGTGCCTGTGCAAAATTGTATGAATAAATAAATGAATGATTAAATAAAAACAGTGATCTGATGTCCAAATCACAACCCATCTACTTGATAAAATTATTCCTAGTCACTAACACATATAAGTACACTTGACCCAAGGGACAAGTTCCAGTGAAGATACCAATGTGCAAAAACAAGAACATTCGGTGGTAGCATATAATGGGTTGTGAATCCTAATTCGGGATGCCCCATGAAGAGGTCCTAGAAAAATGGTTGCTCTTTAAAGTGAACCTATCATCAGGATTTTCACTATCCTTGTGATAGATCCTTGTTCCTGGGGCATTTTGATTTCGGATGCCTGGCTGAGTGAAAACCCTGAGACACCCCACACAACTCACCTTTCCACCAATCCCACAGTGCATGCATGGCTCCCGTCCAATCAGTGCTATAAGCTATGCATACTAATGCATGGCATAAAGCGCCATAATAGAGAAGTGGAGTGGCCGCATCCCCAGTCTCCCTGCAGTCTGTTGCAAGCTTCTGCTCCCCAGCCCATCTGAATGGCTAGGTAGGAGCGTGCCTCAGCTGCAGGGAGGCCTGCCATGGTCCGAGAAAACTGCATGAGAGTGCCGGAAACAGAAAGGAGAGTGGGTCCTGTACAGGCCGTAAGCAGTTCCAGAAGTAAGTAGGTAAGTATTTGGGGTGTGAGAGGCTATGCACAGGAGGCGCTATCCCCAATCAGGATGCCCCCCCAGACACGAGCATTTAAAGAGGAACAAAACCCAGGACTTTCACCATCTTGGGTGTTGTTCCTCCTGCAGGGGAACCCCGATTTGGGATGTCCCACTGTGTGCACCCCCCATATGGGCCAAAAACGCTTTCTGCTCCCACGGTGAATGCTCAGGCTGCTCAGCAAATCAAAGGCTTGCGTTCCATTGAGATTTTCTTTTCTGCTCTAAAGAGCCACAAGGAAAGGTGAATGGATTGCCCGCCACCTGTCGCTCACTGTGATGCCAATCAGAGATGTCGGATGCAGGTAAACGCCCAGCTAAAAACATTGCGGGGATATGGCCACGGCCAGGAGATGTGTGGCTGAACTGTAAGCCCCCATATGAGAGGGCAGCGGGTGAGGCTGTATCAGAGGGAGTGAGCCAGGTTTCAGTAAAGGCCATGAAAGTGAAGAGGTTGGTAGTGAAGAGGTCGTGAATGTATGCCAGTTTGTTGCACACTGAACGTGCATTCCACAGTGCACAGGAGACAATGGGGGGAGTGTGTGGGGAGGGGGTGATTGTTAAGAGGTTGGCTAGGTTCTGTGTGTTTGTTGGTTTGCTACCATGGTGAAGGCTAATCTGTGATGAGTTGTGGGGTGTAGAGGAGCAGGGAGGCGAAGGAAATGGACCTGGGTTTTGAGCGATGTCACCAGCAGCAAGTAGGAGCAGAGAAAGGGAGAGGAGGTGACTGTGGGATTTGAAAGTGGCAGAGCGTGTTTTGCGGGTGCATTGAGAAAAGCAGAGATTTAGCCAGTGAGATAAATTCATGCGAGCAAAGCTAGGGGGATGAGAGCAGTGATGGAGAGATATAGGGGTCGATTCAAAGAAACATGTAACAGCTTTGATTTTGGTGCCGATCATCCTATTTTTCCCGAACGCTCGTGCGCTCGTATGAACTTGCGAGTGATTCTATAAGCTAATACGTTTCTATCCTAAAATTTAGGTCCGTTCGTATGGCAGTTCGCGAATCAGACCTATGTCAGTTTCCATCCTGAATTTTCCGTTTCATTTCTCAGGTTGCAACATTGGTTTTGCCCTTTTTCCTTTTTTGTCTGGACGTAAATCCTTCTGATCTTTCGCCTGCGCACTACAAACTTACCTCATTAAAGTGCATTCTAAATATTTGGTCTTTTATTTTTCTTTATTTCATTCATTTTGTAGTAACCAACCATTAATGAATGCATTTGCATAAGTAAATCTTACTTTGTTTAATTTTTAGTTAACTTGCATTTTTTACTTGTGGATTTAATTTTAATATTTTGGCTTCAAATGGTACAACTTAAAATTTTTGGTGTGGTTACCCACACCCTCTACATACAGATTGCTCTCAAAAATTAAAAAACACCCAGCAACTTCTGCATGTTATCAGTCTAGAAACAGCCAAGATGGCGGGTCAGGTATTATCGGGCAGCCTGCAAACAGAAAGGGCCTTGTGACTGTGTTGCTCTGCATTCTTTGATTTCTGACCTTTCCGTGCCCCCAGCTCTGCTGTGTCTGTGCAAAATACAGCAGTAACCCACATCCTGCACTTTATCCCGCTCTCCTCTCCTCAGTAAGTGTGATGCATCTGACCAAAGATGAGCTAAAATAATTAAACAAAGCAAAGGTAAACAACTACACCAATAAATTCAAATTAAAAATATTATTCTAGTACATCAATTTAAAAAAAAATAACAAAGGACATAAGTTTCTTTAATTAACGCAAATATATGGATGTATTGCAAAATAAAGGTTTACATGCAAAGGACTAATTAAGGTCCACATTAAAATGCTTTTATAAGGCATACATGAAATGTATTGAATCAGGTATGCATTGCCATGCAATTTATGGCCTCGGCCATGCTGATACATGCAGTTCATTGGAGCTCAAGACGCGCAGACTCCTCCACATAGCCAAAAAACCTGTTCCAGAACAGCAATCCGACTGCTAAAAGGTGTCGCAAGTGGCTTTCTTTTAAAACGTATTTAGAGGTTGGAAAACTGCTCTCTGAATCACACGTAAACACATCCGATTAGCCTAAGTTTTAGGTTTTGATCCTAAGTTTTAGGTTTTGATCCTAAGTTTTAGGATTTTATCCTACAATTTAGGAACGAACTTCCGATGATCGTAAGAGCATATACGAAATCGGACGTAGGCTCGTGCGAGTCGGAAATGGCCAAAAAAACAGGAAAAAATGACAAACACCCACCCAAACTTAGGATTCTAGATCCGAAATCAATTAAATTTTGCTCTTTGAATCGAGGGGATAGAGACATAGAGAGATAATTTGAAAACCGATCTTTACAATTTTACTCCATATATATGCAATTAGGAAACCGATCCTTGCAATTTTACTCCATATATATGCAATTAGGAAACCGATCTTTACAATTTTACTCCATATATATGCAATTTGAAAACCGATACTTACAATTTTACTCCATATATATGCAATTAGGAAACCGATACTTACAATTTTACTCCATATATATGGAATTAGGAAACCGATCTTTGCAATTTTACTCCATATATATGCAATTAGGAAACCGATCTTTGCAATTTTACTCCATATATATGCAATTAGGAAACCGATCCTTTCAATTTTACTCCATATATATGCAATTAGGAAACCGATCTTTGCAATTTTACTGCATATATATGCAATTTGAAAACCGATACTTACAATTTTACTCCATATATATGCAATTAGGAAACCGATACTTACAATTTTACTCCATATATATACAATTAGGAAACCGATCCTTTCAATTTTACTCCATATATATGCAATTAGGAAACCGATCTTTACAATTTTACTCCATATATATGCAATTAGGAAACCGATCCTTGCAATTTTACTCCATATATATGCAATTAGGAAACCGATTTTTACATTTATTCTAGAGAGAAGCGCGAGACACAGATGGAACGGGGTTGAGGTAAGGTTTCTGGGCCTCCTGGAGGGTTTTTCCCCGTGGGACATCCAGATTTTGGATGCCCTGCGCGGAGGGATATGATCGGCCTGGGAATCTTATAGATTTGTTGGTCCACTTTAAGAAGTGGTGACAGCAATCATGCGTCTGCTGCTGGCACATCTACATTCCACCAAAACCAAACTTAATTTTTTTATGGCACCGTATATTTACTGTGTGGAACCAACCCAGGCCACCCCATACACTTATCTTGGTTCCTGATCCAACAACACATGCGCAATCCACGCCCGCATCACCGCTATACTTTTTGATTGGAATGTGACTGTGGCAGTCATAGCTGAATGGTTGGCGCTGGCATGCTCCCTGTTAGAGTGAAGCAGGGGATCCGGACGAGAGTTCACTCAGAACCACTGTTGTTAGACAAAGGCTAAGAAGCTCTGATTGGATCAGTGGATGCATATGCCCCCTACGACCAGGAGGATGTGAGTTTGTTACGGCAAGCAAGGCTGGTTTCACACAGCGGTGCACACCCCAAGGGTGAGCACCAAGGGCGAGGACAAAAACCCAGGATAGACAAATTTCTTGGATTTTGGGCCATAGTAACGCAATACATATAGTGTTTTCCACTTGTAAGAGAAACATACCAATATTTCTACACACCCCCATCTTTATGTGGTAAAACATAGCAATATTTTAGCACAAAAAATAAATATATAAAATCTCAATCAAAAATTGAATGTAACATTACCTCAGTGCTGATGTATGTAAAACCTGCATGCCGTAAATAAACTTGAAATCTGGATCGTAAACGTTGTAACAACTCCACAAACATGTAGAATCTTCGAAAAAAAATCATATAAATTACCTAAAGGTGGGCAGAAATTGCAAAGAACATCAGTCATTTGTAATATCCTCTCTTAGAAGGTGTGTTAGAATAAACTTACCAAATACCGAACTTTCTTGATTATTTCCATATTTCCATATGTAAAACGTTAAAACGAGTAACTTCAAAAGGCTAGAAGATATAGACGGCAGGAAAACTTATCATTGCTGGTCCTTAGTTGCTTGTATCCACTGTATGCTGTTGTCCAAATCGCGATCTTTGCCTCTCCACAGCTACACTTTTTGTTGGCTGTGGAATTTTTGAAATGTGGGAAGGCAAATCTGTCGCACGAGGTCCTTCTCCCTCCTGCAAACTTCAGGGCAGCTTCAAGAATATTGGACATGTGATCCAATTTAATTGGCTCCAGTACTTTGCGACTTATCCATTTTTTACCTCCCTTAGAATAATCTACCTTGTGTCTTGGAGCTCCAGCAGCGTCACTTCCCTCTCTAGGATGATGGATTGTAGCTTGTTTTCTCCCAACGTTGTTATTATGAGTTAGGATTGCCAATCTAGTCCTAGCCTCCATGGAGTCAAAGCTATAGGCGATTCTTTTCGGCCTGTACTTGAGTACCATACTGTGGTAGGTCTCTAAATTGCCAGTTAGACAGAAATCCATGAGATGCTTTAGGTCTTTTTCCAGCTGTTTGTCCTCGACAATAGTGCACAGTGCCTGATATGCTTGCGAATTGGGGATAAGCCATTTGGGTCTCTCCGGTGAATCTTCCAATGGTAAGTGGCGGCAGTGATATTCCATTGATCCCTCTTTCCATGTATGCTGGTTTACTACATGGTACATAACACCATACCATAGTGACCGCAATGTATGTTCATCTCCTTGACAATTGCGACAACTCCAATAAAAGTGATTGATTATTGGAGCTATCCACGGTGCCAAATCCTGGGATGCAGATTTTCTTGAAGCCATAACCAATTTTCTTCGTAAGGATCTCACATAGTGCCAGATGTCGAACTGGTGATCCAAGTCTGCATATTTTTCAGCCATAAGCTTACGTATCCCAGAGTGTTTGTCAGTGCCAACCATTATGACTTCCAGTTGTTCCTCTAACACTCGGTCTAGACATCTTTGAAATGCCAGCTTCTCCATCGCAGCTGATGACGTAGCTTGGGTCACCTGTACCACCTCAAAATCGACAATATGTTTGGTTATCAAATTCATAAAGGTGTATACACAAAATTTGGCACTGTGACCGGGTGAATCACACTGACCATCCCCTGCAAGGTATAAAGATTCATGTCCGATGACAGCCTTGACTCTTGTTTTTTCTTGCAACCAAATCTCATAAATGGAGGGGAAAAGAAAGCGAGATTGGTATCGGTTAAATGAGGTACTGCCAAAAATTTCTACACCCGCCAAGTTGAATAGTTCTTTAACTTTTGTGTAGCTGGAACCACTACACAGTATTGAAGCTGAAATTAAAATGTTTCCTGCTGGAAATTTATTAGTGGTTGGCTTTCCCAAACTTTGAATTCATGGCCGTCTGCACTTCCCAAAAACTGTCAACAGAGTTCCTGAGACCAATTTCTGTAAATATTTGACCTTTAGCAAACAATGTTCATGACCACAATATTGTGCATAGAACAGTTGGTCAAGGCATTTCTCGAAAACCAAAAATTTACGATCACTCATTATGGATTTTTCGTCAGAATAAGTAGGTTTGGTTATTGGTCGGGGAGGTGAAAATTGAAAAGCTATGTCTGAATCATCAGTTGCAGCTTGTAGCTCTTCTGAATGCAGTGTGTCATCCAAATCATATCTTCCACTTTTTTTGGTGCTGGATCTCCACTGGTGTCTGACTGAACAATAAATTGAGAATTCTGCTCATTTATTTCTTCGAGGGATTGCACTTCAAAATGAGAGGCTGCAAACTGATGTTCAGGAAGGGCATGTATGGGAGAGAATTGTACTGAATGAACAGTTGACTTACTAATTTTCTTTTGAGCAGTTGAATGAACTCGAGCACCAGTTGTTATAGTACCTAGAGGAATGTTGACCATAGCGGATTCTAATGTTGTCCGTTCCTCTGGTTGATCCAGTGTTGTTTGACTGGACTTGTCACTGACATCAATAATCGCAGATTGTGTTGAAGCATTTCTCGTTTCTACATTCTTCCAAAACTGTGTTGAATGACACTCACAACAACAAGTAACAGGTCCAGCGTTCAGAACCATTGGAATTTCCACTTCTGCTAAACCGATCATGGTGTCGTCTGATGTTTGTGCACAAGATGTACCTGGTTGTGGTTCCAGGCTGGTGGATGAGCTGGTGGTAGAATCCGTTTTCTTCTTTCTTTTACGTGTTTTTGGAATTGCAATATTATCGCTTTCTTGTGGAAAAATCGATGGGATCGCTGTTGGCAATAGATTTTTTTTGCCATGTTTAATTGTGAAACATTCTTCTGTGAAATGTTTAGTACACATTCGATACTTGTCGTAATGTGTGTCTTGCAGTATTAAGGAGATTAGGTCTTTCTTTACATTTATGTCTGCTCCTGCAGCATCCAGCCATTTCTCAACCTTCTCCAGAGATTTGGGAAAAACATGTAGATGTATTATAGTTTCTCCGATTTTTTGTTGCTTGACAGTCGTACACCGCTTGACAATGCACTTGGGCATTTCTAAAAGGAGGAGAAAAAATAATTGATTTGTTGGTCCCAAATATACAAATATCATATAGTAAACATTATAAAGGTATTTACATATTCTACTATTATTAACTCTTTTTTGCAATTATATTCAAAAACAAGAATTTTGATTCCCATTGCCTTGATAGCAGCTTAGAGGAATGGACGCGAATGGCTCCGATTGTGCAACAACCATGCAAAGTAGTGACTTGGCAAAGTAGATTGCTATAACTTTTGGGTATGGCGAATTGGGACATTCAAAAACGATTTGACATATGGTAAAATAAATCCCAGGAGAGTCATCAAAACGGACTTTGATATACATTACAGTGTTTTGCTTATTCAAGATAAGTGGTCATTTCCTCTGGTGCTCCCCGGTCTGGGGTGCCCCGCTTTGTGAAACCCTCCTGGATTCCCTAAATCGAATCACCTATTCCAGCTCCTAGAGCGCATGTGCGGGCCCTTTTCTAATCAATGCCATTGGAGCCACTGACGTCACAAGATCTAAGATGCCATCTAAAGCCAGCAGCTATGAGGGTGCTGGCTGCTGCTTCCTCCACATGCCTCTAACAGGGAGAGTGCCCATGCCTGACAATAACAAATGCCTGGCTCGGGGATGCGCCATGCTGGAATGAAATCATGGTCCAACGCATTCACCCATTGAGCCGAAACAACGGTGACTGAATGGGGGTGAATGGTTTGGGTTGTCACAGAGGGGTATAATGTTTCTTGATTTACCAAGGATAGGGAGTTGATAAGGAATCTTATAGATTCCATGCAAATCAAGCTTGGATTTGATTGAAAAAATTGACCCACACCCAAGGTGGATCAGGCTGGGAATCTATAAGATTCCCGGGCCGTTCAGATTCCACCCCGTGGGGCATACGAAATCGGGATGTCCCACGTGGTGAAACCACCCAGGAAGACCAGAAACCTTACATCAACCCTGTTCCAACGGCGCATGCGCGGGCCGCGTCTCGCGCTTCCCTCTAGCAGGGAAGATCGGGGTGCCCCACCGAAGTGGACCAAAACCCGGGATAGTCAAAATCCAGGGTGTAGGTCCACTTTAAACAAACATTTTAGAATTAACTTGGCTAAAGCTTTATTTTAAGCTTTATTTTGAAAAGTTATAAACTTACTTGGTCCGCTATGTTTGTAGTCTGAAGTCACACGTGTCAGGAGAGGATCGATCAATCACTTTCAATTGCAATGCACGAATATCTTTGACGAAATGCTGCTAAATTAAAGTTTCATCAATTTATTTTGGTTAGTGATGAATATAGTGCACACATATTGACCCATATTTGTGACACATAAGATAAATAATTTGTTACTATCGAAAGTAAGCTGATTTCCGTGCGTTTGTTACGGCAACGCCAGAGTTGCATCTTCACCATGTTCTCACACCAGATCTCAAGCGTTACAAAACCCAGGTCTTTGACCAATAAGGTCTATTTTACGACAACATTCAAAGTGTAATGCCCGGATCATGAATATCCTGTATCGCTGCAACTAAAGCGTTTTGCATGTTTCTTAGTTAGCGATGTCCCATGCTACCAGTTTTAAAATTGGGTTTTTTTAAAAAAATTGTAAAATATTTATTTGGGATGTCCCTGGTGGATGTGCATGGTCGGCCTATTAATTTGGGATTCCCATGGTGCCCTAGCATTTTTTTCAGAATTATTTGGTATGCCCCTGGTGGCCGTGCATTTTTTGCTGAATTATTTGGGATGCCCCTGGTGGATGTGCATGGTGGTTGTGTATTTTTTGCAAAATTATTTTGGATGATCCTGGTGGATGTGTATTTTTTAATGAATTATTTAGGATGCCCCGGGTGGCCGTGCATTTTTCGCAGAATTTTTTGGGATGCCCCTGGTGGCCGTGCATTCTTTGCAGAATTGTTTGGGATTCCCAGAGTGGCCGTGCATGTTTAGCAAAATTATTTGGGATGCCCCTGGTGGATGTGCATGGTTTGCTGGTTAGTTTGGCATGCCTTTGGTAGCAGTTTTTTTGTTACCCAGTATTCCAGGATTCCACTCTATAATATGTATAGGACGCCACTTTGTAAGGAAATGACAGAGGGATAATTCAGAATCAATTAATAATTGTTTATGTATAATTGTATAATGGAGTTGCCAAGATCGGTTTAATAATTGCATGTATTGGGAGTAGAAGTGCCAAGATTGGATTAGGATTTGCATATATATAGAGTAGAAGTGGCAAGAGTTGATTTAGATTTGCACATATAAATAGCAGAATCGCCTAAATCGGTTTACCAATTGCAAATATATGGATTAAAAATACCAAGATCGGTTCTATATAAATGCCGCTCACACCATGCCGGCATTTTTAATTTTTTTTTCAGGGAAAATTCGATCGGCACGAACCCAAAAAAATTCGGGTTCGTGCCGAATCGAATTTTCCCTGAAATTCGGAGCGAATTCCGGATCGGACGAACTGGTTCGCTCATCTCTAATAGTTGGTATATATGATTTGGTAGAGCGTAGATGCGCGAGTGGACAGGCAGTTAGTTGGGTGGGTGACTGTGCCTCCAGGGTCTAACAATTCCACCTTAGCTCCAGAGCAGCTGCTGTTTCAGGGCCTAGTTAGGTAAGTGAGTGGGCAGATAGTTGGGTGGTCCAGTAGGCAGATAGGTGGGTGAGTGGCAGGTAGGTAGGTGGGAGGCTCAGCAGGTAGGTAGGAAGATAGGTGGGTGAGTGAGTGAGTGGGCAGGTATATAAGTTGGCGGGTCGGTAGGTAGGCAAGGTCGGTAGGTAGGTGGGTGGGTCAGTAGGCAGATAGTTGGTTGATTTGAAGGTAGGTAGGTAGGTGGGTCATGAGGCACATAGGTAGGTGGGTCAGTAGGCAGATAGGTGGGTGATTTGCAGGTAGGTAGGTAGGTTGGAGGCTCAGCAGGTATGTGGGAAGGTAGGTGGGTGAGTGAGTGGGCAGGTAGGTAGGTGGGAAGGGCAGTAGGCAGAAAAATGGGTAGGTAGGTGGGTCATGAGGCACATAGGTAGGTGGGTCAGTAGGCAGATAGGTGGGTGAGTGAGTGGGCATGTAGGTAGTTGAGAAGGGCAGTAGGCAGAAAAATGGGTAGGTAGGTGGGTCATGAGGCACATAGGTAGGTGGGTCAGTAGGCAGATAGGTGGTTGATTGGCAGGTAGGTAGGTAGGTAGGTTGAAGGCTCAGCAGGTATGTAGGAAGATAGGTGGGTGAGTGAGTGGGCAGGTAGGTAGGTGGGAAGGGCAGTAGGCAGAAAAATGGGTAGGTAGGTGGCTCATGAGGCACATAGGTTGGAGGGTCAGTAGGCAGATAGGTGGGTGAGTGAGTGGGCAGGTAGGTAGTTGAGAAGGGCAGTAGGCAGAAAAATGGGTAGGTAGGTGGGTCATGAGGCACATAGGTAGGTGGGTCAGTAGGCAGATAGGTGGGTGAGTGAGTGGGCAGGTATATAAGTTGCAAGGTCAGTAGGAATATGGTTAGGTGGGAGAGTCATTAGCCAGATAGGTAGGTGTGTGAGTGGCCAAGCAGCAGATCCACCCACTTACACGCACACTGGGCCGAGGCTCCCTCCCGCATACCAGCTGGTTGGCTGATCTTGCTGCCGATCCCTCTGCCCGCCTGCCTGCTAACCATTCAATCCGCCCGCCTGCTTGTTTGCCATAGTTGGTATATGAGCATATTATACATATATTTTATATATTAAAAAAAACATATTTTGATTATTAACTTATATTAAAAAAATCAATAACTCACCTATCCTACGCGTCCAACGAAACCACGTGCAAACGAAGCGTAGGGGAGGAATATAAGGCAGCAGGGAGGAGCTGAAAGGTGGAGGGAGTGAAAGGCGGGGATATGCCAATGAGGAGACATATCCCCGCCTTTCACTCCCTCCGCCTTTCAGTCTCTTCTCTGCTCTGCAGAGCGTGCTCGCGCGCTCACGTAGATGAAAAAAAAACAAAAGACGCGCATGCGCAGTAGCGCCGCTAGGTAAAGTGAAGCGCCGCTTGCCCCGGGAGCGAGCGGCGCTTCACTTTTTTTTAAAAGTTTCTTTTTATTTGCAGTTCAACAAACGGAATAACACCAAACAAGTTACACATATATATTACATATGACAATGAGGTGCCGCAGGCACCCAGTACAATAGTACAAAATCAGTAGTCATATAGACACGACAACCATTCACCCAACACACATACTTCTGGACTCGAATCTAGTAGACCACGCAGGAGATGGAAGAAGAAGAAGAACCAAACGGAGATCACATCTCTCAGGAGGCTTCACCCGTCGCCCCAACCCCACTTAACTTGCTCGATGACTCACTCTATCACAAGAGGGCGCCTTGTACGCAAGTAAGCCTCCCCCTCCCTTAAGTATCCTATGAGGCGGTGTCCTGGTTCTGCAGCCAGGGACCCCATACCTTTTCAAACTTTTCAGGCACCCCTCTGGCCGTGTATGTCAGCTTGTACATAGTGAGTTTCTGGTTAACCAAGGCCCTCCACGCCTGCACCGATGGTTTGGCCGGATGCTTCCAGTTAAGCAGAACACATTTCCTGGCGTAGAAGAGCAGCAACCTAAATAGCGTTTTCAACGGACATGATACCGACAATTCCTCGACCACCCCCAGGAGACACAAGGAGATCGAGCCAGAAATCCGGATACCCACCACCCCACCAATCAAGTCCAGCACCTCACCCCAATATCTTGCCAGAACCTCACAGGACCAGGTCACATGTATCCATGTGCCAGCCTCCCTCTCACATCTAGGGCATAAGTCGCTTGCCCGCAAGCCCATTCTATGTAGACGTATCGGCGTGATGTAGGCTTGATGCAACCACTTGGTCTGGATAAATCTATCTCTGGCTTCAATAACTGATGAGTGCAGATTATCTAGGATTTCTTCCCAATCGTCCCGATCAAGGGTTTGGTCTAAAATTTGCCACTTGCTTTCGATCTTCCCCATGGGGGATTCCAGCCCAGCCACCAAGCACTTGTACAGTGTAGAGACAGGTTTCCCCAAGTCCGATTCTCTCACCGCACTCTCCACCTGGGACACCGACAAATTCGGGCTGTCCCTGTGGAATTGAGTCTGCAGAGCGTGCCTTAGTTGCAGGTAGCGGAAGAAGTCCCGATGGGAAACCCGAAATGTCTCCTTAATTTGATCAAATGACATAAGCACACCCTCCCTGTATACCTGGCCCAACGTCTGGAGCCCCCTACCATCCCAGAACTGCGGATCCTGCATTGAAACCAACTCAGGGAGCTTGGGGTTGTTCCAGAGAGGAGTATGGGGGGACCAATAATGGGCCCCATCCGGATTCCTGGACAGCTTAGCCACCCTTTCCCATATGTTACACACTGCCCTCATACAACCTGTTGCCTTCCGGACCCCCCGAACCCCCCTATACACCAAAAGGGATAGCCGCCCGGGGGAGCCCAATACCTCCGCCTCCAGACTCACCACCGGGTTGTTATGTGGCTGACAAAGCCACCAGTACACAAACAGGAGCTGCGTAGAGTAGAAGTACAGTTGCATGTGTGGGACCGCCAGTCCCCCCTCCGCCACCTGCGCTTTCATTATTTGTCTATTAAGCCTTGGTGGAGACTGCCCCCAGATAAAGCCAAACAGAATTGAATCCAGCGCCTTGAAGTGGGAAGCGGGCAGCAACACTGGCGAGGCCTGATATATATACAGAAATTTGGGAAGGAATATCATTTTATATAGGTTAATTCTGCCCATGACCGACAGCGGCAGGCCTGCCCACTGAGTGGTTCGCTGTCTTAACTTGGACACGACCGGGGAGACATTCAGAGGTATGAACTCACTTGGCTGCCTACTAATCAGGATTCCCAAATATTTAAATTGTTGAACTATTTTTAATTGAGACCTCGGGGAGATGTCGGGGGAGTCGAGCTCATCCACTAACATTAGACTAGATTTGTCCCAGTTAATCCGCAGCCCCGAGAATCCTCCAAACACCCCAATAGCGTCCAGAGCAGCGTCTAGGGACTCATGGCCATCCGCCAGGTACAGCAGTGTGTCATCTGCATAGAGAGATATCTTCTCCTCTACTGCTCCCAACTTCCATCCAGAGATGCTCGGGGAGTTCCTGACAATGATCGCCAGGGGTTCAATAGCTAGGGCAAAGAGCAGTGGCGACAACGGGCACCCCTGTCTCGTCCCCCTATGCAACACAAATGAGTCAGAGTAACACCCATTGACCCGTATCCGAGCAGTTGGCCGTTCATATAGCAGTTTAATGAATGTAATAAAACTATTAGGAAGCCCAAATCTTTCCAAGACTGCCCAAAGATACTCCCATTCCACCGAGTCGAAGGCTTTCTCATTGTCCAATGATATGACCACCCGTTTCCCATAGTTATCATGTATAATTTGGAGATTGGACATCAGTCTGCGGAGATTCACACACGTGGTACGCCCCGGCATAAACCCTGACTGGTCTGGCCCAATCAACTGTAGAATAACCTTGTTCAGTCTAGTGGCCAGTATTTTGGCTAGTATTTTGGCATCTTGGTTCAGCAGGGATATGGGACGATAGGACGCACAGGAGTTAGGGGGTCTCCCTTCCTTATAAATGAGGACCACATGAGCCTCATGAAAAGAGGCCGGAAGGCACCTACTGTCAAGCGCCTGTTTCAGCACTTCCCACAACCTTGGAGTCACTTGTTCTAGGTCCTGCTTATACCACTCGGCCGGCATCCCATCTGGTCCTGGCGCCTTCCTGCTAGAAAGCATTTTAATTGCGCCAGAGACCTCGTCAATGGTAATAGGGGAGTCCAGCGCCGCTCGATCTTCCTCAGTCAGCCTCGGAAAATCAATCTGATCCAGATAGTTACTCAGATCAGTCGCTCCATAGCTCACCCTCGAGGAATACAAGGCCGAGTAGTACTCCAGAAACCTCTGGGCTATCTCCTCCCCCCCGGTAGCTCTCGCCCCATTTTCTAGGATTTCAGCGATGTGATTAGATTGGCTTTCAGCTCTCGCTAGGTATGCCAGGGTCCTACCGTTCTTATCCCCTTTATCAAAAATCGTCGCCTGTTTATAAAGCAGCAATTTCCTAGCCGAGTCGGTCAAAAGCAGACTATACTCCCTCTTTAATGCCAACAGCGTTGAGTGGTCCTTGCTATCTGAGGTTTCACTGAACTTCTCCTCCGCCCGCGCCAGCTTGTTTTCAAGATCCACCACTTCCCTCTCCTTCTTCCTCCTAGCTGTAGCGATAGCGCAGATGGCCGCCCCTCTGGTGACAGCTTTAAAGGCATCCCATCTTACTTCCACTGATGTCTCCCCCGTGTTACACTCCCAGAACATCTTGGTAGAAGATTGCAGACTACTCTTAATGTCGGGGGCCTCCAGCCATAGAGGGCTCAGGGTCCATCCCACCCAGTTCTCCCGCCTCAGTGAGAGACCAGCTGTAAGCAATAAGGGTGAGTGGTCCGAGATCCCCCTCGGGAGATAACTACAGGTCACTACTCTAGTCAGTAATTCGGGAGAGGCGAATGCCAAATCAATTCTGGACAGGGACTTGTGCGTAACCGAGTGACAAGAGTATGCCCTGTCGGTGGGGTGCTTCCACCTCCAAAGCTCCTGCAGCCTCAACATTTCGGCCCAGTTTGCCAGTTGGGTCTTGGGGCCCGGGTTCTTACTCATCCTATCCAGCGCTGGATCCAAGACCATATTAAAGTCCCCCAATAGCAGTATCGGGGCTGGGGGGTAGGAAAGTACTTTCTCCATTATTCTATCTAGGATCCTAGCAGAAAATGGTGGGGGAACATACACTCCGACTATTATCATATCTGTATCCATTAGTTTGGCATGAAGGATAACATAACACCCCTCTCGATCAATGTGCACTGAGAACAACGTAAACGGGGTACCCTTAGAGATCAGCACCGACACTCCCCTAGAGTAGGCCGAGAATGGGGCATGAAAGCAGCTCTGGATCCATGGCTTCTTCAACGCCAACACCCTCTGGCCCACCAAGTGGGTTTCCTGGAGGATCACTACATTAGGCCTATGTTTCCGAATAAACTGGAGGACCGTAGCCCTTTTGATCTTATCATTAAGCCCCCGAACATTCCAGGAGAGAAATTTACACTCACCCATTATTACTGTTTAAGAGACTACTATTAAGGACCACCTCTCCGCGGCTCACCCTCCCCCCCACAAATCTTCCTATTACTCGAGTCCAGTAATCATACATCCCAGTCATACCAACACATAGACAACAACACACTAAACAGATAATACTACTACACTTAAACTTAAACTGTAAACCTTCCCCAGGCCCACCCCCCACCCCGCTCCACCACCCCCCAACCTTGGCGAGCATCATATCCCCCAACAAAGTAACACAACACTGGTTTAACTATGTGCAAATGGGGTGCGCAGGCCCGCTGTCTAGGGGGCTGCACAAAGCGAGCTTGCCAATCAAATACAGGTTAGCGGATTATCCGCTACGGGTTCCCAGAGCAATCCAGGAGCAGCCAGGGGGAAGGAAGGGAGAGGATCCTATGGATTCTCAGACCTCACTAACGAGGGCTAAGGGGCCAGGCATAAGGGGGTGGAAGGGGGAGAGGGACCGGAACGGGGATCAGGGGAAATGGGAGGGAGGGGAGACCGACTGTGCCCGTCACGCTCCGGGAATCCGGAGCCAAGGCTCCCCTGTAACAATTACTGACAGGATACATTAGCTAGTTGGGCATCATAAAAAAACACAATTTCAGTAACTTAAACTCTAAGCATAACAAGACACCACCTGGGGTCTCGCCAGGATACCCAGCTGTGGGGCTCCCGGGAGAGCGGAGGAGGCAAGCCCCCACCACCGGCGCAAGCCGGGCAAGGGGAAAAAACAACAACAAATCAAGGCAATGGCTGGCTCATTCTCTCCGGTCAGGGCCCAGTTCATCAGGCCCCTGGCAGAGAGTCAAGCCACGCGTTGGCGTCCTCGGCAGAGGTAAAGAACCTAACAGACTCTCCATCTTGGATACGTAGTCGTGCTGGGAACAGCATGGCATATTTAATCTTCTTCTTTCTAAGCCGTTCTCTAACGCCGTTAAATGAGCGTCGCAATTTCTGGACTTCCGATGTGAAATCCGGATAGAAAGATAGTCGGGCGTTCTCATAAGACACCGTACCTCGCACCCTGGCCGCGGCAAGTATAGCGTCTCTGTCCTTGTAGTGGAGGACTTTAAATATAAATGGCCTTGGCGGGGCCCCGGGCGGGGGGGACCGCAGCGGGATTCTATGTGCTCTTTCTATTGTAAAGAATTTGGTCAGGTTTCTGGGCGCCAGGATATCTCTTATAAGGCTTTCAGCGAACTCCTCCGGAGAGGAGCCCTCCGATTTTTCAGGCAGTCCCAGGATTCTAACATTATTCCTCCTGTTCCTGTTTTCAGAGTCCTCGGCCCTTCCCAAAAGGACCGTCACTTGCCTACGTAAGGTCGCCAGCTCCCCCTCCTGCACCGACAAACGGTCTTCCGTCTCTCCAATTCTCCTTTCGTTCTCCCCCGTGCGGTCCCGAATCTTATCCAGGTCATGGCGAAAGTAGTTGAATTGTTCCTGTAGAGTGTCGAACTTAGTCGTAAGGGCATTTTGACAGGAGGCGATGGCAGCCATGATAGCCGCAGTATCCGGGTTAGAGGGCTCCTGCCCAGCTCTGCCCGGAGCTTCCATTGTTTGCGTGCTGCAACTGACCACTGCAGATTTACGCTTCCTGTTCCCTGACATACGTGAGGAAGAACGTGCAGGGGTTAAGAAGCTTGCTTTGCTGCACAGTGTAAGGTTTGCAATACAGATATGGAATACAGGAGCTTGCTCTGCAGCACAGATATGAGGTTCAAGGAGCTTGATTTGCGGCACAGATATAGGATTCAAGGGTCTCTCAGGTGTTGCACAGAGACAGGATTCAGGAAAGATTCAGCCGCTGCACAGATATAGGATACAGAGAGCTTATTTAGCAGCACTGATATAGGATTCAGGGAGCCCTCATCTGCTGCACAGATACAGGATAAAAGGAGCTTGTTCTACAACGCTGATATAAGATTCAGGGGGTCCTCCACCGCTGCACAGATATAGGACGCAAGGAGCAAGGCCCTGCTCTCAAGGGGAGCGTAGATGTCGCGCCGGCAGGGGGGTGCAAGGAGTATAAACGCAGGGTTTAAAAGTCCCCCTGTTTCCGCCCGGGACCGGGGGGGGGGCCCGGGGCCCACAGGCACCGTGTGTATATGGAAGTCCAAGGAAACTTGCTGCAGCCACGCAGCCGCCGGGGGAATAGCGGATGTTAAATAGTTGAGGCAGCAGAGTTCAGCCCCCTATTATTCAGGGCCTCGGAACCCCTCTCTACACCACACTCACAGGGCAAAATTATCTGCTGTGCTGATTCTCTGGGGAGGGGGTCCAGGGCGACTGCCCCATCTGCTCCAATATGGGGCTCAGCAAAGTTCAGGTGCTTCCCGGGGGGGGGGGCCCATTCACTCCTCTGATTGCCCACACCACTCATCAAAGGGGCACGGTTATGGGAGAAGCCCCAGACAGCACTGGCCTCTCTCACACAGGCCAGCACAGTGACAGGCGCTCCACATCAGCCTCAGCTCCTTCTCGTCTCCCCCTCACCTTTTCAAGATGGCGCTGGCTTCCTCCACGTGTCGCGCCAGACCGTCGCCGGCCGCAGCCCTCGATAGGGAGGCACTCCGCTCACCCAGGAGGGGGATCCCGGCTACTGCCACCGGGCCCGGTGGTACAGCGGCAGCTCCGCCTCCACCGCCGCTCGCAATGGGGCCGCCCGCCCTCTCCGCCAACCGACAGCCGCCGGTCGTCCCGCCGCCGACTCCGCCTCAGCCGTATAGCCCCGACCGCCGGGCACACTCTCCACTCCTCCCGCCGCCGCTCGGGGCCTCCAGGGGGACGGTGCTCCGCTCACTCGCCTCCGCCCGCTCTCCACGTGCCTGGCCCTCGCGTCTCCCTCACCAGCCAGCCACTCCGCCGGATCCGACAGGCCGCCGTCCACTCCCGGGAGCCGCTTCCACCGCACAGCCCTCAGGTCTCTCCGGGCCCAGATGTAACTCTACCACTCAGGTGAGTGAAATTGGTTGTTGGGATGCGCCCACAGTAGCCCAGAAGGCAAAATCTCAGGATTCTTGCAGGAGCCCCTAGCAGACACGTCCGACTAGGCGGCCATCTTAACCACGCCCGCGGCGCTTCACTTTACCTACGTCGGCACTACTGCGCATGCGCGAGGTTTAGAAGAGGAAGAGGTCAAACGTTCTCTTCCTCTTAGATGTATATCAAATATGGCGGCGCGAAATTGAAATTGAAGTGACGCTGCGCTGGATCATCTAAGGTAGGTTTTTTTTTTTTATTATTAACGATAAGGATTCATGGCGAATAGAATGGTTAATTAAATGACGGGGGAAAAAAAAAAACGTGAGGGTGTTGGTCCACTTTAAAATATAGGGGAGCAATAAATAGATATGGGGGAGTTTTTTTCCTGCCTTCCTTTACCAAAAGAGGGTGGGAGTGCAGGGGGAGGAGGCAGGAAAATACAGGCTGGGTCCTTTAGTTCTAAACCTTGTTATATTTTATGAGTATAAAACATACCTTCAATTTCAGCAATGATGTCTGCACAACCAAAAATTCAAGAATTAATAAGCTTAAAAGGACCCAGCCTGTATTTTCCTGGCTCATCCCCTGCACTCCCACCCTCTTTTGGTAAAGGAAGGCAGGAGAAAAGAGGCAGGAAAAAAACTCCCCCATATCTATTTAAAACTTTTTTAGGGTTCCCTAACCTTGCATAAAGCGGGAGCTGTACAGAAAAGACGACAGGTAGTCACCACTAACTCAGGTGGTGGCTCCCCTGCCCGTCCCTCTATCCCCCCCCTAAAAGGAGCAATAAATAACTATTATATTTAGAACATGGTTTTCATTATTATAGTAGACATTCAATAACTAGTCAGAAACCTTTGCTTCATAGAGCATAAATATTAAATCCCATATAATGGTGTCAGTGGAGGGGCTGTTTATACTGCAGGGTTGCTGGACCATCTATTTTACCCCCGGGGCTCAAAGCATTCGCCTGGCTGATGAAGCTGTGCCCATCATTATGTGACCCCCCAAGCAATTCCCCCTCAACTAAAGGGTTGATTCAACACCATGAGCATTTTTCTCTCATCAGACCCACAGAGAGAGAGAGAGAGAGAGAGAAGCTCCGCCCCCTGGGAGGAAACACAAAACTGAACAGAGGTTAAAAGCCCACCTCAGTTCTTTCTGTTTCCTCCCTGGGAAGCACAGGACAGTTGGACTATGGCCTGTTTGTTTTTTTAGGTTGCTGTTTTCTGCTCCAGGAGACACCTGGAATCGTTCATTTTTGGGTGTAGCTCACCCGAGGTTTATCCTGATGAAGTGGCTGGGCACTTAGGATTCCACGCAATGTGTGGAATCCTATCTCCTGTTTTAGGGGACGGCAGGGTACCATCTGCTTGGGCTTCACATTGTAGGTTATTTATATATATTAATTTGCATATTTTGCACATGTTTCCTCAGCACTTTAATAGCACTGTAGCACTTTCTGTATCCGAATCATGTTTAGCACTTAGTAGATATTAGTATCAATTTGTGATTAGGTGATTATTAAGGATCATATTATTTAGTTTAGTGTTTTTCGGCCAGAGGTTGGTCCCCTGCCATGAAATTATGTATGTGTGTGGGTGGATTTTTTTATGATGTAATGAATGAATTTTTATTAATAAACTAATTTGATGAATGTCACTTGATTGTATCTATTTGAGGGCTCTTTGGTGCAGTGGGCTGTTTCCCTGGCGGTTGCTGGAGCCGCAATATAGCACATTTTTCTGAGATTATCCTTTTAAAGTGGACCAACACCCAGGATTTTGACTATCCTTGGTATTGGTCCACTTCCCCGGGGCACCCCGATCGGGGGTGCCCCGCTGTGTGAAACCCCCCAGAAAGCCCCAAAAACTCACCTGACCCCGCTCCCACGTGACTTGCTCCACCAATCACCGCCGACGGACAAGCGAGGTCCATCGACGGACAAGGGGAGCGCACCCGCCGGCACGTCTCGCGCTTCACTCTAACAGGGAGTGCGCCTGCCATTCACAAAGGGCCGGCGCGAGTGCGCGCCCTGCTACAGGGATGCGCGAGCGGCGCCGGCTCGCGCATGTGCTGCTGGAACGAGGAGCAGGTGGGAATTGCGGGCTTACTGGGGGGGTTTCACACAGCGGGGCACCCCCGATCGGGGTACCCCGCAAGCAGCAAGCTGATCGGCCCGGCAATCTTATAGATTCCCGGGCCGATCAGCATAGGGTGTTGGTCCACTTTAAGGGAACTGCCATTTCAGCACATAACCCTCTTACTATATAATTGTGGATTGGTGGTGCATTAGATAATCTTTTTTTTTTTTTTTTATTTATGCTTTTTAAATTGTGCAGTAAAACAATACAATTGCAGTAAAACAATGCAATTACAATCACAAGTATTACCGCTCTTATACTACAATTACAACTATAATTGTAACCACCCATAGCAACGTACATACACACCAGCCATTATTCACACCACAGTCACTCTCAGGCTCACCTGCTTAAATTGAGCTCATCTTATGGAGAATACATTTTATCCCTGGAGGATGAGCCACCGGTAGTCCCTAGCCACTAGTGGAGTTGGGGGCATTAAGCCACGTTCCCCATACATGCTCAAACTTGTTCGGACATCCCCTAGCCTGGTAGGTCAGCTTATACAGAATCAGTTTACCGTTTATCAAGCTCTTCCAACCTGAAAGACTTGGTTTGTTTGGATGTTTCCAGTTTAAAAGAGGGCATTTCCTCGCATAAAACATTAGTAGACGTAACAGGATTTTTTGCGGGCCATCATCCAACATGGGTTCCACCACACTTAATAGACAGAGGGATGCTGACTTCCTCACAGGGAGGCCCAATGAGATCGAAATAAAGTCAGACACCCCATCCCAGAATGCAGAAATAATCGGACATTCCCAGATCATGTGCAGCAAAGAGCCGACAACAGTGTTGCACCTAGGGCAAAGGTCTGTTTCTGCCAGGCCCATCCTTTTCAACCTAACTGGGGTTAGATACCCCGATGAAGCCATTTGGCCTGGATCAGCCTATCTCTAGCATCTATAACAGAGGAATACAGGTTATCAACAGCTTCTTCCCAATCCTTCTGGTCCACACCTGGGATCAATTCTTCCCATTTCCTCTGTGCTTTTTCTAAAGGGGATGGTTGGCTTAGAAGAAGGGCATTATATAACGTAGAGGTGGGCTTGCTTATATCCTTAGATCTTATCAGGGACTCGGTGATTCCAGCAGTTGCAGTCCCACAATAGGGATCTGGGATCTTAGGGCGTGCCGGAGCTGTAGGTACCGGAAGAAGTCTCTGGGCGACAGTGCGAACGCATGGCACAGCTGCTCGTATGTCATCAGAGTCCCTCCAATAAATAGCTGCGCTAATGAGATTATTCCCTGTTTTTTCCAAAAAATTGTGTCAGGAAGGGCCCTCGATTCTGGCAAATTAGGGTTATCCCAGAGAGGGGTATTGGGAGACCATTCAGAAGGTGATCGGGGGGGATTCCTCATAGCCTGTACCTTCTGCCACACATATAGTGTCGCTCTCATACAGGTAGTGGCGTGCGGGAGACCCCTTGTTCCCCTGTACAATAGACTCTGCAAGGGAAGCACTGGGCCCAACAGAGAGGACTCAAGAGCCACCACCGGGTTACCAACGGGGGGGTTCATCCACCACGTAGTGTATACCAACTGTGCGGCATAAAAATACAGCATCATGTGCGGTGCGGCCAAACCACTCAATCCCGACGGGGCTTTAAGGATGGTTCTGTTCATTTTAGGGGGAGAGACCCCCCATATGAACCCGAATATGATTGAGTCCAAAAGTCGGAAGTGTGAGGCCGGCAGCACCACAGGCGACGCCTGGTACAAATATAGGAACTTAGGGATAAAGATCATTTTGATTATATTAATACGACCAATGACTGATAGAGGGAGAGCCGCCCATTGGGCCTCTTTTCTCCTGAGGGCACCAACCACTGGGCAGATATTCAGTTCGATAAATTTAGAAGGGTTCGCATGCATGACAATTCCCAAGTATTTAAAGTTTTCTACTCTCCGAAGCGATACCGGTGAAATCTGCGTTCCCCCTGGTTCATCCACCACATATACGCTGGATTTTTCCCAGTTAACCTTAAGGCCTGAAAATGAACCAAATTTTGTTATCAACTCCAGTAACGCCTCCAGAGAGCCCTTAGCATCAGCCAAATAGACTAAAGTATCATCTGCATACATGGAGACCTTCTCGACCACCTGTCCCAATTTCCACCCTTGAATCTCAGCGGAGTCTCGAATTAATGACGCCAAGGGCTCAATGGCCAGCGCAAACAGCAGCGGGGAGAGTGGGCACCCCTGTCACATACCCCGACCCAGTGTCAACTCAGCTGTTATGACTCCATTTACTCTGACCCTCGCCTTAGGATTCTTATAAAGCAATTGGACGTATTTGACATAGGTTGGGGGGGAGGCCAAATTTAACTAACACTGCCCACAAATAGCGCCACTTGACAGAATCGAAGGCCTTTTCATTATCGAGTGAGACCACCACTCTACTCCCTGCATTGTCATGCCCAATTTGCAGATTACTAAACAGCCGTCTTATATTAATGCTCGTCGTTCGGCCTGGCATAAAGCCTGACTGATCATTACCAATGAGGGAGAGTGTCACCTTATTGAGGCGGAGTGCCAGTATTTTGGCGAGAACCTTGGCGTCCTGATTTAAGAGCGAGATCGGTCTATAGGAACTGCAGGCATCTGGGGGTTTCCCATCTTTAAAAATAAGGGTGATAGTCGCTTCTGCAAAGGCTTCAGGAAGATGCTCTGATTGCAGGGCCCCCAAGAAGACCTCCAGCAGCCTCGGCGCTATGGTTTCACTATTTTTCTTGTACTACTCGGAGGGAAGCCCATCCGGCCCAGGGGCCTTTCGGCTAGACATTAGGGCTATTGCTTTCACTACTTCATTGCAGGTTATTGGACTATCTAGCATTTCCCTGTCAGACTCCGAAAGAGAAGGGAGAACTATAGGAGCAAGATAAGAATCCAGCTCTTCTAGATCGTAACTGACCTTAGAGGAGTAGAGGTAGCTGTAATAATCATAGAATTGCCTAGAAATTCTCTCCAAGTCAGTGATAAATTGGGTCTGATTGGTGATACCCGCAACCATTGTTTGTGGACTTTCTGCTCTGGAGAGGTATGCCAAGGTTCTCCCATTTTTATCCCCCTTCTCGAAAAGTGTTTGCTGTTTAAATAATAAGCTCTTTCTTGTGGATTCTGTTAGTGCTAGATTATACTCCCTCTGTAGGGCATTAAGTAAGTCATGATCTGAGGGGCTAGTTGTCTTCACAAATCTCTCTTCCGCTCTGGCTATTTTCTCTTCCAGCTCTCGGATGACCCTCCCCCTCTCTACCCTGGCCCCCTTTATGGCACTGATGGCACTGCCTCTAACCACCGCCTTGAAAGCGTCCCAGCATGTGTTAGCTGAGGTCTCCTCCCCATTGCACTGCCAGTATCTTTCCTGTTCGCTGAACATTGAACCATAAACCTCTTCATCCTCCAACCATAGGGGGTTTAATGTCCAGGGCCTAAGGCCCCCCCGGTTCCCAGACATACAAAATGTCACCGTTAATGGCGAGTGGTCCAAGATACCCCGCGGCAGGTATTCACAGGCCACTACCCTGGCCAGCAGGCACTTAGACCCAAAGGCCATATCTATACGTGAGAGGGACTTATGAGGGATCGATAGACAGGAGAAAGACCTTTCCGTAGGATGCTTCTATCTCCATATTTCGGTTAGGCCCAGGGCCTCCGCCCATCCCGCTAGTGGAGTGGACGGGCCTGTCCCGGGCGTCAGCCGGTCTAGAGCTCTATCAAGGATCATGTTAAAGTCACCGGTCAGCAATAGGGGATCTCGCGGGAAGGTAGCCACTCTATCCATGATCTCTCGGAGGATCCCAATGTCAAATGGGGGCGGGATGTATAATCCCATGCATTAGATAATCTTTGGGTGCTTCTGGTCACCCGAGGTTTATAGGCGGCCAGGGCAGTCTCACATAGTATTTTTTTCTGACACAGCATTAGTTCTGCGCTGTCCCTTTAGGATCACTTCCACCATTTCACTCATTTCACAGCAGAGTTTATAAATGGTATTTTTCTGCAGTACTCGCTTGATCTCTGAGGATCCGAGCCTGGATTTCCTGGGTCTCTTTCCTTGTTGAATGTTATTGGGCGTGGCTGCTGACCAGCGGCGCGCAGATGTCACTTCCGGGCGCAGACTTTGCTACATGTGGGCGACCCAGAGGTGTAAGAGCTTATTCTCCTTCGGAGCCCGAGGAGCAGTGAGTGCAGCGACCGCAGCAACAGGGGCAGCACAGAAGTGACACCCACGGCAAGGTAACCGACATTGACCTCCAACATCTTTCGGCTGACTCTCACACCCAGCCATTCAGATGATTGCAGATGGGAATGTGCCCTCGTCCAAAGGGAAACGTATGTCAGTGGCATAGGGCGCTGATTGGACGAGAGCCTGCGCATGCACCATGTGACCAGGAAAAGATACACAATGAGGCACCCCAAATCAGGATGCCTATGGGGCAAGACGCAAGACCTAAAATAATGAGACCTGGATTATGTTTTGTTTTAAATTGCCCCCCCCCCCCCCCCCCCCCAGTTAAGCAAAAGGAGGCACACTCAAATGATATAGAAATGTACAGAAACCTAAATAATGTATGCAGCTTCCTGGGTGCACTCCTACACTCCCAAAGCATCACATAAATATAGTTAAAGTGCCCCCTAAAAGCTTATTATAATAATGCATGCAAGTGTTGTTACTGTATAGCAATGCATTAAATAATCATGCATAGATTCAGTGTACAATGTAAAAAGTCACCAAGTGGCTTAAGAACACCATAGGCAAACAAGATTACACAGGGAAATATACATACCGTATTTTTCGCCCTATAAGACACACCTGCCCATAAGACGCACATAGGATTTGGGGGAGGAAAATAAGAAAAAAAATATTTTAAACCAAAAACGCACCATTACAGACAGTGTGGCATTCCCCCTATCCCATTACCATAGGCAGTGTGGAATGCCCCCATTCCATAGACAGTGTAGCATGCCCCCATCCCATTCCCCATATACCAGTGTGGCATTCCCCCCTTCCATTCCCCATATAGGCAGTGTGGCATTCACCCCCTCCCATTCCCCATATACCCAGTGTGGCATCCCCCTCCCATTCCCATATAGGCAGTGTGCACCCCATTATCATAAGCAGTGTGGCATTCCCCCCTCCTATTCCCCATATAGCCAGTGTACCCCCCTCTTAGTATAGGCTGTGTGGCATCCCCATCCCCCCAATAGTATAGGCTGTGTGGCATCCCCCTCCCCCCAATAGTATTGGCTGTGTGGCATCCCTGCCGGTAAAAGACAGCGATCGCAGCAGCGGGGCTGGGACAGAGCCCCCTCGGCTCCTCTGGGCTCCCGCAGTGTGACAGGCAACGCGGGCGCGCCGGGAACGGGTGAGTTTTTTTTTTGCATTTGCCCGATTAGGCGCATGGACATTTTCCCCCCACTTTTGGGGAAAAATAAGTGCGTCTTATAGGGCGAAAAATACGGTAAATACTTTAGAAACCCAATCCCTTTTTGTAGCTGACACAATAAAATAAGAATTTCCAGCCCATTTATTGCAATGTAGGGGGGCGTGGCAGCGTCATGTGACTGGTGACGGGGGCATCACCATGGTCAGACCCAGGAAGAGAGCGCACGACAAGTGAGAGGAGCGTGGTGATTGGTTGGGCTGCGCTGGATGTGGATCAAACAATGAAGTAAGCCCTGCAGCCCCGGACAAGCAGAAATGGTCTAAGTGGGTCTTAAGGTGAGCATTTTTTTTTTTTTTTCTTATGGCTCAAAAATGATTTTAACAAGATGCTAACAATAAAATGCACGTAATAGAATAATGATAGCACCATTGTATATAGCACCATCAGGCTGCTTTCACACCAAGGCAATTGCGGGGCATTTGTGGTCTAATCACCAGTGAAATGCTGCCCTTAGCAATCTAGGGGCGCAGTCACCTACGCATTTGGCGTTTGCAGACAGAGCTCTTTGCGTCTCAAACGCCTTGCCAGCAGCTGGGCTAGTGATTCCACTCCACATGAATGAAAAGCGCCAAAAATACTGGCGAACCAGCAGGTTTCACAGCATGGACCAAAGGCTGGGATAGTTTGGGTCATCATTAAAGAAGTAAGCTTGGTTGAACATTTCTGCTTGTAACTGTGGCTACTTTAAAGAGAAGCAACCACCTGCCTACAGTATATAGGACTCTAGGACCGATGGTCTCCTCTTTCAGCACTGTGAGTAAATACATTTGCACATGGGTTTTCTTCAGTAAAATTTTTATTTGGAACTAATGTGCGCATTGAGTCAGATCACACCACCCGCACATTTACTCACATTTACTCATTTACTAATGTAATTGCATGTGACTCAGGGAGTGTTTTGCAAGGGGGGAATTGTTGAGCCATCAATTTACTATTGCTTATGGGGCCACGGCTGAATCGAGCCTATTGTGGCCCTTCTTTTTTTATGCATTCTTTATTTATCAAAGCTTTTACATGGTGTATCGACAAACGGTTCTAATAGAACAACATACAATTCAATACTAATAACACAGTACATGTGGCACATAAAGGGACAACACTGCCGATTCACCCACATTATTGTGAGGCTTCTTGATTTGAAAAAAAGAAACCTCAGGCTTGCCTGGCATACTCATGTCACCGGCGATTCCGCAGTGGATGTGTGCGCTCCATCCCCCCAGTCATACAGCAGGCAGCATACTCATGAGACCTCATCCACCAGATATGGATTAAACTTTAGCCCCTCCTCTCAGTCTCCAGTTGTTTTTGTGTTCCTGCCCAGGTAGGAGCCAGACCACTAGCTCCTGAACTGAAAGGTTTAGGTAAGTATCTGGTGCTGTGGGTTTGGGGCAGGCAAACCCATTTCTTGGCTCCGGACACGGACCGACATAAATCCGGGATACCCCCAGGGGACTGACCAGATTTCCGTTCCTTGACCATTGATTCCTTGATTCACTGACCATTAATGACAGGTGGGGTAAGTGGTGTTATGCTTTTACTAAGGATGATCTTCTAGAGAAAGCTGGGATTGCCGCCCCCCCCCCCCACCCGTCCGGTGCGAGAGTCAGGAAGGTCTCTACCCCCCTTCTCTCATCTCCCCCTTCCCATTCACCCCCGCCACCTGGGATGTGTTCATTCGTCGGACAGGAGGGAGGGTGGCTGAGGACACTTCGGCAGCGACGCTTGCTGCGTTATTGAGGACAGCCTGGAGTCTGGAGGGCTTCGGAACATTCGCGCTCTGGATGGTCTCTACCAACTCTTTGCATTTTCCTGCCCCTGCCCTCAGATGGGGACAGTTTTTATAACCTACATATGTTCTTATTTAGCAAAGTGCAGGTTGTAGATCAGGTGGGGTACAGGTAGGTCTTCAGTGCTGTTGGAGAACCTTAGGTACCACCAGTGTAACATTTACCACAGGTTGAGAACCCCTGATTCAAGGTGTTACCTATGGTAATGCTGGTAGTTCATTCCTTGTTCATTATACAGTGGGGATGACATTCTGGTTTAGCCTGCACCTGACCAAGTGCGATTGGCTGTGTGCACTTGACTGTGGTGAATTCTGGCTTTTTGTTCTTTTTAAACCTTCTAAGGGAACTTAACTTGGTATTACCCTCTTGATTGTCTTTATCGGTGCTCCCACCATTTTTATAAGGAGCTTCTTATTCAGACAAGCTTCCAGGAGTCACCTATTTAAAATACATGTTACCTGTTTCATGCACTTTAGAATCGGTAACTTTGAGTGGACATTTTAATTGGAGTAGCCTTTATTCTGTCTAGTCATGTGGCTGTAGTATCTTACTATACATCAAGGGTAGGATAAGATTATCCACCTGGTTCTTCCGATTTGTCCTCCCTTTGGCCTAGCATCAGCTCCCAGGATCTTTGCCAAGGTTCTGGCCGATCCTCTGGCGTATTTTAGGTAAAGAGAGATCGGGATCATAGCTTGTTTGGACGATCTGCTACTCTTTGCCCCAAGCTGTGGATCCCTCCAGGAAGCAATGTTTGCGCACCAGTTGGATGGCCCCAGGGTCTTGGGGCTTTCTGACCCCAGTCTTTCCCAGCACTATGGTTGGGTCAGCTACTCTCAAGGTCTCTCCAGATAGTATGTTTCCAGTTTTCGGGGGAGGGGCGTTAGTTCCAGTTATGTATACGCTGGATCCGGATGTGGCATCCCCCGCCTCCACCAGGGGCAATTCTGGTTTATGGAAGGCTTTTCAGACCTCTGCATGCTTTTGGGAAGATGCTGCTGCCGCGCGCTCGTCAGGACCAGGAAAGGCGCTGTCAGGTGAATACCCGCTGGGCCTCCACGTGTTTGATGGTGGGTTAAGAGGCCCCCTCTAGCCAGATCCTGATCCCCGCCTGGGAATATTAAGGGATGTTTTTGTTCCCTAGGCCAAGGAGCCCAAAGTCAAGGAGGCCAAAGCCAGGAAAGATCCCAGAAGGTATTCTTAGGAATCTAGGGGTCATAAGGAGCCCAGGGAGCAGAAAGAGCCCAGGTGTACTAGAATGGGTCAAGCTAGAACATGCACCATTTATCAGGCCCCCTTACCGGAGGGCTTTTCTAAACTTTTATGCAAGAATTGTTTAGAAGCAGTAATAGGGGGCAATTACCAGTGTATGTTATAGAACTTTTTTGAATCTTTTGATTCCAGAATGGCTTATTCATTTGAGTTTTTCAAGGACTCTTTTGTCCAAGCAACTTCGGGCAGGTCTGATGCTGGCCCGTCCAAATTCAGACAGGGATCTTTGGATGGGTAGGAGGAGAAGGGGGCTTCCTCAGATGAATCATTTCATTCTACAGTAACTGGGAGCAGTGTGGATGTTTCTTTGTCTGAGCATCCAGCTAGATTTAATTTTTCCTTAGAGCATGTTCTGGATGCCATCAGGGGAATTAGGTCTTCTCTGAATATTGAGAATTAGAATAGACCTCTTTCAGTGCAGGATTCCCTTTACAGAGGGAATCGCTAAAATATGTCATGGCTAGGGAATGGAGGACACCTTAATCCAGGTTTTTCATTCCTAACTCCCTCCTTTAAGGACATGGGCTCCCTTAGAGATCCTTTAGATAAACAGTCAAATATACTCATAACAAAGCCTGGGATACTCGTTCTTTTTTACTCAAACCACTGCTAGCAACTGACTGTATTAGCAGAGTTTCAGAGCTTTGGATTGATAAGGTCAAAAATTGGATTTCTGGGGATGCCCCCTTTGACTCCTCCTCCCATTCCCAGTTGTTTTTGTGTTCCTCCTTGGGATAGGAGCTGGACCACTGCTCCTGAACCACGTGGGTTTAGGTAAGTAACTGGCGGTATGGGCTTGGACAGGCAGGTCCATTTCTCAGTCCTGGAGGCAGAAAAACAGCCAGGGGCCCGGGATACCCCCATGAACCCGGACAGTGTTCTATTCTTTTATCCCCGGACCTTGTTGGGACAAAGAGGGGTAAGCAGTTTTTTCCCTCGTCCTGAGGCTATTGCGGAGTTATTGGAGAAGACTGGGGTGGCCTGTTCCATTTCTTATTTTTTCTTTCTCCCCTTCTTAGGGCTTCCCTCTCTATGTATATCTTCCTCTCTCTCTGCCTCGCATCATGTTAGCGGAGGGGGGGGGAGAAATGGCAGTACCCAGGGTTTTGTCCTGAGCAGATGGGGACTCGTCAGTTCTTATAACCTACATATGTGCTTATTCAGTAATAGGCGGGTTATATATGCAGCAATTCAGGCGAGGTATAGGTAGAGCTTAACTCCTGTTGGAAGACCTTAGGTACCACCAGTGTTACATTTACCACTGGTTAAGAACCCCTGATTTAGGGTGTTACCTATGGTAATGCTGGTAATTCATTCTCTTTTTGTTATGCAGTCAGGATGACAATCTGATTTGGTCTGCACCTAATGTAAGGGGAATTCTGTTTCTTGTATTTTAACCCTTATAAGGGAACATAACTTGGGATTACCCTGTTTTTTGCCTTTTTTGCACTTCCACCATTTTTTTTATAAGGAGCCTTTTATACTCAGACAAGCTTCCGATAGCTATCGATATATGGGACAGGTAATCTGGTGTTCTTTTTATGCACTTTAATAGTTGGTACCTTTTGAGTGGACACTATAATCGCAATGGCATTATTCTCGTTATTCGTGGCAGCAAGGGAAGGATAAAAGTCCTCCCTTTGGCTTGGCATCAGCTCCCAGACTCTGGCTGATCCTCTGGCGTATTTTAGGCATAGAGCCTGATAGAGGGATCGGGATCATAGCTGATTTTGGACAATCTGCTGCTTTGCCCTAAGCCTAGATAAATTATGTCAGGATCCTTATCTGACAAGACCTTACAGGATCAGTCCTTTGTGGGGGTGTTGCCCCGTATAGGGTGGGTCCTGAATTACAAGAATCCAGTTTAGTTCCGTCTCAGGTCATGACTTATTTAAGGTTCGTGATCTATTCGATCATTCAGAACATTGTCTTGCCTTCGCAGAGATAAGGGCCCTCCATGAATCCGTTCAGTCTTTGTCTACTAATAGGACGGCCAGTGCGCCAGGCTATGAGTCTTTGGGTTTTTTTTTTTTGCCCCTAGCCTTTCCAGCAGTAAGATGGGGTCAGCTATTCTGGTGGTCTCTCAAGCTTCATATCTTGAGCACCTGGGACAAATCTTTGGAATCCCTGGTAGATTTGAAGTTCCCCGACTTGGTGAAATGGTGGGTGTGCGAGGACAGATTTTTTTTTTAGTCCCATGGACAAAACTGTTACAACAGTCGCTGCCTCATGAATTTGGGGAGCCCATTGTGGGGCTTTGACTTTAGATGGCAGATGGTCTGAAAAAGTTGAATCAGTCTTCCTTAAAGTGGACCAACACCCAGGATTTTGACTATCCTGGGTGTTGGTCCACTTAGGCGGGGCACCCCGCAAAAACTCACCTCTCCCCGCTCCCACGTGACCTCGTCCGGCCAATGACAGTGCTCAGAGCCGCTCTGGTATGCGCGTCCAAAGCCGCTTGGACGCACATACCAGAGCGCTGTCATTGGCTGCGTCTCTCGCTTCCCTCTAACAGGGAGCGCGCCTGCGCCGGCCATTCACAAAACGGCCGGCGCGGGAGCGCGCCCTGCTAGAGGGAAGCGAGAGACGCGGCCGCGTCTCGCGCATGCGCCGTTGGATCGCCGGTAAGGTAAGGATTGTGGGCCTCCTGGGGGGTTCCTCCCCGCGGGACATCCCGATTTCGGATGCCCCGCGGGGAGGGATCTGATCGGTCCGGGAATCTTATAGATTCCCGGGCCGATCCCCCCTGGGTGTTGGTCCACTTTAAACCTAAAGGCATTGATAACAGTTAAAGAGGTTTTTTTCATTGTCTTGCACCAGCCAAGGGGTCGACAGGTTCAGATCAGAACAGACAAGACAACGACCTTAGTTTATTTTGAATCAACAGGGAAACACCAGATTGCTCCAACTCCTTGCAAAAGAAATTCTGCTTTGGGTTGAACAGAACCGGCTTTCTTTTACAGCCAGAGTGCCAGAATCAATTGCCAGACTTTCTAACTTGCTCTCCATTTTTGGAGGCAGAATGGTCTCTGAACCAGGCAGTGTTTTGATCACGTGGGTGCCCTGAGGGGGGTCTCTGGAGTTGGATCTCTTTGTTTCAGGGTAGAATTGCAAAATTGAAGATTTTTTTTCTCTAAATCCCTCTGACCTGGCTCTGGGAGTAGACGCTCTGTCACTGGAAAGCTTTGTATGTTATGCCTTAAATGTATGTATATATGACTTATACAGCCTATAAAATAAAGGCTCTGTATCTCTGTGTTCACCGTTTGTATATGCAAAAGAGGGTTGTTGCTGGAAAGCTCTTAGAACATGTCTGACTATTTAGAGATAGTTTTATACTGAATGGGTTGCTTTAAAGTACTACATCTCTTTATAATCAGACATTGGAGCTTTCCTGTTACACAAAGTAGAAATGGCCTACAAAATGATGCAGACTCTATGGCTGCAGGCAATTCGGGATGCCCCAGTTTGTGAAACCCACCTAAGTTGTCTGATGTGCTTACTTTGCCAAGGAGCCCATGGCGCGCACGTGGCCAGTGGCAGCATTACGCTCATCTTTTTTCAGGCTGTGCATGGCCGCACCCTCAGTAACTGAATGGCTGGTGTGGCTGCGCACATCCTAGGGATGCCACATGCCGCTTGTGAGTGCGGTAACAAAAGCGAGCCACTGGCAGGTTTTCACGCAGTGGGGCATCCTAAATTGGCATGCTTCACTTTAATAAACCACTGAGCTGCCTGACCAGTAACTCACCCAATTGCTGGATCTCATCCTGAGCCAACCAGGTTGAAACTGTGGTCACTGGCACTTCCGCGTAGGGATTGGGCCTTCCACCATCAGTCACAGGGACGTTGACATGCCCTGTCCTATCACTGCAATGGAGCAAGCGTGTCAGGCCTCGGCACACCCCCTCCATTGCAGTGAATGTAGAGGGCGAGACTAGGGCGTTTCCTTTCCTCCTCCACAGGATTTGCCCCTCTCAAAATATTACTCAGCAGCAACTTGGAAGGTTTTCCCATAACGCCATATTCCTGCTGCTGATGATGAAGGGACAGGCAAGAAAAGACACCACGCTATTATGCTCCTTGTGTCAGCCGCAGCTCTTCCATCTGGCACCAGTGTTTTTAAGACACAAAACCCGCTGCCCCAAGGAAAGTCTAGCAACCAGCTCTGGAGTCTGAGGCCCTGAATAGTTTTGAGCGCTTTACCACTTACCAATCACTGAGTTCCAGCACCCTGCATTGGCACTTTCTGCCTCCTCCAGGACAGATTTATGCTACTCCACATGCGACAATTCCACAGGACAATTATTTTATAATGTGCTCCAAAACCCCTTTGATTTTTAGTTATGTTTCAGACAACACCACGTGTGACTCCCCCCCCCCCCCCCTCCGTAATAAATCTGACTACCAGATGTCACTATACCTCTGACACCATGCCTACGGAATATTTTTTGGCAGTTTTGGGCTAAAGGAGCGCACCATGGTAAGCATACTCTCTCCCCCCGGGGCATTCCGATTCGGAATGCCCCACTGTGTAAAACCCCCCAAGACGCCTGGAAATTCACCTTCTTTCCTGGTCCAACAGCGCATCCGTGAAGAGCGATTGCATCCCCACTATCCCTTTAGCAGGGCGGGTGTCCGTGCCAGGCTTTTGTGCCGGTGTGGGCATGCTCCCTGTGAAAGGGTAGTGGGGGATGAGCGGGTCATTCATGACTACAAGAGTGGTTGAAAGTATTTTACTCTACAATATGCCGAGTAAAAGCAGAAAGTCTTTTACTCTACAACATGCCGAGTAAAAGCAGAAAGTCTTTTACTCTACAACATGCAGAGTAAAAGCAGAAAGTCTTTTACTCTACAACATGCAGAGTAAAAGCAGAAAGTCTTTTACTCTAGAACATGCAAAGTAAAAGAAGAAAGTATTTTACTCCTACAACATGCAAAGTAAAAGCAGAAAATATTTTCTTTCTTCTTCTTGGGGGTCCTCCTATTTTTCTGCTCATGACTCAGACATGTCAGATGTTGCGGAAGTTTCTCCCTTGCAAATGGAAGATTGGGCCTCTGTTTCGGAGTTCCCTCCTCAGGAAGGGTTTTGGTTTCCTCCGGGGGTCTTACCTTTCCTCTTGCATATGATTTATTTATCTATGGGCATTGAGTCGGGGGGCCTAGATCTAAGCATGATGGATTCGATCATGTCTTGGTTCGGAATACGTCCTAATCCTTTACGTTTCATAGTTCACTCAGGGATATTATTTTAAATGAGTGGAAGGATCCAGCTATAAAGATTTCAGGTCTCGGGGCCTTAAAAGAAGGTATCCTTTTTTCAGAAGAGGATTCCGACTTTTGGGAAAAGTGTCCCAAGCTTTATGCACCTTTTTTTTAAAGGGGCGGATTTAGCCTTTGAGGATTTTGGTGTGTTCAAAGACCCTTTAGACAAAAAGGCCAAATCTAACACGCTTAGACTATTTTGGCTTCCGCTTGTGTTTTTAGCTCATTGGGATTTTACCTTCAGTAGTTGTTTATTAGAACAAACTAGTCTGGAAAAGATACTCAAGACCTTACCAATTCTTTTCTCAGCTATGGCATTCATTACGGATGTAATGGCTGAATCTGTTTCTGACGCAAAGTATGGCTGTGACCAATTCATTGTGCAGACTCTATGGTTGAGGACCTGGTCTGGCATTATTGGGTGAAGGAGGCGCCTTTGTGTTATGCCCTTTGATGGGCAGTCCCTTTTTGGGCCCAAGCTAGGGTTGCTGATAGCTAGCTGATATAAGTGAAGAAGTGTCTTCCTACCCGTTTTAAAGGTTCAGTTAATAGGTGATTTCATGCCCAGCTTTCTTTTAGGTGCTTCTTATTCGTATTAACAGGGAAGTTTCTATAGGAACCAGGCCCCAGCCTCTGCCAGGAGAGGGATATTTAGGGGTCTTCGTTGTTGGAACTTCAGTCCAAACCTAAGAAACAATGATGCCAGGCTTCGCATTGGGGCCAGAGTTAGGGTTTTCTTGGCAGTTCCTTTCTAGATTGACGTTTATTTCAATTGGGATAAAGGAGGATTTTCCCATAGAATTACTTAAACCCCTCCTTTTTTGGTCACTGCCCGGCCCAGGGGTTTGGAAGAGAGATTGGCAATCCAGGAAAGTCTGGCTACCATGTTGTCAAGAGGGGTGGGTATCTCAGTCCCTTATTGGCAGCAGGATGCAGGATTTTATTCCAGCATCTTTTTCAGATTTATTCTGAACCTAAATAAACTGAATTTTAGTGTCTGGTACAGACATTTCCGAATGGAAACAATTTTTCTCAGTGAGGAATATCATTCCCCTGGGCTCTTTTATGGTATCAGTAGATCTGAAGGATGCTTATTGCCAAGTCCCAATGAGTTCCCTTGTCCAGTCTTTTCTAAGGTTATAAGCGATAAGGGTCAGTGACCAAATATTTCACTTCCAATTTGTCTGCCTCCCTTTCGGCCTGGCATCGGATCCCAGGCTTTTTACCAAGATTTTAGCGGAACCTCTGGCATATCTGAGATAGAGAAGGATTGGCATTCTGGCTTATTTAGACAATCTGTTGCTGTTTGCCCCGTTGAGGGAGAAATTGCTTCAGGATCTCTGTTGCATCTTGCAGCTGTTAGAACAACTCGGTTGGGTTCTGAACCTCGAGAAATCGTGCTTGGTTCCCTCTCAGGTGATGACATACTTGAGGTTTGAGATCAACACCATCCATCAGGCATTAGTTTACCCTCTCAGAAGATAGTGACCCTCCAGGAAGCCGTCCAGTCTCTCTGTGGCAGTCCATCATCATCAGTAAAACAGGCTATGAAGGTTTTGGGATATCGGACTTCCGCTTTTCCCGCATTGAGATGGGGCCAGTAGAATTCAATAACTCTACAGGTGCACATCCTGGGCAGTTGAAACTGGTCCCGGGAAGGCTTGGAAGAAGGGATTCCAGTACCCAGACTGGTAAGGAAAGCATTAGAATTTTGGCTAACCAGGGACAAATGTCAATGGTCTAGCCTGTAGGGACCCCAAAGAAAGGATAGTGTCTACAGATGCTTCGACTTGAGGTTGGGGGGACCCCTTGCAAGGCCTGGAAAGCTCAGGGGAAATGATCCAGTGCTCTGAGTCAGTCTTCATAGAACTTGAGAAAGTTAATTGCAGTAAAGGAAGCATTAGGAGCTTTACCACTTCTTCTGGAATATCGTTATGTCCAGATAAGTTTGGACAACGCAACTATGGTAGTATATTTGAATCATCAGGGGGGGAACAAGGTCCCCTCAATTGTTGTCCGCAGAGATTTTGCTATAGGTGGAACAACATTTTAATTCTCTGTCAGTAGTTCATCTAAAAGGAACATTGAATAAGGTAGCAGATTTTCTGAGCCGATCTCCACTAAGGACATTGAAATAGTCACTGAATCCAGAATTGTTCAAGCTAATCTGTGACCAGGGAGACACTCCAGGGATTGATCTATTTGCATTAGCAAAGAATCACAAGTTGGAGAAGTACTTTTAATTGAATCCAGCGGGTCCAGCCTTGAGTGGATGCACTGGCTCATGATTCGACGTTTACCTAGCTTATGGGTTTTCATCCAGTTTGTTTGCTCCCGCTGGTATTGAACAAGATATTCAAGTAACCATCCACAGTTTTGCTGGCGGCCCAGGAGATTGTGGTTTTCAACGCTAGTGGCTCTATCCATTCAGGAGCCATGGATACTCCCAGTGATTCTGGAAATGTTATTGCAGGGGCCAGTTCTAAGTCTAGACCCTCAGAAGTGGAACCTGACAGTGTGTACCCTGAAGTCACCTTACTTTTAAGCAAAGGATATTCGAGGAAGGTTATCGATACTCTACTCTCAAGTAGGAAAATGGTGACTAGAAAGATTTATTTAAAGGTATGGAAGACCTTTAGGACTTGGAGAATACAGAATAAGAAATCATTCTCCAGGATTCCAGTTATTCTTGAATTTCTGCAGCACGGCATGGAAATAGAATCATAGAAACATAGAAGGTTTGACTGCAGAAGGAGACCATACGGTCCATCTAGTCTGCCCTTAAGTAACTGTATGTACTCTTTATCTTAGGATAGATGTGTGCTTATCCCAGGCATGTTTAAATTCAGTGACTGTTGATTTTTCAACTACCTCTGCTGGAAGTTTGTTCCAAGCATCTACTACTCTTTCTGTAAAATAATATTTTCTAACATTGCTCCTGATCTTCCCCCCGACCAGCTTCAGGTTGTGCCCCCTTGTTCTATCATTAAGTTTCTTCTTAAAAACACTTCCCTCCTGAACCTTATTGAATCCTTTCACATATTTAAAGGTCTCAATCATGTCCCCCCTCTCCTTTCTTTCCTCCAGACTGTACATATTAAGTTCTTTAAGTCTCTCCTTCCTGGTGGAAGTCCTTCCACCATTTTTGTTGCCCGCCTTTGGACCCGTTCTATTTGAATAATGTCTTTTTGCAGGTAAGGTCTCCAGAACTGCACACAGTATTCTAGATGTGGCCTCACCAGGGCTCTATACAGCGGCATCACAACCTCCCTCTTCCTACTAGTGATGCCTCAAGCTATGCAGCCAAGCATCCTGCTTGCTTTTCCCACTGCCTGGCTACATTGTCCACTCATCTTGCAGCTATCAGTAATCAGTACCCCTAAATCTCTTTCCTCCAAGGTCCTGGCTAACACAGTACTGCCCATACGGTACTCAGAGCAGGGATTCCTTCTACCCAAGTGCATGATTTTACATTTAGAGACATTAAACTCTAGTTTCCACAGTTTTGACCATCTATCCAGTAAAGCCAAATCATGTTCCATGTTGCAGACACCTCCAGGAATATCCACCCTATTAGTAACCTTTGTATCATTAGCAAACAGACAAACTTTTCCTACCAGGCCTTCTCCTATGTCACTTACAAATATATTAAAAAGAATGGGGCCCAGGACAGAGCCTTGTGGCACACCACTTGTAAATCGCCTTTGTTCAGATTTCACACCATTAACAACAACACTCTGATACCGATCCCTCAGCCAACTGGAAATCCACTGACCTATCCAGGGATTGAGTCCTACCTTCAATAACTTATCTATGAGCTCTTTATGTGGTACAGTGTCAAAGGCTTTGCTAAAATCCAGATAGGTGATATCCACAGCACCACCTTCATCTAACACTTTAGTGACATTGTCAAAGAAATCAATAAGATTGGTCTGACATGATCAGCCCTCAGTGAAGCCGTGCTGTTTTTGAGTGTTTCCATTAATTTGACCACTATAGATGTTAAACTAACTGGCCTGTAATTACTGGCTTCTTCTCTACTCCCATTTTTATGGATTGGTACGACATTGGCCATTCTCCAATCATCTGGTACCTCACCAGTTGAAAGGGAATGGTTAAGTAAATCAGTCAGAGGGTCTGCAATTACAAATCTAAGTTCTCTTAGAACTCTGGGGTGGATTCCATCTGGACCCATCGCCTTACTTACCTTTAGATGTGCCAGCTCGGCTAAGACATCAGCCTCCAGAAACTCCAGAGCTGTGCCCTCCGAGCTGGATGCTGTGCTATGGCCATGCCTGCTACTATCTGAAAATACCGAACAAAAATAGCTATTCAGATGGTCAGCCACAGCCTTATCTCTGTCAATATAATTATTTTCCCTATTTCTAATTTTTGACACTGCATTGTTTTTCTTCTTTCTGTCACCAATATATCAGAAAAAGGCTTTATCTCCCCTCTTCATAGATTTGGCCACTTCTTCCTCCTTTTGCCCTTTAGCAGTCCTTATAATGAGTTTTGCTTCCCTCTGTTTAACTTTATATGCCTCTCTGTCAGCTATACTTCCACTTTCTCTACACTTCTTATAGGCAGACTTCTTTTCTTTTATGATCGTGCTGACTTCCCTAGTAAACCATAATGGTTTCTTCTTCCTTTTATTCTTGCTAGTTTGTTTCACATATTTCTTAGTTGCCTTTAAGATTGCCATTTTTAATAGTGACCACTGGGAACTCGCTTCTGCTACTCTGTTCCACTATGGGTCTTAGCGTACACTCCTTGAAAGTCCAGCTGCCAGCTTTTACCAGTATTTTTAGATAGTAATCCAGTGGAACCTTGCTAAGGTTCTTTCAGTCTTAGAATCTCCACACTTTGTTCCTACCAGGGAGTCTGATATTAAGTTCCTTACTTAGAAGGTTTTGTTCCTGGTAGCTATTCCTTCCGCCTGCAAGATAGGTGACATTTAGGCTTTATCTTGTTGTCGTCCTTTCCTCCAGGTATTCCCCGATGGGGTAGTGTTGAGAGTGGATCCTTGTTATCTTCAGAAAATTACTGCGGATTTTCACAGAACCCCAGAGATTGTTCTCCCTTCAGTGGACAATGAGAAGTCTGCAGATCAGAGATCTTTGGATGCCAGAGCTTATCTGTTGGAATATCTTTATCAAACCAAGGAGTGGAGGAAAGCGGGTAGTTTATTTGTGGCATTCTCAGGACCAAAGAACGGTCAACAAGTGTACAAGAGTACTATCAGGATGGCCTACCATGGTAGTTCGGTAGCGGTTAGCGTTACTGCACATTCTACAAGAAGCATGTCTACATCTGGAGCAGAGCAAGCTGAGGCCTCCATTGAACAGATTTATAAAGCAGCTACTTGGTCCTTGGCCTGAACTTTTGTGAGACATTATCATTTGGATCTACTTATTCAACAGGACCAGTCTTTCAGTAGAAGTGTTCTTTTCTGTTTTTTGGGAAAACTTTGTTAGCTGGTAACTTCTTTTCTAAACATCCAAATGGGCAGCATACTGAGTTTTCCCTTTATTAATTGATATAGATTTTTATATTTGTTTTAACCAAGGTTTTTTGTGGGTCTGTCTCTTTTTTTTCTCTCTTTCAGATCTCTACAACAACTGAGGAGTGAGGGTGGAGTCAAGTTTTTATGTTAATCTGGTGGTCAAGGTTTCCCTGCCTTGCGGGTTGTGAGCCAAGTGGAGACTATCTGGTTTGGAAGCCTTATGATCGGATAGTCCCCGGTATCTGGCTTAACATATCTCCATATGCGGAATACAGTAGCTCCGGCCACCATTGCCCTGTAAACTAGTATTAGGTTTAAGCCCAGGCTCAAGGTCCAACCTGCCGGCCCCTGGCCCTAGATTTTGCCAGCTCCATGCTCTTTGGCAGTGGAATGGTGCTCTTGCAAGAGTGCCGAGGCACAGAGCTTTTCCGCACCCACATGGCTGGATGGAGGGGTAATGGGGCAGGTGCAATGGGTAAATCACCTGCAGTCATAATAATACATCTCTCTACTTACACCATCCACTTCTAGTCCCCCACCATCCATTCTGATATATAGGCTGTGAGAACCGGCATCTCTTTCAGGGGTACACAGGTCCCTCTTCCTAACCTTGGTGCCTCGCCAAGAGTAATGGTGTGCTGCCAAGCCCAGTATCTTCATTCACTTAAACGCACTCTGGGCAGCAGGAGTGGCTGGAGGAAAAGATGGCAGCGGCCAAGGCTAGAAGGAGAGAGTGGCAGGTCAGGATGGACTTCAGAGGCCCTTTATTAAAGTCTTAAAAAGTCTTGGATCGTGGCTTCTGTGACCATGCTTCGGTGTCCTTCCAGCCACAGGAGAGTGGTGTCAAAGTCACCAGTGCCAGAATTGATGTAATTGAGTATGCCATAAAGCAGGCCAAAAGCTTGCGATATATGGAAAAAAAGTCTGCAACATGTAAAAATGAATGCCGAAATCCCATGCCACTTTTAAAGGCATTATTGAAATTGTATATTATTGTGTGCCAAATGGATGTCCCCAAGGTGCTGAGCTTTTCTTTTTTTTAAAAAAGTTTCTTTTTATTTGCAGTTCAACAAACATCAAAACCACCACAACAAGTGACATATAACATTGAGGTGCCGTAGGCACCCTTCTCAGTAGCACAATTTCAATGATATTTAGACACGGCAACCATACACTCACACATTCATACTGTCTGGACTTGGATATTTAGTAAACTGTTCCCTGGGATGGAGGGGTAAGTCAAGGAGCCGTTTCTCCCAGGATGTCTCCCCTGTTTCCTCAGTTCCATTTTAACTCGCTCAATGCACGCAAGTAAGCAGTCACGCCCCCTCAGTTTAACCCTGTCCCTCCTTAATCGTCCTCAGAAGCGGTGTCCTGACTCTGCAGCCAGGGACCCCACACCTTTTCAAACTTATCGGGCACCCCCCTGGCCGTGTATGTCAGTTTGTACATCGTAAGCTTCTGGTTAACTAGAGCCTTCCACGCCCGTACTGAGGGTTTGGCCGGATGTTTCCAATTAAGCAGAACACATTTCCTGGCATAAAAGAGCAGCAGCCTAAATAATGACTTTAGCGCCCCCGTCACTGACAGTGGCTCAACCACTCCCAGAAGACATATGGGAATCGATCCAGCGATCCGGATGCCCACCACCCCACCAATCAGGTCCATCACCTCTCCCCAATATCCCACCAGGACCCCGCAGGACCAGGTCATATGTTCCCATGAGCCAACCTCCCTCTCGCACCTGGGGCATATATCACTATCCAATAATCCCATCTTATGCAGACGTATTGGTGTGATGTAAGCCTGATGTAACCACTTGGTCTGGATAAATCTGTCTCTGGCTTCTATGACCGATGTGTGTATGTTCTCTAAGATTTCTTCCCATTCATCCCGTTCTAAAGTCTGGTCTAGCGTTTGCCACTTACTTTCAATTTTCCCCCTTAGGGGATTCCAGTCCGGCAACCAGACACTTGTATAATGTGGAGACAGGTTTCCCCAAGTCCGGTCCCCTCACCACACTCTCCACGCAGGACACCGAAAAGTTCGGGCCGTCCCTACGGAATTGGGTCTGCAAAGCATGCCTGAGTTGCAGGTAGCGGAAGAAGTCCCGATGGGAAATTCGAAAGACCTCCCTTATTTGGTCGAACGAGAGAAGCACTCCGTCCCTGTACATCTGGCCCAGCGCCCGGAGGCCTCGCCCATCCCAGAACTGCGGGTCTTGCATAGCAACCAGCTCAGGAAGTTTGGGGTTGTTCCAGAGAGGAGCAAAGGGGGACCAGTACTGGGCCTCGACCTGATTCCTGTCCAACCTGGCCACCCTTTCCCATATGTTACACACTACCCTCATACAACCGGTAGCCTCTCGGACCCCCCGAACCCCCCTATACACCAAAAGGGATAGCCTCCCAGGAGAACCCAACACCTCCGCCTCCAGCCTCACCACCGGGTTGTTTTGCGGCTGACAGAGCCACCAGTGCACGAACAGAAGCTGCGTGGCATAGTAATACAGTTGCATATGTGGGACCGCCAGTCCTCCCTCTGTGACCTGCGCTTTCATTATTTGTCTGTTCAGCCTAGGTGGAGATTGCCCCCAGATAAAGCCAAACAGAATTGAGTCCAGCATCTTGAAATGGGAAACGGGTAGTAGGACCGGCGAGGCCTGGTAGATATATAGAAATTTTGGAAGGAAAATCATTTTATATATATTGATTCTGCCCATAACTGACAGCGGCAAGCTCGCCCACTGGGTGACCCTCTGCTTTAGCTTTGACACGACAGGGGCAATATTTAGAGATATGAATTCGCTTGGTTGCCTGCTAATCAGGATCCCCAGGTATTTAAATTGTTGGACAATTTTAAGTTGGGACCTTGGGGAAATGTCGGGGGAAACAAGCTCATCCACTAACATTAAACTAGATTTATCCCAGTTAATCCTCAGGCCTGAGAATCTCCCAAACACACTAATAGTGTCTAGAGCTGCATCAAGAGACTTATGGCCATCCGCCAGGTACAACAGTGTGTCGTCTGCATAGAGAGATATCTTTTCCTCCACTGCTCCCAACTTCCATCCAACGATGCTTGGGGAGTTCCTGACAATGATCGCCAGGGGTTCAATAGCTAGTGCAAAAAGCAACGGTGAGAGTGGGCACCCCTGTCTTGTCCCCCTATGCAACACAAATGAGTCAGAGTAACACCCATTGACCCGTATCCGAGCTGTTGGCCGATCATATAACAGTTTGGTGTATGTAATGAAGCTGGCAGGAATCCCAAATCTTTCTAAAATTGCCCAAAGATATTCCCACTCCACTGAATCAAAGGCCTTTTCATTATCTAACGAGATGACCACTCTCTCCCCCTGATTATCGTGTACAATTTGGAGATTTGACATCAGCCTACGGAGATTCACCCCCGTGGTACGCCCCGGCATAAACCCTGACTGGTCTGGCCCAATCAAGTGTAGAATAACCTTGTTCAGCCTGGTGGCCAGTATTTTGGCTAATATTTTGGCATCTTGGTTCAGCAGGGATATGGGGCGGTAAGACGCGCAGGAGTCAGGGGGTCTCCCCTCTTTATAGATGAGGACCACATGTGCCTCACGAAAAGAGGCCGGTAGGCACCCACTCTCAAGGGCTTGTATCAGCACTTCCCACAGCTTGGGAGTCACCTGTTCAGGGTCCTGTTTATACCACTCAGCCGGCATCCCATCCGGTCCCGGCGCCTTCCTGCTAGAGAGCATTTTAATTGCGCCAGAGACCTCATCCATGGTGATGGGGGCATTCAGGGCCTCCTGATCATCCTCAGTCAGCCTAGGGAAGGCAATCTGATCCAGATAATCACCCAGGTCAGTTGCTCCATAGCTCGCCCTTGAAGAATACAAGGCCGAGTAGTATTCCAGGAACCTCTGGGCTATCTCCTTTCCCCCCGTCACCCTCGACCCGCTGTCCAGGATTTCGGCAATGTGATTGGACTGGCTTTCAGCTCTTGCTAGGTAGGCCAGGGTCTTACCGTTCTTGTCCCCTTTATCAAAGATTGCTGCCTGCTTATATAGTAGCAGTTTCCTAGCTGAGTCAGTCAAAAGCAGGTTATATTCCCTTTTAAGTGCCAACAATGTTGAGTGGTCCCCGCTGTCTAACGTTGTACTATACTTCTCCTCCGCTAGCGCAAGTCTGCTTTCAAGATCAGCCACTTCCCTTCCCTTCTTCCTCCTAACCGTCGCGATAGCGTTAATGGTCGCCCCTCTGGTGACAGCTTTAAAGGCGTCCCATCTTACTTCCACCGAGGTCTCCATCATGTTACACTCCCAGAATGCCGCAGTAGAAGACTGCAGACTGCTCTTAATGTCGGGGGATTCCAACCAAAGGGGGTTCAGGGTCCACCCAACCCAGTTCTCCTGTCGCAGTGACAGTTCAGCTGTTATCAACAGGGGTGAGTGGTCCGAGACCCCCCTCGGGAGGTAGTTGCAGGCTGCGACCCTGGCTAGAAAGTCGGACGAGGAGAACGGCAGGTCAATTCTAGACAGGGACTTGTGTGTAACCGAGTGACAGGAGTAAGCCCTGTCAGCGGGGTGCTTCCACCTCCAAAGTTCCTGCAGCCCCAGAGCCTCGGCCCAATTGGCCAGCTGAGTCCTGGGGCCCGGATTCTTACCTATCCTGTCCATCGCCGAGTCCAAAACCATATTAAAGTCCCCTAGTAGCAGAATCGGGGCTGGGGGGTAGGAGAGTACTTTCTCCATTATTCTATCCAGTGTCCTAGCAGAGAACGGTGGGGGAACATACACTCCGACTATTATCATAACAGTATCCATTAGTTTAGCATGGAGGATAACATAACAACCCTCTCGGTCGGTGTGTACTGAAAACACCACAAACGGGGTACCCTTAGAGACCAACACTGAAACACCTCTTGAGTAGGCCGAGAATGGGGCGTGAAAGGAACTCTGGATCCATGGCTTCTTCAAGGCCAGTATCCTCTGACCCACCAAATGGGTCTCTTGGAGAATGACTACGTTCGGCTTGTGCCTCTTTACACACTGGAGGACAGTAGCCCTCTTAATCTTATCGTTAAGCCCCCTGACATTCCAGGAGAGAAATTTACACTCACCCATCATTACCGCTTAAGATATCCCTATCAGGGGCTGCGTCCCTGCGGTTCACCATCCCTCCCAGAGAGCCTCCCGTTACTTGAGTCCAGCAATCATACTTCACAGTCATACCAACATATAGACAACAGTTCAAAAAACAGATAGTACAGTACTTAAAATCTAACCAACAGTTCCCCGCCCCCTGCCCCCCCACCCCGCTCCACCACCCCCCAACTCTGGCGAGCATCAAAACCGTCCCAACCGTAAACAACAACAGGTGTAACTTGTTGCAACTGGGATGCAGGTACCTACGCCTAGTGGGCCTGCAACAAAGGATTAACCACTTAATTGTCACTAGGGGGCAGGCTAGCTGTCTCAGGCTCCCAGGGTCGCATAGAAGCAGACACAGGGGGGGGAGGGGCAAATCAAGGAGTGGGGAAGAGGGGGAAGAAGGGAGGAAGAGAAGGGAAGGGGAAGGGGGGAGGGTCGTGGAAAGGGGCCTGCATCACTCCCCGGGGAACCCGAGCCCCACCTCTCCCGCGACTATCAGGACAGGATACTTTAGTGACTTGGGCAGTATCTCAAAGTGTAACAACCAACAACATTTAACTTTCAAACTTGGCGGTTCACCCCAGCCCTACAGGGCCGAGCAGGGGTGCACCCCAGGACCGCCAGCAGGGGAACCCCAAGGGGCCGGCGCCCTGGGCCACAAACCAGCACTGGTAACAATATAGTGAGTCTTGGCACCTCTCCGGACCAGGTCCCAGTCCATCAGGCCCCAGGCAGAGAGTCCAGCCAAGCATTGGCCTCCTCGGCCGAGACAAAGAACCTAGTGGACTCCCCGTCTTGCACACGTAGCCGCGCTGGAAACATCATGGAGTACTTGATTTTCTTCTTCCGGAGCCTCTCTCTTATTCCATTAAAGGAGCGGCGCATCTTTTGGACTTCAGGTGTAAAGTCCGGGAAGAAGGACAGACGGCTATTGTCATAGGTCACCACCCCTTTCGTCCTTGCTGCAGCCAGGATAGCGTCCCTGTCCCTGTAGTGGAGGACTTTAAATATGAAGGGTCTTGGTGGCGATCCTGGAGGGAGGGGTCTCACGGGAATCCTGTGCGCTCTTTCCACCGTGAAAAATTTAGTCAGATTGGCCGGGGTCAGCGTCTCCCTCACGAGGTTCTCGACAAACTGTTCTGGGGAGGGGACCTCAGCTTTTTCGGGGAGACCAAGGATTCTAATATTATTCCTCCGATTCCTATTTTCAGCGCCCTCAGCCCTTCCCATCAGGGCGGTCACTTGCCTCCTCAATAAAGCGATTTCCCCGGCGTGAGTTGATAGCCGGTCTTCCGTTTCTCCGATTCTCCTCTCCGCCTCCCCAGTGCGGTCTCGGATTTTATCCAGATCATGTCGCACATAATTAAACTGCTCTTGGAGGGCATCAAATTTGGATGTGAGGGCGCTCTGACATGAGGCAATAGCCGCCATTATGACTGCGGTATCAGGGTTAGAGGGCTCCTGCTCCACCCCCCTCAGAGCCTCCATCGTTTGCGTGCTGCAGGTGACCGCCGTCGACTTGCGCTTCTTATTTCCTTTCATGTGTGGGGGGGGACCCCGGGTCGGTCCGCACGGCACAGCAATTGGGGGGGGGAAGTTGCCACGCGACCTATACAAATGAGTAGTTCCTCAACCTCTGACAGCGTAATATAGGGTGAGCAGAGGGCGCTGTATGTCAGTATGGAGGGGATCAGCAGCCCTTCCCGCCAGCAGCAGGGGTGTCTGAGGATGTCTCTGAGAGCCTTCCAGATGCCTCTATCAAGGGGATTGATATATCTTCCCCCAGGCCCAAATCTGATTCAGTCACTGGAGGCTTATATCCCACTGTTCAAGTGAAGCAATCCCTGAGAGGAGCCCCGTCTTCCACCCCCTCGCCGAGGCCCACCGTCTCCCCCACTCCCCAGTGATGATGGGATGGCAGTCTCTCCCCACCTCTACCGAAGGGATCCGTGAGGTCTGTCACAGGAGCTGCAGCCAGCTATGCTCAGTGCAGGGGCTTGTCTCCCCCTCGGGCCCCCCTCCGACACCGCCGCAGCCCGGGGTAAATCTATGATGCGGCTGCTCTCCTTCTTCCCCCAGCCGCACACACAAGATGGCGCCGCCTCCCTCCGTCTCAGCCCGCCGGCGGTCCACGGCCCGCGGGGACGCACAGCTCACCTCCCGTCTTCAGATCACACACCGCCGCCGCCTGGGACAGGCGGATGCCGCTTCTCCGTCACCGCCACTCGGTAAGCCGCCGCCGCCGCCTCTCTCCCTCGCCCCACACAGGTCGCGCACGTGGCTGAGTCCGGCCGGTGCCCTCCGCTCCGCTCTTCCCGCCTGCTGGCCGTCCCAAGGGCCCCACAGCCGCCGATCCGCACAGCGATAAGATCCCCTTGCCAGGGGGAGTCCAGGGAGGGGTATAAGGACGATGCCCAGTTACCAGAAGGGGTATTGTTCAGGATTTATTGCGGAGCCCAGCTCAGGTGCGTCCGCTCAGCACGCCATCTTGGCCACGCCCCCGGTGCTGAGCTTTTCTAGTATTTTTTTTACGATGATTTATTTATTACAATTGTGCATTTTATGGAAAACTTTTCACTGTCTGCATTCTGTTGCTTTTAGGCCAAGATCTACAAGAATAAAGCAGCAAGACCTGTACACACAGAATGCTGCCACAGAGGTGAGTACGGCTTACACATGCCCAGTAAGTATATATATATATTTTCGTTTAGGCAGAGTTTGTAGGGCTCGGGATGGATGGGGCAGAGTTTGTAGGGCTCGGGATGGATGGGGCAGAGTTTGTAGGGCTCGGGATGGATGGGGCAGAGTTTGTAGGGCTCGGGATGGATGGGGCAGAGCTGGGAGGACTTGGGATGGATGGGGCAGAGCTGGGAGGGCTCGGGATGGATGGGGCAGAGCTGGGAGGGCTCGGGATGGATGGGGCAGAGCTGGGAGGGCTCTGGATGGATGGGGCAGTGGTGGGAGGACTCGGGATGGATGGGCCAGAGCTGGGAGGGCTCGGGATGGATGGGGCAGAGCTGGGAGGGCTCTGGATAGATGGGGCAGAGCTGGGAGGGCTCCGTATAGATGGGGCAGAGTTGGGAGGGCTCAGGATGGATGGGGCAGAGCTGGGAGGGCTCGGGATGGATGGGGCAGAGCTGGGAGGGCTCTGGATGGATGGGGCAGTGGTGGGAGGACTCGGGATGGATGGGGCAGAGCTGGGAGGGCTCGGGATGGATGGGGCAGAGCTGGGAGGGCTCTGGATAGATGGGGCAGAGCTGGGAGGGCTCTGGATGGATGGGGCAGAGCTGGGAGGGCTCAGGATGGATGGGGCAGAGCTGGGAGGGCTCTGGATGGATGGGGCAGAGCTGAGAGGGCTCTGGATGGATGGGGCAGAGCTGGGAGGGCTCTGGAAGGATGGGGCAGAGCTGAGAGGGCTCTGGATGGATGAGGCAGAGCTGCTTTATGGCATACTCAATTACATCAATTCTGGCACTGGTGACTGTGACACCACTCTCCTGAGGACTCCGGATGGATGTGGCAGTGGTGGGAGGGCTCGGGATGGATGGGGCAGAGCTGGGAGGGCTCGGGATGGATGGGGCAGAGCTGGGAGGGCTCTGGATGGATGGGGCAGTGGTGGGAGGACTCGGGATGGATGGGGCAGAGCTGGGAGGGCTCGGGATGGATGGGGCAGTGGTGGGAGGACTCGGGATGGATGGGGCAGAGCTGGGAGGGCTCGGGATGGATGGGGCAGAGCTGGGAGGGCTCGGGATGGATGGGGCAGAGCTAGGAGGGCTCGGGATGGATGGGGCAGTGCTGGGAGGGCTCTGGATGGATGGGGCAGTGGTGGGAGGACTCGGGATGGATGGGGCAGAGCTGGGAGGGCTCGGGATGGATGGGGCAGAGCTGGAAGGGCTCGGGATGGATGGGGCAGAGCTGGGAGGGCTCTGGATGGATGGGGCAGAGCTGGGAGGGCTTGGGATGGATGGGGCAGAGCTTGGAGGGCTCTGGATGGATGGGGCAGAGCTGGGAGGGCTTGGGATGGATGGGGCAGTGGTGGGAGGACTCGGAATGGATGGGGCAGTGCTGGGAGGGCTCTGGATGGATGGGGCAGGGCTGGGAGGGCGCTGGATGGATGGGGCAGAGCTGGGAGAACCCGGGATGGCTGGGGCAGAGCTTGGAGGGCTCCGGATAGATGGGGCAGAGCTGGGAGGGCTTGGGATGGATGGGGCAGAGCTGGGAGGGCTCTGGATGGATGGGGCAGAGCTGGGAGGGCTTGGGTTGGATGGGGCAGAGCTGTGAGGGCTCGGGATGGATGGGGCAGTGGTGGGAGGACTCGGAAAGGATGGCGCAGTGCTGGGAGGGCTCTGGATGGATGGGGCAGAGCTGGGAGGGCTCGGGACGGAAGGGTCAGAGCTGGGAGGGCTCGGGATGGATGGGGCAGAGCTGGGAGGGCTCAGGATGGATGGGGCATGGAGGGCTCTGGATAGATGGGGCAGAGCTGGGGGGGCTCTGGATAGATGAGGCAGAGCTGGGAGGGCTCTGGATGGATGGGGCAGAGCTGGGAGGGCTCTGGATGGATGGGGCAGTGGTGGAAGGGCTCTGGATGGATGGGGCAGTGGTGGAAAGGCTCTGGATGGATGGGGCAGTGGTGGGAGGACTCGGGATGGATGGGGCAGTGGTGGGAGGACTCGGGATGGATGGGGCAGTGGTGGGAGGACTGGGGATAGATGGGGCAGTGGTGGGAGGTGTAATTGTATCCTCCATGGCAGGGCAGGACTAACTCTCCTACTCTATTTGCAATGGAGGGGTGTCCTATAAACAAGGCTCCATGGACGCCTTCATTAGAGGCTACCGGCACTGAATGTCTCCTTGGCATTGGTAAGTATGAAGGTGCCGCCACTACATGGAGGAGCTACAGAGGAACCCCGGACCTGCATGGAGGAGCTACAGAGGAACCCCGGACCATGCATAGAGGAGCTACAGAGGACCCCCGGACCTGCATGGAGGAGCTACAGACGACCCCCGGACCATGCATAGAGGAGCTACAGAGGACCCCCGGACCTGCATTGAGGAGCTACAGAGGACCCCCGGACCTGCATGGAGGAGCTACAGAGGACCCCCGGATCTGCATGGAGGAGCTACAGAGGACCTCCGGCCCTGCATGGAGGAGCTACAGAGGAGCCCCGGACCTGCATGGAGGAGCTGCAGAGGAACCCCGGACCTGCATGGAGGAGCTACAGAGGAACCCTGGACCTGCATGGAGGAGCTACATAGGAACCCCGGACCTGCATGGAGGAGCTACAGAGGAACCCTGGACCTGCATGGAGGAGCTACAGAGGAACCCTGGACCTGCATGGAGGAGCTACAGAGGAACCCCGGACCTGCATGGGGGAGCTACAGAGGAACCCTGGACCTGCATGGAGGAGCTACAGAGGAACCCCGGACCTGCATGGAGGAGCTGCAGGAACCTGGAATTTTTGTGTTTCTACCTCGTGCCTTGCTTTTAAAGGTCTAGAGTGTATAAGTTGATTTTAGCCCTTTCTGCATATTGAATAAAATAAATGTTCTCATTTTGATCTGTTATGTGCAGTTTAGTCTTTGTTATGTGCAGTGTACTCTCCAGTCCGAATACATTGGGTGTGCCCTCTTATTTTGTATATCACCAAGGATTGCTGGTAAAACTCACCTATCCAGCATCCCCATGGCACAGGCGAGGGCGGCCAGCCAGCCATCAGGGCAATTGGTTCCATTCAGCTTATTGTCAGTGCGGGAAAGAAAATGGGTAAGTACATTGCTTCGAGTGGCTATGCGTATAGCGAAAGCTATTTCAGGGCCATGGCCCATGCATGCGCCATGGGATGAGCAGCCAATTGAGTTAATGCGTCACCAGAGTTTTACACAGTGGGAGATTGATTTATCCCAAATCGGCATGGCCCAGGGAGAGGGAATCGGCAGAGATGGGTTTTGGTCCAATTTAAAGAGGAAGAAAACCCAGGGCTTCCGACCCTGGAGCATCCCAAATCAGCATGCCCTACTGTGTAAAATCTCCTCTGAGTTAACGTTAATCTCGTCTTTCTCGGAGGCTCCTGTGGCATGAACCGTAGGATCAGAGAAAGTTAAGGTTTCATGGCCGAACTGGGGTCTGTCACATAGTTGGGCATTCCCAATCGGGATGCCCCTGGGGCAAGTAACACAACCCAGGATAGTAAAAATCACAGGTTTTGTTTTGCTTTTAATGAGCTCTATGGCAAAAAATGTTAAAAATGGCACATCGTAAAAAAAAGGGGGTTTGATATAAATTGATGCCAAACATGATTTCCTTTTTCTACTGGTAGGAAATAAATCCATGAGTTACAGGTGTATGAGTGTTTCATTCCACTGAAGCCAGGGGGGGTTTGCTGAATTTCCGTGCCTGTCTCCTGAGCATTAAAGACCCTGTCCAGAGACACACTAACTTCCTACCACTTTGTAAAATGAGCCAATTCAAAGTATCTCTAAATCTTATACATAAGCTCCCAAGTGTCCCTCATTTGGAGGGACTGGACTCAAACTAGGGCACTGCTATAAGGGGCCCCCTAAACTACTCACCCACAAATACGCTGCTACAAGGGGTATCCCAAACTGCTCACCCAAATATGCACTGCTATAAGGGGCATCCCAAACTGTTCACCCCAAACTGCACTGCTAAAGGGGGCATCCCAAACTGCTCACTTACAAATGTGCTGCTACTATGGGTATCCCAAGCTGCTCACCCTCAAATATGCTGCTACAAGGGGTATCCCAAGCTGCTCACCCTCAAATACACTGCTACAAGGGGTATCCCACAATGCTTACCCACTAATATGCTGCTACATGGGGCACCCCAAACTGCACTGCTAAAAGAAGCATCCCAAATGGATCAACCATAAATGCACTTCTCACGCACATCTGTACTGGCACAAGGGGCATCACAAATTGGGGAAAAACATTAAAACAAGCTAAAAAGGGCATCTCAAATTGGTGAAATCATTGAAGAAGTAGCCACGTCATACTTTTTCGGAGAGTATGTAAGAAAATAAAAACAAAACTAAGCACCAGCCATTTGTGAAGCATTCTAATTGGGAGATGACCATTGCCATCATTGCCTCCAATTGTCCCTTATCCATTCTTAGGTGAATTGAGCAGAGCCTTTGGATTTGCTGTGTGTGCTTGCGGATTGTTTTGGTGCAGTTATACATGTGACTAGGGATATGGGGATTTCACACAACAGGGTCCAGAAAAAAAGCCCAGTGTCTTCTGGGTTTGGCTCCGCTTGTGATCTTATGTCAGACCCTGGTGAAGGTGCGACTGCGGCATCGTCATGCCAAATGGATGGAAAGCAGCGCTATTCATAGCATCCTTCAACCCCTCACAACCCTCATATTCTAAGTATGCAGCACGTCCTGCTCCAGATAATGATTCATAACAGATGGGAATTACCTCCGCCAGAGGGCTGCGAGGAACAAGAATGATGGCTTCTCTGTTCGCAGGTGAGCAGGGCCTATCGGCCCTTGGCCCTGTAGAACTATTCCCACCCGTTCTATTTCTTCATTTATGCCTTCCAGCTTTGGCTGTGCTGGTCAGGTGATGGTAGGCTGCACCTTTTACAGGTGTTCTAGGAGCCTTGCTCCAACTGCAATCCCCCACCAAAGTGTAGGCGGTACAGGCTTATGGTGAGCCTGATGTGGGATGCCCCTCGCCACCCCCTTCCCCGGTTCTCGGTGGGCCTCTGCTAGTTGGTCGCCGCCCCCCACCCTCTCGCTGTCCTGCTCGTTCGGGGAGGGGGGGGGGTGTGATGTAGGTGTGTATTTGTGCCTTTTCTATTGTCATTTTTGTGCTCCGCGCCCGGGTTCTTTTTTTCTCTGTCAGTTTTATCTTTTAAATCTGCCTCAGCTGACGCGCGCGCCTTTCAGCGTTTCCGTGGTCAGCGGTGATGTCACTGCAGGCGCTGCTGCGCCCCTATTAGCTGGCCAGTCACGTTAGGCCGTCGCGCTTTCTTGGGGCCGGAGCTTATCGGGCGGCACGCTCCGCGTCGTTCTCCCTGCGGCCCGCCCCTTGAGGTACCTTTCTCCCTTTTAAGGGGCTGTGCCTATTTGGTGATCGCTTGGACCTGTTTGCTAAGGGAGGTAAGTTGTCCCAGCGTAAGAAACAGCCGTGGCCCTTTCGAGGTTCAGGCGCCTTTACCCCCTCCTTCCGCGGATCCAGGTCTGGGAGAGGGGTATCCTTTGCGGGGCACAGGGGTGACTTCTGGAGCAGAGGCAGAGGACGTGCCCCCCCAGGAGCCTCCTGGGGCTCTAAGCCCAAGTCTGCCACCAAGCCCGTTCAGCCCCATCCGGGTGGGGGGACGGCTGAGGCTCTTCGCTTATGTCTGGAGACAACAGGTCTCAGACTGGTGGATTCTGGAGGTGGTGTCCTCTGGCTACAAGATAGAGTTCGCTGCCTGGCCGCCCCCAAGATTCCTCAGGTCCCGGATCCCTCAAAATCCCCTGGCAGCTCAGGGTCTGTTTCTGGCTGTGCAAAACATGACATGGGGGTCATCTGTCAGGTCCCTCCTTGGGAAAGAGGTCAGGGCTATTATTCCAATCTTTTCACAGTGCCCAAAAGGGATGGCTCAATCAGGCCCATCCTGGACTTAAAACTTCTCAACAAATTTGTCAGAACCAGGCACTTTCGCATGGAGACCTTGCGCTCAGCTGTCGGCTCGTTGCGCCCAGGGGACTTCATGACCTCCATAGACATCAAGGACGCGCACCTTCATGTTCCAGTCTTCCCGGGGCATCAGAAATTTCTCAGGTTCGCGCTGGAGGACCAGCATTACCAATTTGTAGCTCTGCCCTTCGGTTTCACCTCGGCTCCCAGAGTCTTCACCAAGGTGCTGGCGGTTGTTATGACTCTCCTCAGAGCTCAGGGCACTCGCATTCTTCCATATTTGAACGACCTTCTCATCACTTGTCAGTATCTCCATCAGGCAGAACGGGATACCCAGTGGAGTCGTTCGGATGGGTGATCAATCACCCCAAATCTTCCCTATCCCCATCTCTGGTGACTTCCTTCCTGGGCATGAATCTGGATACTGTTCAGGCCAGGATCTTTCTTCCTCAGCAGAAGGTGGACTCTTTGCAAGCTCTAGTTCACTCCCTTCTGTCATGCCCTCACCCCTCCATCCGGCAGGGGATGCAGCTAGTGGGGCAGATGGTGTCCTGCTTCGAGGCGGTTCCCTATGTGCAGTTTCACATGAGACCTCTTCAACTCCATCTCCTATCAGTCTGGGACAAGAGTCCCCTGTCTCTGGATCAGGCTTTCATTCTGTCCCCTCTTGTCTGGCGGTCCCACTTGTGGTGGCTGGACTCGAGGAACCTGTTGGGGGGCAGTCACCACGGATGCCATTCTGACAGGTTGGGGGGTCTTCTGGAAGAACCTACAATTCCAGGGGCTGTGCGGCCCTCAGGAGGCCCATGCTCCTATCAACATCCTGGAACTAAGGGCGGTCAGGTTGATTCTGGCCCGTTTGACTCCTCACCTTCAGGGCCGGCCGGTCCAAGTACACTCAGACAACCAGACGGCGGTTGCCTACATCAATCATCAGTGAGGGGCTCGGAGCAAGAGTGCCCTCAGGGAAGTGTCCATGATTCTCTCTTGGGCGGAGGACAATGTTCCTTGCATTTCAGCTGTGTACATTCCGGGGGTGGAGAATCTGGAGGCAGACTCTCTGAGCAGGGGGACCTCTCGCCTGGGGGAATGGTCTCTCAGCAGCGATGTCTTCCTATCCTTATGTCACCGCTGGGGGGTGCCGGACATGTATCTGTTTGCATCTCGCCACAATCACAAGCTCCCAGTCTTTGTTTCTCGGTCCCAGGATACTCTGGCCGTGGCCGTGGATGCTTTGACTCTATCCTGGTAGGGGTTCCGTCTCCTGTATATTTTTCCTCCATTCCCTCTGCTGGGCAGGGTTCTGTGCAAGTTGGTTCAAGAAAGGGTGCCAGCAATCCTGGTGGCCCCCCGCTGGCCAAGACAGGTGGGATTGGCAGACATCGTTCAACTAGCAGTCGATCATTACGCTCTGCCCATGGTCCCGGACCTTCTCACTCAGGGACAGCTTTGCCATCCCAATTTACAAACGCTGGCTTTGACGGCCTGGCTGCTGAAACCTCCATCTTGATGGAAGAAGGGCTTTCTGTCTCTGTAGTCAATACCTTGATCAGGGCTAGGAAGAAATCTTCCTCCTCCATTTACTATAGGATTTGGCGGGTCTACATTGACTGGTGTGAGTCTAAGGTCCTTCCCTGTTGTGTTTTCTCCAATCCTAGGATCCTGGAATTTCTTCAACATGGTTTGGATCTGGGACTTCAGCTCAGCACTTTCAATGGTCATGTTTCTGCCTTGGCTGTTTTCTTCCAGAGGTCTTTCGCTCAACATCCTCTTGTCAAGACCTTCTTCCAGGGGGTTGCTCATGTGCGTCCCCTCCGTAAGCCTCTGTTGCCAGTCTGGGATTTGAATTTGTTTTTGTCTGCCCTTCAGGGCCCTCCATTTGAGCCTGTGCATGAGGCTGCTCTGTCTGTTCTTACTCTTAAGGTTGCCTTTTTAGTGGCTACCACCTCTGTCAGGCAGGCCTCAGAGTTGGTGGCCCTTTCTATTCAGGCCCCCTACTTTGAGAGACATCTGGACAAGGTGGTTTTCAGATTTAAAACGGATTTCTTGCCTAAGGTTGTCTCTGCCTTCCACCTTAATCAGGACATTGTGCTTCCTTCCTTGTGCCCTAATCCTGGTAACTCCAAGGAGAGGGCCTTGCATTCTATGGACGTGGTCAGGAATTTGAAGTTCTGCCTGCGCCTTTCAGGAAGACTTGCTTTGTTTGAGGTACTTTCGGGTCCCAAGAAGGGTTTGTCTCCTGCTAAGTCTACTATTAGCAAGTGGATTCGTCAGGCCATTTTTAGGGCCTACTCTGCTAGGGGAAAGGAGCCCCCTTTTCGTGTTACGGCTCATTCCACCCGTGCTGTTGGGGCTTCCTGGGCCTTTCAGCACCAGGCTCCTGTTGAACAAGTTTGTAAGGCTGCTACTTGGTCTTCTGTTCATACCTTTTCCAAGTTTTACAAGGTTGATGTTCGGGCCTCAGCGGATGCTGTTTTTGGCCGCAAAGTTCTGCAGGCGGCAGTGGTTTGAACTGCACGTTGTTGCTTCTGGGGATCCCATCCTATTTATGGACACTGCTATTGGATGTCCCATCTGTTATGAATCATTATCTGGAGCAGGACGTGCTACATACTTAGAATAATACAATTCTGTGATTACTCACCTTGTAGAATTGGTATTATAAGTATGCAGCACGTCCTGCTCCACCCCACCCTGATTGCATTATCTTGGATCCTCTGTATGGTGATTGTTATCCTTGTTAAATTGTTACTGATTATTGGCTTCTCCTGGTTCTCCTTACTGCTTTTCAATACTGGGGAATTTGTGGGAGGTCCCGGGTATATATGGGACCGGGAGGGGCCTCTTTTTGCCATCTCTGCAGCCCAGCGCCCTCTAGCGGAAGTAATTCCCATCTTTTATGAATCATTATCTGGAGCAGGACGTGCTGCATACTTATAATACCAATTCTACAAGGTGATTAATCACAGAATTGTATTTTTACAGCCATTTTTGGGTACTCCAAACCAAACTTTTGCGTCACATTTAGACCAAACTTACCAAACCTGAACTTCTACAGGTTCACTCATTACTAGTAGTCTAAAATAACAACAACAAAACTGGGCTTTTCTGAAGGATATTGGAAGGTTTTATTGTCACTTAAGAGAACTGATGTCCGTTACATTCAAGGATACCACCTGGAATCTAAAAAGAATGATGGAAGGAGATTCCCCAGTATTTTTTTCTTCTTGAGGTCTACCTGAATTGCCGCAGCTCCTCACTTAATCTTCAGGGAAGCAGAAAATATAGGGGGAACAATGTAACCTCTTGTGTTCAAACAGAAGGAAGGAAAAAAAAATATTTGTTTTTTGGGAAGCGCTTTTGATCAAAAAGAAATGCTGCGACTTGTTTTGAGAGGCTTGCTGAAAGGGAAAAATATATGGTAGAGGTTATTGGGTAAGGAAGAAGAGCCAGATGGAAAAAATCTCAGTCTTTCTTATTGTCGTGCTAGAGGTGGTTACCCTCTAGTAAGTTTGGTCTTGACTGTTCAGGTGGCCAATTATATGCACTTTTCTCAGCCTTCTGATTTATAAGGTAATGTGATGAAATAAATAAATAGAGAATGTAAAAACAAACGTTGCCTGAAGAAAGGTATGTTCATTTCATATAAAGGAAAGGGCACCTACCAGCGCAGCCCGTAGGTTGAGAAACCTTTCCTGGGCCCCTGGTGAATAACCACTCCTGTAAATTAACACGTTTTCGACCTGCTTTAAATGGCAATGTTTAAACAAAACAACTCTGGGTTTGTAGCCATTTGGCTTTGGGTGAGCTTTCAGAAAGAGAGGACGGTTACTCTAACTATAAAGCAATAGAGAGGGTCTTTGTAAGGCTTCATCCAGGTCCCTCACTGCACCTTGTGCAGCATCGTGCTCTCGTTAAGCTTCTCTTCCTGTCTCCCTCTGTAGTGGTGACGCCTCTGCCATCAGTCATGATGAGCTGCCACACCCTTCTCCATTGCAGTGAATAGAGGAGGTGTGGCAGCTCACCGTGACTGATGGCGTCGGACTGATTCGCCACGCCGGAGAAGCAAGAGATCTGGATGAAGCTTCAGGTAAGTTCTACAGCCCCAGACTAGGAGTGACGGTCTGCGAGCGAGAAAAGATGAGTATAGCTTTTTTTTATGTTTTGACTTAAAATTGACTTTAATAAAAATAAGCACACAGCACCTCACTAGAGCAGTTGGCCTTTAAGATTGGATTACCTAAAAGCTGCACAACCATATTATCATTGTGCTGATTCTTTATCTATATATCCTGATTTGAGAAATATGCATGGAACACTGACTATCATCTAGGGCAGTGGTACTCAAAAACTCTTTGTAGAGGTCCACTCGTAGCAGTATGCCGCAAGCTGAAGGTCCAGAATCGGGGGTAGGTTAAAATCAGTGCACCAGGGGGCTATATATTCCAACGCATAACTAAATAAAGGTTGCTTGCCCACCCCCCCCCTCCCTCCAGCATTATATCTATTAGGAATTGAGAGGAAAACAAACAGCAACTTATTTTTTGTTTGACCATGTGGGATCTACAGCTCTTACTTTTGGTGCATTGATTTTAAAGAAGCTAAGATGAGAGAGCTGGCTGCGGCAGAGCTGGGAAGGATAGTTGGGGTGGAGTTGGGAAAAGAGAGATGCATGGAACAGAGCTGGGAAAAGAGAGATGAATGGGACAGAGCTGGGAAAAGAGAGATGGATGGGACAGAGCTGGGAAAAGAGAGATGAATGGGACAGAGCTAGGAAAAGAGAGATGAATGGGACAGAGCTGGGAAAAGGGAGATGAATGGGACAGAGCTGGGAAAAGAGAGATGGATGGGACAGAGCTGGGAAAAGAGAGATGAATGGGACAGAGCTGGGAAAACAGAGATGAATGGGACAGAGCTGGGGAAAGAGAGAGATGGATGGGACAGAGCTAGGAAAAGAGAGATGAATGGGACAGACTGGGAAAACAGAGATGAATGGGACAGAGCTGGGGAAAGAGAGATACATGGAAAAGAGAGATGGAATGGGACAGAGCTGGGGAAAGAGAGATACATGGAAAAGAGAGATGGAATGGGACAGAGCTGGGGAAAGAGAGATACATGGAAAAGAGAGATGGAATAGAACAGAGCTGGGAAAGAGAGAGATGGGATGGGACAGAGCTGGGAAAGAGAGAGATTGTATGGGACAGAGCTGGGAAAGAGAGAGATGGGATGGGACAGAGCTGGGAAAGAGAGAGATGGGATGGGACAGAGCTGGGAAAGAGAGAGATGGGATGGGACAGAGCTGTAAAAGAGAGATGGGATGGGACAGAGCTGGAAAAGAGAGATATATGGGACAGAGATGGAAAAAGAGAGAGAGATAGGATGGGACAGAGCAGGGACTATAGAGAGATGGTATGGGATAGAGCTGGGACTAGAGATAGATGGGATGGGACAGAGCTGGGAAAGAGAGAGATGGGATGGAACAGGGCTGGGAAATGAGAGCGATGGGATGGGACAGAGCTGGGAAAAGAGAGCGATGGGATGGGACAGAGCTGGGAAAAGAGAGCGATGGGATGGGACAGAGCTGGGAAAAGAGAGGGATGAGATGGGACAGAGCTGGGAAAAGAGAGAGATGGGATGGGACAGAGCTGGCAAAAGAGAGAGATGGGATGGGACAGAGCTGGGAAAAGAGAGAGATGGGATGGGACAGAGCTGCAAAAGAGAGGGATGGGATGGAACAGAGCTGGTAAAAGAGAGAGATGGGATGGGACAGAGCAGGAAAAGAGAGAGATGGGATGGGGCAGATCTGGGAAAAGAGATAGATAGGATGGGATAGAGCTGGGAAAGAGAGAGATGAGATGGGATAGAGCTGGAAAAGAGAGAGATGCAAGGGACAGAGCTGGGAAAGAGAGAGATGGGATGGGACAGAGCTGGAAAAAGAGAGAGATGGGATGGGACAGAGCTGGGAAAAAGAGAGAGATGGGATGGGACAGAGCTGGGAAAAGAGAGAGATGGGATGGGACAGAGCTGGGAAAAGAAAGAGTTGGGATGGGACAGAGCTGGGAAAGAGAAAGATGGGATGGGACAGAGATGGGAAAAGAGAGATGTATGGGACTGTGATGGGAAAAGAGAGAGTTCGGATGGGACAGAGCTGGTAAAAGAGAGATGGGATGGGACAGAGCTGGGAAAAGAGAGAGATGGGATGGGATAGAGCTGGGAAAAGAGAGATGCATGGGACAGAGATGGGAAAAGAGAGATGTATGGGACTGTGATGGGAAAAGAGAGAGTTGGGATGGGACAGAGCTGGTAAAAGAGAGATGGGATGGGACAGAGCTGGAAAAAGAGAGAGATGAGATGGGACAGAGCTGGGAAAAGAGGGAGATGGGATGGGACAGAGATGGGAAAAGAGAGAGATGAGATGGGACAGAGCTGGGAAAAGAGGGAGATGGGATGGGACAGTGCTGGGAAAGAGAGAGATGGGATGGGGCAGTGCTGGGAAAAGAGAGATGCATGGGACAGAGCTGGAAAAAGAGAGAGATGAGATTGGACAGAGCTAGGAAAAGAGAGAGAGATGGGATGGGACAGAGCTGGGAAAAGAGAGAGATGGGATGGGACAGAGCTAGGAAAAGAGAGAGATGGGATGGGACAGAGCTGGGAAAAGAGAGAGATGGGATGGGACGGAGCTGGAAAAAGAGAGAGATGGGATGGGACAGAGCTGGGAAAAGAGAGAGATGGGATGGGACAGAGCTAGGAAAAGAGAGAGATGGGATGGGACAGAGCTAGGAAAAGAGAGAGATGGGATGGGACAGAGCTGGGAAAAGAGAGAGATGGGATGGGACAGAGCTGGAAAAAGAGAGAGATGGGATGGGACAGAGCTGGGAAAAGAGAGAGATGGGATGGGACAGAGCTAGGAAAAGAGAGAGATGGGATGGGACAGAGCTAGGAAAAGAGGGAGATGGGATGGGACAGAGCTGGGAAAAGAGAGAGATGGGATGGGACAGAGCTGGGAAAAGAGAGAGATGGGATGGGACAGAGCTGGGAAAAGAGAGAGATGGGATGGGACAGAGCTGGGAAAAGAGAGAGATGGAATGGGACAGAGCTGGGAAAAGAGAGAGATGGGAAGGGACAGAGCTGGGAAAAGAGAGAGATGGGATGGGACAGAGCTGGGAAAAGAGAGAGATGGGATGGGACAGAGCTGGGAAAAGAGAAAGATGGGATGGGACAGAGCTGGGAAAAGAGAGAGATGGGAAGGGACTGAGCTGGGAAAAGAGAGAGATGGGATGGGACGCAGCTGGGAAAAGAGAGAGATGGGATGGGACAGAGCTGGGAAAAGAGAGAGATGGAATGGGACAGAGCTGGGAAAAGAGAGATGTATGGGATGGGACAGAGCTGGGAAAAGAGAGACGGGATGGGACAGAGCTGGGAAAAGAGAGAGAGATGGGATGGGACAGAGCTGGAAAAGAGAGAGAAGGGAGGGGAAAGAGCTGAGAACAGAGAGAGATGGGATGGGACAGAGATGGAAAAAGAGAGATGGATGGGACAGAGCTGGGAAAAGAGATATGGGATGGGACAGAGCTGGGAAAAGAGAGAGATGGGATGGGACAGAGCTGGAAAAAGAGAGATGGGATGGGACAGAGCTGGGAAAAGAGAGACGGGATGGGACAGAGCTGTGAAAAGAGAGAGAGATGGGATGGTACCGAGCTGGGAAAAGGGAGAGATGGGATGGGACAGGGCTGGGAAAAGAGAGATGGATGGGACAGAGCTGGGAAAAGAGAGAGATGGGATGGGACAGAGCTAGGAAAAGAGAGAGATGGGATGTGACAGAGCTGGGAAAAGAGAGAGATGGGATGGGACAGAGCTAGGAAAAGAGAGAGATGGGATGGGACAGAGCTGGGAAAAGAGAGAGATGGGATGGGACAGAGCTGGGAAAAGAGAGAGATGGGAAGGGACAGAGCTGGGAAAAGAGAGAGATGGGATGGGACAGAGCTGGGAAAAGAGAGAGATGGGATGTGACAGAGCTAGGAAAAGAGAGAGATGGGAAGGGACAGAGCTGGGAAAAGAGAGAGATGGGATGGGACAGAGCTGGGAAAAGAGAGAGATGGGATGGGACAGAGCTGGGAAAAGAGAGAGATGGGATGGGACAGAGCTAGGAAAAGAGAGAGATGGGATGGGACAGAGCTGGGAAAATAGAGAGATGGGATGGGACAGAGCTGGGAAAAGAGAGAGATGGGAAGGGACAGAGCTGGGAAAAGAGAGAGATGGGATGGGACAGAGCTGGGAAAAGAGAAAGATGGGATGGGACAGAGCTGGGAAAAGAGAGAGATGGGAAGGGACTGAGCTGGGAAAAGAGAGAGATGGGATGGGACAGAGCAGGGAAAAGAGAGAGATGGAATGGGACAGAGCTGGGAAAAGAGAGATGTATGGGATGGGACAGAGCTGGGAAAAGAGAGAGATGGGATGGGACAGAGCTGGGAAAAGAGAGAGATGGGATGGGACAGAGCTGGGAAAAGAGAGAGATGGGATTGGACAGAGCAGGAATAGAGAGAGATGGGATGGGACAGAGCTGGGAAAAGAGAGTGATGGGATGGGACAGAGCTGGGAAAAGAGAGAGATGGGATGGGACAGAGCTGGGAATAGAGAGAGATGGGATGGGACAGAGCTGGGAAAAGAGAGAGATGGGATGGGACAGAGCAGGAATAGAGAGAGATGGGATGGGAAAGAGCTGGAAAAGAGAGAGAAGGGAGGGGAAAGAGCTGAGAACAGAGAGAGATGGGATGGGACAGAGCTGGGAAAAGAGAGAGATGGGATGGGACAGAGCTGGGAAAAGAGAGAGATGGGATGGGACAGAGCTGGGGAAAGAGAGAGATGGGATGGGACAGAGCTGGAAAAAGAGAGAGATGGGATGGGACAGAGCTGGGAAAAGAGAGAGATGGGATGGGACAGGGCTGGAAAAGAGAGAGATGGGATGGGACAGAGCTGGAAAAAGAGAGAGATGGGATGGGACAGAGCTGGGAAAAGAGAGAGATGGGATGGGACAGAGCTGGGAAAGAGAAAGATGGGATGGGACAGAGATGGGAAAAGAGAGATGTATGGGACTGTGATGGGAAAAGAGAGAGTTCGGATGGGACAGAGCTGGTAAAAGAGAGATGGGATGGGACAGAGCTGGGAAAAGAGAGAGATGGGATGGGACAGAGCTGGGAAAAGAGAGATGCATGGGACAGAGCTGGGAAAAGAGAGAGATGAGATTGGACAGAGCTAGGAAAAGAGAGAGAGATGGGATGGGACAGAGCTGGGAAAAAAGAGAGATGGGATGGGACAGAGCTAGGAAAAGAGAGAGATGGGATAGGACAGAGCTAGGAAAAGAGAGAGAGATGGGATGGGACAGAGCTGGGAAAAGAGAGAGATGGGATGGGACAGAGCTGGGAAAAGAGAGAGATGGGATGGGACAGAGCTGGGAAAAGAGAGAGATGGGATGGGACAGAGCTGGGAAAAGAGAGAGATGGGATGGGACAGAGCTGGGAAAAGAGAGAGATGGGATGGGACAGAGCTGGGAAAAGAGAGAGATGGGATGGGACAGAGCAGGAATAGAGAGAGATGGGATGGGACAGAGCTGGAAAAGAGAGAGAAGGGAGGGGAAAGAGCTGAGAACAGAGAGAGATGGGATGGGACAGAGCTGGGAAAAGAGAGAGATGGGATGGGACAGAGCTGGAAAAGAGAGAGAAGGGAGGGGAAAGAGCTGAGAACAGAGAGAGATGGGATGGGACAGAGATGGGATGGGACAGAGCTGGGAAAAGAGAGAGATGGGATGGGACAGAGCTGGAAAAAGAGAGAGATGGGATGGGACAGAGTTGGGAAAAGAGAGAGATGGGATGGGGCAGAGCTGGGAAAAGAGAGAGATGGGATGGGACAAAGCTGGGAAAAGAGAGAGATGGGATGGGACAGAGCTGGGAAAAGAGAGAGATGGGATGGGACAGAGCTGGGAAAAGAGAGAGATGGGATGGGACAGAGCTGGGAAAAGAGAGAGATGGATGGGACAGAGCAGGAAAAGAGAGAGATGGGATGGGACAGAGCTGGGGAAAGAGAGAGATGGGATGGGACAAAGCTGGAAAAGAGAGAGATGGGATGGGGCAGAGCTAGGAAAAGAGAGAGATGGGATGGGACAGAGCTGGAAAAAGAGAGAGATGGGATGGGACAGAGCTGGGGAAAGAGAGAGATGGGATGGGACAAAGCTGGAAAAGAGAGAGATTGGATGGGGCAGAGCTAGGAAAAGAGAGAGATGGGATGGGACAGAGCTGGAAAAAGAGAGAGATGGGATGGGGCAGAGCTGGGAAAAGAGAGATGGGAAAATAGAAACACAGAGAAAAGAGAAAATCACCATTCCATGTAATCAGAACAGAGCAGATATACACAACGGCCCAGCAATAGAAGTGACTCCGGGGCCCAGCAATAGAAGTGACTCCAGGGCCCAGCAATAGAAGTGACTCCGGGGCCCAGCAATAGAAGTGACTCCGGGGCCCAGCAATAGAAGTGACTCTGGGGCCCAGCAATAGAAGTGACTCCAGGGCCCAGCAATAGAAGTGACTCCAGGGCCCAGCAATAGAAGTGACTCCGGGGCCCAGAAATAGAAATGATTCCGGGGCCCAGAAATAGAAGTGACTCCAGGGCCCAGCAATAGAAGTGACTCCGGGGCCCAGCAATAGAAGTGACTCCGGGGCCCAGCAATAGAAATGATTCCGGGGCCCAGAAACAGAAGTGACTCCAGGGCCCAGCAATAGAAGTGACTCCAGGGCCCAGCAATAGAAGTGACTCCAGGGCCCAGCAATTGAAGTTACTCCGGGGCCTAGCAATAGAAGTGACTCCAGGGCCCAGCAATAGAAGTGACTCCAGGGCTCAGCAATAGAAGTGACTCCAGGGCCCAGCAATAGAAGTGACTCCAGGGCCCAGCAATAGAAGTGACTCCAGGGCCCAGCAATAGAAGTGACTCCAGGGCCCAGCAATAGAAGTGACTCCAGGGCCCAGCAATAGAAGTGACTCCAGGGCCAGGCAATAGAAGTGACTCCGGGGCCCAGCAACAGAAGTGACTTCAGGGCCCAGCAATAGAAGTGACCCCGGGGCCCAGCAATAAAAGTATATCATTTCAGGTGACCCACGTCCCTCACCTATTATTTCAGGTGACCCACGCCCCTCACTTATCATTTCAGGTGACCCACACCCCCCACCTATCATTTCAGCTGACCCACACCCCTCACCTATCATTTCAGGTGACCCAAGTCCCTCACCTATCATTTCTGGTGACCCACGCCCCTTACCTATCATTTCAGGTGACCCAAGTCCCTCACCTATCATTTCAGGTGACCCACGTCCCTCACCTATCGCTCCACTGGCCTTTGCCCCCACCTATCGCTGACAGACCCACACCCCTCAGCTAAACCCCCAACCAACCACTAACCCAAACCCCTCACCTATTCCTCTACAGCTCCACGCCCCTGTCCTACAGCTATTGGTGACCCACATCCCTCACTAATCCTTTTTCTGCCCCTCACCCCTCACATAACCCTAAAACTGGTCCTGCCTACAGACCCTGGTCCGGAGCTGCACCCTGCCCCCCTCCTCAGTCTCACTGCAGTAAGCTCTGCCCCCAGGAGCGCAGCCAAACCCATTACCCACCTCCAGGGGCTTAAATCGGAAGTTCTTCCCACAACTGACCTTCCGGATGATACAATCTGCCATCACCTTCTGCTCATACAGAGAGTGCGGGGTGCTGCAGGGATGGGGGACAGGAAGCAGGGTGCACAGTCCCAATAAATAACGGTGATCACAGATGCATTGAGCAGTGATCAGTGTGGTGCAGGTGAGTATCGGGTGCCCCCCCGCGCTCTCATTATTCCGGGGTCAGGCGCGAGGAGAAGGCAAAGTGGCGGCACCAGCTGTTCCGGTGATAAAATCTGCAGCGCACAAACTTTCATTAAGGCGGCCTCATAAAACGCAGAGAAATTGCTGAAGCGGTAACCTGCTCGCTTTACTGCCAGCGGTAAATCTGCCGCCCGCCCGCTAGCGAGCCATCCCAGAAGGTCGCACTAACCTTTCCCCCAGTGCCTCAGCCCCAATCCTCACAAAGCCGGGCCCCCTCCCCACAATATCCCAACCGGGCCAGGCCCCCTCCCCACAATATCCCAACCGGGCCAGGCCCCCTCCCCACAATATCACGGCCGGGCCCCCTTCCCCACAATATCACAACCAGGTCGGGTCCCCCTCCCCGCAATATCAAAACTGAGCCGGGCCCTCTCCCCACAATATCACAACCGGGCCGGACCCCCTCCCCACCATATCACAACCGGGCCGAGCCCCCTCCTCACAAGGCCGGGCCCCCTCCTCACAATATCACAATTGGGCCGGGCCCTTTCCCACATTATCACAACCGGGCCGGGCCCCCTCCCCACAATATCACAACCAGGTCGGGTCCCCCTCCCCACAATATCACAACTGGGCCAGGCCCCCTCCCCACAATATCACAACCGGGCCGGGCCCCCTACTCACAAAGCCGGGCCCCCTCCTCACAGTATCACAATTGGGCAGGGCCCCCTCCCCACAATATCACAACTGGGCCAGGCCCCCTCCCCACAATATCACAACCAGGTCAGGTCCCCCTCCCCACAATATCACAACTGGGCCGGGCCCCCTCCCCACAATATCACAACCGGGCCGGGCCCCCTCCCCACAAAATCACAACCGGGCCGGGCCCCCTCCCCACAATATCACAACCAGGTCGGGTCCCCCTCCCCGCAATATCACAACTGGGCCAGGCCCCCTCCCCACAATATCACAACCGGGCCGGGCCCCCTACTCACAAAGCCGGGCCCCCTCCTCACAGTATCACGACCGGGCCAGGCCCCCTCGCCACAATATCACAACCGGGCCGGGCCCCCTCGCCACAATATCACAACCAGGCCGGGCCCCCTCCCCACAATATCACAACTGGGCCGGGCCCCCTCCCCACAAAATCACAACCGGGCTGGGCCCCCTCCCCACAATATCACAACCAGGTCGGGTCCCCCTCCCCGCAATATCACAACTGGGCCAGGCCCCCTCCCCACAATATCACAACCGGGCCGGGCCCCCTACTCACAAAGCCGGGCCCCCTCCTCACAGTATCACAATTGGGCCGGGCCCCCTCGCCACAATATCACAACCGGGCCGGGCCCCCTCCCCACAATATCACAACCGGGCCGGGCCCCCTCCCCACAATGTCACAACCGGGCCGGGCCCCTTCCCCACAATATCACAACCAGGCCGGGCCCCCTCCCCACAATATCACAACTGGGCCAGGCCCCCTCCCCACAATATCACAACCGGGCCGGACCCCCTCCCCACCATATAACAACTGGGCCGGGCCCCCTACTCACAGAGCCGGGCCCCCTCCTCACAATATCACAATTGGGTCGGGCCCCTCCCCACAGTATCATAATTGGGCCGGGCCCCTCCCCACAGTATCACAACCGGGCCGGGCCCCCTCCCCACAATATCACAATCGGGCCGGGCCCGCTCCCCACAATATCACAACCAGGTCAGGGCCCCCCTCCCCACAATATCACAACTGGGCCGGGCCCCTCCCCACAATATCACAACCAGGCCGGGCCCCCTCCCCACGATATCACAACCGGACCGAGCCCCTTCCCCACAATATCACAACTGGGCGGGTCCCCCTCCCCACAATATCACAACTGGGCCAGGCCCCCTCCCCACAATATCACAACCGGGCCGGGCCCCCTCCTCACAAAGCCGGGCCCCCTCCTCACAATATAACAATTGTGCCTCTGTGGCCCTCGAGCTCTTTCCTGACCCTCTGTGGCCCCTTTAGCTCTTTCTTGGCCCTCTGTGGTCCCTCTAGCTCACTCTCAGCCCTCTGTGGCCCCGTTCTAGCTCATTCTCGGCCTTCTGTAGCCCCTCTAGCTCATTCTCGGCCCTCTGTGGAAGCTCTAGCTCGTTCTTGGCCCTCTCTAGCTCTTACTTGGCCACTTTCAGCTCATTATTGGCCCTCTGTGGCCCCTCTAGCTCTTTCTTGGCCCTTTTGGCTCATTCTTGGCCCTCTGGCTCATTCTTGGCCCTCTGTGGCCCCTCCCTAGCTCTTTCTTGGCCCTCTGTGGCCCCTCTAGCTCTTTCTTGGCCCCTTTCGGCTCATGCTTGGCCCTCTGTGGCCCCTCTCTAGCTTATTCTTGGCCCCTTTTGCCTCCTTCTTGGCCCCCTCTCTAGCTTTTTCTTGGCCCTCTGTGGCCCTCGAGCTCTTTCCTGACCCTCTGTGGCCCCTTTAGCTCTTTCTTGGCCCTCTGTGGCCCCTCTCTAGCTCTTTCCTGACCCCTTTTGGCTCATTCTTGGCCCTCTGTGGCCCCTCTAGCTCTTTCTTTGCCCCTTTTGGCTCATTCTTGGCCCTCTGCGCCCCCTCCCTAGCTCTTTCTTGGCCCTATGTGGCCCCTCTAGCTCTTTCTTGGCCCCTTTTGGTTCATTCTTGGCCCTCTGTGGCCCCTCTCTAGCTCTTTCTTGGCCCTCTGTGGCCCTCGAGCTCTTTCCTGACCCTCTGTGGCCCCTTTAGCTCTTTCTTGGCCCTCTGTGGTCCCTCTAGCTCACTCTCAGCCCTCTGTGGCCCCGCTCTAGCTCATTCTCGGCCTTCTGTAGCCCCTCTAGCTCATTCTCGGCCCTCTGTGGAACCTCTAGCTCGTTCTTGGCCCTCTCTAGCTCTTACTTTGCCACTTTCCGCTCATTATTGGCCCTCTGTGAACCCTCTAGCTCTTTATTGGCCCCTTTTGGCTCATTCTTGGCCCTCTGGCTCATTCTTGGCCCTCTGTGGCCCCTCCCTAGCTCTTTCTTGGCCCCTTGTGGCCCTCTAGCTCTTTCTTGGCTCTCTGTGGCCCCTCTCTAGCTTTTTCTTGTCACTCTGTGGCCTCTCTCTAGCTTTTTATTGGCCCCCTGTGGCCCCTCTAGCTCTTTCTTGGCTCTCTGTGGCCCCTGTGTAGCTCTTTCTTGGCCCTCTGTGGCCCCTCTCTAGCTTATTCTTGGCCCCTTTTGCCTCCTTCTTGGCCCCCTGTGGCCCCTCTCTAGCTTTTTCTTGGCCCTCTGTGGCCCCTCTCTAGCTCTTTATGGCCCTCTGTGGCCCCTCTCTAGCTCTTTCTTGGCCCTCTGTGGCCCCTCTCTAGCTCTTTCTTGGTCCTCTGCGGCCCCCCTCTGACTCTTCTTGCAGTGACTGATGGGAGCACGTCTGTGGCTGCCTCCTTGGAGGGGCAATTAGCTTGGTGTTGCCATGACAACGGGGAGGAGGGGAGGAGCCAGCGACACAGGCATAAATACATGGGCTGTATATGACCCCTCCCCTTTTTGGCAACACTGTGCTGTGATTGGTGCCTGGCAGAGGCTGGGGAGGGGCAGTTAGGGTGTGGCACAGCCCCATAGGGGTGATAAGGGCAAATGCGATCCTTCATGCGCCGTTTCTAGCACAGAGCGTGATCAGATCGTCGGGCAGCAGAGAGGCTTCTGGGTAATGGCCGACTATGAATGCTTCAATTTTCCCGCCCCCGCGCCCTAATCTGCTGTCTTGCCTTCCATTGGCCGCCAATCTGCGGCCGCTCGCTCTCATTGTGGCGGCGGAAAAGGTATTAGGAGAAAATTCATGGCGAGAGGCGATACGCTTCACAGGGGCCACGCCGCATCTCCCGGCACAAAGATATCTCCCACCGCAGAGCTTCCGCGCACAATGGATGCCGCACACCTGCACCGGCGTCACGGGATGCTCCGATCCCCAATGTGCTACTGATAAGACGGGGGATAGGGAACAGATTCTTCCGGAAAATACATTCAGGAGACTCTACCGGAACCATCCAGAGCGGAGGACGGTCAGGGATGCCCCCTGGTGGTGGAGAGGTGCCCTGATGATGCCGCTGCGATACGCGTGGGGACACCGAGGGATCCAGCAATGACTGATACAATACAGAAGTGAGTATCCACAATATATATTGCTGCCCTGACAAAGCTGCTGCGATATGCGTGTGGACACCGAGAGATTGAGCAATGAGTGATACAATACAGAAGTGTGTACCCACAATATATAGAGCTGTCCTGTCGAAGCTGTTGCGATACGTGTGGGGACACTAACACAGGGGCCATCCACCAGTATTGGATAGCTGTTATCTCACCCTATAGACTAAGCCGCACACACATTATGTAGAATAATTAATCAAGGTTTATTTCGCCAAGGACACATCATATAACATGACAAACAGTAACCACATCTAAACACAATAAAATGTGTATACAAATATATACACAGACCAAGGAGCAGGCCCTGCAGATGGACTTTATGGGACTACCAATCACTAATTCACTTAATGTAACAATAGGTTCAAAGTATGCCAGGTTTAAGAGGTACAACTGTCTGCAGTGCAAATAAGCATATACTCAGGGGCGGGCTGGCCATAGGGCATACCGGGGCAAAATCCCGGTAGGCCGGTGCCAGGGAGGGCCGAAAGTCGCAGTGTTCCTTGTAAGATGCGCGGGAGCGCGGCCGCGCACGTTGTGCAGCTGTCATTTTTTTTTTTTTTACATTGGTGGCTCAGTGGAACCAAAAACTCCTCTCCTGTTTCCCCTACTGCGGAGGACAGCCCAGAGCACAGCACAGCAGAGGCCAGCACTTCCGTTTCCTGTCATGCTGGCCGGCCAGCGCGGGGAGAGGATGACGTGAGTGATCAAACGAGAGAAAGAGTGATTGATGGCTGGAGCAGAGGTCAGTGAGTGGGGAGGGGGGAGAGAGAGAGAGAGAGAGAGTCTGAGTCTGAGTCTGAGTGTGTGTGTTGCAGCCATAGCCCGAGGAGAGGAAGGGGGGAGGGAGGGAGAGAGAGAGATGTGTGTGTGTCTCACCCACGAGGACAAGTTAGCAGCCTGCAGACACCATGAAGGAGAGAAGAACTCAACAACAGAAAGGATTCTCCAACTTGGCAGTGAAGTGGCTCCAGGTGAGTCCATGCTGTTGCTGTACTGTGTTCCAATAAACCTCAAACTAAATGCTAATACTAATTAATGGTGCAATGTTTTTCTCTTAAAGTGGACCAACACCCAGGATTTTGACTATCCTGGGTCTTGGTCCACTTCGGTGGGGCACCCCCGATCGGGGTGCCCCGCTGTGTGAAACCCCCCCTAACCCCCCGAAAAACTCACCTCTCCCCGCTCCCAGCGCCGACGTACAAGGGAAGATCTTGAACGTCTAAGCGGCGGCGGCCGCCGCCGCCTCCCTCGCGTCACTTTGAACGCGCGCCCCCGCGCCGGCCATTCGCAGATGGCCGGCGCGGAGGCGCGCACGCCTACAGGGGCGCGAGGGAGGCGGCGGCGGCCGGCCGCCGCCGAAGATAAGGTAGGTGAGTTGGGGTGTTTGGGGGGGGGGTTTCACCCCGCGGGACATCCCGATCTCGGATGTCCCGCGGGGTGGGGGGTGATCGGCCCGGGAATCTTATAGATTCCCGGGCCGATCACCCGTGGGTGTTGGTCCACTTTAACCCACCCTGCCCTGCCCATCTACCCACCTGCTCTGCCCATCTACCCACCTGCTCACTCACCCACCTACTAATCCAACTGCCTAATCCACCCACCTTTCTATATACCTGCCACTCACCTACCTACCTACCCAGACCCTGGGCCATCAGCAGACTCGAGTGTTGTGCAGGCGGAATCAGCGGATTCTGACGTGGAGGTGGCAGTCACCCACCCACTTACCTACCTGCCTGACCACCTGCCCACTCGCACATCTAAATACCCACCAACCAACCCTCCTGTCAACCCGCCCCCTTTATACCCTAATAGAGTGTAAGCTCTTCTCCCTCTGTATCCTCCCTTATACCCTAATAGAGTGTAAGCTCTTCTCCCTCTGTATCCTCCCTTATACCCTAATAGAGTGTAAGCTCTTCTCCCTCTGTATCCCCCCTTATACCCTAATAGAGTGTAAGCTCTTCTCCCTCTGTATCCTCCCTTATACCCTAAAAGAGTGTAAGCTCTTCTCCCTCTGTATCCTCCCTTATACCCTAATAGAGTGTAAGCTCTTCTCCCTCTGTATCCTCCCTTATACCCTAATAGAGTGTAAGCTCTTCTCCTGTATCCTCCCTTATACCCTAATAGAGTGTAAGCTCTTCTCCTCCTGTATCCTCCCTTATACCCTAATAGAGTGTAAGCTCTTCTCCCTCTGTATCCTCCCTTATACCCTAATAGAGTGTAAGCTCTTCTCCCTCTGTATCCTCCCTTATACCCTAATAGAGTGTAAGCTCTTCTCCCCCTGTATCCTCCCTTATACCCTAAAAGAGTGTAAGCTCTTCTCCCTCTGTATCCTCCCTTATACCCTAATAGAGTGTAAGCTCTTCTCCCTCTGTATCCTCCCTTATACCCTAATAGAGTGTAAGCTCTTCTCCCCCTGTATCCTCCCTTATACCCTAATAGAGTGTAAGCTCTTCTCCTTCTGTATCCTCCCTTATACCCTAATAGAGTGTAAGCTCTTCTCCTCCTGTATCCTCCCTTATACCCTAATAGAGTGTAAGCTCTTCTCCCTCTGTATCCTCCCTTATACCCTAATAGAGTGTAAGCTCTTCTCCCTCTGTATCCTCCCTTATACCCTAATAGAGTGTAAGCTCTTCTCCCTCTGTATCCTCCCTTATACCCTAATAGAGTGTAAGCTCTTCTCCTGTATCCTCCCTTATACCCTAATAGAGTGTAAGCTCTTCTCCTCCTGTATCCTCCCTTATACCCTAATAGAGTGTAAGCTCTTCTCCTCCTGTATCCTCCCTTATACCCTAATAGAGTGTAAGCTCTTCTCCCCCTGTATCCTCCCTTATACCCTAATAGAGTGTAAGCTCTTCTCCTCCTGTATCCTCCCTTATACCCTAATAGAGTGTAAGCTCTTCTCCCCCTGTATCCTCCCTTATACCCTAATAGAGTGTAAGCTCTTCTCCTGTATCCTCCCTTATACCCTAATAGAGTGTAAGCTCTTCTCCTCCTGTATCCTCCCTTATACCCTAATAGAGTGTAAGCTCTTCTCCCTCTGTATCCTCCCTTATACCCTAATAGAGTGTAAGCTCTTCTCCTTCTGTATCCTCCCTTATACCCTAATAGAGTGTAAGCTCTTCTCCTCCTGTATCCTCCCTTATACCCTAATAGAGTGTAATAGAATAGGGCGGCAGCAGGGGTATTAAAAAAGTTTGCTTTCAGCATTTGCATTGCACCAGTATTGTTATGGGGCCCCAGCAGCATGGACACTGCTGTTTTATGGGGGATTTTTTTGTACAGTTTTTACAGTTTGTGGTTGTTGATTTTCTTTTCCTTGAGTACCCCCCCTGCCCGCACATGGTATGACCCAGTATCTATTGAGGACGCACAGCGGCCAGGGGAGCTGGACTGTGGTGTAGCAATGTATTGTATAGACAGATGCAAGCTTCTTTACATGGCCCCTCCCTGACATCCTGATTTTGGATGCCCCATTGTGTCAAATTCCCAGTAAAAATACCTGGCCGCTAATCAAACAACACATGTGTGGTTCAAACATGTGTCTGCACCAGCTAGAGGCTGGTGGGATGTGGCTGGCAGCCTGCTTGGCTCCATCCAGCCCTTAGCAAGGAGAACCCATGCATGAGCCAGTGGATCGCTGGTCAGGTAAGTTTTACTGGTGATCTGAGGGGGTTGCACAAAATGGGGCATCCCAAATCAGGGCGCCCCACAGAAAAGGACCAAAACTCTTTGAAGTGGACCAAAACCCAGGATTTTGACTATCCTAAGCCAGCGTCCTAAGTGCAGTGGCGCATGCGTGAGCCGCAGCCGCATCCCCAGCTACCCTCAAACGGGGAACGTGCCCGCACCGGCCATTCACAAATGCCTGGCGTGGGCATGCGCCCTGCTAGAGGGATAGCCGGGATGCGGCCGTGGCACCCGCATGTGTTGTTGGACCGGAAAGTAAGGTAAGTGTAGCAGGTAACATGGGGAGTTTCACACAGTGGGACATCCCGATTTTGGATGCCCGGGTGGAGGTCCCGGGCTGATCCCGCTCAGATATATATATATATATATGTGGCGTTGACTCACTTTACCGGGCCGAGCACAGTACAGAAGGGCCAGTCTGACCAAAAAGTCCAGGGCCGTTTTTTGGTCCCAGTCCGCCCCTGCATATACTCAATGGTATATGTAGTTGAAAATGACCACATAGATTGTGAATAAGGAGATTAGTACTAAATAGGTGAAAGAGACCCCAAACGGAATACTAGAACAAAAAGTGCAAGTGCAAAGGGTGACCAGAAAGTGCTATTAAGAGTTAGACCAATACACCATGGCATGTATAGTAAACAAAACTAACCAAAACAAGGCAAAATTAAGCATAATACTGTCACCAATTAATGGGTCCCAGTCCTCTGCAGACGCCCCTTCAAAAACACTGACCCGTTGCGTGAGAGATCACTTCCTCAGGGTGCTACGTGTGGGGACACAGAGGGATCGAGCAATGAGTGATACAATACAGAAGTGTGTAACAACGATATATAGTGCTGTCCTGACGTAGCTGCTGTGATACGCGCGGGGACACCGAGGGATCGAGCTATGAGTGATACAATACAGAAGTGTGTAACAACGATATATAGTGCTGTCCTGACGTAGCTGCTGTGATACGCGCGGGGACACCGAGGGATCGAGCAATGAGTGATACAATACAGAAGTGTGTACCCACAATATATAGTGATGCCCTGACTAAGCTGCTGCTATGTGCGTGGCGACATCGAGGGATCGAGCAATGACTGATACAATACAGTAGTGTGAGGCCACAATATATAGTGCTGCCCTGATGAAGCTGCTGCGATACGTGTGGGGACACCGAGGGATCGAGCAATGAGTGATACAATACAGAAGTGTGTACCAACGATATATAGTGCTGTCCTGACGAAGCTGCTGTGATACGTGTGGGGACACCGAGGGATCGAGCAATGAGTGATACAATACAGAAGTGTGTACCCACAATATATAGTGCTGCCCTGATGAAGCTGCTGCGATATGCGTGGCGACATTGAGGGATCGAGCAATGACTGATACAATACAGTAGCGTGAGGCCACAATATATAGTGCTGCCCTGACGAAGCTGCTGCGATAAGCGTGGGGAAACCGAGAGATCGAGCAATGAGTGATACAATACAGAAGTGTGTACCAACGATATATAGTGCTGCCCTGACCAAGCTGCTGTGATACGCGTGGGGAGCAATGAGTGATACAATACAGAAGTGTGTACCCACAATATATAGTGCTGCCCTGACGAAGCTGCTGCGATATGCGTGGCAACACCAAGGGATCAATCAATGAGTAATACAATACAGAGCCGTGTACCCACAATATATAGTGCTGCCCTGAGGAAGCTGCTGCGATATGCGTGGCGACATCGAGGGAACGAGCAATGACTGAAACAATACAGTAGTGTGAGGCAACAATATATAGTGCTGCCCTGACGAAGCTGCTGCGATAAGCGTGGGGACACCGAGAGATCGAGCAATGAGTGATACAATACAGAAGTGTGTACCCCCAATCTATAGAGCTGCCCTGACGAAGCTGCTGCAATACGTGTGGGGACACCGAGGGATCAAGCAATAAGTGATACAATACAGAAGTGTGTACCCCCAATCTATAGTGCTGCACTGACGAAGCTGCTGCTATACGTGTGGGGACACCGAGGGATCGAGCAATAAGTGATACAATACAGAAGTGTGTACCCCCAATCTATAGTGCTGCCCTGACAAAGCTGCTGCCATACGTGTGGGGACACCGAGGGATCGAGCAATGAGTGATACACTACAGAAGTGTGAGGCCCCAATATATAGAGCTGCCCTGACGAAGCTGCTGCGATACGTGTGGGGACACCTAGGGATCGAGCAATGAGTGATACAATACAGAAGTGTGTACCCACAATATATAGTGCTGCCCTGACGACGCTGCTGCAATACATGTGGGGACACCGAGGGATCGAGCAATGAGTGATACAATACAGAAGTGTGAGGCCACAATCTATAGAGCTGCCCTGACGAAGCTGCTGCGATACGTGTGGGGACACCGAGGGATCGAGCAATGAGTGATACAATACAGAAGTGTGTACCCACAATCTATAGTGCTGCACTGACAAAGCTGCTCCCATACGTGTGGGGACACCAAGGGATCGAGCAATGAGTGATACACTACAGAAGTGTGAGGCCCCAATATATAGAACTGCCCTGACGAAGCTGCTGCAATACGTGTGGGGACACCGAGGGATCGAGCAATAAGTGATACAATACAGAAGTGTGAGGCCCCAATATATAGAGCCGCCCTGACAAAGCTGCTATGATAAGTGTTGGGACACCGAGGGATCGAGCAATGAGTGATACAATACAGAAGTGTGTACCCACAATATATAGTGCTGCTCTGACGAAGCTGCTGCGATACGTGTGGGGACACCGAGGGATCGAGCAATAAGTGATACAATACAGAAGTGTGAGGCCACAATATATTGTGCTGCCCTGACGAAGCTGCTGCGATACGTGTGGGAGGGAGTGCACATCCTGACACACCTGACTCAGGGCTTCAGGCTGACAAACTGCCTGGCAGTGAAAGGGTTAACAGATAGTAGATGTGTCCGTGTTCCCAGAGGACATACCCAAATGTGGACCCAAACTGGCTGGCAGTGAAAGGGTTAACAGATAGTAGATGTGTCCATGTTCCCAAAGGACATACCCAAATGTGGACCCAAACTGGCTGGCAGCGAAAGGGTTAACAGATAGTAGATGTGTCCGTGTTCCCAGAGTTCATTGCCAAATGTGGACCCAAACTGTCTGGCAGTGAAAGGGTTAACAGATAGTAGATGTGTCCGTGTTCCCAGAGGACATACCCAAATGCGGACCCAAACTGGCTGGCAGCGAAAGAGGACATACCCAAATGTGGACCCAAACTGGCTGGCAGTGAAAGGGTTAACAGATAGTAGATGTGTCCGTGTTCCCAGAGGACATACCCAAATGTGGACCCAAACTGGCTGGTAGTGAAAGGGTTAATAGACAGTAGACGTGTCCATGTTCCCAGAGGACATACCCAAATGTGGACCCAAACTGTCTGGCAGTGAAAGGGTTAACAGATAGTAGATGTGTCCGTGTTCCCAAAGGACTTACTCAAATGTGGACCCAAACTGGCTGGTAGTGAAAGGGTTAATAGACAGTAGACGTGTCCGTGTTCCCAGAGGACATACCCAAATGCGGACCCAAACTGGCTGGCAGTGAAAGGGTTAACAGATAGTAGATGTGTCCGTGTTCCCAAAGGACATACCCAAATGCGGACCCAAACTGGCTGGCAGCGAAAGAGGACATACCCAAATGCGGACCCAAACTGGCTGGCAGTGAAAGGGTTAACAGATAGTAGATGTGTCCGTGTTCCTAAAGGACATACCTAAATGTGGACCCAAACTGGCTGGCAGCGAAAGGCTAACAGATAGTAGATGTGTCCGTGTTCCCAAAGGACATACCCAAATGTGGACCCAAACTGGCTGGCAGCGAAAGAGTTAACAGATAGTAGATGTGTCCGTGTCCCCAGAGGACATACCCAAATGTGGACCCAAACTGGCTGGCAGCGAAAGAGGACATACCCAAATGTGGACCCAAAGTGGCTGGCAGTGAAAGGGTTAACAGATAGTAGATGTGTCCGTGTTCCCAGAGGACATACCCAAATGTGGACCCAAACTGGCTGGTAGTGAAAGGGTTAACATGTGTCCGTGTTCCCAAAGGACATACCCAAATGTGGACCCAAACTGGCTGGCAGCGAAAGAGGACATACCCAAATGTGGACCCAAACTGGCCGGCAGTGAAAGGGTTAACAGATAGTAGATGTGTCCGTGTTCCTAGAGGACATACCCAAATGTGGACCCAAACTGGCTGGCAGTGAAAGGGTTAACATGTGTCCGTGTTCCCAAAGGACATACCCAAATGTGGACCCAAACTGGCTGGCAGCGAAAGAGGACATACCCAAATGTGGACCCAAACTGGCCGGCAGTGAAAGGGTTAACAGATAGTAGATGTGTCCGTGTTCCTAGAGGACATACCCAAATGTGGACCCAAACTGGCTGGCAGCGAAAGAGGACATACCCAAATGCGGACCCAAACTGGCTGGCAGCGAAAGAGGACATACCCAAATGCGGACCCAAACTGGCTGGCAGTGAAAGGGTTAACAGATAGTAGATGTGTCCGTGTCCCCAGAGGACATACCCAAATGTGGACCCAAACTGGCTGGCAGCGAAAGGGTTAACAGATAGTAGATGTGTCCATGTCCCCAGAGGACATACCCAAATGTGGACCCAAACTGGCTGGCAGCGAAAGGGTTAACAGATAGTAGATGGGTCCATGTCCCCAGAGGACATACCCAAATGTGGACCCAAACTGGCTGGCAGCGGAAGGGTTAACAGATAGTAGATGTGTCCGTGTCCCCAGAGGACATACCCAAATGTGGACCCAAACTGGCTGGCAGTGAAAGCGTTAACAGATAGTAGATGTGTCCGTGTTCCCAAAGGACATACCCAAATGTGGACCCAAACTGGCTGGCAGCGAAAGAGGACATACCCAAATGTGGACCCAAACTGGCTGGCAGTGAAAGGGTTAACAGATAGTAGATGTGTCCGTGTTCCCAAAGGACATACCCAAATGTGGACCCAAACTGGCTGGCAGTGAAAGGGTTAACATGTGTCCGTGTTCCCAAAGGACATACCCAAATGTGGACCCAAACTGGCTGGCAGAAGGGTTAACAGATAGTAGATGTGTCCGTGTTCCCAAAGGACATACCCAAATGTGGACCCAAACTGGCCGGCAGAAGGGTTAACAGATAGTAGATGTGTCCGTGTTCCCAAAGGACATACCCAAAAGTGGACCCAAACTGGCTGGTAGTGAAAGGGTTAATAGACAGAAGACATGTCCGTGTTCCCAGAGGACATACCCAAATGCGGACCCAAACTGGCTGGCAGTGAAAGGGTTAACAGATAGTAGATGTGTCCGTGTTCCCAGAGGACTTACCCAAATGCGGACCCAAACTGGCTGGCAGTGAAAGGGTTAACAGATAGTAGATGTGTCCGTGTTCCCAGAGGACTTACCCAAATGTGGACCCAAACTGGCTGGTAGTGAAAGGGTTAATAGACAGAAGACGTGTCCGTGTTCCCAGAGGACATACCCAAATGCGGACCCAAACTGGCTGGCAGTGAAAGGGTTAACAGATAGTAGATGTGTCCGTGTTCCCAAAGGACATACCCAAATGTGGACCCAAACTGGCTGGTAGTGAAAGGGTTAATAGACAGTAGACGTGTCCATGTTCCCAGAGGACATACCCAAATGCGGACCCAAACTGGCTGGCAGTGAAAGGGTTAACAGATAGTAGATGTGTCCGTGTTCCCAAAGGACATACCCAAATGTGGACCCAAACTGGCTGGCAGCGAAAGAGGACATACCCAAATGTGGACCCAAACTGGCTGGCAGTGAAAGGGTTAACAGATAGTAGATGTGTCCGTGTTCCCAAAGGACATACCCAAATGTGGACCCAAACTGGCTGGCAGCGAAAGAGGACATACCCAAATGTGGACCCAAACTGGCTGGCAGTGAAAGGGTTAACAGATAGTAGATGTGTCCGTGTTCCCAAAGGACATACCCAAATGTGGACCCAAACTGGCTGGCAGCGAAAGAGGACATACCCAAATGTGGACCCAAACTGGCTGGCAGTGAAAGGGTTAACAGATAGTAGATGTGTCCGTGTTCCCAAAGGACATACCCAAATGTGGACCCAAACTGGCTGGCAGTGAAAGGGTTAACAGATAGTAGATGTGTCCGTGTTCCCAAAGGACATACCCAAATGTGGACCCAAACTGGCTGGCAGCGAAAGAGGACATACCCAAATGTGGACCCAAACTGGCTGGCAGTGAAAGGGTTAACAGATAGTAGATGTGTCCGTGTTCCCAAAGGACATACCCAAATGTGGACCCAAACTTGCTGGCAGAAGGGTTAACAGATAGTAGACGTGTCCGTGTTCCCAAAGGACATACCCAAATGTGGACCCAAACTGGCTGGCAGCGAAAGGGTTAACAGATAGTAGATGTGTCCGTGTTCCCAAAGGACATACCCAAATGTGGACCCAAACTGGCTGGCAGTGAAAGAGGACATACCCAAATGTGGACCCAAACTGGCTGGCAGCGAAAGAGGACATACCCAAATGTGGACCCAAACTGGCTGGCAGCGAAAGGGTTAACAGATAGTAGATGTGTCCGTGTCCCCAGAGGACATACCCAAATGTGGACCCAAACTGGCTGGCAGCGAAAGAGGACATACCCAAATGTGGACCCAAACTGGCTGGCAGTGAAAGGGTTAACAGATAGTAGATGTGTCCGTGTTCCCAAAGGACATACCCAAATGTGGACCCAAACTGGCTGGTAGTGAAAGGGTTGATAGACAGTAGACGTGTCCGTGTTCCCAGAGGACATACCCAAATGTGGACCCAAACTGGCTGGCAGAAGGGTTAACAGATAGTAGATGTGTCCGTGTTCCCAAAGGACATACCCAAATGTGGACCCAAACTGGCCGGCAGAAGGGTTAACAGATAGTAGATGTGTCCGTGTTCCCAAAGGACATACCCAAATGTGGACCCAAACTGGCTGGTAGTGAAAGGGTTAATAGATAGTAGATGTGTCCGTGTCCCCAGAGGACATACCCAAATGTGGACCCAAACTGGCTGGCAGTGAAAGGGTTAACAGATAGTAGATGTGTCCGTGTTCCCAAAGGACATACCCAAATGTGGACCCAAACTGGCAGGCAGCGAAAGGGTTAACAGATAGTAGATGTGTCCGTGTCCCCAGAGGACATACCCAAATGTGGACCCAAACTGGCTGGCAGCGAAAGAGGACATACCCAAATGTGGACCCAAACTGGCTGGCAGTGAAAGGGTTAACAGATAGTAGATGTGTCCGTGTTCCCAAAGGACATACCCAAATGTGGACCCAAACTGGCTGGCAGCGAAAGGGTTAACAGATAGTAGATGTGTCCGTGTCCCCAGAGGACATACCCAAATGTGGACCCAAACTGGCTGGCAGCGAAAGAGGACATACCCAAATGTGGACCCAAACTGGCTGGCAGTGAAAGGGTTAACAGACAGTAGACGTGTCCGTGTCCCCAGAGGACATACCCAAATGTGGACCCAAACTGGCTGGCAGTGAAAGGGTTAACAGACAGTAGACGTGTCCGTGTTCCCAGAGGACATACCCAAATGCGGACCCAAACTGGCTGGCAGAAGGGTTAACAGATAGTAGATGTGTCCGTGTTCCCAGAGGACATACCCAAATGTGGACCCAAACTGGCTGGCAGCGAAAGAGGACATACCCAAATGCGGACCCAAACTGGCTGGCAGCGAAAGGGTTAACAGATAGTAGATGTGTCCGTGTCCCCAGAGGACATACCCAAATGTGGACCCAAACTGGCTGGCAGCGAAAGGGTTAACAGATAGTAGATGTGTCCGTGTCCCCAGAGGACATACCCAAATGTGGACCCAAACTGGCTGGCAGCGAAAGGGTTAACAGATAGTAGATGTGTCCGTGTCCCCAGAGGACATACCCAAATGTGGACCCAAACTGGCTGGCAGTGAAAGGGTTAACAGATAGTAGATGTGTCCATGTCCCCAGAGGACATACCCAAATGTGGACCCAAACTGGCTGGCAGTGAAAGGGTTAACAGATAGTAGATGTGTCCGTGTTCCTAGAGGACATACCCAAATGTGGACCCAAACTGGCTGGCAGCGAAAGGCTAACAGATAGTAGATGTGTCCGTGTCCCCAGAGGACATACCCAAATGTGGACCCAAACTGGCTGGCAGCGAAAGGCTAACAGATAGTAGATGTGTCCGTGTCCCCAGAGGACATACCCAAATGTGGACCCAAACTGGCTGGCAGTGAAAGGGTTAACAGATAGTAGATGTGTCCGTGTTCCCAAAGGACATACCCAAATGCGGACCCAAACTGGCTGGCAGTGAAAGGGTTAACAGATAATAGACGTGTCCATGTTCCCAAAGGACATACCCAAATGCGGACCCAAACTGGCTGGCAGTGAAAGGGTTAACAGATAGTAGATGTGTCCGTGTTCCCAAAGGACATACCCAAATGTGGACCCAAACTGGCTGGTAGTGAAAGGGTTAATAGACAGTAGACGTGTCCGTGTTCCCAGAGGACATACCCAAATGCGGACCCAAACTGGCTGGCAGAAGGGTTAACAGATAGTAGACGTGTCCGTGTTCCCAGAGGACATACCCAAATGCGGACCCAAACTGGCTGGCAGCGAAAGGGTTAACAGATAGTAGATGTGTCCGTGTTCCCAGAGGACATACCCAAATGTGGACCCAAACTGGCTGGCAGCGAAAGGGTTAACAGATAGTAGATGTGTCCGTGTCCCCAGAGGACATACCCAAATGTGGACCCAAACTGGCTGGCAGCGAAAGAGGACATACCCAAATGTGGACCCAAACTGGCTGGCAGCGAAAGGGTTAACAGATAGTAGATGTGTCCGTGTTCCTAAAGGACATACCCAAATGTGGACCCAAACTGGCTGGCAGCGAAAGGCTAACAGATAGTAGATGTGTCCGTGTTCCCAAAGGACATACCCAAATGTGGACCCAAACTGGCTGGTAGTGAAAGGGTTAATAGACAGTAGACGTGTCCGTGTTCCCAGAGGACATACCCAAATGCGGACCCAAACTGGCTGGCAGCGAAAGGGTTAACAGATAGTAGATGTGTCCGTGTTCCCAAAGGACATACCCAAATGTGGACCCAAACTGGCTGGCAGAAGGGTTAACAGATAGTAGACGTGTCCGTGTTCCCAGAGGACATACCCAAATGTGGACCCAAACTGGCTGGCAGCGAAAGAGGACATACCCAAATGTGGACCCAAACTGGCTGGCAGAAGGGTTAACAGATAGTAGACGTGTCCGTGTTCCCAGAGGACATACCCAAATGTGGACCCAAACTGGCTGGCAGCGAAAGAGGACATACCCAAATGTGGACCCAAACTGGCTGGCAGTGAAAGGGTTAACAGATAGTAGATGTGTCCGTGTTCCCAAAGGACATACCCAAATGTGGACCCAAACTGGCTGGTAGTGAAAGGGTTAATAGACAGTAGACGTGTCCGTGTTCCCAGAGGACATACCCAAATGCGGACCCAAACTGGCTGGCAGAAGGGTTAACAGATAGTAGATGTGTCCGTGTTCCCAAAGGACATACCCAAATGTGGACCCAAACTGGCTGGCAGAAGGGTTAACAGATAGTAGACGTGTCCGTGTTCTCAGAGGACATACCCAAATGCGGACCCAAACTGGCTGGCAGAAGGGTTAACAGATAGTAGATGTGTCCGTGTTCCCAAAGGACATACCCAAATGTGGACCCAAACTGGCTGGCAGAAGGGTTAACAGATAGTAGATGTGTCCGTGTCCCCAGAGGACATACCCAAATGTGGACCCAAACTGGCTGGCAGCGAAAGGGTTAACAGATAGTAGATGTGTCCGTGTCCCCAGAGGACATACCCAAATGCGGACCCAAACTGGCTGGCAGCGAAAGGGTTAACAGATAGTAGATGTGTCCGTGTTCCCAGAGGACATACCCAAATGTGGACCCAAACTGGCTGGCAGCGAAAGGGTTAACAGATAGTAGATGTGTCCGTGTTCCCAGGGGACATACCCAAATGTGGACCCAAACTGGCTGGCAGCGAAAGAGGACATACCCAAATGTGGACCCAAACTGGCTGGCAGTGAAAGGGTTAACAGATAGTAGATGTGTCCGTGTTCCCAAAGGACATACCCAAATGTGGACCCAAACTGGCTGGCAGCGAAAGGCTAACAGATAGTAGATGTGTCCGTGTCCCCAGGGGACATACCCAAATGTGGACCCAAACTGGCTGGCAGTGAAAGGGTTAACAGATAGTAGATGTGTCCGTGTTCCCAGAGGACATACCCAAATGTGGACCCAAACTGGCTGGCAGTGAAAGGGTTAACAGATAGTAGATGTGTCCGTGTTCCCAGGGGACATACCCAAATGTGGACCCAAACTGGCTGGCAGTGAAAGGGTTAACAGATAGTAGATGTGTCCGTGTTCCCAAAGGACATACCCAAATGTGGACCCAAACTGGCTGGCAGCGAAAGGCTAACAGATAGTAGATGTGTCCGTGTCCCCAGAGGACATACCCAAATGTGGACCCAAACTGGCTGGCAGCGAAAGGGTTAACAGATAGTAGATGTGTCCATGTCCCAAGAGGACATACCCAAATGTGGACCCAAACTGGCTGGCAGTGAAAGGGTTAACAGATAGTAGATGTGTCCATGTCCCCAGAGGACATACCCAAATGTGGACCCAAACTGGCTGGCAGCGAAAGAGGACATACCCAAATGTGGACCCAAACTGGCTGGCAGTGAAAGGGTTAACAGATAGTAGATGTGTCCGTGTTCCCAGAGGACATACCCAAATGTGGACCCAAACTGGCTGGCAGCGAAAGGGTTAACAGATAGTAGATGTGTCCATGTCCCCAGAGGACATACCCAAATGTGGACCCAAACTGGCTGGCAGCGAAAGAGGACATACCCAAATGTGGACCCAAACTGGCTGGCAGCGAAAGGCTAACAGATAGTAGATGTGTCCGTGTTCCCAGAGGACATACCCAAATGTGGACCCAAACTGGCTGGCAGTGAAAGGGTTAACAGATAGTAGATGTGTCCGTGTTCCCAGAGGACATACCCAAATGTGGACCCAAACTGGCTGGCAGTGAAAGGGTTAACAGATAGTAGATGTGTCCGTGTTCCCAGAGGACATACCCAAATGTGGACCCAAACTGGCTGGCAGTGAAAGGGTTAACAGATAGTAGATGTGTCCGTGTTCCCAGAGGACATACCCAAATGCGGACCCAAACTGGCTGGCAGTGAAAGGGTTAACAGATAGTAGATGTGTCCGTGTTCCCAAAGGACATACCCAAATGTGGACCCAAACTGGCTGGCAGTGAAAGGGTTAACAGATAGTAGATGTGTCCGTGTTCCCAGAGGACATACCCAAATGTGGACCCAAACTGGCCGGCAGTGAAAGGGTTAACAGATAGTAGATGTGTCCGTGTCCCCAGAGGACATACCCAAATGTGGACCCAAACTGGCTGGCAGAAGGGTTAACAGATAGTAGATGTGTCCGTGTTCCTAGAGGACATACCCAAATGTGGACCCAAACTGGCTGGCAGCGAAAGGGTTAACAGATAGTAGATGTGTCCGTGTTCCCAAAGGACATACCCAAATGTGGACCCAAACTGGCTGGCAGCGAAAGAGGACATACCCAAATGTGGACCCAAACTGGCTGGCAGTGAAAGGGTTAACAGATAGTAGATGTGTCCGTGTTCCCAGAGGACATACCCAAATGTGGACCCAAACTGGCCGGCAGTGAAAGGGTTAACAGATAGTAGATGTGTCCGTGTTCCCAGAGGACATACCCAAATGTGGACCCAAACTGGCTGGCAGCGAAAGGGTTAACAGATAGTAGATGTGTCCGTGTTCCCAGAGGACATACCCAAATGTGGACCCAAACTGGCTGGCAGAAGGGTTAACAGATAGTAGATGTGTCCGTGTTCCTAGAGGACATACCCAAATGTGGACCCAAACTGGCTGGCAGTGAAAGGGTTAACAGATAGTAGACGTGTCCGTGTTCCCAAAGGACATACCCAAATGTGGACCCAAACTGGCTGGCAGTGAAAGGGTTAACAGATAGTAGATGTGTCCGTGTTCCCAAAGGACATACCCAAATGTGGACCCAAACTGGCTGGCAGTGAAAGGGTTAACAGATAGTAGACGTGTCCGTGTTCCCAGAGGACATACCCAAATGCGGACCCAAACTGGCTGGCAGCGAAAGGGTTAACAGATAGTAGATGTGTCCGTGTTCCCAGAGGACATACCCAAATGTGGACCCAAACTGGCTGGCAGCGAAAGAGGACATACCCAAATGTGGACCCAAACTGGCTGGCAGCGAAAGAGTTAACAGATAGTAGATGTGTCCGTGTTCCCAGAGGACATACCCAAATGTGGACCCAAACTGGCTGGCAGCGAAAGAGGACATACCCAAATGTGGACCCAAACTGACTGGCAGCGAAAGGGTTAACAGATAGTAGATGTGTATGTGTTCCTAAAGGACATACCCAAATGTGGACCCAAACTGGCTGGCAGTGAAAGGGTTAACAGATAGTAGATGTGTCCGTGTTCCCAAAGGACATACCGAAATGTGGACCCAAACTGGCTGGCAGTGAAAGGGTTAACAGACAGTAGACGTGTCCGTGTTCCCAGAGGACATACCCAAATGTGGACCCAAACTGGCTGGCAGCGAAAGAGGACATACCCAAATGTGGACCCAAACTGGCTGGCAGCGAAAGGGTTAATAGATAGTAGACGTGTCCGTGTTCCCAGAGGACATACCCAAATGTGGACCCAAACTGGCTGGCAGCGAAAGGGTTAACAGATAGTAGATGTGTCCGTGTCCCCAGAGGACATACCCAAATGTGGACCCAAACTGGCTGGCAGCGAAAGGGTTAACAGATAGTAGATGTGTCCATGTTCCCAGAGGACATACCCAAATGTGGACCCAAACTGGCTGGCAGCGAAAGGGTTAACAGATGGTAGACGTGTCCGTGTTCCCAAAGGACATACCCAAATGTGGACCCAAACTGGCTGGCAGTGAAAGGGTTAATAGACAGTAGACGTGTCCGTGTTCCCAGAGGACATACCCAAATGTGGACCCAAACTGGCTGGCAGTGAAAGGGTTAATAGACAGTAGACGTGTCCGTGTTCCCAGAGGACATACTCAAATGCGGACCCAAACTGGCTGGCAGTGAAAGAGGACATACCCAAATGTGGACCCAAACTGGCTGGCAGTGAAAGGGTTAACAGATAGTAGATGTGTCCGTGTTCCCAGAGGACATACCCAAATGTGGACCCAAACTGGCTGGTAGTGAAAGGGTTAATAGACAGTAGACGTGTCCGTGTTCCCAAAGGACATACCCAAATGCGGACCCAAACTGGCTGGCAGTGAAAGGGTTGACAGATAGTAGATGTGTCCGTGTTCCCAAAGGACATACCCAAATGTGGACCCAAACTGGCTGGCAGAAGGGTTAACAGATAGTAGATGTATCCGTGTTCCCAGAGGACATACCCAAATGCGGACCCAAACTGGCTGGCAGAAGGGTTAACAGATAGTAGATGTGTCCGTGTTCCCAAAGGACATACCCAAATGTGGACCCAAACTGGCTGGCAGTGAAAGGGTTAATAGATAGTAGACGTGTCCGTGTTCCCAGAGGACATACCCAAATGTGGACCCAAACTGGCTGGTAGTGAAAGGGTTAATAGATAGTAGACGTGTCCGTGTTCCCAGAGGACATACCCAAATGCGGACCCAAACTGGCTGGCAGCGAAAGGGTTAACAGATAGTAGACGTGTCCGTGTTCCCAGAGGACATACCCAAATGTGGACCCAAACTGGCTGGCAGCGAAAGAGGACATACCCAAATGTGGACCCAAACTGGCTGGCAGCGAAAGAGTTAACAGATAGTAGATGTGTCCGTGTTCCCAGAGGACATACCCAAATGTGGACCCAAACTGACTGGCAGCGAAAGGGTTAACAGATAGTAGATGTGTCCGTGTTCCCAAAGGACATACCCAAATGTGGACCCAAACTGGCTGGCAGTGAAAGGGTTAACAGATAGTAGATGTGTCCGTGTTCCCAAAGGACATACCCAAATGTGGACCCAAACTGGCTGGCAGCGAAAGGGTTAACAGATAGTAGATGTGTCCGTGTTCCCAGAGGACATACCCAAATGTGGACCCAAACTGGCTGGCAGCGGAAGGGTTAACAGATAGTAGATGTGTCCATGTCCCCAGACGACATACCCAAATGTGGACCCAAACTGGCTGGCAGCGAAAGGGTTAACAGATAGTAGATGTGTCCGTGTTCCCAAAGGACATACCCAAATGTGGACCCAAACTGGCTGGCAGCGAAAGAGGACATACCCAAATGTGGACCCAAACTGGCTGGCAGTGAAAGGGTTAATAGACAGTAGACGTGTCCGTGTTCCCAGAGGACATACCCAAATGTGGACCCAAACTGGCTGGCAGCGAAAGGGTTAACAGATAGTAGATGTGTCCGTGTTCCCGAGGACATACCCAAATGTGGACCCAAACTGGCTGGCAGTGAAAGGGTTAATAGACAGTAGACGTGTCCGTGTTCCCAAAGGACATACCCAAATGCGGACCCAAACTGGCTGGCAGTGAAAGGGTTAACAGATAGTAGATGTGTCCGTGTCCCCAGAGGACATACCCAAATGTGGACCCAAACTGGCTGGCAGTGAAAGGGTTAACAGACAGTAGATGTGTCCGTGTTCCCAGAGGACATACCCAAATGTGGACACAAACTGGCTGGCAGTGAAAGGGTTAACAGATAGTAGATGTGTCCGTGTTCCCAAAGGACATACCCAAATGTGGACCCAAACTGGCTGGCAGCGAAAGAGGACATACCCAAATGTGGACCCAAACTGGCTGGCAGTGAAATGGTTAACAGATAGTAGATGTGTCCGTGTTCCCAGAGGACATACCCAAATGTGGACCCAAACTGGCTGGCAGTGAAAGGGTTAACAGATAGTAGATGTGTCCGTGTTCCCAAAGGACATACCCAAATGTGGACCCAAACTGGCTGGCAGCGAAAGGGTTAACAGACAGTAGATGTGTCCGTGTTCCCAAAGGACATACCCAAATGTGGACCCAAACTGGCTGGCAGTGAAATGGTTAACAGATAGTAGATGTGTCCGTGTTCCCAGAGGACATACCCAAATGTGGACCCAAACTGGCTGGCAGCGAAAGGGTTAACAGATAGTAGACGTGTCCGTATTCCCAAAGGACATACCCAAATGTGGACCCAAACTGGCTGGCAGTGAAAGGGTTAACAGATAGTAGATGTGTCCGTGTCCCCAGAGGACATACCCAAATGTGGACCCAAACTGGCTGGCAGCGAAAGAGGACATACCCAAATGTGGACCCAAACTGGCTGGCAGAAGGGTTAACAGATAGTAGATGTGTCCGTGTTCCCAGAGGACATACCCAAATGCGGACCCAAACTGGCCGGCAGAAGGGTTAACAGATAGTAGATGTGTCCGTGTTCCCAAAGGACATACCCAAATGTGGACCCAAACTGGCTGGCAGCGAAAGGGTTAACAGATAGTAGATGTGTCCGTGTTCCCAGAGGACATACCCAAATGTGGACCCAAACTGGCTGGTAGTGAAAGGGTTAATAGACAGTAGACGTGTCCGTGTTCCCAGAGGACATACCCAAATGTGGACCCAAACTGGCTGGCAGAAGGGTTAACAGATAGTAGACGTGTCCGTGTTCCCAAAGGACATACCCAAATGCGGACCCAAACTGGCTGGCAGCGAAAGGGTTAACAGATAGTAGATGTGTCCGTGTCCCCAGAGGACATACCCAAATGTGGACCCAAACTGGCTGGCAGCGAAAGAGTTAACAGATAGTAGATGTGTCCGTGTTCCCAGAGGACATACCCAAATGTGGACCCAAACTGGCCGGCAGCGAAAGGGTTAACAGATAGTAGATGTGTCCGTGTTCCCAGAGGACATACCCAAATGTGGACCCAAACTGGCCGGCAGTGAAAGGGTTAACAGATAGTAGATGTGTCCGTGTTCCCAGAGGACATACCCAAATGTGGACCCAAACTGGCTGGCAGCGAAAGGCTAACAGATAGTAGATGTGTCCGTGTTCCCAGAGGACATACCCAAATGCGGACCCAAACTGGCTGGCAGAAGGGTTAACAGATAGTAGATGTGTCCGTGTTCCCAGAGGACATACCCAAATGTGGACCCAAACTGGCTGGCAGCGAAAGGGTTAACAGATAGTAGATGTGTCCGTGTTCCCAGAGGACATACCCAAATGCGGACCCAAACTGGCTGGCAGAAGGGTTAACAGATAGTAGATGTGTCCGTGTTCCCAGAGGACATACCCAAATGTGGACCCAAACTGGCTGGCAGCGAAAGGGTTAACAGATAGTAGATGTGTCCGTGTTCCCAGAGGACATACCCAAATGTGGACCCAAACTGGCTGGCAGTGAAAGGGTTAACAGACAGTAGACGTGTCCGTGTTCTCAGAGGACATACCCAAATGTGGACCCAAACTGGCTGGCAGCGAAAGAGGACATACCCAAATGTGGACCCAAACTGACTGGCAGCGAAAGGGTTAACAGATAGTAGATGTGTCCGTGTTCCCAGAGGACATACCCAAATGTGGACCCAAACTGGCTGGTAGTGAAAGGGTTAACAGATAGTAGATGTGTCCGTGTCCCCAGAGGACATACCCAAATGTGGACCCAAACTGGCTGGCAGTGAAAGGGTTAATAGACAGTAGACGTGTCCGTGTTCCCAGAGGACATACTCAAATGCGGACCCAAACTGGCTGGCAGCGAAAGGCTAACAGATAGTAGATGTGTCCGTGTTCCCAGAGGACATACCCAAATGTGGACCCAAACTGGCTGGCAGCGAAAGGGTTAACAGATAGTAGACGTGTCCGTGTTCCCAGAGGACATACCCAAATGTGGACCCAAACTGGCTGGCAGTGAAAGGGTTAACAGATAGTAGATGTGTCCGTGTCCCCAGAGGACATACCCAAATGTGGACCCAAACTGGCTGGCAGTGAAAGGGTTAACAGATAGTAGATGTATCCGTGTTCCCAGAGGACATACCCAAATGTGGACCCAAACTGGCCGGCAGTGAAAGGGTTAACAGATAGTAGATGTGTCCGTGTTCCCAGAGGACATACCCAAATGTGGACCCAAACTGGCTGGTAGTGCAAGGGTTAACAGATAGTAGATGTGTCCGTGTCCCCAGAGGACATACCCAAATGTGGACCCAAACTGGCTGGCAGTGAAAGGGTTAATAGACAGTAGACGTGTCCGTGTTCCCAGAGGACATACTCAAATGCGGACCCAAACTGGCTGGCAGCGAAAGGCTAACAGATAGTAGATGTGTCCGTGTTCCCAGAGGACATACCCAAATGTGGACCCAAACTGGCTGGCAGCGAAAGAGGACATACCCAAATGTGGACCCAAACTGGCTGGCAGTGAAAGGGTTAACAGATAGTAGATGTGTCCGTGTCCCCAGAGGACATACCCAAATGTGGACCCAAACTGGCTGGCAGTGAAAGGGTTAACAGATAGTAGATGTATCCGTGTTCCCAGAGGACATACCCAAATGTGGACCCAAACTGGCCGGCAGTGAAAGGGTTAACAGATAGTAGATGTGTCCGTGTTCCCAGAGGACATACCCAAATGTGGACCCAAACTGGCTGGCAGCGAAAGGGTTAACAGATAGTAGATGTGTCCGTGTTCCTAAAGGACATACCCAAATGTGGACCCAAACTGGCTGAAGGGTTAACAGATAGTAGATGTGTCCGTGTTCCCAAAGGACATACCCAAATGTGGACCCAAACTGGCTGGCAGCGAAAGGGTTAACAGATAGTAGATGTGTCCGTGTTCCCAGAGGACATACCCAAATGCGGACCCAAACTGGCTGGCAGCGAAAGGGTTAACAGATAGTAGATGTGTCCGTGTTCCCAGAGGACATACCCAAATGTGGACCCAAACTGGCTGGCAGCGAAAGGGTTAACAGACAGTAGATGTGTCCGTGTTCCCAGAGGACATACCCAAATGTGGACCCAAACTGGCTGGCAGCGAAAGGCTAACAGATAGTAGATGTGTCCGTGTTCCCAAAGGACATACCCAAATGTGGACCCAAACTGGCTGGCAGCGAAAGAGTTAACAGATAGTAGATGTGTCCGTGTCCCCAGAGGACATACCCAAATGTGGACCCAAACTGGCTGGCAGTGAAAGGGTTAACATGTGTCCGTGTTCCCAAAGGACATACCCAAATGTGGACCCAAACTGGCTAGCAGCGAAAGAGGACATACCCAAATGTGGACCCAAACTGGCTGGTAGTGAAAGGGTTAATAGACAGTAGACGTGTCCGTGTTCCCAGAGGACATACCCAAATGTGGACCCAAACTGGCTGGCAGAAGGGTTAACAGATAGTAGACGTGTCCGTGTTCCCAAAGGACATACCCAAATGTGGACCCAAACTGGCTGGCAGTGAAAGGGTTAACAGATAGTAGACGTGTCCGTGTTCCCAAAGGACATACCCAAATGTGGACCCAAACTGGCTGGCAGTGAAAGGGTTAACAGATAGTAGATGTGTCCGTGTTCCCAGAGGACATACCCAAATGTGGACCCAAACTGGCTGGCAGAAGGGTTAACAGATAGTAGACGTGTCCGTGTTCCCAAAGGACATACCCAAATGTGGACCCAAACTGGCTGGCAGTGAAAGGGTTAACAGATAGTAGACGTGTCCGTGTTCCCAGAGAACATACCCAAATGCGGACCCAAACTGGCTGGCAGCGAAAGGGTTAACAGATAGTAGATGTGTCCATGTCCCCAGAGGACATACCCAAATGTGGACCCAAACTGGCTGGCAGCGAAAGAGGACATACCCAAATGTGGACCCAAACTGGCTGGCAGTGAAAGGCTAACAGATAGTAGATGTGTCCGTGTCCCCAGAGGACATACCCAAATGTGGACCCAAACTGGCTGGCAGCGAAAGGGTTAACAGATAGTAGATGTGTCCGTGTTCCCAAAGGACATACCCAAATGCGGACCCAAACTGGCTGGTAGTGAAAGGGTTAACAGATAGTAGATGTGTCCTTGTTCCCAAAGGACATACCCAAATGTGGACCCAAACTGGCTGGCAGTGAAAGGGTTAACAGATAGTAGATGTGTCCGTGTTCCCAAAGGACATACCCAAATGTGGACCCAAACTGGCTGGTAGCGAAAGAGGACATACCCAAATGTGGACCCAAACTGGCTGGCAGTGAAAGGGCTAACAGATAGTAGATGTGTCCGTGTTCCCAAAGGACATACCCAAATGTGGACCCAAACTGGCCGGCAGTGAAAGGGTTAACAGATAGTAGATGTGTCCGTGTTCCCAGAGGACATACCCAAATGTGGACCCAAACTGGCTGGCAGTGAAAGGGTTAACATGTGTCCGTGTTCCCAAAGGACATACCCAAATGTGGACCCAAACTGGCCGGCAGTGAAAGGGTTAACAGATAGTAGATGTGTCCGTGTTCCCAGAGGACATACCCAAATGCGGACCCAAACTGGCTGGCAGAAGGGTTAACAGACAGTAGACGTGTCCGTGTTCCCAGAGGACATACCCAAATGTGGACCCAAACTGGCTGGCAGTGAAAGGGTTAACAGATAGTAGATGTGTCCGTGTTCCCAAAGGACATACCCAAATGTGGACCCAAACTGGCTGGCAGTGAAAGGGTTAACAGATAGTAGATGTGTCCGTGTTCCCAAAGGACATACCCAAATGTGGACCCAAACTGGCTGGCAGTGAAAGGGTTAACAGATAGTAGATGTGTCCATGTCCCCAGAGGACATACCCAAATGTGGACCCAAACTGGCTGGCAGCGAAAGAGGACATACCCAAATGTGGACCCAAACTGACTGGCAGCGAAAGGGTTAACAGATAGTAGATGTGTCCATGTCCCCAGAGGACATACACAAATGTGGACCCAAACTGGCTGGCAGTGAAAGGGTTAACAGATAGTAGATGTGTCCGTGTTCCCAGAGGACATACCCAAATGTGGACCCAAACTGGCTGGCAGTGAAAGGGTTAACAGATAGTAGACGTGTCCGTGTTCCCAAAGGACATACCCAAATGGGGACCCAAACTGGCTGGCAGCGAAAGGCTAACAGATAGTAGATGTGTCCGTGTCCCCAGAGGACATACCCAAATGTGGACCCAAACTGGCTGGCAGCGAAAGGCTAACAGATAGTAGATGTGTCCGTGTCCCCAGAGGACATACCCAAATGTGGACCCAAACTGGCTGGCAGCGAAAGGCTAACAGATAGTAGATGTGTCCGTGTCCCCAGAGGACATACCCAAATGCGGACCCAAACTGGCTGGCAGCGAAAGAGTTAACAGATAGTAGATGTGTCCGTGTCCCCAGAGGACATACCCAAATGTGGACCCAAACTGGCTGGCAGTGAAAGGGTTAACATGTGTCCGTGTTCCCAAAGGACATACCCAAATGTGGACCCAAACTGGCTAGCAGCGAAAGAGGACATACCCAAATGTGGACCCAAACTGGCTGGTAGTGAAAGGGTTAATAGACAGTAGACGTGTCCGTGTTCCCAGAGGACATACCCAAATGTGGACCCAAACTGGCTGGCAGAAGGGTTAACAGATAGTAGACGTGTCCGTGTTCCCAAAGGACATACCCAAATGTGGACCCAAACTGGCTGGCAGTGAAAGGGTTAACAGATAGTAGACGTGTCCGTGTTCCCAGAGAACATACCCAAATGCGGACCCAAACTGGCTGGCAGCGAAAGGGTTAACAGATAGTAGATGTGTCCATGTCCCCAGAGGACATACCCAAATGTGGACCCAAACTGGCTGGCAGCGAAAGAGGACATACCCAAATGTGGACCCAAACTGGCTGGCAGCGAAAGAGGACATACCCAAATGTGGACCCAAACTGGCTGGCAGTGAAAGGGTTAACAGATAGTAGACGTGTCCGTGTTCCCAAAGGACATACCCAAATGTGGACCCAAACTGGCTGGCAGCGAAAGGCTAACAGATAGTAGATGTGTCCGTGTCCCCAGAGGACATACCCAAATGTGGACCCAAACTGGCTGGCAGCGAAAGGCTAACAGATAGTAGATGTGTCCGTGTTCCCAAAGGACATACCCAAATGCGGACCCAAACTGGCTGGCAGCGAAAGAGTTAACAGATAGTAGATGTGTCCGTGTCCCCAGAGGACATACCCAAATGTGGACCCAAACTGGCTGGCAGCGAAAGGGTTAACAGATAGTAGATGTGTCCGTGTCCCCAGAGGATATACCCAAATGTGGACCCAAACTGGCTGGCAGTGAAAGGGTTGACAGATAGTAGATGTGTCCGTGTTCCCAAAGGACATACCCAAATGTGGACCCAAACTGGCTGGCAGAAGGGTTAACAGATAGTAGATGTATCCGTGTTCCCAGAGGACATACCCAAATGCGGACCCAAACTGGCTGGCAGAAGGGTTAACAGATAGTAGATGTGTCCGTGTTCCCAAAGGACATACCCAAATGTGGACCCAAACTGGCTGGCAGAAGGGTTAACAGATAGTAGACGTGTCCGTGTTCCCAAAGGACATACCCAAATGTGGACCCAAACTGGCTGGCAGCGAAAGGGTTAACAGATAGTAGACGTGTCCGTGTTCCCAGAGGACATACCCAAATGTGGACCCAAACTGGCTGGCAGCGAAAGAGTTAACAGATAGTAGATGTGTCCGTGTCCCCAGAGGACATACCCAAATGTGGACCCAAACTGGCTGGCAGCGAAAGAGGACATACCCAAATGTGGACCCAAACTGACTGGCAGCGAAAGGGTTAACAGATAGTAGATGTGTCCGTGTTCCCAAAGGACATACCAAAATGTGGACCCAAACTGGCTGGCAGCGAAAGAGGACATACCCAAATGTGGACCCAAACTGGCTGGCAGTGAAAGGGTTAACAGATAGTAGATGTGTCCGTGTCCCCAGAGGACATACCCAAATGTGGACCCAAACTGGCTGGCAGAAGGGTTAACAGATAGTAGATGTATCCGTGTTCCCAGAGGACATACCCAAATGTGGACCCAAACTGGCTGGCAGCGAAAGAGGACATACCCAAATGCGGACCCAAACTGGCTGGCAGTGAAAGAGTTAACAGACAGTAGATGTGTCCGTGTTCCCAGAGGACATACCCAAATGTGGACCCAAACTGGCTGGCAGCGAAAGAGGACATACCCAAATGCGGACCCAAACTGGCTGGCAGCGAAAGAGTTAACAGATAGTAGATGTGTCCATGTCCCCAGAGGACATACCGAAATGTGGACCCAAACTGGCTGGCAGCGAAAGGGTTAACAGATAGTAGATGTGTCCGTGTCCCCAGAGGACATACCCAAATGTGGATCCAAACTGGCTGGCAGTGAAAGGGTTAACAGATAGTAGATGTGTCCATGTCCCCAGAGGACATACCCAAATGTGGACCCAAACTGGCTGGCAGTGAAAGGGTTAACATACAGTAGATGTGTCCGTGTTCCCAGAGGACATACCCAAATGTGGACCCAAACTGGCTGGCAGTGAAATGGTTAACAGATAGTAGATGTGTCCGTGTTCCCAGAGGACATACCCAAATGTGGACCCAAACTGGCTGGCAGTGAAATGGTTAACAGATAGTAGATGTGTCCGTGTTCCCAGAGGACATACCCAAATGTGGACCCAAACTGGCTGGCAGTGAAATGGTTAACAGATAGTAGATGTGTCCGTGTTCCCAGAGGACATACCCAAATGTGGACCCAAACTGGCTGGCAGCGAAAGAGGACATACCCAAATGTGGACCCAAACTGGCTGGCAGCGAAAGAGGACATACCCATATGTGGACTCAAACTGGCTGGCAGCGAAAGGGTTAACAGATAGTAGATGTGTCCATGTCCCCAGAGGACATACCCAAATGTGGACCCAAACTGGCTGGCAGCGAAAGAGTTAACAGATAGTAGATGTGTCCATGTCCCCAGAGGACATACCGAAATGTGGACCCAAACTGGCTGGCAGCGAAAGAGTTAACAGATAGTAGATGTGTCCGTGTCCCCAGAGGACATACCCAAATGTGGACCCAAACTGGCTGGCAGCGAAAGAGTTAACAGATAGTAGATGTGTCCATGTCCCCAGAGGACATACCCAAATGTGGACCCAAACTGGCTGGCAGCGAAAGAGGACATACCCAAATGTGGACCCAAACTGGCTGGCAGCGAAAGGGTTAACAGATAGTAGATGTGTCCGTGTTCCCAAAGGACATACCCAAATGTGGACCCAAACTGGCTGGCAGTGAAAGGGTTAACAGATAGTAGATGTGTCCGTGTTCCCAAAGGACATACCCAAATGTGGACCCAAACTGGCTGGCAGCGAAAGAGGACATACCCAAATGTGGACCCAAACTGGCTGGCAGCGAAAGAGGACATACCCAAATGTGGACCCAAACTGGCTGGTAGTGAAAGGGTTAATAGACAGTAGACGTGTCCGTGTTCCCAGAGGACATACCCAAATGTGGACCCAAACTGGCTGGCAGCGAAAGGGTTAACAGATAGTAGATGTGTCCGTGTTCCCAAAGGACCTACCCAAATGCGGACCCAAACTGGCTGGCAGCGAAAGAGTTAACAGATAGTAGATGTGTCCGTGTCCCCAGAGGACATACCCAAATGTGGACCCAAACTGGCTGGCAGGAAAAGGGTTAACAGATAGTAGATGTGTCCATGTCCCCAGAGGACATACCCAAATGTGGACCCAAACTGGCTGGCAGTGAAAGGGTTAACAGATAGTAGATGTGTCCGTGTTTCCAAAGGACATACCCAAATGTGGACCCAAACTGGCTGGCAGCGAAAGGGTTAACAGATAGTAGATGTGTCCGTGTCCCCAGAGGACATACCCAAATGTGGACCCAAACTGGCTGGCAGTGAAAGGGTTAACAGATAGTAGATGTGTCCGTGTCCCCAGAGGACATACCCAAATGTGGACCCAAACTGTCTGGCAGCGAAAGAATTAACAGATAGTAGATGTGTCCGTGTCCCCAGAGGACATACCCAAATGTGGACCCAAACTGGCTGGCAGTGAAAGGGTTAACAGATAGTAGACGTGTCCGTGTTCCCAAAGGACATACCCAAATGTGGACCCAAACTGGCTGGCAGTGAAAGGGTTAACAGATAGTAGATGTGTCCGTGTTCCCAGAGGACATACCCAAATGCGGACCCAAACTGGCTGGCAGTGAAAGGGTTAACATGTGTCCGTGTTCCCAAAGGACATACCCAAATGTGGACCCAAACTGGCTGGCAGCGAAAGAGGACATACCCAAATGTGGACCCAAACTGGCTGGTAGTGAAAGGGTTAACAGATAGTAGATGTGTCCGTGTTCCCAAAGGACATACCCAAATGTGGACCCAAACTGGCTGGTAGTGAAAGGGTTAACAGATAGTAGATGTGTCCGTGTTCCCAAAGGACATACCCAAATGTGGACCCAAACTGGCTGGCAGAAGGGTTAACAGATAGTAGACGTGTCCGTGTTCCCAAAGGACATAACCAAATGTGGACCCAAACTGGCTGGCAGTGAAAGGGTTAACAGATAGTAGATGTGTCCGTGTTCCCAAAGGACATACCCAAATGTGGACCCAAACTGGCTGGCAGCGAAAGGGTTAATAGACAGTAGACGTGTCCGTGTTCCCAGAGGACATACCCAAATGCGGACCCAAACTGGCTGGCAGAAGGGTTAACAGATAGTAGACGTGTCCGTGTTCCCAAAGGACATACCCAAATGTGGACCCAAACTGGCTGGCAGAAGGGTTAACAGATAGTAGACGTGTCCGTGTTCCCAAAGGACATACCCAAATGTGGACCCAAACTGGCTGGCAGCGAAAGGGTTAACAGATAGTAGATGTGTCCGTGTTCCTAAAGGACATACCCAAATGTGGACCCAAACTGGCTGGTAGCGAAAGGGTTAACAGATAGTAGATGTGTCCGTGTTCCTAAAGGACATACCCAAATGTGGACCCAAACTGGCTGGCAGCGAAAGGCTAACAGATAGTAGATGTGTCCATGTCCCCAGAGGACATACTCAAATGTGGACCCAAACTGGCTGGCAGTGAAAGGGTTAACAGATAGTAGATGTGTCCGTGTCCCCAGAGGACATACCCAAATGTGGACCCAAACTGGCTGGCAGTGAAAGGGTTAACAGACAGTAGATGTGTCCGTGTTCCCAGAGGACATACCCAAATGTGGACCCAAACTGGCTGGCAGTGAAAGGGTTAATAGACAGTAGACGTGTCCGTGTTCCCAGAGGACATACCCAAATGTGGACCCAAACTGGCTGGCAGTGAAAGGTTTAACAGATAGTAGATGTGTCCGTGTTCCCAGAGGACATACCCAAATGCGGACCCAAACTGGCTGGCAGCGAAAGGGTTAACAGATAGTAGATGTGTCCGTGTCCCCAGAGGACATACCCAAATGTGGACCCAAACTGGCTGGCAGTGAAAGGGTTAACAGATAGTAGATGTGTCCGTGTCCCCAGAGGACATACCCAAATGTGGACCCAAACTGGCTGGCAGTGAAAGGGTTAACAGATAGTAGACGTGTCCGTGTCCCCAGAGGACATACCCAAATGTGGACCCAAACTGGCTGGCAGCGAAAGAGGACATACCCAAATGTGGACCCAAACTGGCTGGCAGCGAAAGGGTTAACAGATAGTAGATGTGTCCGTGTCCCCAGAGGACATACCCTAATGTGGACCCAAACTGGCTGGCAGCGAAAGAGGACATACCCATATGTGGACCCAAACTGGCTGGCAGCGAAAGAGGACATACCCAAATGTGGACCCAAACTGGCTGGCAGCGAAAGAGGACATACCCAAATGTCGACCCAAACTGGCTGGCAGTGAAAGAGGACATACCCATATGTGGACCCAAACTGGCTGGCAGCGAAAGGGTTAACAGATAGTAGATGTGTCCGTGTTCCCAAAGGACATACCCTAATGTGGACCCAAACTGGCTGGCAGTGAAAAGGTTAACAGATAGTAGATGTGTCCGTGTTCCCAAAGGACATACCCAGATGTGGACCCAAACTGGCTGGCAGTGAAAGGGTTAACAGATAGTAGATGTGTCCGTGTTCCCAGAGGACATACCCAAATGTGGACCCAAACTGGCTGGCAGTGAAAGGGTTAACAGATAGTAGATGTGTCCGTGTTCCCAGAGGACATACCCAAATGTGGACCCAAACTGGCTGGCAGTGAAAGGGTTAACAGATAGTAGATGTGTCCGTGTTCCCAAAGGACATACCCAAATGTGGACCCAAACTGGCTGGTAGGGAAAGGGTTAATAGACAGTAGACGTGTCCGTGTTCCCAGAGGACATACCCAAATGCGGACCCAAACTGGCTGGCAGAAGGGTTAACAGATAGTAGACGTGTCCGTGTTCCCAAAGGACATACCCAAATGTGGACCCAAACTGGCTGGCAGCGAAAGGGTTAACAGATAGTAGATGTGTCCGTGTCCCCAGAGGACATACCCAAATGTGGACCCAAACTGGCTGGCAGCGAAAGAGGACATACCCAAATGTGGACCCAAACTGGCTGGCAGCGAAAGGGTTAACAGATAGTAGATGTGTCCGTGTTCCCAAAGGACATACCCAAATGCGGACCCAAACTGGCTGGCAGCGAAAGGGTTAACAGATAGTAGATGTGTCCGTGTCCCCAGAGGACATACCCAAATGTGGACCCAAACTGGCTGGCAGCGAAAGTCTAACAGATAGTAGATGTGTCCATGTCCCCAGAGGACATACCCAAATGTGGACCCAAACTGGCTGGCAGCGAAAGAGGACATACCCAAATGTGGACCCAAACTGGCTGGCAGCGAAAGGGTTAACAGATAGTAGATGCGTCCATGTCCCCAGAGGACATACCCAAATGTGGACCCAAACTGGCTGGCAGTGAAAGGGTTAACAGATAGTAGATGTGTCCGTGTTCCCAAAGGACATACCCAAATGTGGACCCAAACTGGCTGGCAGCGAAAGGGTTAACAGATAGTAGATGTGTCCGTGTTCCTAAAGGACATACCCAAATGTGGACCCAAACTGGCTGGCAGCGAAAGGCTAACAGATAGTAGATGTGTCCGTGTTCCCAGAGGACATACCCAAATGTGGACCCAAACTGGCTGGCAGCGAAAGGGTTAACAGATAGTAGACGTGTCCGTGTTCCCAGAGGACATACCCAAATGTGGACCCAAACTGGCTGGCAGCGAAAGAGGACATACCCAAATGTGGACCCAAACTGGCTGGCAGTGAAAGGGTTAACAGATAGTAGATGTGTCCGTGTCCCCAGAGGACATACCCAAATGTGGACCCAAACTGGCTGGCAGTGAAAGGGTTAACAGATAGTAGATGTGTCCGTGTTCCCAGAGGACATACCCAAATGTGGACCCAAACTGGCCGGCAGTGAAAGGGTTAACAGATAGTAGATGTGTCCGTGTTCCCAGAGGACATACCCAAATGTGGACCCAAACTGGCCGGCAGTGAAAGGGTTAACAGATAGTAGATGTGTCCATGTCCCCAGAGGACATACCCAAATGTGGACCCAAACTGGCTGGCAGTGAAAGGGTTAACAGATAGTAGATGTGTCCGTGTTCCCAAAGGACATACCCAAATGTGGACCCAAACTGGCTGGCAGTGAAAGGGTTAACATGTGTCCGTGTTCCCAAAGGACATACCCAAATGTGGACCCAAACTGGCTGGCAGCGAAAGAGGACATACCCAAATGTGGACCCAAACTGGCTGGCAGCGAAAGAGTTAACAGATAGTAGATGTGTCCGTGTTCCCAAAGGACATACCCAAATGTGGACCCAAACTGGCTGGCAGCGAAAGAGGACATACCCAAATGTGGACCCAAACTGGCTGGCAGCGAAAGAGTTAACAGATAGTAGATGTGTCCGTGTTCCCAAAGGACATACCCAAATGTGGACCCAAACTGGCTGGCAGCGAAAGAGGACATACCCAAATGTGGACCCAAACTGGCTGGCAGTGAAAGGGTTGACAGATAGTAGATGTGTCCGTGTCCCCAGAGGACATACCCAAATGTGGACCCAAACTGGCTGGCAGTGAAAGGGTTAACAGATAGTAGATGTGTCCGTGTCCCCAGAGGACATACCCAAATGCGGACCCAAACTGGCTGGCAGCGAAAGGGTTAACAGATAGTAGATGTGTCCGTGTCCCCAGAGGACATACCCAAATGTGGACCCAAACTGGCTGGCAGCGAAAGGGTTAACAGATAGTAGATGTGTCCGTGTCCCCAGAGGACATACCCAAATGTGGACCCAAACTGGCTGGCAGTGAAAGGGTTAACAGATAGTAGATGTGTCCGTGTTCCCAAAGGACATACCCAAATGTGGACCCAAACTGGCTGGCAGCGAAAGGGTTAACAGATAGTAGATGTGTCCGTGTTCCTAAAGGACATACCCAAATGTGGACCCAAACTGGCTGGCAGCGAAAGGGTTAACAGATAGTAGATGTGTCCGTGTTCCCAGAGGACATACCCAAATGTGGACCCAAACTGGCTGGCAGCGAAAGGGTTAACAGACAGTAGATGTGTCCGTGTTCCCAGAGGACATACCCAAATGTGGACCCAAACTGGCTGGCAGCGAAAGGCTAACAGATAGTAGATGTGTCCGTGTTCCCAAAGGACATACCCAAATGTGGACCCAAACTGGCTGGCAGCGAAAGAGTTAACAGATAGTAGATGTGTCCGTGTCCCCAGAGGACATACCCAAATGTGGACCCAAACTGGCTGGCAGTGAAAGGGTTAACATGTGTCCGTGTTCCCAAAGGACATACCCAAATGTGGACCCAAACTGGCTAGCAGCGAAAGAGGACATACCCAAATGTGGACCCAAACTGGCTGGTAGTGAAAGGGTTAATAGACAGTAGACGTGTCCGTGTTCCCAGAGGACATACCCAAATGTGGACCCAAACTGGCTGGCAGAAGGGTTAACAGATAGTAGACGTGTCCGTGTTCCCAAAGGACATACCCAAATGTGGACCCAAACTGGCTGGCAGTGAAAGGGTTAACAGATAGTAGATGTGTCCGTGTTCCCAGAGGACATACCCAAATGTGGACCCAAACTGGCTGGCAGAAGGGTTAACAGATAGTAGACGTGTCCGTGTTCCCAAAGGACATACCCAAATGTGGACCCAAACTGGCTGGCAGTGAAAGGGTTAACAGATAGTAGACGTGTCCGTGTCCCCAGAGGACATACCCAAATGCGGACCCAAACTGGCTGGCAGCGAAAGAGTTAACAGATAGTAGATGTGTCCGTGTCCCCAGAGGACATACCCAAATGTGGACCCAAACTGGCTGGCAGTGAAAGGGTTAACATGTGTCCGTGTTCCCAAAGGACATACCCAAATGTGGACCCAAACTGGCTGGCAGTGAAAGGGTTAACAGATAGTAGACGTGTCCGTGTTCCCAGAGAACATACCCAAATGCGGACCCAAACTGGCTGGCAGCGAAAGGGTTAACAGATAGTAGATGTGTCCATGTCCCCAGAGGACATACCCAAATGTGGACCCAAACTGGCTGGCAGCGAAAGAGGACATACCCAAATGTGGACCCAAACTGGCTGGCAGTGAAAGGGTTAACAGATAGTAGATGTGTCCGTGTTCCCAAAGGACATACCCAAATGTGGACCCAAACTGGCTGGCAGTGAAAGGGTTAACAGATAGTAGACGTGTCCGTGTTCCCAAAGGACATACCCAAATGTGGACCCAAACTGGCTGGCAGCGAAAGGCTAACAGATAGTAGATGTGTCCGTGTTCCCAGAGGACATACCCAAATGTGGACCCAAACTGGCTGGCAGCGAAAGGCTAACAGATAGTAGATGTGTCCGTGTTCCCAAAGGACATACCCAAATGCGGACCCAAACTGGCTGGCAGCGAAAGAGTTAACAGATAGTAGATGTGTCCGTGTCCCCAGAGGACATACCCAAATGTGGACCCAAACTGGCTGGCAGCGAAAGGGTTAACAGATAGTAGATGTGTCCGTGTCCCCAGAGGATATACCCAAATGTGGACCCAAACTGGCTGGCAGTGAAAGGGTTGACAGATAGTAGATGTGTCCGTGTTCCCAAAGGACATACCCAAATGTGGACCCAAACTGGCTGGCAGAAGGGTTAACAGATAGTAGATGTATCCGTGTTCCCAGAGGACATACCCAAATGCGGACCCAAACTGGCTGGCAGAAGGGTTAACAGATAGTAGATGTGTCCGTGTTCCCAAAGGACATACCCAAATGTGGACCCAAACTGGCTGGCAGAAGGGTTAACAGATAGTAGACGTGTCCGTGTTCCCAGAGGACATACCCAAATGTGGACCCAAACTGGCTGGCAGCGAAAGAGTTAACAGATAGTAGATGTGTCCGTGTCCCCAGAGGACATACCCAAATGTGGACCCAAACTGGCTGGCAGCGAAAGAGGACATACCCAAATGTGGACCCAAACTGACTGGCAGCGAAAGGGTTAACAGATAGTAGATGTGTCCGTGTTCCCAAAGGACATACCAAAATGTGGACCCAAACTGGCTGGCAGCGAAAGAGGACATACCCAAATGTGGACCCAAACTGGCTGGCAGTGAAAGGGTTAACAGATAGTAGATGTGTCCGTGTCCCCAGAGGACATACCCAAATGTGGACCCAAACTGGCTGGCAGAAGGGTTAACAGATAGTAGATGTATCCGTGTTCCCAGAGGACATACCCAAATGCGGACCCAAACTGGCTGGCAGCGAAAGGGTTAACAGACAGTAGATGTGTCCGTGTTCCCAGAGGACATACCCAAATGTGGACCCAAACTGGCTGGCAGCGAAAGAGGACATACCCAAATGCGGACCCAAACTGGCTGGCAGTGAAAGAGTTAACAGACAGTAGATGTGTCCGTGTTCCCAGAGGACATACCCAAATGTGGACCCAAACTGGCTGGCAGCGAAAGAGGACATACCCAAATGCGGACCCAAACTGGCTGGCAGCGAAAGAGTTAACAGATAGTAGATGTGTCCATGTCCCCAGAGGACATACCCAAATGTGGACCCAAACTGGCTGGCAGTGAAAGGGTTAACATACAGTAGATGTGTCCGTGTTCCCAGAGGACATACCCAAATGTGGACCCAAACTGGCTGGCAGTGAAAGGGTTAACATACAGTAGATGTGTCCGTGTTCCCAGAGGACATACCCAAATGTGGACCCAAACTGGCTGGCAGTGAAATGGTTAACAGATAGTAGATGTGTCCGTGTTCCCAGAGGACATACCCAAATGTGGACCCAAACTGGCTGGCAGTGAAATGGTTAACAGATAGTAGATGTGTCCGTGTTCCCAGAGGACATACCCAAATGTGGACCCAAACTGGCTGGCAGTGAAATGGTTAACAGATAGTAGATGTGTCCGTGTTCCCAGAGGACATACCCAAATGTGGACCCAAACTGGCTGGCAGCGAAAGAGGACATACCCATATGTGGACTCAAACTGGCTGGCAGCGAAAGGGTTAACAGATAGTAGATGTGTCCATGTCCCCAGAGGACATACCCAAATGTGGACCCAAACTGGCTGGCAGCGAAAGAGTTAACAGATAGTAGATGTGTCCGTGTCCCCAGAGGACATACCCAAATGTGGACCCAAACTGGCTGGCAGCGAAAGAGTTAACAGATAGTAGATGTGTCCATGTCCCCAGAGGACATACCCAAATGTGGACCCAAACTGGCTGGCAGTGAAAGGGTTAACAGATAGTAGATGTGTCCATGTCCCCAGAGGACATACCCAAATGTGGACCCAAACTGGCTGGCAGCGAAAGAGGACATACCCAAATGTGGACCCAAACTGGCTGGCAGCGAAAGGGTTAACAGATAGTAGATGTGTCCGTGTTCCCAAAGGACATACCCAAATGTGGACCCAAACTGGCTGGCAGTGAAAGGGTTAACAGATAGTAGATGTGTCCGTGTTCCCAAAGGACATACCCAAATGTGGACCCAAACTGGCTGGCAGCGAAAGAGGACATACCCAAATGTGGACCCAAACTGGCTGGCAGCGAAAGAGGACATACCCAAATGTGGACCCAAACTGGCTGGCAGTGAAAGGGTTAACAGATAGTAGATGTGTCCGTGTTCCCAAAGGACATACCCAAATGTGGACCCAAACTGGCTGGCAGTGAAAGGGTTAACAGATAGTAGATGTGTCCGTGTTCCCAAAGGACATACCCAAATGTGGACCCAAACTGGCTGGTAGTGAAAGGGTTAATAGACAGTAGACGTGTCCGTGTTCCCAGAGGACATACCCAAATGTGGACCCAAACTGGCTGGCAGGAAAAGGGTTAACAGATAGTAGATGTGTCCATGTCCCCAGAGGACATACCCAAATGTGGACCCAAACTGGCTGGCAGTGAAAGGGTTAACAGATAGTAGATGTGTCCGTGTTTCCAAAGGACATACCCAAATGTGGACCCAAACTGGCTGGCAGCGAAAGGGTTAACAGATAGTAGATGTGTCCGTGTCCCCAGAGGACATACCCAAATGTGGACCCAAACTGGCTGGCAGTGAAAGGGTTAACAGATAGTAGATGTGTCCGTGTCCCCAGAGGACATACCCAAATGTGGACCCAAACTGTCTGGCAGCGAAAGAATTAACAGATAGTAGATGTGTCCGTGTCCCCAGAGGACATACCCAAATGTGGACCCAAACTGGCTGGCAGTGAAAGGGTTAACAGATAGTAGATGTGTCCGTGTTCCCAGAGGACATACCCAAATGCGGACCCAAACTGGCTGGCAGTGAAAGGGTTAACAGATAGTAGATGTGTCCGTGTTCCCAAAGGACATACCCAAATGTGGACCCAAACTGGCTGGCAGCGAAAGAGGACATACCCAAATGTGGACCCAAACTGGCTGGCAGTGAAAGGGTTAACAGATAGTAGATGTGTCCGTGTTCCCAAAGGACATACCCAAATGTGGACCCAAACTGGCTGGCAGAAGGGTTAACAGATAGTAGACGTGTCCGTGTTCCCAAAGGACATAACCAAATGTGGACCCAAACTGGCTGGTAGTGAAAGGGTTAACAGATAGTAGATGTGTCCGTGTTCCCAAAGGACATACCCAAATGTGGACCCAAACTGGCTGGTAGTGAAAGGGTTAACAGATAGTAGATGTGTCCGTGTTCCCAAAGGACATAACCAAATGTGGACCCAAACTGGCTGGCAGCGAAAGAGGACATACCCAAATGTGGACCCAAACTGGCTGGCAGAAGAGTTAACAGATAGTAGATGTGTCCGTGTCCCCAGAGGACATACCCAAATGTGGACCCAAACTGGCTGGCAGCGAAAGAGGACATACGCAAATGTGGACCCAAACTGGCTGGCAGTGAAAGGGTTAACAGATAGTAGATGTGTCCGTGTTCCCAGAGGACATACCCAAATGTGGACCCAAACTGGCTGGCAGAAGAGTTAACAGATAGTAGATGTGTCCGTGTCCCCAGAGGACATACCCAAATGTGGACCCAAACTGGCTGGCAGCGAAAGAGGACATACGCAAATGTGGACCCAAACTGGCTGGCAGTGAAAGGGTTAACAGATAGTAGATGTGTCCGTGTTCCCAGAGGACATACCCAAATGTGGACCCAAACTGGCTGGCAGTGAAAGGGTTAACAGATAGTAGATGTGTCCGTGTTCCCAGAGGACATACCCAAATGTGGACCCAAACTGGCTGGCAGTGAAAGGGTTAACAGATAGTAGATGTGTCCGTGTTCCCAAAGGACATATCCAAATGTGGACCCAAACTGGCTGGCAGCGAAAGAGGACATACGCAAATGTGGACCCAAACTGGCTGGCAGTGAAAGGGTTAACAGATAGTAGATGTGTCCGTGTTCCCAGAGGACATACCCAAATGTGGACCCAAACTGGCTGAAGGGTTAACAGATAGTAGATGTGTCCGTGTTCCCAAAGGACATACCCAAATGTGGACCCAAACTGGCTGAAGGGTTAACAGATAGTAGATGTGTCCGTGTTCCCAAAGGACATACCCATATGTGGACCCAAACTGGCTGGCAGCGAAAGGCTAACAGATAGTAGATGTGTCCGTGTCCCCAGAGGACATACCCAAATGTGGACCCAAACTGGCTGAAGGGTTAACAGATAGTAGATGTGTCCGTGTCCCCAGAGGACATACCCATATGTGGACCCAAACTGGCTGGCAGCGAAAGAGGACATACCCAAATGTGGACCCAAACTGGCTGGCAGTGAAAGGGTTAACAGATAGTAGATGTGTCCGTGTTCCCAGAGGACATACCCATATGCGGACCCAAACTGGCTGGCAGTGAAAGAGGACATACCCAAATGTGGACCCAAACTGGCTGGCAGTGAAAGGGTTAACAGATAGTAGATGTGTCCGTGTTCCCAAAGGACATACCCAAATGTGGACCCAAACTGGCCGGCAGTGAAAGGCTAACAGATAGTAGATGTGTCCGTGTTCCCAGAGGACATACCCAAATGTGGACCCAAACTGGCTGGCAGAAGGGTTAACAGATAGTAGACGTGTCCGTGTTCCCAAAGGACATACCCAAATGTGGACCCAAACTGGCTGGCAGTGAAAGGGTTAATAGACAGTAGACGTGTCCGTGTTCCCAGAGGACATACCCAAATGTGGACCCAAACTGGCTGGCAGTGAAAAGGTTAACAGATAGTAGATGTGTCCATGTCCCCAGAGGACATACCCAAATGTGGACCCAAACTGGCTGGCAGTGAAAGGGTTAACAGATAGTAGATGTGTCCATGTCCCCAGAGGACATACCCAAATGTGGACCCAAACTGGCTGGCAGCGAAAGAGTTAACAGATAGTAGATGTGTCCATGTCCCCAGAGGACATACCCAAATGTGGACCCAAACTGGCTGGCAGCGAAAGAGTTAACAGATAGTAGATGTGTCCATGTCCCCAGAGGACATACCCAAATGTGGACCCAAACTGGCTGGCAGTGAAAGAGGACATACCCAAATGTGGACCCAAACTGGCTGGCAGCGAAAGAGGACATACCCAAATGTGGACCCAAACTGGCTGGCAGCGAAAGAGGACATACCCAAATGCGGACCCAAACTGGCTGGCAGCGAAAGGGTTAACAGATAGTAGATGTGTCCGTGTTCCCAGAGGACATACCCAAATGTGGACCCAAACTGGCTGGCAGCGAAAGGGTTAACAGATAGATGTGTATGTGTTCCTAAAGGACATACCCAAATGTGGACCCAAACTGGCTGGCAGCAAAAGGGTTAACAGATAGTAGATGTGTCCATGTCCCCAAAGGACATACCCAAATGTGGACCCAAACTGGCTGGCAGTGAAAGGGTTAACAGATAGTAGATGTGTCCGTGTTCCCAGAGGACATACCCAAATGTGGACCCAAACTGGCTGGCAGTGAAAGGGTTAACAGATAGTAGATGTGTCCGTGTTCCCAGAGGACATACCCAAATGTGGACCCAAACTGGCTGGCAGTGAAAGGGTTAACAGATAGTAGATGTGTCCGTGTTCCCAAAGGACATACCCAAATGTGGACCCAAACTGGCTGGTAGGGAAAGGGTTAATAGACAGTAGACGTGTCCGTGTTCCCAGAGGACATACCCAAATGCGGACCCAAACTGGCTGGCAGAAGGGTTAACAGATAGTAGATGTGTCCGTGTTCCCAAAGGACATACCCAAATGTGGACCCAAACTGGCTGGCAGAAGGGTTAACAGATAGTAGACGTGTCCGTGTTCCCAAAGGACATACCCAAATGTGGACCCAAACTGGCTGGCAGCGAAAGGGTTAACAGATAGTAGATGTGTCCGTGTCCCCAGAGGACATACCCAAATGTGGACCCAAACTGGCTGGCAGCGAAAGAGGACATACCCAAATGTGGACCCAAACTGGCTGGCAGCGAAAGGGTTAACAGATAGTAGATGTGTCCGTGTTCCCAAAGGACATACCCAAATGCGGACCCAAACTGGCTGGCAGCGAAAGGGTTAACAGATAGTAGATGTGTCCGTGTCCCCAGAGGACATACCCAAATGTGGACCCAAACTGGCTGGCAGCGAAAGTCTAACAGATAGTAGATGTGTCCATGTCCCCAGAGGACATACCCAAATGTGGACCCAAACTGGCTGGCAGCGAAAGAGGACATACCCAAATGTGGACCCAAACTGGCTGGCAGCGAAAGGGTTAACAGATAGTAGATGCGTCCATGTCCCCAGAGGACATACCCAAATGTGGACCCAAACTGGCTGGCAGCGAAAGGGTTAACAGATAGTAGATGTGTCCGTGTTCCTAAAGGACATACCCAAATGTGGACCCAAACTGGCTGGCAGCGAAAGGGTTAACAGATAGTAGATGCGTCCATGTCCCCAGAGGACATACCCAAATGTGGACCCAAACTGGCTGGCAGTGAAAGGGTTAACAGATAGTAGATGTGTCCGTGTTCCCAGAGGACATACCCAAATGTGGACCCAAACTGGCTGGCAGCGAAAGGGTTAACAGATAGTAGATGTGTCCGTGTTCCTAAAGGACATACCCAAATGTGGACCCAAACTGGCTGGCAGCGAAAGGCTAACAGATAGTAGATGTGTCCGTGTCCCCAGAGGACATACCCAAATGTGGACCCAAACTGGCTGGCAGCGAAAGGCTAACAGATAGTAGATGTGTCCATGTCCCCAGAGGACATACTCAAATGTGGACCCAAACTGGCTGGCAGCGAAAGGGTTAACAGATAGTAGATGTGTCCGTGTCCCCAGAGGACATACCCAAATGTGGACCCAAACTGGCTGGCACTGAAAGGGTTAACAGACAGTAGATGTGTCCGTGTTCCCAGAGGACATACCCAAATGTGGACCCAAACTGGCTGGCAGTGAAAGGGTTAATAGACAGTAGACGTGTCCGTGTTCCCAGAGGACATACCCAAATGCGGACCCAAACTGGCTGGCAGCGAAAGGGTTAACAGAGAGTAGATATGTCCGTGTTCCCAGAGGACATACCCAAATGCGGACCCAAACTGGCTGGCAGTGAAAGGGTTAACAGATAGTAGACGTGTCCGTGTTCCCAAAGGACATACCCAAATGCGGACCCAAACTGGCTGGCAGCGAAAGGGTTAACAGATAGTAGATGTGTCCATGTCCCCAGAGGACATACCCAAATGTGGACCCAAACTGGCTGGCACTGAAAGGGTTAACAGACAGTAGATGTGTCCGTGTTCCCAGAGGACATACCCAAATGTGGACCCAAACTGGCTGGCAGTGAAAGGGTTAATAGACAGTAGACGTGTCCGTGTTCCCAGAGGACATACCCAAATGCGGACCCAAACTGGCTGGCAGCGAAAGGGTTAACAGAGAGTAGATATGTCCGTGTTCCCAGAGGACATACCCAAATGCGGACCCAAACTGGCTGGCAGTGAAAGGGTTAACAGATAGTAGACGTGTCCGTGTTCCCAAAGGACATACCCAAATGCGGACCCAAACTGGCTGGCAGCGAAAGGGTTAACAGATAGTAGATGTGTCCATGTCCCCAGAGGACATACCCAAATGTGGACCCAAACTGGCTGGCAGTGAAAGGGTTAATAGACAGTAGACGTGTCCGTGTTCCCAGAGGACATACCCAAATGTGGACCCAAACTGGCTGGCAGTGAAAGGGTTAACAGATAGTAGATGTGTCCGTGTCCCCAGAGGACATACCCAAATGTGGACCCAAACTGGCTGGCAGTGAAAGGGTTAACAGATAGTAGATGTGTCCGTGTCCCCAGAGGACATACCCATATGTGGACCCAAACTGGCTGGCAGTGAAAGAGGACATACCCATATGTGGACCCAAACTGGCTGGCAGCGAAAGGGTTAACAGATAGTAGATGTGTCCGTGTCCCCAGAGGACATACCCAAATGTGGACCCAAACTGGCTGGCAGCGAAAGAGGACATACCCATATGTGGACCCAAACTGGCTGGCAGCGAAAGGGTTAACAGATAGTAGATGTGTCCGTGTTCCCAGAGGACATACCCAAATGTGGACCCAAACTGGCTGGCAGTGAAAGGGTTAACAGATAGTAGATGTGTCCGTGTTCCCAGAGGACATACCCAAATGTGGACCCAAACTGGCTGGCAGCGAAAGGGTTAACAGATAGTAGATGTGTCCGTGTCCCCAGAGGACATACCCAGATGTGGACCCAAACTGGCTGGCAGCGAAAGAGGACATACCCAAATGTGGACCCAAACTGGCTGGCAGTGAAAGAGGACATACCCATATGTGGACCCAAACTGGCTGGCAGCGAAAGGGTTAACAGATAGTAGATGTGTCCGTGTTCCCAAAGGACATACCCAAATGTGGACCCAAACTGGCCGGCAGTGAAAGGGTTAACAGATAGTAGATGTGTCCGTGTTCCCAGAGGACATACCCTAATGTGGACCCAAACTGGCTGGCAGTGAAAAGGTTAACAGATAGTAGATGTGTCCGTGTTCCCAGGGGACATACCCAAATGTGGACCCAAACTGGCTGGCAGCGAAAGAGGACATACCCACATGTGGACCCAAACTGGCTGGCAGCGAAAGGGTTAACAGATAGTAGATGTGTCCGTGTTCCCAAAGGACATACCCAAATGCGGAACCAAACTGGCTGGCAGCGAAAGAGGACATACCCATATGTGGACCCAAACTGGCTGGCAGCGAAAGGCTAACAGATAGTAGATGTGTCCGTGTCCCCAGAGGACATACCCAAATGTGGACCCAAACTGGCTGGCAGCGAAAGGGTTAACAGATAGTAGATGTGTCCGTGTCCCCAGAGGACATACCCAAATGTGGACCCAAACTGGCTGAAGGGTTAACAAATAGTAGATGTGTCCGTGTTCCTAGAGGACATACCCAAATGTGGACCCAAACTGCCTGGCAGTGAAAGGGTTAACAGATAGTAGATGTGTCCATGTCCCCAGAGGACATACCCAAATGTGGACCCAAACTGGCTGGCAGTGAAAAGGTTAACAGATAGTAGATGTGTCCGTGTTCCCAAAGGACATACCCAAATGTGGACCCAAACTGGCTGGCAGTGAAAGGGTTAACAGATAGTAGATGTGTCCATGTCCCCAGAGGACATACCGAAATGTGGACCCAAACTGGCTGGCAGTGAAAGAGGACATACCCAAATGTGGACCCAAACTGGCTGGCAGCGAAAGAGGACATACCCAAATGTGGACCCAAACTGGCTGGCAGTGAAAGGGTTAACAGATAGTAGATGTGTCCGTGTTCCCAAAGGACATACCCAAATGTGGACCCAAACTGGCTGGCAGTGAAAGGGTTAACAGATAGTAGATGTGTCCGTGTTCCCAGAGGACATACCCAAATGTGGACCCAAACTGGCTGGCAGTGAAAGGGTTAACAGATAGTAGATGTGTCCGTGTTCCTAAAGGACATACCCAAATGTGGACCCAAACTGGCTGGCAGCGAAAGAGGACATACCCAAATGCGGACCCAAACTGGCTGGCAGTGAAAGGGTTAACAGATAGTAGATGTGTCCGTGTTCCCAAAGGACATACCCAAATGTGGACCCAAACTGGCTGGTAGTGAAAGGGTTAATAGATAGTAGACGTGTCCGTGTTCCCAGAGGACATACCCAAATGCGGACCCAAACTGGCTGGCAGAAGGGTTAACAGATAGTAGATGTGTCCGTGTTCCCAAAGGACATACCCAAATGTGGACCCAAACTGGCTGGCAGCGAAAGAGGACATACCCAAATGTGGACCCAAACTGGCTGGCAGCGAAAGGGTTAACAGATAGTAGATGTGTCCGTGTTCCTAAAGGACATACCCAAATGGGGACCCAAACTGGCTGGCAGCGAAAGGCTAACAGATAGTAGACGTGTCCGTGTCCCCAGAGGACATACCCAAATGTGGACCCAAACTGGCTGGCAGCGAAAGGCTAATAGATAGTAGATGTGTCCGTGTCCCCAGAGGACATACCCAAATGCGGACCCAAACTGGCTGGCAGCGAAAGAGGACATACCCAAATGTGGACCCAAACTGGCTGGCAGTGAAAGGGTTAACAGATAGTAGATGTGTCCGTGTTCCCAAAGGACATACCCAAATGTGGACCCAAACTGGCTGGCAGCGAAAGGCTAATAGATAGTAGATGTGTCCGTGTCCCCAGAGGACATACCCAAATGCGGACCCAAACTGGCTGGCAGCGAAAGAGGACATACCCAAATGTGGACCCAAACTGGCTGGCAGTGAAAGGGTTAACAGATAGTAGATGTGTCCGTGTTCCCAGAGGACATACCCAAATGTGGACCCAAACTGGCTGGCAGCGAAAGGGTTAACAGATAGTAGATGTGTCCATGTCCCCAGAGGACATACCCAAATGTGGACCCAAACTGGCTGGCAGAAGGGTTAACAGATAGTAGATGTGTCCGTGTCCCCAGAGGACATACCCAAATGTGGACCCAAACTGGCTGGCAGCGAAAGGGTTAACAGATACTAGATGTGTCCGTGTTCCCAGAGGACATACCCAAATGTGGACCCAAACTGGCTGGCAGCGAAAGGGTTAACAGATAGTAGATTTGTCCGTGTCCCCAGAGGACATACCCAAATGTGGACCCAAACTGGCTGGCAGCGAAAGAGTTAACAGATAGTAGATGTGTCCGTGTCCCCAGAGGACATACCCAAATGTGGACCCAAACTGGCTGGCAGCAAAAGGGTTAACAGATAGTAGATGTGTCCATGTCCCCAGAGGACATACCCAAATGTGGACCCAAACTGGCTGGCAGCAAAAGGGTTAACAGATAGTAGATGTGTCCATGTCCCCAAAGGACATACCCAAATGTGGACCCAAACTGGCTGGCAGTGAAAGGGTTAACAGATAGTAGATGTGTCCGTGTTCCCAGAGGACATACCCAAATGTGGACCCAAACTGGCTGGCAGTGAAAGGGTTAACATGTGTCCGTGTTCCCAAAGGACATACCCAAATGTGGACCCAAACTGGCTGGCAGCGAAAGAGGACATACCCAAATGTGGACCCAAACTGGCTGGCAGCGAAAGGGTTAACAGATAGTAGATGTGTCCGTGTCCCCAGAGGACATACCCAAATGTGGACCCAAACTGGCTGGCAGCGAAAGGGTTAACAGATAGTAGATGTGTCCGTGTTCCCAAAGGACATACCCAAATGTGGACCCAAACTGGTTGGCAGTGAAAGGGTTAACAGATAGTAGATGTGTCCGTGTTCCCAGAGGACATACCCAAATGTGGACCCAAACTGGCTGGCAGTGAAAGGGTTAACATGTGTCCGTGTTCCCAAAGGACATACCCAAATGTGGACCCAAACTGGCTGGCAGCGAAAGAGGACATACCCAAATGTGGACCCAAACTGGCTGGCAGTGAAAGGGTTAACAGATAGTAGATGTGTCCATGTCCCCAAAGGACATACCCAAATGTGGACCCAAACTGGTTGGCAGTGAAAGGGTTAACAGATAGTAGATGTGTCCGTGTTCCCAGAGGACATACCCAAATGTGGACCCAAACTGGCTGGCAGTGAAAGGGTTAACATGTGTCCGTGTTCCCAAAGGACATACCCAAATGTGGACCCAAACTGGCTGGCAGCGAAAGAGGACATACCCAAATGTGGACCCAAACTGGCTGGCAGTGAAAGGGTTAACAGATAGTAGATGTGTCCGTGTTCCCAAAGGACATACCCAAATGTGGACCCAAACTGGCTGGCAGCGAAAGAGGACATACCCAAATGTGGACCCAAACTGGCTGGCAGTGAAAGGGTTAACAGATAGTAGATGTGTCCGTGTTCCCAGAGGACATACCCAAATGTGGACCCAAACTGGCTGGCAGTGAAAGGGTTAACAGATAGTAGATGTGTCCGTGTTCCCAGAGGACATACCCAAATGTGGACCCAAACTGGCTGGCAGCGAAAGGGTTAACAGATAGTAGATGTGTCCGTGTTCCCAGAGGACATACCCAAATGTGGACCCAAACTGCCTGGCAGTGAAAGGGTTAACAGAGAGTAGATGTGTCCGTGTTCCCAAAGGACATACCCAAATGTGGACCCAAACTGGCTGGCAGCGAAAGGGTTAACAGATAGTAGATGTGTCCGTGTTCCCAGAGGACATACCCAAATGTGGACCCAAACTGGCTGGCAGCGAAAGAGTTAACAGATAGTAGATGTGTCCGTGTTCCCAGAGGACATACCCAAATGTGGACCCAAACTGGCTGGCAGCGAAAGGGTTAACAGATAGTAGATGTGTCCGTGTTCCCAGAGGACATACCCAAATGTGGACCCAAACTGGCTGGCAGCGAAAGAGTTAACAGATAGTAGATGTGTCCGTGTTCCCAGAGGACATACCCAAATGTGGACCCAAACTGGCTGGCAGCGAAAGGGTTAACAGATAGTAGATGTGTCCGTGTTCCCAGAGGACATACCCAAATGTGGACCCAAACTGGCTGGCAGCGAAAGAGTTAACAGATAGTAGATGTGTCCGTGTTCCTAAAGGACATACTCAAATGCGGACCCAAACTGGCTGGCAGTGAAAGGGTTAACAGATAGTAGATGTGTCCGTGTTCCCAGAGGACATACCCAAATGTGGACCCAAACTGGCTGGCAGCGAAAGAGTTAACAGATAGTAGATGTGTCCGTGTTCCCAGAGGACATACCCCAATGCGGACCCAAACTGGCTGGCAGTGAAAGGGTTAACAGATAGTAGATGTGTCCGTGTTCCCAGAGGACATACCCAAATGTGGACCCAAACTGGCTGGCAGTGAAAGGGTTAACAGATAGTAGATGTGTCCGTGTTCCCAGAGGACATACCCAAATGTGGACCCAAACTGGCTGGCAGCGAAAGAGGACATACCCAAATGTGGACCCAAACTGGCTGGCAGCGAAAGAGGACATACCCAAATGTGGACCCAAACTGGCTGGCAGCGAAAGGGTTAACAGATAGTAGATGTGTCCGTGTCCCCAGAGGACATACCCAAATGTGGACCCAAACTGGCTGGCAGCGAAAGGGTTAACAGATAGTAGATGTGTCCATGTCCCCAGAGGACATACCCAAATGTGGACCCAAACTGGCTGGCAGTGAAAGGGTTAACAGATAGTAGACGTGTCCGTGTTCCCAAAGGACATACCCAAATGTGGACCCAAACTGGCTGGCAGTGAAAGGGTTAACAGATAGTAGATGTGTCCGTGTTCCCAGAGGACATACCCAAATGTGGACCCAAACTGGCTGGCAGTGAAAGGGTTAACAGATAGTAGATGTGTCCGTGTTCCCAGAGGACATACCCAAATGCGGACCCAAACTGGCTGGCAGTGAAAGGGTTAACAGATAGTAGATGTGTCCGTGTTCCCAGAGGACATACCCAAATGCGGACCCAAACTGGCTGGCAGTGAAAGGGTTAACAGATAGTAGATGTGTCCGTGTTTCCAAAGGACATACCCAAATGCGGACCCAAACTGGCTGGCAGTGAAAGGGTTAACAGATAGTAGATGTGTCCGTGTTCCCAGAGGACATACCCAAATGTGGACCCAAACTGGCTGGCAGAAGGGTTAACAGACAGTAGACGTGTCCGTGTTCCCAGAGGACATACCCAAATGCGGACCCAAACTGGCTGGCAGTGAAAGGGTTAACAGATAGTAGATGTGTCCGTGTTCCCAGAGGACATACCCAAATGTGGACCCAAACTGGCTGGCAGCGAAAGAGGACATACCCAAATGTGGACCCAAACTGGCTGGCAGCGAAAGAGTTAACAGATAGTAGATGTGTCCGTGTTCCCAGAGGACATACCCAAATGTGGACCCAAACTGGCTGGCAGTGAAAGGGTTAACAGATAGTAGATGTGTCCGTGTTCCCAGAGGACATACCCAAATGTGGACCCAAACTGGCTGGCAGCGAAAGGGTTAACAGATAGTAGATGTGTCCGTGTCCCCAGAGGACATACCCAAATGTGGACCCAAACTGGCTGGCAGCGAAAGGGTTAACAGATAGTAGATGTGTCCGTGTCCCCAGAGGACATACCCAAATGTGGACCCAAACTGGCTGGCAGCGAAAGAGGACATACCCAAATGTGGACCCAAACTGGCTGGCAGCGAAAGAGTTAACAGATAGTAGATGTGTCCGTGTTCCCAAAGGACATACCCAAATGTGGACCCAAACTGGCTGGCAGCGAAAGAGGACATACCCAAATGTGGACCCAAACTGGCTGGCAGCGAAAGGGTTAACAGATAGTAGATGTGTCCGTGTCCCCAGAGGACATACCCAAATGTGGACCTAAACTGGCTGGCAGCGAAAGAGGACATACCCAAATGTGGACCCAAACTGGCTGGCAGTGAAAGGGTTAACAGATAGTAGACGTGTCTGTGTTCCCAGAGGACATACCCAAATGCGGACCCAAACTGGCTGGCAGTGAAAGGGTTAACAGATAGTAGATGTGTCCGTGTTCCCAGAGGACATACCCAAATGTGGACCCAAACTGGCTGGCAGCGAAAGAGGACATACCCAAATGTGGACCCAAACTGGCTGGCAGCGAAAGAGTTAACAGATAGTAGATGTGTCCGTGTTCCTAAAGGACATACCCAAATGCGGACCCAAACTGGCTGGCAGCGAAAGGGTTAACAGATAGTAGATGTGTCCGTGTCCCCAGAGGACATACCCAAATGTGGACCCAAACTGGCTGGCAGCGAAAGAGTTAACAGATAGTAGATGTGTCCATGTTCCCAGAGGACATACCCAAATGTGGACCCAAACTGGCTGGCAGCGAAAGAGTTAACAGATAGTAGATGTGTCCGTGATCCCAGAGGACATACCCAAATGTGGACCCAAACTGGCTGGCAGCGAAAGGCTAACAGATAGTAGATGTGTCCGTGTTCCCAAAGGACATACCCAAATGTGGACCCAAACTGGCTGGCAGCGAAAGGGTTAACAGATAGTAGATGTGTCCGTGTTCCCAGAGGACATACCCAAATGTGGACCCAAACTGGCTGGCAGCGAAAGGCTAACAGATAGTAGATGTGTCCGTGTTCCCAAAGGACATACCCAAATGTGGACCCAAACTGGCTGGCAGAAGGGTTAACAGACAGTAGACGTGTCCGTGTTCCCAGAGGACATACCCAAATGTGGACCCAAACTGGCTGGCAGAAGGGTTAACAGACATTAGACGTGTCCGTGTTCCCAGAGGACATACCCAAATGTGGACCCAAACTGGCTGGCAGCGAAAGAGGACATACCCATATGTGGACCCAAACTGGCTGGCAGAAAGGTTAACAGACAGTAGATGTGTCCGTGTTCCCAGAGGACATACCCAAATGTGGACCCAAACTGGCTGGCAGCGAAAGTGTTAACAGATAGTAGATGTGTCCGTGTTCCCAGAGGACATACCCAAATGTGGACCCAAACTGGCTGGCAGCGAAAGGGTTAACAGATAGTAGATGTGTCCGTGTTCCCAGAGGACATACCCAAATGTGGACCCAAACTGGCTGGCAGCGAAAGGGTTAACAGATAGTAGATGTGTCCGTGTTCCCAGAGGACATACCCAAATGCGGACCCAAACTGGCTGGCAGCGAAAGAGGACATACCCAAATGTGGACCCAAACTGGCTGGCAGTGAAAGGGTTAACAGATAGTAGATGTGTCCGTGTTCCCAGAGGACATACCCAAATGCGGACCCAAACTGGCTGGCAGTGAAAGGGTTAACAGATAGTAGATGTGTCCGTGTTCCCAGAGGACATACCCAAATGTGGACCCAAACTGGCTGGCAGCGAAAGGGTTAACAGATAGTAGATGTGTCCGTGTTCCTAAAGGACATACCCAAATGGGGACCCAAACTGGCTGAAGGGTTAACAGATAGTAGATGTGTCCGTGTTCCCAGAGGACATACCCAAATGTGGACCCAAACTGGCTGGCAGTGAAAGGGTTAACAGATAGTAGATGTGTCCGTGTTCCCAGAGGACATACCCAAATGTGGACCCAAACTGGCTGGCAGCGAAAGGGTTAACAGATAGTAGATGTGTCCGTGTCCCCAGAGGACATACCCAAATGCGGACCCAAACTGGCTGGCAGTGAAAGGGTTAACAGATAGTAGATGTGTCCGTGTTCCCAGAGGACATACCCCAATGTGGACCCAAACTGGCTGGCAGCGAAAGAGGACATACCCAAATGTGGACCCAAACTGGCTGGCAGCGAAAGAGTTAACAGATAGTAGATGTGTCCGTGTTCCCAGAGGACATACCCAAATGTGGACCCAAACTGGCTGGCAGCGAAAGAGTTAACAGATAGTAGATGTGTCCGTGTTCCTAAAGGACATACCCAAATGCGGACCCAAACTGGCTGGCAGTGAAAGGGTTAACAGATAGTAGATGTGTCCGTGTTCCTAGAGGACATACCCAAATGTGGACCCAAACTGGCTGGCAGTGAAAGGGTTAACAGATAGTAGATGTGTCCGTGTTCCCAGAGGACATACCCCAATGCGGACCCAAACTGGCTGGCAGTGAAAGGGTTAACAGATAGTAGATGTGTCCGTGTCCCCAGAGGACATACCCAAATGTGGACCCAAACTGGCTGGCAGTGAAAGGGTTAACAGATAGTAGATGTGTCCGTGTTCCCAGAGGACATACCCAAATGTGGACCCAAACTGGCTGGCAGCGAAAGAGGACATACCCAAATGTGGACCCAAACTGGCTGGCAGCGAAAGAGGACATACCCAAATGTGGACCCAAACTGGCTGGCAGCGAAAGAGTTAACAGATAGTAGATGTGTCCGTGTTCCCAGAGGACATACCCAAATGTGGACCCAAACTGGCTGGCAGCGAAAGAGTTAACAGATAGTAGATGTGTCCGTGTTCCTAAAGGACATACCCAAATGCGGACCCAAACTGGCTGGCAGTGAAAGGGTTAACAGATAGTAGATGTGTCCGTGTTCCCAGAGGACATACCCAAATGTGGACCCACACTGGCTGGCAGTGAAAGGGTTAACAGATAGTAGATGTGTCCGTGTTCCCAGAGGACATACCCAAATGTGGACCCAAACTGGCTGGCAGTGAAAGGGTTAACAGATAGTAGATGTGTCCGTGTTCCCAGAGGACATACCCAAATGTGGACCCAAACTGGCTGGCAGCGAAAGGGTTAACAGATAGTAGATGTGTCCGTGTCCCCAGAGGACATACCCAAATGCGGACCCAAACTGGCTGGCAGTGAAAGGGTTAACAGATAGTAGATGTGTCCGTGTTCCCAGAGGACATACCCCAATGTGGACCCAAACTGGCTGGCAGCGAAAGAGGACATACCCAAATGTGGACCCAAACTGGCTGGCAGCGAAAGAGTTAACAGATAGTAGATGTGTCCGTGTTCCCAGAGAACATACCCAAATGTGGACCCAAACTGGCTGGCAGCGAAAGAGTTAACAGATAGTAGATGTGTCCGTGTTCCTAGAGGACATACCCAAATGTGGACCCAAACTGGCTGGCAGTGAAAGGGTTAACAGATAGTAGATGTGTCCGTGTCCCCAGAGGACATACCCAAATGTGGACCCAAACTGGCTGGCAGTGAAAGGGTTAACAGATAGTAGATGTGTCCGTGTTCCCAGAGGACATACCCAAATGTGGACCCAAACTGGCTGGCAGTGAAAGGGTTAACAGATAGTAGATGTGTCCGTGTTCCCAGAGGACATACCCAAATGTGGACCCAAACTGGCTGGCAGCGAAAGAGGACATACCCAAATGTGGACCCAAACTGGCTGGCAGCGAAAGAGGACATACCCAAATGTGGACCCAAACTGGCTGGCAGCGAAAGGGTTAACAGATAGTAGATGTGTCCGTGTCCCCAGAGGACATACCCAAATGTGGACCCAAACTGGCTGGCAGTGAAAGAGGACATATCCAAATGTGGACCCAAACTGGCTGGCAGCGAAAGGGTTAACAGATAGTAGATGTGTCCGTGTCCCCAGAGGACATACCCAAATGTGGACCCAAACTGGCTGGCAGCGAAAGGGTTAACAGATAGTAGATGTGTCCATGTCCCCAGAGGACATACCCAAATGTGGACCCAAACTGGCTGGCAGTGAAAGGGTTAACAGATAGTAGATGTGTCCGTGTTCCCAGAGGACATACCCAAATGTGGACCCAAACTGGCTGGCAGCGAAAGAGGACATACCCAAATGTGGACCCAAACTGGCTGGCAGCGAAAGAGTTAACAGATAGTAGATGTGTCCGTGTTCCCAGAGGACATACCCAAATGTGGACCCAAACTGGCTGGCAGCGAAAGAGGACATACCCAAATGTGGACCCAAACTGGCTGGCAGTGAAAGGGTTAACAGATAGTAGATGTGTCCGTGTTCCCAGAGGATATACCCAAATGTGGACCCAAACTGGCTGGCAGCGAAAGAGTTAACAGATAGTAGATGTGTCCGTTTTCCTAAAGGACATACCCAAATGCGGACCCAAACTGGCTGGCAGTGAAAGGGTTAACAGATAGTAGATGTGTCCGTGTCCCCAGAGGACATACCCAAATGTGGACCCAAACTGGCTGGCAGTGAAAGGGTTAACAGATAGTAGATGTGTCCGTGTTCCCAGAGGACATACCCAAATGTGGACCCAAACTGGCTGGCAGTGAAAGGGTTAACAGATAGTAGATGTGTCCGTGTTCCCAGAGGACATACCCAAATGTGGACCCAAACTGGCTGGCAGCGAAAGAGGACATACCCAAATGTGGACCCAAACTGGCTGGCAGCGAAAGAGGACATACCCAAATGTGGACCCAAACTGGCTGGCAGTGAAAGGGTTAACAGATAGTAGATGTGTCCGTGTTCCCAGAGGACATACCCAAATGCGGACCCAAACTGGCTGGCAGTGAAAGGGTTAACATGTGTCCGTGTTCCCAAAGGACATACCCAAATGTGGACCCAAACTGGCTGGCAGCGAAAGAGGACATACCCAAATGTGGACCCAAACTGGCTGGCAGCGAAAGAGGACATACCCAAATGCGGACCCAAACTGGCTGGCAGCGTAAGAGGACATACCCATATGTGGACCCAAACTGGCTGGCAGCGAAAGTGTTAACAGATAGTAGATGTGTCCGTGTTCCCAGAGGACATACCCAAATGTGGACCCAAACTGGCTGGCAGCGAAAGGGTTAACAGATAGTAGATGTGTCCGTGTCCCCAGAGGACATACCCAAATGTGGACCCAAACTGGCTGGCAGCGAAAGAGTTAACAGATAGTAGATGTGTCCGTGTTCCTAAAGGACATACTCAAATGCGGACCCAAACTGGCTGGCAGTGAAAGGGTTAACAGATAGTAGATGTGTCCGTGTTCCCAGAGGACATACCCAAATGTGGACCCAAACTGGCTGGCAGCGAAAGAGTTAACAGATAGTAGATGTGTCCGTGTTCCCAGAGGACATACCCAAATGTGGACCCAAACTGGCTGGCAGCGAAAGGGTTAACCGATAGTAGATGTGTCCGTGTTCCTAAAGGACATACCCAAATGCGGACCCAAACTGGCTGGCAGTGAAAGGGTTAACAGATAGTAGATGTGTCCGTGTTCCCAGAGGACATACCCCAATGCGGACCCAAACTGGCTGGCAGTGAAAGGGTTAACAGATAGTAGATGTGTCCGTGTCCCCAGAGGACATACCCAAATGTGGACCCAAACTGGCTGGCAGTGAAAGGGTTAACAGATAGTAGATGTGTCCGTGTTCCCAGAGGACATACCCAAATGTGGACCCAAACTGGCTGGCAGTGAAAGGGTTAACAGATAGTAGATGTGTCCGTGTTCCCAGAGGACATACCCAAATGTGGACCCAAACTGGCTGGCAGCGAAAGAGGACATACCCAAATGTGGACCCAAACTGGCTGGCAGCGAAAGAGGACATACCCAAATGCGGACCCAAACTGGCTGGCAGTGAAAGGGTTAACAGATAGTAGATGTGTCCGTGTTCCCAGAGGACATACCCCAATGCGGACCCAAACTGGCTGGCAGTGAAAGGGTTAACAGATAGTAGATGTGTCCGTGTTCCCAGAGGACATACCCAAATGTGGACCCAAACTGGCTGGCAGCGAAAGGGTTAACCGATAGTAGATGTGTCCGTGTTCCTAAAGGACATACCCAAATGCGGACCCAAACTGGCTGGCAGTGAAAGGGTTAACAGATAGTAGATGTGTCCGTGTTCCCAGAGGACATACCCCAATGCGGACCCAAACTGGCTGGCAGTGAAAGGGTTAACAGATAGTAGATGTGTCCGTGTCCCCAGAGGACATACCCAAATGTGGACCCAAACTGGCTGGCAGTGAAAGGGTTAACAGATAGTAGATGTGTCCGTGTTCCCAGAGGACATACCCAAATGTGGACCCAAACTGGCTGGCAGTGAAAGGGTTAACAGATAGTAGATGTGTCCGTGTTCCCAGAGGACATACCCAAATGTGGACCCAAACTGGCTGGCAGCGAAAGAGGACATACCCAAATGTGGACCCAAACTGGCTGGCAGCGAAAGAGGACATACCCAAATGTGGACCCAAACTGGCTGGCAGCGAAAGGGTTAACAGATAGTAGATGTGTCCGTGTCCCCAGAGGACATACCCAAATGTGGACCCAAACTGGCTGGCAGCGAAAGAGGACATACCCAAATGTGGACCCAAACTGGCTGGCAGCGAAAGGGTTAACAGATAGTAGATGTGTCCGTGTCCCCAGAGGACATACCCAAATGTGGACCTAAACTGGCTGGCAGCGAAAGAGGACATACCCAAATGTGGACCCAAACTGGCTGGCAGTGAAAGGGTTAACAGATAGTAGACGTGTCTGTGTTCCCAGAGGACATACCCAAATGCGGACCCAAACTGGCTGGCAGTGAAAGGGTTAACAGATAGTAGATGTGTCCGTGTTCCCAGAGGACATACCCAAATGTGGACCCAAACTGGCTGGCAGCGAAAGAGGACATACCCAAATGTGGACCCAAACTGGCTGGCAGCGAAAGAGTTAACAGATAGTAGATGTGTCCGTGTTCCTAAAGGACATACCCAAATGCGGACCCAAACTGGCTGGCAGCGAAAGGGTTAACAGATAGTAGATGTGTCCGTGTCCCCAGAGGACATACCCAAATGTGGACCCAAACTGGCTGGCAGCGAAAGAGTTAACAGATAGTAGATGTGTCCATGTTCCCAGAGGACATACCCAAATGTGGACCCAAACTGGCTGGCAGCGAAAGAGTTAACAGATAGTAGATGTGTCCGTGATCCCAGAGGACATACCCAAATGTGGACCCAAACTGGCTGGCAGCGAAAGGCTAACAGATAGTAGATGTGTCCGTGTTCCCAAAGGACATACCCAAATGTGGACCCAAACTGGCTGGCAGCGAAAGAGGACATACCCAAATGTGGACCCAAACTGGCTGGCAGCGAAAGAGTTAACAGATAGTAGATGTGTCCGTGTTCCCAAAGGACATACCCAAATGTGGACCCAAACTGGCTGGCAGCGAAAGGGTTAACAGATAGTAGATGTGTCCGTGTCCCCAGAGGACATACCCAAATGTGGACCCAAACTGGCTGGCAGCGAAAGGGTTAACAGATAGTAGATGTGTCCATGTCCCCAGAGGACATACCCAAATGTGGACCCAAACTGGCTGGCAGTGAAAGGGTTAACAGATAGTAGATGTGTCCGTGTTCCCAGAGGACATACCCAAATGTGGACCCAAACTGGCTGGCAGCGAAAGGGTTAACAGATAGTAGATGTGTCCATGTCCCCAGAGGACATACCCAAATGTGGACCCAAACTGGCTGGCAGTGAAAGGGTTAACAGATAGTAGATGTGTCCGTGTTCCCAGAGGACATACCCAAATGTGGACCCAAACTGGCTGGCAGTGAAAGGGTTAACAGATAGTAGATGTGTCCGTGTTCCCAGAGGACATACCCAAATGCGGACCCAAACTGGCTGGCAGTGAAAGGGTTAACAGATAGTAGATGTGTCCGTGTTCCCAGAGGACATACCCAAATGTGGACCCAAACTGGCTGGCAGCGAAAGAGGACATACCCAAATGTGGACCCAAACTGGCTGGCAGCGAAAGAGTTAACAGATAGTAGATGTGTCCGTGTTCCCAGAGGACATACCCAAATGTGGACCCAAACTGGCTGGCAGCGAAAGAGTTAACAGATAGTAGATGTGTCCGTTTTCCTAAAGGACATACCCAAATGCGGACCCAAACTGGCTGGCAGTGAAAGGGTTAACAGATAGTAGATGTGTCCGTGTCCCCAGAGGACATACCCAAATGTGGACCCAAACTGGCTGGCAGTGAAAGGGTTAACAGATAGTAGATGTGTCCGTGTTCCCAGAGGACATACCCAAATGTGGACCCAAACTGGCTGGCAGTGAAAGGGTTAACAGATAGTAGATGTGTCCGTGTCCCCAGAGGACATACCCAAATGTGGACCCAAACTGGCTGGCAGCGAAAGAGGACATACCCAAATGTGGACCCAAACTGGCTGGCAGCGAAAGAGGACATACCCAAATGTGGACCCAAACTGGCTGGCAGCGAAAGGGTTAACAGATAGTAGATGTGTCCGTGTCCCCAGAGGACATACCCAAATGTGGACCCAAACTGGCTGGCAGCGAAAGAGGACATACCCAAATGTGGACCCAAACTGGCTGGCAGTGAAAGGGTTAACAGATAGTAGACGTGTCCGTGTTCCCAGAGGACATACCCAAATGCGGACCCAAACTGGCTGGCAGTGAAAGAGGACATACCCAAATGTGGACCCAAACTGGCTGGCAGCGAAAGAGTTAACAGATAGTAGATGTGTCCGTGTTCCTAAAGGACATACCCAAATGCGGACCCAAACTGGCTGGCAGCGAAAGAGGACATACCCAAATGTGGACCCAAACTGGCTGGCAGCGAAAGAGTTAACAGATAGTAGATGTGTCCGTGTTCCTAAAGGACATACCCAAATGCGGACCCAAACTGGCTGGCAGTGAAAGGGTTGACAGATAGTAGATGTGTCCGTGTTCCTAGAGGACATACCCAAATGTGGACCCAAACTGGCTGGCAGTGAAAGGGTTAACAGATAGTAGATGTGTCCGTGTTCCCAGAGGACATACCCCAATGCGGACCCAAACTGGCTGGCAGTGAAAGGGTTAACAGATAGTAGATGTGTCCGTGTCCCCAGAGGACATACCCAAATGTGGACCCAAACTGGCTGGCAGTGAAAGGGTTAACAGATAGTAGATGTGTCCGTGTTCCCAGAGGACATACCCAAATGTGGACCCAAACTGGCTGGCAGCGAAAGAGGACATACCCAAATGTGGACCCAAACTGGCTGGCAGCGAAAGAGGACATACCCAAATGTGGACCCAAACTGGCTGGCAGCGAAAGGGTTAACAGATAGTAGATGTGTCCGTGTCCCCAGAGGACATACCCAAATGTGGACCCAAACTGGCTGGCAGCGAAAGAGGACATACCCAAATGTGGACCCAAACTGGCTGGCAGCGAAAGAGTTAACAGATAGTAGATGTGTCCGTGTTCCCAAAGGACATACCCAAATGTGGACCCAAACTGGCTGGCAGCGAAAGGGTTAACAGATAGTAGATGTGTCCGTGTCCCCAGAGGACATACCCAAATGTGGACCCAAACTGGCTGGCAGCGAAAGGGTTAACAGATAGTAGATGTGTCCATGTCCCCAGAGGACATACCCAAATGTGGACCCAAACTGGCTGGCAGTGAAAGGGTTAACAGATAGTAGATGTGTCCGTGTTCCCAGAGGACATACCCAAATGTGGACCCAAACTGGCTGGCAGCGAAAGGGTTAACCGATAGTAGATGTGTCCGTGTTCCTAAAGGACATACCCAAATGCGGACCCAAACTGGCTGGCAGTGAAAGGGTTAACAGATAGTAGATGTGTCCGTGTTCCCAGAGGACATACCCCAATGCGGACCCAAACTGGCTGGCAGTGAAAGGGTTAACAGATAGTAGATGTGTCCGTGTCCCCAGAGGACATACCCAAATGTGGACCCAAACTGGCTGGCAGCGAAAGAGGACATACCCAAATGTGGACCCAAACTGGCTGGCAGCGAAAGGGTTAACAGATAGTAGATGTGTCCGTGTTCCCAGAGGACATACCCAAATGTGGACCCAAACTGGCTGGCAGTGAAAGGGTTAACAGATAGTAGATGTGTCCGTGTTCCCAGAGGACATACCCAAATGTGGACCCAAACTGGCTGGCAGCGAAAGAGGACATACCCAAATGTGGACCCAAACTGGCTGGCAGCGAAAGAGGACATACCCAAATGTGGACCCAAACTGGCTGGCAGCGAAAGGGTTAACAGATAGTAGATGTGTCCGTGTCCCCAGAGGACATACCCAAATGTGGACCCAAACTGGCTGGCAGCGAAAGAGGACATACCCAAATGTGGACCCAAACTGGCTGGCAGCGAAAGGGTTAACAGATAGTAGATGTGTCCATGTCCCCAGAGGACATACCCAAATGTGGACCCAAACTGGCTGGCAGTGAAAGGGTTAACAGATAGTAGATGTGTCCGTGTTCCCAGAGGACATACCCAAATGTGGACCCAAACTGGCTGGCAGTGAAAGGGTTAACAGATAGTAGATGTGTCCGTGTTCCCAGAGGACATACCCAAATGCGGACCCAAACTGGCTGGCAGTGAAAGGGTTAACAGATAGTAGATGTGTCCGTGTTCCCAGAGGACATACCCAAATGTGGACCCAAACTGGCTGGCAGCGAAAGAGGACATACCCAAATGTGGACCCAAACTGGCTGGCAGCGAAAGAGTTAACAGATAGTAGATGTGTCCGTGTTCCCAGAGGACATACCCAAATGTGGACCCAAACTGGCTGGCAGTGAAAGGGTTAACAGATAGTAGATGTGTCCGTGTTCCCAGAGGACATACCCAAATGTGGACCCAAACTGGCTGGCAGTGAAAGGGTTAACAGATAGTAGATGTGTCCGTGTTCCCAGAGGACATACCCAAATGCGGACCCAAACTGGCTGGCAGTGAAAGGGTTAACAGATAGTAGATGTGTCCGTGTTCCCAGAGGACATACCCAAATGTGGACCCAAACTGGCTGGCAGCGAAAGAGGACATACCCAAATGTGGACCCAAACTGGCTGGCAGCGAAAGAGTTAACAGATAGTAGATGTGTCCGTTTTCCTAAAGGACATACCCAAATGCGGACCCAAACTGGCTGGCAGTGAAAGGGTTAACAGATAGTAGATGTGTCCGTGTCCCCAGAGGACATACCCAAATGTGGACCCAAACTGGCTGGCAGTGAAAGGGTTAACAGATAGTAGATGTGTCCGTGTTCCCAGAGGACATACCCAAATGTGGACCCAAACTGGCTGGCAGCGAAAGGGTTAACAGATAGTAGATGTGTCCGTGTCCCCAGAGGACATACCCAAATGTGGACCCAAACTGGCTGGCAGCGAAAGGGTTAACAGATAGTAGATGTGTCCGTGTCCCCAGAGGACATACCCAAATGTGGACCCAAACTGGCTGGTAGTGAAAGGGTTAACAGATAGTAGATGTGTCCGTGTCCCCAGAGGACATACCCAAATGTGGACCCAAACTGGCTGGCAGCGAAAGAGGACATACCCAAATGTGGACCCAAACTGGCTGGCAGTGAAAGGGTTAACAGATAGTAGATGTGTCCGTGTTCCCAAAGGACATACCCAAATGTGGACCCAAACTGGCTGGCAGCGAAAGAGGACATACCCAAATGTGGACCCAAACTGGCTGGCAGCGAAAGGGTTAACAGATAGTAGATGTGTCCGTGTCCCCAGAGGACATACCCAAATGTGGACCCAAACTGGCTGGCAGCGAAAGAGGACATACCCAAATGTGGACCCAAACTGGCTGGCAGTGAAAGGGTTAACAGATAGTAGACGTGTCCGTGTTCCCAGAGGACATACCCAAATGCGGACCCAAACTGGCTGGCAGTGAAAGAGGACATACCCAAATGTGGACCCAAACTGGCTGGCAGCGAAAGAGTTAACAGATAGTAGATGTGTCCGTGTTCCTAAAGGACATACCCAAATGCGGACCCAAACTGGCTGGCAGTGAAAGGGTTAACAGATAGTAGATGTGTCCGTGTTCCTAAAGGACATACCCAAATGCGGACCCAAACTGGCTGGCAGTGAAAGGGTTAACAGATAGTAGATGTGTCCGTGTTCCCAGAGGACATACCCCAATGCGGACCCAAACTGGCTGGCAGTGAAAGGGTTAACAGATAGTAGATGTGTCCGTGTCCCCAGAGGACATACCCAAATGTGGACCCAAACTGGCTGGCAGTGAAAGGGTTAACAGATAGTAGATGTGTCCGTGTTCCCAGAGGACATACCCAAATGTGGACCCAAACTGGCTGGCAGTGAAAGGGTTAACAGATAGTAGATGTGTCCGTGTTCCCAGAGGACATACCCAAATGTGGACCCAAACTGGCTGGCAGCGAAAGGGTTAACAGATAGTAGATGTGTCCGTGTCCCCAGAGGACATACCCAAATGTGGACCCAAACTGGCTGGCAGCGAAAGAGGACATACCCAAATGTGGACCCAAACTGGCTGGCAGCGAAAGAGGACATACCCAAATGTGGACCCAAACTGGCTGGCAGCGAAAGGGTTAACAGATAGTAGATGTGTCCGTGTCCCCAGAGGACATACCCAAATGTGGACCCAAACTGGCTGGCAGCGAAAGAGGACATACCCAAATGTGGACCCAAACTGGCTGGCAGCGAAAGAGTTAACAGATAGTAGATGTGTCCGTGTTCCCAAAGGACATACCCAAATGTGGACCCAAACTGGCTGGCAGCGAAAGGGTTAACAGATAGTAGATGTGTCCGTGTCCCCAGAGGACATACCCAAATGTGGACCCAAACTGGCTGGCAGCGAAAGGGTTAACAGATAGTAGATGTGTCCATGTCCCCAGAGGACATACCCAAATGTGGACCCAAACTGGCTGGCAGTGAAAGGGTTAACAGATAGTAGATGTGTCCGTGTTCCCAGAGGACATACCCAAATGTGGACCCAAACTGGCTGGCAGCGAAAGAGGACATACCCAAATGTGGACCCAAACTGGCTGGCAGTGAAAGGGTTAACAGATAGTAGATGTGTCCGTGTTCCCAGAGGATATACCCAAATGTGGACCCAAACTAGCTGGCAGCGAAAGAGTTAACAGATAGTAGATGTGTCCGTTTTCCTAAAGGACATACCCAAATGTGGACCCAAACTGGCTGGCAGCGAAAGAGGACATACCCAAATGTGGACCCAAACTGGCTGGCAGCGAAAGGGTTAACAGATAGTAGATGTGTCCGTGTCCCCAGAGGACATACCCAAATGTGGACCCAAACTGGCTGGCAGCGAAAGAGGACATACCCAAATGTGGACCCAAACTGGCTGGCAGTGAAAGGGTTAACAGATAGTAGACGTGTCTGTGTTCCCAGAGGACATACCCAAATGCGGACCCAAACTGGCTGGCAGTGAAAGGGTTAACAGATAGTAGACGTGTCCGTGTTCCCAGAGGACATACCCAAATGTGGACCCAAACTGGCTGGCAGCGAAAGAGGACATACCCAAATGTGGACCCAAACTGGCTGGCAGCGAAAGAGTTAACAGATAGTAGATGTGTCCGTGTTCCTAAAGGACATACCCAAATGCGGACCCAAACTGGCTGGCAGCGAAAGAGGACATACCCAAATGTGGACCCAAACTGGCTGGCAGCGAAAGAGTTAACAGATAGTAGATGTGTCCGTGTTCCTAAAGGACATACCCAAATGCGGACCCAAACTGGCTGGCAGCGAAAGGGTTAACAGATAGTAGATGTGTCCGTGTCCCCAGAGGACATACCCAAATGTGGACCCAAACTGGCTGGCAGTGAAAGGGTTAACAGATAGTAGATGTGTCCGTGTCCCCAGAGGACATACCCAAATGTGGACCCAAACTGGCTGGCAGCGAAAGAGGACATACCCAAATGTGGACCCAAACTGGCTGGCAGCGAAAGAGTTAACAGATAGTAGATGTGTCCATGTTCCCAGAGGACATACCCAAATGTGGACCCAAACTGGCTGGCAGCGAAAGAGTTAACAGATAGTAGATGTGTCCGTGATCCCAGAGGACATACCCAAATGTGGACCCAAACTGGCTGGCAGCGAAAGGCTAACAGATAGTAGATGTGTCCGTGTTCCCAAAGGACATACCCAAATGTGGACCCAAACTGGCTGGCAGAAGGGTTAACAGATAGTAGATGTGTCCGTGTTCCCAGAGGACATACCCAAATGTGGACCCAAACTGGCTGGCAGCGAAAGGGTTAACAGATAGTAGATGTGTCCGTGTTCCCAGAGGACATACCCAAATGTGGACCCAAACTGGCTGGCAGAAGGGTTAACAGATAGTAGATGTGTCCGTGTTCCCAGAGGACATACCCAAATGTGGACCCAAACTGGCTGGCAGTGAAAGGGTTAACAGATAGTAGATGTGTCCGTGTTCCCAGAGGACATACCCAAATGTGGACCCAAACTGGCTGGCAGCGAAAGAGGACATACCCAAATGTGGACCCAAACTGGCTGGCAGTGAAAGGGTTAACAGATAGTAGATGTGTCCGTGTTCCCAGAGGACATACCCAAATGCGGACCCAAACTGGCTGGCAGCGAAAGAGGACATACCCAAATGTGGACCCAAACTGGCTGGCAGCGAAAGGCTAACAGATAGTAGATGTGTCCGTGTTCCCAGAGGACATACCCAAATGTGGACCCAAACTGGCTGGCAGTGAAAGGGTTAACAGATAGTAGATGTGTCCGTGTTCCCAAAGGACATACCCAAATGTGGACCCAAACTGGCTGGCAGTGAAAGGGTTAACAGATAGTAGATGTGTCCGTGTTCCCAAAGGACATACCCAAATGTGGACCCAAACTGGCTGGCAGCGAAAGGGTTAACAGATAGTAGATGTGTCCGTGTTCCCAAAGGACATACCCAAATGTGGACCCAAACTGGCTGGCAGTGAAAGGGTTAACAGATAGTAGATGTGTCCGTGTTCCCAAAGGACATACCCAAATGCGGACCCAAACTGGCTGGCAGTGAAAGGGTTAACAGATAGTAGATGTGTCCGTGTTCCCAAAGGACATACCCAAATGTGGACCCAAACTGGCTGGCAGCGAAAGGGTTAACAGATAGTAGATGTGTCCGTGTTCCCAAAGGACATACCCAAATGTGGACCCAAACTGGCTGGCAGCGAAAGGGTTAACAGATAGTAGATGTGTCCGTGTTCCTAAAGGACATACCCAAATGGGGACCCAAACTGGCTGAAGGGTTAACAGATAGTAGATGTGTCCGTGTTCCCAGAGGACATACCCAAATGCGGACCCAAACTGGCTGGCAGAAGGGTTAACAAATAGTAGACGTGTCCGTGTTCCCAGAGGACATACCCAAATGCGGACCCAAACTGGCTGGCAGTGAAAGGGTTAACAGATAGTAGATGTGTCCGTGTTCCCAAAGGACATACCCAAATGTGGACCCAAACTGGCTGGCAGAAGGGTTAACAAATAGTAGACGTGTCCGTGTTCCCAGAGGACATACCCAAATGCGGACCCAAACTGGCTGGCAGTGAAAGGGTTAACAGATAGTAGATGTGTCCGTGTTCCCAAAGGACATACCCAAATGTGGACCCAAACTGGCTGGTAGTGAAAGGGTTAATAGACAGTAGACGTGTCCATGTTCCCAGAGGACATACCCAAATGCGGACCCAAACTGGCTGGCAGAAGGGTTAACAGATAGTAGATGTGTCCGTGTTCCCAAAGGACATACCCAAATGTGGACCCAAACTGGCTGGCAGAAGGGTTAACAGATAGTAGACGTGTCCGTGTTCCCAAAGGACATACCCAAATGTGGACCCAAACTGGCTGGCAGTGAAAGAGGACATACCCAAATGTGGACCCAAACTGGCTGGCAGTGAAAGGGTTAACAGATAGTAGACGTGTCCGTGTTCCCAGAGAACATACCCAAATGTGGACCCAAACTGGCTGGCAGCGAAAGAGGACATACCCAAATGTGGACCCAAACTGGCTGGCAGCGAAAGAGGACATACCCAAATGTGGACCCAAACTGGCTGGCAGTGAAAGGGTTAACAGATAGTAGATGTGTCCGTGTTCCCAAAGGACATACCCAAATGTGGACCCAAACTGGCTGGCAGAAGGGTTAACAGATAGTAGATGTGTCCGTGTTCCCAAAGGACATACCCAAATGTGGACCCAAACTGGCTGGCAGAAGGGTTAACAGATAGTAGACGTGTCCGTGTTCCCAAAGGACATACCCAAATGTGGACCCAAATTGGCTGGTAGTGAAAGGGTTAATAGACAGTAGACGTGTCCGTGTTCCCAGAGGACATACCCAAATGCGGACCCAAACTGGCTGGCAGTGAAAGGGTTAACAGATAGTAGATGTGTCCGTGTTCCCAAAGGACATACCCAAATGTGGACCCAAACTGGCTGGCAGTGAAAGAGGACATACCCAAATGTGGACCCAAACTGGCTGGCAGTGAAAGGGTTAACAGATAGTAGACGTGTCCGTGTTCCCAGAGAACATACCCAAATGTGGACCCAAACTGGCTGGCAGTGAAAGAGGACATACCCAAATGTGGACCCAAACTGGCTGGCAGTGAAAGAGGACATACCCAAATGCGGACCCAAACTGGCTGGCAGTGAAAGAGGACATACCCAAATGTGGACCCAAACTGGCTGGCAGTGAAAGAGGACATACCCAAATGTGGACCCAAACTGGCTGGCAGCGAAAGAGGACATACCCAAATGTGGACCCAAACTGGCTGGCAGCGAAAGGGTTAACAGATAGTAGATGTGTCCGTGTTCCCAAAGGACATACCCAAATGTGGACCCAAACTGGCTGGCAGTGAAAGAGGACATACCCAAATGTGGACCCAAACTGGCTGGCAGCGAAAGAGGACATACCCAAATGTGGACCCAAACTGGCTGGCAGTGAAAGAGGACATACCCAAATGTGGACCCAAACTGGCTGGCAGCGAAAGAGGACATACCCAAATGTGGACCCAAACTGGCTGGTAGTGAAAGGGTTAACAGATAGTAGATGTGTCCGTGTTCCCAGAGGACATACCCAAATGTGGACCCAAACTGGCTGGCAGCGAAAGGGTTAACAGATAGTAGATGTGTCCGTGTTCCCAGAGGACATACCCAAATGTGGACCCAAACTGGCTGGCAGCGAAAGAGGACATACCCAAATGTGGACCCAAACTGGCTGGTAGTGAAAGGGTTAACAGATAGTAGATGTGTCCGTGTTCCCAGAGGACATACCCAAATGTGGACCCAAACTGGCTGGCAGTGAAAGGGTTAACAGATAGTAGATGTGTCCGTGTTCCTAAAGGACATACCCAAATGTGGACCCAAACTGGCTGGCAGTGAAAGGGTTAACAGATAGTAGATGTGTCCGTGTTCCCAGAGGACATACCCAAATGTGGACCCAAACTGGCTGGCAGCGAAAGGGTTAATAGATAGTAGACGTGTCCGTGTTCCCAAAGGACATACCCAAATGTGGACCCAAACTGGCTGGCAGTGAAAGGGTTAACAGATAGTAGATGTGTCCATGTTCCCAAAGGACATACCCAAATGTGGACCCAAACTGGCTGGCAGCGAAAGAGTTAACAGATAGTAGATGTGTCCGTGTTCCCAGAGGACATACCCAAATGTGGACCCAAACTGGCTGGTAGTGAAAGGGTTAATAGATAGTAGATGTGTCCGTGTCCCCAGAGGACATACCCAAATGTGGACCCAAACTGGCTGGCAGCGAAAGGGTTAACAGATAGTAGATGTGTCCATGTTCCCAGAGGACATACCCAAATGTGGACCCAAACTGGCTGGTAGTGAAAGGGTTAACAGATAGTAGATGTGTCCGTGTTCCCAAAGGACATACCCAAATGTGGACCCAAACTGGCTGGCAGCGAAAGAGGACATACCCAAATGTGGACCCAAACTGGCTGGCAGTGAAAGGGTTAACAGATAGTAGACGTGTCCGTGTTCCCAAAGGACATACCCAAATGTGGACCCAAACTGGCTGGCAGCGAAAGGGTTAGCAGATAGTAGATGTGTCCGTGTTCCCAGAGGACATACCCAAATGTGGACCCAAACTGGCTGGCAGTGAAAGGGTTAACAGATAGTAGATGTGTCCGTGTTCCTAAAGGACATACCCAAATGTGGACCCAAACTGGCTGGCAGTGAAAGGGTTAACAGATAGTAGATGTGTCCGTGTTCCCAGAGGACATACCCAAATGTGGACCCAAACTGGCTGGCAGCGAAAGAGTTAACAGATAGTAGATGTGTCCATGTTCCCAAAGGACATACCCAAATGCGGACCCAAACTGGCTGGCAGTGAAAGGGTTAACAGATAGTAGATGTGTCCATGTTCCCAAAGGACATACCCAAATGCGGACCCAAACTGGCTGAAGGGTTAACAGATAGTAGATGTGTCCGTGTTCCCAGAGGACATACCCAAATGTGGACCCAAACTGGCTGGTAGTGAAAGGGTTAATAGACAGTAGACGTGTCCGTGTTCCCAGAGGACATACCCAAATGCGGACCCAAACTGGCTGGCAGAAGGGTTAACAGATAGTAGATGTGTCCGTGTTCCCAAAGGACATACCCAAATGTGGACCCAAACTGGCTGGCAGAAGGGTTAACAGATATTAGATGTATCCGTGTTCCCAAAGGACATACCCAAATGTGGACCCAAACTGGCTGGCAGAAGGGTTAACAGATAGTAGACGTGTCCGTGTTCCCAGAGGACATACCCAAATGCGGACCCAAACTGGCTGGCAGCGAAAGGGTTAACAGATAGTAGATGTGTCCGTGTCCCCAGAGGACATACCCAAATGTGGACCCAAACTGGCTGGCAGCGAAAGAGTTAACAGATAGTAGATGTGTCCGTGTTCCCAAAGGACATACCCAAATGTGGACCCAAACTGGCTGGCAGCGAAAGGGTTAACAGATAGTAGATGTGTCCATGTTCCCAAAGGACATACCCAAATGTGGACCCAAACTGGCTGGCAGCGAAAGAGTTAACAGATAGTAGATGTGTCCGTGTTCCCAGAGGACATACCCAAATGTGGACCCAAACTGGCTGGCAGCGAAAGGGTTAATAGATAGTAGACGTGTCCGTGTTCCCAAAGGACATACCCAAATGTGGACCCAAACTGGCTGGCAGTGAAAGGGTTAACAGATAGTAGATGTGTCCATGTTCCCAAAGGACATACCCAAATGTGGACCCAAACTGGCTGGCAGCGAAAGAGTTAACAGATAGTAGATGTGTCCGTGTTCCCAGAGGACATACCCAAATGTGGACCCAAACTGGCTGGCAGCGAAAGGGTTAATAGATAGTAGACGTGTCCGTGTTCCCAAAGGACATACCCAAATGTGGACCCAAACTGGCTGGCAGCGAAAGAGGACATACCCATATGTGGACCCAAACTGGCTGGCAGTGAAAGGGTTAATAGATAGTAGACGTGTCCGTGTTCCCAAAGGACATACCCAAATGTGGACCCAAACTGGCCGGCAGTGAAAGGGTTAATAGATAGTAGACGTGTCCGTGTTCCCAAAGGACATACCCAAATGTGGACCCAAACTGGCCGGCAGTGAAAGGGTTAACAGATAGTAGATGTGTCCGTGTTCCCAGAGGACATACCCAAATGTGGACCCAAACTGGCTGGTAGTGAAAGGGTTAACAGATAGTAGATGTGTCCGTGTTCCCAAAGGACATACCCAAATGTGGACCCAAACTGGCTGGCAGCGAAAGAGGACATACCCAAATGTGGACCCAAACTGGCTGGCAGCGAAAGAGGACATACCCAAATGTGGACCCAAACTGGCTGGCAGTGAAAGGGTTAACAGATAGTAGATGTGTCCGTGTTCCCAAAGGACATACCCAAATGTGGACCCAAACTGGCTGGCAGTGAAAGGGTTAACAGATAGTAGATGTGTCCGTGTTCCTAGAGGACATACCCAAATGTGGACCCAAACTGACTGGCAGCGAAAGGGTTAACAGATAGTAGATGTGTCCGTGTTCCCAAAGGACATACCCAAATGTGGACCCAAACTGGCTGGCAGCGAAAGGGTTAACAGATAGTAGATGTGTCCGTGTTCCCAGAGGACATACCCAAATGTGGACCCAAACTGGCTGGCAGCGAAAGGGTTAACAGATAGTAGATGTGTCCATGTTCCCAGAGGACATACCCAAATGTGGACCCAAACTGGCTGGTAGTGAAAGGGTTAACAGATAGTAGATGTGTCCGTGTTCCCAGAGGACATACCCAAATGTGGACCCAAACTGACTGGCAGTGAAAGGGTTAACAGATAGTAGACGTGTCCGTGTTCCCAAAGGACATACCCAAATGTGGACCCAAACTGGCTGGCAGTGAAAGGGTTAACAGATAGTAGACGTGTCCGTGTTCCCAAAGGACATACCCAAATGTGGACCCAAACTGGCTGGCAGTGAAAGGGTTAACAGATAGTAGACGTGTCCGTGTTCCCAAAGGACATACCCAAATGTGGACCCAAACTGGCTGGCAGTGAAAGGGTTAACATGTGTCCGTGTTCCCAAAGGACATACCCAAATGCGGACCCAAACTGGCTGGCAGTGAAAGGGTTAACAGATAGTAGATGTGTCCGTGTTCCCAAAGGACATACCCAAATGTGGACCCAAACTGACTGGCAGCGAAAGGGTTAACAGATAGTAGATGTGTCCGTGTTCCCAAAGGACATACACAAATGTGGACCCAAACTGGCTGGCAGTGAAAGGGTTAACAGATAGTAGATGTGTCCGTGTTCCCAAAGGACATACACAAATGTGGACCCAAACTGGCTGGCAGTGAAAGGGTTAACAGATAGTAGATGTGTCCGTGTTCCCAGAGGACATACCCAAATGTGGACCCAAACTGACTGGCAGCGAAAGGGTTAACAGATAGTAGATGTGTCCGTGTCCCCAGAGGACATACCCAAATGTGGACCCAAACTGGCTGGCAGCGAAAGAGTTAACAGATAGTAGATGTGTCCATGTTCCCAGAGGACATACCCAAATGTGGACCCAAACTGGCTGGCAGCGAAAGGGTTAATAGATAGTAGACGTGTCCGTGTTCCCAAAGGACATACCCAAATGTGGACCCAAACTGGCTGGCAGTGAAAGGGTTAACAGATAGTAGATGTGTCCATGTTCCCAAAGGACATACCCAAATGTGGACCCAAACTGGCTGGCAGCGAAAGAGTTAACAGATAGTAGATGTGTCCGTGTTCCCAGAGGACATACCCAAATGTGGACCCAAACTGGCTGGTAGTGAAAGGGTTAATAGATAGTAGATGTGTCCGTGTCCCCAGAGGACATACCCAAATGTGGACCCAAACTGGCTGGCAGCGAAAGGGTTAACAGATAGTAGATGTGTCCATGTTCCCAGAGGACATACCCAAATGTGGACCCAAACTGGCTGGTAGTGAAAGGGTTAACAGATAGTAGATGTGTCCGTGTTCCCAAAGGACATACCCAAATGTGGACCCAAACTGGCTGGCAGCGAAAGAGGACATACCCAAATGTGGACCCAAACTGGCTGGCAGTGAAAGGGTTAACAGATAGTAGACGTGTCCGTGTTCCCAAAGGACATACCCAAATGTGGACCCAAACTGGCTGGCAGCGAAAGGGTTAGCAGATAGTAGATGTGTCCGTGTTCCCAGAGGACATACCCAAATGCGGACCCAAACTGGCTGGCAGTGAAAGGGTTAACAGATAGTAGATGTGTCCGTGTTCCTAAAGGACATACCCAAATGTGGACCCAAACTGGCTGGCAGTGAAAGGGTTAACAGATAGTAGATGTGTCCGTGTTCCCAGAGGACATACCCAAATGCGGACCCAAACTGGCTGGCAGTGAAAGGGTTAACAGATAGTAGATGTGTCCATGTTCCCAAAGGACATACCCAAATGCGGACCCAAACTGGCTGAAGGGTTAACAAATAGTAGATGTGTCCGTGTTCCCAGAGGACATACCCAAATGTGGACCCAAACTGGCTGGCAGTGAAAGGATTAACATGTGTCCGTGTTCCCAAAGGACATACCCAAATGTGGACCCAAACTGGCTGGTAGTGAAAGGGTTAATAGACAGTAGACGTGTCCGTGTTCCCAGAGGACATACCCAAATGCGGACCCAAACTGGCTGGCAGAAGGGTTAACAGATAGTAGATGTGTCCGTGTTCCCAAAGGACATACCCAAATGTGGACCCAAACTGGCTGGCAGAAGGGTTAACAGATATTAGATGTATCCGTGTTCCCAAAGGACATATCCAAATGTGGACCCAAACTGGCTGGCAGAAGGGTTAACAGATATTAGATGTATCCGTGTTCCCAAAGGACATACCCAAATGTGGACCCAAACTGGCTGGCAGAAGGGTTAACAGATATTAGATGTATCCGTGTTCCCAAAGGACATACCCAAATGTGGACCCAAACTGGCTGGCAGAAGGGTTAACAGATAGTAGATGTGTCCGTGTTCCCAAAGGACATACCCAAATGTGGACCCAAACTGGCTGGCAGAAGGGTTAACAGATAGTAGACGTGTCCGTGTTCCCAGAGGACATACCCAAATGCGGACCCAAACTGGCTGGCAGCGAAAGGGTTAACAGATAGTAGATGTGTCCGTGTCCCCAGAGGACATACCCAAATGTGGACCCAAACTGGCTGGCAGCGAAAGAGTTAACAGATAGTAGATGTGTCCGTGTTCCCAAAGGACATACCCAAATGTGGACCCAAACTGGCTGGCAGAAGGGTTAACAGATAGTAGACGTGTCCGTGTTCCCAAAGGACATACCCAAATGTGGACCCAAACTGGCTGGCAGCGAAAGGGTTAACAGATAGTAGATGTGTCCGTGTTCCCAGAGGACATACCCAAATGTGGACCCAAACTGGCTGGCAGCGAAAGGGTTAACAGATAGTAGATGTGTCCATGTTCCCAAAGGACATACCCAAATGTGGACCCAAACTGGCTGGCAGCGAAAGAGTTAACAGATAGTAGATGTGTCCGTGTTCCCAGAGGACATACCCAAATGTGGACCCAAACTGGCTGGCAGCGAAAGGGTTAATAGATAGTAGACGTGTCCGTGTTCCCAAAGGACATACCCAAATGTGGACCCAAACTGGCTGGCAGTGAAAGGGTTAACAGATGGTAGATGTGTCCATGTTCCCAAAGGACATACCCAAATGTGGACCCAAACTGGCTGGCAGCGAAAGAGTTAACAGATAGTAGATGTGTCCGTGTTCCCAGAGGACATACCCAAATGTGGACCCAAACTGGCTGGCAGCGAAAGGGTTAATAGATAGTAGACGTGTCCGTGTTCCCAAAGGACATACCCAAATGTGGACCCAAACTGGCTGGCAGCGAAAGAGGACATACCCATATGTGGACCCAAACTGGCTGGCAGTGAAAGGGTTAATAGATAGTAGACGTGTCCGTGTTCCCAAAGGACATACCCAAATGTGGACCCAAACTGGCCGGCAGTGAAAGGGTTAATAGATAGTAGACGTGTCCGTGTTCCCAAAGGACATACCCAAATGTGGACCCAAACTGGCCGGCAGTGAAAGGGTTAACAGATAGTAGATGTGTCCGTGTTCCCAGAGGACATACCCAAATGTGGACCCAAACTGGCTGGTAGTGAAAGGGTTAACAGATAGTAGATGTGTCCGTGTTCCCAAAGGACATACCCAAATGTGGACCCAAACTGGCTGGCAGCGAAAGAGGACATACCCAAATGTGGACCCAAACTGGCAGGCAGTGAAAGGGTTAACAGATAGTAGATGTGTCCGTGTTCCCAAAGGACATACCCAAATGTGGACCCAAACTGGCCGGCAGTGAAAGGGTTAACAGATAGTAGATGTGTCCGTGTTCCCAGAGGACATACCCAAATGTGGACCCAAACTGGCTGGTAGTGAAAGGGTTAACAGATAGTAGATGTGTCCGTGTTCCCAGAGGACATACCCAAATGTGGACCCAAACTGGCTGGCAGCGAAAGAGGACATACCCAAATGTGGACCCAAACTGGCTGGCAGTGAAAGGGTTAACAGATAGTAGATGTGTCCGTGTTCCCAAAGGACATACCCAAATGTGGACCCAAACTGACTGGCAGCGAAAGGGTTAACAGATAGTAGATGTGTCCGTGTTCCCAAAGGACATACCCAAATGTGGACCCAAACTGGCTGGCAGCGAAAGGGTTAACAGATAGTAGATGTGTCCGTGTTCCCAGAGGACATACCCAAATGTGGACCCAAACTGGCTGGCAGCGAAAGGGTTAACAGATAGTAGATGTGTCCATGTTCCCAGAGGACATACCCAAATGTGGACCCAAACTGGCTGGTAGTGAAAGGGTTAACAGATAGTAGATGTGTCCGTGTTCCCAGAGGACATACCCAAATGTGGACCCAAACTGACTGGCAGTGAAAGGGTTAACAGATAGTAGACGTGTCCGTGTTCCCAAAGGACATACCCAAATGTGGACCCAAACTGGCTGGCAGTGAAAGGGTTAACAGATAGTAGACGTGTCCGTGTTCCCAAAGGACATACCCAAATGTGGACCCAAACTGGCTGGCAGTGAAAGGGTTAACATGTGTCCGTGTTCCCAAAGGACATACCCAAATGCGGACCCAAACTGGCTGGCAGTGAAAGGGTTAACAGATAGTAGATGTGTCCGTGTTCCCAAAGGACATACCCAAATGTGGACCCAAACTGACTGGCAGCGAAAGGGTTAACAGATAGTAGATGTGTCCGTGTTCCCAAAGGACATACACAAATGTGGACCCAAACTGGCTGGCAGTGAAAGGGTTAACAGATAGTAGATGTGTCCGTGTTCCCAGAGGACATACCCAAATGTGGACCCAAACTGACTGGCAGCGAAAGGGTTAACAGATAGTAGATGTGTCCGTGTCCCCAGAGGACATACCCAAATGTGGACCCAAACTGGCTGGCAGCGAAAGAGTTAACAGATAGTAGATGTGTCCGTGTTCCCAAAGGACATACCCAAATGTGGACCCAAACTGGCTGGCAGCGAAAGAGTTAACAGATAGTAGATGTGTCCATGTTCCCAGAGGACATACCCAAATGTGGACCCAAACTGGCTGGCAGCGAAAGGGTTAATAGATAGTAGACGTGTCCGTGTTCCCAAAGGACATACCCAAATGTGGACCCAAACTGGCCGGCAGTGAAAGGGTTAACAGATAGTAGATGTGTCCATGTTCCCAAAGGACATACCCAAATGTGGACCCAAACTGGCTGGCAGTGAAAGGGTTAACAGATAGTAGATGTGTCCATGTTCCCAAAGGACATACCCAAATGTGGACCCAAACTGGCTGGCAGCGAAAGAGTTAACAGATAGTAGATGTGTCCGTGTTCCCAGAGGACATACCCAAATGTGGACCCAAACTGGCTGGTAGTGAAAGGGTTAATAGATAGTAGATGTGTCCGTGTCCCCAGAGGACATACCCAAATGTGGACCCAAACTGGCTGGCAGCGAAAGGGTTAACAGATAGTAGATGTGTCCATGTTCCCAGAGGACATACCCAAATGTGGACCCAAACTGGCTGGTAGTGAAAGGGTTAACAGATAGTAGATGTGTCCGTGTTCCCAAAGGACATACCCAAATGTGGACCCAAACTGGCTGGCAGCGAAAGAGGACATACCCAAATGTGGACCCAAACTGGCTGGCAGTGAAAGGGTTAACAGATAGTAGACGTGTCCGTGTTCCCAAAGGACATACCCAAATGTGGACCCAAACTGGCTGGCAGCGAAAGGGTTAACAGATAGTAGATGTGTCCGTGTTCCCAGAGGACATACCCAAATGCGGACCCAAACTGGCTGGCAGCGAAAGGGTTAGCAGATAGTAGATGTGTCCGTGTTCCTAAAGGACATACCCAAATGCGGACCCAAACTGGCTGGCAGCGAAAGGGTTAGCAGATAGTAGATGTGTCCGTGTTCCCAGAGGACATACCCAAATGCGGACCCAAACTGGCTGGCAGTGAAAGGGTTAACAGATAGTAGATGTGTCCGTGTTCCTAAAGGACATACCCAAATGTGGACCCAAACTGGCTGGCAGTGAAAGGGTTAACAGATAGTAGATGTGTCCGTGTTCCCAGAGGACATACCCAAATGCGGACCCAAACTGGCTGGCAGTGAAAGGGTTAACAGATAGTAGATGTGTCCATGTTCCCAAAGGACATACCCAAATGCGGACCCAAACTGGCTGAAGGGTTAACAAATAGTACATGTGTCCGTGTTCCCAGAGGACATACCCAAATGTGGACCCAAACTGGCTGGCAGTGAAAGGATTAACATGTGTCCGTGTTCCCAAAGGACATACCCAAATGTGGACCCAAACTGGCTGGTAGTGAAAGGGTTAATAGACAGTAGACGTGTCCGTGTTCCCAGAGGACATACCCAAATGCGGACCCAAACTGGCTGGCAGAAGGGTTAACAGATAGTAGATGTGTCCGTGTTCCCAAAGGACATACCCAAATGTGGACCCAAACTGGCTGGCAGAAGGGTTAACAGATATTAGATGTATCCGTGTTCCCAAAGGACATACCCAAATGTGGACCCAAACTGGCTGGCAGAAGGGTTAACAGATAGTAGATGTGTCCGTGTTCCCAAAGGACATACCCAAATGTGGACCCAAACTGGCTGGCAGAAGGGTTAACAGATAGTAGACGTGTCCGTGTTCCCAGAGGACATACCCAAATGCGGACCCAAACTGGCTGGCAGCGAAAGAGTTAACAGATAGTAGATGTGTCCGTGTTCCCAAAGGACATACCCAAATGTGGACCCAAACTGGCTGGCAGAAGGGTTAACAGATAGTAGACGTGTCCGTGTTCCCAGAGGACATACCCAAATGCGGACCCAAACTGGCTGGCAGCGAAAGGGTTAACAGATAGTAGATGTGTCCGTGTCCCCAGAGGACATACCCAAATGTGGACCCAAACTGGCTGGCAGCGAAAGAGTTAACAGATAGTAGATGTGTCCGTGTTCCCAAAGGACATACCCAAATGTGGACCCAAACTGGCTGGCAGAAGGGTTAACAGATAGTAGACGTGTCCGTGTTCCCAAAGGACATACCCAAATGTGGACCCAAACTGGCTGGCAGCGAAAGGGTTAACAGATAGTAGACGTGTCCGTGTTCCCAGAGGACATACCCAAATGCGGACCCAAACTGGCTGGCAGCGAAAGGGTTAACAGATAGTAGATGTGTCCGTGTCCCCAGAGGACATACCCAAATGTGGACCCAAACTGGCTGGCAGCGAAAGGGTTAACAGATAGTAGATGTGTCCATGTTCCCAAAGGACATACCCAAATGTGGACCCAAACTGGCTGGCAGCGAAAGAGTTAACAGATAGTAGATGTGTCCGTGTTCCCAGAGGACATACCCAAATGTGGACCCAAACTGGCTGGCAGCGAAAGGGTTAATAGATAGTAGACGTGTCCGTGTTCCCAAAGGACATACCCAAATGTGGACCCAAACTGGCTGGCAGTGAAAGGGTTAACAGATAGTAGATGTGTCCATGTTCCCAAAGGACATACCCAAATGTGGACCCAAACTGGCTGGCAGCGAAAGAGTTAACAGATAGTAGATGTGTCCGTGTTCCCAGAGGACATACCCAAATGTGGACCCAAACTGGCTGGCAGCGAAAGGGTTAATAGATAGTAGACGTGTCCGTGTTCCCAAAGGACATACCCAAATGTGGACCCAAACTGGCTGGCAGTGAAAGGGTTAACAGATAGTAGATGTGTCCATGTTCCCAAAGGACATACCCAAATGTGGACCCAAACTGGCTGGCAGCGAAAGAGTTAACAGATAGTAGATGTGTCCGTGTTCCCAGAGGACATACCCAAATGTGGACCCAAACTGGCTGGCAGCGAAAGAGGACATACCCAAATGTGGACCCAAACTGGCTGGCAGTGAAAGGGTTAACAGATAGTAGATGTGTCCGTGTCCACAGAGGACATACCCAAATGTGGACCCAAACTGGCTGGCAGTGAAAGGGTTAACAGATAGTAGATGTGTCCGTGTTCCCAAAGGACATACCCAAATGTGGACCCAAACTGGCCGGCAGTGAAAGGGTTAACAGATAGTAGATGTGTCCGTGTTCCCAGAGGACATACCCAAATGTGGACCCAAACTGGCTGGTAGTGAAAGGGTTAACAGATAGTAGATGTGTCCGTGTTCCCAAAGGACATACCCAAATGTGGACCCAAACTGGCTGGCAGCGAAAGAGGACATACCCAAATGTGGACCCAAACTGGCAGGCAGTGAAAGGGTTAACAGATAGTAGATGTGTCCGTGTTCCCAAAGGACATACCCAAATGTGGACCCAAACTGGCCGGCAGTGAAAGGGTTAACAGATAGTAGATGTGTCCGTGTTCCCAGAGGACATACCCAAATGTGGACCCAAACTGGCTGGTAGTGAAAGGGTTAACAGATAGTAGATGTGTCCGTGTTCCCAGAGGACATACCCAAATGTGGACCCAAACTGGCTGGCACTGAAAGGGTTAACAGATAGTAGATGTGTCCGTGTTCCCAGAGGACATACCCAAATGTGGACCCAAACTGGCTGGCAGCGAAAGGGTTAACAGATAGTAGATGTGTCCGTGTTCCCAAAGGACATACCCAAATGTGGACCCAAACTGGCTGGCAGCGAAAGAGGACATACCCAAATGTGGACCCAAACTGGCTGGCAGTGAAAGGGTTAACAGATAGTAGATGTGTCCGTGTTCCCAAAGGACATACGCAAATGTGGACCCAAACTGGCTGGCAGCGAAAGGGTTAACAGATAGTAGATGTGTCCGTGTTCCCAAAGGACATACCCAAATGTGGACCCAAACTGACTGGCAGCGAAAGGGTTAACAGATAGTAGATGTGTCCGTGTTCCCAAAGGACATACACAAATGTGGACCCAAACTGGCTGGCAGTGAAAGGGTTAACAGATAGTAGATGTGTCCGTGTTCCCAGAGGACATACCCAAATGTGGACCCAAACTGGCTGGCAGCGAAAGAGTTAACAGATAGTAGATGTGTCCGTGTTCCCAAAGGACATACCCAAATGTAGACCCAAACTGGCTGGCAGCGAAAGAGTTAACAGATAGTAGATGTGTCCGTGTTCCCAGAGGACATACCCAAATGTGGACCCAAACTGGCTGGCAGCGAAAGGGTTAATAGATAGTAGACGTGTCCGTGTTCCCAAAGGACATACCCAAATGTGGACCCAAACTGGCTGGCAGTGAAAGGGTTAACAGATAGTAGATGTGTCCATGTTCCCAAAGGACATACCCAAATGTGGACCCAAACTGGCTGGCAGCGAAAGAGTTAACAGATAGTAGATGTGTCCGTGTTCCCAGAGGACATACCCAAATGTGGACCCAAACTGGCTGGTAGTGAAAGGGTTAACAGATAGTAGATGTGTCCATGTTCCCAGAGGACATACCCAAATGTGGACCCAAACTGGCTGGTAGTGAAAGGGTTAACAGATAGTAGATGTGTCCGTGTCCCCAGAGGACATACCCAAATGTGGACCCAAACTGGCTGGCAGCGAAAGGGTTAACAGATAGTAGATGTGTCCATGTTCCCAGAGGACATACCCAAATGTGGACCCAAACTAGCTGGCAGTGAAAGGGTTAACAGATAGTAGATGTGTCCGTGTTCCCAAAGGACATACCCAAATGTGGACCCAAACTGGCTGGCAGCGAAAGAGGACATACCCAAATGTGGACCCAAACTGGCTGGCAGTGAAAGGGTTAACAGATAGTAGACGTGTCCGTGTTCCCAAAGGACATACCCAAATGTGGACCCAAACTGGCTGGCAGCGAAAGGGTTAGCAGATAGTAGATGTGTCCGTGTTCCCAGAGGACATACCCAAATGTGGACCCAAACTGGCTGGCAGTGAAAGGGTTAACAGATAGTAGACGTGTCCGTGTTCCCAAAGGACATACCCAAATGTGGACCCAAACTGGCTGGCAGTGAAAGGGTTAAGATGTGTCCGTGTTCCCAAAGGACATACCCAAATGTGGACCCAAACTGGCTGGCAGTGAAAGGGTTAATAGATAGTAGACGTGTCCGTGTTCCCAAAGGACATACCCAAATGTGGACCCAAACTGGCTGGCAGCGAAAGGGTTAACAGATAGTAGATGTGTCCGTGTTCCTAAAGGACATACCCAAATGCGGACCCAAACTGGCTGGCAGTGAAAGGGTTAATAGATAGTAGACGTGTCCGTGTTCCCAAAGGACATACCCAAATGTGGACCCAAACTGGCTGGCAGCGAAAGGGTTAACAGATAGTAGATGTGTCCGTGTTCCCAGAGGACATACCCAAATGTGGACCCAAACTGGCTGGCAGTGAAAGGGTTAACAGATAGTAGATGTATCCTTGTTTCCAAAGGACATACCCAAATGCGGACCCAAACTGGCTGGTAGTGAAAGGGTTAACAGATAGTAGATGTGTCCGTGTTCCCAGAGGACATACCCAAATGCGGACCCAAACTGGCTGGCAGTGAAAGGGTTAACAGATAGTAGATGTGTCCGTGTTCCCAGAGGACATACCCAAATGCGGACCCAAACTGGCTGGTAGTGAAAGGGTTAACAGATAGTAGATGTGTCCTTGTTTCCAAAGGACATACCCAAATGCGGACCCAAACTGGCTGGTAGTGAAAGGGTTAACAGATAGTAGATGTGTCCGTGTTCCCAGAGGACATACCCAAATGCGGACCCAAACTGGCTGGCAGTGAAAGGGTTAACAGATAGTAGATGTGTCCGTGTTCCCAGAGGACATACCCAAATGCGGACCCAAACTGGCTGGTAGTGAAAGGGTTAACAGATAGTAGATGTGTCCGTGTTCCCAAAGGACATACCCAAATGCGGACCCAAACTGGCTGGCAGTGAAAGGGTTAACAGATAGTAGATGTGTCCTTGTTTCCAAAGGACATACCCAAATGTGGACCCAAACTGCCTGGCAGTGAAAGGGTTAACAGATAGTAGATGTGTCCGTGTTCCCAGAGGACATACCCAAATGCGGACCCAAACTGGCTGGCAGTGAAAGGGTTAACAGATAGTAGATGTGTCCGTGTTCCCAAAGGACATACCCAAATGTGGACCCAAACTGGCTGGCAGTGAAAGGGTTAACAGATAGTAGATGTGTCCGTGTTCCCAAAGGACATACCCAAATGTGGACCCAAACTGACTGGCAGTGAAAGGGTTAACATGTGTCCGTGTTCCCAAAGGACATACCCAAATGCGGACCCAAACTGGCTGGCAGTGAAAGGGTTAACAGATAGTAGATGTGTCCGTGTTCCCAAAGGACATACCCAAATGTGGACCCAAACTGGCCGGCAGTGAAAGGGTTAACAGATAGTAGATGTGTCCGTGTTCCCAGAGGACATACCTAAATGTGGACCCAAACTGGCTGGCAGTGAAAGGGTTAACAGATAGTAGATGTGTCCGTGTTCCCAAAGGACATACCCAAATGTGGACCCAAACTGGCCGGCAGTGAAAGGGTTAACAGATAGTAGATGTGTCCTTGTTTCCAAAGGACATACCCAAATGTGGACCCAAACTGCCTGGCAGTGAAAGGGTTAACAGATAGTAGATGTGTCCGTGTTCCCAAAGGACATACCCAAATGCGGACCCAAACTGGCTGGCAGTGAAAGGGTTAACAGATAGTAGATGTGTCCGTGTTCCCAAAGGACATACCCAAATGTGGACCCAAACTGACTGGCAGCGAAAGGGTTAACAGATAGTAGATGTGTCCGTGTTCCCAAAGGACATACCCAAATGTGGACCCAAACTGGCTGGCAGTGAAAGGGTTAACAGATAGTAGATGTGTCCGTGTTCCCAGAGGACATACCTAAATGTGGACCCAAACTGGCTGGCAGTGAAAGGGTTAACAGATAGTAGATGTGTCCGTGTTCCCAGAGGACATACCTAAATGTGGACCCAAACTGGCTGGCAGTGAAAGGGTTAACAGATAGTAGATGTGTCCGTGTTCCCAGAGGACATACCCAAATGTGGACCCAAACTGGCTGGCAGCGAAAGAGGACATACCCAAATGTGGACCCAAACTGGCTGGCAGTGAAAGGGTTAACAGATAGTAGATGTGTCCGTGTTCCCAGAGGACATACCCAAATGTGGACCCAAACTGTCTGGCAGCAAAAGAGGACATACCCAAATGTGGACCCAAACTGGCTGGCAGCGAAAGGGTTAACAGATAGTAGATGTGTCCGTGTTCCCAGAGGACATACCCAAATGTGGACCCAAACTGGCTGGCAGCGAAAGAGGACATACCCAAATGTGGACCCAAACTGGCTGGCAGTGAAAGAGGACATACCCAAATGTGGACCCAAACTGGCCGGCAGTGAAAGGGTTAACAGATAGTAGATGTGTCCGTGTTCCCAAAGGACATACCCAAATGTGGACCCAAACTGGCTGGCAGCGAAAGAGGACATACCCAAATGTGGACCCAAACTGGCTGGCAGAAGGGTTAACAGATAGTAGATGTGTCCGTGTTCCCAGAGGACATACCCAAATGTGGACCCAAACTGGCTGGTAGTGAAAGGGTTAACAGATAGTAGATGTGTCCGTGTTCCCAGAGGACATACCCAAATGTGGACCCAAACTGGCTGGTAGTGAAAGGGTTAACAGATAGTAGATGTGTCCGTGTTCCCAAAGGACATACCCAAATGTGGACCCAAACTGGCTGGCAGCGAAAGGGTTAACAGATAGTAGATGTGTCCATGTTCCCAGAGGACATACCCAAATGTGGACCCAAACTGGCTGGCAGTGAAAGGGTTAACAGATAGTAGATGTGTCCGTGTTCCCAGAGGACATACCCAAATGTGGACCCAAACTGTCTGGCAGCGAAAAGGTTAACAGATGGTAGACGTGTCCGTGTTCCCAATGGACATACCCAAATGTGGACCCAAACTGGCTGGCAGCGAAAGGGTTAACAGATAGTAGATGTGTCCGTGTTCCCAAAGGACATACCCAAATGTGGACCCAAACTGTCTGGCAGCGAAAGGGTTAACAGATGGTAGACGTGTCCGTGTTCCCAATGGACATACCCAAACGTGGACCCAAACTGGCTGGTAGTGAAAGGGTTAATAGACAGTAGACGTGTCCGTGTTCCCAGAGGACATACCCAAATGTGGACCCAAACTGTCTGGCAGCGAAAGGGTTAACAGATGGTAGACGTGTCCGTGTTCCCAATGGACATACCCAAACGTGGACCCAAACTGGCTGGCAGTGAAAGGGTTAATAGACAGTAGACGTGTCCGTGTTCCCAGAGGACATACTCAAATGCGGACCCAAACTGGCTGGCAGTGAAAGGGTTAACAGATAGTAGATGTGTCCGTGTTCCCAAAGGACATACCCAAATGTGGACCCAAACTGGCTGGTAGTGAAAGGGTTAACAGATAGTAGACGTGTCCGTGTTCCCAAAGGACATACCCAAATGTGGACCCAAACTGGCTGGCAGTGAAAGGGTTAATAGATAGTAGACGTGTCCGTGTTCCCAAAGGACATACCCAAATGTGGACCCAAACTGGCTGGCAGCGAAAGGGTTAATAGATAGTAGACGTGTCCGTGTTCCCAAAGGACATACCCAAATGTGGACCCAAACTGGCTGGCAGCGAAAGAGGACATACCCATATGTGGACCCAAACTGGCTGGCAGTGAAAGGGTTAATAGATAGTAGACGTGTCCGTGTTCCCAAAGGACATACCCAAATGTGGACCCAAACTGGCCGGCAGTGAAAGGGTTAACAGATAGTAGATGTGTCCGTGTTCCCAGAGGACATACCCAAATGTGGACCCAAACTGGCTGGTAGTGAAAGGGTTAACAGATAGTAGATGTGTCCGTGTTCCCAAAGGACATACCCAAATGTGGACCCAAACTGGCTGGCAGCGAAAGAGGACATACCCAAATGTGGACCCAAACTGGCCGGCAGTGAAAGGGTTAACAGATAGTAGATGTGTCCGTGTTCCCAGAGGACATACCCAAATGTGGACCCAAACTGGCCGGCAGTGAAAGGGTTAACAGATAGTAGATGTGTCCGTGTTCCCAGAGGACATACCCAAATGTGGACCCAAACTGGCTGGCAGCGAAAGGGTTAATAGATAGTAGACGTGTCCGTGTTCCCAAAGGACATACCCAAATGCGGACCCAAACTGGCTGGCAGTGAAAGGGTTAACAGATAGTAGATGTGTCCGTGTTCCCAAAGGACATACCCAAATGTGGACCCAAACTGGCTGGCAGTGAAAGGGTTAACAGATAGTAGATGTGTCCATGTTCCCAAAGGACATACCCAAATGTGGACCCAAACTGGCTGGCAGCGAAAGAGTTAACAGATAGTAGATGTGTCCGTGTTCCCAGAGGACATACCCAAATGTGGACCCAAACTGGCTGGTAGTGAAAGGGTTAATAGATAGTAGACGTGTCCGTGTTCCCAAAGGACATACCCAAATGTGGACCCAAACTGGCTGGCAGCGAAAGGGTTAATAGATAGTAGACGTGTCCGTGTTCCCAGAGGACATACCCAAATGTGGACCCAAACTGGCTGGCAGTGAAAGGGTTAACAGATAGTAGATGTGTCCGTGTTCCCAGAGGACATACCCAAATGTGGACCCAAACTGGCTGGCAGTAAAAGGGTTAACAGATAGTAGATGTGTTCGTGTTCCCAAAGGACATACCCAAATGTGGACCCAAACTGGCTGGCAGCGAAAGAGGACATACCCATATGTGGACCCAAACTGGCTGGCAGTGAAAGGGTTAATAGATAGTAGACGTGTCCGTGTTCCCAAAGGACATACCCAAATGTGGACCCAAACTGGCCGGCAGTGAAAGGGTTAACAGATAGTAGATGTGTCCGTGTTCCCAGAGGACATACCCAAATGTGGACCCAAACTGGCTGGCAGTAAAAGGGTTAACAGATAGTAGATGTGTTCGTGTTCCCAAAGGACATACCCAAATGTGGACCCAAACTGGCTGGCAGCGAAAGGGTTAACAGATAGTAGACGTGTCCGTGTTCCCAGAGGACATACCCAAATGTGGACCCAAACTGGCTGGCAGCGAAAGAGGACATACCCAAATGTGGACCCAAACTGGCTGGCAGCGAAAGAGTTAACAGATAGTAGATGTGTCCGTGTTCCCAGAGGACATACCCAAATGTGGACCCAAACTGGCTGGCAGCGAAAGAGTTAACAGATAGTAGATGTGTCCGTGTCCCCAGAGGACATACCCAAATGTGGACCCAAACTGGCTGGCAGCGAAAGAGGACATACCCAAATGTGGACCCAAACTGGCTGGCAGCGAAAGAGTTAACAGATAGTAGATGTGTCCGTGTTCCTAAAGGACATACCCAAATGTGGACCCAAACTGGCTGGCAGTGAAAGGGTTAACAGATAGTAGATGTGTCTGTGTTCCCAGAGGACATACCCAAATGCGGACCCAAACTGGCTGGCAGTGAAAGGGTTAACAGATAGTAGATGTGTCCATGTTTCCAAAGGACATACCCAAATGTGGACCCAAACTGTCTGGCAGTGAAAGGGTTAACAGATAGTAGATGTGTCCGTGTTCCCAAAGGACATACCCAAATGCGGACCCAAACTGGCTGGTAGTGAAAGGGTTAACAGATAGTAGATGTGTCCTTGTTTCCAAAGGACATACCCAAATGTGGACCCAAACTGGCTGGTAGTGAAAGGGTTAACAGATAGTACATGTGTCCGTGTTCCCAAAGGACATACCCAAATGCGGACCCAAACTGGCTGGTAGTGAAAGGGTTAACAGATAGTAGATGTGTCCGTGTTCCCAAAGGACATACCCAAATGCGGACCCAAACTGGCTGGTAGTGAAAGGGTTAACAGATAGTACATGTGTCCGTGTTCCCAAAGGACATACCCAAATGCGGACCCAAACTGGCTGGTAGTGAAAGGGTTAACAGATAGTAGATGTGTCCGTGTTCCCAAAGGACATACCCAAATGTGGACCCAAACTGGCCGGCAGTGAAAGGGTTAACAGATAGTAGATGTGTCCGTGTTCCCAGAGGACATACCCAAATGCGGACCCAAACTGGCTGGCAGTGAAAGGGTTAACAGATAGTAGATGTGTCCGTGTTCCCAAAGGACATACCCAAATGTGGACCCAAACTGGCTGGCAGTGAAAGGGTTAACAGATAGTAGATGTGTCCGTGTTCCCAAAGGACATACCCAAATGTGGACCCAAACTGACTGGCAGTGAAAGGGTTAACATGTGTCCGTGTTCCCAAAGGACATACCCAAATGCGGACCCAAACTGGCTGGCAGTGAAAGGGTTAACAGATAGTAGATGTGTCCGTGTTCCCAAAGGACATACCCAAATGTGGACCCAAACTGGCCGGCAGTGAAAGGGTTAACAGATAGTAGATGTGTCCGTGTTCCCAGAGGACATACCCAAATGTGGACCCAAACTGACTGGCAGCGAAAGGGTTAACAGATAGTAGATGTGTCCGTGTTCCCAAAGGACATACCCAAATGTGGACCCAAACTGGCTGGCAGTGAAAGGGTTAACAGATAGTAGATGTGTCCGTGTTCCCAGAGGACATACCTAAATGTGGACCCAAACTGGCTGGCAGTGAAAGGGTTAACAGATAGTAGATGTGTCCGTGTTCCCAGAGGACATACCTAAATGTGGACCCAAACTGGCTGGCAGTGAAAGGGTTAACAGATAGTAGATGTGTCCGTGTTCCCAGAGGACATACCCAAATGTGGACCCAAACTGGCTGGCAGCGAAAGAGGACATACCCAAATGTGGACCCAAACTGGCTGGCAGTGAAAGGGTTAACAGATAGTAGATGTGTCCGTGTTCCCAGAGGACATACCCAAATGTGGACCCAAACTGGCTGGCAGCGAAAGAGGACATACCCAAATGTGGACCCAAACTGGCTGGCAGTGAAAGAGGACATACCCAAATGTGGACCCAAACTGGCCGGCAGTGAAAGGGTTAACAGATAGTAGATGTGTCCGTGTTCCCAAAGGACATACCCAAATGTGGACCCAAACTGGCTGGCAGCGAAAGAGGACATACCCAAATGTGGACCCAAACTGGCTGGCAGAAGGGTTAACAGATAGTAGATGTGTCCGTGTTCCCAGAGGACATACCCAAATGTGGACCCAAACTGGCTGGTAGTGAAAGGGTTAACAGATAGTAGATGTGTCCGTGTTCCCAGAGGACATACCCAAATGTGGACCCAAACTGGCTGGTAGTGAAAGGGTTAACAGATAGTAGATGTGTCCGTGTTCCCAAAGGACATACCCAAATGTGGACCCAAACTGGCTGGCAGCGAAAGGGTTAACAGATAGTAGATGTGTCCATGTTCCCAGAGGACATACCCAAATGTGGACCCAAACTGGCTGGCAGTGAAAGGGTTAACAGATAGTAGATGTGTCCGTGTTCCCAGAGGACATACCCAAATGTGGACCCAAACTGTCTGGCAGCGAAAAGGTTAACAGATGGTAGACGTGTCCGTGTTCCCAATGGACATACCCAAATGTGGACCCAAACTGGCTGGCAGCGAAAGGGTTAACAGATAGTAGATGTGTCCGTGTTCCCAAAGGACATACCCAAATGTGGACCCAAACTGTCTGGCAGCGAAAGGGTTAACAGATGGTAGACGTGTCCGTGTTCCCAATGGACATACCCAAACGTGGACCCAAACTGGCTGGTAGTGAAAGGGTTAATAGACAGTAGACGTGTCCGTGTTCCCAGAGGACATACCCAAATGTGGACCCAAACTGTCTGGCAGCGAAAGGGTTAACAGATGGTAGACGTGTCCGTGTTCCCAATGGACATACCCAAACGTGGACCCAAACTGGCTGGCAGTGAAAGGGTTAATAGACAGTAGACGTGTCCGTGTTCCCAGAGGACATACTCAAATGCGGACCCAAACTGGCTGGCAGTGAAAGGGTTAACAGATAGTAGATGTGTCCGTGTTCCCAAAGGACATACCCAAATGTGGACCCAAACTGGCTGGTAGTGAAAGGGTTAACAGATAGTAGACGTGTCCGTGTTCCCAAAGGACATACCCAAATGTGGACCCAAACTGGCTGGCAGTGAAAGGGTTAACAGATAGTAGACGTGTCCGTGTTCCCAGAGGACATACCCAAATGGGGACCCAAACTGGCTGGCAGCGAAAGGGTTAACAGATAGTAGATGTGTCCGTGTCCCCAGAGGACATACCCAAATGTGGACCCAAACTGGCCGGCAGTGAAAGGGTTAACAGATAGTAGATGTGTCCGTGTTCCCAGAGGACATACCCAAATGTGGACCCAAACTGGCTGGCAGCGAAAGAGGACATACCCAAATGTGGACCCAAACTGGCTGGCAGCGAAAGGGTTAACAGACAGTAGATGTGTCCGTGTTCCCAGAGGACATACCCAAATGTGGACCCAAACTGGCTGGCAGCGAAAGAGGACATACCCAAATGTGGACCCAAACTGGCCGGCAGTGAAAGGGTTAACAGATAGTAGATGTGTCCGTGTTCCCAGAGGACATACCCAAATGTGGACCCAAACTGGCCGGCAGTGAAAGGGTTAACAGATAGTAGATGTGTCCGTGTTCCCAGAGGACATACCCAAATGTGGACCCAAACTGGCTGGCAGCGAAAGGGTTAATAGATAGTAGACGTGTCCGTGTTCCCAAAGGACATACCCAAATGCGGACCCAAACTGGCTGGCAGTGAAAGGGTTAACAGATAGTAGATGTGTCCGTGTTCCCAAAGGACATACCCAAATGTGGACCCAAACTGGCTGGCAGTGAAAGGGTTAACAGATAGTAGATGTGTCCATGTTCCCAAAGGACATACCCAAATGTGGACCCAAACTGGCTGGCAGCGAAAGAGTTAACAGATAGTAGATGTGTCCGTGTTCCCAGAGGACATACCCAAATGTGGACCCAAACTGGCTGGTAGTGAAAGGGTTAATAGATAGTAGACGTGTCCGTGTTCCCAAAGGACATACCCAAATGTGGACCCAAACTGGCTGGCAGCGAAAGGGTTAATAGATAGTAGACGTGTCCGTGTTCCCAGAGGACATACCCAAATGTGGACCCAAACTGGCTGGCAGTGAAAGGGTTAACAGATAGTAGATGTGTCCGTGTTCCCAGAGGACATACCCAAATGTGGACCCAAACTGGCTGGCAGTAAAATGGTTAACAGATAGTAGATGTGTTCGTGTTCCCAAAGGACATACCCAAATGTGGACCCAAACTGGCTGGCAGCGAAAGAGGACATACCCATATGTGGACCCAAACTGGCTGGCAGTGAAAGGGTTAATAGATAGTAGACGTGTCCGTGTTCCCAAAGGACATACCCAAATGTGGACCCAAACTGGCCGGCAGTGAAAGGGTTAACAGATAGTAGATGTGTCCGTGTTCCCAGAGGACATACCCAAATGTGGACCCAAACTGGCTGGCAGTAAAAGGGTTAACAGATAGTAGATGTGTTCGTGTTCCCAAAGGACATACCCAAATGTGGACCCAAACTGGCTGGCAGCGAAAGGGTTAACAGATAGTAGACGTGTCCGTGTTCCCAGAGGACATACCCAAATGTGGACCCAAACTGGCTGGCAGCGAAAGAGGACATACCCAAATGTGGACCCAAACTGGCTGGCAGCGAAAGAGTTAACAGATAGTAGATGTGTCCGTGTTCCCAGAGGACATACCCAAATGTGGACCCAAACTGGCTGGCAGCGAAAGAGTTAACAGATAGTAGATGTGTCCGTGTCCCCAGAGGACATACCCAAATGTGGACCCAAACTGGCTGGCAGCGAAAGAGGACATACCCAAATGTGGACCCAAACTGGCTGGCAGCGAAAGAGTTAACAGATAGTAGATGTGTCCGTGTTCCTAAAGGACATACCCAAATGTGGACCCAAACTGGCTGGCAGTGAAAGGGTTAACAGATAGTAGATGTGTCTGTGTTCCCAGAGGACATACCCAAATGCGGACCCAAACTGGCTGGCAGTGAAAGGGTTAACAGATAGTAGATGTGTCCTTGTTTCCAAAGGACATACCCAAATGTGGACCCAAACTGTCTGGCAGTGAAAGGGTTAACAGATAGTAGATGTGTCCGTGTTCCCAAAGGACATACCCAAATGCGGACCCAAACTGGCTGGTAGTGAAAGGGTTAACAGATAGTAGATGTGTCCTTGTTTCCAAAGGACATACCCAAATGTGGACCCAAACTGGCTGGTAGTGAAAGGGTTAACAGATAGTACATGTGTCCGTGTTCCCAAAGGACATACCCAAATGCGGACCCAAACTGGCTGGTAGTGAAAGGGTTAACAGATAGTAGATGTGTCCGTGTTCCCAAAGGACATACCCAAATGCGGACCCAAACTGGCTGGTAGTGAAAGGGTTAACAGATAGTACATGTGTCCGTGTTCCCAAAGGACATACCCAAATGCGGACCCAAACTGGCTGGTAGTGAAAGGGTTAACAGATAGTAGATGTGTCCGTGTTCCCAAAGGACATACCCAAATGTGGACCCAAACTGGCCGGCAGTGAAAGGGTTAACAGATAGTAGATGTGTCCGTGTTCCCAGAGGACATACCCAAATGTGGACCCAAACTGGCTGGCAGTGAAAGGGTTAACAGATAGTAGATGTGTCCGTGTTCCCAGAGGACATACCCAAATGTGGACCCAAACTGGCTGGCAGCGAAAGAGGACATACCCAAATGTGGACCCAAACTGGCTGGCAGCGAAAGAGGACATACCCAAATGTGGACCCAAACTGGCTGGCAGTGAAAGGGTTAACAGATAGTAGATGTGTCCGTGTTCCCAAAGGACATACCCAAATGTGGACCCAAACTGGCTGGCAGCGAAAGGGTTAACAGATAGTAGATGTGTCCGTGTTCCCAGAGGAAATACCCAAATGTGGACCCAAACTGTCTGGCAGCGAAAGGGTTAACAGATGGTAGACGTGTCCGTGTTCCCAATGGACATACCCAAATGTGGACCCAAACTGGCTGGTAGTGAAAGGGTTAATAGACAGTAGACGTGTCCGTGTTCCCAGAGGACATACCCAAATGTGGACCCAAACTGGCTGGCAGTGAAAGGGTTAATAGACAGTAGACGTGTCCGTGTTCCCAGAGGACATACTCAAATGCGGACCCAAACTGGCTGGCAGTGAAAGGGTTAACAGATAGTAGATGTGTCCGTGTTCCCAAAGGACATACCCAAATGTGGACCCAAACTGGCTGGCAGCGAAAGGGTTAATAGATAGTAGACGTGTCCGTGTTCCCAGAGGACATACCCAAATGTGGACCCAAACTGGCTGGCAGTGAAAGGGTTAACAGATAGTAGATGTGTCCGTGTTCCCAGAGGACATACTCAAATGCGGACCCAAACTGGCTGGCAGTGAAAGGGTTAATAGACAGTAGACGTGTCCGTGTTCCCAGAGGACATACCCAAATGTGGACCCAAACTGGCTGGCAGTGAAAGGGTTAATAGACAGTAGACGTGTCCGTGTTCCCAGAGGACATACTCAAATGCGGACCCAAACTGGCTGGCAGTGAAAGGGTTAATAGACAGTAGACGTGTCCGTGTTCCCAGAGGACATACCCAAATGTGGACCCAAACTGGCTGGCAGTGAAAGGGTTAACAGATAGTAGATGTGTCCGTGTTCCCAAAGAACATACCCAAATGTGGACCCAAACTGGCTGGCAGTGAAAGGGTTAACAGATAGTAGACGTGTCCGTGTTCCCAAAGGACATACCCAAATGTGGACCCAAACTGGCTGGCAGTGAAAGAGGACATACCCAAATGTGGACCCAAACTGGCTGGCAGCGAAAGGGTTAACAGATAGTAGATGTGTCCGTGTCCCCAGAGGACATACCCAAATGTGGACCCAAACTGGCTGGCAGTGAAAGAGGACATACCCAAATGCGGACCCAAACTGGCTGGCAGAAGGGTTAACAGATAGTAGATGTGTCCGTGTTCCCAGAGGACATACCCAAATGTGGACCCAAACTGGCTGGCAGTGAAAGAGTTAACAGATAGTAGATGTGTCCGTGTCCCCAGAGGACATACACAAATGTGGACCCAAACTGGCTGGCAGTGAAAGAGTTAACAGATAGTAGATGTGTCCGTGTCCCCAGAGGACATACCCAAATGTGGACCCAAACTGGCTGGCAGTGAAAGAGTTAACAGATAGTAGATGTGTCCGTGTTCCCAGAGGACATACCCAAATGTGGACCCAAACTGGCTGGCAGCGAAAGAGTTAACAGATAGTAGATGTGTCCGTGTCCCCAGAGGACATACCCAAATGTGGACCCAAACTGGCTGGCAGTGAAAGGGTTAACAGATAGTAGATGTGTCCGTGTTCCCAGAGGACATACCCAAATGTGGACCCAAACTGGCTGGTAGTGAAAGGGTTAATAGACAGTAGACGTGTCCGTGTTCCCAGAGGACATACCCAAATGTGGACCCAAACTGGCTGGCAGTGAAAGGGTTAATAGACAGTAGACGTGTCCGTGTTCCCAGAGGACATACTCAAATGCGGACCCAAACTGGCTGGCAGTGAAAGGGTTAACAGATAGTAGACGTGTCCGTGTTCCCAGAGGACATACTCAAATGCGGACCCAAACTGGCTGGCAGTGAAAGGGTTAATAGACAGTAGACGTGTCCGTGTTCCCAGAGGACATACCCAAATGTGGACCCAAACTGGCTGGCAGCGAAAGGGTTAACAGATAGTAGATGTGTCCGTGTTCCCAGAGGACATACTCAAATGCGGACCCAAACTGGCTGGCAGTGAAAGGGTTAACAGATAGTAGATGTGTCCGTGTTCCCAGAGGACATACCCAAATGTGGACCCAAACTGGCTGGCAGCGAAAGGGTTAACAGATAGTAGATGTGTCCGTGTTCCCAGAGGACATACTCAAATGCGGACCCAAACTGGCTGGCAGTGAAAGGGTTAATAGACAGTAGACGTGTCCGTGTTCCCAGAGGACATACCCAAATGTGGACCCAAACTGGCTGGCAGTGAAAGGGTTAATAGACAGTAGACGTGTCCGTGTTCCCAGAGGACATACCCAAATGCGGACCCAAACTGGCTGGCAGCGAAAGAGGACATACCCAAATGTGGACCCAAACTGGCTGGCAGCGAAAGGGTTAACAGATAGTAGATGTGTCCGTGTTCCCAAAGGACATACCCAAATGTGGACCCAAACTGGCTGGTAGTGAAAGGGTTAACAGATAGTAGATGTGTCCATGTCCCCAGAGGACATACCCAAATGTGGACCCAAACTGGCTGGCAGCGAAAGGGTTAATAGACAGTAGACGTGTCCGTGTTCCCAGAGGACATACCCAAATGTGGACCCAAACTGGCTGGTAGTGAAAGGGTTAACAGATAGTAGACGTGTCCGTGTTCCCAGAGGACATACTCAAATGCGGACCCAAACTGGCTGGCAGTGAAAGGGTTAACAGATAGTAGATGTGTCCGTGTTCCCAGAGGACATACTCAAATGCGGACCCAAACTGGCTGGCAGTGAAAGGGTTAACAGATAGTAGATGTGTCCATGTTCCCAGAGGACATACCCAAATGTGGACCCAAACTGGCTGGTAGTGAAAGGGTTAACAGATAGTAGATGTGTCCGTGTTCCCAAAGGACATACCCAAATGTGGACCCAAACTGGCTGGCAGCGAAAGGGTTAACAGATAGTAGATGTGTCCGTGTCCCCAGAGGACATACCCAAATGTGGACCCAAACTGGCTGGCAGTGAAAGAGGACATACCCAAATGCGGACCCAAACTGGCTGGCAGAAGGGTTAACAGATAGTAGACGTGTCCGTGTTCCCAAAGGACATACCCAAATGTGGACCCAAACTGGCTGGCAGTGAAAGGGTTAATAGATAGTAGACGTGTCCGTGTTCCCAGAGGACATACCCAAATGTGGACCCAAACTGGCTGGTAGTGAAAGGGTTAATAGATAGTAGATGTGTCCGTGTTCCCAGAGGACATACCCAAATGTGGACCCAAACTGGCTGGCAGCGAAAGAGTTAACAGATAGTAGATGTGTCCGTGTCCCCAGAGGACATACCCAAATGTGGACCCAAACTGGCTGGCAGCGAAAGAGGACATACCCAAATGTGGACCCAAACTGGCTGGCAGTGAAAGGGTTAACAGATAGTAGATGTGTCCGTGTTCCCAAAGGACATACCCAAATGTGGACCCAAACTGGCTGGTAGTGAAAGGGTTAATAGACAGTAGACGTGTCCGTGTTCCCAGAGGACATACCCAAATGCGGACCCAAACTGGCTGGTAGTGAAAGGGTTAATAGACAGTAGACGTGTCCGTGTTCCCAGAGGACATACCCAAATGCGGACCCAAACTGGCAGGCAGAAGGGTTAACAGATAGTAGACGTGTCCGTGTTCCCAAAGGACATACCCAAATGTGGACCCAAACTGGCTGGCAGTGAAAGGGTTAACATGTGTCCGTGTCCCCAGAGGACATACCCAAATGTGGACCCAAACTGGCTGGCAGCGAAAGAGGACATACCCAAATGTGGACCCAAACTGGCTGGCAGTGAAAGGGTTAACAGATAGTAGATGTGTCCGTGTTCCCAGAGGACATACCCAAATGTGGACCCAAACTGGCTGGTAGTGAAAGGGTTAATAGACAGTAGACGTGTCCGTGTTCCCAGAGGACATACCCAAATGCGGACCCAAACTGGCAGGCAGAAGGGTTAACAGATAGTAGACGTGTCCGTGTTCCCAAAGGACATACCCAAATGTGGACCCAAACTGGCTGGCAGTGAAAGGGTTAACAGATAGTAGATGTGTCCGTGTCCCCAGAGGACATACCCAAATGTGGACCCAAACTGGCTGGCAGCGAAAGGGTTAACAGATAGTAGATGTGTCCGTGTCCCCAGAAGACATACCCAAATGTGGACCCAAACTGGCTGGCAGCGAAAGGGTTAACAGATAGTAGACGTGTCCGTGTTCCCAGAGGAAATACCCAAATGTGGACCCAAACTGGCTGGCAGCGAAAGAGTTAACAGATAGTAGATGTGTCCGTGTTCCCAGAGGACATACCCAAATGTGGACCCAAACTGGCTGGCAGCGAAAGGGTTAACAGATAGTAGATGTGTCCATGTCCCCAGAGGACATACCCAAATGTGGACCCAAACTGGCTGGCAGTGAAAGGGTTAACAGATAGTAGATGTGTCCGTGTTCCCAGAGGACATACCCAAATGCGGACCCAAACTGGCTGGCAGAAGGGTTAACAGATAGTAGACGTGTCCGTGTTCCCAAAGGACATACCCAAATGTGGACCCAAACTGGCTGGCAGTGAAAGGGTTAACATGTGTCCGTGTTCCCAAAGGACATACCCAAATGTGGACCCAAACTGGCTGGCAGCGAAAGAGTTAACAGATAGTAGATGTGTCCGTGTTCCCAGAGGACATACCCAAATGCGGACCCAAACTGGCTGGCAGAAGGGTTAACAGATAGTAGATGTGTCCGTGTTCCCAAAGGACATACCCAAATGTGGACCCAAACTGGCTGGCAGCGAAAGAGTTAACAGATAGTAGATGTGTCCGTGTTCCCAGAGGACATACCCAAATGTGGACCCAAACTGGCTGGCAGTGAAAGGGTTAACAGATAGTAGACGTGTCCGTGTTCCCAAAGGACATACCCAAATGTGGACCCAAACTGGCTGGCAGCGAAAGAGGACATACCCAAATGTGGACCCAAACTGGCTGGCAGCGAAAGAGTTAACAGATAGTAGATGTGTCCGTGTTCCCAGAGGACATACCCAAATGTGGACCCAAACTGGCTGGCAGTGAAAGGGTTAACAGATAGTAGACGTGTCCGTGTTCCCAAAGGACATACCCAAATGTGGACCCAAACTGGCTGGCAGCGAAAGAGGACATACCCAAATGTGGACCCAAACTGGCTGGCAGCGAAAGAGTTAACAGATAGTAGATGTGTCCGTGTTCCCAGAGGACATACCCAAATGTGGACCCAAACTGGCTGGCAGAAGGGTTAACAGATAGTAGATGTGTCCGTGTCCCCAGAGGACATACCCAAATGTGGACCCAAACTGGCTGGCAGCGAAAGGGTTAACAGATGGTAGATGTGTCCATGTCCCCAAAGGACATACCCAAATGTGGACCCAAACTGGCTGGCAGCGAAAGGGTTAACAGATAGTAGACGTGTCCGTGTTCCCAGAGGACATACCCAAATGTGGACCCAAACTGGCTGGCAGAAGGGTTAACAGATAGTAGATGTGTCCGTGTCCCCAGAGGACATACCCAAATGTGGACCCAAACTGGCTGGCAGCGAAAGAGTTAACAGATAGTAGATGTGTCCGTGTTCCCAGAGGACATACCCAAATGTGGACCCAAACTGGCTGGCAGTGAAAGGGTTAACAGATAGTAGATGTGTCCATGTTCCCAGAGGACATACCCAAATGCGGACCCAAACTGGCTGGCAGCGAAAGGGTTAACAGATAGTAGATGTGTCCATGTTCCCAAAGGACATACCCAAATGTGGACCCAAACTGGCTGGCAGCGAAAGAGGACATACCCAAATGTGGACCCAAACTGGCTGGCAGTGAAAGGGTTAACAGATAGTAGATGTGTCCGTGTTCCCAAAGGACATACCCAAATGTGGACCCAAACTGGCTGGCAGCGAAAGAGGACATACCCAAATGTGGACCCAAACTGGCTGGCAGTGAAAGGGTTAACAGATAGTAGATGTGTCCGTGTTCCCAGAGGACATACCCAAATGTGGACCCAAACTGGCTGGTAGTGAAAGGGTTAATAGACAGTAGACGTGTCCGTGTTCCCAGAGGACATACCCAAATGGGGACCCAAACTGGCTGGCAGCGAAAGGCTAACAGATAGTAGATGTGTCCGTGTCCCCAGAGGACATACCCAAATGTGGACCCAAACTGGCTGGCAGTGAAAGGGTTAATATGTGTCCGTGTTTCCAAAGGACATACCCAAATGTGGACCCAAACTGGCTGGCAGCGAAAGAGGACATACCCAAATGTGGACCCAAACTGGCTGGCAGCGAAAGAGGACATACCCAAATGCGGACCCAAACTGGCTGGCAGCGAAAGGCTAACAGATAGTAGATGTGTCCATGTCCCCAGAGGACATACCCAAATGTGGACCCAAACTGGCTGGCAGCGAAAGGGTTAACAGATAGTAGATGTGTCCGTGTCCCCAGAGGACATACCCAAATGTGGACCCAAACTGGCTGGCAGGAAAAGGGTTAACAGATAGTAGATGTGTCCATGTCCCCAGAGGACATACCCAAATGTGGACCCAAACTGGCTGGCAGCGAAAGAGGACATACCCAAATGTGGACCCAAACTGGCTGGCAGTGAAAGGGTTAACAGATAGTAGATGTGTCCGTGTTCCCAGAGGACATACCCAAATGTGGACCCAAACTGGCTGGCAGCGAAAGAATTAACAGATAGTAGATGTGTCCGTGTCCACAGAGGACATACCCAAATGTGGACCCAAACTGGCTGGCAGCGAAAGAGGACATACCCAAATGTGGACCCAAACTGGCTGGCAGTGAAAGAGGACATACCCATATGTGGACCCAAACTGGCTGGCAGCGAAAGAGGACATACCCATATGTGGACCCAAACTGGCTGGCAGCGAAAGGGTTAACAGATAGTAGATGTGTCCGTGTCCCCAGAGGACATACCCAAATGTGGACCCAAACTGGCCGGCAGTGAAAGGGTTAACAGATAGTAGATGTGTCCGTGTTCCCAGAGGACATACCCAAATGTGGACCCAAACTGGCTGGCAGTGAAAAGGTTAACAGATAGTAGATGTGTCCGTGTTCCCAGAGGACATACCCAAATGTGGACCCAAACTGGCTGGCAGTGAAAAGGTTAACAGATAGTAGATGTGTCCGTGTTCCCAGAGGACATACCCAAATGTGGACCCAAACTGGCTGGCAGTGAAAGGGTTAATAGACAGTAGACGTGTCCGTGTTCCCAGAGGACATACCCAAATGTGGACCCAAACTGGCTGGCAGCGAAAGGCTAACAGATAGTAGATGTGTCCGTGTTCCCAGAGGACATACCCAAATGTGGACCCAAACTGGCTGGCAGCGAAAGGCTAACAGATAGTAGATGTGTCCGTGTCCCCAGAGGACATACCCAAATGTGGACCCAAACTGGCTGGCAGCGAAAGGCTAACAGATAGTAGATGTGTCCGTGTTCCCAAAGGACATACCCAAATGCGGACCCAAACTGGCTGGCAGCGAAAGAGGACATACCCATATGTGGACCCAAACTGGCTGGCAGCGAAAGGGTTAACAGATAGTAGATGTGTCCGTGTTCCCAAAGGACATACCCAAATGTGGACCCAAACTGGCTGGCAGTGAAAGGGTTAACAGATAGTAGATGTGTCCGTGTTCCCAGAGGACATACCCAAATGCGGACCCAAACTGGCTGGCAGTGAAAGGGTTAACAGATAGTAGATGTGTCCGTGTTCCCAGAGGACATACCCAAATGTGGACCCAAACTGGCTGGCAGAAGGGTTAACAGATAGTAGACGTGTCCGTGTTCCCAGAGGACATACCCAAATGTGGACCCAAACTGGCTGGCAGTGAAAGGGTTAACAGATAGTAGATGTGTCCGTGTTCCCAGAGGACATACCCAAATGTGGACCCAAACTGGCTGGCAGTGAAAGGGTTAACAGATAGTAGATGTGTCCGTGTTCCCAGAGGACATACCCAAATGTGGACCCAAACTGGCTGGCAGCGAAAGAGGACATACCCAAATGTGGACCCAAACTGGCTGGCAGTGAAAGGGTTAACAGATAGTAGATGTGTCCGTGTTCCCAGAGGACATACCCAAATGTGGACCCAAACTGGCTGGCAGTGAAAGAGTTAACAGATAGTAGATGTGTCCGTGTTCCCAAAGGACATACCCAAATGTGGACCCAAACTGGCTGGCAGTGAAAGGGTTAACAGATAGTAGATGTGTCCATGTCCCCAGAGGACATACCGAAATGTGGACCCAAACTGGCTGGCAGTGAGAGGAGGACATACCCAAATGTGGACCCAAACTGGCTGGCAGCGAAAGAGGACATACCCAAATGTGGACCCAAACTGGCTGGCAGTGAAAGGGTTAACAGATAGTAGATGTGTCCGTGTTCCCAAAGGACATACCCAAATGTGGACCCAAACTGGCTGGCAGCGAAAGGGTTAATAGATAGTAGACGTGTCCGTGTTCCCAAAGGACATACCCAATTGTGGACCCAAACTGGCTGGCAGTGAAAGGGTTAACAGATAGTAGATGTGTCTGTGTTCCCAAAGGACATACCCAAATGTGGACCCAAACTGGCTGGTAGTGAAAGGGTTAACAGATAGTAGATGTGTCCGTGTTCCCAGAGGACATACCCAAATGTGGACCCAAACTGGCTGGCAGTGAAAGGGTTAACAGATAGTAGATGTGTCCGTGTTCCCAAAGGACATACCCAAATGTGGACCCAAACTGGCCGGCAGTGAAAGGCTAACAGATAGTAGATGTGTCCGTATTCCCAGAGGACATACCCAAATGTGGACCCAAACTGGCTGGCAGAAGGGTTAACAGATAGTAGACGTGTCCGTGTTCCCAAAGGACATACCCAAATGTGGACCCAAACTGGCTGGCAGTGAAAGGGTTAATAGACAGTAGACGTGTCCGTGTTCCCAGAGGACATACCCAAATGTGGACCCAAACTGGCTGGCAGTGAAAGGGTTAACAGATAGTAGATGTGTCCGTGTTCCCAGAGGACATACCCAAATGTGGACCCAAACTGGCTGGCAGAAGGGTTAACAGACAGTAGACGTGTCCGTGTTCCCAGAGGACATACCCAAATGTGGACCCAAACTGGCTGGTAGTGAAAGGGTTAACAGATAGTAGATGTGTCCATGTCCCCAGAGGACATACCCAAATGTGGACCCAAACTGGCTGGCAGAAGGGTTAACAGATAGTAGACGTGTCCGTGTTCCCAAAGGACATACCCAAATGTGGACCCAAACTGGCTGGCAGTGAAAGGGTTAATAGACAGTAGACGTGTCCGTGTTCCCAGAGGACATACCCAAATGTGGACCCAAACTGGCTGGCAGTGAAAGGGTTAACAGATAGTAGATGTGTCCGTGTTCCCAGAGGACATACCCAAATGTGGACCCAAACTGGCTGGCAGCAAAAGAGTTAACAGATAGTAGATGTGTCCGTGTTCCCAGAGGACATACCCAAATGTGGACCCAAACTGGCTGGCAGCGAAAGGCTAACAGATAGTAGATGTGTCCGTGTTCCCAAAGGACATACCCAAATGTGGACCCAAACTGGCTGGCAGCGAAAGGCTAACAGATAGTAGATGTGTCCGTGTCCCCAGAGGACATACCCAAATGTGGACCCAAACTGGCTGGCAGTGAAAGGGTTAACAGATAGTAGATGTGTCCGTGTTCCCAAAGGACATACCCAAATGCGGACCCAAACTGGCTGGCAGTGAAAGGGTTAACAGACAGTAGACGTGTCCGTGTTCCCAGAGGACATACCCAAATGTGGACCCAGACTGGCTGGCAGTGAAAGGGTTAACAGATAGTAGATGTGTCCGTGTTCCCAGAGGACATACCCAAATGTGGACCCAAACTGGCTGGCAGCGAAAGGGTTAACAGACAGTAGACGTGTCCGTGTTCCCAGAGGACATACCCAAATGTGGACCCAAACTGGCTGGCAGTGAAAGGGTTAACAGATAGTAGATGTGTCCGTGTTCCCAGAGGACATACCCAAATGTGGACCCAAACTGGCTGGCAGCGAAAGGGTTAAGAGATAGTAGATGTGTCCGTATTCCCAGAGGACATACCCAAATGTGGACCCAAACTGGCTGGCAGTGAAAGGGTTAAGAGATAGTAGATGTGTCCGTGTTCCCAAAGGACATACCCAAATGCGGACCCAAACTGGCTGGCAGCGAAAGAGTTAACAGATAGTAGATGTGTCCGTGTTCCCAGAGGACATACCCAAATGTGGACCCAAACTGGCTGGCAGCGAAAGAGGACATACCCAAATGTGGACCCAAACTGGCTGGCAGTGAAAGAGGACATACCCAAATGTGGACCCAAACTGGCTGGCAGTGAAAGGGTTAACAGATAGTAGATGTGTCCGTGTTCCCAGAGGACATACCCAAATGTGGACCCAAACTGGCTGGCAGAAGGGTTAACAGATAGTAGATGTGTCCGTGTTCCCAAAGGACATACCCAAATGCGGAACCAAACTGGCTGGCAGCGAAAGAGGACATACCCAAATGTGGACCCAAACTGGCTGGCAGCGAAAGGGTTAACAGATAGTAGATGTGTCCGTGTTCCCAGAGGACATACCCAAATGTGGACCCAAACTGGCTGGCAGAAGGGTTAACAGATAGTAGATGTGTCCGTGTTCCTAAAGGACATACCCAAATGCGGACCCAAACTGGCTGGCAGCGAAAGGGTTAACAGATAGTAGATGTGTCCGTGTTCCCAGAGGACATACCCAAATGCGGACCCAAACTGGCTGGCAGTGAAAGGGTTAACAGATAGTAGATGTGTCCGTGTTCCCAAAGGACATACCCAAATGCGGACCCAAACTGGCTGGTAGTGAAAGGGTTAACAGATAGTAGATGTGTCCGTGTTCCCAGAGGACATACCCAAATGCGGACCCAAACTGGCTGGCAGTGAAAGGGTTAACAGATAGTAGATGTGTCCGTGTTCCCAAAGGACATACCCAAATGCGGACCCAAACTGGCTGGTAGTGAAAGGGTTAACAGATAGTAGATGTGTCCTTGTTGCCAAAGGACATACCCAAATGTGGACCCAAACTGGCTGGCAGTGAAAGGGTTAACAGATAGTAGATGTGTCCGTGTTCCCAGAGGACATACCCAAATGTGGACCCAAACTGGCTGGCAGAAGGGTTAACAGATAGTAGATGTGTCCGTGTTCCCAAAGGACATACCCAAATGTGAACCCAAACTGACTGGCAGCGAAAGAGGACATACCCAAATGTGGACCCAAACTGGCTGGCAGTGAAAGGGCTAACAGATAGTAGATGTGTCCTTGTTCCCAAAGGACATACCCAAATGTGGACCCAAACTGGCTGGCAGTGAAAGGGTTAACAGATAGTAGATGTGTCCGTGTTCCCAGAGGACATACCCAAATGTGGACCCAAACTGGCTGCCAGTGAAAGGGCTAACAGATAGTAGATGTGTCCTTGTTCCCAAAGGACATACCCAAATGTGGACCCAAACTGGCTGGCAGAAGGGTTAACAGATAGTAGATGTGTCCGTGTTCCCAGAGGACATACCCAAATGTGGACCCAAACTGGCTGGCAGCGAAAGGGTTAACAGATAGTAGACGTGTCCGTGTTCCCAAAGGACATACCCAAATGTGGACCCAAACTGGCTGGCAGCGAAAGAGGACATACCCAAATGTGGACCCAAACTGGCTGGCAGCGAAAGGGTTAACAGATAGTAGATGTGTCCGTGTTCCCAGAGGACATACCCAAATGTGGACCCAAACTGGCTGGCAGCGAAAGAGGACATACCCAAATGTGGACCCAAACTGGCTGGCAGCGAAAGAGTTAACAGATAGTAGATGTGTCCGTGTTCCCAAAGGACATACCCAAATGTGGACCCAAACTGGCTGGCAGCGAAAGGCTAACAGATAGTAGATGTGTCCGTGTCCCCAGAGGACATACCCAAATGTGGACCCAAACTGGCTGGCAGTGAAAGGGTTAACAGATAGTAGATGTGTCCTTGTTCCCAAAGGACATACCCAAATGTGGACCCAAACTGGCTGGCAGCGAAAGAGGACATACCCAAATGTGGACCCAAACTGGCTGGCAGTGAAAGGGCTAACAGATAGTAGATGTGTCCGTGTTCCCAAAGGACATACCCAAATGTGGACCCAAACTGGCCGGCAGTGAAAGGGTTAACAGATAGTAGATGTGTCCGTGTTCCCAAAGGACATACCCAAATGTGGACCCAAACTGGCTGGCAGAAGGGTTAACAGACAGTAGACGTGTCCGTGTTCCCAGAGGACATACTCAAATGCGGACCCAAACTGGCTGGCAGTGAAAGGGTTAACAGATAGTAGATGTGTCCGTGTTCCCAAAGGACATACCCAAATGTGGACCCAAACTGGCTGGCAGTGAAAGGGTTAACAGATAGTAGACGTGTCCGTGTTCCCAAAGGACATACCCAAATGGGGACCCAAACTGGCTGGCAGCGAAAGAGGACATACCCAAATGTGGACCCAAACTGGCTGGCAGTGAAAGGGTTAACAGATAGTAGATGTGTCCGTGTTCCCAAAGGACATACCCAAATGTGGACCCAAACTGGCTGGCAGCGAAAGAGGACATACCCAAATGTGGACCCAAACTGGCTGGCAGTGAAAGGGTTAACAGATAGTAGATGTGTCCGTGTTCCCAAAGGACATACCCAAATGTGGACCCAAACTGGCTGGCAGCGAAAGAGGACATACCCAAATGTGGACCCAAACTGGCTGGCAGTGAAAGGGTTAACAGATAGTAGATGTGTCCGTGTCCCCAGAGGACATACCCAAATGTGGACCCAAACTGGCTGGCAGCGAAAGGGTTAACAGATAGTAGATGTGTCCGTGTCCCCAGAGGACATACCCAAATGTGGACCCAAACTGGCTGGCAGCGAAAGGGTTAACAGATAGTAGATGTGTCCGTGTCCCCAGAGGACATACCCAAATGCGGACCCAAACTGGCTGGCAGCGAAAGGGTTAACAGATAGTAGATGTGTCCGTGTCCCCAGAAGACATACCCAAATGTGGACCCAAACTGGCTGGCAGCGAAAGGGTTAACAGATAGTAGATGTGTCCGTGTTCCCAGAGGACATACCCAAATGCGGACCCAAACTGGCTGGCAGCGAAAGGGTTAACAGATAGTAGATGTGTCCGTGTCCCCAGAGGACATACCCAAATGTGGACCCAAACTGGCTGGCAGCGAAAGAGTTAACAGATAGTAGATGTGTCCGTGTTCCCAGAGGACATACCCAAATGCGGACCCAAACTGGCTGGCAGCGAAAGGGTTAACAGATAGTAGATGTGTCCGTGTCCCCAGAGGACATACCCAAATGTGGACCCAAACTGGCTGGCAGCGAAAGGGTTAACAGATAGTAGATGTGTCCGTGTTCCCAGAGGACATACCCAAATGCGGACCCAAACTGGCTGGCAGTAAAAGGGTTAACAGATAGTAGATATGTCCGTGTTCCCAAAGGACATACCCAAATGTGGACCCAAACTGGCTGGCAGCGAAAGGGTTAACAGATAGTAGATGTGTCCGTGTTCCCAGAGGACATACCCAAATGCGGACCCAAACTGGCTGGCAGCGAAAGGGTTAACAGATAGTAGATATGTCCGTGTTCCCAAAGGACATACCCAAATGTGGACCCAAACTGGCTGGCAGTGAAAGGGTTAACATTTGTCCGTGTTCCCAAAGGACATACCCAAATGCGGACCCAAACTGGCTGGCAGCGAAAGAGGACATACCCATATGTGGACCCAAACTGGCTGGCAGCGAAAGGGTTAACAGATAGTAGATGTGTCCGTGTTCCCAAAGGACATACCCAAATGTGGACCCAAACTGGCTGGCAGTGAAAGGGTTAACAGATGGTAGATGTGTCCGTGTTCCCAGAGGACATACCCAAATGTGGACCCAAACTGGCTGGCAGCGAAAGAGTTAACAGATAGTAGATGTGTCCGTGTTCCCAGAGGACATACCCAAATGTGGACCCAAACTGGCTGGCAGCGAAAGGGTTAACAGATAGTAGATGTGTCCGTGTTCCCAAAGGACATACCCAAATGTGGACCCAAACTGGCTGGCAGCGAAAGAGTTAACAGATAGTAGATGTGTCCGTGTTCCCAGAGGACATACCCAAATGTGGACCCAAACTGGCCGGCAGAAGGGTTAACAGATAGTAGATGTGTCCGTGTTCCCAAAGGACATACCCAAATGTGGACCCAAACTGGCTGGTAGTGAAAGGGTTAACAGATAGTAGATGTGTCCGTGTTCCCAAAGGACATACCCAAATGTGGACCCAAACTGGCTGGCAGTGAAAGGGTTAACAGATAGTAGATGTGTCCGTGTCCCCAGAGGACATACCCAAATGTGGACCCAAACTGGCTGGCAGCGAAAGGGTTAACAGATAGTAGATGTGTCCGTGTTCCCAGAGGACATACCCAAATGTGGACCCAAACTGGCTGGCAGCGAAAGAGTTAACAGATAGTAGATGTGTCCGTGTTCCCAGAGGACATACCCAAATGTGGACCCAAACTGGCTGGCAGCGAAAGGCTAACAGATAGTAGATGTGTCCATGTCCCCAGAGGACATACCCAAATGTGGACCCAAACTGGCTGGCAGCGAAAGGCTAACAGATAGTAGATGTGTCCATGTCCCCAGAGGACATACCCAAATGTGGACCCAAACTGGCTGGCAGCGAAAGGGTTAACAGATGGTAGATGTGTCCATGTCCCCAGAGGACATACCCAAATGTGGACCCAAACTGGCTGGCAGCGAAAGGGTTAACAGATAGTAGATGTGTCCGTGTCCCCAGAGGACATACCCAAATGTGGACCCAAACTGGCTGGCAGCGAAAGGGTTAACAGATGGTAGATGTGTCCATGTCCCCAGAGGACATACCCAAATGTGGACCCAAACTGGCTGGCAGCGAAAGGGTTAACAGATAGTAGACGTGTCCGTGTTCCCAGAGGACATACCCAAATGTGGACCCAAACTGGCTGGCAGAAGGGTTAACAGATAGTAGATGTGTCCATGTCCCCAGAGGACATACCGAAATGTGGACCCAAACTGGCTGGCAGTGAAAGGGTTAACAGATAGTAGATGTGTCCATGTTCCCAGAGGACATACCCAAATGTGGACCCAAACTGGCTGGCAGCGAAAGGGTTAACAGATAGTAGATGTGTCCATGTTCCCAAAGGACATACCCAAATGTGGACCCAAACTGGCTGGCAGTGAAAGGGTTAACAGATAGTATATGTGTCCGTGTTCCCAAAGGACATACCCAAATGTGGACCCAAACTGGCTGGTAGTGAAAGGGTTAATAGACAGTAGACGTGTCCGTGTTCCCAGAGGACATACCCAAATGTGGACCCAAACTGGCTGGCAGCGAAAGAATTAACAGATAGTAGATGTGTCCGTGTCCACAGAGGACATACCCAAATGTGGACCCAAACTGGCTGGCAGCGAAAGGGTTAACAGATAGTAGATGTGTCCGTGTCCCCAGAGGACATACCCAAATGTGGACCCAAACTGGCTGGCAGCGAAAGGGTTAACAGATAGTAGATGTGTCCGTGTCCCCAGAGGACATACCCAAATGTGGACCCAAACTGGCTGGCAGCGAAAGGGTTAACAGATAGTAGATGTGTCCGTGTCCCCAGAAGACATACCCAAATGTGGACCCAAACTGGCTGGCAGCGAAAGGGTTAACAGATAGTAGATGTGTCCGTGTTCCCAAAGGACATACCCAAATGTGGACCCAAACTGGCTGGCAGCGAAAGGGTTAACAGATAGTAGATGTGTCCGTGTTCCCAGAGGAAATACCCAAATGTGGACCCAAACTGGCTGGCAGCGAAAGAGTTAACAGATAGTAGATGTGTCCGTGTTCCCAGAGGACATACCCAAATGTGGACCCAAACTGGCTGGCAGCGAAAGAGTTAACAGATAGTAGATGTGTCCGTGTTCCCAGAGGACATACCCAAATGTGGACCCAAACTGGCTGGCAGCGAAAGAGTTAACAGATAGTAGATGTGTCCGTGTTCCCAGAGGACATACCTAAATGTGGACCCAAACTGGCTGGTAGTGAAAGGGTTAACAGATAGTAGATGTGTCCGTGTTCCCAGAGGACATACCCAAATGTGGACCCAAACTGGCTGGCAGCGAAAGAGGACATACCCAAATGTGGACCCAAACTGGCTGGCAGTGAAAGGGTTAACAGATAGTAGATGTGTCCGTGTTCCCAAAGGACATACCCAAATGTGGACCCAAACTGGCTGGCAGTGAAAGGGTTAACAGATGGTAGACGTGTCCGTGTTCCCAATGGACATACCCAAATGTGGACCCAAACTGGCTGGCAGTGAAAGGGTTAATAGACAGTAGACGTGTCCGTGTTCCCAGAGGACATACCCAAATGTGGACCCAAACTGGCTGGCAGCGAAAGAGTTAACAGATAGTAGATGTGTCCGTGTCCCCAGAGGACATACCCAAATGTGGACCCAAACTGGCTGGCAGCGAAAGGGTTAACAGATAGTAGATGTGTCCGTGTCCCCAGAAGACATACCCAAATGTGGACCCAAACTGGCTGGCAGCGAAAGGGTTAACAGATAGTAGATGTGTCCGTGTTCCCAGAGGACATACCCAAATGCGGACCCAAACTGGCTGGCAGCGAAAGGGTTAACAGATAGTAGATGTGTCCGTGTCCCCAGAGGACATACCCAAATGTGGACCCAAACTGGCTGGCAGCGAAAGGGTTAACAGATAGTAGATGTGTCCGTGTTCCCAGAGGACATACCCAAATGCGGACCCAAACTGGCTGGTAGTGAAAGGGTTAACAGATAGTAGATGTGTCCGTGTCCCCAGAGGACATACCCAAATGTGGACCCAAACTGGCTGGCAGCGAAAGGGTTAACAGATAGTAGATGTGTCCGTGTTCCCAGAGGACATACCCAAATGTGGACCCAAACTGGCTGGCAGCGAAAGGGTTAACAGATAGTAGATGTGTCCGTGTTCCCAGAGGACATACCCAAATGCGGACCCAAACTGGCTGGCAGTAAAAGGGTTAACAGATAGTAGATATGTCCGTGTTCCCAAAGGACATACCCAAATGTGGACCCAAACTGGCTGGCAGCGAAAGGGTTAACAGATAGTAGATGTGTCCGTGTTCCCAGAGGACATACCCAAATGCGGACCCAAACTGGCTGGCAGCGAAAGGGTTAACAGATAGTAGATGTGTCCGTGTTCCCAGAGGACATACCCAAATGCGGACCCAAACTGGCTGGCAGCGAAAGGGTTAACAGATAGTAGATATGTCCGTGTTCCCAAAGGACATACCCAAATGTGGACCCAAACTGGCTGGCAGTGAAAGGGTTAACATTTGTCCGTGTTCCCAAAGGACATACCCAAATGCGGACCCAAACTGGCTGGCAGCGAAAGAGGACATACCCATATGTGGACCCAAACTGGCTGGCAGCGAAAGGGTTAACAGATAGTAGATGTGTCCGTGTTCCCAAAGGACATACCCAAATGTGGACCCAAACTGGCTGGCAGTGAAAGGGTTAACAGATGGTAGATGTGTCCGTGTTCCCAGAGGACATACCCAAATGTGGACCCAAACTGGCTGGCAGCGAAAGAGTTAACAGATAGTAGATGTGTCCGTGTTCCCAAAGGACATACCCAAATGTGGACCCAAACTGGCTGGTAGTGAAAGGGTTAATAGATAGTAGATGTGTCCGTGTTCCCAGAGGACATACCCAAATGTGGACCCAAACTGGCTGGCAGCGAAAGAGTTAACAGATAGTAGATGTGTCCGTGTTCCCAGAGGACATACCCAAATGTGGACCCAAACTGGCTGGCAGAAGGGTTAACAGATAGTAGACGTGTCCGTGTTCCCAAAGGACATACCCAAATGTGGACCCAAACTGGCTGGCAGCGAAAGAGTTAACAGATAGTAGATGTGTCCGTGTTCCCAGAGGACATACCCAAATGTGGACCCAAACTGGCCGGCAGAAGGGTTAACAGATAGTAGATGTGTCCGTGTTCCCAAAGGACATACCCAAATGTGGACCCAAACTGGCTGGCAGCGAAAGAGTTAACAGATAGTAGATGTGTCCGTGTTCCCAGAGGACATACCCAAATGTGGACCCAAACTGGCTGGCAGTGAAAGGGTTAACAGATAGTAGATGTGTCCGTGTCCCCAGAGGACATACCCAAATGTGGACCCAAACTGGCTGGCAGCGAAAGGGTTAACAGATAGTAGATGTGTCCGTGTTCCCAGAGGACATACCCAAATGTGGACCCAAACTGGCTGGCAGCGAAAGAGTTAACAGATAGTAGATGTGTCCGTGTTCCCAGAGGACATACCCAAATGTGGACCCAAACTGGCTGGCAGCGAAAGGCTAACAGATAGTAGATGTGTCCATGTCCCCAGAGGACATACCCAAATGTGGACCCAAACTGGCTGGCAGCGAAAGGCTAACAGATAGTAGATGTGTCCATGTCCCCAGAGGACATACCCAAATGTGGACCCAAACTGGCTGGCAGCGAAAGGGTTAACAGATGGTAGATGTGTCCATGTCCCCAGAGGACATACCCAAATGTGGACCCAAACTGGCTGGCAGCGAAAGGGTTAACAGATAGTAGATGTGTCCGTGTCCCCAGAGGACATACCCAAATGTGGACCCAAACTGGCTGGCAGCGAAAGGGTTAACAGATGGTAGATGTGTCCATGTCCCCAGAGGACATACCCAAATGTGGACCCAAACTGGCTGGCAGCGAAAGAATTAACAGATAGTAGATGTGTCCGTGTCCACAGAGGACATACCGAAATGTGGACCCAAACTGGCTGGCAGTGAAAGGGTTAACAGATAGTAGATGTGTCCATGTTCCCAGAGGACATACCCAAATGTGGACCCAAACTGGCTGGCAGCGAAAGGGTTAACAGATAGTAGACGTGTCCGTGTTCCCAGAGGACATACCCAAATGTGGACCCAAACTGGCTGGCAGAAGGGTTAACAGATAGTAGATGTGTCCATGTCCCCAGAGGACATACCGAAATGTGGACCCAAACTGGCTGGCAGTGAAAGGGTTAACAGATAGTAGATGTGTCCATGTTCCCAGAGGACATACCCAAATGTGGACCCAAACTGGCTGGCAGCGAAAGGGTTAACAGATAGTAGATGTGTCCATGTTCCCAAAGGACATACCCAAATGTGGACCCAAACTGGCTGGCAGTGAAAGGGTTAACAGATAGTATATGTGTCCGTGTTCCCAAAGGACATACCCAAATGTGGACCCAAACTGGCTGGTAGTGAAAGGGTTAATAGACAGTAGACGTGTCCGTGTTCCCAGAGGACATACCCAAATGTGGACCCAAACTGGCTGGCAGCGAAAGAATTAACAGATAGTAGATGTGTCCGTGTCCACAGAGGACATACCGAAATGTGGACCCAAACTGGCTGGCAGCGAAAGGGTTAACAGATAGTAGATGTGTCCGTGTTCCCAGAGGACATACCCAAATGTGGACCCAAACTGGCTGGCAGCGAAAGAATTAACAGATAGTAGATGTGTCCGTGTCCACAGAGGACATACCCAAATGTGGACCCAAACTGGCTGGCAGTGAAAGGGTTGACAGATAGTAGATGTGTCCGTGTCCCCAGAGGACATACCCAAATGTGGACCCAAACTGGCTGGCAGCGAAAGAATTAACAGATAGTAGATGTGTCCGTGTCCACAGAGGACATACCCAAATGTGGACCCAAACTGGCTGGCAGCGAAAGGGTTAACAGATAGTAGATGTGTCCGTGTCCCCAGAGGACATACCCAAATGTGGACCCAAACTGGCTGGCAGCGAAAGGGTTAACAGATAGTAGATGTGTCCGTGTCCCCAGAGGACATACCCAAATGTGGACCCAAACTGGCTGGCAGCGAAAGGGTTAACAGATAGTAGATGTGTCCGTGTCCCCAGAAGACATACCCAAATGTGGACCCAAACTGGCTGGCAGCGAAAGGGTTAACAGATAGTAGATGTGTCCGTGTTCCCAAAGGACATACCCAAATGTGGACCCAAACTGGCTGGCAGCGAAAGGGTTAACAGATAGTAGATGTGTCCGTGTTCCCAGAGGAAATACCCAAATGTGGACCCAAACTGGCTGGCAGCGAAAGAGTTAACAGATAGTAGATGTGTCCGTGTTCCCAGAGGACATACCCAAATGTGGACCCAAACTGGCTGGCAGCGAAAGAGTTAACAGATAGTAGATGTGTCCGTGTTCCCAGAGGACATACCCAAATGTGGACCCAAACTGGCTGGCAGCGAAAGAGTTAACAGATAGTAGATGTGTCCGTGTTCCCAGAGGACATACCTAAATGTGGACCCAAACTGGCTGGTAGTGAAAGGGTTAACAGATAGTAGATGTGTCCGTGTTCCCAGAGGACATACCCAAATGTGGACCCAAACTGGCTGGCAGCGAAAGAGGACATACCCAAATGTGGACCCAAACTGGCTGGCAGTGAAAGGGTTAACAGATAGTAGATGTGTCCGTGTTCCCAAAGGACATACCCAAATGTGGACCCAAACTGGCTGGCAGTGAAAGGGTTAACAGATGGTAGACGTGTCCGTGTTCCCAATGGACATACCCAAATGTGGACCCAAACTGGCTGGCAGTGAAAGGGTTAATAGACAGTAGACGTGTCCGTGTTCCCAGAGGACATACCCAAATGTGGACCCAAACTGGCTGGCAGTGAAAGGGTTAACAGATAGTAGATGTGTCCGTGTTCCCAGAGGACATACCCAAATGTGGACCCAAACTGGCTGGCAGCGAAAGAGTTAACAGATAGTAGATGTGTCCGTGTTCCCAGAGGACATACCCAAATGTGGACCCAAACTGACTGGCAGCGAAAGGGTTAACAGATAGTAGATGTGTCCGTGTTCCCAAAGGACATACCCAAATGTGGACCCAAACTGGCTGGCAGCGAAAGAGGACATACCCAAATGTGGACCCAAACTGGCTGGCAGTGAAAGGGTTAACAGATAGTAGATGTGTCCGTGTTCCCAGAGGACATACCTAAATGTGGACCCAAACTGGCTGGTAGTGAAAGGGTTAACAGATAGTAGATGTGTCCGTGTTCCCAGAGGACATACCCAAATGTGGACCCAAACTGGCTGGCAGTGAAAGGGTTAACAGATAGTAGATGTGTCCGTGTTCCCAAAGGACATACCCAAATGTGGACCCAAACTGGCTGGCAGCGAAAGAGGACATACCCAAATGTGGACCCAAACTGGCTGGCAGCGAAAGAGGACATACCCAAATGTGGACCCAAACTGGCTGGCAGTGAAAGGGTTAACAGATAGTAGATGTGTCCGTGTTCCCAGAGGACATACCCAAATGTGGACCCAAACTGGCTGGCAGTGAAAGGGTTAACAGATGGTAGACGTGTCCGTGTTCCCAATGGACATACCCAAATGCGGACCCAAACTGGCTGGCAGTGAAAGGGTTAATAGACAGTAGACGTGTCCGTGTTCCCAGAGGACATACCCAAATGTGGACCCAAACTGGCTGGCAGTGAAAGGGTTAATAGACAGTAGACGTGTCCGTGTTCCCAGAGGACATACTCAAATGCGGACCCAAACTGGCTGGCAGTGAAAGGGTTAACAGATAGTAGATGTGTCCGTGTTCCCAAAGGACATACCCAAATGTGGACCCAAACTGGCTGGTAGTGAAAGGGTTAACAGATAGTAGACGTGTCCGTGTTCCCAGAGGACATACCCAAATGTGGACCCAAACTGGCTGGCAGTGAAAGGGTTAACAGATAGTAGACGTGTCCGTGTTCCCAGAGGACATACCCAAATGTGGACCCAAACTGGCTGGCAGTGAAAGGGTTAACAGATAGTAGACGTGTCCGTGTTCCCAGAGGACATACCCAAATGTGGACCCAAACTGGCTGGCAGCGAAAGGGTTAACAGATAGTAGATGTGTCCGTGTTCCCAGAGGACATACCCAAATGTGGACCCAAACTGGCTGGCAGTGAAAGGGTTAAGAGATAGTAGATGTGTCCGTGTCCCCAGAGGACATACCCAAATGTGGACCCAAACTGGCTGGTAGTGAAAGGGTTAATAGACAGTAGACGTGTCCGTGTTTCCAGAGGACATACCCAAATGTGGACCCAAACTGGCTGGCAGTGAAAGGGTTAATAGACAGTAGACGTGTCCGTGTTCCCAGGGGACATACTCAAATGCGGACCCAAACTGGCTGGTAGTGAAAGGGTTAACAGATAGTAGATGTGTCCGTGTCCCCAGAGGACATACCCAAATGTGGACCCAAACTGGCTGGCAGTGAAAGAGGACATACCCAAATGTGGACCCAAACTGGCTGGCAGCGAAAGGGTTAACAGATAGTAGATGTGTCCGTGTTCCCAGAGGACATACCCAAATGTGGACCCAAACTGGCTGGCAGAAGGGTTAACAGATAGTAGACGTGTCCGTGTTCCCAAAGGACATACCCAAATGTGGACCCAAACTGGCTGGCAGCGAAAGGGTTAACAGATAGTAGATGTGTCCGTGTCCCCAGAGGACATACCCAAATGTGGACCCAAACTGGCTGGCAGTGAAAGGCTAACAGATAGTAGACGTGTCCGTGTTCCCAAAGGACATACCCAAATGTGGACCCAAACTGGCTGGCAGCGAAAGGGTTAACAGATAGTAGATGTGTCCGTGTCCCCAGAGGACATACCCAAATGTGGACCCAAACTGGCTGGCAGTGAAAGGGTTAACAGATAGTAGATGTGTCCGTGTTCCCAAAGGACATACCCAAATGTGGACCCAAACTGGCTGGCAGTGAAAGGGTTAACAGATAGTAGATGTGTCCGTGTTCCCAGAGGACATACCCAAATGTGGACCCAAACTGGCTGGTAGTGAAAGGGTTAATAGACAGTAGACGTGTTCGTGTTCCCAGAAGACATACCCAAATGTGGACCCAAACTGGCTGGCAGAAGGGTTAACAGATAGTAGATGTATCCGTGTTCCCAGAGGACATACCCAAATGCGGACCCAAACTGGCTGGCAGAAGGGTTAACAGATAGTAGATGTGTCCGTGTTCCCAAAGGACATACCCAAATGTGGACCCAAACTGGCTGGCAGAAGGGTTAACAGATAGTAGACGTGTCCGTGTTCCCAAAGGACATACCCAAATGTGGACCCAAACTGGCTGGCAGTGAAAGGGTTAATAGATAGTAGACGTGTCCGTGTTCCCAGAGGACATACCCAAATGTGGACCCAAACTGGCTGGTAGTGAAAGGGTTAATAGATAGTAGACGTGTCCGTGTCCCCAGAGGACATACCCAAATGTGGACCCAAACTGGCTGGCAGCGAAAGAGGACATACCCAAATGTGGACCCAAACTGGCTGGCAGTGAAAGGGTTAACAGATAGTAGATTTCTCCGTGTTCCCAGAGGACATACCCAAATGTGGACCCAAACTGGCTGGCAGTGAAAGGGTTAACAGATAGTAGATGTGTCCGTGTCCCCAGAGGACATACACAAATGTGGACCCAAACTGGCTGGCAGAAGGGTTAACAGATAGTAGATGTATCCGTGTTCCCAGAGGACATACCCAAATGTGGACCCAAACTGGCTGGCAGAAGGGTTAACAGATAGTAGATGTGTCCGTGTCCCCAGAGGACATACCCAAATGTGGACCCAAACTGGCTGGCAGAAGGGTTAACAGATAGTAGACGTGTCCGTGTTCCCAAAGGACATACCCAAATGTGGACCCAAACTGACTGGCAGCGAAAGGGTTAACAGATAGTAGATGTGTCCGTGTTCCCAAAGGACATACCCAAATGTGGACCCAAACTGGCTGGCAGAAGGGTTAACAGATAGTAGACGTGTCCGTGTTCCCAGAGGACATACCCAAATGTGGACCCAAACTGGCTGGCAGCGAAAGGGTTAACAGATGGTAGATGTGTCCATGTCCCCAGAGGACATACCCAAATGTGGACCCAAACTGGCTGGCAGTGAAAGGGTTAACAGATAGTAGATGTGTCCGTGTTCCCAGAGGACATACCCAAATGTGGACCCAAACTGGCTGGCAGAAGGGTTAACAGATAGTAGATGTGTCCGTGTTCCCAGAGGACATACCCAAATGTGGACCCAAACTGGCTGGCAGTGAAAGGGTTAACAGATAGTAGATGTGTCCATGTTCCCAGAGGACATACCCAAATGCGGACCCAAACTGGCTGGCAGTGAAAGGGTTAACAGATAGTAGATGTGTCCGTGTTCCCAAAGGACATACCCAAATGTGGACCCAAACTGGCTGGCAGTGAAAGGGTTAACAGATAGTAGATGTGTCCGTGTCCCCAGAGGACATACCCAAATGTGGACCCAAACTGGCTGGCAGTGAAAGGGTTAACAGATAGTAGACGTGTCCGTGTCCCCAGAGGACATACCCAAATGTGGACCCAAACTGGCTGGCAGTGAAAGGGTTAACAGATAGTAGATGTGTCCGTGTCCCCAGAGGACATACCCAAATGTGGACCCAAACTGGCTGGCAGTGAAAGGGTTAACAGATAGTAGATGTGTCCGTGTCCCCAGAGGACATACCCAAATGTGGACCCAAACTGGCTGGCAGTGAAAGGGTTAACAGATAGTAGACGTGTCCGTGTCCCCAGAGGACATACCCAAATGTGGACCCAAACTGGCTGGCAGCGAAAGAGGACATACCCAAATGTGGACCCAAACTGGCTGGCAGTGAAAGAGGACATACCCATATGTGGACCCAAACTGGCTGGCAGCGAAAGGGTTAACAGATAGTAGATGTGTCCGTGTCCCCAGAGGACATACCCAAATGTGGACCCAAACTGGCTGGCAGCGAAAGAGGACATACCCATATGTGGACCCAAACTGGCTGGCAGCGAAAGGGTTAACAGATAGTAGATGTGTCCGTGTTCCCAAAGGACATACCCAAATGTGGACCCAAACTGGCCGGCAGTGAAAGGGTTAACAGATAGTAGATGTGTCCGTGTTCCCAGAGGACATACCCAAATGTGGACCCAAACTGGCTGGCAGTGAAAAGGTTAACAGATAGTAGATGTGTCCGTGTTCCCAAAGGACATACCCAAATGTGGACCCAAACTGGCTGGCAGTGAAAGGGTTAACAGATAGTAGATGTGTCCGTGTTCCCAGAGGACATACCCAAATGTGGACCCAAACTGGCTGGCAGTGAAAGGGTTAACAGATAGTAGATGTGTCCGTGTTCCCAGAGGACATACCCAAATGTGGACCCAAACTGGCTGGCAGTGAAAAGGTTAACAGATAGTAGATGTGTCCGTGTTCCCAGAGGACATACCCAGATGTGGACCCAAACTGGCTGGCAGTGAAAGGGTTAACAGATAGTAGATGTGTCCGTGTTCCCAGAGGACATACCCAAATGTGGACCCAAACTGGCTGGCAGAAGGGTTAACAGATAGTAGATGTGTCCGTGTTCCCAAAGGACATACCCAAATGTGGACCCAAACTGGCTGGCAGCGAAAGGCTAACAGATAGTAGATGTGTCCGTGTCCCCAGAGGACATACCCAAATGTGGACCCAAACTGGCTGGCAGCGAAAGGGTTAACAGATAGTAGATGTGTCCGTGTCCCCAGAGGACATACCCAAATGTGGACCCAAACTGCCTGGCAGTGAAAGGGTTAACAGATAGTAGATGTGTCCATGTCCCCAGAGGACATACCCAAATGTGGACCCAAACTGCCTGGCAGTGAAAGGGTTAACAGATAGTAGATGTGTCCGTGTTCCCAGAGGACATACCCAAATGCGGACCCAAACTGGCTGGCAGTGAAAGGGTTAACAGATAGTAGATGTGTCCGTGTTCCCAAAGGACATACCTAAATGTGGACCCAAACTGACTGGCAGCGAAAGGGTTAACAGATAGTAGATGTGTCCGTGTCCCCAGAGGACATACCCAAATGTGGACCCAAACTGGCCGGCAGTGAAAGGGTTAACAGATAGTAGATGTGTCCGTGTTCCCAGAGGACATACCCAAATGTGGACCCAAACTGGCTGGCAGTGAAAGGGTTAACATGTGTCCGTGTTCCCAAAGGACATACCCAAATGTGGACCCAAACTGGCTGGCAGCGAAAGAGGACATACCCAAATGTGGACCCAAACTGGCTGGCAGTGAAAGGGTTAACAGATAGTAGATGTGTCCGTGTTCCCAAAGGACATACCCAAATGTGGACCCAAACTGGCTGGCAGTGAAAGGGTTAACAGATAGTAGATGTGTCCGTGTTCCCAGAGGACATACCCAAATGTGGACCCAAACTGGCTGGTAGTGAAAGGGTTAATAGACAGTAGACGTGTCCGTGTTCCCAAAGGACATACCCAAATGTGGACCCAAACTGGCTGGCAGTGAAACGGTTAACAGATAGTAGATGTGTCCGTGTTCCCAGAGGACATACCCAAATGTGGACCCAAACTGGCTGGCAGCGAAAGGGTTAACAGATAGTAGACGTGTCCGTGTTCCCAGAGGACATACCCAAATGTGGACCCAAACTGGCTGGCAGCGAAAGGGTTAACAGATAGTAGACGTGTCCGTGTTCCCAGAGGACATACCCAAATGTGGACCCAAACTGGCTGGCAGCGAAAGAGGACATACCCAAATGTGGACCCAAACTGGCTGGCAGCGAAAGAGTTAACAGATAGTAGATGTGTCCGTGTCCACAGAGGACATACCGAAATGTGGACCCAAACTGGCTGGCAGCGAAAGAATTAACAGATAGTAGATGTGTCCGTGTTCCCAGAGGACATACCCAAATGTGGACCCAAACTGGCTGGCAGCGAAAGAGTTAACAGATAGTAGATGTGTCCGTGTTCCTAGAGGACATACCCAAATGTGGACCCAAACTGGCTGGCAGCGAAAGAATTAACAGATAGTAGATGTGTCCGTGTCCACAGAGGACATACCGAAATGTGGACCCAAACTGGCTGGCAGCGAAAGAATTAACAGATAGTAGATGTGTCCGTGTTCCCAGAGGACATACCCAAATGTGGACCCAAACTGGCTGGCAGCGAAAGAATTAACAGATAGTAGATGTGTCCGTGTCCACAGAGGACATACCGAAATGTGGACCCAAACTGGCTGGCAGCGAAAGAATTAACAGATAGTAGATGTGTCCGTGTTCCCAGAGGACATACCCAAATGTGGACCCAAACTGGCTGGCAGCGAAAGAATTAACAGATAGTAGACGTGTCCGTGTTCCCAGAGGACATACCCAAATGTGGACCCAAACTGGCTGGCAGCGAAAGGGTTAACAGATAGTAGATGTGTCTATGTCCCCAGAGGACATACCGAAATGTGGACCCAAACTGGCTGGCAGTGAAAGGGTTAACAGATAGTAGATGTGTCCGTGTTCCCAGAGGACATACCCAAATGCGGACCCAAACTGGCTGGCAGTGAAAGGGTTAACAGATAGTAGATGTGTCCGTGTTCCCAGAGGACATACCCAAATGCGGACCCAAACTGGCTGGCAGCGAAAGGGTTAACAGATAGTAGATGTGTCCATGTTCCCAAAGGACATACCCAAATGTGGACCCAAACTGGCTGGTAGTGAAAGGGTTAATAGATAGTAGACGTGTCCGTGTTCCCAGAGGACATACCCAAATGTGGACCCAAACTGGCTGGCAGCGAAAGGGTTAACAGATAGTAGATGTGTCCATGTCCCCAGAGGACATACCGAAATGTGGACCCAAACTGGCTGGCAGTGAAAGGGTTAACAGATAGTAGATGTGTCCGTGTTCCCAGAGGACATACCCAAATGCGGACCCAAACTGGCTGGCAGCGAAAGGGTTAACAGATAGTAGATGTGTCCATGTTCCCAAAGGACATACCCAAATGTGGACCCAAACTGGCTGGTAGTGAAAGGGTTAATAGATAGTAGACGTGTCCGTGTTCCCAGAGGACATACCCAAATGCGGACCCAAACTGGCTGGCAGTGAAAGGGTTAATAGATAGTAGACGTGTCCGTGTTCCCAGAGGACATACCCAAATGCGGACCCAAACTGGCTGGCAGAAGGGTTAACAGATAGTAGATGTGTCCGTGTTCCCAAAGGACATACCCAAATGTGGACCCAAACTGGCTGGCAGCGAAAGGGTTAACAGATAGTAGACGTGTCCGTGTTCCCAGAGGACATACCCAAATGTGGACCCAAACTGGCTGGCAGTGAAAGAGTTAACAGATAGTAGATGTGTCCGTGTCCCCAGAGGACATACCCAAATGTGGACCCAAACTGGCTGGCAGTGAAAGGGTTAACAGATAGTAGATGTGTCCGTGTTCCCAGAGGACATACCCAAATGTGGACCCGAACTGGCTGGTAGTGAAAGGGTTAATAGACAGTAGACGTGTCCGTGTTCCCAGAGGACATACCCAAATGTGGACCCAAACTGGCTGGCAGCGAAAGAGGACATACCCAAATGTGGACCCAAACTGGCTGGCAGCGAAAGAGTTAACAGATAGTAGATGTGTCCGTGTTCCTAGAGGACATACCCAAATGTGGACCCAAACTGGCTGGCAGCGAAAGGCTAACAGATAGTAGATGTGTCCGTGTTCCCAAAGGACATACCCAAATGTGGACCCAAACTGGCTGGCAGCGAAAGAATTAACAGATAGTAGATGTGTCCGTGTCCACAGAGGACATACCGAAATGTGGACCCAAACTGGCTGGCAGCGAAAGAATTAACAGATAGTAGATGTGTCCGTGTTCCCAGAGGACATACCCAAATGTGGACCCAAACTGGCTGGCAGCGAAAGAATTAACAGATAGTAGATGTGTCCGTGTTCCCAGAGGACATACCCAAATGTGGACCCAAACTGGCTGGCAGCGAAAGGGTTAACAGATAGTAGATGTGTCCGTGTTCCCAGAGGACATACCCAAATGCGGACCCAAACTGGCTGGCAGCGAAAGGGTTAACAGATAGTAGATGTGTCCGTGTTCCCAAAGGACATACCCAAATGTGGACCCAAACTGGCTGGTAGTGAAAGGGTTAATAGACAGTAGACGTGTCCGTGTTCCCAGAGGACATACCCAAATGTGGACCCAAACTGGCTGGCAGAAGGGTTAACAGATAGTAGACGTGTCCGTGTTCCCAAAGGACATACCCAAATGTGGACCCAAACTGGCTGGTAGTGAAAGGGTTAATAGACAGTAGATGTGTCCGTGTTCCCAAAGGACATACCCAAATGCGGACCCAAACTGGCTGGCAGTGAAAGGGTTAACAGATAGTAGATGTGTCCGTGTTCCCAAAGGACATACCCAAATGTGGACCCAAACTGGCTGGTAGTGAAAGGGTTAATAGACAGTAGACGTGTCCGTGTTTCCAGAGGACATACCCAAATGTGGACCCAAACTGGCTGGTAGTGAAAGGGTTAATAGACAGTAGACGTGTCCGTGTTCCCAGAGGACATACCCAAATGTGGACCCAAACTGGCTGGCAGCGAAAGGGTTAATAGACAGTAGATGTGTCCGTGTTCCCAGAGGACATACCCAAATGTGGACCCAAACTGGCTGGTAGTGAAAGGGTTAATAGACAGTAGACGTGTCCGTGTTTCCAGAGGACATACCCAAATGCGGACCCAAACTGGCTGGCAGTGAAAGGGTTAACAGATAGTAGATGTGTCCGTGTTCCCAAAGGACATACCCAAATGTGGACCCAAACTGGCTGGTAGTGAAAGGGTTAATAGACAGTAGACGTGTCCGTGTTTCCAGAGGACATACCCAAATGCGGACCCAAACTGGCTGGCAGAAGGGTTAACAGATAGTAGATGTGTCCGTGCTCCCAAAGGACATACCCAAATGTGGACCCAAACTGGCTGGCAGCGAAAGGGTTAACAGATAGTAGATGTGTCCATGTCCCCAGAGGACATACCCAAATGTGGACCCAAACTGGCTGGCAGCGAAAGAGGACATACCCAAATGTGGACCCAAACTGGCTGGCAGTGAAAGGGTTAACAGATAGTAGATGTGTCCGTGTTCCCAAAGGACATACCCAAATGTGGACCCAAACTGGCTGGCAGAAGGGTTAACAGATAGTAGACGTGTCCGTGTTCCCAAAGGACATACCCAAATGTGGACCCAAACTGGCTGGTAGTGAAAGGGTTAATAGACAGTAGACGTGTCCGTGTTCCCAGAGGACATACCCAAATGCGGACCCAAACTGGCTGGCAGAAGGGTTAACAGATAGTAGATGTGTCCGTGTTCCCAAAGGACATACCCAAATGTGGACCCAAACTGGCTGGCAGCGAAAGAGGACATACCCAAATGTGGACCCAAACTGGCTGGCAGCGAAAGGGTTAACAGATAGTAGATGTGTCCATGTTCCCAAAGGACATACCCAAATGTGGACCCAAACTGGCTGGCAGCGAAAGAGGACATACCCAAATGCGGACCCAAACTGGCTGGCAGCGAAAGGGTTAACAGATAGTAGATGTGTCCATGTTCCCAAAGGACATACCCAAATGTGGACCCAAACTGGCTGGCAGTGAAAGGGTTAACATGTGTCCGTGTTCCCAAAGGACATACCCAAATGTGGACCCAAACTGGCTGGCAGCGAAAGAGGACATACCCAAATGTGGACCCAAACTGGCTGGCAGCGAAAGGGTTAACAGATAGTAGATGTGTCCATGTCCCCAAAGGACATACCCAAATGTGGACCCAAACTGGCTGGCAGCGAAAGAGGACATACCCAAATGCGGACCCAAACTGGCTGGCAGCGAAAGGGTTAACAGATAGTAGATGTGTCCATGTTCCCAAAGGACATACCCAAATGTGGACCCAAACTGGCTGGCAGTGAAAGGGTTAACAGATAGTAGACGTGTCCGTGTTCCCAAAGGACATACCCAAATGTGGACCCAAACTGGCTGGCAGTGAAAGGGTTAACAGATAGTAGACGTGTCCGTGTTCCCAGAGGACATACCCAAATGTGGACCCAAACTGGCTGGCAGAAGGGTTAACAGATAGTAGACGTGTCCGTGTTCCCAAAGGACATACCCAAATGTGGACCCAAACTGGCTGGTAGTGAAAGGGTTAATAGACAGTAGACGTGTCCGTGTTTCCAGAGGACATACCCAAATGTGGACCCAAACTGGCTGGCAGAAGGGTTAACAGATAGTAGATGTGTCCGTGTTCCCAAAGGACATACCCAAATGTGGACCCAAACTGGCTGGCAGTGAAAGGGTTAACAGATAGTAGATGTGTCCGTGTCCCCAGAGGACATACCCAAATGTGGACCCAAACTGGCTGGCAGCGAAAGAGGACATACCCAAATGTGGACCCAAACTGGCTGGCAGCGAAAGGCTAACAGATAGTAGATGTGTCCATGTCCCCAGAGGACATACCCAAATGTGGACCCAAACTGGCTGGCAGCGAAAGAGTTAACAAATAGTAGATGTGTCCGTGTTCCCAAAGGACATACCCAAATGTGGACCCAAACTGGCTGGCAGTGAAAGGGTTAACAGATAGTAGATGTGTCCGTGTTCCCAAAGGACATACCCAAATGTGGACCCAAACTGGCTGGCAGTGAAAGGGTTAACAGATAGTAGATGTGTCCGTGTTCCCAGAGGACATACCCAAATGTGGACCCAAACTGGCTGGCAGAAGGGTTAACAGATAGTAGACGTGTCCGTGTTCCCAAAGGACATACCCAAATGTGGACCCAAACTGGCTGGTAGTGAAAGGGTTAATAGACAGTAGACGTGTCCGTGTTCCCAGAGGACATACCCAAATGCGGACCCAAACTGGCTGGCAGTGAAAGGGTTAACAGATAGTAGATGTGTCCGTGTTCCCAAAGGACATACCCAAATGTGGACCCAAACTGGCTGGCAGTGAAAGGGTTAACAGATAGTAGATGTGTCCGTGTTCCCAAAGGACATACCCAAATGTGGACCCAAACTGGCTGGCAGCGAAAGAGGACATACCCAAATGTGGACCCAAACTGGCTGGCAGCGAAAGGGTTAACAGATAGTAGATGTGTCCGTGTTCCTAAAGGACATACCCAAATGGGGACCCAAACTGGCTGGCAGCGAAAGGCTAACAGATAGTAGACGTGTCCGTGTCCCCAGAGGACATACCCAAATGTGGACCCAAACTGGCTGGCAGCGAAAGGCTAATAGATTGTAGATGTGTCCCCAGAGGACATACCCAAATGTGGACCCAAACTGGCTGGCAGCGAAAGGGTTAACAGATAGTAGATGTGTCCGTGTCCCCAGAGGACATACCCAAATGTGGACCCAAACTGGCTGGCAGTGAAAGGGTTAACAGATAGTAGATGTGTCCGTGTTCCCAGAGGACATACCCAAATGTGGACCCAAACTGGCTGGCAGTGAAAGGGTTAACATGTGTCCGTGTTCCCAAAGGACATACCCAAATGGGGACCCAAACTGGCTGGCAGCGAAAGAGGACATACCCAAATGTGGACCCAAACTGGCTGGCAGCGAAAGAGGACATACCCAAATGTGGACCCAAACTGGCTGGCAGCGAAAGAGGACATACCCAAATGTGGACCCAAACTGGCTGGCAGTGAAAGGGTTAACAGATAGTAGATGTGTCCGTGTTCCCAGAGGACATACCCAAATGTGGACCCAAACTGGCTGGCAGTGAAAGGGTTAACAGATAGTAGATGTGTCCGTGTTCCCAAAGGACATACCCAAATGTGGACCCAAACTGGCTGGCAGTGAAACGGTTAACAGATAGTAGATGTGTCCGTGTTCCCAGAGGACATACCCAAATGTGGACCCAAACTGGCTGGTAGTGAAAGGGTTAATAGACAGTAGACGTGTCCGTGTTCCCAAAGGACATACCCAAATGTGGACCCAAACTGGCTGGCAGTGAAACGGTTAACAGATAGTAGATGTGTCCGTGTTCCCAGAGGACATACCCAAATGTGGACCCAAACTGGCTGGCAGCGAAAGGGTTAACAGATAGTAGACGTGTCCGTGTTCCCAGAGGACATACCCAAATGTGGACCCGAACTGGCTGGTAGTGAAAGGGTTAATAGACAGTAGACGTGTCCGTGTTCCCAGAGGACATACCCAAATGTGGACCCAAACTGGCTGGCAGTGAAAGGGTTAACAGATAGTAGACGTGTCCGTGTTCCCAGAGGACATACCCAAATGTGGACCCAAACTGGCTGGCAGCGAAAGGGTTAATAGATAGTAGATGTGTCCGTGTCCCCAGAGGACATACCCAAATGTGGACCCAAACTGGCTGGCAGCGAAAGAGGACATACCCAAATGTGGACCCAAACTGGCTGGCAGCGAAAGGCTAACAGATAGTAGATGTGTCCGTGTTCCCAGAGGACATACCCAAATGTGGACCCAAACTGGCTGGCAGCGAAAGGGTTAACAGATAGTAGATGTGTCCGTGTCCCCAGAGGACATACCGAAATGTGGACCCAAACTGGCTGGCAGCGAAAGAATTAACAGATAGTAGATGTGTCCGTGTTCCCAGAGGACATACCCAAATGTGGACCCAAACTGGCTGGCAGCGAAAGAATTAACAGATAGTAGGTGTGTCCGTGTCCACAGAGGACATACCCAAATGTGGACCCAAACTGGCTGGCAGCGAAAGGGTTAACAGATAGTAGATGTGTCCGTGTCCACAGAGGACATACCGAAATGTGGACCCAAACTGGCTGGCAGCGAAAGAATTAACAGATAGTAGATGTGTCCGTGTTCCCAGAGGACATACCCAAATGTGGACCCAAACTGGCTGGCAGCGAAAGAATTAACAGATAGTAGGTGTGTCCGTGTCCACAGAGGACATACCCAAATGTGGACCCAAACTGGCTGGCAGTGAAAGGGTTAACAGATAGTAGATGTGTCCGTGTTCCCAGAGGACATACCGAAATGTGGACCCAAACTGTCTGGCAGTGAAAGGGTTAACAGATAGTAGATGTGTCCGTGTTCCCAGAGGACATACCCAAATGCGGACCCAAACTGGCTGGCAGTGAAAGGGTTAACAGATAGTAGATGTGTCCGTGTTCCCAGAGGACATACCCAAATGCGGACCCAAACTGGCTGGCAGCGAAAGGGTTAACAGATAGTAGATGTGTCCATGTTCCCAAAGGACATACCCAAATGTGGACCCAAACTGGCTGGCAGTGAAAGGGTTAACATGTGTCCGTGTTCCCAAAGGACATACCCAAATGTGGACCCAAACTGGCTGGCAGCGAAAGAGGACATACCCAAATGTGGACCCAAACTGGCTGGCAGTGAAAGGGTTAACAGATAGTAGATGTGTCCGTGTTCCCAAAGGACATACCCAAATGTGGACCCAAACTGGCTGGTAGTGAAAGGGTTAATAGACAGTAGACGTGTCCGTGTTCCCAGAGGACATACCCAAATGTGGACCCAAACTGGCTGGCAGAAGGGTTAACAGATAGTAGACGTGTCCGTGTTCCCAAAGGACATACCCAAATGTGGACCCAAACTGGCTGGTAGTGAAAGGGTTAATAGACAGTAGACGTGTCCGTGTTCCCAGAGGACATACCCAAATGCGGACCCAAACTGGCTGGCAGAAGGGTTAACAGATAGTAGACGTGTCCGTGTTCCCAGAGGACATACCCAAATGCGGACCCAAACTGGCTGGCAGTGAAAGGGTTAACAGATAGTAGATGTGTCCGTGTTCCCAAAGGACATACCCAAATGTGGACCCAAACTGGCTGGCAGTGAAAGGCTAACAGATAGTAGATGTGTCCGTGTTCCCAAAGGACATACCCAAATGTGGACCCAAACTGGCTGGCAGTGAAAGGCTAACAGATAGTAGATGTGTCCGTGTTCCCAAAGGACATACCCAAATGTGGACCCAAACTGGCTGGCAGTGAAAGGCTAACAGATAGTAGATGTGTCCGTGTTCCCAAAGGACATACCCAAATGTGGACCCAAACTGGCTGGCAGTGAAAGGCTAACAGATAGTAGATGTGTCCGTGTTCCCAAAGGACATACCCAAATGTGGACCCAAACTGCCTGGCAGTGAAAGGGTTAACAGATAGTAGATGTGTCCGTGTTCCCAAAGGACATACCCAAATGTGGACCCAAACTGGCTGGCAGTGAAAGGGTTAATAGACAGTAGACGTGTCCGTGTTTCCAGAGGACATACCCAAATGTGGACCCAAACTGGCTGGCAGAAGGGTTAACAGATAGTAGATGTGTCCGTGTTCCCAAAGGACATACCCAAATGTGGACCCAAACTGGCTGGCAGTGAAAGGGTTAACAGATAGTAGATGTGTCCGTGTCCCCAGAGGACATACCCAAATGTGGACCCAAACTGTCTGGCAGCGAAAGAGGACATACCCAAATGTGGACCCAAACTGGCTGGCAGCGAAAGGCTAACAGATAGTAGATGTGTCCATGTCCCCAGAGGACATACCCAAATGTGGACCCAAACTGGCTGGCAGCGAAAGAGTTAACAAATAGTAGATGTGTCCGTGTTCCCAAAGGACATACCCAAATGTGGACCCAAACTGGCTGGCAGAAGGGTTAACAGATAGTAGACGTGTCCGTGTTCCCAAAGGACATACCCAAATGTGGACCCAAACTGGCTGGTAGTGAAAGGGTTAATAGACAGTAGACGTGTCCGTGTTCCCAGAGGACATACCCAAATGTGGACCCAAACTGGCTGGCAGAAGGGTTAACAGATAGTAGACGTGTCCGTGTTCCCAGAGGACATACCCAAATGCGGACCCAAACTGGCTGGTAGTGAAAGAGGACATACCCAAATGTGGACCCAAACTGGCTGGTAGTGAAAGGGTTAATAGACAGTAGACGTGTCCGTGTTCCCAGAGGACATACCCAAATGTGGACCCAAACTGGCTGGCAGAAGGGTTAACAGATAGTAGACGTGTCCGTGTTCCCAGAGGACATACCCAAATGTGGACCCAAACTGGCTGGCAGCGAAAGGGTTAACAGATAGTAGATGTGTCCGTATTCCCAAAGGACATACCCAAATGTGGACCCAAACTGGCTGGCAGAAGGGTTAACAGATAGTAGATGTGTCCGTGTTCCCAAAGGACATACCCAAATGTGGACCCAAACTGGCTGGCAGAAGGGTTAACAGATAGTAGACGTGTCCGTGTTCCCAAAGGACATACCCAAATGTGGACCCAAACTGGCTGGCAGTGAAAGGGTTAACAGATAGTAGATGTGTCCGTGTCCCCAGAGGACATACCCAAATGTGGACCCAAACTGGCTGGCAGCGAAAGAGGACATACCCAAATGTGGACCCAAACTGGCTGGCAGCGAAAGGGTTAACAGATAGTAGATGTGTCCGTGTTCCCAAAGGACATACCCAAATGTGGACCCAAACTGGCTGGTAGTGAAAGGGTTAATAGACAGTAGACGTGTCCGTGTTCCCAGAGGACATACCCAAATGCGGACCCAAACTGGCTGGCAGAAGGGTTAACAGATAGTAGATGTGTCCGTGTTCCCAAAGGACATACCCAAATGTGGACCCAAACTGGCTGGCAGAAGGGTTAACAGATAGTAGACGTGTCCGTGTTCCCAGAGGACATACCCAAATGTGGACCCAAACTGGCTAGCAGCGAAAGGGTTAACAGATAGTAGATGTGTCCGTGTTCCCAAAGGACATACCCAAATGTGGACCCAAACTGGCTGGCAGTGAAAGGGTTAACAGATAGTAGATGTGTCCGTGTCCCCAGAGGACATACCCAAATGTGGACCCAAACTGGCTGGCAGCGAAAGAGGACATACCCAAATGTGGACCCAAACTGGCTGGCAGCGAAAGAGTTAACAGATAGTAGATGTGTCCGTGTTCCCAAAGGACATACCCAAATGTGGACCCAAACTGGCTGGCAGCGAAAGAGTTAACAGATAGTAGATGTGTCCGTGTTCCCAAAGGACATACCCAAATGTGGACCCAAACTGGCTGGCAGCGAAAGGGTTAACAGATAGTAGATGTGTCCATGTCCCCAGAGGACATACCCAAATGTGGACCCAAACTGGCTGGCAGCGAAAGAGGACATACCCAAATGTGGACCCAAACTGGCTGGCAGTGAAAGGGTTAACAGATAGTAGATGTGTCCGTGTTCCCAGAGGACATACCCAAATGTGGACCCAAACTGGCTGGCAGTGAAACGGTTAACAGATAGTAGATGTGTCCGTGTCCACAGAGGACATACCCAAATGTGGACCCAAACTGGCTGGCAGCGAAAGGGTTAACAGATAGTAGATGTGTCCATGTCCCCAGAGGACATACCGAAATGTGGACCCAAACTGGCTGGCAGTGAAAGGGTTAACAGATAGTAGATGTGTCCGTGTTCCCAGAGGACATACCCAAATGCGGACCCAAACTGGCTGGCAGTGAAAGGGTTAACAGATAGTAGATGTGTCCATGTCCCCAGAGGACATACCGAAATGTGGACCCAAACTGGCTGGCAGTGAAAGGGTTAACAGATAGTAGATGTGTCCGTGTTCCCAGAGGACATACCCAAATGCGGACCCAAACTGGCTGGCAGCGAAAGGGTTAACAGATAGTAGATGTGTCCATGTTCCCAAAGGACATACCCAAATGTGGACCCAAACTGGCTGGCAGCGAAAGAGGACATACCCAAATGTGGACCCAAACTGGCTGGCAGTGAAAGGGTTAACAGATAGTAGATGTGTCCGTGTTCCCAAAGGACATACCCAAATGTGGACCCAAACTGGCTGGTAGTGAAAGGGTTAATAGACAGTAGACGTGTCCGTGTTCCCAGAGGACATACCCAAATGCGGACCCAAACTGGCTGGCAGAAGGGTTAACAGATAGTAGACGTGTCCGTGTTCCCAGAGGACATACCCAAATGCGGACCCAAACTGGCTGGCAGTGAAAGGGTTAACAGATAGTAGATGTGTCCGTGTTCCCAAAGGACATACCCAAATGTGGACCCAAACTGGCTGGTAGTGAAAGGGTTAATAGACAGTAGACGTGTCCGTGTTCCCAGAGGACATACCCAAATGTGGACCCAAACTGGCTGGCAGCGAAAGGGTTAACAGATAGTAGATGTGTCCGTGTTCCCAAAGGACATACCCAAATGTGGACCCAAACTGGCTGGCAGCGAAAGAGGACATACCCAAATGTGGACCCAAACTGGCTGGCAGCGAAAGGGTTAACAGATAGTAGATGTGTCCGTGTTCCCAAAGGACATACCCAAATGTGGACCCAAACTGGCTGGTAGTGAAAGGGTTAATAGACAGTAGACGTGTCCGTGTTCCCAAAGGACATACCCAAATGTGGACACAAACTGGCTGGCAGAAGGGTTAACAGATAGTAGACGTGTCCGTGTTCCCAAAGGACATACCCAAATGTGGACCCAAACTGGCTGGCAGTGAAAGGGTTAACAGATAGTAGATGTGTCCGTGTTCCCAAAGGACATACCCAAATGTGGACCCAAACTGGCTGGCAGCGAAAGGGTTAACAGATAGTAGATGTGTCCATGTCCCCAGAGGACATACCCAAATGTGGACCCAAACTGGCTGGCAGTGAAAGGGTTAACAGATAGTAGATGTGTCCGTGTTCCCAGAGGACATACCCAAATGTGGACCCAAACTGGCTGGCAGCGAAAGGGTTAACAGATAGTAGATGTGTCCGTGTTCCCAAAGGACATACCCAAATGTGGACCCAAACTGGCTGGCAGCGAAAGGGTTAACAGATAGTAGATGTGTCCGTGTTCCTAAAGGACATACCCAAATGTGGACCCAAACTGGCTGGCAGAAGGGTTAACAGATAGTAGACGTGTCCGTGTTCCCAAAGGACATACCCAAATGTGGACCCAAACTGGCTGGCAGTGAAAGGGTTAACAGATAGTAGATGTGTCCGTGTTCCCAAAGGACATACCCAAATGTGGACCCAAACTGGCTGGCAGTGAAAGGGTTAACAGATAGTAGATGTGTCCATGTTCCCAAAGGACATACCCAAATGTGGACCTAAACTGGCTGGCAGTGAAAGGGTTAACAGATAGTAGATGTGTCCGTGTCCCCAGAGGACATACCCAAATGTGGACCCAAACTGGCTGGCAGCGAAAGGGTTAACAGATAGTAGATGTGTCCATGTCCCCAGAGGACATACCCAAATGTGGACCCAAACTGGCTGGTAGTGAAAGGGTTAACAGATAGTAGATGTGTCCGTGTTTCCAAAGGACATACCCAAATGTGGACCCAAACTGGCTGGCAGTGAAAGGGTTAACAGATAGTAGATGTGTCCGTGTCCCCAGAGGACATACCCAAATGTGGACCCAAACTGGCTGGCAGCGAAAGAGGACATACCCAAATGTGGACCCAAACTGGCTGGCAGTGAAAGGGTTAACAGATAGTAGATGTGTCCGTGTCCCCAGAGGACATACCCAAATGTGGACCCAAACTGGCTGGCAGCGAAAGAGGACATACCCAAATGTGGACCCAAACTGGCTGGCAGCGAAAGGGTTAACAGATAGTAGATGTGTCCGTGTTCCTAAAGGACATACCCAAATGTGGACCCAAACTGGCTGGCAGCGAAAGGCTAACAGATAGTAGATGTGTCCGTGTCCCCAGAGGACATACCCAAATGTGGACCCAAACTGGCTGGCACTGAAAGGGTTAACAGTCAGTAGATGTGTCCGTGTTCCCAGAGGACATACCCAAATGTGGACCCAAACTGGCTGGCAGTGAAAGGGTTAATAGACAGTAGACGTGTCCGTGTTCCCAGAGGACATACCCAAATGTGGACCCAAACTGGCTGGCAGTGAAAGGTTTAACAGATAGTAGATGTGTCCGTGTTCCCAGAGGACATACCCAAATGCGGACCCAAACTGGCTGGCAGTGAAAGGGTTAACAGATAGTAGATGTGTCCGTGTTCCCAAAGGACATACCCAAATGCGGACCCAAACTGGCTGGCAGTGAAAGGGTTAACAGATAGTAGACGTGTCCGTGTTCCCAGAGGACATACCCAAATGTGGACCCAAACTGGCTGGCAGAAGGGTTAACAGATAGTAGACGTGTCCGTGTTCCCAGAGGACATACCCAAATGCGGACCCAAACTGGCTGGCAGTGAAAGGGTTAACAGACAGTAGACGTGTCCGTGTTCCCAGAGGACATACCCAAATGCGGACCCAAACTGGCTGGCAGTGAAAGGGTTAACAAATAGTAGATGTGTCCGTGTTCCCAGAGGACATACCCAAATGTGGACCCAAACTGGCTGGCAGCGAAAGGGTTAACAGATAGTAGATGTGTCCGTGTCCCCAGAGGACATACCCAAATGTGGACCCAAACTGGCTGGCAGTGAAAGGGTTAACAGATAGTAGATGTGTCCGTGTCCCCAGAGGACATACCCAAATGTGGACCCAAACTGGCTGGCAGTGAAAGGGTTAACAGATAGTAGACGTGTCCGTGTCCCCAGAGGACATACCCAAATGTGGACCCAAACTGGCTGGCAGTGAAAGGGTTAACAGATAGTAGATGTGTCCGTGTTCCCAAAGGACATACCCATATGTGGACCCAAACTGGCTGGCAGTGAAAGGGTTAACAGATAGTAGATGTGTCCGTGTTCCCAGAGGACATACCCAAATGTGGACCCAAACTGGCTGGCAGTGAAAGGGTTAACAGATAGTAGATGTGTCCGTGTTCCCAGAGGACATACCCAAATGCGGACCCAAACTGGCTGGCAGAAGGGTTAACAGATAGTAGATGTGTCCGTGTTCCCAAAGGACATACCCAAATGTTGACCCAAACTGGCTGGCAGTGAAAGGGTTAATAGACAGTAGACGTGTCCGTGTTCCCAGAGGACATACCCAAATGTGGACCCAAACTGGCTGGCAGTGAAAGGGTTAACAGATAGTAGATGTGTCCGTGTTCCCAGAGGACATACCCAAATGAGGACCCAAACTGGCTGGCAGAAGGGTTAACAGACAGTAGACGTGTCCATGTTCCCAGAGGACATACCCAAATGTGGACCCAAACTGGCTGGCAGCGAAAGGGTTAACAGATAGTAGATGTGTCCGTGTCCCCAGAGGACATACCCAAATGTGGACCCAAACTGGCTGGCAGCGAAAGAGGACATACCCAAATGTGGACCCAAACTGGCTGGCAGCGAAAGAGTTAACAGATAGTAGATGTGTCCGTGTTCCCAGAGGACATACCCAAATGAGGACCCAAACTGGCTGGCAGAAGGGTTAACAGACAGTAGACGTGTCCGTGTTCCCAGAGGACATACCCAAATGTGGACCCAAACTGGCTGGCAGCGAAAGAGGACATACCCAAATGTGGACCCAAACTGGCTGGCGGCGAAAGAGTTAACAGATAGTAGATGTGTCCGTGTTCCCAGAGGACATACCCAAATGAGGACCCAAACTGGCTGGCAGAAGGGTTAACAGACAGTAGACGTGTCCGTGTTCCCAGAGGACATACCCAAATGTGGACCCAAACTGGCTGGCAGCGAAAGAGGACATACCCAAATGTGGACCCAAACTGGCTGGCGGCGAAAGAGTTAACAGATAGTAGATGTGTCCGTGTTCCCAGAGGACATACCCAAATGTGGACCCAAACTGGCTGGCAGCGAAAGGGTTAACAGATAGTAGATGTGTCCATGTCCCCAGAGGACATACCCAAATGCGGACCCAAACTGGCTGGCAGCGAAAGAGGACATACCCAAATGTGGACCCAAACTGGCCGGCAGTGAAAGGGTTAACAGATAGTAGATGTGTCCATGTCCCCAGAGGACATACCCAAATGCGGACCCAAACTGGCTGGCAGCGAAAGAGGACATACCCAAATGTGGACCCAAACTGGCCGGCAGTGAAAGGGTTAACAGATAGTAGATGTGTCCGTGTTCCCAGAGGACATACCCAAATGTGGACCCAAACTGGCCGGCAGTGAAAGGGTTAACAGATAGTAGATGTGTCCGTGTTCCCAGAGGACATACCCAAATGTGGACCCAAACTGGCCGGCAGTGAAAGGGTTAACAGATAGTAGATGCGTCCATGTCCCCAGAGGACATACCCAAATGTGGACCCAAACTGGCTGGCGGCGAAAGAGTTAACAGATAGTAGATGTGTCTGTGTTCCCAGAGGACATACCCAAATGTGGACCCAAACTGGCTGGTAGTGAAAGGGTTAACAGATAGTAGATGTGTCCGTGTTCCTAAAGGACATACCCAAATGTGGACCCAAACTGGCTGAAGGGTTAACAGATAGTAGATGTGTCCGTGTCCCCAGAGGACATACCCAAATGTGGACCCAAACTGGCTGGCAGCGAAAGGCTAACAGATAGTAGATGTGTCCGTGTTCCCAAAGGACCTACCCAAATGTGGACCCAAACTGGCTGGCAGCGAAAGGGTTAACAGATAGTAGATGTGTCCGTGTCCCCAGAGGACATACCCAAATGTGGACCCAAACTGGCTGGCAGCGAAAGGGTTAACAGATAGTAGATGTGTCCGTGTCCCCAGAGGACATACCCAAATGTGGACCCAAACTGGCTGGCAGCGAAAGGGTTAACAGATAGTAGATGTGTCCATGTCCCCAAAGGACATACCCAAATGTGGACCCAAACTGGCTGGCAGTGAAAGGGTTAACAGATAGTAGATGTGTCCGTGTTCCCAAAGGACATACCCAAATGTGGACCCAAACTGGCTGGCAGCGAAAGAGGACATACCCAAATGTGGACCCAAACTGGCTGGCAGTGAAAGGGTTAACAGATAGTAGATGTGTCCGTGTTCCCAAAGGACATACCCAAATGTGGACCCAAACTGGCTGGCAGCGAAAGAGGACATACCCAAATGTGGACCCAAACTGGCCGGCAGTGAAAGGGTTAACAGATAGTAGATGTGTCCGTGTTCCCAGAGGACATACCCAAATGTGGACCCAAACTGGCCGGCAGTGAAAGGGTTAACAGATAGTAGATGTGTCCGTGTTCCCAGAGGACATACCCAAATGCGGGCCCAAACTGGCTGGCAGTGAAAGGGTTAACAGATAGTAGATGTGTCCGTGTTCCCAAAGGACATACCCAAATGTGAACCCAAACTGGCTGGTAGTGAAAGGGTTAATAGACAGTAGACGTGTCCGTGTTCCCAGAGGACATACCCAAATGCGGACCCAAACTGGCTGGCAGAAGGGTTAACAGATAGTAGATGTGTCTGTGTTCCCAGAGGACATACCCAAATGCGGACCCAAACTGGCTGGCAGTGAAAGGGTTAACAGATAGTAGATGTGTCCGTGTCCCCAGAGGACATACTCAAATGTGGACCCAAACTGGCTGGCAGTGAAAGGGTTAACAGATAGTAGATGTGTCCGTGTTCCCAAAGGACATACCCAAATGTGGACCCAAACTGGCTAGCAGTGAAAGAGTTAACAGACAGTAGATGTGTCCGTGTTCCCAGAGGACATACCCAAATGTGGACCCAAACTGGCTGGCAGTGAAAGGGTTAACAGATAGTAGATGTGTCCGTGTTCCCAGAGGACATACCCAAATGTGGACCCAAACTGGCTGGCAGTGAAAGGGTTAACAGATAGTAGACGTGTCCGTGTTCCCAAAGGACATACCCAAATGTGGACCCAAACTGGCTGGCAGCGAAAGAGGACATACCCAAATGTGGACCAAAACTGGCTGGCAGAAGGGTTAACAGATAGTAGATGTATCCGTGTTCCCAGAGGACATACCCAAATGTGGACCCAAACTGGCCGGCAGCGAAAGGGTTAATAGATAGTAGACGTGTCCGTGTTCCCAGAGGACATACCCAAATGCGGACCCAAACTGGCTGGCAGTGAAAGGGTTAACAGATAGTAGATGTGTCCGTGTTCCCAGAGGACATACCCAAATGCGGACCCAAACTGGCTGGCAGTGAAAGGGTTAACAGACAGTAGATGTGTCCGTATTCCCAGAGGACATACCCAAATGTGGACCCAAACTGGCTGGCAGTGAAAGGGTTAACAGACAGTAGATGTGTCCGTGTTCCCAGAGGACATACCCAAATGTGGACCCAAACTGGCTGGCAGTGAAAGGGTTAACAGATAGTAGATGTGTCTGTGTTCCCAGAGGACATACCCAAATGTGGACCCAAACTGGCTGGCAGTGAAAGGGTTAACAGATAGTAGATGTGTCTGTGTTCCCAGAGGACATACCCAAATGTGGACCCAAACTGGCTGGCAGCGAAAGGGTTAACAGATAGTAGATGTGTCCGTGTTCCCAGAGGACATACCCAAATGTGGACCCAAACTGGCTGGCAGTGAAAGGGTTAACAGATAGTAGATGTGTCCGTGTTCCCAGAGGACATACCCAAATGTGGACCCAAACTGGCTGGCAGCGAAAGGGTTAACAGATAGTAGATGTGTCCGTGTTCCTCACCAGGATTTTCACTGTCCTTTTCCCTGGGGCATTTCAATTTAGGATGCCCGGCTGTGTGAAACTCCCAGATTGCCCACACAACTCACCTCTCCGCTGATCCCAAGGCGCATGCACAGCTCTCTTGCATGGCACGAAGCAATGTTTTGAACAGAGCGCTGGTATAGAGAGATGGAACAGCGGCATCCCCAGCCTCCTTGTGGTCTGTGGCACTCAGATGGGTTAGGGCAGGAGCAGGCCTCAGCTGCAGGGAGGCCGACCATCATCCGACAACACCAAGCGTGGGAGTGCCAGAAAGGTAAGTGTGGGCCATTGCCACTCAGTGGGGCATCCCAAATCGGCCCCTTAGTTAACACTGCAGGTCCACTATTAAGATATAAAGCCCATAAGCACACATGCACACACTGTGCAATTAGAGAATAAACCTTTAATGACATGAATGAATGAGAGGACAGCAGACACACCGCAGATCAGCAGATGGAGGCTGTAGAATGGATGACAGGAGCTCAGCTCACACACACACAACACAACACAACACACACACGTCTTCCAGCTCAGGCAGACAAGCAGAAGTGCAGGAAATGATGAGCTCGGCGATCGATCCTCAGGCCTGCTCTGCATTCTGCTTGTGCTGCCTGAGCTGGAGGAGGATCCATCAATGTTTTGCTTTCGATCTCCCCTCACATCGCCTGCGCTGCTCAGCTGATGGTGGCGGAGGGAGGAGAACTCAGCGCGGGTGACAGGTGAGGACCCCGCCGGGGGATGGGGATGCGATCGGGTGACAGGTGAGGACCCCGCCAGGGGATGGGGATGCGATCGGGTGACAGAGGAGACTTTCTGCCGATGGCGGAGGAAGGTTTTAGCTGTTACATGGTCTGAGAATGGGGAGCGATGGGGAAAACACACGCTGACTTCCTAAACCCGCCATAATAATAATTAGTATTAGTAGTAGTAATTGGGCTCTTATCAAATCCCGGGCTGCGGCCTAGTATTTCTGGGTGATTTGTGTACCACAGCTGTTGTTTGTGAGGGGGATGTCACGTCAGTTGGAGGCGGAGTCTAAATGCTGTGCTGGGACGTCAGTTGGAGGCGGAGTCTAAATGCTGGACCGTTGCTAGGGAGCGTCAGACCTGGTGGGGAATTGCCGTTGCAAGGACAGCACCTGGTTGCTCTCTGAGCATTTCTGAAAGGCGACTTTTAGAGTCTTTTTTTTATTTTCTTACTGATCCTGACCTGCTCTTTATGGATTTTTCCATGGAGAATGCAAAAGATTTTTCTCTTGAGGGCACTCTAACACCTCAATGCCCTACCTCACATACCCGACCGGATATGCCTGCAGAACCGGCAGCGGAGACCTGGACCACTGCAGACATTAAATCTTTTGAGCAGTATGTGGCTTACATGTCCCAAACATGGGCCGAATGCACTGGGGCCGGCGCTGCTGTGACATATTTCCAGGACATTACTGAGGAGGAGCCGGCAGACAATGCCATCGGAGGAGCCGGCGGACCGATAGAACATGTCCTCGCTGAGTCTGCAGCCTGTGAGCCTATCACCATGGAGAAACCGAGGCTGCCGAGGCGCAAGCGAATGAAAAAACCCCGAAAACGAGCATCTTTCAGCAGTGCAAATGAGGAGCCGGCAAACTGCCACCTTGTGCCGGCATCCTCTGCCCCTGAAGAAGACATACCTGAGGAGGAGCCGGCAGACAGTGCCATCGGAGGAGCCGGCGGACCGATAGAACATGTCCTCGCTGAGTCTGCAGCCTGTGAGCCTATCACCATGGAGAAACCGAGGCTGCCGAGGCGCAAGCGAATGAAAAAACCCCGAAAACGAGCATCTTTCAGCAGTGCAAATGAGGAGCCGGCAAACTGCCACCTTGTGCCGGCATCCTCTGCCCCTGAAGAAGACATACCTGAGGAGGAGCCGGCAGACAGTGCCATCGGAGGAGCCGGCGGACCGATAGAACATGTCCTCGCTGAGTCTGCAGCCTGTGAGCCTATCACCATGGAGAAGCCAAGGCTGCCGAGGCGCAAGCGAATGAAAAAACCCCGAAAACGTGCATCTTTCAGCAGTGCAAAGGAGGAGCCGGCAAACTGCCACCTTGAGCCGGCATCCTCTGCCCCTGAAGAAGACATACCTGAGGAGGAGCCGGCAGAGAGTGCCATCGGAGGAGCCGGCGGACCGATAGAACATGTCCTCGCTGAGTCTGCAGCCTGTGAGCCTATCACCATGAAGAAACCAAGGCTGCCGAGGCGCAAGCGAATGAAAAAACCCCGAAAACGAGCATCTTTCAGCAGTGCAAAGGAGGAGCCGGCAAACTGCCACCTTGAGCCGGAATTCTGTGCCCCTGAGGAGACGGCAGACCTCAAAGGGCCAATGCACCATGTGTTGGAAGCACCTTTCCAACCTATTATCGAGGAGCTGGCAGAATGTGAACTTGAAATGGAGGACTTGAGCCAGCAGACCGAGGAGGAGACAACTGACAATGCCTTTGGGGACATGGAACATTCGCTTGAGGATCTGCCAGACCTTACCACCAAGGAGTCGGCAGACGATGCCCCCGAGCATTTACCAGACTTTAAATTAGAGCCAGTTGTCTCAGTACCAATTCTTGTGGAGGTCCAGGTCATGCTCCCTCCACAGAACATTATTGAAATAGACAATGTGCTGGAACTAATGCCTGAGACGCCTGAGCCAGACTCGGAAGAACAGGATCCAGTTGTGACTAAACCACCATCAAAATCACGCTGGAAAATCCTGAGAAACCTGACAGCCAGTATTTTTACGAAGGACAACAAAGCAAAACCGAGCATTGAATCTGAAGAAGAGGAGGAGCCCAAAAAGTCCTCTAGACGATGCTGCCTGAGAAAGCTACTTTGCTTCAAATCAACCTGAAGCTCCTCCTTCCCCTTCCCTTGTTTGTGAGGGGGGGCTGTGACATCAATTGGAGGTGAAGTATAAATACTGGACTGCTGCTAGGGAGCGTCAGACCTGGTGGGGAATTGCCTTTGCAAGGACAGCACCTGGTCTCTCTCTGAGCATTTCTAAAAGGCGACTTTTACTGATCCTGACCTGCTTTTTATGGATTTTTCCATGGAGAATGCAAAAGATTTTTCTTTTGAGGGGGCTCTATCACCTCAATGCCCTACCTCAATTACCCGACCGGATATGCCTGCAGAACCGGAAGCGGAGACGAGGACCACTGCAGAGATTAAATCTTTTAAGCGTTATGTGGCCGAGTACACTGCGGTCGGAGCTGCTATGACATTTTTCCAGGACATTCCTGAGGAGGAACCGGCAGACAATGCCATTGGAGAAGCCGGCGGACCGATAGACTGAGCCAACAGAAGTGATGAATTATACGGAGCCGCCGAGTTGGCAGCCTATGGACCTGAGCCAACTATCACCATTGCTTGACGAAAGGTGTGTGATATATCTGAAAGCAACACCGCACTGCCCTTGCCGAGTTGGCAAAGAAGGTGAGTTTTTGTGGGTTTTGGTCCACTTTAAGGCTTCTTATATTTGTATGTGGGGTATTTCATTATCACTGTAATATCATGTATGTATATATTTATATAGGAGCTGGATTTTTTTATTGCAAGGGAGAGACATGATGGTTATATTACAGCTGATTCAGCACCGTGGCAATGTTTTTTTTCTCTCATTTTTGTGTGGAAATGCTTTTTGGCTTGGTTTGTTATTTCTTGCTGCAGTTCAGCACCATTTTTAGCTGTGTGAATTTTTTTAAAATGTGCACGGCTAAAAATGGTGCTGAATTACATTGTGGATGAAAAGTGTTTGTGCTGTATCTGCCCTATTGTGCAATGAGCCATTTTATCTTTAGTTCTGCTTTAATTATACAAATCAATGCATACAGCAAAAATGTAATAGGAATGCCTCTAACTACAATGGCAGAACATGCTTGGTCATCAGTAAATTCATGTTATGGTTCTTGAGATTTGTGAACTTTTACTCTGTGAGCTGGGAACTTGACCAACAGGTCTCCTAATCCTTGGTGCAGCACGGGAGGAACTGGCTGGTTACTTATTCGCCCCCTATGCTTCCTGTTCAAGATGGCCGTTCCCAGGTCTCATCGTGCCGAGAGAAGGGTGCTGGACCACGAGCAAGATATGGCTTTTTTATTCCTTGTAACCTGGTCCCTGCCAGGGGAGGGTAGCTGAGGGAAGGGGTCTGCTTTATAGTGCACCAAATCTGAGACTGGTCTAAAAGACTCCTGGGCTGGGTGAAAGCCCTCCCCAGGGGCATCCCGATTTGACAGTGTGGTGGGAGGAAGAGTTATTTTATAGCCGGACTTACTGTTGGTTGGAATGAGAGCCAAAGGGACCCAGTGGCAACAATTAGCCATTAAGCAGCCGACTTGATGCCTGTCCCATGTGCCTCTCCTCTATTTTTAGTAGCACAGGGTAGAATCAGTAGCAGGACTCTGCAGAAAATGTGCATTATTTTTATTTATATTTTATTTCTCCAGGACCCTGCAAGAAAGTTGTCTTACTTTGCAAGCCCAGCCAGCCACAGTGGTTCTACAGCTCTCTCTGACTGCCGCCGAGCATGGACAAGACTCATAAATCTGCTTTATGACACGTCCCTTCCAGCCGAGCTATAACCAAGATATTGAAGCGAAACATCAGTTTCCCTTAGAATCACAAAGGTATTTACTATATATATATTCAGAGATTTTCAGATGCAAATGGCTCATTTTTACTGCTCCTATAAGGTGGTATTAGGTGGTAGAAAGTTAATGTGTGCCTGCACAGGGGCTTTAAAATATGGGGGAGCAATAAATAACTATTATATTTAGAACATGGTTTTCATTATTATAGTAGACATTCAATAACTAGTCAGAAACCTTTGCTTCATAGAGCATGAATATTAAATTCCATATAATGGTGTCAGTGGAGGGGCTGTTTATACTGCAGGGTTGCTGGACCATCTTGTAAGGGGGTAGGGGGTGAGTAAAGCCTTTCTGCAGCAGCTTCTCTGGTGTGGCAGCGAGACAACACAGACTATTCCAAAGGTGAGTTCTATTTTACCCCCGGGGCTCAAAGCATTCGCCTGGCTGATGAAGCTGTGCCCATCATTATGTGACCCCCGAGCAATTCCCCCTCAACTAAAGGGTTGATTCAACACCATGAGAATTTTTCTACCATCAGACTCACAGAGAGAGAGAGAGAAGCTCCGCCCCCTCGGAGGAAACACAAAACTGAACAGTGGTTAAACATAGAAACATAGAAACATAGAAGGTTGACGGCAGAAGGAGACCATACGGTCCATCTAGTCTGCCCTTATGTGTATACTGTATGTACTCTTTATCTTAGGATAGATGTGTGCTTATCCCAGGCATGTTTAAATTCAGTGACTGTTGATTTTTCAACTACCTCTGCTGGAAGTTTGTTCCAAGCATCTACTACTCTTTCTGTAAAATAATATTTTCTAACATTGATCCTGATCTTCCCCCCGACTAGCTTCAGTTTGTGCCCCCTTGTTCTATCATTAAGTTTCTTCTTAAAAACACTTCCCTCCTGAACCTTATTCAATCCTTTCACATATTTAAAGGTCTCAATCATGTCCCCCATCTCCCTTCTTAAAAGCCCCACCCCTTCCTCCCCACCTCAGTTCTTTCTGTTTCCTCCCTGGGAACCACAGGACAGTTAGACTACAGCCTGTTTGTTATTTTAGGTTGCTGTTTTCTGCTCCAGGAGACACCTGGAGAAGCCTTCTCAGCCTGGAATCTTTTGGGTTTAGCTCACACGAGGTTTATCCTGATGAAGTGGCTGGGCACTTAGGATTCCACGCAACATGTGGAATCCTACCTCCTGTTTTAGGGGACGGCAGGGTACCATCTGCTTGGGCTTCACATTGTAGGTTATTGTAGGTTATTTATATATATTAATTTGCATATTTTGCACATATTTCCTTAGCACTTTAATAGCACTGTAGCACTTTCTGTATCTGAATCATGTTTAGCACTTAGTAGATATTAGTATCAATTTGTGATTGGGTGATTATTAAGGATCATATTATTTAGTTTAGTGTTTTTCGCCCAGAGGTTGGTCACCTGCCATGAAATTATGTATGTGTGTGGGTGGATGTTTTTTATGATGTAATGAATGAATTTTTATTAATAAACACATTTGATGAATTTCACTTGATTGTATCTATTTGAGGGCTCTTTGGTGCAGTGGGCTGTTTCCCTGGCGGTTGCTGGAGCCACAATATAGTGCATTTTTCTGAGTATCCTTTTAAGGGAACTGCCATTTCAGCACATAACCTTCTTACTATATAATTGTGGATTGGTGGTGCATTGGATAATCTTTGGGTACCCGAGGTTTATAGGCGGCCAGGGCAGTCCCACATAGTATTTTATTCTGACACAGCATTAGTTCTGCGCTGTCCCTTTAGGACCACTTCCACCATTTCACTCATTTCACAGCAGAGTTTTTAAATTGTATTTTTCTGCAGTACTCGCTTGATCTCTGAGGATCTGAGCCTGGACTTTCCTGGGTCTCTTTCCTTGTCGCCGCTAGTTTTTTTAATTTTATTGGGCGTGGCTGCTGACCAGCGGCGCGCAGATGTCCCTTCCGGGCGCAGACTTTGTTACATGTGGGTGACCCAGAGGTGTAAGAGCTTATTCTCCTTTGGAGCCCGAGAAGCAGTGGGTGCAGCGACCGCAGCAACAGGGGCAGCACAGCAGTGACACCCACGGCAAGGTAAACGACATTGACCTCCAACATCTTTCGGCTGACTCTCACACCCAGCCATTCAGATGATTGGGGACGGGAATGTGCCCTCATCCAAAGGGAAACCTATAGATTTGCTTCCCTAATGCTGGCACCTTTGAGTAAACCGAGTCGTATGTCAGCAGCATGGGGCGCTGATTGGACGAGAGCCTGCGCATGCACCATGTGACCAGGGAAAGATACGTTTTTACTTGCGATTTGGAGGGAATTCACACAATGAGGCACCCCAAATCAGGATGCCCACGGGGCAAGACGCAGGACCTAAGATAATGAGATTATGTTTTGTTTTAAATTGCCCCCCCCCCCCCCCCCCGGCAACTAGTTAAGCAAAAGAAGGCACACTCAAATGATATAGAAATGTACAGAAACCTAAAAAATGTATGCAGCTTCCTGGGTGCACTCCTACACTCCCAAGGCATCACATCAATATAGTTACAGTGCACCCCTAAAGTTTATTATAATAATGCATAAAGTTTTGTTACTGTATAGCAATGCATTAAATAATCATGCATAGATTCAGTGTACAATTTAAAAAGTCACCAAGTGGCCTAAGAACACCATAAGGCAAACACGATTACACAGAGAAATATACATAAATACTCTAGATACCCAATCCCTTATTGTAGCTGACACAATAAAATGAAACAGTTAAAGCCCATTTATTGCAATGTAGAGGGGCGTGGCAGCGCCATGTGACTGGTGGCGGGGGCGTCAGCATGGCGGACGGACCCAGGAAGAGAGCGTACGACAAGTGAGAGGAGCGTGGTGATCGGCTGGGCTGCGCTGGATGTGGGTTAAACAATGAAGTAAGCCCTGCAGCCCCGGACTAGCAGAAATGGTCTAAGTGGGTCTTAAGGTGAGCATAGCTTTTTTTTTTTCTTATGGCTCAAAAATGATTTTAACAAGATGCTAACAATAAAATGCACAAAATAGAATAATGATAGCACCATTTTATATAGCGCCATCAGGCTGCTTTCACACCAGGGAAATTGCGGAGCATTTATGATCTAATCACCAGTGAAATGCTGCCCATAGCAATTTCGGGGCGCAGTCACCTACGCATTTCGCGTTTGCAGAGAGAGCTCTTCTCGTTGCAAAAGCTGGGCTAGTGATTCCACTCCACGTGAATGTAAAGCGCCAAAAATACTGGCGAACCAGCAGGTTTCAAAGCATGGACCAAAGGCTGGGATAGTTTGGTAACTGTGGCTACTTTAAAGTGAAGCAACCACCTATCTACAGTTTATAGGACTCTAGGACCGATGATCTCCTCTTTTGGATCGGTTCAGCACTGTGAGTAAATACATTTGCACATGGGTTTTCTTCAGTAAAATTTTTATTTGGAACTAATGTGTGCATTGAGCCAGATCACACCCGCACATTTACTCAAATTTACTCATTTACTACTGTAATTGCATGTGACTCAGGGAGTGTTTTGCAAGGGCGGGGGGGTTGTTGAGCCATCAATTTACTATTGCTTATGGGGCCACGGCTGAATCGAGCCTATTGTGGGGGTTCTTATAGAACAACATACAATTCAATACTAATAACACAGTACATGTGGCACATAAAGGGACAACACTGCCGTATCACCAAAATTATTGTGAGGCTTCTTGATTTAATGCCTGGCATACTCGTGTCACCGGCGATTCCGCAGTGGATGTGTGAGCTCCATCCCCCCAGTCATACAGCAGGCTGCATACTCATGAGACCTCATCCACCAGATATGGATTAAACTTTAGACCCTCTGCTCAGTCTCCAGTTGTTTTCGTGTTCCTGCCCAGGTAGGAGCCAAACCCCTAGCTCCTGAACTAAAAGGTTTAGGTAAGTATCTGGTGCTGTGGGGCAGGCAAACTCATTTCTTGGCTCTGGATCTGGGATACCCCCAGTGGACTGACCAGATTTCCATTCCTTGACCATTGATTCCTTGATTCACTGACCGTTAATGGCAGGGGGGTAAGCGGTGCTGTGCTTTTACTAAGGATGATCTTCTAGAGAAAGATGGGATTGCGCCCCCCCCCCATCTGCTGCGAGAGTCAGGAAGGTCTCTACCCCCCCTTCTGTCATCTCCCCCTTCCCATTCACCTCCGCCACCTGGGATGTGTCCATTCGTCGGGCAGGAGGGAGGGTGGCTGAGGACACTTCGGCAGCGACGCTTGCTGCTGTTTGGAGGACAGGCTGGAGTCTGGAGGGCTTCGGAACATTCGCGCTCTGGATGGTCTCTACCAACTCTTTGCATTTTCCTGCCCCTGGCAGATGGGGACTCGACATTTTTTATAACCTACATATGTTCTTATTCAGCAAAGTGCAGGTTGTAGATCAGGTGGGGTACAGGTAGGTCTTCAGTGCTGTTGGAGAACCTTAGGTACCACCAGTGTTACATTTACCACAGGTTGAGAACCCCTGATTCAGGGTATTACCTATGGTAATGCTGGTAGTTCATTCCTTGTTCATTATACAGTCGGGAAGACAATCTGGTTTAGCCTGCACCTGACCAAGTGCGATTGGCTGTGTGCACTTGACTGTGGTGAATTCTGGCTTTTTGTTCTTTTTAAACCTTCTAAGGGAACGTAACTTTGTATTACCCTCTCGATTGTCTTTATTTGTGCTCCCACCATTCTTATAAGGAGCTTTTTATTCAGACAAGCTTCCAGGAGTCACCTATTTAAAAGACGTTACCTGTTTTATGCACTTTAGAATCGGTAACTTTGAGTGGACATTTTAATTAGAGTGGCCTTTATTCTGGCTAGTCATGTGGCTGTAGTATCTTACTATACATCAAGGGTAGGATAAGATTATCCACCTGGTTCTTCCGATTTGTCCTCCCTTTGGCCTAGCATCAGCTCCCAGGATCTTTGCCAAGGTTCTGGCCGATCCTCTGGCGTATTTTAGGTAAAGAGAGATCGGGATCATAGCTTGTTTGGATGATCTGCTACTCTTTGCCCCAAGCTGTGGATCCCTCCAGGAAGCAGTGTTTGCGCACCAGTCGGATGGCCCCAGTGCGTCAAGCCATGAGGCTCTTGGGGCTTTCTGACCCCAGCCCTTCCCAGCAGTAAGGTTGGGTCAGCTACTCTCAAGATAGTTTGTTTCCAATTTCCGGGGGAGGGGCGTTAGTTCCAGTGACGTGTACGCTGGATCCAGATGTGGCAACCCCGCCTCCACCAGGGGCAATTCTGGTTTATGGAAGGCTTTTCAGACCTCTGCATGCTTTTGGGAAGATGCTGCTCCTGCGCGCTCGTCAGGACCGGGAAAGGCACTGTCAGGGGAATACCTGATGGGCATCCACGTGGTTCATGGCGGGTGACAGTGCTTCGGAGGGGGTAAGTCGGTTAAAAGGACCCCTCTAGCCAGGAATCTTAAAGGATGTTTTTGTTCCCTCTTATTTCATAGGCCAAGGAGCCCAAAGTAAAGGAGGCCAAAGCCAGGAAAGATCCCAGAAGGTATTCTAAGGAATCTAGGGGTCATAAGGAGCCCAGGGACTTGAAAGAGCCCAGGTATACTAGAATGGGTTAAGCTGGATCCTGCACCATTTATCAGGCCCCCTTACCGGAGGGCTTTTGTCATGGAGGGGGGCAATTTCCAGTGTATGTTAAAGAACTTTTTTGAATCTTTTGACTCCAGAATGGCTTATTCATTTGAGTTTTTCAAGGACTGTTTTGTCCAAGCAACCTCGGGCAGGTCTGACGCTGGCCTGTCCAAATCCAGACAGGGTTCTTTGGATGGGTAGGAGGAGAAGGGGGCTTCCTCAGATGAATCATTTCATTCTACAGTAACTGGGAGCAGTGCGGATGTTTCTTTGTCTGAGCATTCAGCTAGATTTTTCCCTAGAGGATGTTCCCGGATCCCATCAGAGGAATTAATTAGGTCTTCTCTGAATATTGAGAATTAAAATAGACCCCTTTAAAGAGGCCTGCTTGAGAAAAAGGATCCGTGTTTTCCGATTCACCAATCGATAAAAGATGTCATGGCTAGGGAATGGAGGACACCTTAATCCAGGTTTTTCATTCCTAAGTCCCTCCTTTGAGGACATGGGCTCTCTTAGAGATCCTTTAGATAAATAGTCGGATATTCTTCTAAAAAGAGCCTGGGATACTCTTCTTCTTTTTTGCTCAAACCACTGCTAGTAACTGACTGTATTAGCAGAGTTTCAGCGTTTTGGATTGATAAGGTCAACAATGGGATTTCTGGGGATGCCCCCTTTGACGACTCCTCCCATTTTCAGTTGTTTTCGTGTCCCTCCTTGGGATAGGAGCCGGACCACTGCTCCTGAACCATGTGGGTTTAGGTAAGTAACTGGCGCTATGGGCTTGGACAGGCAGGTCCATTTCTCGGTCCTGGAGGCAGAAAAACAGCCAGGGGCCCAGGATAGCCCCACAAACTGGAACAGTGTTATATTCTTTGATCCCCAGACCTTGTTGGGACAAAGGGGGGTAAGCAGTGTTTTCCCTCTGGCCAGTCCCATTTCTTATTTTTTCTTCCTCCCCTTCTTTGGGCCTCCATGAATCTGTTCAGTCTTTGTGTACAAATAGGATGGCCCGTGCATCAGGCCATGAGCCTTTTGAGTTTTTTTTTTTTGGCCCCTAGCCTTTCCAGCAGTAAGGTGGGGTCAGCTATTCTCAGGGTCTCTCAAGCTTCATATCTTGAGCACCTGGGACAAATCTCTGGAATTCCTGGTAGATGTGAATTTCCTCGACTTGGTGAAGAAGTCACTGAAATGATGGGTGTGGGAGGACAGATTTTGTCACATTTTTTTTTAGTCCCATGGACTAAACTGTTAAAACAGTCGCCTCCTCATGAATTTGGGGAGCCCATTACGGGGTGTTTTGATCAAGTGGGTGCACTGAGGGGGGGCCCTGGAGTTGAATCTCAGGCTGGTTTTCGTGTTTCTTCCATTTAAGATGCTTCCTCAATTATTAGTCACAATCCTAGATTTGCTGTAATGTTAGGTGGAGTAACCTTTTTATTGGCAATTCAGAGCAATGCTTTGGTCTTTGGCAGAAGCAATGGTCTTTCTGAGAATGCATCAGATAGGTATTGTAGCATTTCTGGACGACCTTTTACTTTTCGCACCATCGAGAGCGCTGTTGGAGAACAATGTGAGGAGAACATTGGCTTTCCTGTTGGAGTTAGGATGAATCGTAAACAGGGAAAAGTCGAGTTTGTCTCTATAGACATCTTGCATATATCTAGGTTATCTGAACAACAGTCTAAAGGAGAGGACATTCCTTCCTCCTCCAAAGATTCAGAAAATTGTCTCCCTCGCCTCTCAGATCCAGGAAAAGCCAGGAATGTCTCAGAGACAAATTTTGGTTTTGTTGGGACTTATGAAGTCCGCCATCCCAGAGGTCAGTTGGGCCCAATTTCAATCAAGGACTCTTCAGGACTTCTTTCTAAGTACTTGGAACAAAGATCCAGAGTCATTGGACACGATGACGACTCTCCCAGAGCAGGTTTGTGCCTCCCTGCAATGGTGGTTGGTTCAGGAAAACCTAGCCATGGGGAGGCCATGGCATCAGACAGACCCTATCCAGATCACAATAGATGCAAGTGCTTGGGGATGGGGCGCCCACATGATGCATTGTCAGATTTAGGGCATTTGGTCGGACTTTGGTCGACTCTGCAGAGCTGAAAGCTGTGCAATTGGCTCTAGAACACCTCGAGAAGAAGTTACTGGATTAGGATGTACTAATTGTTTCAGACAATGCCACGGTGGTAGCATACCTCAACCATTAGGGCGGCACAAGGTCAGTGGAGTTGATGTCTCTCTCCAGGACTATTTGCGGCAGGATGGAAGGAGTGGTGAAGTCCCTAAGAGCTATTCATATCAAGGGACAGTTGAATGTGCTAGCAGATCTACTCAGTCGGGTGCAGCTGAGACAATTGGAATGGGAGCTGAACCAGAGAGTCTAGGAGCAGTTAGTAGATCTCTGGGGTTCACCAGAGATAGATCTGTTTGCCACGAGAAGAAATTCCAAATGCCAAAACTTCTTCTTGCTTCATCAGGGCCAGGGAGCTCTAGCGGAGGATGCCCTGTCCCAGCATTGGGGGAGGTTCAATGCTCTCTTGAGTCTTAAGGAAAATAAAGATGGAACGAGCAAGAGTGATTCTAGTTGCTTCTTATTGGCCCAGGAGTTTATGGTTTTCTCTACTGAGTCAGATGGCGGTAAGTCCACCCCTTACGCTTTCTATATCAGTTTATCTGCTTCATCAGGGCCCATATTCCACCCCCAGGTCCAGAACTTCCATCTGACAGCCTGGATCCTGAATGGGGCCTGCTAAGAAGCAAGGGCCTGTCTAGCAGTGTTATTAAAACTCTGCTTCAGAGCAGAAAACTGGTAACCCGTAAGATCTACAGAAAGGTCTGGAAGAGATTTTCCTTCTTTTGTAGAAGCCATAATCTGTTTCTATCAGATTTGGCAGAAGTAATGGAATTTTTGCAGGAGGGGGCAGAAATGGGATTGGCTATAAGTACCCTAAAGATTCAGGTGGCAGCGCTGTGAGTATTTTTGGACAGAAGGGTTCGAGCAGATGATCTGATTGATAGATTCTCCATCTCACGTTCTAGAGGAAGACCAGTGAATCCCAAGGCTTTCCGTTTTGGGATTTATTATTTTGCCCAGTGGACTGACTAGGGCTCCATTTGAGCCTATTTCCGAGTCAGCAGTTTAGTTGAATTTGCCTTTATTCTAGCAATCACGTCAGCTAGAAGAATCAGTGACCTACAGGCTTTGTCCATTAAGAAACCGTACTTCTGAGTATTTCCAGATCATCTCACAATCAGACCGGATCCCTTCTACTTGCCTAAGATTGCTTCAGAGTTTCACAGGTCCCAGAAGATCTATCTCCGTGGCTCAGGCCGGAAGATATTGGGGATCAGCAAGAGATGCAGTTCTTAGATGCCAGGAGGATTTTATAAATGTATTCGGATCATTCAGCTGGGTGGAGGAAGTCTGATCATTTATTGTTAGCATTCTCCAGAAAGAGTAGAGGGCCTGTATAGCTAGATGGATTAGGGAAGCCATTCAGTTAGCTTATGAATTTATAGGAAAGGAAGCTTCTAATATCTTTGAAAGCTCATTCTACTAGGGCAGTTTCTGCTTCTTGGGCTAATCAAGCAGGTGTATCACTGAAAGAAATTTGCAGAGCAGCAACTTGGGCTTCCCCACACATGTTTTGAGACACTACAGAGTGGATTTGTCGAGCAGGCTTTCGACAGAAAGATCCTTAAGATGATACCACATCCTGAGGTAGGACGCTACTATAATTACTCATTCATCATCGGCTGGGCCGTCATGGAGGACGTTTTGAGAAAACCCCAGCTTAGCTTAACGCTAATAGGTATTCCAGTAGTCCTCCAGGACGGCGCCCCACTTCCCTCCTAAAGACTTAAAGGAGCTGCAGCACTCAACCCTGTTAGCTTGCAGACCAACCTATAATCTGTCTCTAAATCTGGTAAAAACAGAGGCTCGGTCACACACATCTGCAGAAGTATGCTAATCTGCACCACTGCGCCAAGGTGCCTCTATGGGTGCAGTCCTAACTCTAATCTATGAGAGCCCCATTTGGGACATACAATGCAAGAGATAAAATGGGAGCAGCTTACCTGAGGTTGCCCTAAACCTCATGTGCAACCTCAGGTAAGCTGCTCCCATTTTATCTCTTGCATACAGCCTATAAAATGAAGGCTCTCTATCTCTGTGTTCACCGTTTTGTATATGCAAAAGAGGGTTGTTGCTGGAAAGCTCTTAGAACATGTCTGACTATTTAGATATAGTTTTATACTGAATAGGTTGCTTTAAAGTACTACATCTCTATATAGTCAGACATTGGAGCTTTCCAGTTACAAAAGTAGAAATGGTCTACAAAATGATGCAGACTACATGTTTGCAGGCAAAGTAGGGGTTAAAAGACATTAGTCATATTCTCTGCACCATCTAAAATTCTCCTTCCCTGGGAGAGAGATTACAGTTTGATACAATGTATGAATTTGTTTACAATACATCAGCAGCAGATATAACACATTTGGGTCGATTCAAAGAAACATGTAACAGCTTTGATTTGGGTGCCGATCATCCTATTTTTCACGTCCGCTCGTGCGTTCGTATGAACTTGCGAGTGATTCTATAAGCAAATACGTTTCTATCCTAAAAAGTACGTCCGTTCGTATGGCAGTTCGGGAATCAGACCTATGTCAGTTTCCATCCTGAATTTTCCGTTTCATTTCTCAGGTTGCAACATTGGTTTTGCCCTTTTTCCTTTTTTGTCTGGACGTAAATCCTTCTGATCTTGCGCCTGCGCACTACAAACTTACCTCATTAAAGTGCATTCTAAATATTTGGTCTTATTTTTCTTTATTTCATTCATTTTGTAGTAACCAACCATTAATGAATGCATTTGCATAAGTAAATCTTACTTTGTTTAATTTTTAGTTAACTTGCATTTTTTACTTGTGGATTTAATTTTAATATTTTGGCTTCAAATGGTACAACTTAAAATTTTGTGTGTGGTTACCCACACCCTCTCCATACAGATTGCTCTCAAATATAAAAAAACACCCAGCAACTTCTGCATGTTATGAGCCTAGAAACAGCCAAGATGGCGGGTCAGGTATTATCGGGCAGCCTGCAAACAGAAAGGGCCTTGTGACTGTGTTGCTCTGCATTCTTTGATTTCTGACCTTTCCGTGCCCCCAGCTCTGCTGTGTCTGTGCAAAATACAGCAGTAACCCACATCCTGCACTTTATCCCGCTCTCCTCTCCTCAGTAAGTGTGATGCATCTGACCAAAGATGTGCTTAAATAATTAAACAAAGCAAAGGTAAACAACTACACCAATAAATGCAATCTAAAAATATTATTCTAGTACATCAATTTTAAAATAAATACCAAAGGACATAAGTTTCTTTAATTAACGCAAATAGATTGCAAAATAAAGGTTTACATGCAAAGGACTAATTAAGGTCCACATTAAAATGCTTTTATAAGGCATACATGAATCAGGTATGCATTGCCATACAATTTATGGCCTCGGCCATGCTGATACATGCAGTTCATTGGAGCTCAAGACGCGCAGACTCCTCCACATAGCCAAAAAACCTGTTCAAGAACAGCAATACGACTGCTAAAAGGTGTCGGCAGTGGCTTTCTTTTAAAACGTCTTTAGAGGTTTGAAAACTGTTCTCTGAATCACACCTAAACCCATTCGATTATCCTAAGTTTTACGTTTTGATCCTAAAATTTAGGAACGAACTTGCGATGATCGTAAGAGCATATACGCATTCGAACGTAGGCTCGTGCGAGTCGTAAATGGCCAAAAAAAACAGAAAAAAATGACTAACACCCACCCAAACTTACGATTCTCGATCCGAAATCAATTAACTTTTGCTCTTTGAATCGAGGGGATTGTATCGAATGCCAGCGTTGAAAGACCAAAAGAAATTGCTAGACTTCTACAGTTGCTACACAATTGGAGGAGTACATGTATGCAGGGCTTCAGGGTGCGTGAGAAAATATACATGTATATTCCTTTAAACTAGGCCTTAATGTGACCTCTGCTAGGTCCGGTTTGCAATTGTTTCACTAGCCAACAGGAACAGGTTAAACACCTTGTGGCTAGGGCTAAAGCTCACAAGCGGGCGGAGGAGTATAAGAAACTCAAGGCCTGCTTGGACTTCATCCGCTTTGTTGTTACTGCCATGGATGAGGTGGTCAGGCTTGGTACCAGAATTTCGGCCTTGCTTGTCGCTGTACACCGCTCGCTCTGGTTGAAGCAGTGGTCAGCCGATGCAGCTGCCAAGAAGTCCCTCACAGGTCTACCCTTTGTGGGAAGCCGGCTGTTTGGGGAGCGCCTGGACCTTTTGGTCAAGGATGGTAAGCTCCCTCAGAGAAGGAAGCCTGCTCGGTCCTTTCGAAACTCCTCCTCTTATCGATCCTTTAGGGGAGGAAGAGGATCTACATTTCCAGGTGCCCGCAGAGATACCTGGGGTAGGTCCTGCAACCGGCCCAACCCCTCCTGGGGAGCTAAGCCCAAACCCCCAGCCAAGCCTACTCAGGCATGAGGTGGCACCCTCACCCATATGGGTGGGGGGACGGCTTCTGCTGTTTGCTCCGATCTGGAGACGTCACGTCTTCGATCGGTGGATTCAGGAGGTGGTGTCCTCCGGCTACAAGATAGAGCTGTCAGACAGACCACCCACAAAATTCCTATGTTCAAGGATATCCCGAAACCCACTGAAAGCTCAGGCTTTGAGACAAGCTGTTCAACACCTCCTGCGGATAGGTGTGATTTGCGCTGTGCCCTGGCAGGAACAGGGTCAGGGGTTCTACTCCAACCTGTTCACGGTTCCCAAGAAGGACGGAACGCTGCGGCCGATCTCGGACCTGAAGGGTCTCAACAAATTTGTAAGGGTCAGACATTTCCGCATGGAAACGTTGCAGTCGGGGGTGAGATCGCTTCGGCCCGGCGACTTCATTACCACGGTGGACATCAGGGATGCTTATCTGCACATCTCGATTTTCCAAGGACATCAGAGGTTCTTGAGGTTTGCATCAACATTACCAGTTTGTAGCACTCCCATTCGGCATATCCTCAGCCTTCTGTGTGTTCCCCAAGGTGCTGGCGGGCATCATGGCTATCTTAAGGAGTCAGGGTATTCGTGTGTTACCCTCTCTGGACTACCTGCTGATTTCGTCCCGGTCCCTTCAGGAGGCCGAGAGCGATACTCGGACAGTGCTGTCAACCCTGGAAACCTTCGATTGGGTAATCAATTACCCCAAGTCGTTTATCACGCCTTCAACAGTGAGATCCTTTCTGGCAATGACGATAGACCTCGGTCAGGTCAAGGTATTTCTGTCACAGCAGAAGGTCTTGGGACTCCAGACGCAAGTGCAGGGCTTGCTGACTTGTCAACAGCCGTCGGTACGTCTGGGGATGAGATTGGTGGGCCTAATGGTGTCATGCTTCGAGGCAGTAGCCTTCGCCCAATTTCACATGAGACCTCTACAATTGAACCTGCTGACCGTCTGGAATCGGTTGCAGGAATCTCTGGAACAAGGTTTTTCGCTGTCCCCCCTGGCCAGGCAGTCCCTCTTGTGGTGGTTGGACTCCCGGAACCTGCTGGTGGGCAAGTCCTTTCTGACTCCCCATTGGGAGATAGACTGGCATCCGTGGTAACTTACAGGCTGGGGAGGTGTTTGGCAGACCCAGAAGGTCCAGGGTCAGTGGGGTCTGCAGGAGAACCGGTTACCCATAAATCTCTTGGAGCTGAGAGCAATCCGGTTGGTTCTTCTACGTTTGACTCCCCTACATCAACCACCAGGGCGGGACTCGGAGCAAGAGATCCCTCAAGGAGGTAACCCGGATTCTGACTTGGACAGAGGAGAATCTTCCCTGCATCTCTGCGTTCTACATCCCCAGGTTTGAAAACCAGGAGGCAGACTCCCTGAGCAGGAGTTCCTTGCGCCTTGGGGAATGGTCCCTCAGCAGAGAGATTTTTCAGGCTCTGTGCCTTCGCTGGGGTCGACCAGACATGGGTCTTTTTGCATCCAGACACAATCGCAAGCTTCCAAGGTTCGTCTCTCTCTCTCAAGAGATCCTCTGGCTGTAGCAACAGACGCTCTGGCGATCCTTTGGACGGAGTTCAAATTTCTGTATGCATTCCCTCTGTTTCCGCTCCTGGGCAGAGTGCTGCGCAAGATAGCCCAGGAGGGGGTGCCAGCCATCCTGGTGGCTCCTCGCTGGCCGAGAAGCTCAGATGTCAATAGATCACTACATCATGCTCGACGACCCAGGTCTTCTCACACAGGGGTCGCTGCGGCACCAGAATTTACGGACGCTGGCTTTGACGGCCTGGCTATTAAAACCTCAATCCTAACGGAGAAGGGGTTATCGGCCACGGTTATTCACACAATGATTCAGGCGCGGAAGAAGTCGCCTTCCATGATCTACTACAGATGCGTGCCTATATCGCTTTGTGCGAGGCCAAGAGCCTTCCTTGCCGGAGATTTTCTATTTCTAGAATTCTGGAGTTTCTACAACACGGTTTAGACTTGGGCCTCCAGTTGAGCACCCTCAAGGGTCAGGTCATTTTTTTTCCAGAGGTCCATTGCCAATCATAGATTGATCAAGACTTTTTTCCAGGGAGTCGCCCATGTCCGGCCACCGCACAAATCAGTCATACCGGTGTGGGACTCTAATCTAGTGCTGTCTGCTCTCCAGGGTCCTCCCTTCGAGCCTTTGAATGATGCTACATTGTCTATGCTGACTCTCAAAGTGGTCTTTCTGGTGGCGATCACCTCGGTGTGTCGTGTATCAGAGCTGGCCGCGCTTTGTATGAAACCACCCTACTTTGAGTTACACAGAGAAAAGGTGGTTTTTCGTTTTAAACCTGATTTTTTGCCTAAGGTTGTTTCTTCTTTTCACCTTAATAAAGGAGTTGTCTTACCTTCCTTGTGTCCGGCACCGGCTAATTCCAAAGAACGGACCCTCCATGCTTTGTGTCACGCTCCGGGTACTACAGCAATCCACTTAGATAACTCCAGCCCTCTCAGTAAGACCTCAACCCCCAATCTCCGCAGCCAGCTTCACCTTTAGGAGCCCCCGCTTGCCGGGACGCAGAGCACGCCTGCCCGGGATCGGTTGCCCCCAGGACTTCAATGGCTCAAAGATTGGAGTCTTACTGTTCAGAGGCCTGGAGAACCCGCGGCTGGAAGTGGTGCCGAGCAGCCCAATCGCTGAGCGTATAACGGAAGTCCAACAGGCTAGGGGTCAGCAACAGAAGTTCCGAGATGGCAGCGGTACAAAGGATTGGACAAGACGTGGTCGAGGATCAAGCAGAGGTCGGCAACAGGAGGTCAGATCGGGGGTGGTCAAAACACAGGCGAAGGTCGGCAACAGGAGATCAGATCGGGGGTAGTCAAGACGGGCGGTGGTCGGCAACGGGGGATCAAAATATACTCTAGAGACAAGCTACTAACTGTCACGCTCCCGGAACCTCAATTTACCACTTGGACAACTCCAGCTCTCTTGGTAAGGACCTCAACCCCCAATCTCCGCAGCCAGCTTCACCTATAGGAGCCCCCGCTTGCCGAGACGCAGAACACGCCTGCTCGGGATCGGTTGCCCCCAGGACTTTATGGCTCAAAGGATGAGGTCTTACGGTACAGAGAACTGGAGAGCCCGCGGCTGGAAGTGGAATCGGGTAGCCGGTATGTGAGCGTAAGGTGGAAGTCCAACAGACAGGCAAGGGTCGGCAACAGGAGATCAAGGATGGTCAAGGCAAGCAAGGGTCGGCAACAGGAGTGGAGATCGAGGATGGTCAAGGCAGGCAAGGGTCGGCAACAGGAGTGGAGATCGAGGATGGTCAAGGCAGGCAAGGGTCGGCAACAGGAGTGGAGATCGAGGATGGTCAAGGCAGGCAAGGGTCGGCAACAGGAGTGGAGATCGAGGATGGTCAAACAAGCGAGGGTCGGCAACAGGAATCAGGATCAAAAATCAGGGATAAGCAAATACTAGGATCTAGGCGCTATAACAGGCAACCAGCAACTGGCAGAAGGTGGTTATAAAGGAACTAGGTATGATTGGGCTAGGGGAACGATTCTAATGATTGGTGCAACTAGGATCTGATAACTGATAGGACGGAACAGGGCGACCCGCCCAGGAGTCAGAGAGGGCTGATAGGAGGGAAGCAGTGAGGGAATGACGTGCTGATGAGATTGGCCAGTGACAAGTAAAACATTCCCCCCACCCACACCTGTACCTTTAATTAGTTCTCCTCCGGCGGCCGCGCTGAGAACAGCGGCGCCGGAGGGCATAACCACAACGTGCTCGCGCGTGTGCGCGAGCACGAGCACGAGCGCCGGAGCCGGGGACGCCGGCCAAAGAAGAACCAGGCGCGCGCGCGCCAGGAGGAAGGAAGGCCACCGCCCGCCGCGGCCGCCGACCAGGAAGCCGCGCGGCGGTACGGGGAGCGCGACCGGAACGGGGCGCAGGTAAGTGGGTGCTGACATTACCCCCCCCCCTCACGAGGGGCCTCCGGACCCTCACCAGGTTTTTCCGGATTGTCACGGTGAAATTTCTTTACCAGAGCCCTGGCGTGAACATCCCTAGAAGAAACCCAGCATCTCTCCTCAGGACCATAACCAACCCAGTCAATTAAATACTGTATAGTATTACGCACTCTACGAGAATCCAAAATCTTGTTTACTTCATATTCTTGTGCATTATCTACTAAAACCGGAGGAGGACCAACAGGAGAAGAGTCTTTAGCAGGCTTCAACAGAGAAACATGAAATGAGTCGGAGATCTTCATAGTAGAAGGAAGCCGTACTTTATAGGTAACATTATTAAGTTTTCTGATAATAGGATAAGGACCAATAAATTTAGGACCCAATTTATAAGAAGGCTGACGGAGAGCGATATTCCTAGTGGAAACCCAAACAAGGTCTCCACACTGAAGGATAGGTTCCTGAGACCTGTGACGATCAGCAAACTTTTTATATTTAACGCTCATAGTTTCTAAATTTTTCTTGACACATGCCCAAACCTCTTTCCGTTTCTGAAGCCACTCTTCTAAGACCGGAAAATCAGAAGGTGCTGCAGAAAAAGAAGAAGCTTTAGGATGCTTTCCATAATTACAGAAGAACGGGGATATTTTGGTACTATCACTCGGTGCATTATTATACGCGAACTCCGCAAAGTCAATAAATTCCGACCACTGCTCCTGAGTGTCAGAGATGTAACATCTTAAATATTGTTCTAGGCTCTGATTTGTTCTTTCGGTCTGCCCATTAGACTGGGGATGATACGCGGAGGATAAAGAAACCTGAATCCCCAAACGTGAACAAAAATTTTTCCAAAATTGTGATATAAATTGCACACCCCGATCGGAAACAATATTTACTGGAATACCATGAAGACGAAAAATATGCGAGATGAACAAGCGCGAAAGTTCAGGAGCCGAGGGTAGCTTGGGTAAAGCAATAAAATGAGCCATCTTACTAAATCTATCAACGACTACCCAAATCACAGTGTTCCCATGCGAGAGAGGTAAATCAACAATAAAATCCATCGAGATGTGAGACCACGGTTCTTTAGGGATCTCAAGCGGAATCAGATACCCACTAGGGGCCTTGTGTACCCCTTTACTTCGTGCACAAACAGGACATGCGTCGATAAGGGTAGTGATATCACGTCTCATAGAAGGCCACCATACATGACGTCGAGCTAAAATAAAAGTTTTACGAATTCCCAGATGCCCGGCAGTTTTGGCGTCGTGGAATTCGCGGATTACGTCGGAACGCAAATGCGGTGGCACAAATTGACGTCCTGCTGGTACATTTACAGGTGAATCATCTTGGAACGGCGCCAAAACATTAGAAAGATCGGGGAGTAGGGCCCCGACCACACAACCTGCAGGTAAAATAGGTTCACCAGAATCTCCTCGATCTTTACACTCACCGAACATACGCGATAGAGCATCGGCTTTAGTATTTTTTACACCCGGCTTAAAAGTAATAATAAAATTGAAACGTGAAAAAAATAATGCCCAACGGGCCTGTCGAGAATTCAACCTCTTGGCGGAGCCTATATACTCAAGATTTTTATGATCGGTATATACAGTGATAGGATGCAGAGAGCCCTCTAACCAGTGACGCCATTCATCAAATGCCAGTTTAATAGCTAATAGTTCCCTATTGCCGACGTCATAATTTTGTTCCGCGGTATTAAATTTCCGATTGAAATAGGCACATGGATGCATACGTTCAGGAGATCCAGAGAATTGCGATAAAACAGCCCCCACACCCAATTCAGACGCATCAACCTCAACAATAAAAGGTCTGTTGACATCAGGGTGCACTAAGACTGGCGCCGAAGTAAAAGCCTGTTTCAAGACACCAAAAGCTTCAATAGCTGATGGTGACCAGTTAACAGTGAACGCGGCTTTACGGGTGAGATTGGTGAGAGGAGCAACGATACTAGAAAAACCCTTGATAAAACGTCGATAGAAATTAGCAAACCCTAGAAAACGTTGTAATTCTTTTAAAGATTTGGGTTGTACCCAATTCCGCACCGCTGAAACCTTTCCCGCATCCATCTCCAACCCCTGACTAGAAATAATATACCCTAAGAAGGGAACGGAGGTAACTTCAAACATACATTTAGAGATTTTAGCGTATAGATTATTTTCCCTCAATTTCTGAAGGACCAGTTTCACATGTTGCCTGTGTTCAAAAAGGTTCTTGGAGAAAATGAGGATGTCATCCAAATAAACCACTACGAAGATACCCAAATAGTCACGAAACACGTCATTAACAAAATCTTGAAAGACCGCAGGAGCATTGCAAAGGCCGAAAGGCATGACTAAATATTCATAATGACCATCTTTAACATTGAAAGCCGTCTTCCATTCATCCCCTTGTCGTATACGGATTAGATTGTAGGCCCCCTTTAGATCTAGTTTAGAAAAAATCCGAGCCCCCACCACCTGATTGAATAAATCACCTATTAAGGGAAGAGGATAACGATTTTTAACGGTGATCTTATTCAATGCTCTATAATCTATGCAAGGCCTTAAACCCCCATCCTTCTTCTCAACAAAAAAGAAGCCGGCACCCGCCGGTGAGGTTGACGGGCGGATAAAGCCTTTACTCAGATTTTCCGAAATATATTCCTTCATAGCCTGCTCTTCTGCCCGATTCAGATTATAAATTTTCCCCCTAGGAGGAATAGTTCCCGGAAGTAAGTCGATGGGACAATCATAGGATCTGTGTGGGGGAAGTTTATCAGCGGATCGCTCAGAAAAGACATCTGCCCAATCAGAATAAGGCAGAGGTAATTCCTGGGGCAAAATCTGAACACTCCTAAGGATAGTGGAGAAGCAATGTGCCTTGCAGTAATTACTCCATTTCACCAGGTCACCAGAGTGCCAGTTAAATATGGGGTTATGGAGCTTTAGCCATGGGTATCCCAAAACTACTGGTGTTTCTGGACAATCAAACACCAGAAATTCTATAAGTTCAGAATGGGATGAGCCCACCACTAGTTTGAGAGGAGGGGTCTTGTGACTGACCGGTCCTCCCTGGATAGCCTTCCCATTTATTGCCAACACCTGGAGAGACTTTTCAAGAGGTACCAGTGGAACTCCCAGGATGGAGACTATGTTCCGATCCGAAGTTACCTGCAGCTCCACTATCGACAAAAGCAGGTACTGCCTGTTTGGAAAGACCCCAGAAAAGCTCTGTAGGGATTAACATCTTATCATGGTGAGAGTAATGCTTCCATCCACCTAGGTCAGCACCCTCTTCCTGACCTAGGCGAGAAAGTTTCCCGCCGGATATCCCTTATTAGGACAAGACCTGGCAAAATGCCCCGGGGACCCACAATAGAGACAAAGACCCAAAGACCGTCTTCGTTGTTTCTCGTCCTGAGAAAGACGGGCTCTGCCAACCTGCATTGGCTCCTCTTGAGAGGGGGAGGAGGAGTTTCCCCCACCAGGAGTTGAAGGACTGGGAGTTTGTGAAGGTCTAAAGGGAGTAGTAACCCTAACCCTTTCCCTGGCTCTCTCCCTAAGACGTCTATCGATCCTGATGGAGACCTGCATAAGCTGGTCCAAATCTTTTGGAGTGGGAAAGTTGACCAGGGCATCTTTAATATTTTCAGACAGCCCCATACGGAATTGGCTGCATAGGGCTGGATCGTTCCAGGTAGATTCTACTGCCCAGCGCCGGAACTCAGTGCTATAGTCCTCGGCGGAATTCCGACCCTGCTTCAGGGCCCGAAGCCTGTTTTCCGCCGTGGACTGACGATCTGGATCCACATACAACACTCCCATAGCTGAAAAAAAGGATGTCACGGAGTGTAAAGCAGGATCTTCAGGGAGCAAGCTGAAAGCCCATGACTGGGGATCTCCTTGTAGCAAAGAGATAATTAAACCCACCCGTTGGGTTTCTGTGCCAGAAGATAAAGGCCGCAGCCTAAAGTAGAGTTCACACGAATTCTTGAAATTCGAAAAGCCGGCCCGGTCTCCAAAGAATTTTTCAGGTAAAGGAACCTTAGGCTCAGGAATATGAGGTGATACAGCGGGTGTTGAAGTCTGGCGGGTTTCTTGATTGGCCACCCTCTGGGCAAGTTGATTGATAGCGGTGGCCATCGCCTGAACTTGCTGTACCAGGTCTTCCATATTGATATTTTTGGGGCCTGTTATAATGTCACGCTCCCGGAACCTCAATTTACCACTTGGACAACTCCAGCTCTCTTGGTAAGGACCTCAACCCCCAATCTCTGCAGCCAGCTTCATCTATAGGAGCCCCCGCTTGCCGAGACGCAGAACACGCCTGCTCGGGATCGGTTGCCCCCGGGACTTTATGGCTCAAAGGATGAGGTCTTACGGTACAGAGAACTGGAGAGCCCGCGGCTGGAAGTGGAATCGGGTAGCCGGTATGTGAGCGTAAGGTGGAAGTCCAACAGACAGGCAAGGGTCGGCAACAGGAGATCAAGGATGGTCAAGGCAAGCAAGGGTCGGCAACAGGAGTGGAGATCGAGGATGGTCAAGGCAGGCAAGGGTCGGCAACAGGAGTGGAGATCGAGGATGGTCAAGGCAGGCAAGGGTCGGCAACAGGAGTGGAGATCGAGGATGGTCAAGGCAGGCAAGGGTCGGCAACAGGAGTGGAGATCGAGGATGGTCAAGGCAGTCAAGGGTCGGCAACAGGAGTGGAGATCGAGGATGGTCAAACAAGCGAGGGTCGGCAACAGGAATCAGGATCAAAAATCAGGGATAAGCAAATACTAGGATCTAGGCACTATAACAGGCAACCAGCAACTGGCAGAAGGTGGTTATAAAGGAACTAGGTATGATTGGGCTAGGGGAACGATTCTAATGATTGGTGCAACTAGGATCTGATAACTGATAGGACGGAACAGGGCGACCCGCCCAGGAGTCAGAGAGGGCTGATAGGAGGGAAGCAGTGAGGGAATGACATGCTGATGAGATTGGCCAGTGACAAGTAAAACATTCCCCCCACCCACACCTGTACCTTTAATTAGTTCTCCTCCGGCGGCCGCGCTGAGAACAGCGGCGCCGGAGGGCATAACCACAACGTGCTCGCGCGTGTGCACGAGCGCCGGAGCCGGGGACGCCGGCCAAAGAAGAACCAGGCGCGCGCGCGCGCGCCAGGAGGAAGGAAGGCCGCCGCCCGCCGCGGCCGCCGACCAGGAAGCCGCGCGGCGGTACGGGGAGCGCGACCGGAACGGGGCGCAGGTAAGTGGGTGCTGACACTAACAGGGTGTAAGGCACTATCACAGGCGCCGAGCAACTGACCGACAGAAACTTTTATAGGGACAGACAGATGGAGGATGGGAGTGTGATTGGCGCACATGGGATGCGGCGTGTAATTGGGTCAGGGCGTCTAACCTAATATTCCCTAACTAAGGGCTCATTGGCCCAGTCCTGAACTTCTGAGCTCATTGGCTCCTAACTGTGAGGGGGGACTTCCCCCCTGGCTGAGCCCGCCTAGGGTTTCTTCTTCCGGCGGGCGCGCAGACAGCAGCGCCGCCGGAGGGCATAAGACGGACATGCTCGCGCACGCGCGCGAGCACGATGCAGGGAGGCAGGAGGAAGGACGGCCGTGCGCGCGCCTGCAGCAGCAGCCGCGGCCGCTCGCCGCGGCCGCCGAGCAGGAACTGCTGCTGCGGCCGGCCGCCTGGAGACGGCGCTGGAACGGGGCCCAGGTAAGCGCCGATTCCTGACACTACCCCCCCCTTCACGAGGGGCCTCCGGACCCTTACCGGGTTTCCCTGGATTGTCACGATGAAACTTCTTTACAAGAGCACTGGCGTGCACATCCTTTGCAGCTACCCAGCACCTTTCCTCGGGACCGTAGCCAACCCAGTCCACCAAATACTGTAAAGAATTACGCACTTTACGTGAATCAAGGATTTTATTCACTTCATATTCTGGCTCATTATCAACGAGAATCGGCGAAGGACCAGCAAGAGGAGTGTTCTTAGCTGGTTTTAACAACGAAACATGGAAAGAGTTAGGTATTTTCATAGTCGTCGGTAGTTGAACTTTAAACGACACATTATTCAACTTCTTGATTATCGGAAAAGGGCCAATGAATTTTGGACCCAATTTGCTAGAAGGTTGACGGAGCGCAATATGTTTAGTGGAGACCCAAACTAGATCGCCTACTTGAAGAGTAGGTTCCCGTGATCTACGACGATCAGCAAATTTCTTATATCTTAAACTAGTGGTTTTAAGAATTTCCTGAACATGTGTCCAGATATTCTTCCGTTCTTGAAGCCACTCCTCCAACGCCGGCAAGTTGGAGGGTGACCCAGAAAGGGAAGAAGCTCTAGGATTTTTCCCTAAGTTACAATAAAAAGGCGATATCTTGGTACTCTCACTAGGCGCATTATTGTAAGCAAATTCGGCGAAATCAATAAATTCTGCCCATTGTTCTTGGGCATCAGAGACATAACACCTTAAGCACTGTTCCAGAGTTTGATTAGTTCTTTCCGTCTGCCCATTGGACTGAGGGTGGTAGGCAGACGAAAGAGAGATCTGTATACCCAGCCGCGAACAGAAATGTTTCCAAAAACGGGAAGTAAATTGGACGCCTCGATCAGAGACTATATTGGACGGAATACCATGAATACGAAAAATGTGTGAAGTAAATAGTCGAGAAAGCTCTGGTGCAGAAGGAAGCTTAGCCAACGGAATGAAGTGTGCCATTTTACTGAAGCGATCTACGACCACCCAAATAACAGTATTCCCGTATGATAAAGGCAAATCTACAATAAAATCCATAGAAATATGAGTCCAAGGTTCAGCAGGGATTTCAAGAGGAACCAAACCGCCACTGGGAGCCTTATGAACTCCCTTACTTCGAGCACAAACAGCACAAGCGTCGATAAAGGCGGTAATATCGCGTCTCATGGTTGGCCACCATACATGGCGACGGGCAAGCATAAAGGTTTTTCGGTTACCCACATGACCAGCAGTTTTAGCATCGTGAAACTCGCGAATTACATCTGAACGCAAATGTGGCGGTACAAACTGGCATCCCAAGGGAACATCACTAGGGGACTGGTCTTGAAACGGCGCCAAGGTGTTAGAGAGATCAGGAAGTAATGCCCCGACCACACAACCCATAGGTAGAATCGGATCACCAGTATCACCCCGATCCTTACATTCACCGAACATGCGAGATAGAGCATCCGCTTTAGTATTTTTTACACCCGGCTTGAACGTAATAATAAAATTAAAACGCGAGAAGAATAATGCCCAACGTGCTTGACGAGAGTTCAATCTCTTGGCAGACCCAATGTATTCAAGATTTTTGTGATCAGTATACACAGTTATAGGATGTAATGAACCCTCCAGCCAGTGTCGCCATTCATCAAAAGCCAGTTTAATAGCTAATAGTTCCCTATTACCGACATCATAATTTTGCTCCGCGGTACTGAATTTACGCGAAAAATAAGCGCATGGATGAAGACGCTCAGGATTACCGGAATATTGCGACAAGACTGCACCCACTCCCAGCTCTGAAGCGTCCACCTCAACAATGAAGGCCTTACGAATGTCTGGGTGAATTAACACTGGTGCCGAAGTGAAGGCCCGTTTCAAGGCCAGGAAGGCCTCACAGACAGAGGGAGACCAGTCAGCAGTGAAGGCCCCCTTGCGGGTAAGATTGGTAAGAGGTGCAACAACATAAGAGAAGCCTTTGATGAACCGCCGATAAAAATTAGCAAAACCTAGAAAACGCTGCAATTCTTTTAAGGTCTTGGGTTGAACCCAATCCTGAACCGCCGACACTTTCCCCGCGTCCATCTCCAAACCCTGGTTGGTAATAATATACCCTAAGAAAGGAACTGTGGTGACTTCAAACAGGCATTTAGAAAGTTTAGCAAATAAGTTGTTCTCTCTTAATTTTTGTAGTACCAATTTAACATGACGTCTGTGCTCCAACAAGGAATTAGAAAAAATGAGAATATCGTCTAAGTATATGACCACAAATCTACCGAGATACTCTCTGAAAATATCGTTAACAAAATCTTGAAAAACGGCTGGTGCGTTACAAAGACCAAAAGGCATGACCAGGTACTCGTAATGGCCGTCTTTCACATTAAATGCGGTTTTCCACTCATCCCCCTGTCGGATGCGAATCAGATTGTAAGCCCCTCTTAAATCCAACTTGGAAAAAATTTGAGACCCTGTGACTTGATTGAACAGATCCCCGATCAAGGGCAAGGGGTATCGGTTCTTAACAGTGATTTTATTCAAGGCTCGATAGTCTATGCATGGTCTCAGGCCGCCATCTTTTTTCACTACAAAAAAAAATCCAGCCTCGGCAGGTGAGGTAGAGGGGCGAATAAATCCCTTCCTTAAATTTTCGGTGATATACTCCCTCATTGCTTGCTCTTCGGGCAGAATAAGATTATAAATTTTTCCCCTCGGGGGAATCGTGCCAGGAAGCAAGTCAATAGGGCAGTCATAAGACCGATGTGGAGGAAGGGTATCCGCAGAACGTTCAGAGAAGACATCGACCCAGTCTGCGTATGGTTGAGGTAATCCCTGAGGTAAAACTTGCACACTTCTAAGGCCTGTAGTGAAGCAGTGATTTTTACAATGGTCACTCCACTTGATCAATTCCCCAACCCGCCAATCCAACACCGGGTTGTGGAGTTGTAACCAGGGGTATCCCAAAACCACCGGAGTCTCTGGACAGTCGAAGATAAAAAATTCTAAGAACTCAGAGTGGGAAGAACCAACAATTAACCGAAGAGGTGGGGTCTTGGTGTTTATAGGTCCCCCCTGGATGGCCTTCCCATTGATGGCCAAAACTTGCAGGGATCTTTCAAGAGGAACTAAAGGGACACCTAAAAGGGAGATCATACTTCTGTCCAGAAAATTTCCCGCCGCACCACTATCGATAAAGGCGGAAACTGTTTGCTTGGAAGGACCCCAAGACAGGTCAATGGGCACTAGCATTTTATTTTGGCGAGAGTTGCAAACTGACTCACCCAGATCAGTACTCTCTACCTGGTCTGGGTGCGGAAGTTTTCCGCCGGTTTCCCCTTGTTGGGACAGGAACCTGCGAAATGTCCCAAGTTCCCACAATATAAGCATAACCCCTTGGATCGCCTACGCTGCTTTTCCTCTTGGGATAATCGGGTTCTCCCTAATTGCATGGGTTCTTCCTGGGAAGGAGATGAGGTATTTTCCCCACGGGTAGCCGGGGAACTAAGACTCTGGAAGGACCTGAAGGACGTGGGAGCCCTGGCTCTCTCCCTAGCCCTCTCTCTAAGACGCCTGTCTATTTTAATGGAGACCTGCATTAATTGGTCGAGGTCTGCAGGTGGAGGAAAATTGACCAAAGCATCCTTGATGCTTTCCGACAGCCCCACCTTGAACTGACTACACAGAGCGGGGTCATTCCACCTCGATTCGATGGCCCAGCGGCGGAATTCAGCACTATAATATAATCTTCAGCCGAATTCCGTCCTTGTTTTAAGGCCCGAAGCCTATTCTCTGCCGTAGATTGTTGATCAGGATCAGCATATAAAACGCCCATAGCATTAAAGAATGCTGTAACGGATTGTAGGGCAGAATCATGAGATGGTAAAGTAAAGGCCCAGGACTGCGGGTCTCCTTGAAGTAGAGACATGACTAGGCCTACTCGTTGAGACTCAGTGCCTGAGGAGATGGGCCTTAGCTTGAAATACAGTTCGCAGGCATTTTTGAAATTGGAAAATTTTGCTCGTTCTCCAAAAAACTTTTCAGGCAATGGGATCTTCGGTTCTGAGATATGAGGTGGTACAGAGGATGCCGGTAACTGACGCGATTCCTGGGTGGCCACTCTTTGAGCGAGCTGGTTTATCGCCGTAGCCATCGCTTGTACCTGCTGTACCAGGTCATCCATCTTGTGGCCTGTGATAATGTCACGCTCCGGGTACTACAGCAATCCACTTAGAAAACTCCAGTCCTCTCAGTAAGACCTCAACCCCCAATCTCCGCAGCCAGCTTCACCTTTAGGAGCCCCCGCTTGCCGGGACGCAGAGCACGCCTGCCCGGGATCGGTTGCCCCCAGGACTTCAATGGCTCAAAGATTGGAGTCTTACTGTTCAGAGGCCTGGAGAACCCGCGGCTGGAAGTGGTGCCGAGCAGCCCAATCGCTGAGCGTATAACGGAAGTCCAACAGGCTAGGGGTCAGCAACAGAAGTTCCGAGATGGCAGCGGTACAAAGGATTGGACAAGACGTGGTCGAGGATCAAGCAGAGGTCGGCAACAGGAGGTCAGATCGGGGGTGGTCAAAACACAGGCGAAGGTCGGCAACAGGAGATCAAATCGGGGGTAGTCAAGACGGGCGGTGGTCGGCAACGGGGGATCAAAATATACTCTAGAGACAAGCTACTAACAGGGTGTAAGGCACTATCACAGGCGCCGAGCAACTGACCGACAGAAACTTTTATAGGGACAGACAGATGGAGGATGGGAGTGTGATTGGCGCACATGGGATGCGGCGTGTAATTGGGTCAGGGCGTCTAACCTAATATTCCCTAACTAAGGGCTCATTGGCCCAGTCCTGAACTTCTGAGCTCATTGGCTCCTAACTGTGAGGGGGGACTTCCCCCCTGGCTGAGCCCGCCTAGGGTTTCTTCCTCCGGCGGGCGCGCAGACAGCAGCGCCGCCGGAGGGCATAAGACGGACATGCACGCGCGCAAGCACGATGCAGGGAGGCAGGAGGAAGGACGGCCGTGCGCCGCGGCCGCCGAGCGGGAACTGCTGCTGCGGCCGGCCACCTGGAGACGGCGCTGGAACGGGGCCCAGGTAAGCGCCGATTCCTGACACTTTGGATGTGGTCAGAGCCATAAGGTATTACCTGGCTGCGACTGAATCCTTCAGGAAATCGCATTTGCTTTTTGTCTTAACAGAAGGTTCTAGGAAGGGATTGCCACCAGCCAAGTCCACTCTCAGTAAGTGGATTACACAGGCCGCGGTACATCCCTATTCTGCCAGGGGGAAGGAACCCCCTTTTCGGATCACAGCTCATTCTACCAAGGCTATTGGTGCCTCTTGGGCTTTTCAGCATCAGGTATCGGCGGAACAAGTTTGTAAGGCCGCCACTTGGTCTTCTGTTCATACTTTTACACAGTTTGACAAGGTGGATGTCAGGGCGTCAGCTGACGCAGTTTCTGGCCGAAAGGTGCTTCAGGCGGTAGTGAAATGAACTACATGCTGTTCCGCACTGGGGATCCCACCCATATGGACACTGCCAGGCCCATGTCCATCCAGTCCAGGCCGTCCCACCCCGCCCTTGTGTTCATTATGTCCTGCATGCCTGTTATGGTGATGAACCATTTTTGCTCATAGGACACTAGTTTTAGTTTTCTTCTAGTTTTTACATTGGAGAGAGTACAAGCAGAGGCTATATGAAGTTACGTGGTCTCTTGTGTTTTGTTTGGGCCTCCCGGCCTGCCCTTTTTATTGAGTATTGCTTTTAAGCCACTGGGGAATGATAGACGGGCAGCTGCATTTATAAGGGGCTGGGAGGAGCTACATCTTTGATTTTGCAGTCAGCGCCCCCTAGGGGCGAACACCCAATCGTGAAGATATCGGGATGGCCTGGACTGGATGGATACAAAAACAATTCTACAGGTGAGTTTCACAGAATTGGGCCGGCCCAAATTTTTTACTTTTTTCTTGGAGATTGGCGGAGAATGAGGTGTAAATGTTTTATGGTGTGTATGCCTTTTAAGAGGCAGGGAGGAGAGCGATGTTGCAGACGCGGCCTCTCCTCCCCGCCCGACGCTGCAGTGTGTGTGCGTGCGAACCTTACCTCTGGCGATAGTGTAGATTTCATCTGCGTCCCCTCTGGCTCTCTTCATACTTACATACGACTATGTATTGCACTGCCTCTCCCCACGACAGCGTCCAGTCTCCGTCATTTCACGGACATGGTGGGATAACGTCTTCCTGCCCTTCTCCCTAGGCATAGCCTGGATTCCGGATCTGGATTCCGGCCAGGCGTTTTTCTCCTGGAATATGCTTCCAAGTAGGTCCTTTGGCTCGCATGTACTTTTTCTTTTTTCTAGAGGATGGGGGGCGCCATGTGGCTTCTCCTCCTGCCGGAGGTGACATAATTTCCACGCGCCGCCGGGTTTCCTGCATGAAAACACGTGATTTGCACCTTTTAAAGGGTTTTTTTTATGTTGATATGACTGGCCTCACTCTGTTGATTCCTGACACAAGAGGGTTAATACTGATTTAGAGGGTTGTACTCCTACTCTATTTAAAAGGATCTAGGAGTTGACTTCCCTTTCACCTCAACCCAGAATGGCTACCAGGCGGATAATATTTGCATCTTTGCATTTATACTAAGTATACAGCACGTCCTGCTCCAGAGATAATTCCTTACGTTTGGGTAATACATCCACAAGATGGCGCTGGACTGCAGAGACAGCAAAAAAGTGCCTCCTCCCGGCCCCTTATATTCCAGGGACCTCCCACAAATTCCCCAGTTCTACTCTGCGGTAGGCGCTGCGAAGGCAAGAATATGGCTTTCTCTACTCGCAGGTGAGCGGGGCTATTAGCCTGTGGCCCTGTAGGACTATTCCCACCCGTTCCTTTTTTTCTGCCTCCCAGCTTTGGCTGCACTGGTCGGGTGATGGTAGGCAGCACCGCTGTCAGGTGCTTAAGGAGCGCTGCTCCAACCGCAATCCCCCACCAAAGGGTAGGCGGTATAGGCCCATGGTGAGCCTTATGGGATCGCCCCTTGCCCCCTGTCCATCGGTGGGCTCCTGTTAGGTTGGCTGCTGCCCTCCCTCGCTCTCCCTGGTATTTTTTTGGGGGGGGGGGGTGTATGTGTATTCTTCACTCCTTGGGATTGTATACCGTGGTATGCTTTGGCTTTGTGTCGCCGCGTGTGCTGGTTTCACTGGTTGCTCTTTTGAAAAAATGCCGCCACGCGCGCTTGTACGGCATTCCGCGGTCAGCGGCGACTTTACCTCAGGCGCTGCTGCACCATCATTGGCTGCCATGGTCACATGGGCGCCTTCGCGCTCTTCGGGGGGCGGGCCTTGCGGATGGTGCGTTCTGCATCACTGTCTCCGCGCCCCGCCCCTCGAGGTATCTGCGGGCGCCATTTTGCTTTCTCGTGCTGCATGGCTGGCGTCTACCTGCCACGGTCCGTAAGTGCCCCTGCGGGCTGGCTTATTTTTTATATCTTATGTATGCATACCGCTTACGGGACCTTTCTGTTTGTCTTGCAGGCGGGTCAAACTTGTTAAATTGTGGTTTCTCTCGGCCTATCCCCTCTATTTAGTTTGCACTATTAGAGGCCTATTCTGCCTTTACCTCCCACTTCCCTAGCGGGCTATTGGGGCATCCCGGGTGGCCTTATAGCGTAAATCCCTATTGGCCGGTTGGGCCGCGATAATCACCATATGGAGGCTTCTCAGGATAATGTGCTTGGGGTTCCTTTGGGACAAACCCGGCTGTGTGTGGCGTGTGGGGTGTCCCCTACAAGTGATGACAATGTGCGGGTTTGTGTACCCTGTGCCCAGCAGACACTTGCGCTGCAATCTGGGTTACCTGTGGCTGGGCCTGCGCCCTGTATGGCTTCGCCTACTCCCCCACGCTTACATCTGACTCCCAGTGAGGTGCATACCAGTGGGGAGTCTCAGCCTGATTTGTCTACCAGGGTGGCTAGCATTGAGAAGCTGATTGCTGGCTCTACGGCATGTAAGGCCACTGCTAAGTGGCGGCATCTGGCGTCTGGTGTTACCCTTTTTCCTATGGAGGCTGAGGAATTTTTTGACCTGGCCGGCTATACCCCCCTGGAAGAGGGGGAATTCTTTTCTGATTCAGAATCATCTGATGAGCAGCCTAAGGGTTATGCTTATTCTGGCTCTGACCCATGGGCTCCAGATGATACTGTCAGGCTTTTGGCTCACATTTTTGAAGTACTTTTGATCTCTCCTCCTGCCGCGGCTCCTCTGCAGCAGGGGGAGTTGTTTCACACTGCTAAGCCACGTTTGGAGTTTCCTGAGCAAACTCTCTTTAATAATCTCGTGCTCAAAGAGTGGAGGCGACCTAGAGTTGGAAGAAGAGGTATCCCTTTCCTGCTGAAGTGGTTAAGCGTTGGTCGTCCCCTCCCGAAGTGGATGCACCAATTCTGGGTTTGTCCAACACTTTTGTCATGCATTCCCCTGACTCTACTACCCTGAAGGATGGTGAGGACTGGCGCATTGATCAGCTGGCTTCCCATGCCTTTGCCTGTGTGGGGTCCGCGCTGCGTCCGGTTTGTGCCTCTGCCATTACAGCTGTGGCTATTAGGACTCTGCTCAAAAGTATTTTAGATGGGGCTCCTGATGATGCTGCTAGTGAAGAGTATAGAGCCCTTCTGCATTGTGATGAATTTGTTGCATATGTCCTCTCTGCCTTGGATGATACCATTAGAATGTGTGGCAGGGCTTCTGCCTTGGCGGTGGCTATACGCCGCTCGGTTTGGCTGCGCCAGTGGGCAGCTGACAACTCTGCCAAGAAGGCTCTCACTGGGTTCCCTTTTAAAGGACTGCGTCTATTTGGGGATCGCCTGGACCTGTTTGCTAAGGGAGGCAAGTTACCCCAGCGCAAGAGACAGTCTCTGCATTTCCGGGGTTCAGGCTCCTTTCTTCCCTCCTACCGTGGGTCCAGAATGGGAAGGGGAGCTTCATTTGCAGGGGCCCGGGGAGATTTCTGGGGCAGGGGCAGAGGGCGTGGCCGCCCTGGCCCCTCCTGGGGTTCCAAGTCTAAGTCTTCCCCTGTAGCGATAACCCTTATCGCCGGAGGGCTTCACCGCCCGAGACGTCCTTTTCCCAATCGTAAGAGGTGCTGCTGGAATTCCAGAGTCGTCCGTGAGGAAACAGGAACAGCCCTTACAAGGGCTAGTGAATTGTAATATAGCGTTTTCCCCAATAAGAGACAGAACTTCAGTATTGAGGGTGAAGGTGAAGTTAACTTTATTAGTGCCACACTGTGCCTTATATGCAAGGCTCCATGCAAGGGGACCTCCCCCGTGGACCTGATGGAGGACTGCATGACAAATACACCGACCAATAGCAGCAGGGCACACAATCCCTCAACTCTGCCGGTGACGCAATCAGCAACACAATAGACGTCTGTAAAACACTCAATCAGAACAATGCCATTGTCTGTGACGTAATCAATCAACACAATGGCAGCCTGTAATACAATCCAAACTACAATGACATTGCCTGTAACAGTATCAAAATACAATGACATTGTCTGGAACCTAATTAAGAAAAGGCCAGTGAATGACCCGGTGGGCAATGGAATAGTGATGACATCCAAAAGGCAGAGCGTCTGTCACATCCCCCAAGCCCCCTCAGGCATGAAGGGGCGCCCTCACCCATCCGGGTGGGGGGGCGGCTTTGGCTCTTTTCTCACGTCTGGAGGCGTCATGTCTCAGACCGGTGGATTCAGGAGGTAGTGTCCTCTGGTTACAAGATAGAGTTGGCAGCCTGGCCGCCCCCAAGATTCATCAGATCCCAGATGCCTCAAGACCCCCAGTCAGCTCAGGGCCTGTTGCTTGCTGTGCAGAATCTACTGGAGCTGGGGGTCATCTGCCAGGTGCCCTTAAGGGAAAGGGGCAAGGGCTATTATTCCAACCTTTTCACCGTTCCCAAAAGAGATGGGTCTGTCAGACCCATCCTGGACTTAAAGCTTCTCAACAAGTTTGTCAGATCCAGAAGTTTTCGCATGGAGACTCTGCGCTCAGCTGTAAGTTCACTACGCCCAGGGGACTTCATGACCTCTGTGGACATCAAGGATGCTTTCCTCCATATTCCAGTCTTTCCAGGTCATCAGAGATTCCTCAGGTTCGCTCTGGAGGATCAGCATTACCAGTTTGTGGCGTTGCCCTTCAGTCTCAATTCGGCTCCCAGGGTATTCACCAAGGTTCTGGCGGGCATTATGGCTCTGCTGAGAGCTCAGGCCATTCGCATTCTTCCCTATTTGGACGACATTCTTATCACTTCTCCGTCCTTCCAACAGGCAGAGTTGGATATTCAGCGGGTAGTGACCACACTGGGGTCATTCGGCTGGGTGATAAACCACTCCAAATCTTCCCTGTCTCCCTCTTTGGTGAAGCCATTTCTGGGCATGAATCTGGATACAGCTCAGGCCAGGATTTTTCTTCCTCAGCAGAAGGTGGACAGTGTGCAAGCGCAAGCTCAGCTCCTTCTGTCCTGCCCTCATCCTTCCATCAGGCAGGGAATGCAGCTGGTGGGCCTGATGGTGTCCTGCTTCGAGGCGGTTCCTTATGCTTAGTTTCACATGAGGCCTCTTCAACTCCACCTCTTGTCTGTATGGGACAGGGACCCTGTGTCCCTGGATCAGGTTTTGGTTCTGTCACCCCTAACCAGGCGGTCCCTTTCGTGGTGGCTGGACTTAAGGAACCTGTTGGTGGACAGATCCTTTCTGGCCCCTTGCTGGGAGACAGTCACCACGGATGCCAGTCTGACAGGTTGGGGGGCTTTTGGAGATCCCTAACATTCCAGGGGCAGTGGGGCCCTCAGGAGGCCCACACCCCTATCAACATTCTGGAACTGAGGGCGATCAGGTTGGTTCTAGCCCGCTTGACCCCGCACCTTCGGGGTCGGGCTGTTCAGGTACACTCGGACAACCAGACGGCGGTTGCCGATCAATCATCAGGGAGAGACCCGGAGCAAGGGGGCCCTCAAGGAAGTGTCTCTGATCCTGTCCTGGGCAGAGGACAATGTTCCCTGCATCTCAGCCGTGTACATTCCTTTTTCTAAAGGGGTGGATTTAGCCTTTGAGGATTTTGGTGTGTTCAAAGACCCTTTAGACAAAAAGATGGATTCGCTGGCAGGCCGAATCTAACACGCTTAGACTATTTTGGCTTCCACTTGTGTTTTTAGGTCCTTGGGATTTTACCTTCAGTACTTGTTTATTAGAACAAACTAGTCTGGAAGATACTCAAGGCCTTACCAATTATTTTCTCGGCTATGGCATTCATTACGGATGCAATGGCTGAATCTGTTTCTGACGCAAAGTATGGCTGTGACCAATTCATTGTGCAGACTCTATGGTTGAGGACCTGGTCTGGCATTATTGGGTGAAGGAGGTGCCTTTGTGCTATGCAGCTCCTTTTTGGGCCTGAGCAAGGGTTGGGTTGGCTGATATAAGTGAAGAAATAAGTGTCGTTTTAAAGGTTGGGTTAATAGGTGATTTCATGCCCAGTCTTCTTTTAGGTGCTTCTTTATTAACAGGGAAGTTTCTAAAGGAACCAGGCCCCAGCCTCCGCCAGGAGAGGGATATTTAGGGGTCTTCATTGTTGGAACTTATCAGTCCAAACAATGATGCCAGACTTCGCATTGGGGACAGATTTAGGGTTTTCTTTCAAAGCTCTTGGCAGTACCTTTTTAGATTGCCGTTTATTTCAATTGGGATAAAGGAGGGTTTTCCCATAGATTTATTTAAACCCCCCCCCCCCCCCCTTCGAAGTTTTTGGTCACTCCCCAGCCCAGGGGTCTGGAAGAGAGGTTGGCAATCCAGGAATGTCTGGCTACCATGTTGTCGAGAGGGGTGGGTATCTCAGTCCCTCATTGGCAGCAGGGTGCAGGATTTTATTCCAGCATCTTTCTAGTAAGAAGGCCTCAGGAGGGTTCAGATTTATTCTGAACCTAAAGAAACTCAATTTCAGTGTCTGGTACAGACATTTCCGCATGGAAACGATTTTTCTCAGTGAGGGATATCATTCCTCTGGGCTCTTTTATGGTATCAGTAGTTCTGAAGGATGCTTATTGGCAAGTCCCAATGAGTTCCCTTGTCCAGTCTTTTCTAAGGTTATAAGCGATAAGGGTCAGTGACCAAATATTTCACTTCCAATTTGTCTGCCTCCCATTCGGCCTGGCATCGGCTCCCAGGCTTTTTACCAAGGTGTTAGCGGAACCTCTGGCATATCTGAGATAGAGAGCGATTGTCATTCTGGCTTATTTCGACGATCTGTTGCTGTTTGCCCCGTTGAGGGAGACATTGCTTCATAATCTCTGTTGCATCTTGCAGCTGTTGGAACAACTCGGTTGGGTTCTGAACCTCGAGAAATTGTGCTTGGTTCCAGGTGATGACATACTTGAGGTTCGAGATCAACACCATCCATCAGACATTAGTTTACCCTCTCAGAAGATAGTGACCCTCCAGGAAGCCATCCAGTCTCTCTGTGCCAGTCTATCATCATCAGAAAAACAGGCTATGAAGCTTTTGGGATATCGGACTTCCGCTTTTCCCGCATTGAAATGGGGCCAGTAAAATTCAATAACTCTACAGGTGCACAAACTGGTCCCGGGAAGGCTTGGAAGAAGGGATTCCAGTACCCAGACTGGTAAGGAAATCATTTTGGCTAACCAGGGACAGATGTCAATGGTATAGCCTGTAGGGACCCCAAAGAAAGGATAGTGTCTACAGATGCTTCGGCTTGGAGTTGGGGGGACTCCTTGCAAGGCCTGGAAAGCTCAGGGGAAATGGTCCAGTGCTCTGAGTCAGTCTTCATCTAACTTGAAAAAGTTAATTGCAGTAAAGGAAGCATTGGCTGCTTTACCACTTCTTCTGGAATATCGTTATGTCCAGATAAGATTGGACAACGGATCTACGGTAGCATATCTGAATCATCATGGGGGGGGGGGGGGACAAGGTCCCCTCAATTGTTGTCCGCAGAGATTTTGCTATACGAGGAACAACATTTTAGGTCTCTGTCAGTAGTTTATCTAAAAGGAACATTGAATAAGGTAGCAGATTTTCGGAGCCGATCTCCGCTAAGGGAATTGGAATGGTGACTGAATCCAGAATTGTTCAAGCTAATCTGTGACCAGGGAGACACTCCAGGGGTTGATCTATTTGCATTAGCAAAGAATCACAAGTTGGAGAAGTACTTTTAATTGAATCCAGCAGATCCGGCCTTGGGAGTGGATGCACTGGTTCACGGTTGGATGTTTAGCCTAGCTTATGGGTTTCCTCCAGTTCGGTTGCTCCCACTGGTATTAAACAAGATATTCAAGTAACCATCCACTGTTTTGCTGGTGGCCCAGGAGATTGTGGTTTTCAACGCTAGTGGCTCTATCCATTCAAGAGCCATGGATACTCCCAGTGATTCTGGAAATGTTATTGCAGGGGCCAGTTCTAAGTCTTGATCCTCAGAAGTGGAACCTGACAGTGTGTACCCTGAAGTCACCTTACTTTTAAGGAAAGGATATTCGAGGAAGGTTATCGATACTCTACTCTCAAGTAGGAAAATGGTGGCTAGAAAGATTTATTTAAAGGTATGGAAGACCTTTAGGAATTTAAATAATAAAGAAATAATCCTCCAGGATTCCAGTTATTATTGAATTTCTGCAGCACAGCATGGAAATGGATCTTAGCGTACACTCCTTAAAAGTCCAGCTGCCAGCTTTTACCAGTATTTTTAGATAGTAGCCCAGTGGAACCTTGCTAAGGTTCTTTCAGTCTTGGAATCTCCACACTTTGTTCCTGCCAGGGAGTCGGATATTAAGTTCTAACTTAGAAGGTTTTGTTCCTGGTGGCTATTACTTCCGCCTGCAAGATAGGTGACATTTAGGCTTTATCTTGTTGTTGTCGTCCTTTCCTCCAGGTATTCCCCGATGGGGTAGTGTTGAGAGTGGATCCTTGTTATCTTCAGAAAATTTCAGCAGATTTTCACAGAACACCAGAGATTGTTCTTCCTTCAGTGGACAGCGAGAAGTCTGCAGATCAGAGATCTTTGGATGCCAGAGCTTATCTGTTGGAATATCTTCATCGAACCAAGGAGTGGAGGAAAGTGGGTAGTTTATTTGTGGCATTCTCAGGACCAAGGAAAGGTCAACGAGTGTACAAGAGTACTATCAGGATGGCCTACCATGGTAGTTCGGTAGCGGTTAGCGTTACTGCACATTTTACAAGAAGCGTGTCTACATATGGAGCAGAGCAAGCTGGGGCCTCTATTGAACAAATTTGTAAAGCATCTACTTGGTCTTCGGCCTGAACTTTTGTGAGGCATTATCGTTTGGATCTTCTTATTCAACAGGACCAGTCTTTCGGTAGAGGTGTTCTTTTCTGTTTTTTGGGAAAACTTAAGTTTGTTAGCTGGTAACTTCTTTTCTAAACATCCGAATGGGCAGAATACTGAGTTTTCCCTTTATTAATTGATATAGATTTTTATATTTGTTTTAACCAAATAATTTTGTGGGTCTGTCTCTCTTTTTCTCTCTTTCGGATCTCAACTGAGGAGTGAGGGTGGAGTCAAGTTTTTATGTTAATCGGGTGGTCAAGTGTTCCCTGCCTTGCGGGTTGTGAGCCAATCGGAGACTATCTGGTTTGGAAGCCTTATGATCGAATAGTCCCCGTTATCCTGCTTAACATATCCCCAAATGCAGAATACAGTAGCTCCGGCCCCCATTGCCCTGTGAAGTAGTATTAGGTTTAAGCCTAGGCTCAAGGGCCGACCTGCCGGCCCCTGGCCCTGGATTTTGCCAGCTCCATGCTCTTTGGCAGTGGTCTGGTGCTCTTGCAGGAATGCCGAGGCACAGAGCTTTTCGGCACCCACATGGCTGGATGGAGGGGTAATGGGGCAGGTGCAATGGGTAAATCACCTGCAGTCATGATAATACATCTCTCTACTTACACCATCCACTTATAGTCCCCCACCATCCCTTCTGATATATAGTCTGTGAGAGCCGGCATCTCTCTTTCAGGGGTATACAGGTCCCCCTTCCTAACCTTGGTGCCTCGACAAGAGTAATGGTGTGCTACCAAGCCCAGTCCCTTCATTCACTTAAACGCACTCTGGGCAGTAGGAGTGGCTAGAGGAAAAGATGGCGGCGGCTGCGCTAGAAGGAGAGAGTGGCAGGTCAGGATGGACTCCAGAGGCCCTTTTAATAAAGTCTTAAAAAGTTATGGCTCGTGGCTCCTGTGAATATGCTTTGGTGTCCCTTCAGCCACAGGAGAGTAGTGTCACAGTCACCAGTGACAGAATTGACGTAATTGAGTATGCCATAAAGCAGGCCAAAAGCTTGCAATATATGGTAAAAAGTCTACAACATGTAAAAATGAATGCCAAAATCCCATGCCACTTTTAATGGCATTATTGAAATTGTATATTATTGTGCGCCAAATGGATGTCCCCAAGGTGCTGAGCTTTTCTAGTATTTTTTTTTTTTAATGATTTATTTATTACAATTGTGCATTTTATGGAAGACGTTTTCACGATCTGCATTCTGTTGCTTTTAGACCAAGATCTACAAGAATAAAGCAGCGAGCCCTGTACACACAGAATGCTGCCACAGAGGTGAGTAAGGCTTACACATGCCCAGTAAGTAGGTTGTAAGTGTTGCTGCTTCCCAGCTACCTCCACACATTCTAAATATATATATTATATATATATATATATATATATATATATATATATATATATATATATATGGTTTAATTAAAAAAAATAAGCTGAAGAAAAAATAAGGTATAAGTGAAAAACATCACATAAAAAAATGGGCAGGTGGAGGGGGGCAGAAAACAATTGGTTATGGAAAGGCACCAATCAAGGCATCCTATTACTGCCTACCATCCTGCCTACGCTGGCTGAAGCCTCTACCACTATATCCACCCACCCTCCCGAAAGCAGACTTGGCAGCCTGCCGGATGGAGCCCTGCCTCCTTCTCATTTACTCCCTCTTGCAGAAAAGCCAGTCAGAGCCTCTAACTAACGGTCTGCCTGCCGTTGGCCTACCTGCCCGTCTGCCTGAGCTTTTTTATGGAAGTTTGATATGGAAAGGCACCGATCAAGGCATCATCATGCTTGGGCACAGCTGGGAGGACTCAGGATTGATGGGGCAGAGTTGTAAGGACTCGGTATGGATGGGTCAGAGCTGGAAGGAGAGGGCTGGCTGGGGCAGAGCTGGAAGGAGAGGGCTGGCTGGGGCAGAGCTGGAAGGAGAGGGCTGGCTGGGGCAGAGCTGGAAGGAGAGGGCTGGCTGGGGCAGAGCTGGGGAGGAGAGGGCTGGCTGGGGCAGAGCTGGAAGGAGAGGGCTGGCTGGGAAAAAGCTGAGAGGAGAGGGCTGGCTAGGGCAGAGCTGGGAGGACTGGGGATGGATGGGGCAGATTTGGGAGGACTTGGGATGGATGGGGCAGAGCTGCAAGGTTTCGGGATGGTTAGGGCAGAACTGGTAGGACTCGGGCTGGCTGGGACAGAGCTGGGAGAACTCGGGATAGATGAGGCAGATCTTGGAGGACTCGGGATTGTTGTGGCAGAGCTGGGAGGACCCGGGATTGTTGTGGCAGAGCTGGGAGGACCCAGGATGGTTGGGGCAGAGCTGGGAGGAGTGTGCTGGCTGGGGCAGAGCTGGGAGGAGCCGGGATTGTTGGGGCAGAGCTGGGAGGACCCAGGATGGTTGGGGCAGAGCTGGGAGGAGTGTGCTGGCTGGGGCAGAGCTGGGAGGACCCGGGATTGTTGTGGCAGAGCTGGGAGGACCCGGGATTGTTGTGGCAGAGCTGGGAGGACCCAGGATGGTTGGGGCAGAGCTGGGAGGAGTGTGCTGGCTGCGGCAGAGCTGGGAGGACCCGGGATTGTTGGGGCAGAGCTGGGAGGACCCAGGATGGTTGGGGCAGAGCTGGGAGGAGTGTGCTGGCTGGGGCAGAGCTGGGAGGACCCGGGATTGTTGGGGCAGAGCTGGGAGGACCCAGGATGGTTGGGGCAGAGCTGGGAGGAGTGGGGTGGCTGGGGCAGAGCTGGGAGGAGTGGGCTTGCTGGGGCAGCCTCGGCAGCATCCAAGCTAAACCTTTAGTTGAGCATATACCTGTGCCAGGCATTTTAAATTGGTGCTGTGGGTACGCAGCTAGTGGTGAGGATGCAGTCGGCAGTGTGCTCAGCTCCATTAAGCTCCCTTGCCGCTCTGACATCGGAGAGGCTAAAAAATGGAATAGAGCTGAGTACTGATTGGCTGCAGAACCATGCCTGCCCTGGGATAGTGAAAATCCGGGGTGGTGTTCCTCTTTAAGGATGGCATACAGATAAATGAGATTTCTTTGTGAATGCAGCCTCACTTCCTTTTTGAGGTACATTTCACTGAAATAAAACCTACAAAAAGGAAAAAAATTATCCCCACAGCTGCAGCTACATTTAGTCAATATTTTATGGCAATCTATTCAACAAAGGCAACAGTGCAATAACTACTGTATAAATGCCTAATATCTATACAGGGCAGACAAGCCAACATCTTACATATTCCACTTCCCCTGTGACTGCCGGCAGCCTATCGGTGAAGCTGATAGGCTGCCGGTGGTCATGTGAACAGCAGCCACTGAGGAAACCTGAAAGTGGTGAACACTGGATGCCTGGTCTCATGCTTTCCTGCAGGGGGGCATCCCAAATCAGGGTGTCCATGTGCTGAGAGTAATTCCAACCTCCATGGCAGGGCAGGACTAACTGTCCTACTGTCCTGCAATGGAGGGGTGTCCTATAAACAAGGCTCCATGGACGCCTTCATTAGAGGCCACCGGCACTGAAAGTCTCCTTGCCATTGGTAAGTATGAACATGCAGCCACTGCATGGAGGAGCTACAGAGGAACCCCGGACCTGCATGGAGGAGCTACAGAGGAACCCCAGACCTGCATGGAGGAGCTACAGAGGAACCCGGGACCTGCATGGAGGAGCTACAGAGGAACCCGGGACCTGCATGGAGGAGCTACAGAGGAACCCCGGACCTGCATGGAGGAGCTACAGAGGAACCCCGGACCTGCATGGAGGAGCTACAGAGGAACCCCGGACCTGCATGGAGGAGCTACAGAGGAACCCCGGACCTGCATGCAGGAGCTACAGAGGAACCCCGGACCTGCATGCAGGAGCTACAGAGGAACCCCGGACCTGCATGGAGGAGCTACAGAGGAACCCCGGACCTGCATGGAGGAGCTACAGAGGAACCCCGGACCTGCATGGAGGAGCTACAGAGGAACCCCTGCAGCACTATAACCTATGAAATGAACCCATTGATGCACTTGTCAGCACTTTATGAGAGAGCACAGATTTAAGCTGGATGTTTACCATATTTGAGCAGTTTGGGTCCTCGTGCCTTGCTTTTAAATGTTTAGAGTGTATAAGATGATTTTAGCCCTTTCTGCATATTGAATAAAATAAATTTTCTCATTTTGATCTGTTATGTGCAGTTTAGTCTTTGTTATGTGCAGTGTACTCTCCAGTCCGAATACATTGAGTGTGCCCTCTTATTTTGTATGTCACCACGGATTGCTTCCGCATGGCACAGGCGAGGGCGGCCAGCCTGCCAATCAGGGCAATTGGTTCCATTCAGCTTATTGTCAGTGCGGGAAATAAAATGGGTAAGTACGTTGCTTCAAGTGGATATGCTCATAGCGAAAGCTATTTCAGGGCCATGGCCCATGCATGCGCCATGGGATGAGCGGCTAAATGAGTTAATGCGCCTGTCACCAGGGTTTTACACAGTGGGAGACTGATTCATCCCAAATCGGCATAGCCCAGGGAGAGGGAATCGGCAGAGATGGGTTTTGGTCCAATTTAAAGCGGAAAAAACCCCGGGCTTCCAGCCCTGGAGCATCCCAAATAAGCATGCCCCACTGTGTAAAATCTCCTCTGAGTCAACGGTAATCTCTGTGGCATGCCTCTCCTGTGGCATGCACCATAGGATCAGAGAAAGGTAAGCTTTTATGGCCGAACTGGGGTCTTTCACATAGTTGGGCATTCCAAATTGGGATGCCCCTGGGGCAAGTAACAAAACCCAGGATAGTAAAAATCACAGGCTTTGTTTCACTTTTAATGAGCTCTATGGCAAAAAATGTTAAAAATCCCAATAAACATGGCACATTGTAAAAAAAGGGGTTTGATATAAATTGATGGCAAGCATGATTTTCTTTTTCTACAGGTAGGAAATAAATCTATGAGTTACAGTTGTATGAGTGTTTCATTCCACTGACGCCAGGGGGGATTTGCTGAATTTTAGTGCCTGTCTCCTGAGCATTAAAGGCCCTGTCCAGGGACACACTAACTTCCTACCACTTTGTAAAATGAGCCAATTCAAAGTATCTCTAAATCTTATACATAAGCATAGCTCCCAAGTGTCCCTCATTTGGAGGGACTGGACTCAAACTAGGGCACTGCTAAAAGGGGCACAAATACGCTGCTACAAGGGGTATCCCAAACTGCTCACCCAAATATGCACTGCTATAAGGGGCATCCCAAACTGCTCACCCCAAACTGCACTGCTAAAGGGGGCATCCCAAACTGCTGCTACTATGGGCACCTGAAACTACTCACCCACAAATGCGCTGCTACAAGGGGTATCCCGAGCTGCTCACCCTCAAATACGCTGCTGCAAGGGGTATCCCACACTGCTTACCCACAAATATGCTGCTACATGGGGCACCCCAAACTGCACTGCTAAAAGGAGCATCCCAAATGGATCAACCATAAATGCACTTTTCACGCACATCTGTACTGGCACAAGGGGCATCCCAAATTGGGGAAAAACATTAAAACAAGCATCTCAAATTGGTGAAAGCATTGAAGAAGTAGCCACGTCATACTTTTTCGGAGAGTATATAAGAAATTAAAAACAAAACTAAGCACCGGCCATTTGTGAAGCATTCTCGTTGGGAGATGATCATTGCCTCCAATTGTCCCTTATCTGTTCTTAGCTGAATTGAGCAGAGCCTTGGATTTGCTGTGTGTGCTTGCCCATTGTTTTGGTGCTGTTATACATGTGACTGGGGATGTGGGAATTTCATACAACAGGGTCCAAAAACAAAGCCCAGTGTCTTTAAAGTCCTGGGTTTGGTTCCGCTTGTGATCTTATGTCAGACCCTGGTGAAGGTGGGACTGCGGCATCGTCATGCCAAATGGATGGAAAGCAGCGCTATTCATAGCATCCTTCAACCCTTCACAACCCTCATAAGTATGCATCATACCCTGCTCCAGAATAACTCATTACGTCTGGGTTATAGTCCACAATAGGGCGCTTTACTGAAGAGATGGCAAAAAAAGAGGCCCCTCCCGGCCCATATATACCCGGGACCTCCCACTCATTCCCCAGTTTAGTCTCTGCAGTCGGCGTCGACAGTCAAGATGATGGCTCTCTCTCTCCTTGCAGGTAAGCCGGGCTGCACAGCCCCCGGCACTTATGTCCTATTTCCACCCGGGCCATTTTAAAAATGCCTGCCAGCTACGGCTGCATGGTCCGGGTGATGGTAGGAGCAGCTATTAGAGGTGTTTTTTACAATGGAGCTAGACTCCACCACAAATCCCCTGCCAAAGGGTAGGCGGCTCAGGTTGGTGATCCTGATATGCGATGCCCTGTCCATTTTATAGCCCTCATTACATGGCTCCAAATGTAACCATGGGCTTTTCCCCCTGCTTCCCTGTTCCCGGTTAGTTGGGGGGGGGGGGGGCGGTCATTGTATCTGTGTTTGAGTGTGTATGTTTGTACTGTCTCGCGCTGGCAGCGTTTCTTCCCCTCTCCTCCATTCTGCTATTCTGGCCATTTGAACGTCCTGCGCGCACACTCCAGCTCTGGAGTGGTGGCGGGCCGGTGACGTCAGCCCGCAGCCCTATTGGCTGGGGAGCGCGGCCTGTGGTTGGTCCCTGCATTTTGAAGGGAGCGGGGCCTAGCGCTCGGCGTGCTCCGCTGCGGCCCGCCCCCGTCCTCCTCCTCACGCCTGGCTCCCAGCCCTATTGGGGCCCCGCGCCTGGTCTATGACCCCTAGTGACATTAACACTAGCGGCGAGTCGTTATATGATGTTTGCGCTAGATTGGCCAACATTGAGATATTGATTGCTAGCTCTGCAGCCCGGTTGGCTCCAGCTAAAGGACGGCACATCTGCGCCAGCCTTTGCGCTAACATCATGATTAAATCATTGTCTGTCTGTACCCCTGTAGTGGAAGGGAAAATTGTTCAGATTCTGATCCCTCTGCTGATCAGCCAGCCATGGCACTGATGCTGGCAGGCTTCTTACTCAGAGTTTTGAGGTACTTGCCATTTTTGCTTTTTTGTTATCTGGTTCTCTAGGAATGGGAACGGCTTGCTGGTTCTCGGTATACCTACAGGGTGGGATAGAGGTATCCTTTCCCCGCGGATTGGTCTAGTGTTGGTCAATTTCCTCTGAGGTGGACGCCCCCTTCCTGGGGTTGTCTGTTACGTCTGTGGCGCATTCCCTCGCTTCCACTACCTGATGGATAGTGAGGACTGATGTATTGAGTAACAGGACTCCCATGCCCTTGCCTGTGTGGTTCGCCTTGCACCCGGTGGGTGCCTTTGCTATTACGGCCGTGGCTATTAGGACCTATTCAGGGGCCTTCTTTACGGCTTCCATGTGGATCCTTCTAGGGCTGAATTAGAGCTTGTCACAATGTGAGCTAATTATCCCCGCCTTAGATGACACCATTCGGCGGTATAGCAGGACCTCGGCCTAGTGGTCTCTTCCAGTTGTCCGGTCTGGTGGCACTGGTGGGCAGCTGATAATGCTGTTAGGAAGGCGTTCAAGGGGCTTCCCTCTGTTGGATTGCGCCTGTTGGTGATCGTTGGATCTCTGGCTAAGGGAGGTAAGTTTCCCCAACGCAATAAGCAGCCTTCAATCCCTCCTTTCATGGGCCTGGGTCAGGCAGGGGGTTCCCTTTGCTGGACAAATGGGAGATTCTGGGGCAAAGGCAGTTGCCGTGCCCCATCCGGATCCTTATGGGGTGCTATGCCCAAATCCACTGCTAGTCCGCTCAGCATTGAGAGGGCGCCTTCACCCTTCTGGTGGGGGACGGCTGCTGCTCTTCACTCCTCTTCTCAGATTCTTATCACGGTTCCTACGGACCCTTGGGCTGCTCAGGGCCTGTTGCTGGTGGTACAAAGCCTTCTGGCCATGGGGGCCGTCCATCAGGTCCCCCGGGGAGATAGAGGTCAGTGTTAACAATCTCTTTACAGTGCCCAAAAGGGATGGTCCCGTTAGACCCATCCGAGAACTAATCTTTTCAACAAGTTCATCAGAACCTGACTTGTCCCATGGTAACGCTGCGCTACGTCTTCAGTTCCCTGCGCCCCGGGAACCTAATGACTTCGACAGACATCTTGGATGCTTATCTTCATGTGCTGGTTATTCTAAGCATACAGCACGTCCTGCTCCCGAATAGTCATAACATGTGGGTAGTCCTCCGCCTCCGGCGCCGTGCACTGCAGACATGTGGAAAACAAGCTCCTCCCGGCCCTACATATACCGCGGGACCTCCCACAAATCCCCAGATTTCTCTGCAGTGCTGGAACTGCGAAGACATGAAGTATCACGCTCTCGCAGGCGAGCGGGCCTTATGGCCCAAGGTCCTGTGGGACTATTTCCACCCGTCCTCTTCTGAAGAAATATGCCTCCCAGCCTAGGCTCCGCGGGTCGGGTGAAGGTAGGTAGCACCTGGTGTGCTGAATGGAGCCATGCTCCTCCGCAATCCCCCTCCATAGGGTAGGCGGTCAGGCCGATGGTGAGCCTCTAGAGGATGCCCCTCCCGCAATTTTGCCCGTGCCCCTCACAGAATTAGTCCATGGACACCGTCAGCCTCCCCCTCGCTTCCTCCCGTAACTCGGGGGAAAAGAAGGGGGGGGGGTATGTGTGGCAGCCCTAGTGCTAATTCGCCTTTAGACTTCGGTTCCTGAGTTAGGGGGTCAGTGTCGCGTCTCGCTATACAGCGTGTGCGGCCCTTTTTACTATCTGCTGCTCGGCAGCTTCATTCAGCGTGTCAGCATGAGAGGTATACTTATTCCCCTCTGTTCTACTTTTTCTGTCAGTTAGAGCTTAGCGCTCTTTGGGGGAGGCAGAGACTCGGCATGACGCGTCTTGCGTCACAGCCTGGCCTGGCCCTCCCCTCGAGGTTCGCTGGCGCCATTTTCTCTATCTTCCCGTGCGCGCGTGGTGTGGCTCGTCTCCTCCCTCGGTCATGTAAGTGCCCTCCGGGGCGGTATGGTTTCTAGGTTTTTTCAAACAGAGCATGGCACTGACTCCTCTCCCCTTGTCCCATTGTGTCTTTCAGAAGCCAAGACTTCGTTACCGGCCCCGGCCTAACTTATATTACACGGGTCCTCTTTACAAATCTCCTACATTTCTAGCGGGTTGCGGCATCCAGGGTGATTTTTATGCGTTATACTGCATAAAAATCACCATATGGAGGCATTTCACAATTATGGAACCGGGGTCCCTCTGGGACGTGACCGGCTGTGTGCAGTGTGTGGCCAGCCCCTGGCTGAGGCCGACAGGGCACAGGTCTGCGGACAGTGTGCAGCACAGGCATTGCTAACAGAGGATCCTCCCTTCCTCACCCCCGTCTCCCCGCTCCCAAACATCGCTCATGATGAGTCCCACTCCAGCGGGGATGACCTGCAAGAGGTGCCACGAGCGTTGCCCACGGCGGAGCCGGTGCTCTCTGGATTGGCGGAGCGTATGGGCCCTGGTAAAAAGCGGTCCCTGACGCCCCCAGGCTCTCCGGTTCCTAACGATACCGATGATTCTGCTGATATGCAGGACCCTGACCCTTCTGAGGAAGGTGAGCTATTCTCAGACTTGGGCTCCTCCCATGGGATGCCCGCGGCCCGTGAGGAATCCGAGCCTGGCTCCTGGGGTCTGTGTGACATGGATGAAATCCTGATCAAGATTTTTGAGGTCTTGTCAATCTCTCCCCCAGGGGAGATCCCCAAGCCTAAAAGGGAAAGCTTCCATACAGCGCCGCCGCGCTTGGAGTTCCTAGAACAGGAACTTTTCCAGAACATTATATCCCAGGAATGGGAATTGCCTGGTAAGCTCAAAGGGATTCCAGGGGTCTGGGAATGGAAGTACCCCTTTCCCCCTGATGTGGTCAATTTATGGTCAGCTCCCCTGGTGGTGGACGCGCCGGTTATAGGGGTCACGAACCCCCCTTTTATGACTGCTCCCTTTTATCGTACCCTTCGGGATGCTGAGGACCGGCGCATTGACAGACTGGCCTCACACGCCTTCTCGTGTGCTTGGACGGCCTTGCGCCCGGTTTGTGCCGCGGCCATCACTGCGGTGGCAGCCAGGACTCTTGTCAGAAAGATACTGGATCACCGCCCTGAGGATCTTCCTTGGGGGGTGTTTAGTGCCCTATCAGACTGCGAAGCCTTTGTGAAGTTTATTCTATCAGCACTGGATGACACCATTAAGATGTGTGCTAGGAGCTCAGCACTTGAGGTAACCATTTGCCGCCTGGTCTGACTGCGACAGTGGGGCGCCGATGGAGCTACAAAAAAGGCTCTCACTTGCCTTCCATTCAGAGGGCGGAGGTTATTCGGGGCCTGCTTGGACCTTTTTGGCAAAAAGGCTATAGCACCCCTCCGCAGAAGGCCGCTCCGGCCTCCACGAGGCAGGGTCACCCCTCCACCTCCCTACGTTACTGTTAAACGTGAATCTGAGGTGTGTTTCCAGTTGTTCGGCGTGGATTTCCAGCATGGCGCGGGCAGACAGCGCCCTGGGCCTTCTGGCAGGACCAAGTCCAAATCTGCCAAAACCTCGCAAGCATGAAGGGGCGCCCTCGCCCGTTTGGGCGAGGGGGCGACTGCACAGCTGTCTCACATCCAGGAATATGCCTTCGCCTTCTGGTGGTTCCGGGATGTAACCCACCTGGGCTCAGGATGGGTTCTCGCTGGCGGTCCCCCCTCAGTTTCCTGTCAGGGTGTTTTTAGCCCCTGCTCTCCGTTCTGAACCTGGCGCAGGCCGGACTGGGCCTGCAGTGTTGGGCGCGCCTTGTCAATTACCTTAACGGTATGTGGCCATGGCCCCTATACATTTTTACGAGGTAGTAATAACCATCCATTTGGGCTACGGATAAGAAATGTGGACAGCACCAGTGAATATTTCTATAGGTGCACTACTCTGTGGGTTAATACCCAAAAAACCAAATGTATTAGTTTGGGGTAACCTCTACACCCCCTGCCAAAAAGCCCAACAGAGACTCACTATTGCACTCAAACAATCAATTTATAAATCCATTTTATTGTAGCATATTGTTTAAAACCAATTTAAAAACAATTTTACTGAACCATATGCATGGTAAGCCACCAGGGGGCGCACTCCCTCATCAACAATACAATCTCATATACATATAAGTAATTTCAAAGTGATTCTGTGCTAATCTATCAATAAATTCATATATATACAACTATACTAAAACTTAATATACAATTCACAATTAATATCCTCACCCTAATAAAGTGCCAGTGCTTCCATCACAAATAGAACCTTGTGCAAAATATTTAAGCCCATTCACAGAGAGCAAGGGCACACAAACAACACACAACAAACAAGTGCTTACTGTTAGTATGGTGACACGAAGGCCCCCCTCAGGCGCAGACCAACGCGTTTCGAGCCCCCTATGGGCTCTTGCTCACGGTCAGTATGTGTGTGGGGGCAGAGGGCCACAGCCCTCCTTAAATACATACCCTCCCGACCACTCCCACGCCTGGCCCCAGCTGAATGTGGTGATTGCATACTCCGGCCAGAAGTACGCAAATCACCACAACTGCGCATGCGCACCTGCGCTCCAAGCTGGAACGCACAGCTCACACTGGTACTGGCCCCATCCCCCACGCTGATAGGTGGGAGGTGGATGGTAATGGGCCAGATACAGCCAGGCGGGGGAGCCATCGTTCAGGAACACATTTAACCCCTTCCTCACTTATCTTTATACATTTCCTGCTACTTGCTTAATCCAAAGTCTTGTTTACACATAATCTATATTTATACTTAACGGCATCTAATATATACATCGCATTTTATGGGTAAATATACTTTACAACTACCGGTCACAGTACAGCTGGATTTCCTCTGCATCCATTTATACAATTTCAATAACAGGAGGAGAGAGGGACAAAGATCCAGAGAAAGTTTTTTGAATCCACAGCATTTTTATCAGTTGGCTTCTTTCTCAATAAAGTTCTAATATTAAACATCTATATATATGTTTGTGCATCTCCAAACACAGGGGGGAGAGAGGGATAAAGTTCCCAGGTGAACCACCTCAGTCAGTCCAAGATATGCAGGCACAATTGCCATCTAATGGCAACTATCCCTCACATTATTGATGTCTATTTATAGATTTTATAAGCCCCCTGAAGCGACAGGGGGAGAGCGGGATAAAGATCCGAAGTACAGATACTCAAAAACAACAGAGGCAGATGCTAGCTATTAATGTCTATATTGCACTATATTTGGCCTCTATATACAAGAGTACAACTCTCAAGGAAAGGGGAAGGGGGAAAAGGACGGGGGGGGGAAAGGGAAAAGGAAGCCCAGTCCTAAAGTAAATATATTCAGCTATGCATCCCAGTTGCCAATCAGTGTGGCAAAGGGGGTCTGGAAGATGTTATTGACTATTTGTCATTCAAATTCCTCATGTTCCACAGAGATTTACTCAGGAAAGGGGGAGGAGGGGTTTGACTACAGAATATAAGGTTCAAACATCAACATTGATGTAAGTCCTTTGTTTTGCTACGGGTGAAGCTTTAAAGTGGACCAACACCCAGGGGGGATCGGCCCGGGAATCTATAAGATTCCGGGACCGATCAGATCCCTCCCAGGGGGCATCCGAAATCGGGATGTCCCGCAGGGAGGAACCCCCCAGGAGGCCCACAATCCTCACCTTACCGGCGATCCAACGGCGCATGCGCGAGACGTGGCCGCGTCTCTCGCTTCCCTCTAGCAGGGCGCGCTCCCGCGCCGGCTGTTTTGTGAATGGCCGGCGCAGGCGTGCTCCCTGTTAGAGGGAAGCGAGAGACGCAGCCAATGACAGCGCTCTGGTATGCGCGTCCAAGCGGCTTTGGACGCGCATACCAGAGCGGCTCTGAGCGCTGTCATTGGCCGGACGAGGTCACGTGGGAGCGGGGAGAGGTGAGTTTTTGCGGCGATCGGGGGGGTTTCACACAGCGGGGCACCCCCGATCGGGGTGCCCCACCTAAGTGGACCAACACCCAGGATAGTCAAAATCCTGGGTGTTGGTCCACTTTAAGGAAGGCCGGGGGCCCAGTCCTCTATATAAGGTGGCAATGCATCAATAACATTAGCATATATTTACAGTAATTACTCCATGTGATTAATTACATCCAATCAAAGATAGAGATCCACAGTGCACTTTGTTCTCCGTGTGTGTAGATTCTTTTCTGCTTCAATCTCCAATTTGCTCCTTGCCACCAACACATCTTAAAGGAAGCCCGGCTTCTTCCTCTTGCCAGTATCATATAATACCCTTGATAATAGACTTCCCCATCATCTCCCGGGCATCCCAACAAGAAGAGTCGCCAGTTGCTACTACACCAATAAAAAAGGAAAGGTGACACATTATATATCTACACACCTAATAAGTGTACATAAACCGTGAAACACCCCCCATCCCCACTGCACACTCCCTACCCACCCCCCCAAACACCCCCCACCCCCACACTCCAATACAATGCTATTATGTGATTCTTAAACAGGGACAATCTATGTCCAAATTTGGACCAGTTGAAATCCCCAAAACTATACATAAAACTAAAAATAGTGATCAACAAAGTAAAATATATTACTATCATCCCACTTAGTGACTAACTAAACAATATGTATGATATCATACTAATGTGTGTTACCCTAAATATGGTGTGAAGGCTACATCTTCGTTTAGGCCCCATGGGGCTTGGGTATCTAAATCATAGATCCAGCGTAGGTTGGTCTGCGCCTGAGGGGGGTCTTCCTGTCACCATACTAACAGTAAGCACTTGTTTGTTGTGTGTTGTTGCTTACCATGCCTATGGTTCAGTAAAATTGTTTTTAAATTGGTTTTAAACAATATGCTACAATAAAATGGATTTATAAATTGATTGTTTGAGTGCAATAGTGAGTCTCTGTTGGCCTTTTTGGCAGGGGGTGTAGAGGTTACCCCAAACTAATACATTTTTACGAGGTAGTCTGGACCCCATGGGCCTATGGCAGGCCTAGCTATACTACCTTTGCAAGCAATCCATATATGACATATCTGTCTTAGGTCACGGTCCTCTGCGCGGGGGGGGTTTCGGCCTCTTGCGAAGCTCTAGCCCTTCTCAGCTTCTCTGGGGTCTGCTCACCCCAAAGATTATTCTAGTCAGTGTTACAGGATCAACCCTGCAGCTTAAGGCACTGTAGGGGCCTCCCTTCGTGCCCAGGCTACTAGCCTGGCGGGTCTGGGGACACGCCTGAGGTGGGCTTCGGTTTTGGGACCTACCGGGTCGTCTTCCTTACTCCCCAGCCTCTGCATCAGACGAAGTGGGTCGGTTGGCCGACAGTGTCCCCTGGAAGCTACTGGATCGTTGCTTAAACACCTCATCCCCTCACGGTCACTTATCCACTATTCCCGGTCCCGGGAAATCGGTTCAGGCTTGCTGCCTTCTTCTCTGGCATTAGGGGCCCCTGGTTACTGGGGCTCTGCCCCCCTTTACTTGCGCCTTGCCTTCACCAAGCCGGATGGCAACTGGTGGGCCTGTCGGTGGCACATCAAGATGATGTCATTTATGTACCGAGCCCTCTGGCTCTTCGGCGCAGTAGGTTACTAAACCTTCATATGTCCCAGCACCCCGGTGCTTGGTCTGTGCTCAGGCCTTCTTGGTAAGGTGGTTCCTCTGGAACTTCCCATATGCAAGGGCCCTGTCAGGGGGGCACCTCCCTTCCTTACTAGCATCTCCTAGAGTATGGTCCCCCTGGGTACCAAGTCTCACAGGTTTGGAAAGGGAGAGGTAAATCTCTCCCACGACCCACGGGGTTCTAGGTTGGGCCCTTAGAGGGTCCATCTTATCTGCTGGGCTTGCTGAAACGGTGGCCCCCTTTGAATCTATATGGCGGGCTTCCCCCTCCCTCAGGTCCGGTCGGTTCATGAGGGATTCCTGGCCCGTTGAAAGACGATGGCATGTTTTTAAATGCTGGTTTAAAGTTTGTGACAGGTTGCTACCTCTGGAGGGTCCCTGTCCTTGGCATGGGTGGGGTTCCCCCCCCCCCTGCTTCTCAGCGGTATTCGCTTCTATGGATGCCCTTAGCGGCAGGTTATGCCATCCCGGGTTGCCCAGGGAGCCTAGCGTGGCTCTGAGGGGTCTCCCTTCTGACACAGGGCCTCTGCCCTTGCCCCTACTGTCCCAGCATATTCTGAATCCTGTCGGTGGGCCTGAGTATTTAGGCTTAGCCTTGTTATTTCATATGCCTTCTTTTCATCATCCTACCTTTGGGTTCTGCGCACGGCTGGCCGGATAATGAGCCCCATGGGATCTATGGCCTAGGCGGCCTTGGGAGTAATGACTCGCAGACGCCTCTGCTGAGGGCTGCGGAATTGTGACATCCCTGTTGGGGTGCGGTCCTGCCCTTATCAGGTCTCTCCCTGTTTCAGATCAAAGGCCCCTGTCTGGGGACTGATTGCTAACCGCCCCTTGGGGGCGGGCCTCATCTTCTGGGTGACTTAGTATGAGTGGAGGTTTGGGAGCTAGCTCCCCAGCCTTCCTTTACTCCACCTATAATGGCTTGGTGGTATCCCATATTGACTGGCATGGGCCTTAGTCTCTTCCCTGTGAGACGTTATCGGTTCTCAAAGCCTTAAAGCCCAAGGCCTTAAAGTCCCCATCTGGGGACTCTGATGGTGTAGGCCTGTCTGGGCCTTCCTGCAGGAGTCTGGTTCTGTCACCCTTGTAGAGTTTTCTCTTTGGGTTTGCTTAACTGCACCTCCCCAGTAGTTCCATAAGTCCCTGTGGGGATCAATCCTTTCATCCTGTTACCCTGCGGACTTCCTGGGGATTCTGCCTGGATACGGTATCAGCTGCCCTGTAGGCCAGGCCGCTCTTCTGGGGCCTCCTGACTCCGTCAGGCTTGGGCCTGAGACGATGGTTCTGGCTTATTATTTCCTGACGCTATGTATACACATATATACATGTACACCTATATACGGCTACAGGTACCCCATGCCTGGGGGTGTTCCCTTTACCCTGGGCTTCTGGTCCAGGTGGTCTGTTGGACCCTTGGTTCAGACCCTTAGTATAGCCATGGGCTGGTTGCTAATAATACTAAATGTGAGGGCCTACATCCCTCTACAGGTTTTGCACTTCTCCCCATGCCGGCCTCCTTGGCCTTTAGGGGGACTGCTGTTCTTGGAGTCTACGGGCGCCTCCCTAGGTAGGCGCCTGATATCTGTTCCACCGCCATTGCGCCTTGGATCAATCCTTCTGGATGCTCTTTGATTCTGGGGAAGCCTTGGCTTCCTGATAATTAAGAGTCTGTACTCCCGCCTTGGTCGGGTGCCCTGTTTTTTGTTCCCCTTGGGGGTGTTACAAGAGCTGCCACATGGCCTCCTTGCCTGTGAGCTGGTTGGGTCACTACACTGACCTATGTTCCTTCAGGGGAGCGTCTCTTCCCCGTTACTGTTTACTCTGTTATCATGGGTGCTTGGGTGTCACTTACCCTTCAGCACCAGGGTTCTTTTCTCTGTTAGTTCAAATACTTGACTTATGGCCTGTCTCTGTTCATACCTTCTTGGTTCTGTTATGAGACTGACGTTGGAGCCTCTGCTCTTGTCTTACCTGTTGCAAGTTTTGCAGGTGACAGCGCCTTTACTGTCCGCTGTGCCTTGTTTTTTCTGGGGATCCCACGTTGCTTATGGACACTGCTATTGGATGTCCCACATGTTATGACTATTCGGGAGCAGGACGTGCTGTATGCTTAGAATAATACAACTCTGTGAAGTACTCACCTGTAGAGTTGATATTATACGCATACAGCATGTCCTGCTCCACCCCACCCTGGTTTCACTAATTCTGGATCCCCTGTATGGTGATTATCATCATTAAGATATTGCTACCAGTTATTCTGGGTGGTTGGTTCCTCCTGGCTTCTCTTCTCACTGCTTTTCAATGCTGGGGATTTGTGGGAGGTCCCGCGGTATATGTAGGGCCGGGAGGAGCTTGTTTTCTACATGTCTGCAGTGCACGGCGCCGGAGGCAGAGGACTACCCACATGTTATGACTATTCGGGAGCAGGACGTGCTGTATGCGTATAATATCAACTCTACAGGTGAGTACTTCACAGAGTTGTATTTTTCCAGGGCACCAGCGGTTCCTCAGGTTTGCAGTAGAGGAACGACACTACCATTTGTGGCACTCCCCTTCGAGCCCACCTTGCCCACAGGGGTTACTCAAGGTGTTGGCAAGCGTGATGGCCTTCTCAGAGCCCGTAGTTATTCGCATTCTTCTCATTAAGTCTCCTTCACTCCAACTGGCGGAGCTGGACACCTGGACGGTGGTGGCGACACTGGAGTGGTTTGGGTGGGTGATCAATTACCACAAGTTCTCTCTCTCTCCCCATCCCGGGTGATCGCCTTCCTGGGTATGACTCTGGATACCACTCAGGCCAGGGTTTTCCTCCCTCAGCAGAAAGTGGTCGCCTTTCAAGCGCCGATTCATGTTTTACTGTCCAATCTTCATCCATCCTTCCGGTAAGGGATGCAGCTGGTGGGACATATGGTGGCCTGCTTCTAGGCAGTGCCCAATGCTCAATTTCACATGTGGTTTTCTTCAGATCCATCTTCTTTCAGCCTGGGAAAGGAATTGTCCCCTGTCTCTGGTTCAGGCCTTTGCTTTAAATAGGTATCCTCTGGTCCCGCGGTCCCCTCTCAAGTGGCTGGACTTGAGAATCTTCTGGGGGCAGATCATTCCTGACACAGTACTGGGAGACGGTCACTACGGTTGCCAGACTGTCAGGCTGGGAGGGCTACTGGGTGAGCCCTCCAAAATTCTAGGGGCTGTGGGGCCCTCAGGAGGCACACGCCCCTATTAATGTTCTGGAGTTGAGGGCGGTTCGGTTGGCGCTGGCGCAGATGACGCCTCACCTCCAGGGCCTACTGGTTCAGGTACGTTCCGACTACTGGGCTGCGGTCACTTGCATCAATTATCAGGGAGGGACTCAGAGCAAGAGTGTCCTCCAGGAGGTGTCGTTGGTCCTATCCTGGGTCTAGGACAATTTTCCGTGCATCCCTGAGCGGGGGAGGGGCTTCTCGCTGGGGAGAATGGTCCCTTAACAGCGAGGTCTTCCTATCTCTCTGTCACATGTGAGGGATGCCGGTTGTTGATCTGTTTGTTTCTCGTCACAATCGCAAGCTTCCTGCATTTGTATCACTGTCCCAGGATCTTCTGGCTCTGGCGGTGGATGCCATGTCTCTATCCTGTCCGGGGTTCGGTCTCCTGTACCTTTTTTACCTCTGTTCCCCTTCTGGACTAAGTCTTACGTAAACTGATTCAAGAAGGATTGCCAGTTGTTCTGGTGGCCCCCAGGTGGCCAAGACAGGTCTGGTTCGCAGACGTCGTGCAGCTGACGGTCGATCAGTACCCTCTGCTGGCTTTGACGGCATGGCTGCTGTTGCCTCCATCCTAGAGGAGAGGGTATGTCTGATGCTGTTGTTCAGACTCTGGTCAGAGCTAGGAAGAAATTTTCTCCTAGCAGCTTCTACAGGACCTGGTGGACCTACATTGTCTGGTGTGAGGCTGGTGCCTTCCCCTGTCGGGGGTTCCTCTTTCCTTGGATACTGGAGTTCCTTCAACATGGTCCTGATTTGGATTTTTCAGCTTGGCGCTCTGAAGAGGCATGTTTCCGCCTTGGCTGTTCTCTTCCAGAGGTCCTTGCTCTTCATCCTTGTTTCCGGTTTGGATTTGAGTTTGGTATTGTCTGCCCTTCGGGGTCCTCCTTAGAATCTGTGCATGAAGCTGCACTGTTTATTCTCACCTTGAACGTTGCCTCCTTGGTGGCTATTTCTTCTGTCTGACGTGTTTCTGAGTTGGTGGCTCTGTCCATTCAGGCCCCCTACTTTGAGAGACACTAGGACAGGGTGGTTTTGAACCGGACTTCTTGCATAGGGTTGTCTCTGCCTTTCACTTTATTCAGGACATTGTGCTTCCTTCCTTATGTCCTAATCCTGGTAATGACAAGGACGGGGCCTTGCTTCTCTGAATGTTGTCAGAAACTTGAAATACTACCTGGTGGCCTCAGTGCCTTTTCAGGAAGACCGACGCCTTGTTTGGGGTACCCTTTGGTCCAAAGAAGGGTTTGGCGCCGGTCAGGTCTACCATTAGCATATGGATTCTTCAGGCCATTGTTAGGGCCTATTCTGTTAGGGGAAAGGTTCCCCCTTTTTCCGAGTTACTGTTCATTTTACTTGTGCTGTTGGGGCCTTTAGGCCTTTTCAGCACCAGGCTTTGGTTGAACGAGTTTGTAAGACTGCTACTTGGTCTTCTGTTCATACCTTTTCCAAGGTTGATGTTCGGGCCTCAGCGGATGCTGTTTTGGCCGCAAAGGTCTACAAGTTGCAGTATTTTGAACTGCGCATTGTGGCCTTGCTTTGGGATCCCCACCCGTTGTTAGACACTGCTACTGGATGTCCCAGACGTAATTAATTATTCTGGAGCAGGATGTGATGCATACTTAGAATAATACCATTCTGTGAATACTCACCTGTAGAATGGATATTATCAGTAAGCATCACACCCTGCTCCATCCCTCCCTGAGTTGTATTCTGGATCCTCTATATGGTGAATTTTTCCTTGTTAATGTTGTTAATTTGTTATTGGCTTCTCCTGGTTCCCTTACTGCTTACATATGCTGGGGAATGAGTGGGAGGTCCCGGTTATATATGGGCCGGGAGGGGCCTCTTTTTTGCCATCTCTGCAGTAAAGCGCCCTCTTGTGGACTATAACCCAGACGTAATGAATTATTCTGGAGCAGGGTGTGATGCATACTGATAATATCTATTCTACAGGTGAGTATTCACAGAATGGTATTTTTACAGCCATTTTTGGGTACTCAGAACCAAACTTTTGCGTCACATTTAGGCCAAACTTACCAAACCTGAACTTCTACAGGTTCACTCATTACTAGTAGTCTCAAATAACAACAAAAAAACTGAGCTTTTCTGCAGTATATTGGAAGGTTTTATTGTCACTTAGAGAACTGATGTCCGTTACATTCAAGGATACCACCTGGAATCTAAAAAGAATGGTGGAAGAAGATTTTCCAGTATTTTTTTCTTCTTGAGGTCCACCTGAGTCCACCTCACTTAATCTTCAGGGAAGCAGAAAATATAGGGGGACCAATGTAACCTCTTTTGTTCAAACAGATGCAAGGGAAAAAACGATTTGTTATTTGGGTAGCGCTCTTGATCAAAAAGAAATGCTGCAACTTGTTTTGAGAGGCTTGCTGAAAGGGAAAAATATATGGCAGAGGTTATTGTGTAAGGAAGATGAGCCAGGTGGAAAAAATCTTCTTATTGTCGTTTTAAGAGTGTGTTCTAGAGGTTTTTTGTACCACTGACACTTTTTCTTGTACCGTGGTAGTTGGTTACCCTCTAGTAAGTTTGATCTTGACTGTTCAGGTGGCCAATAATATGCACTTTTCTCAGCCTTCTAAGTTATAAGGTAATGTGATGAGATAAATAAATAGAGAATTTAAAAACAAACGATACCTGAAGAAAGGAATGTTCATTTCATATAAAGCAAAAGGCACCTACGGCCGCAGCCCAGAGGTTGAGAAACCTTCCCTGGGCCCCTGGTGATCAACCGCTCCTGTAAATTTTAACACGTTTTCAACCTGCTTTAAAAGGCATTGTTTAAACAAAACAACTCTGGGTTTGTAGCCATTTGGTTTTGGGTGAGCTTTCAGAAAGAGAGGAAGTTTATACTAACTATAAAGCAATAGAGAGGGTCTTTGTAAGGCTTCATCCAGGTCCCTCGCTGCACCTTGTGCAGCACCGTGCTCTCGTTGAGCTTCTCTTCCTGTCTCCCTCTGACGTGGTGATGCCCCCGCCATCAGTCATGATGAGCTGCCACACCCTTCTCCATTGCAGTGAATAGAGGAGGTGTGGCAGCTCACCGTGACTGATGGCGTGGGCTTTGCCACATCGGAGAAGCAAGGGATCTGGATGAAGCTTTTCAGGTAAGTTCTGCAGCCCTGGACTAGGAGCGACGGTCTGTGAGCGAGAAAAGATGAGTATAGCTTTTTTTAATGTTTTGACTGAAAATTGACTTTAATGAAAATAAGCACTCACTAGCAATAAGCACCTCACTAGAGCAGTTGGCAAACGATATTTGTCCTTTAAGATTGGATCACCTAAAAGCTGCACAACCATATTATCATTGTGCTGATTCTTTATCTATATATCCTGATTTGAGAAATATGCATGGACCACTGACTATCATCTAGGGAATGATCCATCTCCAAAATACATTTTTAGCCTAAATAATATTTATTCCATAACTAATCTAACAAGGGAGTTTACAAAAATGAGTGAGATGGGATGGGACAGAGCTGGAAAAGAGAGAGATGAGATGGGACAGAGCTGGGAAAAGAGAGATTTGGGATGGGGTAGAGCAGGAAAAGAGAGAGATGGGATGGGACAGGACAGGAAAAAAAAGATGGGATGGGACAAAGCTGGAAAAGAGAGAGATGGGATGGGACAGGGCAGGAAAAGAGAGATGGGATGGAACAGAGCTGGGAAAGAAGAGGTATGGGATGGGACAGAGCTAGGAAAAGAGAGAATGGGATGGGGCAGAGATGGGAAAAGAGAGAGAGATGGGATGGGACAGAGCTGGGAAAAGAGAGAGATGGGATGGGACAGAGCTGGGAAAAGAGAGAGAGGCAATCGGACAGAGCTGGGAAAGAGAGAGATGGGATGGGACAGAGCTGGAAAAGAGAGAGATGAGATGGGACAGAGCTAGGAGAAGAGAGAGATGGGATGGGACTGAGCTGGGAAAAGAGAGAGATGCGAGGGGACAGAGCTGGGAAAAGAGAGAGAGGCAATCGGACAGAGCTGGAAAAGAGAGAGATGGGATGGGACAGAGCTGGAAAAGAGAGAGATGGGATGGGACTGGGTTGGGAAAAGAGAGAGATGAGATTGGACTGAGCTGGGAAAAGAGAGAGATGGTATGGGACTGAGCTGGGAAAAGAGAGAGATGAGATGGGACTGAGCTGGGAAAAGAGAGAGATGAGATGGGACTGAGCTGGGAAAAGAGAGAGATGCGAGGGGACAGAGCTAGGAAAAGAGAGAGAGAGGCAATCGGACAGAGCTGGGAAAAGAGAGAGATGGGATGGGACAGAGCTGGGAAAAGAGAGAGATGGGATGGGACTGGGCTGGGAAAAGAGAGAGATGAGATTGGACTGAGCTGGGAAAAGAGAGAGATGAGATGGGACTGAGCTGGGAAAAGAGAAAGATGAGATGGGACTGAGCTGGGAAAAGAGAGAGATGCGAGGGGACAGAGCTAGGAAAAGAGAGAGAGGCAATCGGACAGAGCTGGGAAAAGAGAGAGATGGGATGGGACAGAGCTGGGAAAAGAGAGAGATGGGATGGGACTGGGCTGGGAAAAGAGAGAGATGAGATTGGACTGAGCTGGGAAAAGAGAGAGATGAGATGGGACTGAGCTGGGAAAAGAGAGAGATGAGATGGGACTGAGCTGGGAAAAGAGAAAGATGAGATGGGACAGAGCTGGGAAAAGAGAGAGATGGGATGGGACATAGCAGAAAAGAGAGAGATTGGATGGGACAGAGCTGGGAAAAGAGAGAGATGGAATGGCACAGAGCTGGAAAAGAGAGAGATGGGATGGGGCAGAGCTGGGAAAAGAGAGAGATTGAATGGGAGAGAGCAGGAAAAGAGAGAGATGGGATGGGACAGAGTTGGGAAAAGAGAGATGGGATGGGACAGAGCTAGGAAAAAAGAGAGAGAGAGATGGGGTGGGACAGAGCTTGAAACGAGAGAGATGGGATGGGACAGAGCTGGAAAAGAGAGAGATGGGATGGGACAGCGCTGGAAAAGAGAGAAATGAGATGTGACAGAGCTAGGAAAAGAGAGAGATGGGATGGGACAGCGCTGGAAAAGAGAGAGATGGGATGGGGCAGAGCTGGAAAAGAGAGAATTGGGATGGGACAGAGCAGGAAAAGAGAGAGATGGGATGGGACAGCGCTGGAAAAGAGAGAGATGGGATGGGACAGAGCAGGAAAAGATAGAGATGGGGTGGGACAGAGCTGGAAAAGAGAGAGATGGGATGGGACAGAGCTGGAAAAGAGAGAGATGGGATGGGACAGAGCTGGAAAAGAGAAAGATGGGGTGGGACAGAGCTGGAAAAGAGAAAGATGGGATGGGACATAGCTGGGAAAGGAGAGAGATGGGATGGGACAGAGCTGGGAAAGAGAGAGATGGGATGGGACAGAGATGGGAAAATAGAGAGATGGGATGGGACAGAGCTGGGGAAAGAGAGAGATGGGATTGGACAGAGATGGGAAAAGAGAGAGATAGGATGGGACAGAGCAGGAAATGAGAGAGATGGGATGGGATAGAGCAGGAAAAGAGGGAGATTGGATGGGACAGAGCAGAAAAAGAGAGAGATGGGATTGGACAGAGATGTGAAAAGAGAGAGATAGGATGGGACAGAGCTGGGATTGGACAGAGATGGGAAAAGAGAGAGATGGGATAGGACAGAGATGGGAAAAGAGAGAGATGAGATGAGACAGAGCAGGAAAAGAGAGAGATGGGATGGGACAGAGCAGGAAAAGAGAGAGATGGGATTGGACAGAGCAGGGAAATAGAGAGATGGGATTGGACAGAGATGGGAAAAGAGAGAGATAGGATGGGACAGAGCTGGGAAAAGAGAGATAGGATGGGACAGAGCTGGGAAAAGAGAGAGATGGGATGGCAAAGAGCTGGAAAAGAGAGAGATGGGATGGGGCAGAGCTGGGAAAAGAGAGATGGGATGGGACAGAACTGGGAAAAGAGAGAGATGGGATGGGACAGAGCTGGAAAAGAGAGAGATGGGATGGGACAGAGCTGGGAAAAGAGAGATGGGATGGGACAGAACTGGGAAAAGAGAGAGATGAGATTGGACTGAGCTGGGAAAAGAGAGAGATGAGATGGGACTGAGCTAGGAAAAAAGAAAGATGAGATGGGACTGAGCTGGGAAAAGAGAGAGATAGGATGGGACAGAGCAGGGAAATAGAGAGATGGGATTGGACAGAGATGGGAAAAGAGAGAGATAGGATGGGACAGAGCTGGGAAAAGAGAGATAGGATGGGACAGAGCTGGGAAAAGAGAGAGATGGGATGGCAAAGAGCTGGAAAAGAGAGAGATGGGATGGGGCAGAGCTGGGAAAAGAGAGATGGGATGGGACAGAACTGGGAAAAGAGAGAGATGGGATGGGACAGAGCTGGAAAAGAGAGAGATGGGATGGGACAGAGCTGGGAAAAGAGAGATGGGATGGGACAGAACTGGGAAAAGAAAGAGATGAGATTGGACTGAGCTGGGAAAAGAGAGAGATGAGATGGGACTGAGCTAGGAAAAAAGAAAGATGAGATGGGACTGAGCTGGGAAAAGAGAGAGATGCGAGGGGACAGAGCTGGGAAAAGAGAGAGATGGGATGGGACATAGCAGAAAAGAGAGAGATTGGATGGGACAGAGCTGGGAAAAGAGAGAGATGGGATGGCAAAGAGCTGGAAAAGAGAGAGATGGGATGGGGCAGAGCTGGGAAAAGAGAGATGGGATGGGACAGAACTGGGAAAAGAGAGAGATGAGATGGGACTGAGCGGGGAAAAGAGAGAGATGGGATGGGACAGAGCAGGAAAAGAGAGAGATGGGATGGGACAGAGCTGGGAAAAGAGAGAGATGGGATGAGACAGAGCAGGAAAAGAGAGAGATGGGGTGGGACTGAGCTGGGAAAAGACAGAGATGAGATGGGACTGAGCTGGGAAAAGAGAAAGATGAGATGGGACTGAGCTGGGAAAAGAGAGAGATGAGATGGGACTGAGCTGGGAAAAGAGAGAGATGAGATGGGACTGAGCTGGGAAAAGAGAGAAATGAGATGGGACAGGGCTGGAAGAGAGAGAGATGGGATGAAACATAGCAGAAAAGAGAGAGATTGGATGGGACATAGCAGAAAAGAGAGAGATTGGATGGGACAGAGCTGGGAAAAGAGAGAGATGGGATGGGACAGAGCTAGGAAAAGAGAGAGATGGGATGGGACAGAGCTAGGAAAAGAGAGAGATGGGATGGTACTGAGCTGGGAAAAGAGAGAGATGCGAGGGGACAGAGCTGGGAAAAGAGAGAGAGGCAATCGGACAGAGCTGGGAAAGAGAGAGATGGGATGGGACAGAGCTGGAAAAGAGAGAGATGAGATGGGACAGAGCTAGGAAAAGAGAGAGATGCGAGGGGACAGAGCTGGGAAAAGAGAGAGAGGCAATCCGACAGAGCTGGAAAAGAGAGAGATGGGATGGGACTGGGTTGGGAAAAGAGAGAGATGAGATGGGACTGAGCTGGGAAAAGAGAGAGATGAGATGGGACTGAGCTGGGAAAAGAGAAAGATGAGATGGGACAGAGCTGGGAAAAGAGAGAGATGGGATGGGACATAGCAGAAAAGAGAGAGATTGGATGGGACAGAGCTGGGAAAAGAGAGAGATGGAATGGCACAGAGCTGGAAAAGAGAGAGATGGGATGGGGCAGAGCTGGGAAAAGAGAGAGATTGAATGGGAGAGAGCAGGAAAAGAGAGAGATGGGATGGGACAGAGTTGGGAAAAGAGAGATGGGATGGGACAGAGCTAGGAAAAAAGAGAGAGAGAGATGGGGTGGGACAGAGCTTGAAACGAGAGAGATGGGATGGGACAGAGCTGGAAAAGAGAGAGATGGGATGGGACAGCGCTGGAAAAGAGAGAAATGAGATGTGACAGAGCTAGGAAAAGAGAGAGATGGGATGGGACAGCGCTTGAAAAGAGAGAGATGGGATGGGGCAGAGCTGGAAAAGAGAGAATTGGGATGGGACAGAGCAGGAAAAGAGAGAGATGGGATGGGACAGCGCTGGAAAAGAGAGAGATGGGATGGGACAGAGCAGGAAAAGATAGAGATGGGGTGGGACAGAGCTGGAAAAGAGAGAGATGGGATGGGACAGAGCTGGAAAAGAGAGAGATGGGATGGGACAGAGCTGGAAAAGAGAAAGATGGGGTGGGACAGAGCTGGAAAAGAGAAAGATGGGATGGGACATAGCTGGGAAAGGAGAGAGATGGGATGGGACAGAGCTGGGAAAGAGAGAGATGGGATGGGACAGAGATGGGAAAATAGAGAGATGGGATGGGACAGAGCTGGGGAAAGAGAGAGATGGGATTGGACAGAGATTGGAAAAGAGAGAGATAGGATGGGACAGAGCAGGAAAAGAGAGAGATGGGATGGGATAGAGCAGGAAAAGAGGGAGATTGGATGGGACAGAGCAGAAAAAGAGAGAGATGGGATTGGACAGAGATGTGAAAAGAGAGAGATAGGATGGGACAGAGCTGGGATTGGACAGAGATGGGAAAAGAGAGAGATGGGATAGGACAGAGATGGGAAAAGAGAGAGATGAGATGAGACAGAGCAGGAAAAGAGAGAGATGGGATGGGACAGAGCAGGAAAAGAGAGAGATGGGATTGGACAGAGCAGGGAAATAGAGAGATGGGATTGGACAGAGATGGGAAAAGAGAGAGATAGGATGGGACAGAGCTGGGAAAAGAGAGATAGGATGGGACAGAGCTGGGAAAAGAGAGAGATGGGATGGCAAAGAGCTGGAAAAGAGAGAGATGGGATGGGGCAGAGCTGGGAAAAGAGAGATGGGATGGGACAGAACTGGGAAAAGAGAGAGATGGGATAGAGCTGGAAAAGAGAGAGATGGGATGGGACAGAGCTGGGAAAAGAGAGATGGGATGGGACAGAACTGGGAAAAGAGAGAGATGAGATTGGACTGAGCTGGGAAAAGAGAGAGATGAGATGGGACTGAGCTAGGAAAAAAGAAAGATGAGATGGGACTGAGCTGGGAAAAGAGAGAGATAGGATGGGACAGAGCAGGGAAATAGAGAGTTGGGATTGGACAGAGATGGGAAAAGAGAGAGATAGGATGGGACAGAGCTGGGAAAAGAGAGATAGGATGGGACAGAGCTGGGAAAAGAGAGAGATGGGATGGCAAAGAGCTGGAAAAGAGAGAGATGGGATGGGGCAGAGCTGGGAAAAGAGAGATGGGATGGGACAGAACTGGGAAAAGAGAGAGATGGGATGGGACAGCGCTGGAAAAGAGAGAGATGGGATGGGGCAGAGCTGGAAAAGAGAGAATTGGGATGGGACAGAGCAGGAAAAGAGAGAGATGGGATGGGACAGCGCTGGAAAAGAGAGAGATGGGATGGGACAGAGCAGGAAAAGATAGAGATGGGGTGGGACAGAGCTGGAAAAGAGAGAGATGGGATGGGACAGAGCTGGAAAAGAGAGAGATGGGATGGGACAGAGCTGGAAAAGAGAAAGATGGGGTGGGACAGAGCTGGAAAAGAGAAAGATGGGATGGGACATAGCTGGGAAAGGAGAGAGATGGGATGGGACAGAGCTGGGAAAGAGAGAGATGGGATGGGACAGAGATGGGAAAATAGAGAGATGGGATGGGACAGAGCTGGGGAAAGAGAGAGATGGGATTGGACAGAGATTGGAAAAGAGAGAGATAGGATGGGACAGAGCAGGAAAAGAGAGAGATGGGATGGGATAGAGCAGGAAAAGAGGGAGATTGGATGGGACAGAGCAGAAAAAGAGAGAGATGGGATTGGACAGAGATGTGAAAAGAGAGAGATAGGATGGGACAGAGCTGGGATTGGACAGAGATGGGAAAAGAGAGAGATGGGATAGGACAGAGATGGGAAAAGAGAGAGATGAGATGAGACAGAGCAGGAAAAGAGAGAGATGGGATGGGACAGAGCAGGAAAAGAGAGAGATGGGATTGGACAGAGCAGGGAAATAGAGAGATGGGATTGGACAGAGATGGGAAAAGAGAGAGATAGGATGGGACAGAGCTGGGAAAAGAGAGATAGGATGGGACAGAGCTGGGAAAAGAGAGAGATGGGATGGCAAAGAGCTGGAAAAGAGAGAGATGGGATGGGGCAGAGCTGGGAAAAGAGAGATGGGATGGGACAGAACTGGGAAAAGAGAGAGATGGGATAGAGCTGGAAAAGAGAGAGATGGGATGGGACAGAGCTGGGAAAAGAGAGATGGGATGGGACAGAACTGGGAAAAGAGAGAGATGAGATTGGACTGAGCTGGGAAAAGAGAGAGATGAGATGGGACTGAGCTAGGAAAAAAGAAAGATGAGATGGGACTGAGCTGGGAAAAGAGAGAGATAGGATGGGACAGAGCAGGGAAATAGAGAGTTGGGATTGGACAGAGATGGGAAAAGAGAGAGATAGGATGGGACAGAGCTGGGAAAAGAGAGATAGGATGGGACAGAGCTGGGAAAAGAGAGAGATGGGATGGCAAAGAGCTGGAAAAGAGAGAGATGGGATGGGGCAGAGCTGGGAAAAGAGAGATGGGATGGGACAGAACTGGGAAAAGAGAGAGATGGGATGGGACAGAGCTGGAAAAGAGAGAGATGGGATGGGACAGAGCTGGGAAAAGAGAGATGGGATGGGACAGAACTGGGAAAAGAGAGAGATGGGGTGGGACTGAGCTGGGAAAAGACAGAGATGAGATGGGACTGAGCTGGGAAAAGAGAAAGATGAGATGGGACTGAGCTGGGAAAAGAGAGAGATGAGATGGGACTGAGCTGGGAAAAGAGAGAGATGAGATGGGACTGAGCTGGGAAAAGAGAGAAATGAGATGGGACAGGGCTGGAAGAGAGAGAGATGGGATGAAACATAGCAGAAAAGAGAGAGATTGGATGGGACATAGCAGAAAAGAGAGAGATTGGATGGGACAGAGCTGGGAAAAGAGAGAGATGGGATGGGACAGAGCTAGGAAAAGAGAGAGATGGGATGGGACAGAGCTAGGAAAAGAGAGAGATGGGATGGTACTGAGCTGGGAAAAGAGAGAGATGCGAGGGGACAGAGCTGGGAAAAGAGAGAGAGGCAATTGGACAGAGCTGGGAAAGAGAGAGATGGGATGGGACAGAGCTGGAAAAGAGAGAGATGAGATGGGACAGAGCTAGGAAAAGAGAGAGATGCGAGGGGACAGAGCTGGGAAAAGAGAGAGAGGCAATCCGACAGAGCTGGAAAAGAGAGAGATGGGATGGGACTGGGTTGGGAAAAGAGAGAGATGAGATTGGACTGAGCTGGGAAAAGAGAGCGATGGTATGGGACTGAGCTGGGAAAAGAGAGAGATGAGATTGGACTGAGCTGGGAAAAGAGAGAGATGAGATGGGACTGAGCTGGGAAAAGAGAGAGATGCGAGGGGACAGAGCTAGGAAAAGAGAGAGAGAGGCAATCGGACAGAGCTGGGAAAAGAGAGAGATGGGATGGGACAGAGCTGGGAAAAGAGAGAGATGAGATGGGACTGAGCTGGGAAAAGAGAAAGATGAGATGGGACTGAGCTGGGAAAAGTGAGAGATGCGAGGGGACAGAGCTAGGAAAAGAGAGAGAGGCAATCGGACAGAGCTGGGAAAAGAGAGAGATGGGATGGGACAGAGCTGGGAAAAGAGAGAGATGGGATGGGACTGGGCTGGGAAAAGAGAGAGATGAGACTGGACTGAGTTGGGAAAAGAGAGAGATGAGATGGGACTGAGCTGGGAAAAGAGAGAGATGAGATGGGACTGAGCTGGGAAAAGAGAGAGATGGGATGGGACATAGCAGAAAAGAGAGAGATTGGATGGGACAGAGCTGGGAAACGAGAGAGATGGGATGGCACAGAGCTGGAAAAGAGAGAGATGGGATGGGGCAGAGCTGGGAAAATAGAGAGATTGAATGGGAGAGAGCAGGAAAAGAGAGAGATGGGATGGGACAGAGTTGGGAAAAGAGAGATGGGATGGGACAGAGCTGGGAAAAAAGAGAGAGAGAGATGGGGTGGGACAGAGCTTGAAATGAGAAAGATGGGATGGGACAGAGCTGGAAAAGAGAGAGATGGGATGGGACAGCGCTGGAAAAGAGAGAAATGAGATGTGACAGAGCTAGGAAAAGAGAGAGATGGGATGGGATGGGACAGCGCTGGAAAAGAGAGAGATGGGATGGGACAGAGCAGGAAAAGAGAGAGATGGGATGGGACAGCGCTGGAAAAGAGAGAGATGGGATGGGACAGAGCAGGAAAAGAGAGAGATGGGATGGGACAGAGCTGGGAAAAGATAGAGATGGGGTGGGACAGAGCTGGAAAAGAGAGAGAGATGGGATGGGACAGAGCTGGAAAAGAGAGAGATGGGATGGGACATAGCTGGGAAAGGAGAGAGATGGGGTGGGACAGAGCTGGAAAAGAAAGAGATGGGATGGGACAGAGCTGGAAAAGAGAAAGATGAGATGGGACAGAGCTGGAAAAGAGAAAGATGAGATGGGACAGAGCTGGAAAAGAGAGAGATGGGATGGGACAGAGCTGGAAAAGAGAAAGATGAGATGGGACAGAGCTGGAAAAGAGAAAGATGGGGTGGGACAGAGCTGGAAAAGAGAAAGATGGGATGGGACATAGCTGGGAAAGGAGAGAGATGGGGTGGGACAGAGCTGGAAAAGAAAGAGATGGGATGGGACAGAGCTGGAAAAGAGAAAGATGGGATGGGACATAGCTGGGAAAGGAGAGAGATGGGATGGGACAGAGCTGGGAAAGAGAGAGATGGGATGGGACAGAGATGGGAAAATAGAGAGATGGGATGGGACAGAGCAGGAAAAGAGAGAGTTGGGATGGGATAGAGCAGGAAAAGAGGGAGATTGGATGGGATAGAGCAGGAAAAGAGAGAGATGGGATTGGACAGAGATGGGAAAAGAGAGAGATAGGATGGGACAGAGCAGGAAAAGAGAGAGATGGGATTGGACAGAGATGTGAAAAGAGAGAGATAGGATGGGACAGAGCTGGGAAAAGAGAGAGATGGGATGGAACAGAGCTGGGAAAAGAGAGATAGGATGGGACAGAGCTGGAAAAAGAGAGATGGGATGGGACAGAACTGGGAAAAGAGAGAGATGGGATGGGACAGAGCTGGAAAAGAGAGAGATGGGATGGAACAGAGCTGGGAAAAGAGAGATAGGATGGGACAGAGATGGGATGGGACAGAGCAGGAAAAGAGAGAGATGGGATTGGACAGAGATGGGAAAAGAGAGAGATAGGATGGGACAGAGCAGGAAAAGAGAGAGATGGGATGGGACAGAGCAGGAAAAGAGAGAGATGGGATTGGACAGAGATGTGAAAAGAGAGAAATAGGATTGGACAGAGATGGGAAAAGAGAGATGGGATGGGACAGAGCAGGAAAATAGAGAGATGGGATTGGACAGAGATGGGAAAAGAGAGAGATAGGATGGGACAGAGCTGGGAAAAGAGAGAGATGGGAAAAGAGAGATAGGATGGGACAGAGCTGGGAAAAGAGAGAGATGGGATTGGACAGAGATGGGAAAAGATAGAGATGAGATGAGACAGAGAAGGGAAAAGAGAGAGATGGGATGGGACAGAGCTGGGAAAAGAGAGAGATTGGATGGGGCAGAGAAGGGAAAAGAGAGAGATGGGATGGGACAGAGCAGGAAAAGAGAGAGATGGGATGGGACAGAGCAGGAAAAGAGAGAGATGGGATTGGACAGAGATGGGAAAAGAGAGAGATGAGATGAGACAGAGCTGGGAAAAGAGAGAGATGGGATGGGACAGAGCAGGAAAAGATAGAGATAGGATGGGACAGTGCAGGAAAAGAGAGAGATGGGATTTGACAGAGATGGGAAAAGAGAGAGATAGGATGGGACAGAGCTGGGGAAAGAGAGAAATGGGATTGGACAGAGATGGGAAAAGAGAGAGATAGGATGAGACAGAGCTGGGAAAAAAGAGAGATGGGATGGGACAGAGCTGGGAAAGAGAGAGATGGGATGGGACATAGCTGGAACAAGAGAGATGGGATGGGACAGGGCTGGAAAAGAGAGAGATGGTATGGGACAGTGATGGGAAAAGAGAGAGATGGGATGGGACAGAGCTGGGAAAAGAGAGAGATGGGATTGGACAGAGATGGGAAAAGAGATATGGGATGGGACAGAGCTGGAAAAGAGAGAGATGGGATGGGACAGAGCAGGAAAAAGAGATAGATGGGATGGGACAGAGCTGGAAAAGAGAGAGATGGGATGGGACAGAGCTGGAAAAGAGAGAGATGGGATGGGACAGAGCTGGAAAAGAGAGATGGGATGGGACAGAGCTGTGAAAAAAAGAGAGAGATGAGATGAGACAGAGCTGGGAAAAAAGATAGAGATGGGATGGGACAGAGCTGGGAAAGAGAGAGATGGGATGGGACAGAGCTGGGAAAAGAGAGATGGGATGAAACAGAGCTGGGAAAAGAGAGAGATGGGATGGGACAGAGCTGGAAAAGAGAGAGATGGGATGGGACAGAGCTGGGAAAGAGAGAGATGGGACAGATCTGGGAAAAGAGAGAGATGGGATGGGACAGAGCTGGGAAAAGAGAGAGATGGGATGGGACAGAGCTGGGAAAAGAGAGAGAGATGGGATGGGACAGAGCTGGGAAAAGAGAGAGATGGGATGGGACAAAGCTGGGAAAAGAGAGAGATGGGATGGGACAGAGCTGGGAAAAGAGAGAGATGGCATGGGACAGAGCTGGAAAAGAGAGATGGGGTGGGACAGAGCTGGGAAAAGAGATGGGATGGGATGGGACAGAGCAGGAAAAGAGAGATGGGATGGGACAGAGCTGGGAAAAGAGAGAGAAGCGATGGGACAGAACAGGAAAAGAGAGTATAAATAATGAATAAGCTGCCCCCCAGCCCATACTTAATGCGCCCCTCATTCACAGTAACAAGGGGGTCTCCAGGCGCCCGACCAGCCGGGAGCTGTTGTGGGGGGAGAAGGTAAGTGGCTGTATATTCTAAGTATGTCACACACCCCGCTTCAAGAAATTCATAACGTGTGGGTAATACTGACCTGCAGAGGGCGATATGCAGAGAAAAAAGAGAGCCCCTCCCGGTCCATAAATACCTGGGACCTCCCACTCATTACCCAGTCTTCATCTCTGCAGACGGCGAGCAAGTCAGAAGATGTGGTCTCCTCCTTGCACAGGGGGATTTCAGGTAGCCGGGATGACTCCCGGCCCTTTAGTTATCTATTTCCGCCTGGATCTTTTTTTTCTGTTACCTCATGCCTCCCAGCCTAGGCTGATGGTCCGGGTGAGGGTAGAAAAGCACCCTTGGTGCTTAAGAGCAAATGCTCTCCCGTGAGACCCTATATAAGAGGGTAGGCGGTCATCCGGGATGGTGACCCCGGTTTGGGATGCCCCGTCCCTTGGCCTTACACTTTGGGTGGTCTCCCCCTTTGGGTAATGCCCCTCTCTCTAGCGGGATAGCGGAGGGTAGGAGCAGGGCCCCTTATTCGGTGTTAGGTCCAAATTTTGTAATCATTAATTCTTAATAATGTTTTAATGTATTAATTTATTAAATTATCCTCCCAATAGTTATTAACTTATTTATTACTTCATAACAGCGTGTATTTCTCTGTCAAAATGGTGGTGTGGCCGCCATTTTTATGCAGGCTTTCTCCCTGAGGTAAAAGGGGCGGGGCCGGGCTTTAGGCGCGAGCCACGGCCCCCACCCTTCTATTTGGCGCTGATGCGGCTTGGATTCTGAGCGAGGAGCGGGGCTGGGCGTCAGGGTCAAAGCCACGGCCCGCTCCCCTCCTTCTGTCTCTTCTGAGACCGGCGCCGCGGCCGCACATGGCTGCGGTGCCGGCGTTTTTGCATCGTCATGGCGGAGGGGAGCTTCTCCCCTCACGCTTTCACTCTTGGGGGCAGGTCCGGGCTTTCCAGCACCGCGGCCCGCCCCTGTGTCACAGGCACCGCTGAGGTGCTTTTCTCTGTGCCTGTTTCCTCAGAAGGAGCTGGCCACACCCCTCTTCTCTCCTCAGAGCTGCTCTTTACCTCACGGAGAGAGGAAGCTGTCTTCAGGAACACAGTGAGTGGCCCGGTGGGCCCCCCTTCTGTCCCATCACCTATAATTATATATATTTATGTCATATATATATATATATATTTTATACTCCGCTATTCTTATTAGCCTTTTTTATTATGTCTTTCGGATATAACCTACAGTGGTGTTAGGGGGTTTCTCCCGGTCCTAGGGTCCCTGGGTTCTTAATTGGCTTATTGCAAATCTTCCCACTTGGGACATTAAAGGGGCATCCCGGGTTGCTTATATGCGTAATTCCCTCGGTCATTGCGACCAACTATAAGTTCACCTTATGGAGGCATCCCCGGATACTGGGCTCGGGCTCCCCTCGGGGCAATCCCGGAAGTGTATGGTGTGTGGGGCATCCCTTACTGGCGATGATGTATATCTGTGTATACCATGCGCACAGCAGACTATTACGCGGCAGTCCGGACCCCAGGCGTCTGGTTCAGCGCCGCCGGTCTCTCCTCCCCCCCCCTCCCAGTTTGATCCGTGCCCAGTCTGACGTTGTCATGGGCGGCCAGTTGCAATCGGAAAGGCTCCGGCTAAGAGAAAGCACTTGTCGCCGTCTTCACCGGCGGCCGACTTGGATGATCTTGATAATCTGGACTGGTCTGATTACTGATTACTGAGGAAGGGGAGGTATATGAAGAATCAGATAATTCAGACGATCAGCAGTTTGTGGGTGCTGATACCGAGCGGGGCTTGGGGAGGTCTTCAGATACTCCTAATGTTCTGGCTCAGATGTTTGAGGTTTTGGCTATTTCTCCTCCTGAGGTGGTTCCACAGCAAAAGGGGGAATTTTTAGAAGAATCCAGGCCGCGCTTGGAATTTCCTAACCAAAAGCATTTTGATGGGATTATTGCTAAGGAAAGGGAGAGGCCTGCCCGGCTCCCAGGTGTCCCTCAGGGTTGGGACAAAAAATATCCCAGATGGGATGGGACAGAGCTGGGAAAAGAGAGAGATGGCATGGGACAGAGCTGGAAAAGAGAGATGGGGTGGGACAGAGCTGGGAAAAGAGATGGGATGGGATGGGACAGAGCAGGAAAAGAGAGATGGGATGGGACAGAGCTGGGAAAAGAGAGAGAAGCGATGGGACAGAACAGGAAAAGAGAGTATAAATAATGAATAAGCTGCCCCCCAGCCCATACTTAATGCGCCCCTCATTCACAGTAACAAGGGGGTCTCCAGGCGCCCGACCAGCCGGGAGCTGTTGTGGGGGGAGAAGGTAAGTGGCTGTATATTCTAAGTATGTCACACACCCCGCTTCAAGAAATTCATAACGTGTGGGTAATACTGACCTGCAGAGGGCGATATGCAGAGAAAAAAGAGAGCCCCTCCCGGTCCATAAATACCTGGGACCTCCCACTCATTACCCAGTCTTCATCTCTGCAGACGGCGAGCAAGTCAGAAGATGTGGTCTCCTCCTTGCACAGGGGGATTTCAGGTAGCCGGGATGACTCCCGGCCCTTTAGTTATCTATTTCCGCCTGGATCTTTTTTTTCTGTTACCTCATGCCTCCCAGCCTAGGCTGATGGTCCGGGTGAGGGTAGAAAAGCACCCTTGGGAAAGGGAGAGGCCTGCCCGGCTCCCAGGTGTCCCTCAGGGTTGGGACAAAAAATATCCCTTTCCCTTGGATACGGTTAAGCGTTGGGCGTCCCCTCCCGAGGTGGATGCACAGATTCTGGGTTTATCCAACACTACTGTTTTAAATTCTCCTGATTGCTCCACGCTTAAAGATGGTGAGGATAAACACATTGACCAAATGGCTTGTCATGGTTTTGCCAGTGTTGGGTCAGCCATGAGGCCGGTTTGTGCTTCAGCGCTGCTGGTGGTGGCTACCAGGTCGGTGGTCAGGGACCTGTTGACTTCTTCCGGGTTAGATAGTGACGAGTTCCTTGTCCTTAAAAGGTGTGAATTGTTTTTGTCATTTGTACTAGCCGCCTTGGATGACACACTGATGATGTGTGGCAGAACGTCGGCTCTATTGGTGACTATTCGGCGTTCGGTTTGGTTGCGCCAGTGGGCGGCTGATTTTGTGTCTAAATAGTCGCTGACCGCTCTTCCCTTTGTGGGATTACGGCTCTTTGGTGAGAAGTTGGATTCAGTTGCCAAGGGTGGTAAGTTACCTCAACGCAAAAACAGCGTCGTCCCTTTCGGGGGGCGGGTTCCTTTGCTCCTTCCTTTCGTGGGGCTAGAGCTGGCAGAGGAATTGTTTTCCCCGCAGCCAGAGGAGATTCCTGGAACAGGGGCAGAGGACGTGCCCGCCCAGGATACAGCTGGGGCTCTAAGCCCAAACCCCCTGCCAAGCCAGCTCAGCAATGAGGGGGCGCCCTCACCCATGTGGGTGGGGGGACGGCTGCAACACTTCTCCCAGGTCTGGGACCGGGAGGTCTCGGACAGATGGATCCGGGAAGTGGTGACTTCCGGCTACAAGCTGGAGTTCGAGCTCCGGCCCCCTCCCAGATTCCTCAGGTCTCGGGTGCCTTCTGACCTTCTGGCCGCACAGGAGATCCAGGCGGCAGTAAAGAGTCTGTTGGATATGGCAGTTATTTGCCCAGTGCCCCCCTCAGACAGGGGTCGGGGCTTTTATTCCAATCTGTTCACGGTGCCCAAGAAGGACGGCTCGGTTCGACCCATTCTGGATCTAAAGATCCTCAACAGGTTCGTCCGTCCGCGGAAATTTCGCATGGAAACGCTGCGTTCAGCTATCCATTCTCTTCGGCAGGGGGACTTTCTGACGTCCGTAGACATCAAGGACGCCTATCTGCATGTGCCGATCTTTCCAGCGCACCAGAGATTTCTCAGGTTCATGGTGGAGGATGGGCATTTTCAGTTGGTGGCACTTCCTTTCGGTCTTACCTCGGCTCCAAGGGTTTTCACCAAGGTGCTGGCCGGGGTGATGGCTCTCCTCAGAGCCCAGGGTATTCGCATTGTCCCTTATCTGGACGACCTTCTCAATTTGGCATCTTCCTTCAGCCAAGCAGTATTGGACACCAGAACTGTGGTGTCCACTCTGGAGAGATTCGGGTGGGTGATCAACTACCCCAAGTCCTCCCTTTCTCCGTCCAGGTTAGTGTCTTTTCTGGGAATGTCCCTGGATACTTCCCAGGCCAGGGTGTTTCTTCCTCAGTCCAAGGTTCTCTTGATTCAGGAGTTGGTTTGACTCCTCCTGTCTATCCCTCGTCCGGCCATCAAACTGGGGATGAGGCTGATGGGATTGATGGTAGCCTCCTTCGAAGCGGTTCCCTTTGCTCAATTCCACACAAGGACACTCCAGCTCCATCTGTTGGCGGCCTGGGACGGGTCGCCACTGTCGTTGGATCAGTCCTTCCTGATGACCCCCCGAGTTGGGTGCTCCCTTCAGTGGTGGCTGGATCCAATCAATCTGTCGAGGGGCAGATCCTTTCTGGCCCCTTGTTGGGAGACGGTCACCACGGATGCCAGTCTATCAGGATGGGGGGGGTTCTGGAAGGATCGTCCGTTTCAGGGACTGTGGGGGCCTCAGGAGGCTCACGAGTCCATCAATGTTCTGGAATTGAGGGCCATCAGGATGGTTCTGTTTCGCTTGACTCATCAGTTGCAAGGATTGCCGGTTCAAGTCCGGTCGGACAATCGGACGGCGGTCGCCTACATCAATCACCAGGGAGGGACTCGCAGCAGGAGTGCCCTCAAGGAAGTGTCTTTAAATCTGGCCTGGGCGGAGACCCACGTCCCGTGCATTTCAGCAGTTTACATTCCGGGAGCGGAGAACACGGAGGCGGACTCTCTGAGCAGGTTCTCAGCTCGCCAGGGGGAATGGTCTCTCAGCCCCAAAGTGTTTCGCTTGATTTGTCTCAGGTGGGGGTCCCCGGGGGTGGACCTCTTTGCCTCTTGTCACAATCACAAACTTCCGACATTTGTGTCTCTCTCACGGGATCCACTGGCTCTGGCAGTGGATGCCATGTCTCTGAACTGGAGGGATCTGGGGTTTCTGTATCTGTTCCCTCCGTTTCCCTTGGTGGCCAGAGTGGTGCGCAAGCTGGCCCTGGAGGGTGCATCAGCAATTCTGGTGGCTCCAAGATGGCCAAGACAGGTTTGGTTCACAGATGTGGTAAGGTTAACAGAGGATCAGTTCGTTCTGCCCCTGCTGCCGGATCTGCTCACCCAGGGTCAACTACGTTATCCCAATTTACCAACGCTGGCTTTGACGGCATGGCTGCTGAAACCTCCATCTTGAAGGAGGAAGGTCTTTCCGATGCTGTGATTCGAACTCTCATTAGTGCTAGGAAGCGGTCTTCCTCTAATATCTACTATAGGACTTGGAGGTCTTATATTGATTGGTGGAGCACGCACGTGCGGCCTCCTAGAAAACCTTTGCTCCCTGTTTGGGATTTGAATTTGGTTCTTTCTGCTCTTCAGGATTCTCCTTTTGAGCCCTTGAATGATATTGCCTTGTCTTCACTTACGCAGAAGGTGGCCTTTTTGGTAGCCATCACTTCGGTTAGGCGTGTCTCTGAGTTGGCGGCTTTGTCCATTCAAGCCCCGTACTTTGAGGGGCATCAGGACAAGGTGGTTTTTCGTTTCAAGTCCGATTTCCTTCCTAAGGTTGTTTCTGCCTTTCACCTAAACCAAGACATTGTTCTGCCCTCTCTGTGTCCTAATCCCAGCAATGACAAGGAGAGGGCCCTGCATTCTTTGGATGTGGTTCGTGTTGTGAAGTATTATTTGGAGGTAACGTCTTCCTTTCGTAAGACGGATGCCTTTTTTGGGGTGCCCTCTGGGCCCCGAAAAGGCTTGGCGCCTGCCAAGTCTTCCATTAGTAAATGGATCCGTCAGACCATAGTTGGGGCCTATTCTGCCAAAGGGAAGGTACCCTTTTTTCGTGTTACTGCTCATTCTACTCTTGCGGTTGGGGCGTCCTGGGCTTTTCAGCACCAGGCCTCTGTTGAGCAAGTTTGTAAGGCTGCTGGTCTTCTGTTCACATTTTTTCCAAGTTTTACAAGGTTGATGTTCGGGCCTCAGCGGATGCTGTGTTTGGCCGCAAAGTTCTGCAAGCTGCAGTGGTTTAAGTTGTGCCTTGTTGCCTTGTTTTGGATCCCCGCCCTTTATGGACACTGCTGTTGGATGTCCCACACGTTATGAATTTCTGGAAGCGGGGTGTGTGACATACTTAGAATAATACCATTTTGTGAATACTCACCTGTAAAATGGGTATTATAAGTATGTCACACACCCCGCTTCACCCTGCCCTTTTGTATTCTGGATCCTTTATATGGTGAACTTTGCGTTGTTATGCTTTGTGTTGGGCTCTTCCTGGTCCCTTACCTTACTGCTATAATGAGTGGGAGGTCCCAGGTATTTATGGACCGGGAGGGGCTCTCTTTTTTCCTGGCATCTCTGCATATAGCCCTCTACAGGTCAGTATTACCCACACGTTATGAATTTCTTGAAGCGGGGTGTGTGACATACTTATAATACCCATTTTACAGGTGAGTATTCACAAAATGGTATTTTTGTTTTAATTTTTCCTGAACAATAAAGTAGAATAAAACCCAGGATTTTGACTATCCCAGTTATTGTCTTGTGCATCCCGAATTGAGATGTGTGAAAACCCCCAGGATGCCAGTACTAACTCACCTTTACCCGGTCCTACGGTGCATGTCGGGCTCTTGTCCAATCAGAGCTGTTTGCCATCCATATTAAATGTTCAGCAGATGGCTCTGTTTACAGGAAGGGTCTCGGCAATTGGGGCGCAATCAGTTGCAAGCCCTGCAGGGAGCACACTCCTATCCCCAGCCTATCTGAATGGCTAGGGATGTCTCACAGTCATCTGCTTAGGGGATGTATCTTAAAGCAGAACTTTCCTGTGTTTTGTTCCATTGCCAGGGGGCATCTTCATCCGGCTACTCAGCTCTGTCCTGCTCACCAGCTCTGTTATGCTCCCTCAGGTCGCCCCTCTTCATCCTGCTCCCCAGCTCTGTCCAGCACCCCCATCTTCATCCTGCTACTTATCTCGGTCCTGCTCCCCAGTTCCCCCATATTTATCCTGCTACCCAGCTCCATCCTGAGAACCCAGTTCCCCCATCCTCATCCTGCTACTCCGCTCTGCTTTCCCAGCTCCATCCTGCTACCCAATCTTCTTCCTGCTCCCATAGTTTCCTCATATTCATCCTGCTACCCTAGCTCTGTCCTGCTCCCCAGTCCCCTCCTTCTTCTCCATCTTCATCCTGCTCCCCCAGCTCTGTCCTGCTCCCTCAGTTCCCCATCTTTGTCCTACTCCCCCAGATACATCCTGCTCCCCCAGTTCCCGCCATCTTCATCCTGATACCCCGATCTGTCCTGCTATCCCAGCTCTTTCCTGCTTCCCAGTTCCCTCCTGCTTCCCTGTCTTCGGCCTGCTTTCCCATCTTTATCTTGCTTCCCCCAGCTCCATCCTGCAAATCCAACTCCATCCTGCTACACCAGCTCCATCCTGCTACCCCAGCTCCGTCCTGCTACCCCATCTTTGTCCTGCTCCCCCAGTTCCCCCATCTTCATCCTGCTACCCCGTTCGGCCATACTCATCCTGATACCCAGCTCAGTCCTGCTACTCCAGCCCTGTGCTGCTTCCCAGTTCCCTTCTTCTTCTCCATCTTCGCCCTGCTTCCCTATCTTTGTCCTGCTTTACCATCTTCATCCTGCATCCCCCAGCTCCCTCCTGCTCTGTCCTGCTCCCCAGCTCGCTCCTGCTCGCCATCTCTGTCCTGCTCCCAGCTCCCTCATCTTCACCCTTCCACAGGCCTCAGGTCAAGATAATGCCAGAGGGCATAAGATGGACCACCGATTGTTCTCCCTCAGCCACAGTTTATGAAGCCAGGAGCTGAGTGAACAGTGTGCAATGCAGAACAAAGCACACATTATTTTCTATGGACTGAGCTTTGTATATGGCCAGCTAAACCTGGAAGTGCACCCCCCACCTCCGCTTCAGTTACTGGGGGTTGTATCCCTGTGGGCGTGGGTGAAAGGTAAGCAGGAAAGCACATAGATTCTATGGAATTGCTTCATCTACTATTAACTGTCAAGCCTGTAGAATCTATGTTCTTGGTGCACTAGATCACAGATGGAGCTCACCTCCATCCATGATCCAGTGCTGGGGACCTCATCTTCCCCTTGGGGGCATCCGATCCCCCCCCCCCCCCAGGGTTTTCAGCGGGGCAATGCCCATTCCCTGCCCCGTGAGCCGGTATTTGGCATCTTGCCGACCACCACAGAGAGGGACCTTTTATAGGAGCAGTGAGCTGACTTCATCTCCCTCCTCCAGTATAAAAAACAGCCTCCAGCGGCGTCCGGCAAGCAGAAGCCAGTAGTGATCGGTGGATGGTGGGTGCGAGGGCAGGGGACTCCGATACCAGTTTACAGGGCAGGAGGGCTGCCAGTCACTGTCAGCCCAGGCTCCACATCCTCCCTCCAGGAACGGCCTGTAGAGAAATAAGTGACCTGGGAGCTGCTGCCGACACTGCTTCAGACACCTTCAGTTAGGCGCCGTGGGAACGTATAACACCTTCTCTGGCAAAGAAGCTGAAGATGAAAATGCAACACACGTACCCATGTCAGGGGAGAGAAAAGGAACCAAAGACATCACCGGGGGCTATGGACAGGAGATGGTGGTGAGAATCAATGAGATGCAGGTAAAGCGCAATACATGTGTTTTACCTGATTTTCAGACAATTTTCTTCCAGATTTTCTTGTGTTGAAGCATTTTTGCTCCAATTCAATGCAATCAGAAAGGTGTGAGGAGGCCCTAAATAGAAACGCCACTTTGGTGGATTTTTGCCATCAGACCGTGGTCTCCCCCTGTTGTCTTGCTCAGGGAACCTCAATTCCTGTTTGGCTAGAGGATCACTGTATGTGCCATCTTAGAGCGGCGCATGCCTGTCTCCTTCATGACGTGCATGCTGCCCGTTAAATCACTTCCGGGCTTAGGCCCGTGACGCATTTGCATTCTCCAATGGTGTTTTATAATTATATGTTTATTTTTCACTATCATGTGCTTTTACACTTGCACTTGTCACTTTATTAGGTTGGTCTGTATGTAAGGGATTTTGGTTGGTATTGGCTTAATAGATTAATTGGTCAGTTTTGTGCCAGCACAAAAAATATCAAATAGACCTCCTCTTTATATCATCTGTTGGGATCTTCCGTTCCCTATATATATTTTCCCAGATATATTGGTCTGTCCTTGTTATGACAGATTTGGATGCAATTCATTTTTGATACGGGGAAAGTGCAGTTGTTTTTAAGCTTGTTTTGCATAGTATAATTATGTGTTTTTTGTGTGTAAACATTCTTTTCTTCTAATAAAGTTACTTGTATTGGATTTATTGCATGGTGCTCCTTCTTTGAGGTGGATGTGGCCAAGATGCCCACAGTCCCTCTTGTGGTTGTAGTTGGAGATTCTTAGTGAGCACACTGTAATCAATAGGTGGTGCACCCCCATTTGTGTATTCTAAGCATACAGTACGTCCTGCTCCAGATATAATACTTACACGTGGGTAATCCTCCACCAGATGGCGCTGTGCACTGCAGACATGCAAAAACAGGCTCCTCACGGCCTTTCATATACCCAGGGACCTCCCACAAATCCCCAGATTTCTCTGCAGTGCTGACTGCGAAGACATGAATTATCACTCTCTCGCAGGTGAGCGGGGCTATTACAGCCTGCAGCCCTGTGGGACTATTTCCACCCGTCCTCCTTGTGATGTGCCTCCCAGCCTGAGCTGCGCTGGTCGGGTGAAGGTAGGCAGCACCATGTGTGCTTATGGAGCCATGCTCCACCACAGTCCCCCACCATAGGGTAGGTGGTTAGGCTGATGGTGAGCCTCTTGTGGATGCCCCTCCCGCATTATTGCCCCGTGCCCCGTGTAGCGGTGGACCCTGCGTGAAGGGTCGCTATCCTCCCTCGTTTTCCCCCAGTAGTTAGGGGGGAAAAGAAAGGGGGGGGGGTATGTGTGTGGCGAGTGGACTCTAATGTCACGCTTATGGCCATAGTATTGCCTTTCATTTACATCGCGCTGGCGGCGGCTTCGTACAGACGCTGCGGCGTCTTTCTTTTGCAAGGCTTATTTTCAGTGATTTTATCCTTGCGTGTTTGACGACTACCTCAGAGCTTCGCGCTCTTTGGGGTGGGTGGGGACTTGGCTTGGCACGCTCCGCGTCACGGCTGAGCATTGGGCCCCTCCTTCGAGGTTCGCTGGGTGCCATTTTGATGATCTTCACGCGCGCGCGTGGTGGCGGCTCCCCTCCTCCTTGGTCTGTAAGTGCCCTCGTGGGCGATTCTTTATTACATATTTTACCAGCTGAGCATGGCCCTGACACCTGTTATCCCCTTTATGTCTTTCAGATGCCAAGTCTCCGGTGGCTTCTCCCGGCCTCATTTATATATATATTTTTAGCGGTCTCCCCTACTATTCTCCCACATTGATCAGCGGGTCTGGGGGCATCCAGGGTTGCCTATTGCGTAAATCCCTACGGACATATTGTGTCTAGATAATCACCATATGGAGGCATCTCAGAATTATGTGACCGGGGTCCCTCGGGGACAAGACCGGCTGTGTTCAGCGTGTGGACAACCCCGTGCTGATGCTGACAGAGCACGGGTCTGCGGACCCTGTGCTGAACAAGTACTGGCCCTGCAAGCAGGGTTGCCAGTGGCTGCTCCTCGGTTTAATACACCTGTCTCCCCGTGCTTAAATCTCACGCCTGATGAGTCGCACTCGAGCGGGGATGACCAGCAAGTCGTGCCGCGCATTCTGCCTACGGCTGATCAGGTTATCTCGAGGTTGGCAGAGCGCTTGGGACCTGGAAAGAAGCGGTCCCTGATGCCTCCGGTTTCACCCCTTCCTACCGAGACTGAGGAGTTTGCTGCTCCGCGGGGTTTTGCTCCTTCTGATGAAGGTGAGCTGTTCTCCAACTCGGACTCCCCTGACGAGGGGCCGAGGAGTCATGATGATACTGGTCCTGGTTCCTGGGGCCTGTGTGACACTGATGAATTGCTGATAAAAATGTTTGAGGTATTGTCTATCTCTCCCTCTAGTGAGGTTCCCAGGCCTCGAGGAGAGGCTTTTCATACCGCGACACCGCGCTTTTAATTTCTGGAGCAGGATCATTTCCAGGCTCTCGTACTCAAAGAATGGGAATCCCCTAGTAAACTTCCAGGGGTTCCAGGGGACTGGGATTGGAAATACCCGTTTCCCCCTGATGTGGTTAACTGTTGGTCATCACCTCCCGTGGTGGATGCACCGATCATAGGGGTCCTTAACCCCCCCTTCATTACAGCTCCTTCTTATCGTACCCTTCGGGATGCTGAAGACCGGCGCATTGATAGGCTGGCTTCCCATGCCTTTTCTTGTGCAGGGACGGCACTGCGCCCGGTCTGTGCCACGGCCATCACTGCAGTGGCCGCTAGAACCCTCATCAGAAAGACGATTGACCATCAACCTGAGGATCTTCCCTGGGAGGTGTTTAACGTACTCTCCAGTTGCGATGTATTTGTAAGGTTTATCCTTTTAGCGCTGGATGACACCATTAGGATGTGTGCAAGAACTTTTGCCCTTGTGGTAGCTATACGTCGCTTGCTCTGGCTGTGACAGTGGGGTGTTGACGATGCTACAAAAAAGACTCTTACTGGGCTTCCCTTTAAAGGGTGACGCCTATTTGGGGCCCGTCTGGACCTTTTTGGAAAAAAGGGCAAAACACCCCTACGCAGAAGGCTGTCTCGGCCTCCTCACCTATGTTAGTGTCAAACAGGAACCATGGGTGTGCTTCCAGCTATTTGGTGTAGATTCCTGTCCCAGGGTTGGCAGACAACGCCCTGGCCCCTCCGGCAGGACTAAGTCCAAATCTTTCACCAAAACTCCCCAAGCATGATGGGACGCCCTCGCCCTTCTGGGTGAGGGGATGGCCGCAGCACTTTGCTCCTATCAGGAGGCGTCATGCCTCCTTCTGGTGGATTCAGGAGGTAGTTTCCTCTGGAAGCAGGATAGAGTTGCTGAGCGGACCCTTCCCATGATTGTCAGGGTGCCTTTGGTCCCTGTCTCTCTTCAGGTGTTTGTGCAGGCCTTGCTTGGCCTGCAGGGTCTGGGGCCACTTGCAGGTTGCCCTTAACAGGCAGTGGCAAGGGTTTTTACTTCTACCTTTTTTCCACTTTTCCTACAAAAGGATGAGGCAGTCTAGTCCATTCTGGACTTCCATAGGTTCGACAATTTTACATTCACTGGCAGTTTCTGCGTGGTTTTCTCTGGGTTGGGCCGCCAGCGTCCTACGCCCAGGGGACTCTTGCCGTTTGTGGAGATCTAAGATTCTTATTTCATTTCCACTGTGCATTTATGGACACTGAGGCTCTTACAGATTGTGTTGGAGGTCCAACACTGTTGATTGTGGCCTTGTTATCTGGCCTCTCTTCTGCTTCCAGAGTGCTTGCCAAGGCACTGACGGGGGTGATGTCTCTGCTGAGACCCAGGGGCGTCCGCGTGACGAACTACCCGGTCGTCCTACCTTGTTTCCCAATCTCTACGTCAGGTCGAGTTGGTTACTCGGCTGGTGGTGTCCTCGTGTGTTCCCTTATTTGGTATTTCCATTCTGGGGTTGAATTTAGAGTTGGTTCAGGCTAGAACCGTCTTCATTGACATTCAAGTGGACAATCTGGTTATATGGGCTCTGTCCCTCATTGCTGTCCCCGTTCTGCGCCAGGCAGGATTGCAGCTGGTGGGCCCATTGGTGGCTGCCCAGACTTTTACTCAGTGCCCTTGAGCTCTTCTGCTACTTATATTGGTAATGCTCGTCAGATTCCATTTTCACTGGATCTGGGTCTGTGTACCTTCCCCCTTGGTAAGGTGGTTTTCTTATGAGACTGTTGTACTCAAGGAACCAGTCAGGGCCCCCCCCCCCCTTCTTTGCGTTTTTTCCTGTAGGTGGATGTCATATCTATCAGGTTGACAGGGAGAGGAGTTTCCTTCTAAAAAACCCTGTGGTTCCGAGGTAGGGCCCTTGGGGGGCCCATTCATCTTTTGGATTATGAAACAGTTAACTTTTGGGGTGGCTCTATATGCCTGGCCTACCCCTCTTCTGGACCTCCTCCTTGAGGGCTCTTGGTCTGTCTGCTGACGGTGACCGGTATTGATTATCTGCTTGGGACTCGGAGCAGGTTGATTCTCCTGGAAGGTATTTGTTCCTGATCTGGGAGAAGGACTACGTTCCCTGCCCGTCGGTGGTATTCGCCCCTATGGATGTCCTTCTGAGACAGGATGTGCTAATCCTTTTGTCTCTTTGTGATCCAACTTGGGTGGTCCTGTTGAGGGCCCGTCACTATCACTGGTTCTCGGCCTTCTTTTCTCTGTCCGAGTATTCCTGACTGTGGTCGTGAGGCTTACTTGAGTTGTGCCTGGACATGCTATGCTTATGTCTTATCTTCATTCACCCTGCTAGGTGGGGATCTGCGCAAGTTACTCTGGAAGTGGGGAACAATGATTCTGGTGGCCGCTGGGTGGCCTATGGGAGTGTGGTTTGCAGTCGTGGTGCTGAGGACTGCGGACCTGTACGTGCTTTCAGGTGTGCTGATCTGCTCACTCAGGGCCTTTTTATGTCACCCCAATTAGGGATGAGCGAATCGATCCGGACGAACCCGGATTCGATCCGAATTTCAGGAAAAATTCGTTTCGGATCGAATCCGAATTTCCCCGCGATTCGATCGCTCGAAGTTTTCCTTTAACATCCATTCATTTACATTACAGGCATTCTAAGATGGCAGACGGGACATGTCCAGACATCAACCCCGCGCCAGTGCAAGCTGGGACAGTCACATGCAGCCTATCAGCAGCCAGCAAGCCCGGTGACGTCACAGCTGTATTTAAGGCCGGCCATCTTGCTTTCCTGCCTCATTTCTCTATTGCATTCGTGAGAGACAGAACGCTGTGTAGCTGAGGGAGAGACAGTTAGACAGGCAGGGACAGACAGGGACAGGCTGGAGACAGGCAGGAGACAGACAGGAGACAGACAGAAAGTCAGCGAAAAACAGGGAAAGGTAGAAAAATCGGAGGCTGTCAGCCTGTCACAGGGAGTTTTTTTTTTTTTTTCATCCAGCCTGACAGGCTTTGTTAGCGTTTTCAGGCTGCTTATACTAACTAACTGTGCATATATACTGAACTGATCTTAAGTCTGCTGTGAGGCATCCCATTCTGTGACTACAGCAGCCTCTGTTTAAGACCATATAACCATTTGCTCTTATTATATTTAAAATTAGCCTGATAAAGACACTTTTGCTCGGCATAGTACTTCTGGACCCTGCCAGGGCATCCCATTCTGTGACTACAGCAGCCTCTGTTTAAGACCATATAACCATTTGCACTTATTATAATTGAAATTAGGCCTGATAAAGACACTTTTGCTGGGCATAGTACTTCTGGACCCTGCCAGGGCATCCCATTCTGTGACTACAGCAGCCTCTGTTTAAGACCAAATAACCATTTGCTCTTATTATATTTGAAATTAGCCTGATAAAGACACTTTTGCTGGGCATAGTACTTCTGGACCCTGCCAGGGCATCCCATTCTGTGACTACAGCAGCCTCTGTTTAAGACCATATAACCATTTGCTCTTATTATATTTGAAATTAGCCTGATAAAGACACTTTTGCTCGGCATAGTACTTCTGGACCCTGCCAGGGCATCCCATTCTGTGACTACAGCAGCCTCTGTTTAAGACCATATAACCATTTGCTCTTATTATATTTGAAATTAGCCTGATAAAGACACTTTTGCTCGGCATAGTACTTCTGGACCCTGCCAGGGCATCCCATTCTGTGACTACAGCAGCCTCTGTTTAAGACCATATAACCATTTGCACTTATTATAATTGAAATTAGGCCTGATAAAGACACTTTTGCTGGGCATAGTACTTCTGGACCCTGCCAGGGCATCCCATTCTGTGACTACAGCAGCCTCTGTTTAAGACCATATAACCGTTTGCACTTATTATAATTGAAATTAGGCCTGATAAAGACACTTTTGCTGGGCATAGTACTTCTGGACCCTGCCAGGGCATCCCATTCTGTGACTACAGCAGCCTCTGTTTAAGACCATATAACCATTTGCTCTTATTATATTTGAAATTAGCCTGATAAAGACACTTTTGCTCGGCATAGTACTTCTGGACCCTGCCAGGGCATCCCATTCTGTGACTACAGCAGCCTCTGTTTAAGACCATATAACCATTTGCTCTTATTATATTTGAAATTAGCCTGATAAAGACACTTTTGCTCGGCATAGTACTTCTGGACCCTGCCAGGGCATCCCATTCTGTGACTACAGCAGCCTCTGTTTAAGACCATATAACCATTTGCTCTTATTATATTTGAAATTAGCCTGATAAAGACACTTTTGCTCGGCATAGTACTTCTGGACCCTGCCAGGGCATCCCATTCTGTGACTACAGCAGCCTCTGTTTAAGACCATATAACCATTTGCACTTATTATAATTGAAATTAGGCCTGATAAAGACACTTTTGCTGGGCATAGTACTTCTGGACCCTGCCAGGGCATCCCATTCTGTGACTACAGCAGCCTCTGTTTAAGACCATATAACCATTTCACTTATTATAATTGAATTTAGGCCTGATAAAGACACTTTTGCTGGGCATAGTACTTCTGGACCCTGCCAGGGCATCCCATTCTGTGACTACAGCAGCCTCTGTTTAAGACCATATAACCATTTGCTCTTATTATATTTGAAATTAGCCTGATAAAGACACTTTTGCTCGGCATAGTACTTCTGGACCCTGCCAGGGCATCCCATTCTGTGACTACAGCAGCCTCTGTTTAAGACCATATAACCATTTGCTCTTATTATATTTGAAATTAGCCTGATAAAGACACTTTTGCTGGGCATAGTACTTCTGGACCCTGCCAGGGCATCCCATTCTGTGACTACAGCAGCCTCTGTTTAAGACCATATAACCATTTGCTCTTATTATATTTGAAATTAGCCTGATAAAGACACTTTTGCTCTGCATAGTACTTCTGGACCCTGCCAGGGCATCCCATTCTGTGACTACAGCAGCCTCTGTTTAAGACCATATAACCATTTGCACTTATTATAATTGAAATTAGGCCTGATAAAGACACTTTTGCTGGGCATAGTACTTCTGGACCCTGCCAGGGCATCCCATTCTGTGACTACAGCAGCCTCTGTTTAAGACCATATAACCATTTGCACTTATTATAATTGAAATTAGGCCTGATAAAGACACTTTTGCTGGGCATAATACTTCTGGACCCTGCCAGGGCATCCCATTCTGTGACTACAGCAGCCTCTGTTTAAGACCATATAACCATTTGCTCTTATTATATTTGAAATTAGCCTGATGAAGACACTTTTGCTCGGCATAGTACTTCTGGACCCTGCCAGGGCATCCCATTCTGTGACTACAGCAGCCTCTGTTTAAGACCATATAACCATTTGCACTTATTATAATTGAAATTAGGCCTGATAAAGACACTTTTGCTGGGCATAGTACTTCTGGACCCTGCCAGGGCATCCCATTTTGTGACTACAGCAGCCTCTGTTTAAGACCATATAACCATTTGCTCTTATTATATTTGAAATTAGCCTGATAAAGACACTTTTGCTCTGCATAGTACTTCTGGACCCTGCCAGGGCATCCCATTCTGTGACTACAGCAGCCTCTGTTTAAGACCATATAACCATTTGCACTTATTATAATTGAAATTAGGCCTGATAAAGACACTTTTGCTGGGCATAGTACTTCTGGACCCTGCCAGGGCATCCCATTCTGTGACTACAGCAGCCTCTGTTTAAGACCATATAACCATTTGCACTTATTATAATTGAAATTAGGCCTGATAAAGACACTTTTGCTGGGCATAATACTTCTGGACCCTGCCAGGGCATCCCATTCTGTGACTACAGCAGCCTCTGTTTAAGACCATATAACCATTTGCTCTTATTATATTTGAAATTAGCCTGATAAAGACACTTTTGCTGGGCATAGTACTTCTGGACCCTGCCAGGGCATCCCATTCTGTGACTACAGCAGCCTCTGTTTAAGACCATATAACCATTTGCACTTATTATAATTGAAATTAGGCCTGATAAAGACACTTTTGCTGGGCATAGTACTTCTGGACCCTGCCAGGGCATCCCATTTTGTGACTACAGCAGCCTCTGTTTAAGACCATATAACCATTTGCTCTTATTATATTTGAAATTAGCCTGATAAAGACACTTTTGCTCGGCATAGTACTTCTGGACCCTGCCAGGGCATCCCATTCTGTGACTACAGCAGCCTCTGTTTAAGACCATATAACCATTTGCACTTATTATAATTGAAATTAGGCCTGATAAAGACACTTTTGCTGGGCATAGTACTTCTGGACCCTGCCAGGGCATCCCATTCTGTGACTACAGCAGCCTCTGTTTAAGACCATATAACCATTTGCTCTTATTATATTTGAAATTAGCCTGATAAAGACACTTTTGCTCGGCATAGTACTTCTGGACCCTGCCAGGGCATCCCATTCTGTGACTACAGCAGCCTCTGTTTAAGACCATATAACCATTTGCTCTTATTATATTTGAAATTAGCCTGATAAAGACACTTTTGCTGGGCATAGTACTTCTGGACCCTGCCAGGGCATCCCATTCTGTGACTACAGCAGCCTCTGTTTAAGACCATATAACCATTTGCACTTATTATAATTGAAATTAGGCCTGATAAAGACACTTTTGCTGGGCATAGTACTTCTGGACCCTGCCAGGGCATCCCATTCTGTGACTACAGCAGCCTCTGTTTAAGACCATATAACCATTTGCTCTTATTATATTTGAAATTAGCCTGATAAAGACACTTTTGCTGGGCATAGTACTTCTGGACCCTGCCAGGGCATCCCATTCTGTGACTACAGCAGCCTCTGTTTAAGACCATATAACCATTTGCTCTTATTATATTTGAAATTAGCCTGATAAAGACACTTTTGCTCGGCATAGTACTTCTGGACCCTGCCAGGGCATCCCATTCTGTGACTACAGCAGCCTCTGTTTAAGACCATATAACCATTTGCTCTTATTATATTTGAAATTAGCCTGATAAAGACACTTTTGCTCGGCATAGTACTTCTGGACCCTGCCAGGGCATCCCATTCTGTGACTACAGCAGCCTCTGTTTAAGACCATATAACCATTTGCACTTATTATAATTGAAATTAGGCCTGATAAAGACACTTTTGCTGGGCATAGTACTTCTGGACCCTGCCAGGGCATCCCATTCTGTGACTACAGCAGCCTCTGTTTAAGACCATATAACCGTTTGCACTTATTATAATTGAAATTAGGCCTGATAAAGACACTTTTGCTCGGCATAGTACTTCTGGACCCTGCCAGGGCATCCCATTCTGTGACTACAGCAGCCTCTGTTTAAGACCATATAACCATTTGCTCTTATTATATTTGAAATTAGCCTGATAAAGACACTTTTGCTCGGCATAGTACTTCTGGACCCTGCCAGGGCATCCCATTCTGTGACTACAGCAGCCTCTGTTTAAGACCATATAACCATTTGCTCTTATTATATTTGAAATTAGCCTGATAAAGACACTTTTGCTCGGCATAGTACTTCTGGACCCTGCCAGGGCATCCCATTCTGTGACTACAGCAGCCTCTGTTTAAGACCATATAACCATTTGCTCTTATTATATTTGAAATTAGCCTGATAAAGACACTTTTGCTCGGCATAGTACTTCTGGACCCTGCCAGGGCATCCCATTCTGTGACTACAGCAGCCTCTGTTTAAGACCATATAACCATTTGCACTTATTATAATTGAAATTAGGCCTGATAAAGACACTTTTGCTGGGCATAGTACTTCTGGACCCTGCCAGGGCATCCCATTCTGTGACTACAGCAGCCTCTGTTTAAGACCATATAACCATTTGCACTTATTATAATTGAAATTAGGCCTGATAAAGACACTTTTGCTGGGCATAGTACTTCTGGACCCTGCCAGGGCATCCCATTCTGTGACTACAGCAGCCTCTGTTTAAGACCATATAACCATTTGCTCTTATTATATTTGAAATTAGCCTGATAAAGACACTTTTGCTCGGCATAGTACTTCTGGACCCTGCCAGGGCATCCCATTCTGTGACTACAGCAGCCTCTGTTTAAGACCATATAACCATTTGCTCTTATTATATTTGAAATTAGCCTGATAAAGACACTTTTGCTGGGCATAGTACTTCTGGACCCTGCCAGGGCATCCCATTCTGTGACTACAGCAGCCTCTGTTTAAGACCATATAACCATTTGCTCTTATTATATTTGAAATTAGCCTGATAAAGACACTTTTGCTCTGCATAGTACTTCTGGACCCTGCCAGGGCATCCCATTCTGTGACTACAGCAGCCTCTGTTTAAGACCATATAACCATTTGCACTTATTATAATTGAAATTAGGCCTGATAAAGACACTTTTGCTGGGCATAGTACTTCTGGACCCTGCCAGGGCATCCCATTCTGTGACTACAGCAGCCTCTGTTTAAGACCATATAACCATTTGCACTTATTATAATTGAAATTAGGCCTGATAAAGACACTTTTGCTGGGCATAATACTTCTGGACCCTGCCAGGGCATCCCATTCTGTGACTACAGCAGCCTCTGTTTAAGACCATATAACCATTTGCTCTTATTATATTTGAAATTAGCCTGATAAAGACACTTTTGCTCGGCATAGTACTTCTGGACCCTGCCAGGGCATCCCATTCTGTGACTACAGCAGCCTCTGTTTAAGACCATATAACCATTTGCACTTATTATAATTGAAATTAGGCCTGATAAAGACACTTTTGCTGGGCATAGTACTTCTGGACCCTGCCAGGGCATCCCATTTTGTGACTACAGCAGCCTCTGTTTAAGACCATATAACCATTTGCTCTTATTATATTTGAAATTAGCCTGATAAAGACACTTTTGCTCTGCATAGTACTTCTGGACCCTGCCAGGGCATCCCATTCTGTGACTACAGCAGCCTCTGTTTAAGACCATATAACCATTTGCACTTATTATAATTGAAATTAGGCCTGATAAAGACACTTTTGCTGGGCATAGTACTTCTGGACCCTGCCAGGGCATCCCATTCTGTGACTACAGCAGCCTCTGTTTAAGACCATATAACCATTTGCACTTATTATAATTGAAATTAGGCCTGATAAAGACACTTTTGCTGGGCATAATACTTCTGGACCCTGCCAGGGCATCCCATTCTGTGACTACAGCAGCCTCTGTTTAAGACCATATAACCATTTGCTCTTATTATATTTGAAATTAGCCTGATAAAGACACTTTTGCTGGGCATAGTACTTCTGGACCCTGCCAGGGCATCCCATTCTGTGACTACAGCAGCCTCTGTTTAAGACCATATAACCATTTGCACTTATTATAATTGAAATTAGGCCTGATAAAGACACTTTTGCTGGGCATAGTACTTCTGGACCCTGCCAGGGCATCCCATTTTGTGACTACAGCAGCCTCTGTTTAAGACCATATAACCATTTGCTCTTATTATATTTGAAATTAGCCTGATAAAGACACTTTTGCTCGGCATAGTACTTCTGGACCCTGCCAGGGCATCCCATTCTGTGACTACAGCAGCCTCTGTTTAAGACCATATAACCATTTGCACTTATTATAATTGAAATTAGGCCTGATAAAGACACTTTTGCTGGGCATAGTACTTCTGGACCCTGCCAGGGCATCCCATTCTGTGACTACAGCAGCCTCTGTTTAAGACCATATAACCATTTGCTCTTATTATATTTGAAATTAGCCTGATAAAGACACTTTTGCTCGGCATAGTACTTCTGGACCCTGCCAGGGCATCCCATTCTGTGACTACAGCAGCCTCTGTTTAAGACCATATAACCATTTGCTCTTATTATATTTGAAATTAGCCTGATAAAGACACTTTTGCTGGGCATAGTACTTCTGGACCCTGCCAGGGCATCCCATTCTGTGACTACAGCAGCCTCTGTTTAAGACCATATAACCATTTGCACTTATTATAATTGAAATTAGGCCTGATAAAGACACTTTTGCTGGGCATAGTACTTCTGGACCCTGCCAGGGCATCCCATTCTGTGACTACAGCAGCCTCTGTTTAAGACCATATAACCATTTGCTCTTATTATATTTGAAATTAGCCTGATAAAGACACTTTTGCTGGGCATAGTACTTCTGGACCCTGCCAGGGCATCCAATTCTGTGACTACAGCAGCCTCTGTTTAAGACCATATAACCATTTGCTCTTATTATATTTGAAATTAGCCTGATAAAGACACTTTTGCTGGGCATAGTACTTCTGGACCCTGCCAGGGCATCCCATTCTGTGACTACAGCAGCCTCTGTTTAAGACCATATAACCATTTGCTCTTATTATATTTGAAATTAGCCTGATAAAGACACTTTTGCTGGGCATAGTACTTCTGGACCCTGCCAGGGCATCCCATTCTGTGACTACAGCAGCCTCTGTTTAAGACCATATAACCATTTGCTCTTATTATATTTGAAATTAGCCTGATAAAGACACTTTTGCTCGGCATAGTACTTCTGGACCCTGCCAGGGCATCCCATTCTGTGACTACAGCAGCCTCTGTTTAAGACCATATAACCATTTGCTCTTATTATATTTGAAATTAGCCTGATAAAGACACTTTTGCTGGGCATAGTACTTCTGGACCCTGCCAGGGCATCCCATTCTGTGACTACAGCAGCCTCTGTTTAAGACCATATAACCATTTGCACCTATTATAATTGAAATTAGGCCTGATAAAGACACTTTTGCTGGGCATAGTACTTCTGGACCCTGCCAGGGCATCCCATTCTGTGACTACAGCAGCCTCTGTTTAAGACCATATAACCATTTGCTCTTATTATATTTGAAATTAGCCTGATAAAGACACTTTTGCTCGGCATAGTACTTCTGGACCCTGCCAGGGCATCCCATTCTGTGACTACAGCAGCCTCTGTTTAAGACCATATAACCATTTGCTCTTATTATATTTGAAATTAGCCTGATAAAGACACTTTTGCTCGGCATAGTACTTCTGGACCCTGCCAGGGCATCCCATTCTGTGACTACAGCAGCCTCTGTTTAAGACCATATAACCATTTGCTCTTATTATATTTGAAATAAGCCTGATAAAGACACTTTTGCTGGGCATAGTACTTCTGGACCCTGCCAGGGCATCCCATTCTGTGACTACAGCAGCCTCTGTTTAAGACCATATAACCATTTGCTCTTATTATATTTGAAATTAGCCTGATAAAGACACTTTTGCTTGGCATAGTACTTCTGGACCCTGCCAGGGCATCCCATTCTGTGACTACAGTAGCCTCTGTTTAAGACCATATAACCATTTGCTCTTATTATATTTGAAATTAGCCTGATAAAGACACTTTTGCTCGGCATAGTACTTCTGGACCCTGCCAGGGCATCCCATTCTGTGACTACAGCAGCCTCTGTTTAAGACCATATAACCATTTGCACTTATTATAATTGAAATTAGGCCTGATAAAGACACTTTTGCTCGGCATAGTACTTCTGGACCCTGCCAGGGCATCCCATTCTGTGACTACAGCAGCCTCTGTTTAAGACCATATAACCATTTGCACTTATTATAATTGAAATTAGGCCTGATAAAGACACTTTTGCTGGGCATAGTACTTCTGGACCCTGCCAGGGCATCCCATTCTGTGACTACAGCAGCCTCTGTTTAAGACCATATAACTATTTGCACTTATTATAATTGAAATTAGGCCTGATAAAGACACTTTTGCTCGGCATAGTACTTCTGGACCCTGCCAGGGCATCCCATTCTGTGACTACAGCAGCCTCTGTTTAAGACCATATAACCATTTGCTCTTATTATATTTGAAATTAGCCTGATAAAGACACTTTTGCTCGGCATAGTACTTCTGGACCCTGCCAGGGCATCCCATTCTCTGACTACAGCAGCCTCTGTTTAAGACCATATAACCATTTGCTCTTATTATATTTGAAATTAGCCTGATAAAGACACTTTTGCTGGGCATAGTACTTCTGGACCCTGCCAGGGCATCCCATTCTGTGACTACAGCAGCCTCTGTTTAAGACCATATAACCATTTGCTCTTATTATATTTGAAATTAGCCTGATAAAGACACTTTTGCTCGGCATAGTACTTCTGGACCCTGCCAGGGCATCCCATTCTGTGACTACAGCAGCCTCTGTTTAAGACCATATACCCATTTGCTCTTATTATATTTGAAATTAGCCTGATAAAGACACTTTTGCTGGGCATAGTACTTCTGGACCCTGCCAGGGCATCCCATTCTGTGACTACAGCAGCCTCTGTTTAAGACCATATAACCATTTGCTCTTATTATATTTGAAATTAGCCTGATAAAGACACTTTTGCTCGGCATAGCACTACTGGATCTTTTTTGGGGCATCCCATTCTGTGACTACAGCAGCCTCTGTTTAAGACCATATAACCATTTGCACTTATTATAATTGAAATTAGCCCTGATAAAGACACTTTTGCTGGGCATAGGCTTACTGCTGCCTGCCAGGTGCACTTCTGTTGAGGCATCCCATTCTGTAACATAGCATACCCCTCTTTATTTACACTAAGCAGCTCTCTTATTTACACTAAGCAGGCCTGTTGGAGGCTGAGTGTTACTGCTCACTTTTGGTGTGCATTATATTCTGTTTCATATAGACCCACCGCTGCCCGGGGGATCTTAAAATATCACCTACTACCACGCCAGTTAGACTATGTCGGGCAGACAAGTGCCTGGAAGTGAAAAGAGGAGTGGCAGAGGCCAAGATTCCGCAGGCAGAGCTCGCATCAGACTGGGGGCCAGTAGCAGCAGGAGTCACGCTGAGAGACCTAATCTGCCAGTATCTGCTAGTGGTCGGGTCTCCACCAGTAACGCATCTGCCGTGGTAGATTGGTTGACGCGCTCATCAACAACATCATCACAACTTACGTCTGAGACCCCCAGTCTAGGGTCGGTAGGTTCCTCTGACACAACCCTGAGTTGGCATGCCCCGAGAGCAGTCCCTGTCCTCCCATTGCCTCTGTCCTACGCCGTTCCCTCCCCCTGCGACGTATCCTATGCTTTGGGTTCAGCTCCACTCTTTAGTGAGGAGGACGATCAGATACAGGAGGACAGTCAGCAGCTACTGCCCAGCCAAGAAATGGAGGTGGCTTCTTTAGCTAGGCAGACAAATAGTGATGTGGACAGTGTCGTGGGTGCTGCGAGCGTTCCAGCTCCTGCGCCAGACACTGTTGACGAATCCACAAACATCAGTGACGTACAGCCACAACTCGGTGATGATGATGATGACGATGAAGCCGATCGCACTTGGGAGCCGGGTGAGGAAGGGGCTTCATCGTCATCATCAGGAGAAGAGGGGCGCAGGTTGCCCCGGAGTCAGCAGCTGAGGCAGCAAGGTGGTAGCAGTCAGCATGGGGGCACAATTCCAAAGGCTGGATCCTGCCGGGGCCGGGGTAGAGCACCTGCTGTGCGGCAGTCTACCTTATCAGGAGGTAGTGGAGCAGGGGTTCCTGGAGTTGGCAACAGCAGCAGTGAATCAGTGAGGCCAGGGGGTGGGAAAAGTAGCTACTCGGCAGTTTGGCAGTTTTTCCTGAGGCATCCGCAGGAGGGTAACATGGCCACATGCAAGATATGTAGGCAAAAGGTGAAGCGTGGCCAGGGTCCAAATGTTGGCACCACGGCCCTGCGTCAACATATGATGCGTCACCATAAAGCTCCCAAGGGGTGGTCCAGTCTGCTTCCTCACCAAGTGAGCTCCCAATTTCTGCCAGCCAAGGCTCCAGCACCTCAGCCGAAGGCAGCTGTGCGTCATACCCATCCTCTGTCGCTCCTGCTCCTCCTCCTCCAAGTCATGCATCCCGCCAGCAATCCATCAGCGAAGCCATGTCCAAGAGACAGCAGTATGCGCCCACTCATCCTACGGCGCAGAAGCTGAATGTGCTCCTGTCCAAGTTGCTGGTGCTGCAGTCGCTCCCTTTTCAGGTGGTGGAATCTGCACCTTTCAGAGAACTGATGGCTTGTGCCGAGCCGAGGTGGAGAGTCCCAAGCCGTCATTTCTTTGCCAAGAAGGCAGTACCAGCGCTGCACACTTTTGTTGAACAGAAGGTGGGCCAGTCCTTGAGCCTGTCGGTGTGTAGCAAAATACATGGCAGCGCCGACATCTGGAGCTGTAACTACGGTCAGGGGCAGTACATGTCGTTTACGGCCCACTGGGTGAATGTGGTCCCTTTGCAGCAGCAGCAGCAACTTGGACAGGTCACGCCGCTTCGGCCTCCGCGCTCTCTGCCCATTGGACCTGTGACACCGTGCGACTCGGCCTCCTCATCCTCCGCCATCTCCTCACCCTCCACTGTAGGCTCAAGTCTCAGTGCCCCTCCAGTCTACCATGTGTGCAGGGCACGGAGGTGTCACGCAGTGCTTCACATGGTTTGTCTTGGCGAACGGAGTCACACAGGGGAGGAACTGCTTAAATGTATTCATCAGGAAATCCAAACATGGCTTACTCCGAGAAAACTTAAAATGGGAATCATGGTTACCGACAATGGGAAGAACATTTTGTCTGCGCTGCGCCAAGGAAGCCTGACCCATGCCCCCTGCATGGCTCACGTCTTCAATCTGGTTGTCAAGCGGTTTCTGAAGTGTTCCCCCCATCTGCAAGACATCCTAACAACTTCAAGGAAACTTTGCATGCACTTCAGCCACTCCTACACCGCCAAACACACCCTTCTTGAGCTACAGCGTCAGAATGGTATCCCCCAACATAGTCTGATTTGCGATGTTTCCACCCGTTGGAATTCCACCCTTCACATGTTGGACCGATTATATGAACAGAGAAAAGCCATCACGGATTTCCTGATGATCCAAGCAGATAGGGGGACTCCCCTGTGTAACTTCAATGTCAACCAGTGGCAGCTCATACGTGACACCTGCCGTTTGCTCAGGTCCTTTGAGGAAGCCACTTTATTTGTCAGTCGGCAGGATTACGGGATGAACGACGTGATTCCACTGCTTCATGTACTACAGCACATGTTGGAAACCATGGCTGGTCAGGGCACTGGAGACATGGCGTTTACATCTTACGGCCACATGAACCCCGCTGGAGCTGAACTGGAGGAGGAGGAGGAAGAGGAGGAGGAGGAGTTGCCCAGCGAAACACAGTTTAGGCTTGGCGAAATGGCTGGTTTATCTAGTCAGTGGACAGGAGAGGAGGAGCAGGAGCAGCCAGAGGAGCTAGAGGTTTTTGAGGAAGGCGAGACAGAGGACCCGGCACACCGTGGCAGTATGCAGTGGAGATGGAGACAGGTAGTCCATCCGAGTCACTTGCGCAAATGGCACGAAGCATGCTCACGTGCTTGCGTAGTGACCCCAGAATTGTTTCCATCTGTCGGCGGGATGACTTCTGGCTGTCCACCTTATTGGACCCTCGCTTCCGGCACAAAATGGGGGCATTTTTTAAACCCACCGAGAGGGAGGACAAACTCAACTACTACAAAGACATTCTACGTAGGCAGTTGGCCGATGCCTATCTGCGCCATGGTCCAAACTCTCGCAGGTCTGACTCGAGGGGACCTCTGCGCTCACCTTCCACTGCCATGGCCGCTGGGGGGGTTGGCAGGAGCAGCAGCTCCATCAGCAGCAGCAGCCTCAGTCTTCAGTCGCTAATGAGTAGCTTTCTACACCCGCATAGTGAGGCTACTCATGAGCAGCAGGAAGACCTGGAGCAGGACCTCAACCAGCAGGTCATGTCATACTTTGACATGACCATGCCAACACACCTTGAGGATCCGCTGGACTTCTGGGCAGCCAAACTTGATTTGTGGCCGCAACTAGCAGAGTTTGCCCTGGAAAAGCTGTCCTGCCCGGCAAGTAGCGTGCCATCTGAGCGGGTGTTTAGTGCGGCGGGGGCCATAGTTACGGCGAGGAGAACTCGTCTGTCAACTAAAAATGTGGAGAGACTCACCTTTGTCAAAATGAATCAGGGATGGATCAGCCAGGATTTCCACCCACCAATGCCTGATGCATGCGACTAGATTCAGCATGGTGCCACGTTTTACACTTTCCAAATGGTGCAAAACATATTTATGTCTTTAGGCCATTTTTTGGGCTCCTGCTGCTGCTGCTGCCAACTTCTGCCAACTCCAGGGTGTGATTCATCCAATTTTTGGGCTCCTGAAGCCAACTCCAGTGTATATTTGGGCTCCTGCTGCTGCTGCTGCCAACTCCTGCCAACTCCAGGGTGTGATTCATCCAATTTTTGGGCTCCTGAAGCCAACCCCAGTGTCTCTTTAAAGTAATGTTTGGGCTCCTGCTGCTGCTGCTGCCAACTCCAGGGTGTGATTCATCCAATTTTTGGGCTCCTGAAGCCAACTCCAGTGTATATTTGGGCTCCTGCTGCTGCTGCTGCCAACTCCATGGTGTAAATCATCCAATTTTTGGGCTCCTGAAGCCAACCCCAGGGTCTCTTTAAAGTAATATTTGGGCTCCTGCTGCTGCTGCTGCCAACTCCAGGGTGTGATTCATCCAATTTTTGGGCTCCTGAAGCCAACCCCAGGGTCTTTTTAAAGTAATATTTGGGCTCCTGCTGCTGCTGCTGCCAACTTCTGCCAACTCCAGGGTGTGATTCATCCAATTTTTGGGCTCCTGAAGCCAACCCCCAGGGTCTCTTTAAAGTAATATTTGGGCTCCTGCTGCTGCTGCTGCCAACTCCAGGGTGTGATTCATCCAATTTTTGGGCTCCTGAAGCCAACTCCAGTGTATATTTGGGCTCCTGCTGCTGCTGCTGCCAACTCCAGGGTGTGAATCATCCAATTTTTGGGCTCCTGAAGCCAACCCCAGTGTCTCTTTAAAGTAATGTTTGGGCTCCTGCTGCTGCCAACTCCAGGGTGTGATTCATCCAATTTTTGGGCTCCTGAAGCCAACCCCAGTGTCTCTTTAAAGTAATGTTTGGGCTCCTGCTGCTGCTGCTGCCAACTCCAGGGTGTGATTCATCCAATTTTTGGGCTCCTGAAGCCAACTCCAGTGTATATTTGGGCTACTGCTGCTGCTGCTGCCAACTCCAGGGTGTGAATCATCCAATTTTTGGGCTCCTGAAGCCAACCCCAGTGTCTCTTTAAAGTAATATTTGGGCTCCTGCTGCTGCTACTGCCAACTCCTGCCAACTCCAGGGTGTGATTCATCCAATTTTTGGGCTCCTGAAGCCAACCCCAGGGTCTCTTTAAAGTAATATTTGGGCTCCTGCTGCTGCTGTCAACTCCTGCCAACTCCAGGGTGTGATTCATCCAATTTTTGGGCTCCTGAAGCCAACCCCAGTGTCTCTTTTAAGTAATGTTTGGGCTCCTGCTGCTGCTGCTGCCAACTCCAGGGTGTGATTCATCCAATTTTTGGGCTCCTGAAGCCAACCCCAGGGTCTCTTTAAAGTAATATTTGGGCTCCTGCTGCTGCTACTTCCAACTTCTGCCAACTCCAGGGTGTGATTCATCCAATTTTTGGGCCCCTGAAGCCAACCCCAGGGTCTCTTTAAAGTAATATTTGGGCTCCTGCTGCTGCTACTGCCAACTTCTGCCAACTCCAGGGTGTGATTCATCCAATTTTTGTGCTCCTGAAGCCAACCCCAGGGTCTCTTTAAAGTAATATTTGGGCTCCTGCTGCTGCTGTCAACTCCTGCCAACTCCAGGGTGTGATTCATCCAATTTTTGGGCTCCTGAAGCCAACCCCAGTGTCTCTTTTAAGTAATGTTTGGGCTCCTGCTGCTGTTGCTGCTGCCAACTCCAGGGTGTGATTCATCCAATTTTTGGGCTCCTGAAGCCAACCCCAGGGTCTCTTTAAAGTAATATTTGGGCTCCTGCTGCTGCTACTGCCAACTTCTGCCAACTCCAGGGTGTGATTCATCCAATTTTTGGGCTCCTGAAGCCAACCCCAGGGTCTCTTTAAAGTAATATTTGGGCTCCTGCTGCTGCTACTGCCAACTTCTGCCAACTCCAGGGTGTGATTCATCCAATTTTTGGGCTCCTGAAGCCAACCTCAGGGTCTCTTTAAAGTAATATTTGGGCTCCTGCTGCTGCTGCTGCCAACTCCAGGGTGTGATTCATCCAATTTTTGGGCTCCTGAAGCCAACTCCAGTGTATATTTGGGCTCCTGCTGCTGCTGCTGCCAACTCCAGGGTGTGAATCATCCAATTTTTGGGCTCCTGAAGCAAACCCCAGGGTCTCTTTAAAGTAATATTTGGGGTCCTGCTGCTGCCAACTCCAGGGTGTGATTCATCCAATTTTTGGGCTCCTGAAGCCAACCCCAGTGTCTCTTTAAAGTAATGTTTGGGCTCCTGCTGCTGCTGCTGCCAACTCCAGGGTGTGATTCATCCAATTTTTGGGCTCCTGAAGCCAACTCCAGTGTATATTTGGGCTACTGCTGCTGCTGCTGCCAACTCCAGCGTGTGAATCATCCGATTTTTGGGCTCCTGAAGCCAACCCCAGTGTCTCTTTAAAGTAATATTTGGGCTCCTGCTGCTGCTACTGCCAACTCCTTCCAACTCCAGGGTGTGATTCATCCAATTTTTGGGCTCCTGAAGCCAACCCCAGGGTCTCTTTAAAGTAATATTTGGGCTCCTGCTGCTGCTGTCAACTCCTGCCAACTCCAGGGTGTGATTCGTCCAATTTTTGGGCTCCTGAAGCCAACCCCAGTGTCTCTTTTAAGTAATGTTTGGGCTCCTGCTGCTGCTGTCAACTCCTGCCAACTCCAGGGTGTGATTCATCCAATTTTTGGGCTCCTGAAGCCAACCCCAGGGTCTCTTTGAAGTAATGTTTGGGCTCCTGCTGCTGCTGCTGCCAACTCCAGGGTGTGATTCATCCAATTTTTGGGCTCCTGAAGCCAACCCCAGGGTCTCTTTAAAGTAATATTTGGGCTCCTGCTGCTGCTGCCAACTCCAGGGTGTGATTCATCCAATTTTTGGGCTCCTGAAGCCAACCCCAGGGTCTCTTTAAAGTAATATTTGGGCTCCTGCTGCTGCTACTGCCAACTTCTGCCAACTCCAGGGTGTGATTCATCCAATTTTTGGGCTCCTGAAGCCAACCCCAGGGTCTCTTTAAAGTAATATTTGGGCTCCTGCTGCTGCTACTGCCAACTTCTGCCAACTCCAGGGTGTGATTCATCCAATTTTTGGGCTCCTGAAGCCAACCCCAGGGTCTCTTTAAAGTAATATTTGGGCTCCTGCTGCTGCTACTGCCAACTTCTGCCAACTCCAGGGTGTGATTCATCCAATTTTTGGGCTCCTGAAGCCAACCCCAGGGTCTCTTTAAAGTAATATTTGGGCTCCTGCTGCTGCTACTGCCAACTCCAGGGTGTGATTCATCCAATTTTTGGGCTCCTGAAGCCAACTCCAGTGTATATTTGGGCTCCTGCTGCTGCTGCTGCCAACTCCAGGGTGTGAATCATCCAATTTTTGGGCTCCTGAAGCCAACCCCAGTGTCTCTTTAAAGTAATGTTTGGGCTCCTGCTGCTGCCAACTCCAGGGTGTGATTCATCCAATTTTTGGGCTCCTGAAGCCAACCCCAGTGTCTCTTTAAAGTAATGTTTGGGCTCCTGCTGCTGCTGCTGCTGCCAATTCCAGGGTGTGATTCATCCAATTTTTGGGCTCCTGAAGCCAACTCCAGTGTATATTTGGGCTACTGCTGCTGCTGCTGCCAACTCCAGGGTGTGAATCATCCAATTTTTGGGCTCCTGAAGCCAACCCCAGTGTCTCTTTAAAGTAATATTTGGGCTCCTGCTGCTGCTACTGCCAACTCCTGCCAACTCCAGGGTGTGATTCATCCAATTTTTGGGCTCCTGAAGCCAACCCCAGGGTCTCTTTAAAGTAATATTTGGGCTCCTGCTGCTGCTGTCAACTCCTGCCAACTCGAGGGTGTGATTCATCCAATTTTTGGGCTCCTGAAGCCAACCCCAGTGTCTCTTTTAAGTAATGTTTGGGCTCCTGCTGCTGCTGCCAACTTCTGCCAACTCCAGGGTGTGATTCATCCAATTTTTGGGCTCCTGAAGCCAACCCCAGGGTCTCTTTAAAGTAATGTTTGGGCTCCTGCTGCTGCTGCTGTCAACTCCTGCCAACTCCAGGGTGTGAATCATCCAATTTTTGGGCTCCTGAAGCAAACCCCAGGGTCTCTTTAAAGTAATATTTGGGCTCCTGCTGCTGCCAACTCCAGGGTGTGATTCATCCAATTTTTGGGCTCCTGAAGCCAACCCCAGTGTCTCTTTAAAGTAATATTTGGGCTCCTGCTGCTGCTGCCAACTCCAGGGTGTGATTCATCCAATTTTTGGGCTCCTGAAGCCAACTCCAGTGTATATTTGGGCTACTGCTGCTGCTGCTGCCAACTCCAGGGTGTGATTCATCCAATTTTTGGGCTCCTGAAGCAAACCCCAGGGTCTCTTTAAAGTAATGTTTGGGCTCCTGCTGCTGCTGCCAACTCCAGGGTGTGATTCATCCAATTTTTGGGCTCCTGCTGCTGCCAACTCCAGTGTCTCTTTAAAGCAATGTTTGGGCTCCTGCCCCTCATAGTGATGCCACTTCAACTCTCTTGAATTCAATTGTGCCGCTCTGCGATTCTATTAGCGATGCCTCTGATCTGCATGTGATATTTCTTCAAAGTATTATTTAACTAACCCAGCACGCATCCTGTGCGTGTTACAGCAAGGCAGAATGGTTTACAACCCTATTGAGGCTCTAGGAGGCTCAGAAATAGCCGTTTTTAATAGCGATTCGTCGCGAATTTATTCGGGTCGAAACGAATTTTGTCGGAAAATTCGGCGAATCAGTCGAATCGAATTTTTCAAAAGTTCGCTCATCTCTAGTAGTAAGTACTATATAAATAATCAAATTCTGTAAACAATTCCCTAGAAGCCTAGTATGGTAACTCCTAGATTTGTATTTGAAACATATACAGTCAAGTTGAATAGCAGATAAATAATTGATCATTGCTATGTATGCTGCATTTGAACATAACTGTATTTAAATACAGGCTTAGTTACTTCAAGGTAAGTTTCATTACATATACATAACATTCAAAGTAATTTAGTTTATTTAATGATATCTCTACATACAATTTATTCATAACTAAGCTCATATTGCACAATCACTCTTGCATTCCCCTCCTACCACTGGCTCCCGCACACAGGTAATCCTATTCAGAAATCCATGTGGACTAGATACTTTATGTTTCTCTGACTCTCTGCTAAAGTATCTCTTTACACCTTGACCACATTTACAAATGCAGGCTCTGAAGCCTTGTACCACCATATAACCCCTGCTCCCCTCATCTACATCCACCCCCTGGCACGCAAACCATGGCTCAATATGCATATTGGCAGACTGAAGCAGCTCACTTGAGCCATTAAATGGCAAAAAAATCTATATAAACATGCCCTTCAGGAACTCAGGACTGCTTTTCTCATGTATGCACAGGCATGGAAACCAAAGCAACTTTCCAACACCTTCTGCACTCTTCCCCAACCCCCTTAATAACCACAGAGCAATTTGAAACATTTTTAAGGAAAAAAATTAATAATATTTCAGACCCCATCTAATGACCTCACCCCAACTGACTCCTGTTGGAGATACTGTGCAACAGCTTGCCTCTGTATGTGATCTGCATTGATATTGCTAGTTTAACTCTTTAACCGCCAGCCTACCTTGAGATTTTGTCACCCTTTGTTGCCAGACCATTTTGCACTATTTTGCGCTCCCCTTGTTCAACTGTGATTTTTGAGGGGATTTCCAGGGATTTCCCAGGAAAATGATATATTGTTTTTTTCAGCAGAGTCTGGGCTTTAACATGAAATGTCTTGTTTGTCATTTGTTAGGTGTATTCTTAATATTTTTGGGTGAAATATGTGCAAAAAAAAAAAAAAAAAAAAATTTTTACATATTGTAGTTTTTTTTGGAATAAAAAATGTAAGTTTGTCAATAAAATCTTATTGCGTGTGAAATCCCAATTTCTCCCGGTTACAGCGGTACCACATATGTATAGGTAGACACCCTTTCCTGCCCAGGAGACTCCCCCAAACTGAAACAGCGCTTTAGGAGATTTTCAGATAAAATACAACTATGCTATGCAATATGCGCACCTTGCGGTTTTTCCAGAAAAACAACCCTTTACATTTAAAATACCCCCAACAAACTATATATTCTCTGGAAGTACACACCTCAGGCTTTCTAGGCGTACCAGGCTTGTGGATGTGGCCATAGTTTTCTGGAAGTAATCCCTCAACGTAATCTTTGGTTGCAAAGAGTTTCCCTAAAAAAAGGATAAAAAAGCAGAATCAAAGCCACATTTTCCTAAAAAAACTATATACAAACAAGAAAAATCAAGTTTAATCTGAAAAAGCAACATCTCCCGAACAGAACGATAGCCAACATGCATAGGTTCTGTCAAGGGAAGAGTTGCCAAACACCCCAAAGTAAAGCATGCGCATAACGGTAATTTTACTTGAAAATTTCAGCTCTGCAGACAAAGTGCGCACCTTGCGATTTTTCAACCAAAACAACCCTTTACATTTGGAATATCCCCCATAAACCATATATTCCCTGAAAGTACACACGTTAAGCTTTCTAAGGGTACCCAGCTTGTTGTAGTGGGCTCATCTTTCTGGAATTAATTCCTCAAAGAATTCTTTGGTTGCGCAGGGTTTCCCTAAAAAATTCATAAAAAAGCTGAATAAAAAACACCTTTTCCTAAAATATAAATATGCAAACCAGAAAAAACAAGCTAAGTCTGAAAGCGCAAGGTCCCCCGAACAGAACAATACCCAACATGCATAGGTACTATTAACCCTTTTAATTGCCAGCCTACTTGAGATTTTGTCACCCTCTGTTGACAGGCCATTTTTCCCCATTTTGCGTCATGTTTTGCGACATGTTTTGCGCCATTTTTGCTGGAACTTTCTGAAAAATTATATATTTTTTTTTGCAGCAGAGTTTAGACTTTAACATGAAATGTCTTGTTTGTAATTTTTTTTTTTTTTTTTACAATATTATTAAGTGAAAAAAAAAATAAATAAATAACTTTTTTTTTTTAGAAAATTGACTCCTTTATTTTAAATAAAAAATGTATTTTATTAAGGAAAATCATATTGCATGTGAAAGCCCCATTTCTACCGATTAGAACGGTACCACATATTTATCGGTAGCCCCCCGTTCCTGCCCAGGAGACCCCCCCTAACTGAAACAAGTATTTTATAACATTCACAAAAAAAACACAAAAACCATCCACACTACAAAGGGTTAAATCGAGAAAAAAAATGACATAGGGTCCCCCCTCCCAGGGGAGGGAGACCCCATTTTTTTTTTGATTTTTAAGGGTTAAAAACCCTTAAAAATAAAAAAAAAAATTGACGTGGGGTCCCCCTTACCCACAGTAACCAGCCCGGGACCAGCTATGGGGGCTTGTAGGCACAGAGTGGGGGGGCCAGCTTTTGTGGCCCCCCCCACCCTGCAGCCTACGAGCCCACATAGCCTATGTGGGCCCGGGCTCTTCTGCCCCCCCCCCTGGCCTTTGGGGAGGCAGGTAATGGGGGTGCCGGGGGTTAATGGCAAGCCACCCGCTAGCGCAGGTGGCTTGCCATCCCCCCAGCCTTGTGAACTGGTATAGGGGTCATGGACCCCTTACCAGTTCACAAGAGGTTAAAAGTAAAAAATGACACAGACACACAAAAGAGAAAAAATATTTTATTATTTTTTTTTTTTTTTTTACACTGTACTCACCTCCCATCCATCCTGGAGCACTCTGTCCCTCGGCGATCACTGGCTTCTGCTCACTTGCTAGAAGCCTTTTATAGCTGCTTGATGACAGAACACAAAGGGTTAATCAAAAAAAAAATGACATAGGGTCCCCCCTCCCAGGGGGGGCGGACCCCATTTTTTTTTTTGATTTTTAAGGGTTAAAAACCCTTAAAAATCAAAAAAAAAATTGACGTGGGGTCCCCCTTACCCACAGTAACCAGCCCGGGACCAGCTATGGGGGCTTGTAGGCACAGAGTGGGGGGGCCAGCTTTTGTGGCCCCCCCACCCTGCAGCCTACGAGCCCACATAGCCTATGTGGGCCCGGGCTCTTCTGCCCCCCCTGGCCTTTGGGGAGGCAGGTAATGGGGGTGCCAGGGGTTAATGGCAAGCCACCCGCTAGCGCAGGTGACTTGCCAGACCCCCGAGCCCTGTGAACTGGTATAGGGGTCACATGGACCCCTTACCAGTTCACAAAGGGTTAAAAGGTAAAAAAAAGACACACACGTTTTTTAAAAAAAGTTTATTAAAAAAAAAAAAAAAAACTTTTACTTTACTCACCTCCGATCTTCATCTTCTGTGTCCCGCGGCGATCTGCTGTCAGTGACGGCTGGGCAGAGAAGGGGGGAGGCAGGCGATCGGAGGATCGCATACCTCCCTCCTTCCCCGCCCAGCCGTCACCGGCATCTGAAAGTTCAACTGCCGGGTGCCCCGATGACACCCGGCGGTGACGTCATCTGGCCCCGCCCCGATGACGTCACCAAGATGGCGGCCGCCATCGGAAAGCAAAGGGAGGAGGGCTGTTATGCCCCCTCCAGAAGACAGAAGAGCGGGGGGGGATCGGAGCCCCCCCCCCCCCCCGTGAAGAGGAGAGCCTGCGGGAGCCGGCGGGGACAAAGGTAGGTGACTGTTTTTTTTTTTTTTTTTTGATAGGAAACCGGGCGTCTGCTGAAACGGGGGGGGGGCACCCTGTTCCGGGCCCTCCCCTGCAGCCGGAGGAGCCCCGATGGGCGATCGGAGCCCCTCTGGCTGAAGAGGAGACCTGACCGGATCGAACGAGGGGTCAGGTAAGTGTCTTTTATTTTTACTTTTTTTTTTATTTCTGGGGAAAGTCAGGCACGTAAATTTTACGTGGCTGGCGTTTAACTGTTGGAGAGGCAGCCACGTAAAATTTACGTGGCTGGCAATAGAAGGGTTAATGATATATACATTTATGACAGTAGATGCCACGGTTACAAATACCTATGTGCAGTCTCTGCTATATATTCTATGCTGCATGTTGTGTTTCCTGTACATTGAGGTGATCTCTATGTCGCTGTTATCCACCCTGCAAGGTGACCATCTCCTACTGCACTCATGTTCCAGTAAGCCTTTACAAAAACTTTACAAAATGTGGTTTAGCAGAGAGGACACGTGGGATCAGTTGGTGAGTAAGGCCTGAGGCAGATTTGACACTAGCATTGTTAAAGACCAGGCTCATAAATAAGTATCAGCGAAGAAAGGAGCTTGCGCATGACAGAAACCCCAGAACAGCTTTTAAAGCTACAGAAGGAAGCAGGGTGTGCTTTAGATGCCACAAACAGGGACACATAAAGAGAGACTGTACTATATGGAAAGCAGAGCAAATGAGACAGTGTTCCTCTTATATTAAAAAATAGGTTAAAGCCACAATTTCTGATCCATGTGCAGGGAACTGAAATGCCAAATTTAAAGTGATACATTTAAAGGCTGGCACATTGACTTGGAAGCAACCAGTCACATGAAAGTGATAGAAGCTTTTTCACAGAACTTGATCTGAATAACAAATAGGTTATTTACCTTGCAGATGGATGTAAAATACATGCATATGTCATGAAACCCTCGTATGTCCCAATAATACAGAACACTGTTTAGCCATACCAGTAAAAGATGTGCTTTGTGTTCCTCATCTAGAAGGAGGAATCTTATCTGTGAACCGTCTAACAGCTAAAGGGCTTTCTGTAAAATTCCAAGGAGACAAGCGTTGTATCCTGGATGGCAAGCAGACGATAGCAAGTGCCAAGTTAGATGATCATCTTTATCACCTCAACACAGTGAAGGAAAAGGTGGGTCTATGCACCCATAAACCCAATGACAGTATACACATGTGGCACAAGTTTAGGTCACAGACACCCAGAATGCATACAAGAACTGCAAGAGAAGAATCTGACAATGGATCTAACAGTATCCCCTTGTCCAGTTTCTGTTAAGTGGAAATGTTGCATCAAATCCAAAACTACAAGAGCAACACTAAAGTCAGTCAGAATAGAGCTTCAAGACCACTTGACCTAGTTCACATTGATGTATGTGGTCTCCTAAGCCCACCTACACCTGGAGGCAACAGGTACATAGTGACTTTCATAGATGACTATTCAAGCTACACAATCACGTACATAATGAAAAACCAAAGAGAGTGAAGTTCTTGACAAATTACAGGACTTTGCAATTTATAAAGACAAGTAACACATTTCAGGGCAATCCTAATACTTTGAAGTGACAATGGAGGGGAATTCTAGAAATCTCTGGACTACCACAAAGTACTGGGGTGAGGCAGCAAATACAGCAAATCATTTGCAGAACAGACTTTTTCTCGAACAGTGGAGAAACCTCCATATGAACTGTGGCAGAATGAGAAGCCAAGTGTAAAACACCTAAGAGTTTTTGGATGCAAAGCATTCATCTACATTCTGATGAAAAAATGCAACAACCTCCAAAACAGAGCATTTGAAGGAATCTTTGTTGGATACAGGGTTGGTAAGGGTTACAGAATTCTAAATCTGAAAACAGACAAGGTTACCTTTAACCAACTTTTCAAAACTAAAAAAAACAAAAAGGTGGACATTTGGCAACAAATGTTTTATTTAAACTAAAAAAAAGAAGCAATACGTTAGTAGCTCAATTATTAAGCACTAAGACACTAAACAAACAAGGCAGTGAAGGAGGGGTATAGAGAACATCTGGGAAAACAGCTGCCAAAGGAAATCCACTACAGATTGCAGAACAGAGATTTGTCTCAAACACAGAAGTTGGAGAGACAACTTTGCCACTGCTAAACAGTAAAGACGGGGGGAGAAACATAGAGGGGGGGGAGTGACTGTCTGAGCCTGCAGAATGTGCATGGAGCTTAGCCATTTGCATCAAAAATACAATTCTGTGATTACTCACCTGTAGAATTGGTATTATGAGTATACAGTACGTCCTGCTCCAATTCTAATACTTACAGTTGGGATATACTCCGCCAGATGGCGCTGGACTGCAGAGACATTGAAAATAGGCTCCTCCCAGCCCCTCAAATACCCAGGGACCTCCCACAAATCCCCAGCATTGAAAAGCAGTTAAGGAGAAGCTGGGAGAATTAACAATCCAAACTATCAACTATAACAATGATAACAATCACCATACAGGGGATCCAAGAAAATGCAAACCAAGGGTGGGTTGGAGCAGGACGTACTGTATACTCATAATACCAATTCTACAGGTGAGTAATCGCAGAATTGTATTATTCTTAGTATACAGTACGTCCTGCTCCAAATCTAATACTTACAGTTGGGACATCCAATAGCAGTGTCCATAAAGTAGGGTGGGATCCCCAAGAAAAATCAGCAGCAGGCAGTTTAAACCACTGCCGCCTGCAGAACCTTGCGGCCAAAAGCAGCATCAGCTGAGGCCCTAACATCAACCTTGTAAAACTTTGAAAAGGTATGAACAGAAGACCAAGTAGCGGCCTTGCAAACTTGTTCAACAGAAGCCTGGTGCTGAAAAGCCCAAGAGGCACCAATAGCACGAGTGGAATGAGCAGTAAGGCGGAAGGGAGGATTCTTCCCCTTAGCAGAGTAGGCCTGAATCACAGCCTGACAAATCCACTTGCTGATAGTAGACTTGGCAGGAGCCAAACCCTTCCTAGGACCAGAAGTGACCACAAAAAGAGCATCAGTTTTCCTGAAAGGTGCAGTAGCCACCAGATAGTACTTCAGACACCTAATCACATCCAAAGAGTGCAAAACTCTCTCCTTAGCATTGCTAGGATTAGGGCACAAAGAAGGAAGAACAATATCCTGATTCAAATGAAAGGCAGACACTACCTTAGGCAGAAAATAAGGTTTGAAACGAAACACCACCTTGTCCTGGTGCCTCTCATAGTAGGGGGGCTGAATGGACAGCGCCGCCAACTCAGACACACGCCTGACAGAAGTGATAGCCACCAGAAACACAACCTTGAGTGTAAGAATGGCCAAGGCAGCATCCTGCACAGGTTCAAAGGGAGCACCCTGCAAGGCTGACAGAACCAAGTTCAAATCCCAAACAGGCACCATAGGTTTACGTGGGGGACGCACATGAGTGACCCCCTGGAAAAAAGTCCTGATCAGAGGGTGCTGAGCAAAGGACTTCTGGAGTACTGAGTTGGAGCCCCATCTCCAACCCATGCTGCAGGAATTCCAGAATCATGGGAATAGAGAACACACGACAGGGAAGAAACCTAGACTCACACCAGTCAATGTAGGCACGCCAAACCCTGTAATAAATGGAAGAGGAAGACTTCTTCCTAGCTTTAATCAAAGTATCCACAACTGAGGAAGACAGCCCCTTCTCCGTCAAGATGGAGGTTTCAGCAGCCAAGCCGTCAAGCCAGAGTTTGTAAATTGGGATGGCGTAGTGAGCCCTGAGTGATCAGATCTGGCACCAAGGGCAGAGCGTATTGATCAACTGCCGGCTGTACCATGTCTGCGAACCACACTCTTCTTGGCCACCTGGGGGCCACCAGAATTGCTGGCACCCCTTCCAGAGCAATCTTGCGCAGAACCCTGCCCAGCAGGGGAATTGGGGGGAAGACACACAGGAACTGAAAGTCCTTCCATGACATTGCTAGCGCATCCGAGGTCAGGGCCAGAGGATCCCTGGACAGAGAGACAAAAGCTGGAAGCTTGTGATTGTGGCGGGACGCAAACAGATCCACATCTGGTTGGCCCCAACGGTGACACAGAGATTTAAACACCCTGCTGCATAGGGACCATTCTCCCTGGCGAGAGATCCCCCTGCTCAGAGAGTCCGCCAGGTGATATTCCACCCCCGGGATGTACGCAGCTGAAATGCAGGGGACATTGGCCTCCGCCCAAGTCAGAATCAGAGATGTTTCCTGGAGGGCCCCCTTGCTCCGGGTCCCTCCCTGATGATTGATGTAGGCAACTGCCGTCTGGTTGTCCGAGCGCACCTGAACAGGCAGGCCCTGAAGATGAGTAATCAAGCGAGCCAGAACTAACCTCATCGCTCGCAGCTCCAAGTCATTGATAGGTGTGTGGGCCTCCTGAGGGCCCCACCTCCCCTGGAACCGCAGGGACTTCCAGAAACCCCCCCAACCTGACAGACTGGCATCCGTGGTGACCGTCTCCCAGGAAGGGGCAAGAAAGGATCTGCCCCCCAACAGGTTCCTTGAGTCCATCCACCACAAGAGGGACCTCCTGACCAGGGGGGAGAGCACACAGACCCTGTCCAGGGACGCTGGGTCCTTGTCCCATACAGAAAATAGGTGAAGTTGCAGAGGCCTCGAGTGGAACTGAGCATAAGGGACCGCTTCGAAGCACGCCACCATCAGGCCCACCAGCTGCATCCCCTGCCTGATGGAGGGATGGGGACAAGCTAAGAGGGACTGAGCCTGTGCAATCAGACTGTCCACCTTCTGCTGAGGAAGGGAGATCCTTGCCTGAACTGTATCCAGATTCATTCCTAGGAATGGAGTTACCAAGGAAGGGGACAGTGAGGACTTGGGGTGGTTGATCACCCATCCAAATGACTCCAGAGTGGACACCACCAGCTGAGTATCCAACTCTGCCTGATGTAGAGACTGGGAAGTGATGAGGATGTCGTCCAGATAGGGAAGCATGCGGACGCCCTGACATCTGAGCAGAGACATCACGCCAGCCACCACCTTGGTGAACACCCTGGGAGCTGAAGTGAGGCCGAAGGGCAAGGCACAAATTGGTAGTGTTGATCCATCAGAGCGAACCTGAGGAACCTTTGATGACCTGGGAACACAGGAATATGAAGGTAAGCATCTTTGATGTCCACAGAAGTCATGAAATCCCCTTGGTGCAGGGAACTGATGGCAGAGCGCAGAGTCTCCATGCGAAAGCGCCTGCCCCTGACAAACTTGTTGAGAATCTTTAAGTCCAGGATGGGCCTGACAGAACCATCCTTTTTGGGTACTGTGAATAGGTTGGAATAAAAGCCCTTGCCTTTTTCTCTTAAAGGGACCTGGCAGATGACCCCCAGCTCCAGGAGGCCTTGCACTGCTTGCACTAGCTCCTGAGCTGACACAGGGTCCTGAGGAATCCGGGATCTGATGAATCTTGGAGGGGGATCGGCAGCAAACTCCAACTTGAAACCGGAGGACACTACCTCCTGAATCCACCGATCTGAGACATGAAGCCTCCAGACGTGAGCGAAGTGCTGCAGCTGTCCCCCCACCCGAATGGGTGAGGGCGCCCCATCATGCCTGAGGGGGCTTGGGAGAGGATTTAGCTTTGGGACCCCAGGAGGAGCCAGGATGTCCACGTCCTCTGCCTCTACCCCAGAAATCTCCCCGGGCCCCAGGGAAAGACACCCCCCTTCCCTGTCTTGCACCGCGATAAGGGGAGGAGAAGGAACCCTGACCCCGAAAGGGCCGAGGTTGCCGCCTGCGCTGAGGTAACCTGCCTCCCTTAGCAAAAAGGTCCAGACGGTCTCCCAACAGACGCAGTCCTTTAAAGGGAAAACCAGTGAGGGCCTTCTTGGCAGCGTTGTCAGCAGCCCACTGGCGCAGCATATAGCCACCACGAGGGCAGAGGTTCTGGTACACATTCTGATGGTGTCATCCAATGCTGATAGAACAAAATTTACAAAAACATCACAACTGGAGAGTGCATTAAACACCTCACAAGGCAAATCATCAGGGGCACTGTCGAGCATATTTCTGATAAGGGCTCTAGTGGCCACAGCAGTAATGGCAGAGGCACAGACCGGGCGCCGCCCCCGCACATGCAAAGGCGTGGGAGGCCAGCTGGTCAATGCGCCGGTCCTCAGCATCCCGCAGGATAGTAGAATCAGGGGAATGCATGACAGAGGTGTTAGTTAGCCCTAGGATCGGGGCATCCACCCCGGGGGGGGGTGACCAACATTTAACCACCTCAGCAGGAAAGGGATACTTCCTATCCCAACTCTTTGGAACCCCGGGAAGTTTACTGGGGCGCTCCCATTCCTTGAGCACAAGGTTATGGAAATGTGCCTGCTCTGGAAATTCCAAACGTGATCTTGCTGTATGGAAAAGCTCCCCTCTTTGCCTGGGAGCCTCAACAGGGAGAGAGATAGACAGAACCTCAAAAATCTGGGTCAATAATCTGTCAGTGTCATCCGGGGCCCAGGGGTCAGAGCCAGAATCGTCATGACCCCTTGGTCTCTCATCAGATGAGCCTGAATCAGAAAATAGCTCCCCTTCATCAGACGGGGTATAGCCACACAGATTCATAAACTCCTCAGTTCCCATAGGGAAAACAGTGACATTAGGGGTCAAGTGCTGCTTCTTAGCAGGGGCCTTACGCGCTAAAGACTTCGCAATAATCTGTTCAACAGTAGCCAGTCTAGAAGACACATCAGGCTGAGAATCCCCACTAGTATGCAACTCAGCCGGAGTGAGATTTAAGCTTGGGGGAGTAGGTGAAGTCAGATGCAATGCAAGCACCTGCTCAGCACAGGGTACACAGACCCGCGCCTTGTCAGCGTCAGCATGAGGCTGCCCACACGCTACACACAGCCAGTCTTGTCCCAAAGGGACCCCGGTAACATTATCCTGGGATGCCTCCATATGGTGATTATAGCGGCGCTATACACCGATAGGGAATAACGCTATATAGCAACCCTGGATGCCTCAATAAGCTGCTAGGGACATGGGAGTATAATTTTTACAAGGCCTACAAGTAAGTATACTAAAAACAGGGCCGGGAGAAGCCAAGAAGGGTTCGTCCCGCCTGAAATACATAAGCAGACAAGACCTTAAGTACATCGTAACAAAAGTGAAGCAGATAAAGTTGCCCGCAAGGGCACTTACGGACCGCGGTAGGTAGGAGTCTGTCGCGCATAGGCCAACCAAGTCAGAAAAGATGGCGTCGGTATACCTCGAGTGGCGGGCCAGTAATAGCGATGACGCGGAACGCACCAAAGATGGGCCCCGCCCCCCCCCCGAAGAGCGCGAAGCCAGAAGGCCAACAGCCAATGATGGCGCACCGGCGCCTGAGGTAATGCCGCCGCCAAGCGCGGAACCAAGTCAGCGCGCGGGGGCGGTAAATTTAAAGCAATAAAGACAAGTCAGCGCGGCGGCTGACACAAGAATAGACATGCTAAAAGTGAAAGCAAACACTGCATAACATACATATCTATACACATACACACACCCCCCCCCCTCTTTTCCCCCGAAGACTACAAGGAGGATGAGGGAGGACGGCGGCCACTTAAATAGGGCCCCCCGATAGGTAGGGGCAAGGGGCAATAGTGCGGGAGGGGCATCCCATAGAGGCTCACCATAAGCCTGAACTGCCCACCCTTTGGTGGGGGACTGCGGTGGAGTAGCGTTCCTAAGCACCAACGGCGGTGCTGCCTACCTTCACCCGACCAGTGCAGCCAAGGCTGGGAGGCATATTACTAGTGGAACGGGTGGGAATAGTCCTACAGGGCCGCAGGTTAATAACCCAGCTCACCTGCGAGTAGAGAGCCAATTTCTCGTCCTTCGCAGCCAGACTGCAGAGAAATTCTGGGGATTTGTGGGAGGTCCCTGGGTATTTGAGGGGCCGGGAGGAGCCTATTTTCGATGTCTCTGCAGTCCAGCGCCATCTGGCGGAGTATATCCCAACTGTAAGTATTAGATTTGGAGCAGGACGTACTGTATACTAAGAATATAGCAGAATTTCATGTGCAATGCGCACATTTGTCATCAGGGACCTAGGCTCTCAGTTGCACATGCCATTTTGTGTGATGCACATGTACGCTGTTCAAGCACATGCTGCCATGAATCGTGCGCCAATGCACAAGTTTTTGTATGTAGAAACATTTCAGCACGGTTTTAAAGCTTTTGACGCGCAGCCATGAATTGACTCTGTCAAACAACTAATTGGGGGGGGGGGGGGGGGGGGTAAAAATACCAAAGAGAATTTGCTTTTATATTTGGAAACATGATAAATGCTGAGCTAGTCTACAAACTGAATCTGGGCATACTTTCCTGCTAGATCAGGGTCCACTAGTGGCTCAATAATTGATCTGAGTGATGCACAAGACACAAATTACTTAAAGCAGACCAAAACCCACATTTTAAACTAGCCTCCCCTGAATTGCTACCCCCATGAACAGTACATTTTGCCAATTTTCAGTGGTTCTGCGTCACTCTAATCCCAGATAATGACACCTGTTTTAGCTGTAAAGCGCTGCCTCCTTCATTCATGATGTCATTGTCATACCTATGCAATAGCTGATCTCCCGCCATCTTACAGAGAGGGACAGCAGAAAAAAGGGTTCCAGGATGATTTGAAAAAGTGGAATTATCCATTTCTAGTTCTACACCCTAAGAAGGAAGTATTGGTAGGGGCCGGGGCCAAATGTATTTCACAAGTTCACTGGGTTTTGGTCTGCTTTAATTACGCATCTGAGGTCCTCCTTGGTCTCCTTAAATAGAGTTTCATTTGATTCAAATGTCAGGTAGTTTGCGCAGACACTAATGCACCCTGAGCCTACAGGATTGATGGAATTTCTTTGGAACTTGATTGGGGCTGCTTATTCACCATCTGGACTATCCTGTGTTGCAAACCTTTAGCAGTTTTTCTCTTCTTTCCACATCCAGGGGGGTTAGCTATAGTGCCATGAAAACATCATGATTATGTTGCGCACTGTGGAAAAAGTAACATCAAGATCTCTAGAGATGGAAATGTAGCCTTGAAATTGTTTTAGCAATTAGGGTTTTCAAGTCCCCAGACAGTTCTCTTCACCTCATTCTGTTCTCCATGCTTAGTGTGGCGGACACACAAAAAAATTCTCCCCTTTTTATCTGGATTCATGCATGATTTTTATATTGCTCACACCTGCTAATTGCCACAGGTGAGTCTGAAGAAGCATCACATGCTTGAAACAAAGTGGTGTACCCACTGTTTGGAAAAGGTGCCAGTGAATTTGTCCAGGCCATTTCTGGAGTGAAATGCTCAATTTGCCTTTTTATCGGTTTATTTGTGTTGCTCCAAAACACACAAAGGAAATAAATGTTCTATAACTGTCATGCCCAGGCAAACTAAATCAATGGGAGTTTTGGGGATTTCGCAGTGCGGGAGTCTGGACGCGAGTTGGGGATTGAACAGCTCAGTAGCTGACTAGCAACATGAAAGGCGGAAGTCAAACAACCGTCTGCATCACCAAAAAGGCAAGCTGCTGAGCACCTGGGGTATGGTACTCGCATGTAACCTACCCAGGCCTTCAGCACTGGTCTACATAGGCCCTGGGTAGTTCTGTGGTGGTTGCAGTCTTGGGTAGGGGAAACAAAGGGCAGAGGCACACAAGACAAAGAATGGATGGTCTAGGCCCCAGTGCAGACAATGCAGGATCTGTGCCCCAGTGCGGACCACCATTTTCTGCCCTGGGTCAGACAATAGAAGGTCTGGGTCCTAGGCAATGGTGGATCTGGGCGCTGGTGTGGACAATGAAGGATCTGGGTCCCAGTTCAGACAATGGATCTCAGATGGAGGATTGTGGGACACAATCCAAACAAAGCACAAGGAAGGGCCTGGTCCCAGCACAGACAATAGCACAAAAAAAATACAATTCTGTGATTCCTCACCTGTAGAATTGGTATTATATGTATACAGCACGTCCTGTTTCAGAAGATATTCCTTACACTTGGGTTATACATCCAGTAGATGGCACTGGACTGCAGAGAAAGAAAAGTGGCTCCTCCCATCCCCATATATACCAGGGACCTCCCACAAATTCCCCAGTATTGAAAAGCAGTTAAAATGGAACTGGGAGAACTATAACCATTACAAAAGCTGAACAACCACCATAAAGAGGTAACTAAAGATAATGATAACAAGGGTGGGGTGGAGCAGGACGTGCTGTATACATATAATACCAATTCTACAGGTGAGTAATCACAGAATTGTATTATTCTAAGTATACAGCACGTCCTGTTCCAGAAGATATTCCTTACACTTGGGACATCCAATAGCAGTGTCCGTAAGGTAGGGTGGGATCCCCAAAAGTAACAGCAGACAGTTTAAACCACTGCCACCTGCAGAACCTTGCGGCCAAAAGCAGCATCAGCTGAGGCCCTAACATCAACCTTGTAAAACTTTGAAAAAGTATGAACAGAAGGCCAAGTAGCGGCCTTGCAAACTTGTTCAACAGAAGCTTGGTGCTGAAAAATACAATTCTGTGATTACCCACCTGTAGAATTGATATTATGAGTATACAGTACGTCCTGCTCCAGATAAGATTTATAACACATGGGTATTACTCCGCCAGATGGCGCTGGACTGCAGAGACATCGAAATTGTCTCCTCCCGGCAACTCAAATACCCGGGACCTCCCATAATCCCCAGCATTGAAAAGCAGTTAACGAGAAGCCGGGAGAATTAAAACAGAACCGAACTGGTAACTATAACAATGAAAACAATCACTGTACAGGGGATCCAGGATAATGCAAACCAAGGGTGGGGTGGAGCAGGACGTACTGTATACTCATATCAATTCTACAGGTGAGTAATCACAGAATTGTATTATTCTTAGTATACAGTGCGTCCTGCTCCAGATAAGATTCATAACACATGGGACATCCAATAGCAGTGTCCATAAAGTAGGGTGGGATCACCAAAGGTAACAACAGACAGGTCAGACCACTGCCGCCTGCAGAACCTTGCGGCTAAAAGCAACATCAGCTGAGGCCCTAACATCAACCTTGTAAAACTTTGAAAAGGTATGAACAGAAGACCAAGTAGCGGCCTTGCAAACTTGTTCAACAGAGGCCTGGTGCTGAAAAGCCCAAGAGGCACCAATAGCACGAGTGGAATGAGCAGTAAGGCGGAAGGGAGGATTATTCCCCTTAGCAGAATAGGCCTGAATCACAGCCTGACGGATCCATTTGCTGATAGTAGACTTGGCAGGTGCCAAACCCTTCCTAGGGCCAGAAGGGACCACAAAAAGAGCATCAGTTTTCCTGAAAGGTGCAGTAACCCCCAGATAGTACTTCAGACACCTAATCACATCCAAAGAATGCAAGACCCTCTCCTTAGGATTACTAGGATTAGGGCACAAGGAAGGAAGAACAATGTCCTGATTCAAATGAAAGGCAGACACTACCTTAGGCAGAAAATCTGGCTTGAAGCGAAAAACCACCTTGTCCTGGCGTCTCTCAAAGTAGGGGGGCTGGATGGAAAGCCCCGCCAACTCAAAAACACGCCTAACAGAGGTGATAGCCACCAAAAAGACAACCTTGAGAGTAAGAATGGCCAGGGCAGCCTCCTGCGCAGGGTCAAAGGGGGCACCCTGCAAGGCAGACAAGACCAAGATCAAATCCCAAACAGGCAACATAGGCTTACGCGGGGGACGCACATGAGTAACCCCCTGGAAAAAAGTCCTGATCAGAGAATGCTGGGCAAAGGACTTCTGGAAGAAAACAGCCAGGGCAGAAACATGGCCCTTCAGAGTACTGAGTTGGAGCCCCATCTCCAACCCATGCTGCAGGAACTCCAGGATCCTGGGAATAGAAAAAACTCGACAGGGAAATGACTCACACCAGTCAATGTAGGCATGCCAAACCCTATAGTAAATGGAAGAAGAGGACCTCTTCCTAGCCTTTATCATGGTATCAACAACAGAGGCAGACAGCCCCTTCTCCATCAAGATGGAGGTTTCAGCAGCCAGGGTTTGTAAATTGGGAAGGCGTAAGTGACCCTGAGTGAGCAGGTCTGGCACTCTGGGAAGAGCGTACTGTTCTACTGCCAGCTGCACCACGTCTGCGAACCACACTCTTCTTGGCCACTTGGGGGTCACCAGTATTGCTGGCACCCCCTCCTGAGCTATCTTGCGCAGAACCCTGCCCAACAGGGGGAATGGAGGAAAGACATACAGTAGCTGAAAGTCCTGCCATAACATTGCTAGAGCATCCGTGGCCAAGGCCAGAGGATCCTGGGACAGGGAGACAAAGGCCGGGAGCTTGTGACGGGACGCAAACAGATCCACATCTGGTTGTCCCCAATGGTGACACAGAGATTAAAACACCCTGTTGCAGAGGGACCATTCTCTCAGGCGAGAGGTCCCCCTGCTCAGAGAGTCTGCCTGCACATTCTCCACCCCCAGGATGTACACAGCTGATATGCAGGGAACAATGGCCTCCGCCCAGGCCAGGATCAGAGACACTTCCTGGAGGGCCCTCTTGCTCCGGGTCCCTCCCTGATGATTGATGTAGGCAACTGCCGTCTGGTTGTCCAAGCGTACCTGAACAGGCAGGCCCCGGAGGTGATGAGTCAGAACCAACCTGATTGCCCGCAGTTTCAGAATGTTGATAGGTGTGTGGGCCTCCTGAGGGCCCCACCATCCTTGGAACTGCAGGGACTTCCAGAAACCCCCCCAACCTGTCAGACTGGCATCTGTAGTGACCATCTCCCAGGCCAGAAGGATCTGCCCCCCAACAGGTTCCTGGAGTCCAGCCACCATGAGAGGGACCGCCTGACTCGGGAGGAAAGCACAAAGACCTGGTCCAAGGACGCAGGAACCTTGTCCCATACTGACAAGAGGTGGAGTTGCAGACTCATGTGGAACTCATGTGGAACTCAGCCTCATGTGGAACGCAGCATAAGGGACTGCCTCGAAGCACGCCACTATCAGGCCCACCAGCTGCATTCCCTGCCTGATGGAGGGATGAGGGCAAGATAGCAGGAACTGAACCAGCACAATCAGACTGTCCACCTTCTGCTGAGGAAGAAAAATCCTTGCCTGAACTGTATCCAGATTCATTCCCAGGAAGGGAGTCAACAAGGAGGGGGACAGAGAAGACTTGGGATGGTTGATCACCCAGCCAAATTACTCCAGAGTGGACACTACCAGCTGAGTATCCAACTCTGCCTGATGTAGGGACTGGAAAGTGATGAGAATGTCATCCAGGTAGGGCAGCAAGTGGATGCCCTGAGACCTGAGCAGAGACATCACTCCTGCCAGCACCTTGGTGAACACCCTGGGAGCTGAAGTGAGACCAAAGGGCAATGCCACAAATTGGTAGTGCTGATCCTCCAGAGCGGACCTGAGGAACCTTTGATGACCTGCAAACACAGGAATATGAAGATAAGCATCTTTGATTTCCACAGACGTCATGAAGTCCCCTGGACGCAGGGAAATGACGGCAGAGCGCAGAGTTTCCATGCGAAAGCGCCTGCACCTGACAAATTTGTTGCGGATCTTCAAGTCCAGGATGGGCCTGACTGACCCATCTCTTTTGGGCACGGTGAAAAGGCTGGAATAGAAGCCCTTGCCCCTTTCTCGTAAGGGGACCTGACAGATGACCCCCCCGCTCCAGAAGGCTTTGCACCACCAGCACTAGAGCCTGAGCTGACACAGGGTCCTGAGAAATCCGGGATCTGATGAATCTTGGGGGGGGGGGGCAGGCAGCAAACTCTATCTTGTAACCGGAGGACACTGCCTCCTGAATCCACCGGTCTGAGACATGAAGCCTCCAGACGTGAGCAATGGGTGGGTGAGGGCGCCCGTTCATGCCTGAGGGGGCTTGGGAGAAGACTTAAGCTTGGAGCCCTAGGAGCCAGGGCGACCACGTCCTCTGCCCCTACCCCAGAAATCTCCTCGGGCCCCGGTAAGGGAGACCCCCCTCCCCTGTCTGGCACCACGGTAGGGCGAAGAAAAGGAGCCCTGACCCCGAAAGGGCAGAGACTGCCGCCTGCGCTGGGGTAACCTGCCTCCCTTGGCAAACAAGTCTAGGCGGTCCCCAAACACGCGCAGTCCTTTGAAGGGAAAACCAGTGAGGGCTTTCTTGTCAGCGTTGTCAGCAGCCCACTGGCGCAGCCACACAGAGCGACGTATAGCCACCACAAGGGCAGAGGTTCTGCCACACATTCTAATGATATCATCCAAGGCAGATAGGACATAAGTCACAAAAACCTCACGAGAGAGTGCATTAACCTCCTCACTAGACACATCATCAGGGGCACCTTCAAGGATACTTCTAAGCAGGGTCCTAAAAGCCACAGCCGTAATGGTAGAGGCACAGACCGGGCGCAGGGCCGTCCCCACACATGCAAAGGCATGGGACACCAGCTGATCAATGCGCCGGACCTCAGCATCCCGCAGCGTAGTAGAGTCAGGGGAGTGCATGACAGAGGTGTTAGATAACCCAAGGACCGGGGCATCCACTTCAGGAGGGGATGACCAACACTTCACCACATCAGCAGGAAAGGGATACCTCTTATCCCAACTCTTAGGTACACCGGGAAGCCTGCTGGGACGCTCCCATTCCCTGAGCACAAGGTTATTAAAATGGGCTTGCTCAGGAAATTCTAAACGTGGCTTAGCAGTATGAAACAATTCCCCCTGTTGCCTGGGGGCCGCAACCTGGGGAGAGATAGACAGAACCTCAAAAATCTGAGCCAACAGCTTATCAGTATCATCTGGGGCCCAGGGGTCAGAACCAGAATCATCATGACCCCTGGGCCTCTCATCAGAAGACTCAGAGAATAACTCCCCTTCTTCCAAAGGGATATAGCCAGACAGTTCCAAAAACTCATCAGCTTCCATAGGGAAAAGAGTGATATCAGGCGTCAAGTGCCGCTTTTTAGCAGAGGCCTTACGCGCCAAGGTATTAGCAAGCAACTTCTCAACACTAGCTAGTCTAGAAGACACATCAGGCTGAGAATCCCCACTTGTATGCAACTCAATGGGAGTCAAATTTAAGCTTGGGGGAGTAGGTGAAGCCATACAAGGCACAGGCCCAGCTACTGGTAAACCAGGCTGCAGCGCAATCACCTGCTGGGCATAAGGTACACAGACCCTCACATTGTCGGCACCAATAGGGGACACCCCACAAACTACACACAGCCGGGCTTCTCCCGAAGGAACCCCGAGCACATTATCCTGAAACGCCTCCATATGGTGATTATAGCGGCACAATAGGCCGAAAGGGATTCACGCTATAAAAGCAACCCAGGATGCCCCAATAGCCCGCTAGGGAAGTGGGAGTAATTTACACACTAGGCCTCAAAGAAACTAAATAGAGGGAGTAGGGCCGGGAGAAATCAATAGAGGTCGGCCTGTCTGTAAGACATAAGCGAAAAGAACCCCGTGACATGTAAAATGACATAGGGTAAATAAAGTCGGCCGCAAGGGCACTCACGGACCGCGGTAGGTAGATGCCAGTCATGCAGCAGCCGAGTCCAGAGAAAATGGCGCCGGGTATACCTCGAGGGCCCGGCCCCCCCGAAGAGCGCGAAGCCGCACACGTGACCAGCAGCCAATAACGGCGCACCAGCGCCTGGGGTAACGCCGCCAAGCGCGGAGCACAGTGGAAGCATGCACGGCGGCGGCAGCAAATTTCAAAAAGCAACCAGTGCAACCAAGTCAGCGCGGCAACTGACACCAACTAGAAAAACATAATACAGTGAAGCACCAAGGCAAATTCCCATACACACCCCCCTCCCCCCCGAGAACTACAAGGGAGAGCGAGGGAGGGCAGCGGCCACTTAACATAGGACCCACCGATAGAAAGGGGCAAGGGGCAATAGGGCGTGAGGGGCATCCCATAGAGGCTCACCATATGCCTATACCGCCTACCCTTTGGTGGGGTATTGCGGTGGAGCACTGGGCTGGGAGGCACATTAATAATGGAATGGGTGGGAATAGTCCTACAAGGCCGCAGGCTAATAGCCCCGCTCACCTGCGAGAAGAGAGAGCCATCTTCTTGTCCTTTGCAGTCCAGACTGCAGAGAAGATGCTGGGGATTGTGGGAGGTCTCGGGTATTTGAGGGGCCGGGAGGAGCCAATTTCGATGTCTCTGCAGTCCAGCACCATCTGGCGGAGTAATACCCATGTGTTATGAACCTTTCTGGAGCAGGACGTACTGTATACTAAGAATAGCCCAAGAGGCACCAATAGCACAAGTAGAATGAGCAGTAAGGCAGAAGGGAGGCTCCTTCCGCTTAGCAGAGTAGGCCTGTATCACAGCCTGACGTATCCACTTGCTGATAGTGGACTTAGCCGGAGCCAGACCTTTCTTAGGTCAAGACGGAAGCACAAAAAGAGCATCAGTCTTCCTGAAGGATTCAGTAGCCACCAGAGTTCTGACTACATCCAAAGAATGTAAAACCCTCTCAGTGTAACTAGGATTAGGACACAGAGTAGGCAAAACAATGTCCTGATTGAGATGAAAGGCAGAAACAACCTTAGGCAGAAAATCTGGCTTAAAACGAAACACCACCTTGTCCTGGTGTCTCTCAAAATAAGGAGGCTTGATGGAAAGCACCGCCAATTCAGAAACACGTCTAACAGAAGTGATAGCCACCAAAAAGACCACCTTAAGCGTAAGAATGGACAAAGGGGCCCCTTGCAAGGGCTCAAAAGGAGATCCCTGCAGGGCAGATAAGACCAAGTTCAAGTCCCAGACTGGTAACATAGGCTTACGCACGTAAGTAACCCCTGGAAAAAGGTCTTGACCAGGGGATGCTGAGCAAAGGATCTTTGGAAAAAAATGGCCAAAGCAGAAACAAGACCTTTCAGAGCACTAAGCTGTAGACCCAGATCCAAACCATGTTGGAGAAACTTCAAAATCCTGGGAATAGAAAACACACGACAGGAAAGCGAGTTAGACTCGCACCAGTCAATGTAAGTCCACCAAACCCTGTAGTAGATGGAAGAAGAGGACCTTTTCCTAGCCCCAATCATTGTATTTACAACCGAGGCAGGCAGCCCTTTTTCCATCAAGATGGAGGTTTCAACAGCCAAGCCGTCAAAGCCAGCGTTTGTAAATTGGGGTGGCATAGGTGCCCCTGAGTGAGCAGATCTGGAACCCGGGGCAGGGCGTACTGATCTACTGCCAACTGCACAATGTCTGCAAACCACACTCTTCTTGGCCAACAGGGGGCCACCAGGATGGCTGGCACCCCTTCCAGAACTATCTTGCGCAGCACCCTGCCCAGCAGGGGAAACGGGGGAAACACATACAGGAGCTGGAATCTCGTCCAAGACATTGCCAGGGCATTCGTGACCAAGGCCAGAGGATCCTGGGACAGAGAGACAAAGACTGGAAGCTTGTGATTGTGACGGGATGCAAAAAGATCCACATCCGGCTGCCCCAGCGGTGGCACAGGGAGCGAAACACCCTGCTGCTGAGGGACCATTCTCCCAGATTGAGAGGTCCCCCTGCTCAGAGAGTCTGCCTCCAGATTCTCCACCCCCGGGATGTACACAGCTGAGATGCAGGGAACATTCTCCTCCGCCCAGGACAGTATCAGAGACACTTCCTTGAGGGCCCTCTTGCTCCGGGTCCCTCCCTGATGATTGATGTAGGCAACCGCTGTCTGGTTGTCCCAGCGGACCTGAACAGCCCAACCCCGCAGGTGTGGGGTTAAGTGGCCGAGAACCAACCTGATCGCCCTCAATTCCAGAATGTTGATGGGGGCATGGGCCTCCTGAGGGCCACACTGACCCTGGAATTTCAGGAACTTTCAAAAGCCCCCCCAACCTGTCAAACTGGAATCCGTGGTGAGTCCAGCCACCGCGATAGAGACCGCCTGGCCAGAGGGGACAGGACAAACACCTGATCCAAGGACACAGGGTTCCGATCCCATTAGAGGTGAAGCTGAAGAGGCCTCATGTGAAACTGAGCATATGGAACCGCCTCGAAGCAGGACACCATCAGGCCCACCAGCTGCATTCCCTGCCTGATAGATGGATGAGGACAAGACAGCAGGAGCTGAGCTTTCTCTTAAAGGATCTCCACCTTCTGCTGAGGAAGAAAGATCTTGACCTGAGCTGAATCATGCCCAGAAAAGACTTCACCATGGAAGGAGACAGGGAAGATTTGGGGTGGTTGATCACCCAGCCGAATGACCAGCGTGGACACCACCTGCTGAGTGTCCAGCTCCGCCTGATGGAAGGACTGAGAAGTGATAAGCATGTCACCCAAGTAGGGAAGAATGCGAATGCCCTGAGATCTCTGCAGAGCCATCACTCCTGCCAGCACCTTGGTGAATACCCTGGGAGCCGAGGTGAGACCGAAGGGCAAGGCCACAAATTGGTAGTGCTGGTCCTCCAGAGCGAACCTGAGGAATCTCTGATGACCTGGAAAGATAGGTACATGAAGGTAAGCATCCTTGATATCTACAGAGGTCATGAAGTTCCCTGGGCGTAGGAAAGTCACAGCTGAGCGCAGAGTCTCCATGCAAAAGTGTCTGAATCTGACAAATTTGTTGAGGTGCTTCAAAGCCAGGATGGGTCTGATGGACCCATCTTTTTTGGGAACAATAAAAAGATTGGAATAATAGCCTTTTCCCCTTTCCCTCAAGGGCACCCGGCAGATGACACCCAGTTCCAGAAGGCCTTGGACAGCCAGGGGCAGACCCTGAGCTAACAGGGGGTTTTGAGCTAACCGAGATTTGATGAATCTTGGGGGCGTCAGGCTGCAAACTCTATCTTGTAATTGGAGGACACTACCTCCTGAACCCACCGGTCTGAGACATGAAGCCTCCAGACATGAGACAAGAGCCGAAGCCGTCCCCCCACCTGGATGAGTGAGGGCGCCCCTTCATGCCTGAGAGGGCTTGGGGGAGGACTTAGTCTTGGAACCCCAGGGGGGGCCAGGGCGGCCACTTCCTCTGCCCCTGCTCCAAAAATCTCCACGGGCTCCAGCAAAGGATGCTCCCCGTCCAATTCTGGAGCCCCTGAAGGAAGGAGAAAAGGCACCTGAACCCCGAAAGGATCGGGGCTGCCTTCTACGCTGAGGTAACTTGCCTCCTTTAGCAAACAAGTCCAGACGTTCACCAAAGAGGCGCAGCCCTTTGAAGGGAAACCCCGTGAGAGCCTTCTTAGCAGCATTGTCAGCTGCCCACTGGCACAGCCAGACCAAGCAGCGTATCGCCATCAACAAGGCAGAAGCCCTGCCACACATTCTAATGGTATCATCCAATGCAGAGAGAACATATGCAACAAATTCTTCACAACGCAGAAAAGCTCTATACTCTTCCCTACCTGCATCATCAGGGGCCCCATCTAAGAGACCCTTGAGCAGGCTTTTAATAGCAACAGCCGTAATAGCAGAGGTGCAGACCGGACGGAGCGCGGCCCCCACACAAGCAAAGGCATGGCAAGCCTGCTGATCAATGCGCCTGTCCTCCCCATCCCTCAGTGTAGTAGAGTCAGGGGAATGCATGACAGATGTGTTAGACAACCCCAGAGTTGGTGCATCCACCTCGGGAGGACATGACCACCGTTTTCAACCATTTCAGCAGGAAAGGGATACCGCTTATCCCAACTCTTTGGCACCCCGGGGAACCGGCTAGGCCGTTCCCACTCCTTGAGCACCAGATTATTAAAATGAGCTTGTTCAGGAAACGCCAAGCGTGGTTTAACAGTATGAGACAGCTCCCCCTGCAGCCGCAGAGCCACGGCAGGAGGAGAGATACAGAATACATCAAAAATGTGAGCCAAAAGCCTGTCAGTATCATCTGAAGCCCATGGGTCATGCCCAGAATCGGCACCATACGCTCTACAATGTTCCTCAGATGATTCTGAATCAGAAAACAATTCCCCCTCTTCTAGGGGGGTATAACCGGTAACATCAAAAAATTCCTCTGCCTCCATAGGAAAGAGGAAAACACCAGGTGATAAATGCCGCTTCTTAGCAAAAGCCTTACGCGGGCCAGAGCCAGCAATATGTCTCTCAATGCTGGCCACCCGAGTAGCCAAATCAGGTTGAGACTCCCCACTGGTATGCACCTCACTGGGAGTCACATGTAAGCGTGGGGGGGGTAGGCGAAGCCCGAAGGGGCGCAGGCCCAGCCACAGGTAACCCAGACTGCAGTGCAAGCGTCTACTGGGCACAGTGTACACACACCCTGACATCATCACTTATAGGGGATACCCCACACAGCCGGGCTTGTCCCAAAGGAACCCCAAGCACATTATCCTGAGAAGCCTCCATATGGTGATTATTGTGGCACAATAGGCCAATTGGGATTGATGCCAAAAGGGCTACCCGGGATGCCCCAATAGCCCTCCAATAGGGCTGGCGGTAACAGAATTGCTTCTCTGGCGAAGTGTCTTGGCGACACGCAACGCGCCGGTGGCGGCTGCGGCGGGGGATCCCTGGTGACATGGTGATGTAATCTAAGGTTTATTTATTTTTGTATGCTGCTGTATGACGTTACTCATCATTAATGGTTTGGTGGCCCAGCTGGGCTCAACTTCATGTAAGCCTGTTGTTTGCATATATCTTGTTCATTACATGGTACTCATTGATGTTTAGTGTTCTTGGGCTACACACACAGCTCATAATACAATATTGTAGATTTTTTGCACATACCACACGTTTGGGATTTATTTATATACAGCACATGCACCTGGCACTTTTTTGTTTTTTCTTGCACATTAAGAGTTTAAGTAGTTATCAACTCACTTCATTAGCACATTGATTCCATCATCCTTTTATTGGCATTAACTCATTATTCAATTGTGTCTTTATCTGGGTCCACCACCAGCACTTATATCATGTGGTTTACATTACACATTAATGGCGGCATCATTTAAACTTCATATATGTTAGTCACCACTGACTGGGATCCCTTCGCTTGTGTTTTTTGTGTTTTTAAATTGTATGTGTTTAGATTAGTGTCTTTTTTATGTACATTATATCTATTAAAATTATATATATTTTTTTATATTCAGTGTGCGGCCTTCTCTAAGGGTTTTGGGGATTAGTCTAGGATCTCCTGTGTGTATATTGTACTCCAATAGGGAGTTAACACTAAATAGAGGGGATAGGACCAGGAGAAACCACAAAAGTTTGACCCGGCTGCAAGACATAAGCAAAAAGATCCCGTAAGCAACGTGCAATACAGATAAATACAAAATAAATCAGCCTGCAGGGGCACTTACGGACCGCGATAGGGAGACGCCAGACACACGCAGCTAGAAAACTAAAATGGTGCCCGCATATACCTCGAGGGGCGAGCCGTGGAGACAGTGATGCAGAACGCGTCAGCCGCAAGGCCCGCACCCCGAAGAGTGCGAAAACGCGCCCACATGACAAAGCCAACCAATGATGGCGCAGCTGCGCCTGAGGTCACGTCGCCACCAACCGCGGAGCTGAGTACAAGCGTGCGGCGCCGGCAAAAGAAACCAGTGCAACCAATTCAAAAAGGGATATATCATAAAACATATATTATATATATATAAAGACATGCACTGCCCCCCCAGATCTACCAGGGAGAGCGAAGGGGAAGCAAAGGCCAGCCTAAGGGAGCCAACTGCGGGGACAGGGGGCGAGGGGCATAAGACGCGGGAGGGGCATCCCATAAGGCTCACCATGGGCCTGTACCGCCTACCCTTTGGTGGGGGACTGCGGTTGGAGCAGTGCTCCTTAGCACCTAGCAGCGGTGCTGCCTACCTTCACCCGAACCAGTGCAGCCTAAGCTGAGAGGCAGTAAAATGAAACGCATGGGAATAGTCCTACAGGGCCGCAGGCTAATAGCCCCGCTCACCTGCGAGCAGAGAGAGCCATCTTCTAGTCATCGCAGCCCAGACTGCAGAGAAGAACTGGAGAATTTGTGGGAGGTCCCTGGTATAAATGGGGCCGGGAGGAGCCACTTTTCTGTCTCTGCAGTCCAGCGCCATCTACTGGATGTATAACCCAAGTGTAAGGAATAGCTTCTGGAACAGGACGTGCTGTATACTTAGAATAGAAGGGTGGTGTGCCCAGCACACACAATAACATGAACAAAGAAGGACTGTGGGACCAACAAGCATAAGGGCGTGAGCCCAAATGCAGAATACAAGAAGGGCAAGAGCCCCAATTCAGGATTCAAGACAAAAGGCAAACTCAAGAGGGTTGGAGAGCACAGCTAGAATCTGGTGAAACAATGCACCGATTCAACACAGGGGTGGGGCGAGGCACATGCATTTATAGGAAAGCCAACAGGATAAAGATAGCCAGCTGAGGGAAAACAAGTGAGCTTTAGGACACAGGAGAGAACCACACAAATCCAAGAGACACATCAGCACCACAGCAAGTAGAACAGTGGTAAAAGCAGATGATAGATGGCAGATCACTGGTTCAAGACCCCATCTATGCCAGTCCCGACGATAACAAAAGGTGTAGTCACAATCATTTTCTGGGGGAAATATTTCATTTTCTGGAAAAATTACAGGGGTGCCATCTCTTATGGTCATGACTGCATATAAATAATGATGTAGGCGTCAAAACCAAAGATTAAATTTAAAAGTTAAGGGGTCTGTGTTTATATATCCCTTAGGGAATCTTAATTCATATAAAACTAGCAATTAGGTTCTGTCTGCTTTTATAGTTTGTCATTTGAATATAAATAATATTAATTAATCTCACTGCTTTTTGGAACTGTTTTACTATACCAGATCAGCTGGCTGAAAAAGATCTGTGTGTTATCAATTAAATGTTTGGAATTTGTGATAGAAGCAACAAAATGTATAAACCTTGTCATAAAGGTTACTTTAAATAAAGCCTTTTAAGATCATCAGGGCATGCAAAAACACACAAAATTTAGATTTCACTCCGCAGTTTATGAGAACAGGTTTGCATAATTATAAAACAGCTTAATTACAGAATCTTACATACTGTCATTTACATAAAACATACACAGTGTGCATATAATATAGGTTTGGATTACAATATGTTATAGCAAGATAAAAAAAATTATAGTTGTCTTAATTGTCCTCCTAAATTTTGCAATGAGCATTAGAAAAATTGTCCGTGTAATTGTACAAGACCAATGCTACAATTATATTAACGCATTCAAAATCCACAGCAAAATTAGCATCAGACTCAACACTAGTTTTTCCAGTCATGTAAAAAAAACACTCCAATATAAGCCAGGAATACTTGGGATTTTAAAGAAAAAAAGGTTTAAAGCAATTCCAACATTTTCTCGTTTGTTTTGTAATTAATAATACCAATATTCCTCACTAAACAGCAAATGAAAGCAGAGAAATGTGAAAATGTAGTTACAAATGTATTTAGTGGTACAATTTTGACCATTTTGTTCCAGGACAAGTATTTTATATACAACAGTATAAATAAAAAAGTGCTTTAATCTTGGACTGCTCCAATTCTTTTACATATATTTGACGAAAGGATACAATAATAACTGAAGATGTAGCTTTGTAAATATATAGATATACAAATGAAGAAAATAAAATACTTCTGGTGGTGTTAACATTTTATGTTTGGGACTTTGCTTTAGCCCTTTCTGACACTTGTTTTGGCCAAGATTACAGGAGAAATACCACAGAAAGAAATAAAGCCATAATAGCTCACTGACTATGTCTAAATTACAGGAACAACCTGTAAATACTGTAACAACCTCAAAAGTGGTCAGCTAGTCCTCTAAACTTAAAGCAGTCCAGTCAGTCCTACTATTGACAGAAGCTCACATAGATCTAAAATACCATGACAGGTTATATAAATATACATAAAGAGAATTTATAGATTCAGGAAAATTGTAGTGTTCAGCTGGGAAATCAAGGTGTGACCAGGTACCCGCAATTACCTGCATTAGTGGGCTTGATCATTTTGCAAAAGTATTAAACTCAATCACAAACTTCAGGAAAGGAAGTAAAGCAGGGAAGCCACTCGCCTGTTTCAGAAGGCTTGTTGCAGTGTTCTCTTTTAACCTTTGCTGCTAGTTAAAATGAAAAAAGTTGTCCTCTGTTTCTACTACCCCGTATACCTTTCTTAAAGCTCTAGCACATTTTAGAAATTCTATATTATTGTGTGCCAAAATGATATCCTAATGTGCTAGCTTATCTGCCAATGTATACATTTTCTCTTATTTTAGCAAATTATTATTATTTTTTTTTTTTTTTTAAAGGAAGCAGTTTTCACTATCTGCATTCTGTTGCTATTAGCAAACAAACACTAAAGCCTTGATTCATCAAGAGTTGGAAAAAAATTTTCATGGTATGAAAAAAATTCATTTAATGAGAAAAAGGCCTGGGAATTTTATGGTTGATGAATCACCAGCTAGGAAGTCGATGAAAGTCAATGGTCTTTTTTACTACAGTGTAAAAAGGAGTAAAAGGTTCACTACTTTTCTCAGGAGTAAAACAGTGCCTTCCATTGTCTTCCTATCTGGCGACTTATCACTGAAATTCTCATGCTTTTATTTCCATGAAATGAATTTTTTTACTATCATGAGCATTTTTCAACTCTTGATGAATGGAGGTCTAACTCTGTACACCATCTAAAAGAAGAGAGACGTGAGCCCTGTACACACACACACAAATGTGCTGCTGGGCATGTGTAAGAGTGAGTGACCCACTCACCTCATTAGCAGCAGCATTGTGTGCGTCCATACACTGATATTGCTACAAAATGTGGGAAATGTGGGATTTTTGTGTCATCTTTAACTTTATGTCTTTTGGAGATAATATCACCTTCAACTTGCTCAACTATATGTGTGGGGGGTCCCCTGAACTTCCAGAGGGCATATGAAGAGGAGGTAGAGCTTCACGTGTCAGTGAGTGCTCTGCAACAAGCATAAAGTTCCAAGCATAATGTTTGTAACAACTGATCACAAAACTCACAGAACCTGAAACCCTCTGGAAGGAAGGAAAGAAGAATGAAAACCCGAAGATCGTTTTCCTTTTTTTGGTTACAAAAAAAGTCAAAAGATTTAATACTAGGGGGTATTACCAGGTAGTAGCTATTCAGGTTGTCCAACGGGAATGTGTTATCTTTAACTTTTGAAGATCATCTTCAATTTGATCCTCTCTAGGGGGCTAACTATTCATTTACTGCCTGTACAAACAATTAATTGTAACCAGTTTTACTACCGAATGGCTAAAAATACTTTTAGTATATCTTTAAGGCAGTAAGAGCTAACATTCATTAAAAGAGCTAAGAGTTATATTATTAGCGAATACTTATTTTTCCTAACATTCTTTTAACTGCTAATGGAAAAACAGGTTTTAAAATACTAGTTAAACATTGCACCATTTATAACACACTAATTTGTTTTACAAAGAATACTGAAAACCAAAAAGCCCTACTTACCAGCAATGTTTTGTGAAATAATACTCCAGTTACCTACTATGTATGCTAGCTTACACAGTCTGCTGATTACATCCCAATAAACCTACGGAGAACTATAACTTTCAAAATTACATTTTCCTTGCAAGTAATTTTTTTTTGTTATTATTTAAAATTAAATCCAATAGCATCATATTACTACCTTGTCACATTACGCGCTGCTCCCAACAAGGGATCCGGTGCCTGGTGCTGGGCAGATTTTCCTTAAAAATAACCAAATCGAGTCTAGTACTGGGCAAGGGACGAGTGGCAGGTGGGTGTCATTGGAATGGCTTTTCTCTTTAACGTGGGCCTAAACGCTCCAATTAAAATTCAATGGGGAGGGTCATGGTCAACAGGGACGCTAATTCCCTCCCACCTCCCACAGTAAAGTGATCCCAACCTTTTCTTTGTGCTTCATCAGAGGAATAGAAATAGCTGTGCACTCCTGTTTTAAGGTCCTCTGCTAGACAGAGCAGCATAAAATAAATAACTTCTAGAGTAGCAGAAGAACAATCTCTTTAGACCAGGACCTACTCTGTATTTGCCAGGGAAGGTTTAGGTCTGCTTTTATTAAAGACAAGCTTAATTTAATTTGAAGGCGGTTTGTGGTAAAACTGCTGGGCTTGTGGTGAAAGCATGGTTTCCTGTATATAGTAGTTCAAACACAAGCAATGTCAGTATCCCCCATGATAGTCCCCAACACTGGGGACTATCCCAAGGAAAGCTTCACTGCAGTGTGCCATACCCATACAGTCATAAGTTTGCCTCCACAGATATCCTGCATGGCGATATGACTTGAGTTGGTGATCCACAAGACAAAAAAGTCAGGAGATACCAATAGAACAGTCATCAGTAGTCATGTCTATCAGAGAATTGTGGGCTCCTACTGTATCATAGATGCTCCTTAACCTAGTTCCCTCTGTGAGGAGCAAGTGGGGCCAAATTTCCCCCTAACCACTATTTATTTCTGTAGATATGCGTATGCATATGAACTGGCCCATAGATAATAATAGCCACATTTTTTGTATGTAAATAAAAATTGAAAATGTGGGGTGAGCGAGTAAGTAATCAATAATTATTAGTTCCAGTCTTCAACCTACTTCCTCCTATTTAGAAAATATAATTTACATAAAACAGTAGTATTCGGGCTGGAAATTGTAAATTTCTTATTGCAAACAGCACAACCAATACATTCCTCAAGAATAAGCACTTTTTATGACTTTCTTTATTTAAGAAAGACAAACTCATGCCTTTGTATCCCCCACATCACATCTGCCTTTAAATTGTAATTCTTCTGTAATGGAAAACAGAACCCAATATAAAAAAGCAAAAATTGCATCAGTGTAAAACAAAAAAAGTCTAGTATAGTAAATAATGGAAGACATTTTATTTTTCTCAGAAGGGGGAGGTTACTGCAGAGAAGAAAAATGAAATCAATAAATGTTTGTGATCAAAGAATTAATACTGAGACAGTAAAAATAAAAGGGACAAATGAAAACATAAAAAATACCAAACAGGACGTAAACGGAGACTGCACAGACTGAAAGATTTGCACATGTAAAATACATCTAAAACCCTGCAGGTGCATTATTAGATCTAGTTTACATGTGGGGCTCCTTCAGGTATAAGGGATGTGAAAAATGTGGTTATGAAGGACCAAGCTGATGCCACAATCCCTGGCCGTGGAGCCGCCTCTTCTGCCATTTCATCTGTTCCATCTTCTTGAATTCCTTCATCCATACGACGTTCCTAAAATGGAAGAATAAATGATGCCAATATCTATAACAGTTTAGTCAAACATACAAATATGTCTGACTTAGGAGGTTAGATCAGCTATAAATTGATGTCATTTTTAATGTAATGTTTCAAGTGTATTAGCTTCCTCTCATTTAAAGACCCCAAAATCTGACACTTTCTAATATAAAGACAGCATGTTTGCTGCAGGTCAATTGTATATTCAGGTAGAACAGAAAAATGTCTGCCAGGCTATTAGCATCTTATTATTATTGTTTATTTATAAAGCGCCGTCATGGTCAAAGTAAGTACTAAGCATGATGTCCAGTGTTCCGAGAGGTGAAAAGATTGTAGGATAGATGGGTTAAAGCCAGATTGCGAGTGGCAAATTGCACGATGGAGGACATTCCAGAGGAGTGGAGCAGCGAGTCCATGAAGTCATGGACTCAAGAGTGGGAGGATGTGTTCAAGGTAGAGGACAAAAAGGAGATCAATGGCAGAGCGGAGACTGCGCATGGGTTGGTATCTTTGGACTAGTAATGAAATTTATGAGAGGGCTTGGCTAAAGAAAGCATTATAGGCTAGGGATGAGACTTGAACCTCTGAGGATTACTTTCCTGGCCCTGACATTGGATAACTATTCTTTCCATGCTTTGGCAAGCGAACTTCAGCTGGTAGGGTGCATCTTTAGGATCAAGACAACTTGTTGCCAGCTCAGCTTGTGATACTGATCCCTACCGATTCTATGTACTGGATTCTTAAACCGGACCAACTCCTGTTTTTACTTTAACAGGTGCTGGTCCCTCTGTCTGCTGAACACACGAAGCTGGAGGGGGCATCCTGAATGTTGGAGCCCCCATTGCAGATAACTGCACAGAACGCTCGTAATATTGCCATTCATTATGAGCCAGCGCGGGGAAAGGAGTCCCGCGATTGGCGGCCGGACATTCACCAGCAGGACCGGCTGGTCCGGTTTAAGCAGTGGGTGACTTTCCTGTCAAAATAGGACTAGTTCATCAGAAGGGACAAAGAGAGGTAGTCCTCTTAAATTACCGTTTGGGCTTAATATTCAGACACCAAACAGTTGCCAATCCTCAATCTTTCGCATCAAATTGGTTTCTGAAGGGATAGATAGTTTCTTACATTTTACATCTAATACTGAAAGTGCTAAATCACTTACAAGGTGAACCGCCCTTTGGTGGTATTGGTATGGATCTTAAAAAAACAACTCACAAATATTTTGCTTTCTTGTGCGTTGTTCCTCTCAGACTAGGTATCCGCACGGCGTAGACTCGTAGGCCCTCTCAGCCAATCAGCATACACAATTTCACTCAGCTCTGCTAGTGGCCAAGCCACCTGGACGGATGGCCCTGGAAGTTCCTCTTTAATGCTTTCTATAAGAATGTACCATGAGCACTTAGAGATGGAAAGCACCACTACCACCAGAGGTAGACAACCAAACATCGCCCTTTTAGGCGATTTAGCACTTTCAGTGGCACCACGCCCACTGAGCGAACTTCCATAACTGAGAAGAAAAACAGATTGGTGCAACCTTCATCCAGTATAATCACAAGCATCTGTGGTCACCTGACTTGTCGCAAGAGAGTGGTAGCCGCCCTACATAACGTGATTCGAAGCACTATAAGCAGATTCCTGATTTTTGAAAATCTTAATCTTATGTGGTGTAACATAGTTTGTAAGGTCGAAAGACCAGTTCAACCTGTATATGTAAGAGAAAATCACCTTCCAGCGGTCAAGTAGCCATAGCTGGTAATGTTATTACATGCAAGGAAGTCATCCAAGCCACTTTGGAACTCTTTAAACTGGACCAACAGCCTGGCACAGTTGGAAAAGAAAGGTAGCAGCCATATAGGAGCTTCCTCTGCCAGCATCTGAGCCTTGCTGCTGCCTGGATTCAACTAACATAACGGACAATGCAAAGTAGCAGGAAGCCCAGCAGGTGGCCTGAAAATACACGAGTCCCCATTTTGTTTCTAAAATTTACCACAGCAGGAGTTATAAAAGGTAAATGGATTTTTATGTGCAGCAATCTAAATTGCCCTGGGGAGGGATGCACATGAGCATTGTTTGTTGTGTTGGTCTGGTTTAAGTCATTTTTGACCGTTTGTCCGCTTTAAGGGTATTTATTCTTCATAGCTGTGTCCTGGCATTTGTCACTATAGTTGAAGTGAAAGTACGGTCACAGTGTAACCACACACACTCTGTGCAGCAGTTCCAATATGTCAGCACCTTGCCTCAGCGGCAGGGGAAGGTGGCAGGTCAGGGGATTACATTGTGACTGAACTTTCACTTTTTTTTGTTAAAGGAGCACTATCGCAAAAAAATTGCTTAATGATAAAAATACATATAAATATGCTGGATGGTGGGAGGAGGGATTATTATTTATACACCCGACATCAAGAAATATCCAGCCAGGCTTGTTTTTTTAAATTTTAATGTAAGAAGGAGGACATCTCGGGTGACAGATTCTGCCACCCCTGATAGATTAAGCATGTCACCCCTGGATTTTATTTCTACCATGAGAGAATAAGCCACAAGCTTGGCGGGAGTTTTATTCAGTTCGGGCGTATAAGTGACCCCTCCTCTCATTAGCCAAAGTGTTTATTTGGACTTTTAATATTACACAATTTCGTGATAGTGCTCCTTTAAGTAAAACCCATAGGTTTCTTCACTTGTAGTTTTACCCAGCATTTCCCTATTTAGTATGTAATCATGGCACACATTTCTCCTGCCCATGTACATAACCTTACATTTATCTGCAATAAACGGCATTTGCCATTTTTCTTCCTGCTTATCTGAATGTGTTTGGAGCTGCATGGTGTTCTCTTTTTGGTTATTTACTTTACACAGCTTAGCATCATGTGTGCAGATGATGTACTAGGATTAATGTTAAGGGGTCAAGAAAACGCTTTTAGTTTGTTATGTCAAAAGAACAATTTGAGCCAATTCCTCCCTTTAAAAAAAGATTTTAAACTCCTTCATACACACACACATTCTGAGTGGCACTAAACATATATATCATATTTCACTTTTATTTGTGGGTTGATAAAGTCTACATCCAGCAGTTAATAGCTCGAATTTAATCTAATCTTCTATTGGGCAGAGCTGATATACCCACAAGTCAAAATAGTGGATCGAAATTGGACCTATGGCTGAAACCATTCCCTAGGCGGCATCTCCGATGTAAAACTCAACTAGTCTATGGATATCGCAGTGGTTTCGCAATCAGCAGAGTGCTCCGATTTGCCACAGGAATCCCCAATCTGTGGGTATGGCAGACCTAATAGTCTGCTGGCGAGTGTGGGGGGGGCAGAGGGGGCATGCAGAGCACTCTGCAGAACCCACATTTGATGTCCGCAGAATCCTGGGGCTAGGCGGGTTTTACATTGTGGGGCATCCCTAGTAGGGAAGGGTTTCCGCCAGACCTAGAGTCTTTGAAAGTTTAGGTCGATGTCTGTCCAGTTTAAGAATCTTGGTAACCCAATACATCATTTTTAACTTAAAACTATTGTATACATTTTGAATGAAAGAGCTTACCATTTCTAGAAGATCATTGTTGTTCACTCTGTCATGATTAACATCAGCTGCATTTTCTCTTGCTTGAGGCTGACCGTCCTCTTGCCTAAAAGGAAACCACCCAGCCTGGTGCCTACACATTAAAACCCACATGTAAATTTCACACAATACAAAATGTTTAATATGAAACGGATATGTTAACAGACAAATGTTTATAAAGCGAAACAAAAGAATAATCCTCTAGATGTTTTCTATTCAGGCTGAAATATATAAGCATTGTGTTGTGCGCTTGCATGCTCCATAGAAAATAGCAAGCACACAGAGTTAGTGTTTACTCAAACTAGTCCATAAGCAAACAGTGATGCAGAGGGCGACACCGGTGCTTGTGTGGGCAGTGATATTCCGGACTCCGAATGTTCTGCCAATGTGAGCGCTGGCCAGCCAATTGCTGCGCTGGATTTCCAGTGGGGAAGCGAGGATAAGGTGAGATTTACTGGGGGGGTCATGTGCGGGGGGCTCCAGCATTCTGGATGTCCTGCTCAGACTGTTAATTTAGCAGTGGCACAAGCGCTCACCAGCACCCCTGCCGCTCAAAAAACTCATGTCACCGATTGCTTTAGGGGAGCAGTTTTACTAAGCTTTGATTTTTTTGACTGGAGGATCGCTTTAAAGGGTTACTAAACCCCCCCAAAAAAACACGCAGGCACTCACCTTCTCTTCTGTTCAGCAGCTGCATCCCTGTTCTGAGAAAGGGGACGGGGAGGAGAAATGGGGTGCTCTCCCTGCTCCACGACCATCAGCAACCTGTTGGTCTGAGCGCTGCAGCTTCCACCAGTCATGCTCACACAGTGCCATTCATTAATTGCAATGGAGGGGCGTGCATGGCCCGATGCTCCATTTCAATAAATGGACCAGGCTGTATAACTGACACAAAGGGAAGGATGGTGCGAGAGGTATCGGGAGCACTCTTTTCTGCAACCGGGAGATTTCTGAGCATTAGACTGGCATGGACGACCTGAGTGGTAGAGAAGGTGAGTGTTTTTTTTTCTTTGGGTATAAGAACCCTTTAAAAAAGGGACCGCAAACTCAATGGCAACAACATGGCAGCAGGCATCTCACCTAATGCCTGTCCCATGTGTTGTTTCTGTATTTTTTTGCAGCACCTGTAAAAGATGTAGCAGGGATACAAAGTTTGCAATTTCATTTTTCAATTTCAAATTCATTTTTCCAGGACCATGCAAAAAAATGGTATAACAGCCACTCTGTCCTTTGCAGCACTCAGCGCCAGTGAGCATGGCAAGCCACAGCGGCCCCACAGTCTTTGACCACAGCAGAGCATGCTCATGACTCAAAGCTGTGCCATGACATGCCCTTCCCAGCTCAGTCAAGACACAGAAACTGGAGCAGAAAGCAGCTTCACTTAGAGGGCATACGCTATTTACAAAGAATCAGAGACTATGAGATGCTCATTTTGCACTCTTCCCAAGGGGGAAAAGATAGGAGCTAGGGTATACCTGGTCAGGGAAATAAAGCATGTAGGGGGTCTCTGATAAAAAGCTGCAAGAAGCACACCAAAAATGTTAGAAATCTAGTTCATAAAATAAAAGTTGAGTAAACCGTTACATACAGTCATGTGAATTTGCAACAGGGTAGCAGATTGTCTTCTAAGGACTCCTACTAAGCTTGCCAGTGTGGCAAGAAAAAAAATCATCAAAAGTAGGAGTACAGAGTCTTAATAACTGCTGATATGCGCGACAATAGGTGTACAATGGTGAGAATAGGTTTTATATTTAGGAAAAATTGTCGTATGCAAAAAAAAGTATTTCTGCTGAGGCTCCCTTAACATGGACAAATATTTATCACTTTTTTGTACAACTATGAACTAACCTTAGTAGTGACAGATTTTATACTTACATGTACACAAGTATCATAGCTCCCATAACCATGACAAACCGACTAAATGACGAATAGAAGTACACTATGCTAAGAAGAATAGCTGCTCTAGACCCAGTGTAGATCCAGTCAAGCCAGTCGTGGTTAAAGTCCTCCTCGTTCATTATAGGCCCACCCTGAACATTCATCTGGATGTTCTGATTCACCTCTGGCACAATATTCGGAGCTGCTCTTGGAGGGTTTGTAGAAGATGGTTCAGCATTTATTGTAGGTGTGGCAGGGGTTCTTTGGCTGGAGGCAGCAGCTTGACTAAAAGATAAAAAATGAAAACAAAATGAATGTCAATATGTAAATACTTGTTATACAGTGTGTGAAGGCATCACATTAAAAAAAAATTGACTTTGGCATGCTCACTGTAAGGCGTAGTAAACAGTATCATGATTCTGAACATTCAGGTAACAGAAATTATCACGGAAAACATGCAGCCACAACAGGCAGCTTATAAAGCAATATAACCTATGAATCAAGACAGGGGGCGAGATGCTGTGCTCTAGACCCAGTGTAGATCCAGCCAAGCCAGTCGTGGTTAAAGTCTTTTACGTATCAGATTTAGAACCAGGCACAGTAGTAAGGAAAATCGTCCCAATGTCAAAACTCCCAAATATTAATGCAGCAAATTAATTATTTTATTATTAATGTTTATTTTTCATAAATAACCTTACAAACCCCCCCCTTCGCTGGAAATGAAGAGCCTATGCTTTTTTTAGCACATCCATTCAGGAGCCAACCAAAGGCCCAACTTGGACTGGAAAAATGATCTAGGAAAGAAATCTGCAAGAACCACCTGTTTCAAACTGGCCGGTCCACACTGACCAGTCGAGGACTGCTCAAAAGGGAACCCAAGACCTGGAAAACATCTACCTACTACCAGTACTACCACAACTCCAGGAAGGGTTTCAGGCACTGCCTCATGTCTTAAAAAAAAGGTAAAGGCATGCTGGCAAACAGTAATTCCTATGAATGTAGTGCCACCAGAGCACCCACTGATTCAGAAAATAGGTAGGACATAGCCAGGGGAACCCAGTCATAGGGCACCCTGGATACATTTCCAGACCCGATTAGTTAAAAAACTTGTATTCAGAAGACACCCAATAATCACAGATAGCCACAAAAATACCTAAGCAGCAAAGATGGGCTTACAAAAGAGTAAATGAATCTTGACCATGACAAACAATATAGAAATGTCACTACTGGACACAAACTTCTGGACCTTCCGGCACTCCCCACCGGTCGCAGCGGGCTTGAAACATGTCCTGGTGGAGGGACCCTTCCCCCTGGTCCAACATCTCTCTGATCAAATAAGCAGCCTGCAGATTCTCCACTCCCAGAATGTGGATTGCCGAGATGCACGAAACGTGAAACTCCGCCCACCTCATAATGCAATTTATCTCCCGGGACACCTGCCAGCTCCTGGTACCCCCCTAATGGTTTATGTAGGCCACAGTCTTGGAGTTGTCCCACTGCTGACTGGAGGGCCACAGAGTTCCAAGACTAAGGGTTGATACGCAACACCTGACGCTGACGGAGCAACATCATCACCACCAAGTCCTTTGCAGGGCCATGGACAGACCGAACGGCAGTGGCACAAATTTGGCGCCCATTGCCAATCATAGACACCGCTGGTGACCAGGGAAAATCGGTACATGCAGACAAACATCCTTTATGTCCACCATGGGCAGAAAAATACCATTTTGTGATTACTCACCTGTAAAATGGGTATTATAAGTATGTCACACACCCCACTTCAGATACTTATTATTATTACACTTGGGTAACTCACCGCTAGGTGGCGCACTTGCAGAGATCTCCAAAAGCTTCAGCAAGCCCCTCCCGGTCTATATATACCTGGTACCTCTCATCAATTCCCCAGTGTTCAAAAAGCAGTAAGACAAGGTACCAGAACTAAACAAATTTAACCCTCAACCGTAAATAACAAAACTTCACCATATAAAGAACCAGGATACCAAAAAAGGGCGGGTGAAGTGGGGTGTGTGACATACTTATAATACCCATTTTACAGGTGAGTAATCACAAAATGGTATTATTCTAAGTATGTCACACACCCCACTTCAGATACTTATTATTATTACACTTGGGACATCCAACAGCAGTGTCCAAAAGAGGGCGGGTATCCAAACCAGGCAATAACGCAGATAAAACTCAAACCACTGCGGCCTGCAGAACCTTACGGCCAAAAACAGCATCCGCCGAGGCCCGAACATCAACCTTGTAAAACTTGGAAAAGGTGTGAACTGAAGACCAGGTAGCAGCCTTACAAACTTGTTCAACTGAAGCCTGGTGCTGAAAAGCCCAGGACGCACCGATCGCACGAGTAGAATGTGCAGTAACACGAAAAGGGGGGTCCTTCCCCTTGGCAAAATAGGCAGCAATAATCGCCTGACGAATCCACTTACTAATGGAAGACTTGGCCGGAGCCAAACCCTTCCTAGGACCACAAGGCACTACAAACAAAGCATCAGTCCTACGAAAAGAAGACGTGACACGCAAATAGTACCTAACACATCGCACCACATCCAAGCAGTGCAACGCACTCTCCTTATCATTCCTAGGCCTAGGGCACAAGGAAGGAAGAACAATGTCCTGATTAAGATGAAAAGCAGACACCACCTTAGGAAGAAAATCTGACTTGAAACGAAAGACCACTTTGTCCTGATGTTTCTCAAAATAAGGAGCCTGAATCGACAAGGCTGCCAACTCCGAAACACGCCGAACCGAAGTGATGGCCACCAAAAAGACAACTTTCTGAGTCAGAGTGGATAAAGCAATACCCTGCAAAGGCTCAAAAGGAGGAGCCTGTAACGCAGAAAGCACCAAATTCAAATCCCACACTGGGAGCAATGGCTTCCTAGGAGGCCTCAGATGCGAAACCCCCTGGAAAAAAGTCTTGACCAAGGAATGGCTAGCAAAAGACTTCTGGAAAAAAATTGACAAGGCAGACACCTGCCCCTTCAAGGTACTCAGCTGAAGACCAGAATCCAACCCAGATTGAAGAAAATCCAGAATCCGAGAAATAGAAAAAACCCGGCATGGCAAAGATCTAGTCTCACACCAATCAATATAGGATCTCCAGACCCTGTAATAGATGGAAGAGGAAGACCTCTTCCTAGCACTAACAAGAGTCCGAATGACCGAGTCGGAAAGACCCTCCTCCTTCAAGATGGAGGTTTCAGCAGCCAAGCCGTTAAAGCCAGCGTTGGTAAACTGGGGTAACACAGTTGTCCCTGAGTGAGCAGATCTGGCCGAAGAGGCAGATCGAACTGATCCACTGCCAGACGAACGATGTCTGCGAACCACACCCGCCTTGGCCACCTTGGAGCCACGAGAATGGCGGGAACTCCTTCCTGAACTAGCTTTCGCAGCACCCTGCCTAGCATGGGAATCGGAGGGAACAGATACAGGAACCCCAGATCCTTCCAGCTCAATGACATGGCATCCGTCGCCAGTGCCAGAGGGTCCCGAGACAGTGACACGAACGTCGGAAGCTTGTGATTGTGACGAGAGGCAAACAGATCCACCTCCGGCGTTCCCCACTGAAGACACAAGGACCGAAACACATGGGGATGGAGAGACCATTCCCCCCGGCGGGACGAGCACCGGCTCAAGAAGTCCGCCTCCGTGTTCTCCACTCCTGGAATGTACACCGCCGAAATGCAAGGAACATACGTCTCTGCCCAGACCAGAATCAGAGACACTTCCCTGAGGGCACCCAGACTGCGAGTCCCTCCTTGGTGAGTGATGTAAGCAACAGCCGTCTGATTGTCCGATCGAACCTGAACAGGCAGGCCCTGTAACCGATGCGTCAAGCGAGACAGAACCAACCTGATGGCTCGCAATTCCAGAACATTGATGGGCAAGTGAGCCTCCTGAGGGTCCCACAGCCCCTGAAACTGAAGATCCTTCCAGAAACCTCCCCATCCTGACAAGCTGGCATCCGTGGTGACAGTCTCCCACCGCGGCGTCAGAAACGACCTGCCCTTCAGAAGATTGTCCGGAAACAACCACCACCGAAGAGACCGCCGAACCCGAGGGGAAATCTGGAAGGACCGATCCAACGACCGCGGGCGCCTGTCCCAAGACGCCAAGAGATGAAGCTGCAGCGTCCTCGTGTGAAACTGTGCGAAGGGAACCGCCTCGAACGAGGCCACCATCAACCCCACCAGTCTCATCCCTAGCCGAATGGACGGGCGAGGAATGGAAAGAAGACGCTGAGCCAATTCCTGAATCAAAAGAACCTTGTCCTGAGGAAGAAACACTTTGTGCTGACAAGAGTCCAAGGACATCCCCAGAAAAGTCACCACCCTGGCCGGAACCAGAGAGGACTTGGGGTAATTGATCACCCAGCCGAACCTCTCCAGCATGGACACCACCGTGCTGGTATCCTCTTCTGCTTGGCTGAAGGAAGGAGCCATGATGAGAAGGTCGTCCAGGTAAGGAACAATACGAATCCCCTGAGCTCTGAGCAGGGCCATCACCCCTGCCAACACCTTCGTGAACACTCTCGGGGCCGAGGTGAGGCCGAATGGGAGAGCCACAAACTGAAAATGACGATCCTCCACCACAAAGCGAAGAAACCGCTGATGTTGCGGAAATATAGGAATGTGAAGATACGCGTCCTTGATGTCTATGGACGTCATGAAGTCCCCCTGCCGAAGCGAGCCGATCGCCGACCGCAAGGTCTCCATGCGAAACTTCCGGGGACGAATAAACCTGTTGAGACACTTCAAATCCAGGATCGGACGGAAGGACCCGTCCTTCTTGGGGACAGTGAAGAGATTGGAGTAATAACCTCTTCCCACCTCCGAAGGAGGAACCGGGCAAATGACTGCCAACATCAGAAGATTCCGACTGCCGCCAGGAGCCCCTGCGCGGCCACAGGATCTAGAGGCACCCGAGACCTGAGAAACCTTGGAGGAGGGCGGGACTCGAACTCCAGCTTGTAACCGGTCGACACTACCTCCCGGATCCACCTGTCCGATACCTCCAGGTCCCACACCCGGGAGAAGCATCGTAACCGTCCCCCCACCCGTGCGGGTGAGGGCGCCCCCTCATTGCTGAGCGGGCTTGGCAACTGACTTAGGCTTGGCGCCCCAAGCGTGAACGGGGCGGCCACGGCCTCTACCCCTATTCCAACCCGTGCCCCTGGAAACCGAGACGCCCGCACCTCTGCCGGCTTTGGCTCCCCTAAAGGACGGATTAAAGGAGACCGCCCCCCGAAAGGAACGGCGAAACCTCTTGCGCTGAGGCAACCTGCCTCCCTTGGCAACAGAATCCAGCTTTTCACCAAAAAGCCTCGACCCCAAGAAAGGAAGGGCCGTGAGAGATCTTTTAGAATTAAGGTCAGCTGTCCACTGTCGCAACCACACAGAGCGACGAATAGCCACCAACAGAGCAGAAGCTCTGCCACACATCAACATGGCATCATCCTGGGCGGCCAGAACAAATGACAAAAAGGAGTCACAACGCTTGAGCGCAAGAAACTCATCACCAGAGGGATCAAGGTCCACACACAAATCCCTGACCAAAGACCGTACTGCCAAGGTCAAAAGAGCCGAAGCACAAACAGGCCTCAAAGCCGAGCCCGCACAAACAAAACCATGGCGGGCCAACTGATCAATCCGGCGATCTTCGCCATCCTTGAGATAAGTAGTGTCAGGAAGATGAACAGTCGCCGTATTAGACAGTCCCAAAACCGGGGCATCCACCTCGGGAGGGACCGACCACCGCTTTAGCAAGTCCGCCGGAAAGGGATATTTCCTATCCCAGCTGGGCGGAACACCAACAAGCCGTGTAGGCTGCTCCCATTGCTTAAGGACAACATCATCAAAATGCTGTTGACTGGGAAACTCCAAACGCTGCTTGACCCCCCCAAAGAGCTGACCCCTAGGCCGAGGAGCCGCCTCGGGAGGGTCCAAATCCAGAACCTCAAACATCTGGGCTAAAATAGAAGGCGTGTCAGGAACGGGACCATCAATATGATCCCCCTCAGTACCCAACACCTGCTGAGCCACGGAAACATCCGATTCTTCCTCAAGCTCCCCCTCCTCAAGGGGGCGATCCACCCAATCCAAATCCTCAACAACCTCCTCATCAGAGTCCGGCTGAAGCGGAGATAGGTGTTTACGCTTCGCGGTAACCTTCAGAGCGGACATATCTGAAAACCGCTTCTCGAGGCTGGCCAGACGGGCGCACACCTCAGATTGCGAATCCCCACCCGTGACAACGTCACACAGGGTCCGGAACAGGCGAGGCGAAGAGGGAGATGGCGCGGACGAAGAAGTCCCAGGCACCGGAGTGCTGGATTGACGCTCAATGTTCCGCTTGGCACATGGTATACATATAATGACATCATCCCCCGGGAGCGGAGTCCCACAACCCCCGCACAGCCTGGATTGTCCCGAAGGATCAGTTCCGGTATCCTTGGCAGCCTCCATATGGTGAATTTATGGTATTCGCGGAACCCAGGGATTTATGCAGTAAGCAACCCGGGATGCCCCCCAATGATACAATCTAAGTATATATAAATATATACAATCTATACTGCCCAGACCAGGGAAAGAATTTCTTTTTTTTTTTTTTTTTTTTTTTTTTGCCAGCCACCCAAAGGGACTATAAGGCCGAACCCAAACTAGCCAGGTATATGAAACCGGGAGAGCCCCACAGGATGGAATCCCGGAATCTGAAAGACAAAGACAAAGACAACAGTCAAAAACCAGCACAACATGGCAGCAAACACACAACATAGCCAAAATACTGGGAAGCCAGGGAGGGCCAGACTTAGCAGAAAAACAGGGAGGCCAGGGGCCAAAGGCATATAAGCATAAAATAATGGCTGCAAAGTACCCCACCTGCTTCTATTACCAACACAGGCATACCCAAAACCTGGCCGCATATACCACCCAACACCCCCGGTCGGAGGGGGGGGGGGGAGGGGGAAGGGGAGGGGGGGGGGGGGGAGAACAGAGCCCGCAATAAGGCCCAATAGCCAGCGATCCCTGCCCCACTATCCCCTATAGGCAAACACAGAAAGAAAACCACAAAAACCTACCTGGATCCTGCCGCACTAACAGACGTCACGAAATGGCGGCCAGCCAGGGAGAGAAGGAGCGAGACTCGGGGCGGGCCCAACAGAAACGCGGGAGCCGCTAAAGCCCCGCCCCCTCTCGCTCCGCTTGTCACGGCGCGGGCCGCGCGAGCAGCGGTCCCGCCCACCTCTGAGGCAGAGCGAGCAGCGGGCGCCACATGAATGGCGCCCACGGAAACCGCCAAGGCGGACCAGCAGCACACATGCCGCCCCGATCCGCCCGCAATAAGCAAGCGGCGAGCGCGACCGCGGCCTACGGGCCGGCGGCGCAGCGCGCCTGTCGGCCCCGCCCACAGAGCGAGCAGGGGACCCTGGGCCACGAAAGGCGCCCTGACATGGCGCACGCCCCTACCTTCAAAACGGGCCGGCGAGCCCGCCGCCCGCACAGCCCCCTAAGTGAAAAACACGGGGCTCAGAGAGCCCCCCAAGCACCAAGCACCAAAAACAGAAAACGCCAGACCACTCATCCCTGCCACTCACACACACAGACATGAATAAAGGACAAGGGCACTAAGGGCAAACTAATGGGGATATAAGGGCTGGGGCATCCCATGTCCGGATCACCAACCGGAGCACCGCTATGCCCCATAATATAGGGTCGAGCGGAGGAGCTAATCTCCTAGGCACCTAGAGTGCCATCTACCTGTGCCCGGCCTCCAGCCTGAGCTGGGAGGCTGCCATAGAATAAGGGGATAAACACAACAGAGCCGGGCAGAAATAGACCATTGGGGGGGGGGGGCCGGGGTGAGACCCCGGCTACCTGCAAGCAGGAGACTTCTCTCTTCTGTCTTGTCGCCATCTTGCAGAGACCAACACTGGGGAATTGATGAGAGGTACCAGGTATATATAGACCGGGAGGGGCTTGCTGAAGCTTTTGGAGATCTCTGCAAGTGCGCCACCTAGCGGTGAGTTACCCAAGTGTAATAATAATAAGTATCTGAAGTGGGGTGTGTGACATACTTAGAATATTCCCCGCGACATCATGACCGAGAGCAAGGCCTCCATGCAAAACTTCCACACCAGAACAAAACTGTTCAGATGATAGAGATCCAGGATCGGCCGAATGGATCCGTCCTTGGGGATGGCGAAGTGTATCGAGTAAAAACCGCAGCCCTGCTCTGATGGAGGCACAGGAGCTACAACTCCTCGGTTCAACAAGAGAGTTATCACCCTTTCACAAACCACCATACTTCCCGTCCCGCGGGAAGGCTTGGATGCAGCAAATCTGTGTGGAGGCTTAATTCAGACATCGATCTTTTATCCGGAAGAAGACAACTTCGCGAACCCAGGCATCGGGCAATTGAACCTTCCACGACAATGCGTAGTTCAGAAGCCACCCCACCACACGATTGGGTGATGGCACCCCACCAACCTTAGGAGGTTTGGCTGGGGGATTGGACCTGCTGAGCCATGGGGACTTGTATTTTCCCTGTGTCTTCACTTCCCCGAATTGTCCTTGCGGCACGCAGCACCACCATCTGGTAAGTACGAGCCCCGGTGCCTCCGACATAGTGAAGATGGCTGCTTTTACAGCTAGCCAATGCAGCAATGCCTTCCTTGCAAACAAACCACTACTCGACAGCTGAGGTAAAGCTATGCAAGGATGCAGCAGCTTCCAGATACCCACCCTGGAACAGACAGAAACAACCTCAGACTCAGTAACAAGCAGCTTCGATGAGAAAGTGTAGCCCCTGCAGAGACCCTACCTGACCAGGTGCTGGGAACTGTCGGGCGGCAGCCGCACTGGAGTTGGAATGAGCAGAACAGTGCCGGACACCGAAGGGACCAAGCAGGGGCCTACACTTGGCAGCAGGAACCTCAGGGCACTGCTCCAAGATGGTGATGCCTAGTGAGTCCCGGACCGCGCAAATGCGGCCGGCCCACCCCCTCCACACATCCTCCACACCTAGGCCAGAAACGGCTCAAACCCACCCCCCACCATTGCAGACGGCTGCCGGGAAAAGAACACAGGATAAATGCTTCTGGCCTGTCAGCAAAAAGTAAAACAACCCGGAGTCCGGCCAGTAAGCAACTAGGGAGGCAGACTGCGGTCAGCATGGGTAGATTACCTGGGGGGAGCCAAGAGAAAGGAGACCCAGGGGAAGGGGACCTTAAGGAATGGACACACAGCAGGGCCACCATGGAACCCTGAGGTCAGGCACCCTTCTGGGCCCCTGACCCTTAACTTGACCCGTGTGTGCTCCCCTCATACTGCACAGTTCCACGCTATCGGCTTAGGACCGACTTCAGGAATCTCTATGGGGTTGGAAGGCGAAGTCGAAGCCCCCGCTCCGAGTCAGCACTCATCCAAAATAAAAGGAAGCAAAAAAAATAAATCTTCTGAACCTCTTTACAGTCCCGTCGACTACAAGAAAAGAGCTGGGGAGATCCTGCCACAGCCTGCCCTTTATAGGCCGGGAGGAGCTGTTTGTTTTCTTGCAGTTCCCACCTATAGTTAACCCATGCGTTGTTGATGGTGGTGCCCAGGAATGGAAGGGAAGAGACATTATTTTTCTCAAAAGTGTAGTGTCTTTTTTTTTTTTAACCTTTCACTTACTTTTGAACTGGTAAGGGGACCCAAGCACCCCTATACCAGCCCAGTTACCATTACCTGCACCTCCAATGGCCAGGGTGGTGCCATTTAGCCCGGTGGCCCATAGCATGGGCCCAGTACTGAGCTATACAACATAACACCTGGGGGGTCGGCAGTTCGGCCTTTGAGCCCTGGGATTACCAGCCCTCATTCTTGATTTGCCGAGTTGGCAAGCTTTAGAGGGGAGAAGGCCATGCGTTTTTCCTTTTTTTTTTTTTTTTTTTTTTATAAATGTGGTATTATTTTTTTCTAAAATGTTTCCACCAAAAATGAACTGGAAAAAAAGATTGCCCCCCCCCCCAAATAAATCAGTAAACGGTCATGCCATTGTAGAATGGCGCATGAAAAGTAAATATACTCATGCTTTTGGTACATGGTTCCCGTACATGCATTATTGTGGTACATGTGTCCCTTAATCATGCGCTCATAAAGACATTTCCATATGCGCCATGGATAGCGCACAGGCCATGAGAATTTAAGTGACCGTGCCGAATCAACTTTAATATGGCAATATGAGATGCAACCAACAAGATATGGGAAACAGGTCATCAGCAACAAACGTACTAGTACTTACTACTGCATGTAGTACTGCTGCGCATACATCTGTTGCCACCACATCATTTGCAAAGGGCTAAAGACTGAATATGTGGGAAATACTCCAGGCGTTACTTGTCCAGGAAGAGGATTTGCTACATGCCTACAAAAAAATGGAGGTAAGCTTAGTAATATATATTTTCAAAATGCCATTAGGGAGAAATACTCATGTATAGTATTTACAGAGCCTACCAGGAGTTAATATTACTACAAACATTCAGAAACAACTACCCATGAAATAGAACATGCATTCGAATATAGGGCGAGGACTGTGTCCCCCAGGTGAACTTCATGAAAAGGCTTTTCTAATGAAAAACTCCACACTAAAACTTTAACTCCATACAATGGGGCGATAATGACGGTGCATCTTTTAAAATAAATGTGTGGCTGGTAAGGGAAAAGTTCACTTACCTAACCGGCATTCTGCCGCCGCTGATCATGCTCCCGCAGCCCAGGGTCTGACGGCGTGGCCTGTTTACAGCCGACACGATCGGGACATTCAGCTGCTCGAGGAGTGCCAGTAAGGGGATTGGACTTTTGCTTTATAATCGCGTATGGAGCACCAGACAGCGATGGTGGGCAGTAAGTAGTTCTACTTACAAACAGGGTCCCAGTGCTGCTTGCTGCTCCCTATCCTATACGGCTCGGTCACGTGACAGCTTATGTCACTTGAGCCACGCAGGACGGAGAGCAACCAGCAACACAGGGACCCCGTTTGTAAGTGGAACTGCTCCCTGCTTGCCTATCTTCCTCCTCACAGACACACACATGCGCAAGATGTAGGGCACCTCTGGGATGTGAGGTTTAGATTACCTTGGGGAAAGGGGGGGTGCTGCACCCTGCCTGTAATGGGGTTTGGGGGGAGGGGAATTCTGCTCTTTTGAAGGTTTTAAACCAAACCAACACCTTTACAAGAATCAGTGCTCCCATCCCCTCCCAAAGGCAATTCAGACTGCTGCACATAATTAATTTTTCATTCTGTAACTCCTGCTGTAGTACATTTTAAAAACAAAATGGCATCTCATGGAGCGGCAGACTGCCTGCAAACAGGAAGTTTTCTGTTGCGGTGCATTCTGGGGCGAGGTCAGTTAAATTCAGGAATCAGCATGGCTGGGATGCTGGGAAAGGAAGCTCCAAAATAGTCACTATCAGGAGAAAATCTGTGAGGCACCATTTCAGAGTGGGTGCAGGAGCAAACCTGAGTGCTGACAATGATTCAGTATCATGCATGCAGGTGACAACTGAATTTTGGGGAGTTTATTTTTTTCCCAAATATACCAGGCTGTTGGGCCGGTTTAAGCAGAAAGATATCCCAAATCAAAATGTCAATGGGATGAGAGAGAAGGCCACTGTAGTGTTTGGATCTGCTTTAACATGAAAAAAAACCTTATGTAGCCGGCCCGAAAATCAGAATCCCAAGTTTTGTTCCACTTTAAAACACACCACCAACTAGCAGTTTACTTACGAAACCGTAGCAATGTAGCCACCGCTTCTGATTATTTTAGGTGACCGATCAGTTACCATATCACTGCAGCATTGCGGGTGTCGGGTAAGTATTTTGATCTTTTATTCATCCGTTGGTGGTGGCGCTACTGCTGGTCTTAATGGAACAAACTAGCGGTCAGTTGCAGAACTTTAAAATATCTATTGGTGTTTTGTGCTGGCGCTGTTGTCACACCAATTCATAATTTGTCACCGTCTCACCAAAGACAGGTGTCGCCTGGCTGCAGGGTGGGGCTGACTACCTCCTGGGAGCTTTGGGGAGGTGGGGCTGCTGCTGGCAGAAGGAAGATCTTGATGGTGGGAGTAGTGGTGATGCCCAGTGTTCCTGGTGCCAGCAGCTGGTGGAGGCGTACAGATGATATTGGGCTCTCATCCAGATTTTCAAACTGATGATGTCCACCTGGAGGAAGGGCAACATTAAATCGGCCACTCAATTTGCCACTTGTTAGTTTGCACCCAGGCTGAGTGGCCGATGCTGGGTGTTGTCTTGGCTGAAGGGGGAGAAACTATGCCCACTCCCTTGCTCGGAACAGAAGGATTTCAGGCTACTGGCTGGAGAAAAAGCAGGCCTGGCTGCAGCAGTGCTGCTCAGGCTTTGGCTCCACCGTTTGCTCTGCAGGGGGCTCCGCTGTGGACTCCACTGTGGCTGTAGGCCCGTACTGGGGTCCGCATAGGAATCTGATGACCCGACCGTTGGTTGGTTCGTGATGAGCTGTGGCGGGAGCCCCAGGAGCCCTGGTTGTGCAATTCCCACTGCTGATGGCAGACACTGCTACGGGTGACCCGCACAGATTGGCTAGTGTGGGTATCAGCAGGGGAGTGACTGCGGGACAAACGGTGGGGCCTGGGGCTGCGTGTTCCTCGGCCATGCCTGTGTTCCAGGCTCTGGGTGCTGCATTGTCGCCTATGGTGTGGCATAGTGAGCTCCTAAGTAAGCACTGGCCTGAGACTCATCTGTGTTCTTTTAGAGATAAGTCGGTGGTTAATTGGACATCAACTGAGTTTATTTAACAGGCCAGCACAGGCACCAGCAACCTATAGGCTACATGTGCATATGGACCAACATGGCAACCATAGTGTACACCCATGAGCAGCAGGAGTACACCATGAGGGTAAGTCACCCTTTCATGCCATTCGCCTATGCAGGTTTGCCACATTACACTCCAGCTAAGGTGCAAACAAGTGATAGAGTGGCCGCAACATACGAGCGAAGCCACAACGTGCCACAGTAATGGCGGAGGCCTGGCCTTCAAACGTTACAGGCCAACAGTACTATGCTGCTACTGTCACATGTACCACTCTGGCATGTTGCAACACTGGAGTTAGAGTTAGGCGTGCCACTTGACCTAAGTGCGTCTGCGCTTACAATCCGCCACTACTGTGGCATGGGAGAGCTGGCTGCACCATATTGCCGAGCGCTGTCAGTGAGCACTATCCAGCAGTAGTAGTGGAGTGGAGAGTTGGCCACTTGGCCTGGGGGGTCTGCGCTTGCAATCCACCACTACTGAGAGATGGGAGAGCTGTATTAGGTGGCATAGACATACACTAGTGCACAGCAGTCTTTGGTGCTTACACTGTCACAGAAAAATACTTACACATGCTTGCCTCTGCCCCTTTATCTAAGGGAGACCGACCAGAGAAGGACACAAGTTAATGCAAATGGGTTTGTTCTTTGCAGACTTTCATGAAGCAAAGGTCCGACTTCAAGCCTAACGCATATGAAAAAGAGGACAGGGGAAGTGGCGGCCCATGTGAGTGGCAACACCCTTAACCAAATAATGCAATATTGGTCGGACCTCAAGCGGCGAATGAGGCCCCCGGTGTGGCGATTCTACAGCCAGAACATCCCAGGTTAGTTAGCTATCAGGGTTATGAGTGACATGTTTACCAAGATTGTACTCTCTTTTGTAGCTGGGGAGTTCTGGCTGCACATCAAGCCCACACAGAGGCCAGGGGTCGACCAGTGGGGCCCAAAAGACAGGGTGTGGGGGTAAGGCAGTGGCCCCGAACACTGCCAACATCCTCTTCCTCCTCTCAAGCCTCCCCACCACCTGCCATGGAGCCCACTGAAGAGGAGGGTGTGTTGGGCTTGGAGTCTCCCAAATCTCCTGACCATTCTGGTTGGCCAATACAACAAAAAAAACAGGTTGTGCTGCAATGAAAGTCAAATGACAAGTTTGGTAAGTGCTGGTGTGTTGTGCTTCTCTGTCCCTACAGAATTATCCGAGGGCGAGTACGTGCAATGGGGCCACCCAAGACAGAAGCGGCACAACATGGGCTTCAACCCTGTGAAGCCAAACACTACACAAGCGTTACCCAAACAACACATGTACTACATTTCTAACTCAGGTTCTTTCCCTATACAGACCCTGAAGAAGGGATGGTGTTGTGGAGGGTGGCCCCCTAAAAATATGCCGACATATGTAAAAATGTGTGTGCATGTACAGGCGCACATGTGTAAAACAAGAGTTCATTTTTATTTCTTTCTCTTGCAGGTGCCATGTTGGTCACCCCCCAAAATGTTATACATTTTATATTTTTTGAATATTTCACAAAATTTACTCTGGGGGGGGGGGGGGGGGGAATCCCCGTTAGACTTACCAGTAACGATGTTTCTACAAGTCCTTTAGGGTGGCCTCTGAGAGAGAGAGGCTCCTCCCTCTAAAGAAGAAACACAAACTGGGACAGGTTTAAAAGCCTGACCCCTTTCCCCCAGTCATCAGTATTGGACAAGAAAAAATATTAAACCGAAGGAACAAAGAAAACATTTAAGGAGGGTTGTAAGGGCCGTCCTGAAGAACTCGTAGAAAAAAAAGTCTAACTCCAGGGCCGGGCCAAACTCTTCGACCATCTGCCATTTATGTATTCATAATAGATTGCTGAGACTAACTAGGCACCAAAATCGATTCAGATTGTCTGGAAAGGTATAGAGAGGGGTAAACAATCTACCAATCCTTGGTGTATCAGGTAAATGTGAAATTGTCCCTGGATTGCACCTAGCCAACATTTAATGAAGCTAGGCAAAGCTTAATTTGATAGTTAAGTAACCCCTAAGACTGATAAACTAAGCTTCTAGGCGCTTAGGCATAGCTGAAACTAGAGAGGGTTTAAATGACAAGGATGATAATTGCAGTGCCCCTGCCCTAAACCATTTGCATAAATGGAGTGAGGTTAATTGGTCTGGGTTACACCGAGGACGGATGATTGAAGAATGATTCTTCCAGCTCTCACAACCTGAACGACAACCTAAAATTGGTGATATTTTTTTTTCTCCTAATTATTTTTCATTATGTTTTGCTATGCTTTCATGTCAGTTGTCTGTTTTTATTATCTTTTTTCAATAAATCAGTTTCATTTTGGAACAGCCCTGTTGCTTTTGGCAATTTAAAGCTCCTAATTTTGGTTTCTTTTGAAATCTGTAAAGTAGAACCTAGGTTCTGGAGATTGCACGGCTGCTCATTGTGCTAATCCATTTAATGCAAGGTAGTAGTTACATGACCTTATCTGAACTAATCTGAAGAGGAGTGAATTAGCCTAAACTAACTCGCATGTACTGCATGGACTCCTGTGAGTTGATCGTATCAGATTCCTTGACAGCAGAGATATTTTGACTCCAGTGTAAAGTGCCCTGCTTTTATATATATTTCAAGTGTATCAGGAACATTATAACTGTATGACAGCAGAGTTGGACCAGACGTCGATTGTGGTTGCAGCACCTCAACTTATTAGCAGTACGTGTGGGTCCGTTCTTTTTAGGTTGCACTCCTATGTTAGAAAGAAGCCCACATATGCATCGAAGATTGATTAACAAAAGATAAAGGATTTCTCCACATAATCCTATGAATGGGAAAGAATTTTGGGATGGCAAAGCAATCATCAATTCAGGGCATTACTAGATCTTTCGCTTCAATCAATGCACAGCAACGCAGGATCAGGAGAATACATCCCTATAACTCTGTCCCCTCTGAAGTTAAACATAGTGAGCAATTGATTTGTGACAGTGTGCGCCTTAAAAAGAGTTGAAATCGAGTAATACAAAATATATTATTTAACAATGTCTTTACTTGTCAATCTAAAAAAACATTTACAAACCAACTTACTGTCGTCCATTATAAGCAAAATAGTTGTGCATGACATTGGTAGGCATATGAGGGGTATGGTGCGGTCTTAAGTGGTCCTCATTGCTGAGGGTTGATGATGTGGTTGGCATATCCTGACTGGCAGACGAAGAAGAAGCTGATCCTGAGTGCTCGGAACTCTAGAGTAAAAAGAAAAAATTAATACATAAAAATCCACTTATTTCTATGGCAAATACAACTTTAAATTATGAATTGTTAAAGGTGCACAATCGTGAAAAAATGGCCCAGTGATAAAAATCCATATAAATATGCTGGATGGTAGAGGGAGGTCACTTATACACCTGGAATCAAGACATATCCAGCCAGGCATGTTTTTTTTATTTTAATGGAAGGAACAGAAAATCAGGGGTGACCGGCTCTGTCACCTCTGGATTTCATTCCTACTAGGAGAGAAAAAAAACACAAGCTTGGCAGGAGTTTTATTCATTTCAGGTGTCTAAGTGACCCCTCCTCTCTAAACCGGACCTTCTGCGTGATTTAATGAAAAGCCCAAACTCTTAAAAAAAACATTTCCCCAGCATCTAAAATTAATATATTTTACATTCTTAGTCACTAACTTATTATTCTTTCCCCCACTGGGCTGCAACTCTGTTCGGGAATTTAGGATACGGGCGCCGCCATCTTGACTCAGAAGCATCACACTAACTGAGGAGAGGAGAGTGGGATAAGGTACGGGGGGGCGGGTTATAGCTGTGCTTTGCTCAGACAGAGCAGAGCTGGGGTCAGGTAAAGGTCAGCAGTCCCAGAATGCAGAGCAGCACAGTCAGGAGGCAATTCCTGTTTGCAGGCTGCCTGATAAGATGGCGGCTTCCATAAGCCGCCATCTTGGATGTTTAAAGGCTCATAACATGCAGTAGATGCAGGTAGGATGATTTTTAATGTGAGCAATCTGTATGTACAGGATGTGGGAAACATATAAGATAGGCTCTTATTCAGAGTGAAGGTCCGCTTTAAAGTGGACCAACACCCAGGGGTGATCGGCCCGGAAATCTATAAGATTCCGGGGCCGATCACCTCCCACCCCGCGGGACATCTCGATCTCGGATGGTGAAACCCCAAAAAGATCTTACCTGATCCGCCGCCGCTTCCGCTTGATGCGCGGGAGGCGGCGGCAGCGGAAGAGGCTTGTACGTTCCTGTCCCCCGCCTAGACGTTGGCGGGGATTGGCTGCGGCGTTCACGTGGGAGCGGGGAGAGGTGAGTTTTTTGGGGTTTCTGGGGGGTTTCACACAGCGGGGCACCCCCGATCGGGGTGCCCCACCGAAGTGGACCAAAACCCAGGATAGTCAAAATCCTGGGTGTTGGTCCACTTTAAGTGAAATGGCAAAATCTGGGACAGAATAGAAGCCCTCTCACAGGTCACTTTTATTCTGCTTATTGATTTATCATCTTCCATGGCTAGCGCTGTACAATGTGAAAATACAAACAGGGTAAAACAAGTAACTTACAATACATGACAGAAAAGCACAAATACACAGTCATACTGAAATACACTAGGAGAGACAGCCCTGCCCATGTGGGCTTACAATCTGTTCTCCATTTTAAAATGGAGCCCCTATAAATCAATGCTGGCATATACATCTATATCCAGCCTACTGTATCCCACCACTTGGACCAGAGACAATGCACTGGTCAAATACAGTATGTCATCATTGGACCACAAAAAAAAAAATCAGTCAATTTAGATTATAAGCACAATAAAGCGAAGAAATGCACGATACACGTAAAAAAAAAATAATAGTGTCAGCATTTGCAAATAAATTAATAAAAAGCTCAAGCTTTATAAGAACTCACTGGTTTACTGCTGCTGCTTGCAGCTCTACTATTTTCTTTGCTGGTGCTTGGTTTTGGAGAGTTGGGAGGCGTCCTGGAGGCACATACTAAATGGACCATGTGATATTCATCTTGCTACAAAAATGAAGCACAAAAGAACCAATTATGATGCATAAACAATATCTGTAGCCATACTGCACCCCCTGCTGATAAAAGATCTTTAGCTAGCTATTGTGGGGACTGTAGGTTTATGAGCTCAAATTCCTTCTCAGATACATAGAAACATAGAAGGTTGACGGCAGAAGCAGACCATACGGTCCATCTAGTCTGCCCTTATGTGTATACTGTATGTACTCTTTATCTTAGGATAGGTTTGTGCTTATCCCAGGCGGCGAGGGAACTGCATCCAGCCTTTCAGGTAAGTGCTGCAGCCCTGGATCAGGAGCATCAGTCTGCATGGGAGAAGAGGCGAGTATAGCTTTTTTTTAGAACGCCCACGGATTAATTAAACAATGCTCTGCCAGGATGACGGGATTAACAGTAGTGAGAGTTGGGAGCTAAAATATGCATCTGATTCAGAACAGGTTTACTTTATTAAACTTTGATTATGCTAGTGGGAGTATTGGACTAGGGCAAATTACCATTGAAATGCTACCCGTAGTAGCCTTTAGGCCACATCACATAACAGTGGTGTGACCACAAAAGCCCGTCATGCAGTGTTTTTGTGGAGATGGCACACAGTAGAATGGTCATCAGTAGAATGTGCCATGGCTTGCAGATCACCTGACAGAATTTGAATGCATTAGCACTATTTCAAAAAGGACCCAGTGTGAAATCAGCCTAAAGCGAGGGCCCTCTGATGGCATAAAGGAGTGAATTAGGTTAATTTATTATCATTGTGGACCAGGACCCTTCTGGCACAGAGTTACCATGAGTGGTTTAGGTCCACAAGAAGTGTAAGGTAGGCATTAAGGTCTTTTCAACAGCTGATATTATAAAATACCTACTTTCCTGAGAACGTCTTTCAACTGAAGGTGATCAAGGAGGAGTTTACCAGAATACACAAGCCTCTGATCCTTGGTTAACTATTAAGGAAGTAAATAAACAAATATAAATAAACATTAACTTACCGTAAATGTTATAACTTGTTATTACAAACATTTTACTGAGCAATGGATACATCATCCATTATAGCCAGTTTCAGGTAATAATGTTTGCTACCCAAAAATCCTGCCTACAGGATATGGGACGCTGGCCACACACATGGCAAGTAGGTTGCACAGTTTTACCCAGAACTCTATAACTGGGGGGGGGGGCACACTGAAATAAAATAAATTACTATAGGAGACCTTTATACTACATTTGTCAAACAAAAAGACCGTACATATTTGGTGGTAGAGGTGAGTATACCTATAAAAATTAAAGGGTAGAACCCTCTCAAAAGGATAGATAGAATTTAGTGGTTATAACAGTATAACTATAGAATACAGTGGTAGTTAGATACTAAGAGGTAATTCCTCCATCAAACCACTTGATGGTTGTGTTGTATAAGAAATGGGAGAGTTAAAAATAAATATAGAAGGTTAGCATTACCCTTGAAGATGAGAAAGATAGATAAATAGAGAACAGAAGTCGCATCAATTTAGTGTAAATTCACACCTGTCTGGTCACGTTTTGGGGCAGGAATTCTGTTTGCGCTCACGTTTTTAGTACGTTTGTTTGCAGCAGGCAGGGCTTTTTGTGGCCATGTTTTTCTAATGAATACGTGTAAATAGTCTCAAATACGCATCTTGAAATCTTGACTGTGTGGTATCAGTTGTCCTGCCATTGACTGGGTGTAGATACAGTGTAGGAATTGGACAAGAAAAGGTTTTATAAGGAGCGAACTTACCACTATTTATTCGGAAATAGACAAGACTTATCAGCTAAGTGTACGTCAAAACGATCGCTTGCAAGATTACGCGGCCTGTACTCTCCATGCTCTATTAGTGGTCGATTTCTGTTTCCACAGATCAACGGCCATAAAGGGAATACGATTTTAAATCAGCCAAAACGATACGATACTCGAGCAATAACCAAATTCTCCTTCTTCACTCAATCGCAGCGGGCATTTCCACTGATCCATTTCCATCTCATTCTGGTCAGGTTAATGATTCAAGTAAATGAGCCATTACTGCCGAATGAAACTGCAATCCAGCCCCTCTTCTGTTAAAGTGGACCAAAACCCAGGATTTTGACTATCCTGGGTTCTGGTCCACTCCTCCAGGGCACCCCGATCGGGGGTGCCCCACTATGTGAAACCCCCCAGATCACTCGTATCAACTCACCTATCAACTCACCTGACCATGGTCCTACGGCGCATGCCCCACTATGTGAAACCCCCCAGATCACTCGTATCAACTCACCTGACCATGGTCCTACGGCGCATGCGCAGCCAGTCGTCCAGTCAGCGCACTCGGAGCCGCTGAGCTATGCACGTCTAAACGACATCTTAGCTCAGCAGCTCCGAGCCTGCTGGTAGCCGCATCTCGCGCTTCCCTCTAACAGGGAGCACGTCCGAGCCGGCCATTCACAAATTAAAGTAAATGTAGCAGGCAACCTTGGGGGGGGGGTTCACAAAGCGGGGTATCCTGATTTTTGATGCCCAGTGGGGAGGGGTTTAATCGGCCCAGGAATTTTATAGATTCTTGGGCCGATCCAGCTGGGTTTTGTGCCACTTTAAGTCTCCTGAATAAAGCTGCAATCCAGCCTCTCTTCTGCTGAGATGCCGGATGAAGCTACAATCCAGTCTCTCTTCTGTTGAGATGCCGGATGAAGCTGCAATCCAGCTTCTCTTCTGTTGAGATGCCGGATGAAGCTGCAATCCAGCTTCTCTTCTGTTGAGATGCCGGATGAAGCTACAATCCAGCCTCTCTTCTGTTGAGCTGCCGAATGAAGCTCCAATCCAGCCTCTCTTCTGTTGAGATGCCGGATGAAGCTGCAATCCAGCCTCTCTTCTGTTGAGCTGCTGGATGAAGCTGCAATCCAGCCCCTCTTCTGTTGAGCTGCCGAATGAAGCTACAATCCAGCTTCTCTTCTGTTGAGCTGCTGGATGAAGCTGCAATCCAGCCCCTCTTCTGTTGAGCTGCTGGATGAAGCTGCAATCCAGTCTCTCTTCTGTTGAGATGCCGGATGAAGCTGCAATCCAGCCTCTCTTCTGTTGAGATGCCGGATGAAGCTGCAATCCAGCCTCTCTTCTGTTGAGATGCCGGATGAAGCTGCAATCCAGTCTCTCTTCTGTTGAGATGCCGGATGAAGCTGCAATCCAGTCTCTCTTCTGTTGAGATGCCGGATGAAGCTGCAATCCAGCCTCTCTTCTGCTGAGATGCCGGATGAAGCTGCAATCCAGCTTCTCTTCTGTTGAGCTGCCGGATGAAGCTGCAATCCAGCCTCTCTTCTGCTGAGATGCCGGATGAAGCTGCAATCCAGCTTCTCTTCTGTTGAGCTGCTGGATGAAGCTGCAATCCAGCCTCTCTTCTGTTGAGCTGCTGGATGAAGCTGCAATCCAGTCTCTCTTCTGTTGAGATGCCGGATGAAGCTGCAATCCAGCCTCTCTTCTGTTGAGCTGCTGGATGAAGCTGCAATCCAGTCTCTCTTCTGTTGAGATGCCGGATGAAGCTGCAATCCAGCCTCTCTTCTGTTGAGATGCCGGATGAAGCTGCAATCCAGCCTCTCTTCTGTTGAGATGCCGGATGAAGCTGCAATCCAGTCTCTCTTCTGTTGAGATGCCGGATGAAGCTGCAATCCAGTCTCTCTTCTGTTGAGATGCCGGATGAAGCTGCAATCCAGCCTCTCTTCTGCTGAGATGCCGGATGAAGCTGCAATCCAGCTTCTCTTCTGTTGAGCTGCCGGATGAAGCTGCAATCCAGCCTCTCTTCTGCTGAGATGCCGGATGAAGCTGCAATCCAGCTTCTCTTCTGTTGAGCTGCTGGATGAAGCTGCAATCCAGCCTCTCTTCTGTTGAGATGCCGGATGAAGCTGCAATCCAGCTTCTCTTCTCTGTTGAGATGCCGGATGAAGCTGCAATCCAGTCTCTCTTCTGTTGAGATGCCGGATGAAGCTGCAATCCAGCCTCTCTTCTGTTGAGATGCCGGATGAAGCTGCAATCCAGCCCCTCTTCTGTTGAGATGCCGGATGAAGCTGCAATCCAGCTTCTCTTCTGTTGAGGTGCCGGATGAAGCTGCAATCCAGCCTCTCTTCTGTTGAGATGCCGGATGAAGCTGCAATCCAGCTTCTCTTCTATTGAGATGCCAGATGAAGCTGCAATCCAGCCTCTCTTCTGTTGAGATGCCGGATGAAGCTGCAATCCAGCCTCTCTTCTGTTGAGATGCCGGATGAAGCTGCAATCCAGCCCCTCTTCTGTTGAGATGCCGGATGAAGCTGCAATCCAGCCTCTCTTCTGTTGAGATGCCGAATGAAGCTACAATCCAGCCTCTCTTCTGTTGAGATGCCGGATGAAGCTGCAATCCAGCTTCTCTTCTATTGAGATGCCAGATGAAGCTGCAATCCAGCCTCTCTTCTGTTGAGATGCCGGATGAAGCTGCAATCCAGCTTCTCTTCTATTGAGATGCCGGATGAAGCTACAATCCAGCCTCTCTTCTGTTGAGCTGCCGAATGAAGCTACAATCCAGTCTCTCTTCTGTTGAGATGCCGGATGAAGCTGCAATCCAGCCTCTCTTCTGTTGAGATGCCGGATGAAGCTGCAATCCAGCCTCTCTTCTATTGAGATGCCGGATGAAGCTACAATCCAGCCTCTCTTCTGTTGAGATGCCGGATGAAGCTGCAATCCAGCCCCTCTTCTGTTGAGCTGCCGAATGAAGCTACAATCCAGTCTCTCTTCTGTTGAGATGCCGGATGAAGCTGCAATCCAGCCTCTCTTCTGTTGAGATGCCGGATGAAGCTGCAATCCAGCCTCTCTTCTGTTGAGATGCCGGATGAAGCTGCAATCCAGCCTCTCTTCTGTTGAGATGCCGGATGAAGCTGCAATCCAGCCTCTCTTCTGTTGAGATGCCGGATGAAGCTACAATCCAGTCTCTCTTCTGTTGAGATGCCGGATGAAGCTGCAATCCAGCTTCTCTTCTGTTGAGCTGCTGGATGAAGCTGCAATCCAGCTTCTCTTCTGTTGAGCTGCTGGATGAAGCTGCAATCCAGCTTCTCTTCTGTTGAGATGCCGGATGAAGCTGCAATCCAGCTTCTCTTCTGTTGAGATGCCGGATGAAGCTGCAATCCAGCTTCTCTTCTGTTGAGCTGCTGGATGAAGCTGCAATCCAGTCTCTCTTCTGTTGAGATGCCGGATGAAGCTGCAATCCAGCTTCTCTTCTGTTGAGCTGCTGGATGAAGCTGCAATCCAGTCTCTCTTCTGTTGAGATGCCGGATGAAGCTGCAATCCAGCCTCTCTTCTGTTGAGATGCCGGATGAAGCTACAATCCAGCCCCTCTTCTGTTGAATGGCCTGAATGAAGATACAATCCAGACCCTCTTCTGTTGAATGGCCTGAATGAAGATACAATCCAGCCCCTCTTCTCTTGAGCCACCTGGATAAAGCTGCAATCGAGCATTTCTCTCTTCTGTTGTCCAAACCTGGATTCTATATATCCACAACCAACATTTTTCACCCCAATATATGGTTGCATTCCTACCACTGCATGAGACTAAGTGTTTTTTCCTATCCATAGTGTCTGAAAGGGGAAGGTTACTCTTTGACTGGACATCCACTTTAATACCCCAGGCACCTCAGCGCCTAGGTCTCTAGCACAGGTTCATTTTCTACTTACCGGTTTGCTAGGATAAACGTTGGAGAGATGCGTTTTTAGTTTCTCTACAGTCCAGTCTAGGAAGCAGTTAATGGTTTGGTCATCATATTTCTGATTGGGAGCTTTAATCACCAAGGTCACAGGGTTATCCATCATGGCTTGATCCATGGCAAACTAAAATGCTTTAAAGTCTATTTTTTTAAAAAATTAGCAGCCAGCAACATCAACCATAGCAGAAACAGTCACATCATAGTGTCTTTTCTGGCATCTCACAAGTAGCAGCGAGGAATGTAGACGCAGGTAAGACAGTCCGGCAATGGCTTGACAAGAGAGCAGTTTATTGCTGCCCATTCAGACACCTTTTGATTGCAGGGATAAGATGATCTAAAAGATAAATGTATTGGAAGGTTAGAAAGTCATTCGCAGAACTAAAGTTGCATGAAATGAACTGAACAACCACTAACCAAAGACCGACAAACAAGCTGTTTATTTGTAACAAGTGGCAGTCACGTGACCTGGCACATAGGTTAAGTGTATTTACTCCCACATTAAATTACTAATAGTCATTCGGTAGAAATATTAACCAATCACAAAGCCCCCACTAAAAGGAAACCCACGAGACTATAGGCTCTGCTGTAATTCATAATTTGTAAGACAGTGTCTTCTGTGTGAAATCCCCCAGGATCGCTGTAAAATGTAACTTTCCAGTGATCCCACGATATATGCATGGCCCGCGGCAGCATCCCTCCAGTTGTTGAACGCTCCCGGGCCAGGCCTATCAGATTATCTGGCACAGGCATGTACATACAAAGCAAGGGACCCACTGGAAATCAGTATGCCCCTGGTAAGCAGACAAAAACACGGGTGAGTGAAAAACCTGTCAAGCTCTGAATATATACAGGAGGGATCAGTGGTATAAGTAAGAACCACAGCTGTAAGTGCTGTATATGTATACAGTGGGGATCAGTGGTATAAGGAAGAACCACAGATGTCAGAGCTGTATATACACAGTGGGGATCAGTGGTATAAGGAAGAACCACAGATGTCAGAGCTGTATATACACAGTGGGGATCAGTGGTATAAGGAAGAACCACAGATGTCAGAGCTGTATATACACAGTGGGGATCAGTGGTATAAGGAAGAACCACAGATGTCAGAGCTGTATATACACTGTGGGGATCAGTGGTATAAGGAAGAACCACAGATGTCAGAGCTGTATATACACTGTGGGGATCAGTGGTATAAGGAAGAACCACAGATGTCAGAGCTGTATATACACAGTGGGGATCAGTGGTATAAGTAAGAACCACAGATGTCAGAGCTGTATATACACTGTGGGGATCAGTGGTATAAGGAAGAACCACAGATGTCAGAGCTGTATATACACAGTGGGGATCAGTGGTATAAGTAAGAACCACAGATGTCAGAGCTGTATATACACAGTGGGGATCAGTGGTATAAGTAAGAACCACAGATGTCAGAGCTGTATATACACAGTGGGGATCAGTGGTATAAGGAAGAACCACAGATGTCAGAGCTGTATATACACTGTGGGGATCAGTGGTATAAGGAAGAACCACAGATGTCAGAGCTGTATATACACAGTGGGGATCAGTGGTATAAGGAAGAACCACAGATGTCAGAGCTGTATATACACAGTGGGGATCAGTGGTATAAGGAAGAACCACAGATGTCAGAGCTGTATATACACAGTGGGGATCAGTGGTATAAGTAAGAACCACAGATGTCAGAGCTGTATATACACAGTGGGGATCAGTGGTATAAGGAAGAACCACAGATGTCAGAGCTGTATATGTATACAGTGGGGATCAGTGGTATAAGTAAGAACCACAGATGTCAGAGCTGTATATACACAGTGGGGATCAGTGGTATAAGTAAGAACCACAGATGTCAGAGCTGTATATACACAGTGGGGATCAGTGGTATAAGTAAGAACCACAGATGTCAGAGCTGTATATACACAGTGGGGATCAGTGGTATAAGGAAGAACCACAGATGTCAGAGCTGTATATACACTGTGGGGATCAGTGGTATAAGGAAGAACCACAGATGTCAGAGCTGTATATACACAGTGGGGATCAGTGGTATAAGGAAGAACCACAGATGTCAGAGCTGTATATACACAGTGGGGATCAGTGGTATAAGTAAGAACCACAGATGTCAGAGCTGTATATACACAGTGGGGATCAGTGGTATAAGTAAGAACCACAGATGTCAGAGCTGTATATACACAGTGGGGATCAGTGGTATAAGTAAGAACCACAGATGTCAGAGCTGTATATACACAGTGGGGATAAGTGGTATAAGGAAGAACCACAGATGTCAGAGCTGTATATACACAGTGGGGATCAGTGGTATAAGGAAGAACCACAGATGTCAGAGCTGTATATACATAGTGGGGATCAGTGGTATAAGGAAGAACCACAGATGTCAGAGCTGTATATACATAGTGGGGATCAGTGGTATAAGGAAGAACCACAGATGTCAGAGCTCTATATACACAGTGGGGATCAGTGGTATAAGGAAGAACCACAGATGTCAGAGCTCTATATACACAGTGGGGATCAGTGGTATAAGGAAGAACCACAGATGTCAGAGCTGTATATACACAGTGGGGATCAGTGGTATAAGGAAGAACCACAGATGTCAGAGCTGTATATGTATACAGTGGGGATAAGTGGTATAAGGAAGAACCACAGATGTCAGAGCTGTATATACACAGTGGGGATCAGTGGTATAAGGAAGAACCACAGATGTCAGAGCTGTATATACATAGTGGGGATCAGTGGTATAAGGAAGAACCACAGATGTCAGAGCTCTATATACACAGTGGGGATCAGTGGTATAAGGAAGAACCACAGATGTCAGAGCTGTATATACACAGTGGGGATCAGTGGTATAAGGAAGAACCACAGATGTCAGAGCTGTATATACACAGTGGGGATCAGTGGTATAAGGAAGAACCACAGATGTCAGAGCTGTATATACACTGTGGGGATCAGTGGTATAAGGAAGAACCACAGATGTCAGAGCTGTATATACATAGTGGGGATCAGTGGTATAAGGGGGAACCACAGATGTCAGAGCTGTATATACATAGTGGGGATCAGTGGTATAAGGGGGAACCACAGATGTCAGAGCTGTATATACATAGTGGGGATCAGTGTTATAAGGGGGAACCACAGATGTCAGAGCTGTATATACACAGTGGCGATCAGTGGTATAAGGAAGAACCACAGATGTCAGAGCTGTATATACATAGTGGGGATCAGTGGTATAAGGGGGAACCACAGCTGTCCAATCTGTTTATACATAGTGGGGATCAGTGGTATAAGGAAGAACCACAGCTGTCCAATCTGTATATACACAGTGGGCCATCAGTGGTATAAGGAAGAACCACAGCTGTCCAATCTGTATATACATAGTGGGGATCAGTGGTATAAGGGGGAACCACAGCTGTCCAATCTGTATATACATAGTGGGGATCAGTGGTATAAGGAAGACTCTGCGGATCAGTGGTATAAAAAAAAAACTCAGCTGTCCAATCTGCATATACACAGTGAGGATCGATGTGATAAGGAAGAACCTCAGCTGTCAAAGATGTGTATATATAGTGTGAATCAGTGGTAAAAGGAAGAACCTCAGCTGTCAGAGTTGTATATATACACCACACATGCTCAACCCTCCTCCTGAGATGCCACCAACAGGCCAGGTTGGAAGCTCTATGAAAGTCCTGTGATCCCAGCAGGCCACTATGAAATGTCCCATGCTGTCAGTGCTGATATCCCAGCAGGTCAGTGTGAAATGTTCTCAGTGCTCTGATTCCAGCAGGTCACTATAAAATGTCCCTCCATGAAGTTGCTGGTATTCAAGAAGGTCACTATGAAAGGTCCCTGGCTGTCAGTGCTGTTATCACAGAAGGTTAGAGTGAAATATCCCTCACTGTCAGTGCTGTTATCCTAGCAAGTCAATGTGAAATGCCCTTCGCTTTCAGTTCTGTTATCCCAGCAGGTCAGTGAGAAACATCCCTGGCTGTCAGTGCTGATATCCCAGCACGTCCATTAGAATGTCCCGCGTTTAATACTTGCTTTCACTGCTGATCTTGGCAGATCACTATGAAACACCAGTGCTGTGATTCCCGCAGGTGAGTGTGAAATGTCCCTTGCCTTCAGTGCTATTATCCCAGCAAGTCACTGTGAATGTCCCTTACCATCAGTGATGTGATCCCAGAAGGCCAGCATGAAATGCCCCTCACTGTCAGTGTTATTATCTTACCAGGGTACTGTAAAATGCCCCTCACTGTCAATACACTTATACCAACAGGTCACTATGACTTGTCCCTCATACCAACAGGTCACTATGAATTGTCCCTCACTACTATTATCCCAGCAAGTCACTGTGAATGTCCCTTACCATCAGTGATGTGATCCCAGAAGGCCAGCATGAAATGCCCCTCACTGTCAGTGCTATTATCTTACCAGGGTACTGTAAAATGCCCCTCGTTGTCAATACACTTATACCAACAGGTCACTATGAATTGTCCCTCATACCAACAGGTCACTATGAATTGTCCCTCACTACTATTATCCCAGCAAGTCACTGTGAATGTCCCTTAACATCAGTGATGTGATCCCAGAAGGCCAGCATGAAATGCCCCTCACTGTCAGTGTTATTATCTTACCAGGGTACTGTAAAATGCCCCTCACTGTCAATACACTTATACCAACAGGTCACTATGAATTGTCCCTCATACCAACAGGTCACTATAAATTGTCCCTCATACCAACAGGTCACTATGAATTGTCCCTCACTACTATTATCCCAGCAAGTCACTGTGAATGTCCCTTAACATCAGTGATGTGATCCCAGAAGGCCAGTATGAAATGCCCCTCACTGTCAGTGCTATTATCTTAGCAGGTCACTGTAAAATGCCCCTCACTGTCAATACACTTATACCAACAGGTCACTATGAATTGTCCCTCACTGCTATTATCCCAGCAAGTCACTGTGAATGTCCCTTACCATCAGTGATGTGATTCCAGAAGGCCAGTATGAAATGCCCCTCACTGTCAGTGCTATTATCTTAGCAGGTCACTGTAAAATGCCCCTCACTGTCAGTGCTATTATCTTAGCAGGTCACTGTAAAATGCCCCTCACTGTCAGTGCTATTATCTTAGCAGGTCACTGTAAAATGCCCCTCACTGTCAATACACTTATACCAACAGGTCACTATGAATTGTCCCTCATTGCTATTATCCCAGAAAGTCACTGTGAATGTCCCTTACCATCAGTGATGTGATCCCAGAAGGCCAGTATGCAATGCCCCTCACTGTCAGTGCTATTATCTTAGCAGGTCACTGTGAAATGTCCCTCGCCATCAGTGCTGCTCAGCATATACAGTTATGTAGGGCTCGCCAATGTTCATTGTGTGAGTGACACTGTCAGTAATAAGCTGGGTGATTCTGCCAGTAAACAGTGTGAGCTCTCCTCTGGCTATAGATGATATGGCGCTGCCATGAGTCTGTGGCTCCCCTGCCCCTCATGCCCGCACTGCCCCTCCATTACCTGAGCCTGGCTGGCGCTTTATTGTTGTTGTGGGGCCCTCTCCGCCTCCTCCTGCTGCTGCTGATTGAAGCTGAGCCTCTGCCCCGGACACAGCTGCACAAACAGGGAGGAGCCAAGCCCGGGTGTAAACGGAATGACATCAAGGAGAATTACCGCCCTCTCTGTAGAAGAGAAACTACGCGCATGCGTGACCTCTGCAGCCCGGCGCGTGTACAGGGCAGTCATGCGCGCTCCCGATGGAATGCGAGCAAAAGGAAATAAATGGGTTAAGAAATGCTCTCTCCACCCGGGTGTCTATCTTACACACACACACACACACACTCATTGATGGGCCGGGAGCAGACAGTCGGGGTCTTCTCACATCATCTGCATTTTAATTAAATCCCTGCTATATCCCTCTCTATTCAGAAATGATAGCCAATCTGATGTTAGGACTGGGTGTGCTCTGCTGTGTGAAACCCCCCAGGTGGCCTGAAAGAACACACCTCTCCTATAATAGCGGGATGCATCCGCTGCTCGGACCAGGAACCAAGGTGAGTTTTCGGGCACCCCCCTGCTGTGTATGCCTGCCCTGGAGTCTCATAGATTCCAGGGTGGGTTTTGGTCCTCTTTAAACAAGAATGACTTTCCGGGGTGTCCCTCTCGTGCAGGGGATATCCTCTGCTGTTTTTTTCTGGTGATCCCACGCTGCATACACGCCTCACAATCAGGGACTGAGCCTTATTCACACTTTCCCTAGGTGACCTCGGGATGTCCCAGGGGCAAGGATAGGTAAAATCCTGGGTTTTGGTCCACTTTAAATATGAAGTCCAGTCACTCAGTAATCCTCACCACCACCACCAAGGGCGGACTGGCCACAGGGAGCACAGCAAAAAGTCCTCGTGAGCTGGTCCAGTCAAACCCCACCCCCTGGTCCGTGTGCGTGCCTGTCGGCCATTCAAGGGGAAAGCTGCTGTGGTCGGGTCACCGTGCCCTGGAGAGTGGCACCGGACCATGGCTAAGATAAACTTTTTCTTTATTTGCAACCCCCCTCCAGTGCCAGGAAAGGGTGGGGGGTTCACTGAAATTCCACTTTAAAATGGACCAAAACCCAGGATTTTTACTATCCTGGGTTTTGGTCCTTGCCCCCGTGCACCCTGATCGGAGATGCCTTACTGTGTGATACCCCCCAAGTCTCCGAAACAAACCCATCTCATCCCGTCCTACGGCACATTCGCTGCCGCTCGTCCAATAAGCCCGCTACCCTCTAACAGGGCCATTCACAAATGCCTGGCACATGCGCCATTGGCCCGGGAAATAAGGCAAGTGTATGGGTAACCTGGAGGGTTTCACAAAGCAGGGGATCCCGATTTTTGATGCCCCAGGGGGGAGGGAATCGATTAGCCCGGGAATGGATCGGCGTGGGTTTTGGTCCACTTTCAGGGCGTCTGAGCTGGTACCTCACCCAGACCCTGTGCTGGAAATCGCTCCTGTACAGGACCTTCCCATACCTCCCCCCAAGCCCTCCACCCCTTCCTGTCCCCATTGTAACTCCGAGTCAAGACAACCCTGCTAATCCTCAGCCCCGGCATTAGGGCTGCGGGGGGCATACCCACCCCTGCCTCAGGATCTACAATAATAAAGCTTCAGTAGCTGCTTTTTAATCATGGCCATATCCACCTCTGCCCATGATCTGCCCCTGCAGCATTGCCAGATTCCTGGGCTGATTTTTGGCCCCTGCCTGCCACCCTCCCCTGGCCCTGAGATCCTGCACGGTTCACCAAGTGTTGGGCACCACCATCTTGGATCTGCTGCATAGAACAGCTTCCCCTGCTCTATGCATGGCCCTGAATCAGCGGGCAGGCTTTGGTACAGAGCAGGGGAAGCAGTTCTGTGTGCCGCCGCAGGAGCTGCTGGATTCAAGCTGAGGTAAGGAGTTATTGTATTGACCCCCCTCCCAGGCTCAAGGACAGGAGTGGTAGGTCGGGGGGTATGGGTGACTGCACTTAACATAACTTCCTGAATACTCCAAAAATCCCTATGCCTCGTGCAGTCTACTGTGCTGTCAACAAGTAATAACTGAGCACAAATATGATAGATAAGGTAAAGGAGGAACAATGATTGGGCCCCTCTGACCTCCTGGGCCCCATTGCACTCCTATAGTTACGCCCCTGATTCGAACGATAGGGCCCCCTGACATACGGGGCCCTGTTGCACCCCCAATAGTTGAAGCGGACCTTCACCCTGAATAAGAGCTTATATGTTTCCCACACCCTGTACATACAGATTGCTCACATTAAAAGTCATCCTACCTGCATCTACTGCATGCTATGAGCCTTTAAACATCCAAGATAGCAGCTTATGGAGCATGAGGCAGCCTGCAAACAGGAAGTGTCTTCTCTACATTCTGGGATTTCTGTCCTTTCCCTGACTCCAGCTCTGCTTTGTCTGTGCAAAGCACAGCTATAACCCGCCCCCTGCACTTTATCCCGCTCTCCTTACCTCAGTATGTGTGTCAAGATGGCGGTGTCCATATCCTAGAGTCCTGAACAGAGTTGCAGCCAGGTGGGGGAAAGAATAATAAGTGACTAAAAACCTGAAATATACTTATTTTAGATGCTGGGGAATAGTTTTTTAAGGGTTTGGGCTTTTCATTAAATCATGCTTAAGCCCCTGATGATCGGCATACAGCCCTGTTTAACCAGAGCGCATGGTTTCTAAGGTGTGCTTCAGGATAGATGTTACAGCTGCTGCCTAAAATAAGGGGTCACTCCTTATTAAAGATGTCAGAAAAAAGTAAAAACCTAATTTTCTTGAGGACAAGAATATTGGTTTAGGCGCGCTTTAATATTAGAAATGTTAGTAACCAGAAACATCTATATTACATATGTCTAGAATTTTCAACACTTCTAAAAGAAAAGTGTTTTACTTTGTACTGTGTGGTTTTATTCACACAATAGCTATAGGTATATTTAGATTATATGCATTTACTTTCAAAAGTGAATATCAAATGTAAATATTATTTTCAAAAACTCACCTCTGCGGCCCGGGGTTACACCGGCCTACCCTGGGCCTATGAGGTTATAATGCTTGCGTAGCTCGCTGGGCTGCTTATGATCCGGATGGATGGATGAGTGCCCAGTATTTTGCCTTTAGTCCTGGTGCAGTATCTGGCTGTGAAAGTCCCTCTCAAGGATCCAGTTGCACCCCACAGGAAAAATCTCTGCTTTACTTGTTGTTTGGATGGATTATTTTATTGGGTGAATAAACAAAGTAAAAACAAATATAATAAAGATAAAATAAAATAAGACAAACGTTAAGGCACTGTGTTCAATAGTGCGCTTAGTGTCACTTTGGCTATATGAAAGCCGTTGCTTCAAGTCCAAAGGGGAGACTGTCCTTAATCCACAATAGTATGAAGTTTCTAAGATTCAAATCCGGCGCTCGTTTCGGCTTCTGGTGCCGAGCCAAAGTGACACTAAGTGCACTACTGAACACAGTGCCTTAACGATTGTCTTATTTTACCCATGCCGAAGAGGGGGAATTCAGCTGCTATGTTTGGTGTCTCAGCTGGTAGCCACGGAAGAGGGGCACTTAGTCGTCTGGCCCTGGAGGCTTTTAGAACCCAGGACCAGCCTGGCCTGTGATGGGCCAATTTAAAAGCAGCACAAAACCTGTTTTTGTCCCAAATAATCGCTATGTTATATACACGTGTAAATAGTGCCAATGCTCACACTAAATATTAAACTGTGCTCAAGTGCACTAGAGCCAATCTGGCTCATATAAAGTGTCAGGTGCTATAAACCATTGGGGTCTTTTCACATTGACGCAAGACGATTTCAATAACCCACCAATCGCCAGTGATATGCGATTTTCTTCCAGCTGATCACTCTTGCTTTCTTGCAGGTCTAGGGGATCTCTTGAAGGGATTGTCCAGGAATACGTTGAAAGTTGACTCAGCTTACCTTCAACTGCATCAGTCCTGTGTGCTTGTGTGGACCAACACCCAGGATTTTGACTATCCTGGGTTTTGGTCCGCTGTGTAAAACCCCCCAGAAACCCCCCAAAACTCACCTCACCACGCTCCCACGTAGCCACGGACAAGCGGGTGACAGCTGCGGACAAGACAGCGCATCCGCCTCCCGCGCGCCCCTTTGACAGTGCGCGCGCCCGCGCCGGCCATTCACAAACGGCCGGCGCGGGCGCGCGCACGCCTAGCCGTTCAGGTGAGTTTTTTGTGGGGGGTCCCTCACCGCGGGACATCCCGATCTCGGATGTCCCGCGGTGAGGGAGGTGATCGGCCCGGGAATCTTATAGATTCCCGGGCCGATCACCCCTGGGTGTTGGTCCACTTTAAGCCAGGAAAGGGAAAACTCATTTGAACTCTCCTGCCTCTGCTGTCTTCTCAGCAAACCCGATCTCCTGGGTGTGTCAGGAATGCTGCCCCATTATTCACATTCATTCCCCCTTGCTCCCCACCCCAGTGTCTGATTATACATGTTGTGGTAAGAGTGGGAACACCCCCCTCCACAGCGTATTGACTGCCTTGTTTTACAAAAAACGCCCCAGGAGTGAACACTAGGTCTGCGCTGATGGGCACTTTGCCAGGCTGAGCTTGCTCTCTGCCTAAGGTAGGGGTACCGCAGGGCCACCACTAGGAATTTCGGGGACCCATACAGACACAATGTCTGCCCCCCTATTTTTGATCCTACACAAATGTATTAATACAATATTTTTGTTTAAAAAAAAAACGGGAGTGCTATGGACGCTTAGCCCCGCAGCTTCGCAGACCGCCGAGTGTTCTGACCTCATCTGGTAGCGTGGCCTGGCGATTCTTGGTCCCAGAGGGTCGGAGGCAGCAGGGGATCATTCCCCCCGAAGTTCTCACTGATCTGTGTCGGTGAGTTGCGGACCCGCCGGGGGGGGTGTGGAGAAGCTGAGGAGCCGGCTCCGGCGCCATCTTGCTTTCACAGGCCGCAGCTTTCTGGCACGCCCTGCGGTCCTGCCTGCGAGGAACACCTTCCCATCAGTCCTCCCCTATCCTTGGGGCTCCCTGCCTCGCATCTGAAGCCCACAGTCTAATAAGGGGAATTATAAGAGGTCTCTCGTGCTCAGTATTGTGTAGCATTCTTAAAGGGCCTCTGGGACATTTGGCTATTTTGTGCTGTCTTGGGTCTCCCTGCCTCGCCTCAGAAGCCCCCAGCCTAATAAGGGGGTTGCAGAAGTTAAAGAGGACCCCCATGCTCGGCTGACTGCACCTCATTGTGGAGCGATCTTAAAGGGCCAGCACCGCTTTTCTATACCCGGGGATATTTAGATCTCTGGAGCAGGGTGGCAAGGCCTGGCCCTGGTGTGAAAGCTTGCCCCACATATAGTACACCCCTCAACGTTGCTTAGACGATATCTCTATATACAAAGCAACCAGAACGCCCCAAGATGTCGGATCCTACTGTATCCCAGAACGACCCTCATAATACGTCTGATCTCCTTCCAGAGGATGAATCCTGGATGGATGAGTCACTTCATGGTTCACCTCCCAAGTCTCACCCTCCCCCCCTTGACAGATATGAAGCAATGCTGGAAAGGGCGCTGGAAAAGTGGGCATTAAGCATCACAACACAGATCACCAACACCCTCTCTGCAGATATTAAGGAGCTGAGTCAAAGGGTCGGGGACCTAGAACATCAAGCATTGACCCTGACAGCCCATATGTCCATGCTGAGAGATGATTTGGAGATATTGCGCGAGAAAAACCTTGTATTACTTCATAAGCTTGAGGATGTTGAAAATAGATCCAGACGAGCCAATATTAGGATCAGAGGTGTTCCGGAGTCTGTTTTGGACCTGCAATCAACAGTTACTGCTTTGTTTCAGGAGCTTGTTCCATCACTTCCAATTGAGAGACTGGAATTCGATCGAATACATAGGGCCCTGCAGAAGAAAAGGGCCGACGGTCTTCCACGAGATGTCCTTGTCAAGCTGCATTTCTTCCACACAAAAGAGCAACTAATGGCTGCGGCGCGCGGACAGAGCACCTTCAAATTTCAGAGCTTCTCGTATCAACTTTATGCGGACTTGGCACCCCAAACCATAGCGAGAAGACGTGCAATGAAACCAGCCCTGCAAATCCTGCAATCTCATGGGATCAGATATAAGTGGGGATTTCCCTTTAAGATTTCTTTCTCCTACAAGGACACTCACTTTGAGGCCTCCTCTTCTCAGGAACTTGATCGGGTGCTTGCTTCGGTAAACCTTCAGCCTCACAGTGTTGCCCGGGTTGCCCCTCCTCAAAAGAAAAGAGCGCTCTCCTTTTCGCCAGCTTCTAAGGACAAGCGTGAACCGTGGAGAAGCTCCCCGATGCCAGGGAAATCATCAGCAGCTCTGATCCATAGATTTGGTAAGCCGTGGCGTGGGAGGTCTGAGGGGTAGGTAAGCCTGTGTTTTGTCTTCTAGGGGGTCTTACCCCTCACCTTCCTTAGGCTGCGGCTGGAAGGGTTGTTCCCCGGGTTTGCCATTTATTTGGTAGGGGGGTCATTTATGACGGGACAGAAATTAGTTCCCATCTCTTTCCTTCACATCTTTAAAGTTTGTTAGAATGTTAGTTTGGTTATTTTAATGCTTAAAGTTGAATAAGCCTGTCTACTCCACGTTTTTCACCTCCTCCCTTTGCAATTTTTTTCAACGTCTCATACGATGTTAGAAACGCTCTGGTCTAATGTTGATGTAGGTTTTTTTGGGGGGGTCAGGCAATCATGTGTTGGCCGCATGCTCACTCCTGGCTCCCCTTCTCACTAAACTCTTGCCCCCTCAGAGGGGATAGTGGTTTGTTGTCTTAGTGATGGGGTCCCCCATTGGTAACCCCGTCTATTCGGTACGTTATTCCCTAAGGGGCGGAATAATATGCTGCCTTGGGGGGAATCTAAAGTTTGGAAGGTGTTTTCTCCTTCATTGTGAGCTGTTTATATTCTGTATTGTTATCCTTATTTCTCTTTTATTCTTTCCCTGCCCTTCTTTGTCCCTCTCCTGGGTTCCTGAGCCTCCGCATGAGATGGTCCTAAGACTGTGGGACAATGGTGATTAGATTAGTGTCCTTGAATGTGCAGGGTCTGAACGCCCCCCAGAAGAGAGTAAAAGCCTTCAGGCAAATGAGGTCACTTCGCGCTGACATTGTATGTCTCCAAGAAACGCATTATACTGAAAACGGTACCCCTAAATTTCTCAGTGATGACTACCCTTTGTTTTATTCAGCCTCCGCACGCACCAAGCAGCGGGGAGTCCTAATTGCCTTCAAGCGTTCGACTTCCTTCTCCCTGGAGCACGCGGTACGCGATTCCCTAGGCCGATACCTAATTTGAGTGGGTACGATTCAGGATCAACCAGTAACGATTGCAACCTAATATGCCCCAAATCAAAACCAAAATGCATTCCTGGAGGAGTTCTTTAAGAAACTTCATCAAGTAGAGAAAGGGTTCCTCATTGTAGCGGGGGACTCCAACCAGACTCTACACCCTACCCTGGATAGGCAACCGGACGATAGATCTTTTCCGGCGGCCAAGAATAGACCCTCTGGGAAAGCATTTCAGGCAATGTTAGGTCGGTATCACCTAATTGATGCCTGGAGGGAGTTTAATGCAACCAAACGGGATTTTACCCACCACTCGTGTCCCCACAAGGTATCTACAAGGATCGACCACGTTTTCATGCAGCAATCCTCCCTCCCCCAGCTTTCTCAAGCGAGCATTATCCCAATAGCCTGGTCTGATCACGACCTGGTCTCAGTTGACCTTTTGACCCTTACCCAGAGAAGCCCCCAGAAGTCTTGGAAACTATACGAGCCAATTTTGGCCTATGAAGCCCTCCTTGAGTGAGTCTGTATGGGGATCCAAGAGTTTTTTCGGCTTAACAAAGGCTCAGTGAGCTCAAATGTCACGCTCTGGGAGGCGCACAAGGTTGTGATCAGAGGGCTATTTATGCAGGAATCTGCCAGATGTAAAGCGGTCTACAAAGAAAAGCTCCTGGCGCTAACTGACGCATACCAATTGGCCTCAACCGACTTTAAAAACCGGCCCACCAAACAGAATAGGATCCGCTTCAACCAGACAGCTAGCCAGCTCAACCTGTGTCTATCCGGCGAGGCTGCCCGCCAATTGAACAAATCCAAGTTCCATTGGTACCGTAAGAGCAATAAGCCCAACACTCCTCTTGCAAAAAGACTTAGGGGGGTCGTACTAAGACCCAAACCGATGCACATTATAACAACAGGGAGCCCCCTGTCTAGCAACCCAGCAAAGGTGGTGGATACCTTTTTCCAAACACCTGGAGGTGTTATATAAACCCAAATCGTGTTTAAATAAAAGCGAAGCAGAGGAACTGTTTGGCCAACTTAATTTTCCCCCTCTTCCCCTAGGCGCCAAGGAGCACATTGATAGGCCCGTTGAGGCTGATGAGGTTCAGGAGGCCCTAATATCTTTAAAGGTTGGTAAGCAGCCAGGACCTGATAGCTTCACAATGCTTTATTATAAAAAGTTTAGCCAGATATTGGCCCCACATCTGAAGATAGCCTTCAACGCTCTGAGGGAGGGAGCCGCCTGGAGTTCTGACTCACTCACAGCAGCTGTAAGTATGATTCCCAAACCTAACACTGATGACACGGTATGGTCTAACTATAGACCTATCTCTCTGTTGAATGTTGATGTTAAAATTCTGGCAAAGGTACTGGCTGCACAGCTTAACGGGTTTATCAATGTGCTCATTTCCAAGAAACAGGTGGTTTTCATGCCCCATCGTCAGGCTGGTGACAACATTAGGAAAATCGCCAACCTTATATATCGCTCCAGGGCAGAAGGTTATCATACCATGCTGTTGGCGCTTGATGTACGCAAAGCGTTCTACACCGTGGTGTGGGACTATTTGCACTTCACCCTCAATAAATGGGGCTTGGGTCCGTCTTTCCTGAACTGGATTTCCTCCCTTTATGCCAACCCGGGGGCGTACGTCAGGTACTTGGGGTATTCCTCTGATCGATTCACTCTGGGTAGGGGCACAAGATAGGGCTGTCCCCTCTCCCCCTCCTCTTTGCCTTAGCCATTGAGCCTCTCTCCAGACTTATTCAGGCCAATAGTGGTATTTATGGCATCGAGGTGGAGGGATACGAGCATAAGATATCACTGTTTGCTGACGATATCCTAATGGTGATCAAGGACCCGGTCATATCCCTCCCGAACCTTTTCAAAAATCTTGACTCTTTTTTGAGGCTTTTGGGCCTGCAAATTAACTCTGCCAAGTCTCAGGCCATTAATATTTCCCTACCCGATAGAGTTCTGAGTACTGTCAAGGCCTCCTTTGACTTTCATTGGCAGGCCAGGCATATTAAATATCTTGGGATACAGATGGCATATGATTATAACTCTCTTTATGGGGCAAATTACCCTAATATGTTCAAGACCTTGAGGTCCCTGTTATATAACTGGGCTAATGTTAGGGCGAGCGCTGCACGCCCGTCTCACAGCATTTCACCTACCTCCATGGCTGCATGCAGCCATCATCCATCTTCCCTCAGGGCTGCTTCCAGCTGCCGCCCTTCCCCCAATGCTTCCTCCTTGCATGGTCAGGTGCGCACACGTCTCCGTCCACTAGAGGGCGAGCGTACAGGATCCCTGAGATTTAAAGGGCCTTTACAGCACTGATTGGTGTTTATGTCATCCAATCCTGCATCATCTTCCCCTATTTAAACAGGCACTTCCTTCCTTCAGTGCCGGATCTTGGTCTCTCCATGCTTGTTGAAAGTCAGACATTCTTGGATTGCTCACCCGTGTACCGACCTCTGCCTGTCCCCGACTCTGAACCTTTGCTGCCTGCCCCGACCTCGGCTACTCACCTTTACCGCGAACCTGTGCTGCCAGCCCCGATCTCTGCCTGTACTTACTACGCCTTTTTGCCTGCCACTTGTGTACCTCACTGAACCTCGGCTGACTGTGGGACTGGGCCGCTGTTAGGGGGTAGCGACCTGGGGGTCACTCGCCGCACAAGACCAACCTGCCTTGCGGTGGGCTCTGGTGAATACCGGTGGCCTCTTAGACTCCGCTCCCCTGACACGGTACCCGCCATCGGTTCCACAGTTAAAGCGGATCCACACCCGAGTCCGCTCCACCCGGTCCGTGACAGCTAAATTAAATCTTTCTTGGCTTGGTAGGATTGCTGCAGTGAAAATGGCGTGGTTACCCGAATTACTTTATTTCATCCGGGTGCTGCCGATTTCTGTCCCGGCCTCTGCTCTGAAACACCTCCAATCTGATCTAAACAAATTCATCTGGGGGGGAGTAGACCGCGAGTGGACCGTGGAACGCTTTACAGAGCTAAGCAGAAAGGGGGCTTAGGAGTCCCTAATCTTGCACGCTATTACAGCGCTTGTCAAATTGCCCAACTGACAGTCCTGCACGGGGGAAGCGATAGCCCTTTGTGGGTGGACATTGAGGAGCCGTATTGTTCCACAATCTCTATATCTAACTTGCTATGGCTCCCCTCTGCGGTCTGTAGGAAAATCTCCAATCCCGTACTTAACCACTCTCTTAGAATTTGGAGGGCGAATAAGAAGCGGGGGAACCTTGCCTTGCCGCATTGTCCACTACTCTCATTTTTGGGCAATCCGGAATTTGCCCCAGGCTTTTCGGAACCTGCGGCGTTCGAGTGGTGGAAGACTCAGAATCTGATCAGAATTCAGAATCTCTTTTCGTGTCAATGCTTGTTCTCCTTTGCGGAATTGAGATCCTCTTATGCCATTCCAGGGAAGGAATTCCTCCGCTTCTTACAAATTACCCACTACGGCCGGTCTAAATGTAAATCGGGCGCCCAACTCCTTCCTCTCACGACTTTTGAAAGAGTCTGTCTAGAACAGCATATGGGTAAAGGAGTGATCGCGTTGGCCTATATACTGTTATCTGAATCAGAGGGGGTGAGACCTCCGAAACATGCAGCAAAATGGAGCGATGACCTTAATCTAACCCTATCTGACGGGGACTGGAGGGCAGTATGGAGGCACACTTTCTCAGGTTATCTAAATGTTGGTGCTCAGGAGGTCAACACCAAGGTCCTCCTGCCCCTCCTATCCGTGGGATTGCTTCAGAGGCTGCGGGCTCCCCGGTACTTACGTGCACACCTGGTGCGAGTGCAGGGTAGTGAAACAATTTTGAATCCAAGTCCTCTATGTTATTAATAAGGCCACCGGGCTAAAGCTGGACATAACCCCCCAGCTGTCCCTCCTTAACATGAAACCCCCTGATTGCACAAGAACCCAGTTTGATCTCATAAAACACATTACTACGGCAACCAAATTGATTATTGCTCACTCGTGGAAGAAACCAGCCATTCCCCAGGGAAGCCTTATTACCTGGGTTAATGAGGCTATGCTGTTTGAGAAGATGGCGGCCACCATAAAGGGGGATTTGGCCCCCTTCCTATCCACCTGGGAAGGCTGGATTACTCACTTTCACCTGGGAGGTCTCAACTGTGTTCTTACAATCTAGAACCCTGCCTTGTTTCCCCTCATGATACGAACGTAGGCTCGGAACCCACCCTTCACCCTTCTCCTTTTCTCCCCCTTTCTTTCCTTCTACTTCACACTTTTCATTTTTTCTCTAAACTCTTCTTTTGATGATGCTTGAGAAGTGTTCTTTCTATCGCCACGTAATTTTTTTGTCAGTGTTCTGTTTATGATGGTCGTATTCTTCTGTATGCTAGCTAATTATTGTCGCTTTTGTATGACCCTTTGCGCAGTATGGAAAATATCCTGACTGTAGTCCTATGCTGTTTATCTCTGTTTTTATTTCAATAAAAACTATAATTGAAAAAAAAAAACAACTTTGCCCAAAAGATTTTTGATGTATGTGAGGCATACAAAAAGAAAGACTGCACAGCTGCCCCACCCGCCACCACCTCCTCCTCGTATCTGAAGGGAGAGGTGGGTGGTGGGCAGGACCGGAGCCTGCGTGGAGCTCACATATCTGCACCAGTGCAGCAGTAACTCTTTAGTATTTTGCACAAGACATCTTGCATGTTCAGGGAATACAACGTTTTCTAAGGCTCCTTTCACACTAAACCTCGCTACTGTGCCAAGTCTAAATATTAATAAACCATTTCATTTCACTGTGGGCTGCAACCACTTACCAAATCACGGAAGTGACCCGCACTCAAAAGGTTGAGCACCACTGTATTATACCAATTCCTAAAATCTTACCAAAAGGCTTGAGACATTGTGTAATCCTTGTCTTACAGGGGGTATTAAATTGCATTTTCACTCCCCCTCAGATTTATTTTGCAAAGTTTGTGGATGCCCAGAGGCTAATAAAAATGGTAAAGTGTAGATTTGTGTAAGAGAGAAATTCTGTTAAACCAGAATGGGATATCTTTGGGGAAAAGGGGTTAGAAATTACAAGCAATTATATCTGAAATAGCTAGTAACCATAATACATCTTTACCCAGGGACCACAGTTTAAGGAGGAACATTCAACCTCTGGTCCAGCTCTGGAGTCTAAAAGGCTTATTCACTCTGCCTGGGACATCTGAATTTGGGATTGGCTTGCATTGGTATATCCCCCAGCTAGAGGGTAGTGGGGAGGTCGTGAGGCCCCATCATTGGGGGGGGGGGGGCATCCACATGTTACTTCGGGGCCCATATTGTGCTCCCGGGCCCCCTCACTTCTGGGCCCCACCATTTTCCTGACCCATAGGGGGGTACGTAACCATACAGTCTATAGCACCTGGCTGGGCTCACATAACCTAGAATCTGTTGGGGAAAGTGGTGGGGTCGAGGGGCATGATATGGGCACCAAAGTAAAGGATGGGCCCCCCCATAACAAAGAATCTGGTGGGAAAGGTTTTGGGCATGACGTCCTCCGAAGTAAAGACTGGGCCCCCAAATACTAGAATCTGGTGGGGTTCAGGGGCTTGACATGGGCCTCGAGAGAAGGAAAGGACAGGCCCACTGGAAAACTTTTCATGGGGGCCCATGTCATGCCCCTGGGCCCCACCATTTTCCCAATCCATGGCAGGACCGCAAACTATATAGGCTATAGCACCTGGCTGCCCCCCCCCCCCCCCCCATAACCTAGAATCTGGTGGAGAAAGTGGTGGGGCTTGGGGGCATGACTTGGGCTTTGAAGAAAATGCTGGCCCCCCCATAACCTAGAATCTGGTACGGGCAATACAGGACACAGCCAGGGAATAAGGGGCAATACAGGGGGCTCAAGAGAATGAGGGGCAATGCAGGAGGCACAGAGGGAATAAGGGGCAGTATGTGAAAAATATAAAGCACAAGGGGTATTTTGGAGGGAATAGAGAGAAAACAGTAAATGAGGGGCAGAATGGTGGAGGAGAGGGTGCAGATAGGAGGCATCACATTGGGAATAATGGGCAGTATGTGGTGGAACACTGACTATAAGGAGCAGTACAAGGGCACAATGGGAATAGGGGGCAGTAGAGAGGCACAGGGCAATGAGGAGAGGACAGGGGAAAGGTGGGGGACAGTATGTAGACATCAGGGAGCAGGTTGGCATCGGGGCACACTTGGGTCACACATTGACCTGCCACTGCCATTCCCAGCCTGGCCAGCAAAGGGAAAAAGAACACCGAAGCGTCATGCCGGGGTCTTCAGCCATGAAGGGGACTCTCCTCCAGAGGTCACATCTTCAGCCTGGGGCCCATCACTGAGCCGCAGTTGGGCACCACTAGATATCTAGAGCTCCTCCTTCCCCCATGCCTGGAGACACTGCGGCACTCACCATTAGGCGTTTCTCCCTGCCATTCCCCTCAGCTATCACCCGTCTCAGATGTTCAACTTCCCCACAGCCAGCCTCAACCTCTGCACACCGTCTGTGTGTCCCTATGTCCATCTGTATGAGCCACCCGGCTCCTTCCAATGACAGGAGCGGCACCGGTGCTGGTAGGGGGTTTGGGAGGGTGATATCCCTGCTAAATAGAACACAGCGGCAGGTAAGTAATAACCTGTTAAACTTTCCCCTTTATATTAATAGTGCCTTTTTTCTTCAGGTTTGTGTTATATTTTTATTACTCTAGTACCAGTTTGTACATTTGTTTTGCAGTTTCATAACACTTTTTCTAGGTCTAGTTCCCAATTTTATTTATACATTTGTGTAGGATCAAAACAGGGGGTGGAGGGGCCCAGATAATGTGGGCGGTATCGGGCCCCTAAATTTCTAGTGGGGGCCCTGCCCTCTGACTTACGCAGGGCTGCCCGACCGTGCTACGCCTTGGACTTATGCAGGGTCTAGCCGATCCTGATGCCCACGGCCATACATGCATGGGCCTGGCCGACTAGGCTGCCCTCGAAATTGGATGACACTATAACCCAAAGACATATGCATGGCATGTATGACCCTGCTGCCCAGGAACTTACGGAGGGCCTGACCGACCATGCTTCCGCTTGGACTTACGCAGGGCATGGATGACCCTGCTGCCCTCGGATTTACACAGGACCTGCCCATCTATGCTGCCCATTGGACATACGCATAGGCCTGGTTGACCATGCTGCCTTCAGACGGCACGGCTTGCCTCCCACAGGACCTAGGAGATCATGCTGAGCCTTGGACTTTTGCAGGACCTGGCCGACCATGCTTCTGTAGTGGTTACAATGGGCCTGGATGACCATTTGAAATGCCCCTAAATTCAAATATGACGTTTTAAAGGGACAGTGAACTAGAAAGTCTGGGGTCTCTGGCAATGCAGAGCCTATCCCACGTTGTTGCCCTCAAACTTTGACAGGACCTAGCGCATGCTACTGGGATATCGCGATTAGGAATGACTCATGTTGTGAAACCCCTAGGATTACCCGGTATACTCATCCCACCGGTGCTCCTATGGCTCATGTTGGACTGCATCACAACTTCCCTCTGCTGATGCGCAAACCTGAGAAAGGCACGTCTGAATTGTCAAAAAATAAATCCTCACATCCTCCAGATCACCATAAAAAAGCCCCATATTTATTAGGCTGAGGGTGAGCAGATTACCCCTAAGTGTCTACAATTATTAATTACACTTTTTTCCCCTAAAATAAGTATGTCACATGGAATGTGTGTCCATGGAAGCATGCCAATGCCCTGCCACCTGTCCTGGAAATATCAAGGTCCCCCAAAAACTATACATCTTACCAGGGGAGTAACCAGTATTGTAAGGGCTTTAAAAGAAACTTTGGACCAGACACCCCCCGCTTCCTGTCAAAATTCTGGCCACCCCTAAATAAATTAGGCCTAACCCTATCCAGCAACATTAAGGTGAAATTCCCCTCTCAACAAAAGCACCTTTTCCTGCACCATTGTGTGCTCCCTTTATTTAATGAAAGGAGATTAGAGTCAATAACAGCAAGTAACAATATAGTAGCTCAAATACAATTATATGAGTAAATAAGCAAAGTACAGTAACTGCTGTATAGATGGCAACAAAATGAATGGAAACAAATGCAGATTATCCCAAGATCACAGCATATCTGCAGAACACGCATTAGTAGGTTTTCTGCTTGGCAGGGCATCCCGCTATAGGATGCCACAGAGTGTATATAATATATATATATATATATATATATAGAAAAGGGAGGGAGATGTCCCGCACTGTCTGAAATGCTATATCTACTTCTGGATGCTGGCTGGGGGTGAATCTGACCCCGAAATACGGGGTGTATAAAATATGCTAAGAGTGTGAGCTTGCCAGTACCGCCCACTTCATCCCCCACCTGTCAGGAACAGATGCGCCGCTCTACAGAATGTGGTAAAGATACATGTTTATTTAAAGCCGAAAAAACACAGACATACATTTAAAACATAATTAAAACCATAAGGCAGGGCGTCTATTGGACTATAATAATTCTAATTACATAAGTTCAACTAAGTTGAATCCTACTTTATGAATAATACTGTATATTATACTATATATATATATATATATATATTTTTTTTTTTTTTTTTTTTTTTTCTATTCTGTTCTCTATTTGCTGTAAATAATGTTCTCCTTTATCTCACTCTATTTGGAGCGCCATCTGTATATGTAGCAAATTGTTCAAGCTTAGACAGGAGTCTTCATTATTATTACAATATTTATGTATAGTAGTTTCTGGTTTAAATTTGATCACAAGTGTGTATGTGTTTTATACATTTACCTTACTTCCCCCCCACCGTGCTCCCCCCTTGGTGTGCTCTTGGACTTCGGCCCACATCCATGTTCGGCGTTGCACAGGCCTTGTTGCGGTAGACGCGTGTGAGGTACGCCCACACACCATCATTACTGGCAATCCTCTCTTCACATTGGGCGCAAACCTGACCCAGACACCCTGTTTGACTCCCAACGGCATACGTAGTAATGATGTGGGGTCTGACCCCGATGCGAGGAGGAGATTGCCAATGATGCTGGTGTGTGGGCGTCTGTTTCTCCCGCCACAAGGCCTGTGTGACCAGACATGGATGTGGGCTTGGGACCGAGTGTGCTTGGGTATTGGTGGCTGGGAATTTAAAAGGTGGTCTCCGGGAGAAACACATTACCCATGCAGAGTGAAATTTCAGTCATGCAGCACATTGGTATGTGTTGCTGCAGGGGCATAATTGACCTCCATACAGGTATGTATCAATTTGTCCTCTAATGTATGTTTTTAAGCTTGTTGTTACAGATGCTGATATGGTGTGATCTTGGGATAATCTACATTTGTTCCCATTCACTTGTTGGCATCTATACAGCAGTTACTTTGCCTATTTACTCAATATTTAGTTTTATTTAAGCTACTTAGCTAATTTTATTTTCATTAGGGCTACAATTCTCTGATTGACCACTATTCTGCAGCTTGTCTGGTATAAATATTAATTGGTTGGATACATATGCAAACATTTTTAGATTATTGCCCCTGTACCCAAATCATTTTTTAAACAGCTGTCAAGGTTTGTTCTTTTTTTGTGGAAACCTAATAAATTGTGTATTTTGTATCTGAATTTTGTGGTGCTTGCCTATATGCCTGGGGAAGTTGTCCATCTTTTTGGTGTGGAAAAATCTACTTTAAGTGGCGTTTTTGAAAGGATTTACGTTTGTGTGACAAAATACAGTCCTCAAGGCATTGAGCTTATTTAACATTTACTTTCTTTTTTATGTTAGCAAATGTGTGTTTTATAAAAAGCATTTTTTACTACCTGCAATCTGTTGCTATTGGCAACTGTGAACAAAATCCACACCAAGAGAAATCGCAGTAGGGCATGTGCACGTTTGATTGAGCTCCCTCACATCAGCAATAACAGAAGTGTTCTTTGTATACAGGACTCATGTCACTTTTCTTGTAGATCTTGGTGTACAGACTTCATGTACAACTGCTAATAGCAACAGAAATGCAATTGTGAAAACTGCTCCCATAGAACACACATTTGATAACGTAAGAAAAAAAAATAGATAAGCTCAGCAACATCATTTTGAAACCAAAGAAAAAACCACTTTCAATAATGCCATCGAAAGTGGACATTCACTTTAAAGCCCACTCAAGTAGAAGATTTGGACGCCTTTCTTTCTTTTGGGAAAAAACATTGATAAATTAGATGCTCGCAATATAATAATAATAATTCTATCCCCATAGATAGAATTAATCACATCCAAAGCCCCTTCCCCTTCAAATGGGCAAACTTATCTATTTCCTACCTAGCTACCCAGCTACCCCCTCACTGACCAATTCCTGAACTATACCCCCCATCCCACAAGATCAAAGACGACCTGGGAGGCTGGGATGCCCCCACCTTCTCCTGAATAGGGCCCGTAAACATAAAATATGTCAGTCCTCCCCAAACACCTTTACCTTTTCCAGACTATCCCTATCAACCTCCCGTCCTGTTTCCTAAAGTCCCAATCCAGGCTTAAAAAAATGTGCAGCACATCTTGTTACTCACTCATATCGGAGAACCAGCCATTCCTTCCTCAGTAGCGTCCATCAGGTTGGCTTCACTAACACACTTACTCCATTAATGGCAATGGAGGGGGTGTACCGAACCCACTTTGACATGCCCCCTTTATTGCAATAATGAATGAAGTTGGCGTTTGATGGTGGAAACCAGGCCCCCAGGACACCACTGAACGAGACCGCCATGCTGGGATAAGTAGACAGATGTGGGACTGAGAAGCTATGCAGGCACAGTGGACCCACACAGAGGAGCTGCAGCAAACAAAATGGGAGGATAGGTTTTTTGGTCCAAATAAATATTGTAAAGGATCTGCACTGTTACAGTCTCTTCTTCTCTAAACAATATTTCTTGTGATGACAAATTGCGGTCATGCCCCCTACCGCCACTGTATAAGTTACATGCACAAAAGGGTTGTAAGTCCAGGAATCGTCAGAAGGTGGTGTGCCTTTTGATGTCACCATTGCGGCTCTCGGTTGGTGGGTTGCGTCTCCTGTCTGCTCACAGCCACCGTCTCCCACTGGAGCAGTTCCCACCCTCGACTGGCAGGTCACGTCTTACAACAGCTATGATCAATAAAAATACAAACATAATGTAACTAAGGTACATCTTGCACGTGACTGTGGCTTCTTCAGAGTGCTTCAGAGGACAATCCCTCTAAAGATTTAAATAGCGGTTTTGTGAGGTTTATCTGGAAAATAAAACTGCACGTCTCATAATGCAACTCATGTGTGGCCCAAAACACACATGCAGCATATCGCTTTCTGACATTAAATTATATTAAGCTGCCAACCCACCTTTAAAGAATTTGTGATTGGCACCACTGCAGAGGCGAAAAACAATGGATAGATTCAGAATATTCCTGCTTCCCTGCCCCATTAAGTGAAAGAAGGGAGAATGGAAAGAGAAGAAAAACAAGGCAGATAGGGAAAACAAACCAGGAAACATGAAAGGAAGAGAAGGAAGGAATAATAAAAAAGTAAGGACTGAAGGAAAGAAATAGTGAAAAATGTAGGAAAGAAAAAAGAAAGATGAGAAAAGAAGAAGGGAGAAAGAAAAAGATGATGAAAAGGTGAGAAGAGAGGAATGAAGGACAGAAAAATCAGGAGAAAATAAAGGGAAGGGAGAAGAAAAAAAAGATGACGAAAAGTGCAGGTGAATGGAAAACCGTAGTTCGCCTGTGGTAATGAGCACCCTGTTCGCTCGTAAATACAACACATTTTGAATGGCGAAGTGCAGCAAAATACCACCATAAAGTTAGTTATTCCCTGCATTTAAATAGCTTTGATCGCTGTGTCATTCCACAGTCCCAGCACCAGAGAACAGGTGTGAGTGCAGTACATCACCTCCTACTTGGGGTTGTGTAAAGAATCACAAAATCTGGCAAGATTCGTTCCAAATTACCTCTCCAAGTGTTTTTGAGGGGATACAGATGGTCGTCACATATGGTGAGGTTGCCCAAAGGTTCGCTCCTGTGGACATTTAGGAAGCGTCCTTTTGAAGCTCTCCACAATTGGAAGTTAGTAAAACGCCCAATTTTGTTTTATGATGTTTATATGTACTGCTGTCAAACAGACTATAGCCAAAGCTTGAAGACCACTGACCTTGCTATTCAAGGAGGTTAAAGCTAGACTCTCTCTATATATGGTTAAAGAGAAAATAGCAGCGATCTTGTTTGACTTGTTCTCTTGCTTCACTAAGATCTGGCAAGTTGCGTCCTGGGGCGCTTGGCGATGTGAATGGGGAGGGGGGCAGTGCTGGGGCAGGTGCGGTTGGCAGAGCCGAGGATGGGCCCCTGTGATATGGAACCGGCAGGGCAGTATGTGAGAGCTGAGGGAATGTCAGCCATGTGGCGCTCATTGCTGGAGCTGCTGTGGCGTGAGGAGGTGAGGAGTGCTGCATTGTGTGGCGCTGGTGAGACAATGTCTCTAGAGCAGTGGTTCTGAACCTTTCTAATGCCGTGACCCCGCAATACAGTTCCTCATGTTGCGGTGACCCCAAACCAAAAGCTCTCACAAAATCCGCCGCACTCACAATAAAATCAATAGGAGGCGGATTCAATACCGGAATTTCCTCATTCAGAATATGGGAAAATAGTGGGAGATATGGGAGATAATTATACATAGGGAACAGTGTGAACTACATCTTATAGTGGTCTCTTATAGTATAAGACAGATGTAGTTCACACTGTGTAAATGTATGGTGCTTTGTGTAAGTGTAAGCTGCTTTGTGTACTGTGTAATGATTACACACAAAGCACCTTATACTTACACAGTATTGTGTGTTTGGTGCGTGTACTGTTTTTACATTATTAACCTTTTTTACACCAGCAGGCTGTCTCGCAGGCTCTCTTGCCTCTCTGCCTCCTAGGCTTCTGTCCTCCAGCGCTTGCTGCGTCCTCCCACTGATGATGTCAGCAAGCGCCGGACACACGTAATGCGCTGCTATGGACTGTGGAGCATTCCCCCCCGCCCTTTAGGCCCCGGACGGAAGATGTGATCACGTCTGCGCATGCATTCAGTTAGGGACGTGCATCCATAACGACGCGCGTTCCAGCTGAATAGCGCTGCTGCAGACGGTAGCACGACTTCTCAGCAGCTAAAGCCATCGGAAATATGTTTTTTCCGATGGCTTTAGGCGACCCCTGTGCTTTGGTCGTTCGACCCCCGCCGGGGTCCCGACCCACAGGTTGAGAACTGCTGCTCTAGAGAGAGAGAAAGACTTGTGGGGGGGGGGGGGGGGGTTGGCTGCTTCGGCGTGCCTCCCATGATTATGAGCATGGGATCTGGTTTTAGTGTTTTCTAATAAAGTTGGCTTGAACTCTGGATTTTGGGTGTGCAGGCTGGCCTCTGTATTTTAGACAGGGCCTGGTTGACTCTGCTGCCCTTGGGCCAGACAGGGCCTCTTGACCTCGGGCCAGACAGGGTCCCCCCAGACAACTCTGCTGCTCTCGGGCCAGACAGGGCCCTGGATGACTTCCTAGGAAACCCTCTCCCCTCCTGTGACTTTTGTAGTCTTGTGAGGAAAACCCAGAGAGGCTCTGCTCCTGTATACATTCCCTGGCTGTTTCATTAAGAATAAAAGAAGGGGGGGCCTCTGTTCCTACGATCTACAACAGGCAATGACGGGCGCCAGCATATGATGCCAGCTGCCACTGAAAGAAGATAGCGGAGGGACATAGAAGAGTCCTGAAGATCGGCACGAGACAGATGATGACCTGGTGCTGGAAGTTGGACACAGGGGAAAGAAGACAGGGACAAGTAAAGAGAGAAAATTAGAACAATACATTTATTTTGTGTGTGGCTTTTTGCACATCGGGAGAACTGGTAAAAGGTCCAGGGTTACGGCATTGGTGGGTGACATTTTTGGGGCGCCGGGGGTGCAGAAGAGCCCGATGCCCATCGGTATGGGCACGGCGTTCTTCCAAGGGTGCTCACTGCAACCCTGGAAAAGCCCTAAACCCGTACCAAAAGGCATAAGGGCTGGTAAACTAGCAGGGCCATGGGCCCTTTAATCTGGTGCCTGGGCTAGTTGGGTCATGAGGGGGGGCATGCTTTTTTAAAATACAAAATGTAAGACTATAGTAAACAAAAAAATGAAAACAATTGGTGTCTGTCATATTCATTAAAAAACCCTAAAATAATTGCTATTAGCAGGAGTAAATTGACTGCTCATTAAAACTCGTTTGCGCACAATTTCCCCCTGCAAAACACTCCCTGAATCACACACAATTACACTTTTGGAGTAAAAGTATGCATGAAAAGCCAAGAAAAGGTTTGCTGAATCGGAAGTAAGAGGAAAAAAATGTGAGTAAATGGATTTTACTCATGAAAACAGTGTGCGAATGACTTTCCTCAAGGTGCTGAATCTAGTCTTATGTGTCACCCGGCATCACCTATTCAGATAGACCTAATGTGGGAGCATACATCGGCCTAGGGCTGGTTGAAAGCTTCCGCTCGGGGAATCCTTATTTGGGATGCCTGACTGTGTGAAACCCCCCAGAACTGCCATATACTCAATCCCTTTAAACATATGTGGGCATTCAGCAACATCCGCACCCGGCACAGATCTGAATGGCTGGGTATGCACAGTGCTTCTAGGATCTTCAGCAATGATGAATTCACTGGATCAACGTCAGTTAGTTGGAAATTCCAGGGGGTGTCATAAAACGGGGAATCCCAAAGCGCCACACAAAATTTTAAACAGAAGACCTGCAAATATGCCCTCTGCTGTACTGGGATCCTTTGAAGATCTAGGTTTAAAGTGGACCAAAACCCAGGATTTTGACTATCCTGGGTTTTGGTCCACTTCCCCGCTATGTGAAACCCCCCAGAACGCCCAGATCAACTCACCTCACTCCGCTCCTATGGCACATGCACGGCCGCTCGTCCAATCAGCGCGCTCGGAGCCGCTGAGCTATGCACATCTTAGCAGCGTCTAAACTCAGCGGCTCCGAGCACGCTGATGGACGCATCTCGCGCTTCCCTCTAACAGGGAGCGCACCCTCGATGGCCATTCACAAATGGCCAGCACGACCAAGCGCCCTGGTAGAGAGAAGCGCAAGATGTGGCCTGCGCATGTGCCGTTAGACCGAAATTCAGGTAAGGTTTGAGGGCGTCATGGGTGGTTGCACACAGCGGGGCATCCGGATTTTGGATGCCCTGCGGGGAATCTTATCGATCCTGCTGGGTTTTGGTCCACTTTAAATGTATATTTAAATATATAGACTCTACACCCTTTACGGGCACCGCCATCTTGACTCAGAAGTAGGGATGAGCGAATCGATCCGGACGAACCCGGATTCGATCCGAATTTCAGGAAAAATTCGATTCGGATCGAATCCGAATTTCCCCGCGATTCGATCACTCGAAGTTTTCCTTTAACATCCATTCATTTACATTACAGGCATTCTAAGATGGCGGGCGGGACATGTCTGGACATGTATCCCGCGCCAGTGCAAGCTGGGGCAGTCACATGCAGCCTATCAGCAGCCAGCAAGCCCGGTGACGTCACACAGCGGTATTTAACGGCGGCCATCTTGCTTTTCCTCATTTCTCTATTGCATTCGTGACAGACAGACAGAACGCTGTGTAGCTGAGGCAGTTAGACAGGCTGGAGACAGGCTGGAGACAGGGACAGACAGGGACAGACAGGGACAGGCTGGAGACAGGCTGGAGACAGGCAGGAGACAGGCAGGAGACAGGCAGGAGACAGACAGAAAGCCAGGGAAAGGTAGGAAAAACGGAGCTGGCTGACAGGGAGATTTTTTTTTTTTCATCCAGCCTTTGTTAGCGTTTTCAGGCTGCTTATAGTAACTAACTGTGCATATATACTGAACTGATCTTAAGTCTGCTGTGAGGCATCCCATTCTGTGACTAAAGCAGCCTCTGTTTAAGACCATATAAGCATTTGCTCTAATCATATTTGAAATTAGGCCTGATAAAGACACTTTTGCTGGGCAAAGCACTACTGTACCCTGGCAGCTCGATTCCTGCCCGGGGCATCCCATTCTGTGACTAAAGCAGCCTCTGTTTAAGACCATATAAGCATTTGCTCTAATCATATTTGAAATTAGGCCTGATAAAGACACTTTTGCTGGCCAAAGCACTACTGTACCCTGGCAGCTCGATTCCTGCCCGGGGCATCCCATTCTGTGACTAAAGCAGCCTCTGTTTAAGACCATATAAGCATTTGCTCTAATCATATTTGAAATTAGGCCTGATAAAGACACTTTTGCTGGCCAAAGCACTACTGTACCCTGGCAGCTCGATTCCTGCCCGGGGCATCCCATTCTGTGACTAAAGCAGCCTCTGTTTAAGACCATATAAGCATTTGCTCTAATCATATTTGAAATTAGGCCTGATAAAGACACTTTTGCTGGCCAAAGCACTACTGTACCCTGGCAGCTCGATTCCTGCCCGGGGCATCCCATTCTGTGACTAAAGCAGCCTCTGTTTAAGACCATATAAGCATTTGCTCTAATCATATTTGAAATTAGGCCTGATAAAGACACTTTTGCTGGCCAAAGCACTACTGTACCCTGGCAGCTCGATTCCTGCCCGGGGCATCCCATTCTGTGACTAAAGCAGCCTCTGTTTAAGACCATATAAGCATTTGCTCTAATCATATTTGAAATTAGGCCTGATAAAGACACTTTTGCTGGCCAAAGCACTACTGTACCCTGGCAGCTCGATTCCTGCCCGGGGCATCCCATTCTGTGACTAAAGCAGCCTCTGTTTAAGACCATATAAGCATTTGCTCTAATCATATTTGAAATTAGGCCTGATAAAGACACTTTTGCTGGCCAAAGCACTACTGTACCCTGGCAGCTCGATTCCTGCCCGGGGCATCCCATTCTGTGACTAAAGCAGCCTCTGTTTAAGACCATATAAGCATTTGCTCTAATCATATTTGAAATTAGGCCTGATAAAGACACTTTTGCTGGCCAAAGCACTACTGTACCCTGGCAGCTCGATTCCTGCCCGGGGCATCCCATTCTGTGACTAAAGCAGCCTCTGTTTAAGACCATATAAGCATTTGCTCTAATCATATTTGAAATTAGGCCTGATAAAGACACTTTTGCTGGCCAAAGCACTACTGTACCCTGGCAGCTCGATTCCTGCCCGGGGCATCCCATTCTGTGACTAAAGCAGCCTCTGTTTAAGACCATATAAGCATTTGCTCTAATCATATTTGAAATTAGGCCTGATAAAGACACTTTTGCTGGCCAAAGCACTACTGTACCCTGGCAGCTCGATTCCTGCCCGGGGCATCCCATTCTGTGACTAAAGCAGCCTCTGTTTAAGACCATATAAGCATTTGCTCTAATCATATTTGAAATTAGGCCTGATAAAGACACTTTTGCTGGCCAAAGCACTACTGTACCCTGGCAGCTCGATTCCTGCCCGGGGCATCCCATTCTGTGACTAAAGCAGCCTCTGTTTAAGACCATATAAGCATTTGCTCTAATCATATTTGAAATTAGGCCTGATAAAGACACTTTTGCTGGCCAAAGCACTACTGTACCCTGGCAGCTCGATTCCTGCCCGGGGCATCCCATTCTGTGACTAAAGCAGCCTCTGTTTAAGACCATATAAGCATTTGCTCTAATCATATTTGAAATTAGGCCTGATAAAGACACTTTTGCTGGCCAAAGCACTACTGTACCCTGGCAGCTCGATTCCTGCCCGGGGCATCCCATTCTGTGACTAAAGCAGCCTCTGTTTAAGACCATATAAGCATTTGCTCTAATCATATTTGAAATTAGGCCTGATAAAGACACTTTTGCTGGCCAAAGCACTACTGTACCCTGGCAGCTCGATTCCTGCCCGGGGCATCCCATTCTGTGACTAAAGCAGCCTCTGTTTAAGACCATATAAGCATTTGCTCTAATCATATTTGAAATTAGGCCTGATAAAGACACTTTTGCTGGCCAAAGCACTACTGTACCCTGGCAGCTCGATTCCTGCCCGGGGCATCCCATTCTGTGACTAAAGCAGCCTCTGTTTAAGACCATATAAGCATTTGCTCTAATCATATTTGAAATTAGGCCTGATAAAGACACTTTTGCTGGCCAAAGCACTACTGTACCCTGGCAGCTCGATTCCTGCCCGGGGCATCCCATTCTGTGACTAAAGCAGCCTCTGTTTAAGACCATATAAGCATTTGCTCTAATCATATTTGAAATTAGGCCTGATAAAGACACTTTTGCTGGCCAAAGCACTACTGTACCCTGGCAGCTCGATTCCTGCCCGGGGCATCCCATTCTGTGACTAAAGCAGCCTCTGTTTAAGACCATATAAGCATTTGCTCTAATCATATTTGAAATTAGGCCTGATAAAGACACTTTTGCTGGCCAAAGCACTACTGTACCCTGGCAGCTCGATTCCTGCCCGGGGCATCCCATTCTGTGACTAAAGCAGCCTCTGTTTAAGACCATATAAGCATTTGCTCTAATCATATTTGAAATTAGGCCTGATAAAGACACTTTTGCTGGCCAAAGCACTACTGTACCCTGGCAGCTCGATTCCTGCCCGGGGCATCCCATTCTGTGACTAAAGCAGCCTCTGTTTAAGACCATATAAGCATTTGCTCTAATCATATTTGAAATTAGGCCTGATAAAGACACTTTTGCTGGCCAAAGCACTACTGTACCCTGGCAGCTCGATTCCTGCCCGGGGCATCCCATTCTGTGACTAAAGCAGCCTCTGTTTAAGACCATATAAGCATTTGCTCTAATCATATTTGAAATTAGGCCTGATAAAGACACTTTTGCTGGCCAAAGCACTACTGTACCCTGGCAGCTCGATTCCTGCCCGGGGCATCCCATTCTGTGACTAAAGCAGCCTCTGTTTAAGACCATATAAGCATTTGCTCTAATCATATTTGAAATTAGGCCTGATAAAGACACTTTTGCTGGCCAAAGCACTACTGTACCCTGGCAGCTCGATTCCTGCCCGGGGCATCCCATTCTGTGACTAAAGCAGCCTCTGTTTAAGACCATATAAGCATTTGCTCTAATCATATTTGAAATTAGGCCTGATAAAGACACTTTTGCTGGCCAAAGCACTACTGTACCCTGGCAGCTCGATTCCTGCCCGGGGCATCCCATTCTGTGACTAAAGCAGCCTCTGTTTAAGACCATATAAGCATTTGCTCTAATCATATTTGAAATTAGGCCTGATAAAGACACTTTTGCTGGCCAAAGCACTACTGTACCCTGGCAGCTCGATTCCTGCCCGGGGCATCCCATTCTGTGACTAAAGCAGCCTCTGTTTAAGACCATATAAGCATTTGCTCTAATCATATTTGAAATTAGGCCTGATAAAGACACTTTTGCTGGCCAAAGCACTACTGTACCCTGGCAGCTCGATTCCTGCCCGGGGCATCCCATTCTGTGACTAAAGCAGCCTCTGTTTAAGACCATATAAGCATTTGCTGTAATCATATTTGAAATTAGGCCTGATAAAGACACTTTTGCTGGCCAAAGCACTACTGTACCCTGGCAGCTCGATTCCTGCCCGGGGCATCCCATTCTGTGACTAAAGCAGCCTCTGTTTAAGACCATATAAGCATTTGCTCTAATCATATTTGAAATTAGGCCTGATAAAGACACTTTTGCTGGCCAAAGCACTACTGTACCCTGGCAGCTCGATTCCTGCCCGGGGCATCCCATTCTGTGACTAAAGCAGCCTCTGTTTAAGACCATATAAGCATTTGCTCTTATCATATTTGAAATTAGGCCTGATAAAGACACTTTTGCTGGCCAAAGCACTACTGGACCCTGCCAGGTCGATTCCTGCCCAGGGCATCCCATTCTGTGACTAAAGCAGCCTCTGTTTAAGACCATATAAGCATTTGCTCTTATCATATTTGAAATTAGGCCTGATAAAGACACTTTTGCTGGCCAAAGCCCTACTGGACCCTGCCAGGTCGATTCCTGTCCAGGGCATCCCATTCTGTGACTAAAGCAGCCTCTGTTTAAGACCATATAAGCATTTGCTCTTATTATATTTATATTATAAGACACTTTTGCTGGGCATAGGCTTACTGCTGCCTGCCAGGTGCACTTCTGTTGAGGCATCCCATTCTGTAACATAGCATACCCCTCTTTATTTACACTAAGCAGCTCTCTTATTTACACTAAGCAGGCCTGTTGGAGGCTGAGTGTTACTGCTCACTTTTGGTGTGCATTATATTCTGTTTCATATAGACCCACCGCTGCCCGGGGTTTTTTTAAATATCACCTACTACCACGCCAGTTAGACTATGTCGGGCAGACAAGTGCCTGGAAGTGAAAAGAGGAGTGGCAGAGGCCAAGATTCCGCAGGAAGAGCTCGCATCAGACTGGGGGCCAGTAGCAGCAGGAGTCACGCTGAGAGACCTAATCTGCCAGTATCTGCTAGCGGTCGGGTCTCCACCAGTAACGCATCTGCCGTGGTAGATTGGTTGACGCGCTCATCAACAACATCATCACAACTTACGTCTGAGACCCCCAGTCTAGGGTCGGTAGGTTCCTCTGACACAACCCTGAGTTGGCATGCCCCGAGAGCAGTCCCTGTCCTCCCATTGCCTCTGGCCTACGCCGTTCCCTCCCCCAGCGACGTATCCTATGCTTTGGGTTCAGCTCCACTCTTTAGTGAGGAGGACCATCAGATAGAGGACAGTCAGCAGCTACTGCCCAGCCAAGAAATGGAGGTGGCTTCTTTAGCTAGGCAGACAAATAGTGATGTGGACAGTGTCGTGGGTGCTGCGAGCGTTCCAGCTCCTGCGCCAGACACTGTTGACGAATCCACGAACATCAGTGACGTACAGCCACAACCCGGTGATGATGATGATGATGACGATGAAGCCGATCGCACTTGGGAGCCGGGTGATGAAGGGGCTTCATCGTCATCATCAGGAGAAGAGGGGTGCAGGTTGCCCCGGAGTCAGCAGCTGAGGCAGCAAAGTGGTAGCAGTCAGCATGGGGGCACAATTCCAAAGGCTGGAGCCGGCCGGGGCCGGGGCCGGGGTAGAGCACCTGCTGTGCGGCAGTCTACCTTATCGGGAGGTAGTGGAGCAGGGGTTCCTGGAGTTGGCAACAGCAGCAGTGAATCAGTGAGGCCAGGGGGTGGGAAAAGTAGCTACTCGGCAGTGTGGCAGTTTTTCCTGAGGCATCCGCAGGAGGGTAACATGGCCACATGCAAGATATGTAGGCAAAAGGTGAAGCGTGGCCAGGGTCCAAATGTTGGCACCACGGCCCTGCGTCAACATATGATGCGTCACCATAAAACGACCTGGGAGAACCGAGGCTCCCAAGGGGTGGTCCAGTCTGCTTCCTCACCAAGTGAGCTCCCAATTTCTGCCAGCCAAGGCTCCAGCACCTCAGCCGAAGGCAGCTGTGCGTCATACCCATCCTCTGTCGCTCCTGCTCCTCCTCCTCCTCCTCCAAGTCATGCATCCCGCCAGCAATCCATCAGCGAAGCCATGTCCAAGAGACAGCAGTATGCGCCCACTCATCCTACGGCGCAGAAGCTGAATGTGCTCCTGTCCAAGTTGCTGGTGCTGCAGTCGCTCCCTTTTCAGGTGGTGGAATCTGCACCTTTCAGAGAACTGATGGCTTGTGCCGAGCCGAGGTGGAGAGTCCCAAGCCGTCATTTCTTTGCCAAGAAGGCAGTACCAGCGCTGCACACTTTTGTTGAACAGAAGGTGGGCCAGTCCTTGAGCCTGTCGGCGTGTAGCAAAATACATGGCAGCGCCGACATCTGGAGCTGTAACTACGGTCAGGGGCAGTACATGTCGTTTACGGCCCACTGGGTGAATGTGGTCCCTTTGCAGCAGCAACTTGGACAGGTCACGCCGCTTCGGCCTCCGCGCTCTCTGCCCATTGGGCCTGTGACACCGTGCGACTCGGCCTCCTCATCCTCCGCCATCTCCTCACCCTCCACTGTAGGCTCAAGTCTCAGTGCCCCTCCAGTCTACCATGTGTGCAGGGCACGGAGGTGTCACGCAGTGCTTCACATGGTTTGTCTTGGCGAACGGAGTCACACAGGGGAGGAACTGCTTAAATGTATTCATCAGGAAATCCAAACATGGCTTACTCCGAGAAAACTTAAAATGGGAATCATGGTTACCGACAATGGGAAGAACATTTTGTCTGCGCTGCGCCAAGGAAGCCTGACCCATGCCCCCTGCATGGCTCACGTCTTCAATCTGGTTGTCAAGCGGTTTCTGAAGTGTTCCCCCCATCTGCAGGACATCCTAACAACTTCACGGAAACTTTGCATGCACTTCAGCCACTCCTACACCGCCAAACACACCCTTCTTGAGCTACAGCGTCAGAATGGTATCCCCCAACATAGTCTGATTTGCGATGTTTCCACCCGTTGGAATTCCACCCTTCACATGTTGGACCGATTATATGAACAGAGAAAAGCCATCACGGATTTCCTGATGATCCAAGCAGATAGGGGGACTCCCCTGTGTAACTTCAATGTCAACCAGTGGCAGCTCATACGTGACACCTGCCGTTTGCTCAGGCCCTTTGAGGAAGCCACTTTATTTGTCAGTCGGCAGGATTACGGGATGAACGACGTGATTCCACTGCTTCATGTACTACAGCACATGTTGGAAACCATGGCTGGTCAGGGCACTGGAGACATGGCGTTTACATCTTACGGCCACATGAACCCCCTTGGAGCTGAACTGGAGGAGGAGGAGGAGGAAGAGGAGGAGGAGGAGTTGCCCAGCGAAACACAGTTTAGGCTTGGCGAAATGGCTGGTTTATCTAGTCAGCGGACAGGAGAGGAGGAGCAGGAGCAGCCAGAGGAGCTAGAGGTTTTTGAGGAAGGAGAGACAGAGGACCCGGGCACACCGTGGCAGTATGCAGTGGAGATGGAGACAGGTAGTCCATCCGAGTCACTTGCGCAAATGGCACGAAGCATGCTCACGTGCTTGCGTAGTGACCCCAGAATTGTTTCCATCTGTCGGCGGGATGACTTCTGGCTGTCCACCTTATTGGACCCTCGCTTCCGGCACAAAATGGGGGCATTTTTTAAACCCACCGAGAGGGAGGACAAACTCAACTACTACAAAGACATTCTACGTAGGCAGTTGGCCGATGCCTATCTGCGCCATGGTCCATACTCTCGCAGGTCTGACTCGAGGGGACCTCTGCGCTCACCTTCCACTGCCATGGCCGCTGGGGGGGTTGGCAGCAGCAGCAGCAGAAGCTCCATCAGCAGCAGCAGCCTCAGTCTTCAGTCGCTAATGAGTAGCTTTCTACACCCGCATAGTGAGGCTACTCATGAGCAGCAGGAAGACCTGGAGCAGGACCTGAACCAGCAGGTCATGTCATACTTTGACATGACCATGCCAACACACCTTGAGGATCCGCTGGACTTCTGGGCAGCCAAACTTGATTTGTGGCCGCAACTAGCAGAGTTTGCCCTGGAAAAGCTGTCCTGCCCGGCAAGTAGCGTGCCATCTGAGCGGGTGTTTAGTGCGGCGGGGGCCATAGTTACGGCGAGGAGAACTCGTCTGTCAACTAAAAATGTGGAGAGACTCACCTTTGTCAAAATGAATCAGGGATGGATCAGCCAGGATTTCCACCCACCAATGCCTGATGCATGCGACTAGATTCAGCATGGTGCCACGTTTTACACTTTCCAAATGGTGCAAAACATATTTATGTCTTTAGGCCATTTTTTGGGCTCCTGCTGCTGCTACTGTCAACTCCTGCCAACTCCAGGGTGTGATTCATCCAATTTTTGGGCTCCTGAAGCCAACTCCAGTGTATATTTGGGCTCCTGCTGCTGCTGCTGCCAACTTCTGCCAACTCCAGGGTGTGATTCATCCAATTTTTGGGCTCCTGAAGCCAACTCCAGTGTATATTTGGGCTCCTGCTGCTGCTGCTGTCAACTCCTGCCAACTCCAGGGTGTGATTCATCCAATTTTTGGGCTCCTGAAGCCAACTCCAGTGTATATTTGGGCTCCTGCTGCTGCTGCTGTCAACTCCTGCCAACTCCAGGGTGTGATTCATCCAATTTTTGGGCTCCTGAAGCCAACTCCAGTGTATATTTGGGCTCCTGCTGCTGCTGCTGCCAACTTCTGCCAACTCCAGGGTGTGATTCATCCAATTTTTGGGCTCCTGAAGCCAACTCCAGTGTATATTTGGGCTCCTGCTGCTGCTGCTGTCAACTCCTGCCAACTCCAGGGTGTGATTCATCCAATTTTTGGGCTCCTGAAGCCAACTCCAGTGTATATTTGGGCTCCTGCTGCTGCTGCTGTCAACTCCTGCCAACTCCAGGGTGTGATTCATCCAATTTTTGGGCTCCTGAAGCCAACTCCAGTGTATATTTGGGCTCCTGCTGCTGCTGCTGCCAACTTCTGCCAACTCCAGGGTGTGATTCATCCAATTTTTGGGCTCCTGAAGCCAACTCCAGTGTATATTTGGGCTCCTGCTGCTGCTGCTGTCAACTCCTGCCAACTCCAGGGTGTGATTCATCCAATTTTTGGGCTCCTGAAGCCAACTCCAGTGTATATTTGGGCTCCTGCTGCTGCTGCTGCCAACTTCTGCCAACTCCAGGGTGTGATTCATCCAATTTTTGGGCTCCTGAAGCCAACTCCAGTGTATATTTGGGCTCCTGCTGCTGCTGCTGCCAACTTCTGCCAACTCCAGGGTGTGATTCATCCAATTTTTGGGCTCCTGAAGCCAACTCCAGTGTATATTTGGGCTCCTGCTGCTGCTGCTGTCAACTCCTGCCAACTCCAGGGTGTGATTCATCCAATTTTTGGGCTCCTGAAGCCAACTCCAGTGTATATTTGGGCTCCTGCTGCTGCTGCTGCCAACTTCTGCCAACTCCAGGGTGTGATTCATCCAATTTTTGGGCTCCTGAAGCCAACTCCAGTGTATATTTGGGCTCCTGCTGCTGCTGCTGTCAACTCCTGCCAACTCCAGGGTGTGATTCATCCAATTTTTGGGCTCCTGAAGCCAACTCCAGTGTATATTTGGGCTCCTGCTGCTGCTGCTGCCAACTTCTGCCAACTCCAGGGTGTGATTCATCCAATTTTTGGGCTCCTGAAGCCAACTCCAGTGTATATTTGGGCTCCTGCTGCTGCTGCTGTCAACTCCTGCCAACTCCAGGGTGTGATTCATCCAATTTTTGGGCTCCTGAAGCCAACTCCAGTGTATATTTGGGCTCCTGCTGCTGCTGCTGTCAACTCCTGCCAACTCCAGGGTGTGATTCATCCAATTTTTGGGCTCCTGAAGCCAACTCCAGTGTATATTTGGGCTCCTGCTGCTGCTGCTGCCAACTTCTGCCAACTCCAGGGTGTGATTCATCCAATTTTTGGGCTCCTGAAGCCAACTCCAGTGTATATTTGGGCTCCTTCTGCCCCTCATAGTGATGCCACTTCAACTCTCTGCAATTGTGCCGCTCTGCGATTCTATTAGCGATGCCTCTGATCTGCATGTGATATTTCTTAAAAGTATTATTTAACTAACCCAGCACGCATCCTGTGCGTGTTACAGCAAGGCTGAATGGTTTACAACCCTATTGAGGCTGTAGGAGGCTCAGAAATAGCCGTTTTTAATAGCGATTCGTCGCGAATTTATTCGGGTCGAAACGATTTTTGTTGGAAAATTCGGCGAATCAGTCGAATCGAATTTTTCAAAAGTTCGCTCATCTCTACTCAGAAGCATCACATACTGAGAAAAGGAGATGGGGCAAAAGTGCAGGGGGGGGGGCAAGTTATAGCTATGCTTTGCACAGACAAAACAGAGCTGGGGTCAGGGAAAGGACAGCAATCCAAGAATGCAGAGTGACACAGTCAGAAGACACGTCTTGTTTGCAGGCTGCCTGATGCTCCATGAGCCGCCATCTCATGAGCCGTGCAAAGGCTCAAAACATGCAGTAGATGCAGGTAGGATGATTTTTAATGTGGGCAATCTGTATGTACAGGGTCTTATTCAGGGTGGGTGAAGGACCGCTTTAAGGATTCTGTGATATTATTATAAAGCAATAAAGGCATTTACCACTAGGTGGCAGTGAGGACATTAGGCTTGATTCAGAGAGACAAAAAAATACTTCCGTTTTGGTGCCGCTCTGTTTTTTTTTTTTTATGTTTCCACTCTCGTATGAGTGTACGAGCGATTCTATGCATGCATTGCAATCCTTCTGTAAAGTTTCCGTCCGTTCGTACGGCAGATTACGAATATGAGGATGTCATTTTCCAGCGTGACTTTTCCGTTTCATTTTCTCATGTTACAACGTAGGCTTTCGTTTTTGCCCTTTTCCCATCGTATCCTCCCACGAATCCTTTACGTTTCACGTTAGTTTCTGTTTCCCTTCCTCCATCTTCCCTTTTGGACCCTTAAAGCTCACCCAAACCACTTAGCACTATCCTCCATCTTCCCTTTTGGGCCCTTAAAGCTCACCCAAACCACTTCGCGGTTAGGTTCTTCTTCCATTTTAGCCCCCTAAAACTTACCCAAATCACTTCTCGGTCATCTGAATATTCATCTTTAAATATTTCTGGGCCCATTCGTTTTGTGTTAATTTATTTTGTAAATGAAATGACACTGTAACATTTTTTTTTATTCCATCATAAAATATAAAATCTTAAAAAATGTAGGAAATTTCAAATGTTTACAACTATAAAAAACAAAATACATAGCAATGGCAGGCCACAGAACATTATTCTTCATCTGTGGTCCCCAACGAGTTGCTCAGCTCCTGCATCTCGCCCACCAACTGAAGGACCCTGACACTCAGTTGTGCCAATCTGGCACGTGTGGTCCCTGTTAAAAAATGTAAATTAAAATATTGGTATAACCTTGTTGGGGTCATACTGCAGTGCCCCCCCCCCCCCCCCCCCCGTATGGTCCAAACCCCTAAATCTGGACTTCAAAAGCCAGAGGCCCCTCGCCACCACGGCCTGGGTTTTGCATAGTGCCCAATTAGAGAACCCCTGGCCTGCATTCTGCAGGCAAAGAACGGGCCTCAGGAGCAAGGGCAGGAGTGGATATCCAGAATCCCCTCAAAGAATTTAAAAATACTAACATAAAATACACATTCTAAGCTACAATATTGTTTAACATGTCATCAAGGGCTAAAAACAGCCATAGGTTAAGACATGAGTCATCAACTATATTCATTGCCATACAGTGAAAATGGATTGATGGAATGTGAGAAAACCCAGGAGCCATCCACCAGATAATTCTCCTGACTCAAACTGACGAAATAAGCCGGAGCTCTGCAATATATAAGCATCATGGGACGACCCTGGATGCCCTACAAGAACACTGAGGAATCGCATAGCTGGCCCAAACACTGCTTGTATGTTGTGCGAGTGGCACATCTTGCGGTTCCTGCAACAAAATATAAAATAATTATACAAAGCAAAGGTAACCGACTAAAACAATAACTCCTACAACAAATTAAGATTCAAGTTCAACAATCCAAATATAATTCACAAAGGACATAAGTCTAAAAAAATATAGCAATTATATGGATGTGTGGGAAAATAAATGTTTAATTAAGGACTAATTAAGGTCAGCATTAAAATGCATCTATAAGGCATACATTAAATGTATTGATTCAGGTATGCATTGCTATACAATTTATGGCCACGGCCATGCTGATACATGCAATGCCTTGGTGCTAAAGGCACGCAGACTCCTCCACATAGCCGCAAAACATGTTCAACAATAGCAATCCGAGCCCTCAAAGGTCCCGTAAGTGGATCGGAAATGAAACGGATTTATAGGGTGGTGGTCCGTCAGAAATCAGTTCTCTGAATCAGACGCAAGCCCATCCCAACAACGGAAGTTATCTGAACGAACGAAAAATATCAGATTTTGTTTGGAAAATGATCCGAACTAACGGAAATGATCCGATTTGCTTCCATTCATCGAAAGCGCATATACACATTTTCCCGAACGTTCGTACGAATGCAAAATGAACGAAAAAAAGCAAAAGAAATTACAAACACCCACTAAAACAGACAGCTACGGAAGTCCAGACGATTGTGTCTCTGAATCGAGCCTATTGTTCCCATATGCTCACTGTGGTATTGTTTTTAATTCTTCTTTATTATTGTATTCCAGGTCTACACAGCACAAAGGATTGAAAAGTATCCCTACACAAGGATCCCCAAATTATTTTGCCTCTTTTTCTGTGCTCTTAATAGCAGTGATGTGATTAATATGACATCCTGTCTCACGGGCCCGCGCGTCTGCGCAGTTGTGAGCTTCGGTCGGGAACCTCACACACTAGTGAGGTCACCAGTCCCGCCCTTGACTGATGTTTGATGCACTGTTAGCACACATATATGGCCAAAAGCCCCTTCTATGATTTAAAGCGGTCCTTCACTCTGAATAAGAGTCTATCTTATATGTTTCCCCCACCCTGTAGATACAGATTGCTCACATTAAAAATCATCCTACCTGCATCTACTGCATTTTATGAGCCTTTAAACATCTAAGATGGTGGCTCATGTAACATCAGGCAGCCTGCAAACAGGAAGTGCCTTCTGACTGTGCTGCTCTGCATTCTGGGACTGCTGAGCTTTTCCTGACCCCAGCTCTGCTCTGTCTGAGCAAAGCACAGCTATAACCCGCCCCCCCGTACTTTATCCCACTCTCCTCTCCTCAGTAGGTGTTATGCTTCTGAGTCAAGATGGCGGCGCCCGTAGTCCTGAACAGAGTTGCAGCCCAGTGGGGAAAAGAATAATAAGTAAGTGACTAAAAACATAAAATATATTAATTTTAGATGCTGGGGAATCATTTTTTTAAGTGTTTGGGCTTTTCCATAAATCATGGTGAAGGTCCGGTTTAAGTAGACAAACTCTATGACCGCTTTAATTTTCCTTACTGTGGTTCTGCTTTTTTAGCTAACTTGTACGATTTTCCTTACATCTTGAGATCAAGTATTAGGTGTTTGGTCAAACATCCCAGCTCTGCTCTGTCTGAGTAAAGCTATAACTCGTCCCCTGCATTCCCCCCTCCTCAGTATGTGATGCTTTTGAGGCAAGATGGCGGCACCCGTATCCTAGACTCTATCCTAGAGTTGCAGCCCAGCGGGGGAAAGAATAAAAAGTAAGCGACTAAAAACTTGAAATCTATTAAGAATATATAAACTATTTAGATGCTGGGGAATAGTTTTTTAAGGGTTTGAGCTTTTCATTAAATTTTGCTGAAGGTCTGGTTTAAATGGTAAGTCTACTTTCAATAGAATTTTTGAAAGTGTAAATTTTTTTTTGCGCCAAAAGGATGTGCTCAAGGTGCTGAGCTTATCTAGTATTTTTATGTATTTTATGTTAGAAAATGTGTGTTTTATCGGACAATCTGTTGTCATTGGCAATGTACACCAAGTTTGTACACCAAGAAGAGAGCTCTGCACAAACAGAACACTGCTGCTATGGCCACTGCTGAGGTGAGGAAACAGACTCAACCCTACACATGCCCAGTAGCAGTGTTCTGTGCAGCTAGCTGCAATCTGTTGCTATTGGCAATGTATACCAAGTTTGCTGATAGTGAAAACTGCTGCCATATATCAGACAGTTGCTAACATTAGAAAAAATTAAGAAATATTGGCTCAGCTCAGCTCAGCAACTTTAGGATATCAAAGAGCCACACAAAAATATATATTTGCACACTTTCAAAATTTGCCCTTTAAAGTCATTCGTCTAAGACCAGCAGCTCTGATCACGCTGGTAGCCACATCCCCCACTTCCCTCTAACAGGGAGCGTGCCCACGCCGGCCATCCACAAATGCCTGGTGCGGGCACGCACCCTGCTAGAGCGGCCGCAGTTCGCACATGCGCTGTTGGACCGGGAAGCAAGTTAAGTGTATGGGGCAACCTGGGGAGGTTTCACACAGCAGGGCATCCTGATTTTGGATGCCCCGGAGGGAGGGAATCGATTGGCCTGGGAATCTTATAGATCTAAGGGACCTGAACAGGAAGATCAGAGTGCATCATTTCCGCATGGAATCATTACAGTCGAGAGCCTGGGAGATCAGGGAGAACTATTGGTTCCTATCAATCAATCTAAAGCATTCCTATTTACATGTCCCCTTAAGCAGGGGCATCAAAAAATCTGGAGATTTGCTGTGGAAGATCAACATCTGCCCCTCCCTTTGGCCTTTTAACTTCTCACACATTCTCCAAAATTCTCTTAGCAGTAGTAGCTGTTTTAAGAACACATGGCCTTCATCTGTTTCATTATCTAGAAGATTTGCTACTGGTGGCAGAAGACAAACAGCTGTTAATATGGAAAGGGAAATCCTATTGAAGGCCTTGAGAGATTACGGATGGTTAGTGAACTGGGAAAAAAGCCAGCTGGAGCCTACTCAGGTTCTAGACTACTTGGGTGCAATCTTCAACACTGTGCAGGCCTTGACAGCCCTTTCCAGAGAAGAAGATGGGAGTGGTCATGAGTCAAGCAGAATGGACCTGGAAGAAAACACATATGTCAGCCAGGTGCTGCATGATGATCGTTGGAACTCTGGCAGCCACAATTCTGGTACGTGGGACCCACTGGAACATGAGAAAGTTTCAGTGGGGGTTCTTACAACAGTGGAAGACAGGGTCGCTGAAGCATTCAATATTTGATGCAGGGATGAAGGTGTCTACGATGGTGGACCTATTCAGAAAATCTGTGGAATTGGCATTCTTTGCATCCAGTATCGTGGGTCATGGTGAATTCGGATGCCAACCAAAAAAGTTGAGAAGCGGTATGTGATATCGCAGTGAGAGATGTCTGGCCTTCGGGGACATTGAGAGAAGTATCCAATGTTATAGAAGTCAGGGCAGCCAGACAAGCTTTGCAAGTACTCCAGCAGAAAATAACGGGATGTCCAGTGATGTTACTGATGGACAACAGGACAGCATGAACGTGCATCCGCAAACAGGGGGGATCCAAGAGTGCATTAATGATAGTGCCGTTAGCCCCGATAATGTGTCAGGCAATGTCGCAGGTACCCCTACTGTCGGTCACATACATCTCGGGCATGAGGAACACAATAGTGGACATGCTTTCCAGGAAAAAGCTGTACAGTAAGGAATGGGCCTTGCACAAGGATATCTTCAACAAAATAACCCAGAAGTGGGGGAATCCCAGAGGTGGACATGTTTGCCTCTTCCTTGAACAGATACTGGTTGATTCCCAGACAAGAACTCCAAGGGGACAGATGCTTTAACGCAGAACTGGACTTTTAGGCTTAAGGGGAGGTTCTTCTATCTTTTTCCATTTTCAAATACATACATTCCATGCTGCTGCTGCAAGCTACATGTATGCTGGGGATGGATTTTTCACAGATGTACTGACATTTTGTGTGGCCCAGACATAAGATATATATTTTTTTTTTGAGAATTTTTTTTAGTAATACTTAGAACTGGGGGAGTGCATTTCGCCCCCTGAGCCCTGGGATTACCAGTCCATATGCTTGGTTTTCTGGGTTGGTAAACTTTAGTGGGGGCCCCTCTAGAATGTTTCCCACGTGACTTATGTGTCATGGGAGGGGGTGGAGGGGGGATTACCTGGTGTGGTCAGAGTCTTGGACTGGTTATATAACATGTGTTCTGCCACCCTTCGCCTGTGAGGGAGCGCATTGGCAGCCAACTCCTCCCTTCAAATTCAGTAAATTGACCCTGGGTCGCTTAACCTTCTATTCAAGGGATAGGGTAAAACTGTGGACAAAACCACTACACTAAAGCGGATAGAAATTCATTTCTGGGTCCACTGCTTGCCCCCCGCCAGAGAAGCCAGGCTCTGCTGTTGACGATTGGCTGATCTCGAAGGTGCCGCAGTGACTAGGTGCAGCCAGCTGGCCGCATTCCCGGTACGCTGTTCAGGCGTAGACCAAATCCAAATCAAGATGCCCAAGAGGAGGCCATATAGTAGCCCAGAGGGTCGCTGCAGGGTTTTTCAGACAGTCCACATTTACTGACAATATTCTATTGTTAGAAGTTGGTCTGCATTGCTCAACATACAGTATAGAAATGTTTTTTTCTTGCAGACAATTTTATCCTGCTTGTGTTTCATTCTTGAGTCAAGTAGTGTAGTGTATCAAGTGCTTCTATCAGCTTTAAAAGGAATCAACCATAGCTATGGGAGTTCTCCATTAATAATAAACAAAGGACCCTACCACGGTGAATGGAATGCTCGCTTTAGCAGCGGCTGTTCCTGTACAACATTGGTTCTGCATAGCGCAAGGGGGCAGAAACACTCACTGAGCACGTGCAAACTCATTCAGTTATCCTCCAGTGTGTTTTTGCAGGTAGGTGAGCTGCTCAGCTTTTGCAAGTACTGCTGTTCTCATTTATTTCTTCCCCCACATGTTGTGAGCAGCAGTAAGCTGCTCTGCAAGAGCTGTCACTGCTGCATGCATAGTGTACAGTGGTGCACCGGCCAGCTGAGGGCGACAAAGCCTCTAAGCATGTGCTTCTGTGTCTGTGTGTTGTTAAGAGCCCATGTCCCTCTTTGGGCAGTTCCATTCTTGCAGCTATGGCTCTTTGTTTTCTAATATAATATTGGTTTAGCCAGCTCACCAACCTTTTGTCTGCACGGACAGGGGAGATCCTGCATTAACTCCTCCAAATATGTAAAGTCCAGAAGCAAAAAGTTTGTCTGGCGTATCCATAAAAAATATAACCTTTATCGAAGACTCTTTAAAATCGACATCAATCAGATTGGGTATGAATGGCCTGAACCAATAAAGCAGGTGAAGCATTACGCGTTTCAGGCCCAGGTGGGCCCTTAATCATACAACTAGTAAAGCGAGCAAGGTGTCCTTAAGTACTATTAGGAAAAACAATCAACAAATCAAAAAGGAAAAGGAAAACTTACCTCCCGCCCGAGAACACCTGATGACACGAGCTGTCCTCTGACCCAGAAGAAAAATCCATCACCGCTATCGTCTGATTGGCCACACAAGGGCCAATAGATTATTGGGCACCGGCGAGCGTCAAATGACGCTGCAAGCCGGAGGAAGCGTACGCCACCAGCGTTGGAAACAGTATAATCCTGTGCAAAGAGCGTACGCATGCCGCACAAATGAAGAAAAGACTGCAGAATATAAAGTAAATTAAATTAAATGAAATTTAAAAACCACCTATATAGAACCTAATGTATAGAATATATTGTCCTTTTGGTGATCCCTCTCCATTATTAAAGTGTCAGAAGCCGGCGGGCATCATATAATGCCACAAGCCGAGAAATGTTAGCGCTCCAACTATTAGAGACAGCGTGCTTCCACGCAAAAAGGCATACATAGACCATATACAAATGGGCAGTGGACTGCTACATTTTAATTAAGTAATTTGAATTACATTCAATTAAATTTAAATTTGGAAGCCGGCTGTAAAAATCATTTTAATCATTTTAATAATTATTTCTACATGTCTATAGTTAACCTTACCTTTCCCGCCACCAATTTGGGTTTGCATTTAATCTGCCTTAGAGGGTCTAGATCCCCTATACTTCACGCCGGGATTTGTAATCCTAATCTATTTGCGGCCAGTATATATTATGTTTAGTACCATCTAGTTTCCAGTAGGGACCAATAATTGGGACTAAAGTCTAGGTTTCCGCAGGTTGGCCGGGGTTTTTAGGTTTGGGTCCTCCTTAATATTGCTGCTTGGAGATTTTGATAACGGTAGGGGGGTTAGGTAGGTTTTAATGTGTGTAACACCATACTGATCTCCGTATGCCATATGAGGGGGGTTTTAGGAGTGTCTATTCATTATAGTTAACTGTAATAATGTAAGGTTCGTGGTTTTTGGGAGTTAGGTATGGTAACCCTGCGATTATAGTATTTCTTTAATATAGCAATGGGGGTAGATTACCAGAGTGACTATATATATATTTTTACAGCCGGCTTCCAAATTTAAATTTAATTGAATGTAATTCAAATTACTTAATTAAAATGTAGCAGTCCACTGCCCATTTGTATATGGTGTATGTACGCCTTTTTGTGTGGAAGCACGCTGTCTCTAATAGTTGGAGCGCTAACATTTCTCGGCTTGTGGCATTATATGATGCCCGCCGGCTTCTGACACTTTAATAATGGAGAGGGATCACCAAAAGGACAATATATTCTATACATTAGGTTCTATATAGGTGGTTTTTAAATTTCATTTCATTTAATTTACTTTATATTCTGCAGTCTATTCTTCATTTGTGCGGCATGCATACGCTCTTTGCGCAGGATTATACTGTTTCCAACGCTGGTGGCGTACGCTTCCTCCGGCTTGCAGCGTCATTTGACGCTCGCCGGTGCCCAATAATCTATTGGCCCTTGTGTGGCCAATCAGACGATAGCGGTGACGGCTTTTTCTTCCGGGTCAGAGGACAGCTCGTGTCATCAGGTGTTCTCGGGCGGGAGGTAAGTTTTCCTTTTTGATTTGTTGATTGTTTTTCCTAATAGTACTTAAGGACACCTTGCTCGCTTTACTAGTTGTATGATTAAGGGCCCACCCGGGCCTGAAACGCGTAACGCTTCACCTGCTTTAATGGTTCAGGCCATCCATACCCAATCTGATTGATGTCGATTTTAAAGAGTCTTCAATAAAGGTTATATTTTTTATGGATACGCCGGACAAACTTTTTGCTTCTGGTCTTTGTTTTCTAAGCAATGGATCACTGCTACTTGTGGTAGACCCCTTTTCCAGCCTACACTGAGGAGCTGTTATGAGATGAAAATAAGTTTGTTTAAACTAAAATGCACTGTCCTACTCGTAGTTGTTAGCAGCATCAATCTAAAAATATTTTATTTAACAAGAAAGATGATAGCTCCCCAAGCATTTTTAACACCACATCCCTCCCTTCATGCTGAGCCTAATTTTGTCAATAACATAAAAAAAAAAAAATCTGCATGGAAGCTGAACCTGGACCTTGACTGACAGTAACCTACCTAATCCATGCAGCAGTGTGACTGGACTGTCCACGCCTGCCGCGCTGAGCCCCCGTCCACCACTGGCATCAATGGCCAAATTTGGCTTAGCACAAGGGGAGTGAGTGGTAGCTGGGGGAGGTGTATGTCATCACCTGCTATCCCCAGCCCAATATTCCAAAACAGCCTGCGTTTATTTTTTTTTACGGATGCAGTCGACCGTATTGCTCCCTGGACCAGCAGCTCCGCCCCCTGATGCTTTCCAATTGTGATACATTCAGGTACAGTACACACAGCTCAGCATTGGGGAGCACTTCAAGCTAACTGCCATTATATGACAGTTTACCCTGTAACTGAATGAATTATCATATGGCTGCCATTCAGACATCATACTGCTTCCTGTTAGTGTTTTTATCATATTGGGCAAAGGCTTTAGTAAAAAAAATGGAATACCGGCTGTTTTGGGGCATTGGGCTGGAGATAGAAGGCGATGACATAAACTTCCTTTCTGGGTATAGGGTCACTTTAAGGGCTGTGTAATTTATATAGATGTTTATGTATATTTGATGTTGTGTGGACTGGTATGAACTGATGAGATGAGTACATTTTTATGCTGTCTCAGGCAGCGGAATTTTTTTTCTGTCCCTCCTACAGATCTGTAGTCAACAATGTGGTATTTTTGTGGGCTGATTAAAAGCAGGTATGTTCAGCTGTTGAGAAATGCTAGGACTGCAATGCTGCTTAAAGAATGCACAGCAGACACAGGCTGATAAAAGGAGCAGATGTTTTGGCTATGGCTGAAGAGAATGTCTTTTATCTTAGTGGTTCTTTCCTAGGATAACAGTTATTATACATTCACATTATATCACAATTTCATAGCCTTGGAATATGTTTTATTTTTGTTTTTTATTGTATTTTATTTGCTCCTTTAACCCTTGAAGTGCCAGCCTTCCTAGAGTTTTTGCCACCCTCTGTTGCCAGAACATTTTGCACTATTTTGTGCTACACATGTTCAACTGTAATTTTTGAAGGGATTTCCGGGGATTTCCCAGGAAAATTATATATTGTTTTTGGTTTTTTTCAGCAGAATCTGGGCTTCAACATACATTAGTGTATTCTCAATACTTCTGGGTGAAATATGTGCAAAAAAATTAAAAAAAATTTATTTTTTGCAATTTGTAGTGTTTTTTTGTAATAAAAAAAGCTTGTCAATAAAATCTTATTGCGTATGAAATCCCTATTTGTCCTTGTTAAACGGTACCACATATGTATTGGTAGACACCCTTTCCTGCCCAGGAGACTTCCCCCAAACTGAAGCAGCACTTTAGGAGACTTTCAAATAAAATACAACTATACTATACACTATGCGCACCTTGCAGTTGTTCAAGAAAAACAACCCTTTTTCATTTGAAATACCCCCAACAAACTATATCTTCTCTGGAAGAACACACCTCAAGCTTTCTAGGTGTACCAGGCTTGTTGACGTGAGCTTAGTTTTCTGGAAGTAATCCCTCAATGAATTCTTTGGTTACACAGAGTTTCCCTAAAAAAAAATAAAAAAGAATTAAAGACACATTTTACTAAGAAAAACTAATATGAACAAAATAAACAAGTTAAATCTGAAAAATCAAGGTTCCCTGAACAGAACAATACCCAACATGCATAGCTACTGTCAAGGGAAGAGTTGCCAAACACCCCAAAGTAAATCATGTGATTTTTGCAGGAATTTCCAGGAAAATTATATATATATATACATTTTGCAGCAGAGTTTAGGCTTTAACATGAAATGTCTTGTTTGTAATTTTTATAATGTTTTTAAAAATATTTTTGCATAAAAAAAGAACAAAAAAAAAATATTTTTTAGAAAATTGTCTCCTTTATTTTAAAAAAACATTTGTTTTATTAAAGAAAACCATATTGCATGCGACAGCCCCATGTAATACATACCACCTATGTATTGGTAGCCCCCCTATTCTTGCCCAGGAGACCCCCCCGGCGATCATAATGTGATGACAGCTGCCGGGTGATCAGTGGAGGAGGGCTAAGTGGGGGCGAGAGATCAGAGCCATCTCGCCCCTCCAGCCTTCCTCCTCCAATCAACTGGAATTAATGATTGAAAAAGAATATAACTTTTGCAATATAAAATATCCCAAATTACCAACAATATATGGACTTCCTAAAATCCACAAAAATCAAACCAATCCTCCCTATAGACCTATTATTAGCGGGATTAACTCTTTGACTTACAACTTAGGGAAATATTTGGATTATTTTCTGCAGCCATTGGTCGTTAAGTTACCCTCCTACATTAAAGACAGTAAATCAGTAATAAATTTATTGAAAAATATGAAGGTTACAGAAAACACACTACTAGCCACTATTGACGTGGTATCCCTATATACTACTATACCCCACAATCTGGGCTTGAAAGCTATTAGATACTATCTAATGACACAAACAAATATGTTATTAATACAAATAGATTTTCTAATAGACTTATTCCACTATGCTATGACCCATAACTACTTTTGGTTTAATGAAAGACACTACGTGCAGACTAAGGGAGTAGCAATGGGAGCGAAATATGCTCCTAGCTTAGCTAACTTATTTATGGGAATGTGGGAAGAAAATGTTATCTATACTGAGCGACCTACCCCTTTAAGAGTATGGGGGCGCTATATAGACGATAGTAATATGGGAGGGGACCCGTTCATCTTTTGAAGAATTTTTTAATAGTTTAAACAAAAATGAATGGGGAATAACACTAACCACTGAAATTAATAATGAAAAAATTTTTTTTTTGGATTTAGTTATTGAAAAAAAAGGTGAAGAATTGGTCACGAAGACATTCTTTAAAGAAACTGACAGGAACTCTTTTATACCAAAAACAAGTTGCCATCATCCTCAATGGATTGACAACATCCCTAAGGGACAGTTTTATAGATTAAAAAGGAATTGCACACAAGAGAGAGACTACTTACAACAAGCACAAACACTAGGGGAAAGGTTTATAGATAAAGGATATGAATCAGAATTCATTCAAGGGGAAATAGAAAAAGTTAATAAAATAGATAGGAACACTATGCTAGTTGAAAATAAAAAAGTACAAAAAAATAACACTAAAGAATTTGCATTTATCACACAGTACGGGAACAACCATAGAAAACTAAAGAAAATTCTAAATAAACACTGGAATATTATTAAAAATGATGAAGTACTTGGGCCCTGTTTACCTGAAAAGCCCACTGTTATTTTTAGGAAACCCCCCACCCTTTCTACACACCTGGTTAAAAGCTATGTAGCACCCACAATTAGAGATACTTGTAGTTTCACTAAACAACTGATAGGTTATTACCCCTGCAAAAAATGTGCAGGATGCAAAAATTGCGTAAACAATAATAAATATATAAAAAAATGTATTTCTAATAATACCAAAAAAGAATTTAAAATAAACATTTTTTTACACATGTGCAAGTAAAAATGTGGTCTATCTTCTTGAATGCCCCTGCGGGCTACAATACATAGGCTGCACTGGGAGGGATTTTAAAACAAGACTAAGAGAGCACATTTACAATATTAAAAGAAACTATGAGCTACATAGTGTTTCTGTACATTTTAAAAAAGCGCACAATAGCAACCCTAAAGACTTAAAATACTGTATAATAGATCAGATACATTTAAATTTAAAGGGAGGGGATATAATCAAATAATTATCAAAGCTGGAATCAAAATGGATTTTTTTTTTAGCTACAATGCAACCTAAAGGTTTGAACATTGAATTTGATATTAATTGTTTTATTTGATTTGATTGGTAATTAATAGATTGTAGTAATGTCTGTTTATATGTAATACAATTTTATTCCTTATTATAAATTATTTTTAAATATTTTTTATTGTTAAAAATTAAATGAATTTGTGTAATTGTAGCACCATCTAAGTTCATATTAATATTGCACCGATAATGCAATAATACAATAATGAGAAACACGAATATAATTGTAGTAAAGTATATTAATAAAATAATATTAGAATAAATAAGAAAGAGCAAATATATCTTTCCCAGCTAAAGGCGAAATTTTGGAATATATTTAAAGATAATTAACTAAATTGATATTTAGAGTGGTGAGAATATCTATATAATTTTTGTAAAATTGAGTAGATAATAATGCAAATAATATCAAAGCATTGCAACATTTATAAATCATTATTGTATAATATAGCATTATCGCTGCAATGATACATATATAACATATGTGCGGGGTTAGATGATTTAGAGTTTCATTCCCCCAATAAGAAACTATTTTAAAATAGCCCAATATATAAAGACTATTAAGGCACCGGTACTGGGATTACAATAGTTAACCAGCATCCCATACACGAGGCTATAAAAACAGCTTCTTACTAGCGCTCCGTGCGCCTGTGAACAAGTCTTAACTGACGAAACGCGTTGGGCGGAGCCTAATTTGAATCACGTGACCTCCGAGTAGAGCCGATGCCAGCCGAGTCCAGAGGCCTAGGTCTCGGTAATGTATGCGCTGCGGCGTTTGTGAGTGCTCGAACTGGGAAGCAAGCTTAAATTGGAGGAATGGAACTGTGATTATCAGGATCCTTTTAGGAAATATTTTTATAACGCCTGTATGTTATTTTATTCTGGTAAGCAACCTTTTTAGCCTGCGCAAGGAAACTAGTGTTTATGGTATCACGCTATGTGCGATCATATGTTTTATATTACATGTCCAACTTAAATAAATGAGAAATCAACCATATATAAATCCAGTTTGTGACGATTATATGAGGAAACAAGGAATCTCCCTGATATAAAGATAAATCCTTGGCTGTGTGGAAAATATTTAGCAAAGAAATATTCATTGACATATAGAGAAGCGCTTTTGGCATCTGCTGTCTGGTACGTGTATGGTGTGACAGGTGGTGGATACACTTGCAGTTAATTAGCTTTGAAATCCACGTGGTGATTTGAATTGAAAGTATTTGAACTGTCCCGCGGAGAATTGCACATCCTTGTGCGTCTGTCTATAATCAACCGGAGTGACTGAGCTTCTGGGGGCAAGTGAGAAATGCCGGCTGCCAGTTGACGCCATAGATGATTCCATCTGCCCCGCCCACAAAGGGCGGGGCTAGCAACCGGCGACCCAGGAAGTGAGGGAGAGGGCGATTTCTCGCCCTTTTTTCAATTATGGAGGAGCCCCCCCGGTGAAGAGGAGACCTGGCTGGAGGGATCGCGGCCGCAGGTAAATGTCATTTTTTTTTTTACAGTTAGCAGCGGCCGCTGCCGAAGCAGGGGGGGGGGCACTATTTCGGGCTCTCCTGAAGCTAGAAGAGCCCCCAGGGTGGATCGGATGGCACCAAATTAGACCCTGCCAGATCGATAGAGGGGTCAGGTGAGTTTTTTTTTACATTTTTTGGGCCGCTAGCAGGAGTAAATGCCAGGCCCGTGAATTTTATGTGACTGGAACTTAAGGGACGAAGAGGCAACCACGTAAAATTCACGTGCTTGCCACTTAAAGGGTTAAAGTATTTAAAAGTATGTAATCTGTGAAGCGTTTAAAACAGCTAAACAAGTAAAAGTTTAGACCTATGTATATCCTGGATGGACAACCTGCAGCCATACTGCATTTATTTGCGGCCCCTGGCAGCCCTAACAAGTTGGGGATAAGATTGCCATATCTGCAGTGCAAGTGACTGGCCACTAGAGGGCAGTGTGTTGCTAATGCTAAAAGCAGTAAGGGCACCTCTGAACTTCTCTGTAAAGGTGGGTGACACACGTGTTGTTTATGCTCAATGTGTCTGGAGATGCCTGTTTAGACTCCTACCAGCTTGCACCATCTTACCTCTCACTAGGATTTTCACTATCCTGGTGATTGGTCCTTGTCTCTAGGGCATCCTAGTTTTGTGTGCCCCCATCACTTCCCTGGCAGTAGGGTTGATTCTGCACTAGGTGAAAAAGTGCACTACCTTTTAGGAACAAACTGAATTAATAAATAGACATATTTACTAAAAATAAATAGAAATATTTACAAAAAAAAGGTGGTTGCAGGTGTGTGTCTGCATGTAAGCAAGAGTTTGAGTGAGTAGTGTCCTTGCTTGCAATGTGTGCCTAGCCTAAGAACATTAGGTTGTAATTTTGAAGGTTGCTTGCTCCGGATCTACTTACCTATTAGGTAATTTGACAGTGGTAGCACTACATATGCATGGAAGAGTTTACTTTCGCATGCGAAAAGGCCACACTCACCAGAGAAATGGTGGAGAGCAATTTTTACTTTTCCCATGGTAAAAAACCCTGAATTGCATGTGGACGCATCGGATGATATTTAAACGCAAGCAAATTCATGCAACTTCGTACCCAAAAAAGAAAATCGCAACACCGCTGAATCCCAACACTGAAAAAGAGCATGTGAAGCTGCATACTCGCACAAAAAACAATGCGAAATGGTGTTGAATGGGCCCTCTTGAGGCTAATTTTTCTTTGCAAATTACCGATTTTTCACCATATAGGACGCACCTGCTCATAAGACACACCTAGGATTTGGAGAAGGAAAATAAGAAAAATAATATTCTGAACCAAATGCTGTGAACCAAATAATAGGCAAGGTGAAGAATCCCCCAATTACAGGCATCCCCCTTCCCATTCCTCATAGGCAGTGTGTCATTCCCCCTCCCATTTCCCATAGGCATTGTAGCATTTCCCCATCCCATTTCCATAGGCATTGTGGCATCCCCCTCCCATTCCCATAGGCATTTTGGCACCCCCCTTCCCATAGACAATGTGGCATTCCCCCCTCCCAATCCCCACTGACAGTGTGACTTTCCCCCTATCCCATTCCCATAGGCATTGTGGCACCCCTCTCCCGATCCCCATAGGCAGTGTAGCATTCCCCCTCCCATCCTCATAGGCAGTATGGCATTCCCTCCTCCCATAAACCCCATAGGCAGTGTGGCATCCCCCTCCTCATTCTCTATAGGCATTTTGGCATTCCCCCTCCCATTCCCATAGGCACTGCAGCATTCTCCCCTCCCATTCCCTTAAGCAGTGTGACATCCCCTCTCCCATTCCCATAGGCAGTGTGGCATCCCCCCTCCCATTCCCATAGGCAGTGTGGCATCCCCCCTCCCATTCCCCGTAGGCATCAGAAGAAAATGAAAAACAAAAGTCAACTCACATGTCCCAGCACTCTTGCGTTTTTGGCCGGGGTGCAACACTGCGGGAGGCGAGAAAAGGGTGGGGGAGTGGTGGGCGCTGTCCTAATCACTGCCGCCGCCACTGCTTCTTACCGGCTGGGACACGCAAACACCAGCTCCTTACAGTGGATGGGCATGGCCTGCGTGACTAAATGCAGGTCAACCGCTACATGAAGTTGGGTGTTTGAGTGTGCCCAGGGCTGGAGAAGACAGCACCCACCGCTCCTCCATCTTCTTCTCGCATCCTGCAGTGTGGCAGCCTGGCCAGCAACGCGGGAACGCCGGCACATGTGAGCTGACTTTTTTTTACATTCGCCCTATAAGGCACATACACTCCCCCACTTTTGGGGGAACAAAAGTGTGTTTTCTGGGTGAAAAATAGGGTAGCTCTAGTTCAGTCAAGCTGAAGGGAGCACGTCTATGAAAAACAATTTTCAGGTCAGGCCACATATTTTCAATAGTACATAGTTCTGGACCATTCCAGCACATTTTCCCACTAGAGGATGAACCTATGCCCTGGTCTCAAGTCTTTTGCAGGTTTTCCTTCAGGAATGCCTTGTATTTAATGTCTTCCATCTCCCCATTTAGTCCAAGAAGTTCAGCTTGGGTCTTGTGACCAGAACACCTTCATCCACATGCTTGCTGTGATCCTTTATGATATCTTTAGGCAAACTGCAAAATGTACTTATTAATACACCAACATATTTTGCAGTGCTGTACAAACAGAGGGATTACCACTCTCCATGCCTAGGCTGTCGGTTTAGGTCGATGGCCATGTTTTGGTAGGTTTGTTGTTGTGCTATATGCGTTCCATCTATGGATGATAAATTGAACAGTGCTCCCTGAGATATTCAGAGTTTGAGTCTTTTCTTATAATCTAACCCTGTAATAAAACTTCATAACTGAGCTGTCTGGTGTGTTCCTTGGTGTTTATGACACTGTTTGTTCACTAATGTTCTCTAACAAACCTCTAATTTAGTTTGTGGCTGTAACATTTTAAATGCGGAAAAGTTAAAGGAATATAGATACTATTTCCAGACATGTATATGGCTTCTAAAGTCTATTCACATTTAATGCGGCTCCCAGCCATTTCTCAGTGTTGAATGTGGCTCTCTTCGGAAAGGTTGGGGATCCATGTCTTAAGCCAAAGGGTCCATCTTGTAACAACTATGGCATCATTTAAGCAACAAAATGTATGGTTGATTGCTATGGGGTGGGGCCTAATTGCTGATTGCCTTTGGGGTGAGGTATATGGCTTATTGCTATGGGGTGAGGTGTAAAAGGCTTATTGCTGGGGTTAGCAGTCAGTCTGATTGGTATGGGAGGGACGAATAGCTGTTTGCTATTGGTTGTAGGTTTAATTGTTTTGCGAGTAGTGGGTATATTATTGATTGCTATAGGGTGGGGTGTATAGCTGTCGGGGCCTTGAAAAGGTTGATTGCTGTGCGATGGAGGATTTATAGCTGATTGCTCTAGGACTTGGGAGGGGGGCATGGATGATTTCTATTGGGGTCAGAGATATGTGAATGATTGCTTATTGGGGTGGAGGTTGTAGGACTGTTTGCTCTTAGTGTGAGGGTGTATGGCTGATAGCTATTGGTGGGGGAAATAAAAAGACTAATTGCTAATGGGGTTGAGTGTGGCTGTTTGCTGGGGAGTCTGCGGCTGGTTTCTATGGGGTTCGGAATGTATGACTGATTGCTATTGATGTGGGGGGTCACTGAATGCTATAGGGGTGAAATATATGGCTGGCTGCTCGGGTGGGGTGTATGGTTGTTTTCTATTGGAGTGGGTGGCGCATGGTTGATGGTTGGGGTAGAGGGACATATTATTGCTTTTTGGGGTGGGGGACAAATGGCTAATTGCTACTAGGGTTGGGGTGCATGGCTGATTGCTATTGGGGTGTGACGTGTGTTGCTGATTGATTGGGGGGAGGGAGGCTAATTGCAGGAATGTGGGGGAAGCATGCCTGATTGGTATGGGGTGCTAAGAGGTAAAGGGTTCATTGCTGGAAGAGGGGGGGTCTAAGGCTTATTGCTATTGGGGTGGAGGATGCATGGCTGATTATGAGAAAGTGGCATGCAGTGATGTGGCTCCTCTTTGGGATCTGGTGTTCTTGGTATCGCAACACTGCCAATAACCGCTTCTTCACCATTACACATTGCATTGATAATACAAAAATGGCTGTAACATTTAGGGATTAGACAAAGAACGGGCAACAACATGCCAGCACAGACTCTAGCCTTGTTAAAGAAATTATATATATCATCCTTAAGACACACTTTATCCCCAAAAGTGGGAGCAAAATGTCTGTGCGTCCATTTGGCTTGCCAGCACCCCACACTGCTGATTGTCCTCCTGGATTTGATCGTCCTCCGGTAGCCCTGGTTCCAGTTCCCCACTGTGAGCACAGCCTGTGCCGCTGCCTGCGCTGTTGACATCAATGGATCAATTCTGCCACACTGCCTGTTATAGGATTGGGGGATTTTGCCACACTGCCTGTTATAGGATTGGGGGATTTTGCCACACTGCCTGTTATTGGATTGGGAGATTCTACCACACTGCCTGTTATAGGATTGGAGCATTCTGCCACACTGCCTGTTATTGGATTGGGAGATTCTACCACACTGCCTGTTATAGGATTGGAGCATTCTGCCACACAGCCTGATATAGGATTGGGGAATCCTGCCACACTACCTGATATAGGATTGGGAGATTATGTCATACTACCTATTACAGGATTGGGGAGATTCTGCCACACGGCTTTCTATAGGATTGGGGGGGGGGGGGGTTATTGCACACTGCCTGTTATAGCATTACAGGATTCTGCCACACTGCCTGTTATAGGATTGGGGGGATTCTGCCATACTGCCTGTTATAGGATTGGGGGGAGGGATTCTGCCACACTGCCTGTTATAGGATTGGGGAGAGGGATTCTGCTACACTGCCTAATAAAGGATTGAGGTGAATTCGTCTACACTGCCTGTTATAGGGGATTCTCCCAAACTCCGTCCTTGTCATTCTGCACACTGCCTGTTATGGGGTGATTGAGAGGATTCTGCACACTGCCTGTTATAGGGTGATTGGGAGGATTCTGCAAACTGGATGTTATGGGGTGACTGGGTGGATTCTGCCTCTTATTTCAGAATATTTTTTCTTCTAATTCCTGGGTGTGTCTATAAATATATATATATTTGTATTAACAGGCTTCATGTAAGTTTTTATTGTGTAATAAATAATATATATCCTTGTCAGAGGTGTATGTGCAGTGACATTATACTGACATATTACTGGACTAATAATGCAGTATGACGGCATGATATTTTGTAACACACAGTATTTTGAATAGGTAGCGTACATACTCTACTACAGGGCGGGGTTATAAAAATCCCAAGCTCTCACTTTCAACTGACAGTGGGTTATTCAATGTGGGCCTGGTTAATACAGAGTGGTAAAAACAACATCAAAGTCTTTTTAAATTGAAGCTATACATAAGTTTGTCTCACTTCCTGTGCTTCCTTCCAGTCTTGCCAAAGTATCCAGACCTTCTGCTATTATCACTGTTTGTCTTCTATAACCAGTAAAGTGTCAGTGAAATGTTAACTTTCGTAGGTCATTTCCTTTCCAGAGGATGTATGTCTCTGTCTTCTATGTTTACCCAATTAAATGTGACATACCCTCTTCTTCCTGCTTAGATCATTGATCTCTATGTAAGTCAGTATAAACTTGTATGACCCAACATACAATGTTAATTCAGTGCATTGAGATAAGATATAATTTAAGTCATGCTGCCTGCAAAAGCAAGAAAAACACCTATTGAACATTTCACTTGATGATGATGACAATCTGCCATAGTCCTGATCCTAAAAGTGAGAAGTGACACAAACATAACTTTTAATTTGGGCGAGAGTGCTAGTCACATTTCTGCTTACTTCCCATATCTATGAATGGATGAACAGGAAATGAGGCTGGATATTCACAATGTCCTCAGAGACAGCCAACAGAACATCACATCTGTATTGGTGAGAGGTTATAACTAAGACAAAGTTTTGATTGAAGATGGGTTTTAAACCAAAAATGCTGATGGCTCAACCTAGGCGCCTAGTGATCTGCCAGAGTTACTGTTAGGGCGAGCGCTGCGTCTTCCCCGCGCAGCGCCCCCCTCCGTGCCTCTCCTCGGGCGAGCGCTGCGTCCCCTTCCTGCAGCGCTCCCCGCTCTACCGCCATCTGGGCGTCCGCTGCTGGCCCCCCAGGCTGCGTTTTCCCCTTACCTGGTCCCCGCGCTTCCTCCTCTGACCGGCATGGCCGCCGGCTTCCTCCTACTGCTGCAGTTCCGCCTTCCGTGCGCGCACGTCCCCGGCCACTAGGGGGCGCGCTCGTCAACCTTCACAGATTTAAAGGGCCAAGGTCCTGATTATTGGTGTCTGGCCATCCAATCCCTTTTCGGCTCTTCCCATAAATTGAACCCTGCCTTCCTTCCTGTGCCGGATCTTCGGTGTTCTTCCGTGAATGACAGTCGCTGTATTGCTTGATTCCTCGTGTATGACCTCGGCTCTCCCATTGACCTTCGAACCTGTGCTGCCCGTCCCGACCTCGGCTTGTTTCTCCGCTATTGAACCTGTGCTGCCCGTCCCGACCTCGGCTTGTTTCTCCGCTATTGAACCCGCGCTGCCAGTCCTGACCTCGGCCTTCTCCTTCGACCACTGTTTGTCTCTACTGCACGTCACCTCAGCAGTTTGTGGAACTGTGCCGCTGTTGGGGGGTAGCGACCTGGGAGTCACCTGCCGCACAAGACCATCCCGCCTTGCGGTGGGCTCTGGTGAAAACCAGTGGCTCCTTAGACTCCGCTCCCCTGACGCGGTATCTGCCAAACAGTTCTGCAGATCCCGCGGGTCCACTTCTTCGCACGTTCAACCCGGTGCGTAACAGTAAGATCCGGCCATGGATCCCGCTGAGGTGCCCTTGCCGGAGACTTCCGAATTCCCAGCGCTGGTGGCTTTGCAGTCCCGGCAGATTAATCAGCTTACCGCTATGATGCAGCAACTCTTGACCCAGCAGCAGTCGCCTTCTCCACCGCCACCGGTGCCGCCACCGCAGTCTCCAGCGGCTTCCTCATCCAGAATCCGCCTCTCCTTGCCAGCAAAATATGAGGGGGACGCGAAGTTGTGCAGAGGCTTTCTAGCCCAGTGCTCTATGCACCTAGAATTATTGTTCGATCAATTCCCCACCGAACGCTCTAAAGTGGCCTTCATCATTAGTCTGCTCTCCGGAAAAGCCTTGGCTTGGGCCACTCCCTTGTGGGACCGTAATGATCCTCTCACCTTCACCGTCCAGGCCTTTGTTACTGAATTCCGTCAGGTTTTTGAAGAACCCGCTCGAGCCTCATCTGCCGAGTCCGCTCTATTGAATTTAACGCAAGGCGATCTTTCTGTTGGTGAATATGCTATTCGATTCCGTACTTTGGCCTCCGAGTTAGCATGGAATAATGAGGCTCTCTGCGCTTGTTTTAAGAAAGGTCTCTCTAGCAAGATCAAGGATGTTCTAGCGGCCCGAGAGATTCCTGACTCCCTTTCTGAACTCATACATCTCGTCACCCGCATTGACATACGCTTTGCTGAGAGGCGTGAAGAACTTCGCCTGGAGAGAGATTCTCAACGCGACAGGAGGATGTTTCGTTTGGCTCCTACCTTTCAGAAACCTTTGTCAGTACCATCATCTCCAGAGGTGGAAGCCATGCAAGTCGGCCGCTCTCGCCTAACCCCCGTGGAGAGGTCTCGCAGGAGGAATGAAAATCTCTGTCTGTATTGCGCCAGTCCTGATCATTTTCTAAGAGATTGCCCCATTCGTCCTTCTCGACTGGGAAACGGGCGCACCTAGACTCGTTGGGAGAGGCGTCTCTGGGTGTGTGTGCTTCCTCTCCAAGATTTACCGTACCTGCACAGCTTTGTCTCTCATCTGCCTCTGTGCTTAATTTGCCGGTCTTCCTGGATTCTGGTTCGGCGGGCAATTTCATAGAGGCCTCCCTGATCAAGAAACACGACATAGCAGTTAACCGCTTGGCCAAACCGTTATTCATCGCCTCAGTTAATGGAGATAGACTGAATTGTATGGTGCAGTACCGTACCAAGCCTTTGCTCCTTAAGATTGGCCTCTTTCACCAGGAATACTTGGAACTCTTTGTGTTACCCCATTGTACTTCCCCAATCCTATTGGGTCTTCCTTGGCTTCAACTCCATAATCCTACCCTAGACTGGGTCACAGGGGACATCAAGGCGTGGGGTACAACCTGCCTAAAGAATTGCTTGAAAGCCTTACCAGTTCGAACCGATCATCCTACCACATCTCTACCGGGCCTACCCGAAGTTTACCGGGCCTACGCTGACGTCTTCTGTAAGAAGCAAGCTGAGATCCTTCCGCCACATCGCCCTTATGATTGCCCGATCGATCTCCTGCCTGGAACCACTCCTCCTCGTGGCCGTATCTACCCACTGTCCGTCCCCGAAACTCAAGCAATGGCTACTTACATACAAGAAAATCTGCAGAGGGGCTTCATCCGGAAGTCCTCTTCTCCCGCCGGGGCAGGCTTTTTTTTTGTACAGAAAAAAGACGGTTCTCTCCGACCCTGTATTGACTATCGGGGTCTTAACAAGATCACGGTAAAGAACCGATACCCCTTACCTTTAATTCCCGAACTCTTCGACCGTCTTCGTGGCTCCAGGATCTTTTCCAAACTAGATCTTCGAGGAGCCTACAATCTGATCCGCATCCGCAAGGGAGACGAATGGAAGACTGCCTTTAATACCCGTGACGGTCATTTCGAGTATTTGGTGATGCCCTTCGGGCTTTGTAATGCTCCTGCCGTATTTCAAGAGTTCGTCAATGACATCTTCCGGGACTTGTTGTACTCCTGTGTCGTGGTCTATTTAGATGATATCCTCATCTTCTCTTCTTCCCTCGAAGAGCATCACCGGCACGTTCGTCTGGTACTATCCCGCCTTCGGCAGCATCGTCTTTATGCCAAATTAGAAAAGTGTCTCTTTCACCAGACCGCTCTGCCTTTTTTGGGTTATACTGTTTCAGCCCAAGGACTACAAATGGACCCTAGCAAATTGAGAGCGGTATTAGACTGGCCTCGGCCTGTTGGTCTGCGTTCCATTCAACGATTTCTGGGCTTCGCCAACTATTACCGTCAATTCATACCCCATTTTTCCACTATCGTGGCCCCCATTGTGGCTCTCACCAAAAAGGGAGCCAACCCCAAGTCATGGCCTCCACAGGCGGAGGCAGCCTTTTTAACATTGAAAAAGACATTCTCTATGGCCCCGGTGCTCTCCAGACCAGACCCTTCTCGTCCCTTTTCTCTGAAGGTTGACGCTTCTTCCATTGGAGCAGGAGCTGTACTCACACAGAGGTCTCCATCAGGGAAAAATCATACTTGTGGGTTCTTTTCTAGGACCTTTTCTTCCGCGGAGCGAAATTATTCTATTGGGGATCGTGAACTTCTGGCTATCAAATTAGCTCCTGAAGAGTGGAGACATCTTCTAGAAGGGTCGCTTCACCCCATATCTATTTTTACCGACCATAAGAACCTTTTGTATCTACAAACTGCTCAGCGCTTGAATCCTCGCCAAGCTCGTTGGTCACTATTCTTCGCGCGGTTTAATTTCCGCATTCACTTTCGGCCTGCCTCTAAGAACATCAGGGCAGATGCTCTGTCTCGCTCCTCGGACTTCACTGACGTGGACACTGCTCCTCAGTTCATTATATCCCCTGATCATTTGATTCATTCTGCTCCTGCCTCCCTAATGCAGGCTCCGCCTGGGAAGACCTTTGTCCCGGTTCGTCGACGCCTCCAAATATTAAAATGGGGTCATGCTTCCCGTATTGCCGGGCATGCTGGTATCAAAAAGTCTAACGCAATTATTGCCAGATATTATTGGTGGCCCTCCATTGAGAAGGATGTGGCAGAATTCGTGCAAGCTTGTACCACCTGTGCACGTAATAAAACCCCTCGCCAAAGACCGGCGGGCCTTCTTCATCCTCTTCCTATTCCTGAAATCCCTTGGTCACACATCGCTATGGACTTTATCACGGATCTTCCTCCATCTCAAGGCAATACAGTGATCTGGGTTGTTGTGGATCGTTTTTCTAAAATGGCGCACTTCGTTCCGCTACCAGGACTCCCATCCGCTCCTCAGTTGGCTAAAAACTTTTTTAAGCATATTTTTCCCACATTGTCTCCGACAGGGGAGTTCAGTTTGTTTCAAAATTCTGGAGGGCTCTCTGTACTCAGTTAAAAGTGAAATTAGATTTTTCCTCGGCTTACCACCCCCAGTCCAACGGCCAAGTGGAGAGGGTCAATCAGGACAATATCTACGTCACTTCATTTCGGCCCGACAAGACGACTGGGTCGATCTCTTGCCATGGGCGGAGTTCTCTTATAATTTCAAAGATTCTGAAGCCACAAAGAAATCTCCATTTTTCATTGTTTATGGCCGCCAACCTTTGCCTCCTCTACCCTTACCTACACAGTCGGGGGTACCCGCCGTGGATGACTTAACACAGTTTTTTTCCTCTATCTGGCGTGAAACACGACATTCTCTTGTTCTAGCCTCTACCCGCATGAAGAACAGCGCTAATAAAAGAAGGAGAATCGCTCCTGTTTTCTTTCCTGGAGATAAAGTTTGGCTTTCAGCCAAGTACATTCGTTTCAAGATACCCAGTTATAAATTGGGTCCTCGCTATTTAGGGCCGTACAGGATCAAGCCTCCTTACGTATTCCCAACTCTTTTCATGTTTCATTATTAAAACCTCTGACGACTAATCGATTCTCTTCTAAGACGTTGGAGCCACTTCCGGTCGCGGGTACCGAAGATGCCTTCTCGGTGAGAGAGATTCTGGCTTCCAAAACATCCAGAGGGAGACGATACTTTCTAGTGGATTGGGAGAATTGCGGTCCAGAAGAGAGGTCCTGGGAGCCTGAGGAGAATATCCTCGATCGGAGCCTTATTTCAAACTTCCTCGGTCCCAAAAAGAGGGGGAGACCTAAGGGGGGGGGTACTGTTAGGGCGAGCGCTGCGTCTTCCCCGCGCAGCGCCCCCCTCCGTGCCTCTCCTCGGGCGAGCGCTGCGTCCCCTTCCTGCAGCGCTCCCCGCTCTACCGCCATCTGGGCGTCCGCTGCTGGCCCCCCAGGCTGCGTTTTCCCCTTACCTGGTCCCCGCGCTTCCTCCTCTGACCGGCATGGCCGCCGGCTTCCTCCTACTGCTGCAGTTCCGCCTTCCGTGCGCGCACGTCCCCGGCCACTAGGGGGCGCGCGCGTCAACCTTCACAGATTTAAAGGGCCAAGGTCCTGATTATTGGTGTCTGGCCATCCAATCCCTTTTCGGCTCTTCCCATAAATTGAACCCTGCCTTCCTTCCTGTGCCGGATCTTTGGTGTTCTTCCGTGAATGACAGTCGCTGTATTGCTTGATTCCTCGTGTATGACCTCGGCTCTCCCATTGACCTTCGAACCTGTGCTGCCCGTCCCGACCTCGGCTTGTTTCTCCGCTATTGAACCTGTGCTGCCCGTCCCGACCTCGGCTTGTTTCTCCGCTATTGAACCCGCGCTGCCAGTCCTGACCTCGGCCTTCTCCTTCGACCACTGTTTGTCTCTACTGCACGTCACCTCAGCAGTTTGTGGAACTGTGCCGCTGTTGGGGGGTAGCGACCTGGGAGTCACCTGCCGCACAAGACCATCCCGCCTTGCGGTGGGCTCTGGTGAAAACCAGTGGCTCCTTAGACTCCGCTCCCCTGACGCGGTATCTGCCAAACAGTTCTGCAGATCCCGCGGGTCCACTTCTTCGCACGTTCAACCCGGTGCGTAACAGTTACAAATTAGGGTCTCTCGGTTTAAAGGAAAACTCCCTTTTTATAAGGTAGTTGGGTGTTCTGCCTTATTGTTTTTCTCCTCTGGGGTGTAAAAAAAAACATTTGTGTTAGGATTGTGCCCCCAGACGTGTGATTTACTTACCAGCATGATGTTTCCAAGTTTCCTATATTCCCATGTGTCTGTCATCCTAAGATGGGAGTAGTTCTCTGGCCTTGAGAATCCTTTCACTGTAACAGATGACCACGTTAGCAGCTTTGGATAGTCAAGCAGCAGTAATGACCCTTCACAGCTGGGAAGGTTGCCAGTAACCCTTTAGTTACTGGAATACAAAATTGTGATCCTCCCTAATTGAATAAGTTGAATTACAGCAGAACCTGTTGCCTGTGTTTTAGCCAATCAGATGATTATCAAGCTGAGTGAGTGAGTCTCTGATCTGTACATCTAATGCACCAGTGGATGTACATTACTAAGGTAAACACATTGTTGCTGGGGAAAACATTTTTATTGTATAACATAGAGTGCAAACAAATAGAAAATAAAAAAATCTGATAAGCTTAGCACATTGAAGACATAGTTTTGGCACGCAATAATGGAAACTTTAAAAAATGCCTTCAAAGGTGGAATTACCCTTTAATGATACTGCCCCCTCACTTTGGGACAAGGGGCGATAAATGACATGTTGAGGAACAGAAAGCATCACACAATCATTTCATACCACTTGATTATATTTTGAGGTTTCATATGGCTATACATATTTGCTTTAATCTGGCGCTCCTGTCCTCTGCTAAAATACTACCAAGATACTAATACAACTATTACTACTAAAATAATAAGCAAGAAAAGCTTGTAAAGTCCCAATCAAGCCATTATGGAGAGTGAAATGCTGGAGATCGTGGGGGAGCAGCCCCTTTTTGTCTATGCTTTTTGGATTGTTCCACATGGAGGATCATCAATGGAATGCAACAATGGGGGAGACCTGTCCAATCAACTTTAGAAACATATATCTATGGATGTTCCCACCATCACATTCCTTACTGCAGAAACTGTGCAGGCCCCAGTTTATACACAGCCATGGCATCACCCATAGAGATCTAAAACTATAAAACATCATGCTTGATCATCATGTCCCTATTCCTTTGAAGCTGACTATTTTACATTTGGAGTCATGGTCTATGTCATGGCAACCACAAGAATTCCATTTAATGGCAAAAATATATAGGAAAGGAATTGGGTCAATCGATAACTGCCTCTACCTTGAGATTTTGTCACCTTCTGTTGCCAGACAATTTTTAAGCATTTGCACTATATATGTTTGACTGTGATTTGTGCAGGAACTTCAATGTTATATATTTATTTTGCAAGAGTTTGGGCTTTAAGTTGAATTTTTTTTCAGTGCAAGTTCCATTCAATTATATTTTTTACATTTTGTAGCTTTTTTTAAGATATAAAATGTAGGTTTTTAAAGCAAATCATGTTGTTTATAAAACCACATATGTATCGGGAGACACCCCGAACTGAAGAGAGCTTTATGAGATTTTGAAAGAATATACAACTAACTGCACCAAGTGGTAAGAGACTCTCCAGCAATACTGGTAGCCTGACTGGTAGACCCGGATGCTGGGGCAAAGCAGCCGGCCCCCGGCCCTCAAGGCTACCAGCACACACAGGCACCGGCCGGAAAACTAAAAAAACGTAAAGAAAAAGAAATTAATCATTCATACATAAATATATGCATATTTACAACAATAAATATATACACATATAAATAAATATATACATCAGTCTATACATATCGGTAAAGTGAGGTATCTTGCTAAACATGCTACCGCGGCATTCAGCGCTGGGGGTTGTCCATATTTTTGGTATCCTCCTGCCTGAACGGATACATCTTGCTGCTCCTATTCTTCAGAGACTGCTTCCTAGCCATCGAGGTCCATTCCTCCCAAGACATTGTCTTCATTGGGAGGAACGGGAAAGCAGTCCTGGACTTCACCAGTTGGGGAAGGTATTTGCCTTCCTGTTGTGGCTGCTCCACTTGCTCTTCCCACTGGAAACCAGCTTCACCGCTTTAATTAAATATTCGATCATAGAGAATTCAAATATTTAGTCATATACAGGCAAAGGAGAGTCCTCTCCATCAGAAGAATCCTGAATCCCAGGGAAGAGAGCTGGGCCTCCCTGGGGGGGCCAACGCTGAGGCAACGGGTTACGTGACAGGCTGTGTCTGGCTGTGTGCTTTCACCTCCCGTCTGATCAGCTGTTGGACATCCGAGAGGGATACTGACACCTTTGGACCGGCTATATGGTTGAAGCAGTCCTTGCATATCTTTTGTATCTTTTTGCCCATGAGGGGCTTATTGTAGCAGTTCCTACATTCATCTTCTCTCCTGTACTGTTCTCTTCTATGCCCGTGGTAGGACCTCGATCTGGACCTGGAGGGAGACCTCGGATGCCTTGTGGAGCGAGACTTCAAGTGTCTTCTCTCGGGTGAACCGGACCTATGCTTCTTGGACTTCTTAGCTGAATGGTGCTGCACAGACCTTCTCTGCTCATCGCTGCAACAACATAAGTGCATTACATACTGACCCTTTAAGGCCAACAGCAATATACTACCTGTGCTGTGTGGGTTGTTCCAGATGGAGGATCATCAATAGAATGCATCAATGGGGGAGACCTGTCCAATCAACTTTAGAAACATTTATCTATGGATGGTCCTACCATCACATTCCTTACTGCAGAAACTGTGCAGGCTCCAGTTTATACACAGCCATGGCATCATCCATAGAGGTCTAAAACTATTAAACATCATGCTTGATCATCATGTCACTATTCCTTTGAAGCTGACTATTTTACATTTAGTCATGGTCTATGTCATGGCAACCACAAGAATTTAATTTAATGGCAAAAATATATAGGAAAGGAATTGGGTTAATCGATAATAACTGCCTCTACCTTGAGATTTTGTCACCTTCTGTTGCCAGACAATTTTTAAGCATTTGCACTATATATGTTTGACTGTGATTTGTGCAGGAACTTCAATGTTATATATTTATTTTGCAACAAAGTTTGGGCTTTAAGTTGAATTTTTTTCAGTGCAAGTTCCATTCAATTATATTTTTTACATTTTGTAGCTTTTTTTAAGATATAAAAATACCATTTTGTGAATACTCACCTGTAAAATGGGTATTATAAGTATGTCACACACCTGCTTCAACTTTAATAATTACAATTGGGTTAACCCACCTGCAGGTGGCGATGTTGCAGAGAAGTCTTGAAAAACTAGCCCCTCCCGGTCTATACATACCTGGGACCTCCCACTCATCTCCCAGTTTTCAAACAGCAGTAAAGACAAGGTACCAGGAAAAACGATAGGTAACCCTCAAACTGTAAACGAAGCTTCACCATATAAAGATCCAGGATACCAAAAAGGGCGGGTGAAGCGGGGTGTGTGACATACTTATAATACCCATTTTACAGGTGAGTATTCACAAAATGGTATTATTCTAAGTATGTCACACACCCCGCTTCAACTTTAATAATTACACTTGGGACATCCAAAAGCAGTGTCCACAAAGGGCGGGTATCCACCAGGCAAAAAAGCATAACTCAAACCACTGCAGCCTGCAGAACTTTGCGGCCAAAAACAGCATCCGCTGAAGCCCGCACATCAACCTTGTAAAACTTGGAAAAGTGTGAACAGAAGACCAAGTAGCAGCCTTACAAACTTGTTCACTAGAAGCCTGCTGCTGAAAAGCCCAAGATGCTCCAGCAGCACGAGTAGAATGAGCAGTGATACAAAAAGGGGGAACCTTCCCCTTGGCAGAATAGGCCCCAACAACAGCCTGACGAATCCATTTGCTAATGGAAGACTTAGCCGGAGCCAAACCCTTCCTAGGCCCACAGGGCACCACGAAAAAGGCATCAGTCTTACGAAAAGGAGATGTAGAAAGCAAATAGTATTTCACACAGCGTACCATGTCCAAACAATGCAAAACCCTCTCCTTGTCATTCCTAGTCTTAGGACTCAAGGAAGGAAGAACGATGTCCTGATTAAGATGAAAAGCAGAGACTACCTTAGGAAGAAAGTCCGGTTTGAAGCGGAAAACCACTTTGTCCTGTTGCCTCTCAAAGTAAGGAGCCTGAATCGACAAGGCCGCCAACTCCGAAACACGCCGAACCGAAGTGATGGCCACCAAAAAGGCAACCTTCTGAGTCCCCTTCCAGGGCCAGCTTTCGCAACACCTTGCCTAGCATGGGAATCGGAGGAAACAGATAAAGGAGCGACCATTCTCCCTGGCGGGAAGAGCACCTGCTCAGAAGGTCAGCCTCCGTGTTTTCCACTCCCAGAATGTACACTGCCGAGATGCAAGGGACCTGGATCTCCGCCCAGGCTAGGATCAGAGACTCCTCTCTGAAGGCACTCTGACTGCGAGTCCCTCCCTGGTGATTGATGTAAGCAACCGCCGTCCGATTGTCTGACAGAACCTGAACCGGCAAGCCCTGTAAATGCTGTGTCAAGTGAGACAGAACCAACCTGATGGCTCTCAACTCCAGAACGTTGATGGGCAAGTGGGCCTCCTGAGGACCCCACCGCCCCCGGAACTGAAGATCCTTCCAGAAGCCTCCCCATCCCGACAAACTGGCGTCCGTGGTGACAGTTTCCCAAAGAGGCGTCAGAAAAGACCTGCCCCTCAAGAGATTGTCCGAGACCATCCACCACTGAAGAGACTGCCGAACCCGGGAGGACATCTGGAAGGGCCGATCCAACGACCTTGGTCGCCGGTCCCAAGACACCAACAGATGAAGCTGAAGCGTCCTTGTGTGAAACTGAGCAAAGGGAACTGCCTCGAAGGAAGCTACCATCAACCCCACCAATCTCATCCCTAGCCGGATGGACGGACAAGGATTGGAAAGAAGAAGCTGCGCCAATTCCTGAATCAAGAGAACCTTGGCCTGAGGCAGAAACACTCTGTGTTGACAAGAATCCAAGGACATTCCCAGGAAGGACACCACCCTGGCCGGAGCGAGGGAGGACTTGGGATAGTTGATCACCCAGGCGAAACTCCAGAGTGGATACCGCCGTCCTGGTGTCCGTCTCCGATTGACTGAAGGAAGGAGCCATGATGAGAAGGTCGTCCAGATAAGGCACAATGCGGATCCCCTGAGTTCTGAGAAGGGCCATCACGCCCGCCAACACCTTGGTGAACACTCTTGGAGCCGAGGTAAGGCCGAACGGAAGAGCCACAAATTGAAAATGCCGATCTTCCACCACGAAGCGAAGAAACCTTTGATGAGCCGGAAAGATAGGAATATGAAGGTAGGCATCCTTGATGTCTATGGACGTCATGAAGTCCCCCTGCCGAAGAGAATTGATGGCAGAGTGCAGAGTTTCCATGCGAAACTTCCGGGGGCGGATAAACCTGTTGAGGAACTTCAGATCCAGAATGGGACGAACCGACCCGTCCTTCTTGGGCACTGTGAATAGATTGGAATAATACCCGAGGTCCACCTCCGAGGGAGGAACCAGACAGATGACTGCCATTTCCAGAAGATTCCTCACCGCCGCCAGGAGCCCCTGCGCGGCCAAAGGATCCGAGGGCACACGAGACCTGAAAAATCTTGGAGGAGGTCGGGACTCGAACTCCAGCTTGTAACCGGCCGACACCACCTCCCGTATCCACCTGTCCAAGACCGCCTGGCCCCACACCAGGGAGAAGTGTCGCAACCGTCCCCCCACCCGCAAGGGTGAGGGCGCTCCCTCATTGCTGAGCGGGCTTGGCAGCTGGTTTGGGTTTGGCGCCCCAGGAGTGACCGGGACGGCCACGGCCTCTACCCCTGTTCCAGCTTGCACCCCTAGAGACCGAAAAGACCGCACCTATGCCAGCTCTGGCTCCTCGAAAGGAGGGGTTAAAAGAAGCCGCCCCCCCAAAAGGAACGACGTAGTTTCTTGCGCTGAGGTAACTTACCTCCCTTGGCAACCGAATCCAATTTCTCACCAAACAGGCGCAAACCCAAAAAGGGAAGAGCCGTAAGCGACTTCTTAGAATTAAAGTCAGCAGTCCATTGCCGCAACCACACCGACCGTTGGATAGCCACCAACAAAGCCGTGGTCCTACTACACATCACCATGGCGTCATCCTGAGCCAAGGACAAACTAAACAAAGGACTCAACGCTTGAGAGCAACAAACTCTTCACAAGAAGGATCAAGGCCCGTAAATAAACCCCTGACAATGGACCTAACCTCCAACAACAAAAGTGCCGAAGCACAAACAGGCCTCAAAGCCGAACCCGCACTGGCAAAACCGTGGCGAGCCAGCTGGTCAATCCGGCGATCCTCACCATCCTTAAGGGTAGTAGTGTCAGGAGAATGCAACACGGCTGTGTTAGACAGCCCCAAAACCGGGGCATCAACCTCCGGAGAAAAAGACCAATGCTTCACCAAGTCCGCCGGAAAAGGATACTTCTTATCCCAACTCGGCGGAACACCAACAAGACGTGTAGGCTGCTCCCATTCTTTAAGGACGACATCCTCAAAATGTCGTTGACTGGGAAACTCCAAACGCGGCTTGGCCACATCAAACAACTCACCCTTAGGCGAGGGAGCCGCCTCAGGAGGGTCTAAAGCTAAAACTTCAAACATTTGAGCCAATATCGAAGGGGTGTCAAAGACCACCCCCGCAGCCTGGTCACCCTCAGCACCAAACAACTGCTGGACATCAGGGTCGTCCGATTCCTCAAGGATCTCCCCCTCTTCAGCCCGGAGGCAATCGGACCAGTCCAATGCCTCAAAAACATCAACATCTGGGTCCAGCGGAGTCGGGAAAAGGTGCTTCCGCTTAGCTGGAGCCTTCTAAGCAACCACAGCAGAAAACAAGGCTGGCCAACCGGGTGCACACCTCGGATTGCGAATCCGCACCCATGACAACGTCACACGGGGTCCGGAACAGGCGGGGAGGAGTAGCAGCTGAGACGGGCGGCGAGGAGCCAGAAACCGGAGTACCAGACTGGCGCTCAATGTTCCGCTGCGCACATGGAATGCATATAATGACATCATCCCCCGGGAGCGGAGCCCCACAACCGCCACACAGCCTGGATTGCCCCGAAGGGCCGTTTCCGGTATCCTTGGAAGCCTCCATATGGTGAAATTGTGGTATTCGCAATTACCCAGGGATTTATGCCGTATGCGACCCTGGATGCCCCTTTAATGTCCCGTAGTGGGAGGATTTGCAATATATAATATATAATCTTTGGAATGGACAAGACCCCACTAGCCAGGTATCTAAGAGACCCCTTCAGCACGGGATCCCAGGATCTGCAACGGAAAGGACAACAGTCACTCCATAGCAAAGAATAAACAAGCATGCATCAGCACATGAATAAAATGCAAGTACAAGCACAGGCAAAGATACACTGGAAAAAAAAAAGTATATATACACACAAGGGCACCCAATCCTTGAGGGGGTACTTTCAGACGCGCCCTGACATAAAGCATGCACGTGAGCTTAGTCAAAGGAAGCATATGCAAATGATATTCAGCGAATACCAGCCCATGATGCATACAACCTTAACCTAAAATTGAACTAGCAACTCTACAATGAAATATCTTAAAAACTGACTCACAAAATGGCGGCGCCGAATACAGCCGCAGCAGCAGCAACCCGCACTCAGAACAGGAAAGAGGAGGAAGGAAGGAGAAGAAGGGCGGGCCGACCTAAGCGCGCCAAGCGCTCCGGCCCCACCCCCCTTCCAAGAAGCAGCACAGCGCGGGCCGCGCGAGATGCGGCCCTGCCCCCCCCCTCCTGAAGTAAAAAAGCCGCCTATAAGCAGCAGGCGCCAAAAACACATGGCGCCCGATTCCGCAGCCACAAGGAGCTCACCAGAGCCCCCAGCACAAAACGGGAACCGGTCGGACAGGCGGGCCGGCGACACGCACGCCGCCCAGCCCCGCCCCCCACCAACCGCGCAACCCGAAAAAAACATCCAGGCACAGCCATGTACCCGACCGCCGGAGGTGGAGAAGCTCACCTCTAAAGTCATTCATACACAGAATCAAGCACACAAACACAGCCCCCCCCCCCCTTACTAGCGCAGGAAGAAGGGACCAAGCGGGGAAGGGAGGCATCACCAAAGGTGAAAAGGGACGGGGCATCCCAAATCCGGATCACCAGGCCGGATAACCGCGTTGCCCCATGGTACGGGGTCTAGCGGAGGAACAAGCTCCTAGGCACCTTGGGGTGCCGTCTACCCTTGCCCGGCCAGCAGCCTAGGCTGGGAGGCTACACAATTTTTAAGGGGCAAACAAAACAAAGCCGAGCAGAAATAGACCAGAAGGGGGGCCGGGGTGTTACCCCGGCTACCTGCAAGCAGGAGACTTCATTCTTCTGTCTTGTCGCCATCTTGCAGAGAAGAACACTGGGAGATGAGTGGGAGGTCCCAGGTATGTATAGACCGGGAGGGGCTAGTTTTTCAAGACTTCTCTGCAACATCGCCACCTGCAGGTGGGTTAACCCAAGTGTAATTATTAAAGTTGAAGCGGGGTGTGTGTACTTAGAATATGTAGGTTTTTAAAGCAAATCATGTGGTTTATAAAACCACATATATATTGGGAGACACCCCTAACTGAAAAGAGAGCTTTATGAGATTTTGAAAGAATATACAACTAACTGCACCAAGTGGTAAGAGACTCTCCAGCAATACTGGTAGCCTGACTGGTAGACCAGGATGTTGGGACAAAGCAGCCGGCCCCCGGCCCTCAAGGCTACCAGCACACTTGGGCACCGGGCGGAAAACTAAAAAAACTTAAAGAAAAAGAAATTAATAATTCATACATAAATATATACATATATACAACAATAAATATATACACATATAAATAAATATATACATCAGTCTATACATATCGGTAAAGTGAGGTATCTTGCTAAACATGCTACCGCGGCATTCAGCACTGGGGGTTGTCCATATTTTTGGTATCCTCCTGCCTGAACGGATGCATCTTGCTGCTCCTATTCTTCAGAGACTGCTTCCTAGCCATCGAGGTCCATTCCTCCCAAGACATTGTCTTCATTGGGAGGAACGGGAAGGCAGTCCTGGACTTCACCAGTTGGGGAAGGTATTTGCCTTCTTCTTGTGGCTGCTCCACTTGCTCTTCCCACTGGAAACCAGCTTCACCGCGTTAATTAAATATTCGATCATAGAGAATTCAAATATTTAGTCATATACAGGCAAAGGAGAGTTCTCTCCATCAGAAGAATCCTGAATCCCAGGGAAGAGAGCTGGGCCTCCCTGGGGGGGCCCCGACGGTGAGGCCACGGGTTACGTGACAAGCTGTGTCTGGCTGTGTGCTTTCACCTCCCGTCTAATTCAGTTGTTGGACATCCGAGAGGGATACTGACACCTTTGGACCGGCTATATGGCTGAAGCAGTCCTTGCATATCTTTTTGCCCAGGAGGGGCTTATTGTAGCAGTTCCTACATTCATCTTCTCTCCTGTACTGTTCTCTTCTATGCCCGTGGTAGGACCTCGATCTGGACCTGGAGAGAGACCTCGGGTGCCTTGTGGAGCGAGACCTCGAGTGTCTTCTCTCGGGTGAACCGGACCTATGCTTCTTGGACTTCTTAGCTGAATGATGCTCCACAGACCTTCTCTGCTCATCGCTGCAACAACATAAGTGCATTACATACTGACCCTTTAAGGCCAACAGCAAGCTCCATACTACCTGTGCTGTGCAGACTTATTGCTGGCTCCCATCTCCTCCGTGCTCAGCAGACAATCCACAATCCATCCTGAGCAGCTATTTAACCCTTTAAGTGCCAGCCTACCTGGAGATTTTGTCACCCTTTCTTGCCAGACCATTTTTCACTATTTTGCGCTACACATGTTCAACTGTGATTTTGAAGGGATTTCCCAGGAAAATTATATATATTTTTTTCAGCAGGGCATTTTTCAGTCTGGGTTTTAACATGAAATGTCGTGTTTTTCCTTTTTTAAGTGCATTCTCAATATTTCGTGGTGAAATATGTGCAAAAAAATAAAAATCTATTTTTTAAACTCACATTTAACTAAAAAAACAATATGCAAACAAGAAAAAACAAGTTCAATCTGAAAAAGCAAGGTCCCCCGAATACCCAACAAGCATAGCTACTGTCAAGGGAAGAGTTGCCAAACACCCCAAAGTAAAGCGTGTGTGTAAGGGTAATTTAACTTTACTAAATTTCAGCTCTGCAGACAAAGTGCACACCTTTCGCTTTTGCTACCAAAACAACCCTTTACATTTGGAAGCCCCCCCCCCACAAACCATATAGTCCCAGAAAGAACACATGTTAAGCTTTCTAAGCGTACCCAGCTTGTTGTAGTGGGCTCATCATTTTAGAAGTAATCCCTCAAAGAATTCCTAGGTTGCACAGGGTTTCTCTATAAAAATATATAAAAAAGCAGAATAAAAAACACGCTTTCTTAAAAAATCAATATGCAAACAAGAAAAAACAAGGCCTCCCGAGCAGAACAATACCCAACATGCATAGGTACATTTAACCCTGATAATTGCCACCCTACTTGAAATTGTTTCACTCTCTGCTGACAGGTCATTATTCACCATTTTGCGCTATGTTTAACTGTGGTTTTTGCAGGAATTTCCAGGAAAAATTTATATTATTATTTGCAGCAGTTTAGGCTTTAACATAAAAAGTCTTATTTGTAATTGTTCTACTGTTTTTTTTAATATTTTTGAATAAAAAAAAACAAAACGAAAAATTTTTTTTTAGAAAATATGTATTTTATTAAAGAAAACCATATTGCAAGTGAAATCCCCATTTCCCCGGATTAAAACGGTACTGTATCAGTAGCCCTCCATTCCTGCCAAGGAGACCCCCCAAACTGAAAAGAGCGCTTTATAACATTTACAAATAAAATTCAACTAATATCCACAATATAAAGGGTTAAAACAAAAAGGTGTAGGGTCCCCCTTCCCGGGGGTGAACCCCATCTTTTGAGGAGAATATTAAGGGTTAAAAACCCTTACAAATCCCCAAAAAATGACATTGGGTCCCCTCATACCCAGCCCGGGGACCATAGGGCCTTTAGAACAGGGCACAGGGGCCAGCTTTGGTGAGTTTGGCCGGCTACAAGCCCCAAAGCCTAATATTCCTGGCCCCCCCCCCCCCTCGGGGGCTCGGGGATAATGGCAATTCACACGCTAGCCGTAGGTGACTTGCCAGACCCAGAGCTTTGTGAACTGGTATAGAGGGTCTCATAAATCCACTACCAGTCCACAGAGGGTTAAAAGAAAGGTAAGCCATAACGGCCTTTAGCCATATTCTCAGGCACTTCACTGGCTGCTTTTCTAGTGTGGATAGTAGTTGTAGTTTATTTGTAAATATTATAAATTGCTCTCTCCAGTTTGTGGTGGGGGGGTCACCAATACATACATTTAAAAACACTTTTTTCTTTAAGCATAGTGAAAAATTACAACAGCGGGTGACAACATCTGAAGTAGGCTGGCAGTTAAAAGGGTTGGATATTGTTCTGTTTGGGGAACCTCACACTTTCAGATTTAGCTTGTTTTTTCTTGTTTGCATATTGATATTTTAGAAAAATTTGTTTTTTATTCTGCTTTTCTATAAATTTTTTAGGGAAACTTTGTGCAACCAAAGAATTCTTCGAGGGATTACTTCCAGAAAGATAAGCCCACTACAACAAGCTGGGTATGTCTAGAAAGATTAATGTGTGTACTTTCAGAGAATATATGGTTTGTGTGGTATTTCAAATGCAAAGGGTTGTTTTGTTTGAAGAAACACAAGGTGCACACTTAACAAAGCTGACATTTTCAAGTAGAATTACTGTTACACGCATGCTTTACTTTTGGGTTTTGGCAACCCTACCCTTGACAGTACCTATGAATGTTGGGTATTGTTCAGTTTGGGGGAGCCTTGTTTTTTCTTTTTTTTGGGAAAATGTGGCTTTGATTCTGCTTTTTTAATGGAAACCCTGTGCAACCAAAGAATTGAGGGAATTTTTCTAGACCTGCGCCAATGTCAACAGGCCTGGTACACCTAGAAAGGTGTGTACTTCCAGAGACTATATAGTTTGTGGGGGATAATCCAAATGTAAAGGGTTGCTTTTTTTAAAAAAACTGCAAGGTGCGCATAGCAGTTGTATTTTATCTGAAAATCTCCTAAAGCGCTGTTTCTTGTGAAGGAAAGGGTGTCTAACAATACATATGTAGTAGTGCTGAAAACAAATGTGGCTCTTACACGCAAATATGACTTTATTGAAAAACTTACATAATTTTATTACAAAAACTTCAAATTGTAGAAAATATATATTTTTATATTGTTTGTATCACCCCAAAATATTGAGAATACACTAAAAAAAGGCCAAGCAAGACATTTCATGTTAAAACCCAGAATCTGCTGAAAAAAAAACAAACAATATATACATTTTCTGGGAAATACCTTCAAAAATCACAGTTGAAGATGTATAGCGCAAAATATTGAAAAATTATCTGGCTACAGAGGGTCAAAAAAATCACCACATAGGCTGGCAGGTAAAGGAGCAGCTGATCACTTACAACAGGAACCAGGTGCCATGACAGCCCCTTGTGAGTGCCCTGCCTTCTGCTAGTCCCTACATTCAGGAGATGCTTTTTTGAGGGGGCACGTTCATGGGTGACGTGCAACAATCGAATGAGTTGGCATCTCTGTCTGAATGGCTGGGTGGGGGAGCATTCACAGCTGCCAGCCATAGTGTTGCGGGGGCCAATAGTGATAGTGAGTTTGCTGGCAACCCCATGGATTTCACACAGTGGGGCATCCCTGTATAGCATTCCCGGCAGGACCGTATCTAGGATTCATGCTGCCCTAGGCATCTTTTGGTCATGTGCCCCTCCTAAAAACCAACTAGAAAAAACAATGTAACCCAGGTTTGGAGTATAAAAAGTCTCCAGGGACAGGTTACAGCTTGTTCCTAGGGCATCCCGATTGGGGGGGGCATATCTGAATGGCTGGACGGAGCAGCCCAGGGGAAGCATCTGGCAATCTATTTACTCAGAATTGCTCACTGGGCATTTTGATGCTTGACAATAAATGCTGATTGATGAAGAGAACACACATGTTCAAGGAAATAGGTAGGTGAGGGGACTGTGCAGCCACACCAAAATGGCTGCACCTAGGGCCAGAAGCGCAAAGGAGGTAGCATTGGATTCTGGGCAGGGTAAGGGGTTTTGTTTTGTAACCCCCCTGTCCTACCTCTGCTCCAGGGGACCGGGCAAAAGCGTAATTAGAAAATGTACACCGCTCACACCAAGAGGAAGGAGAGGGAGCCCCCAACGCCAGGCTGTAAAGCCCACGAGTTAGGTTGTTGAGGGCCACTGGCACATTGACTGAATCACTGACAGAAAAAACTCACAGCAATGCATCCCCCTGACAGAAAGCCACCCTAGGCACGTGCCTTGCCTTAAATAAGGGCTTGTGTGCTGGAGGTAGGTCTTTAAGATTCCAGGGCGGGCTTCATTGGGTTCTGAAATGCTAAGAAGTGCAGGTGGGAGGCACAGGGGTTTGTCCTATTAAAACCTGAAAACACCTCATTTTCCACAAAATGGGTGTTGTACACCACTATAGACAATTTTTTTCATTGTTCCAGCCTCTTTTCAGCACCACAGTACACATATACTGCGTAAGGTTTCATTTACAATTCTTCTACTGCCTTGCAGACTGTATTTATTCAGCAATGGCTGACAGAGTCCTGAAAAAATGCAGCTTTGCCCACCATCTGTTTCTCATTACAGAGGCGCTACAGTCACAGGGGCCGCAGCACACAGCAGTCTCCTTAATGTACCTCCGCGTTCTGAGCAACGGGATTATACAAAAAACTGCCTTAGCTCGGGGAAAGCTACTGTATCCTGAGAGAAAGCGCCCGGTACCAGCACCGACACGGAGCGCCTTTCCGCCACCTCCGCTCCACCCCTGGCTGACGTGCGTATCACACCACACCACACCGCCGCCGCCATGCGCTTTCCTGCCCGCCCCGCATGCGGGATAGACCCGAAATACCATCCAATCCCACCCTGCGGCCACGCCAGAGCGCGCACAGCTCTGCCGCTCGTAACTGCCCCGCTTCCAAAACCATAACAGCGTCAGCCTAAAAAGGCGTTTCCATGTGTCGGCTCAGCCAATGCCGTGCCACCCTTGTGTGCGGCCGCACTAACTCATCTCAGTCAGACCTTCCCGCGCACACAGGGCGGAGAGATTCCTCCGCCCTTGCTCCGCCTCTGGCCTGACGTCAGAGTGTGGGCAGAAGCCTCTGCTTCCTTGCCCTCTGTAGACGTAGCGCGTACGGGAGCGTCCCAGGGCTGTTCTGTGACTGAGAAAGAGAGAGAAGAGAGCGGAGACCAGTCCAACGCGAGGCGACGACTTGCAGCACCGGCGGCACCATGGGTGAGTGTCACAGGCGCCGCGCATTGTAGCGGGTGAGAGGCGCTACGTGAGGGGAGCCTGAGAGGCCCCGTTGTGTGAGGAGGGAAGAGGCCCGCACTGTGGTGGGAGGAGGAGGCGGAGGAGGGAACGGCAGCTGGCCTGTCGCCCTGTTTATATCGGCTGCGGGCTGCTATGGAGAGGTGCATGGAGAGAAGGAGGGGGGCGCTATGTCCGGCCTGAAGAGCACAGGAAGCGGCTGTGGCGGGGCTGCTGGTTATTTGGCGATGAGGGTGTAGATCCGCTGGGAATGGGCTCATGTTTCCCTTCTAGCTCTCTATGTGGACGCCCGGGTGGGTGTGTGTGAGAGAGAGGCAAGCTGTATAGACAGGATGCTCATTGTCCTGGGCGAGGGTCACTTCCACTATCAGGGAGGGCCCCCCCCCCTGGATGCACCCCACACTATGCCTTAGATCTGGGAGCCACCATAAGAGTTTCACAGGTGCTGACAGAACTACTGTCATGTCACATTAATAAGCCGGTTTCCCCGAAAATTAGACCTACCCCACAAATAAGCCATGGCGTGTTTTTTGAGGATACCCTCAGTTACCCTGCTGTGTGACCCCCCCCCCCCCCCCCCCCCAGTTGCTGTTACCAAGCTAGAGCAGCCTGCTGGAATCCTAGCTGCACTGCTCACAGCTGAGAAGGAAAGCGAGTGATGCCAGTTGCACATTTGCCAGTTGGACTTCGCAGAGCAGTGCTTCCCCCATTTGGGATGCCCCTGTGGGAGGGAGTAGGTCTGCCCTGTCTTAGACTCCAGGGTGGCTTTTGGGTCCTGCCTCAAAAGTATGCCCTAGTTACATTTACAGGGTCAAAGATTGCAAAAACCTGGAGCACCAGGACCAGAAGGCTCCTGTCGCGATCAGGGCCATTTCTTGCCAGGGAGCCATTTGCCCCTGAAGTGTTAGTAACCCACCGTGGCTATGTGACACAGGCGTCACGTGACAGCCTGTGTCATTATGTGTAGCAGCTTGCAGGAGCCAGGCTTGTAATTATACAGTGCGTCTCACGCTACATACACTCTAAAGCGGCGCCTGTCTGGCCCAAGCCCACTAGGGGCACAGTAGTACCCGTAGCAAATATTAACATTTTTATGGCGTGGCACCCGCCAGGAACATGGTGGGGGCATTGAGATTCCAGTTAGTTTGAGCAAGGAATCAAAATGAAGAACAAATGTAGGTTGTTCAGAAAAATGAGACCTCATCTGAAAAGAGGCTGTAGTTAATCTTTGGGACCAAAAATTAATATAAGACCCTCCCTTATTGTCATGGAAACACAGGAGTCATTATTTCTCAGGCATTGTTGCCTCTTCCGGTGTTATTTCTGAATCTCTCTTTATACTGAGTCAGGCCACTCACCTGGAATAGATGAGCTTAATAGAAAGTTTTGCTTTACACTTCTATACTATACAGTTACAATGTATTTATGGCAATGTAATAAAGGGAATTTAATGCCAAAAAAATGCCTATTGGCATTCTAGGAGGGACTGGCATGTCAGGTGTATAAGTGACCCCCTTCTTCTCATTACCTGACCTGTTTATTTTGGTTTTTAATATTACACAATTTTACGATATACCTACTTTAAAGTGAAAGTCCAGTCTCTGTAACTCCCCCAACCTTCGCTCAGGTGGAACAAGGGGGTTGCAAAAAGTAATTGCCTTACCTCACCCGAACCCAGCATCACTCCCTCCGTATCTAGTCCTGGGCACCGCCATCTTGCAGAGAATTCAGAGAGACAGGGCTGGATTGCAGTGACCAGGTAAGGGTTTTTCTATTAATTTAATGGCCAAATTGGACTTGGCACAAGGGGAAGGTGGGTGGCTGGTGGTTTATGAAAAACTTCTCTTCAACTTTTCCGCAATATGTCGCATGGCAGCCGAGTATTTAACCGGTGGCAGACAGAGTCACATACCGGAGTTTGCACAGTAATATTAATGGCCGCTGGACAAACTTGTTTAGGTACTCGCTGTCACTAAAGCAACAGGGAACATGTAAGATCGCGAGGATCCAGACTGCTGAACAGTGAGAAATGGTTGGGCGTCCTGAATGGGCATGTCACTGTGTTTTAAGTGCAAGGGGACTTACTTAGGCAAGTATGACAGTAGTTCAAGTTGGAGTGCAAGTCAATCTGCAGTGTACCACCTGATAATCTTGTGTGCCACTGCCTGAAGGCTGCTTGTTTTGGAAGCATGGGTGTTATGTCTATGGTTAACTTAAATATCAGTTGTAACGTGGGGCTTGTTTGTATAGCTTATCGGCATAGAAAAGTTAGGGCTGATAATTAAAATGGACCTACACCTGCTCTTGCAACTCTGCAAGGACTCTAAGTGACCCCTCTTGCTGCACCCCATTCTGGCATTTCTAACGGTGCACAGCTCTTTTAGTGTATAACAGGGCACTGCAAGAATAGGGGGGGGGGGCAGCGTATCTTGGTGGTGTTGCCAGGAGGTTGTAACTGCCACTCCTTGGTCTCCCATTAGTGTCCGCTTCTGGGTTTCCATTGTAATGATTTAGGGCTAAATATTTGCTCCTGCAGGAAAGCGTTTAGCAGCGTTATCTGATGCATGTTACCTTAGTAGAATTGACATTTGGCAAATGCACCCGAAACATAATTTAGTAATTAGAAAGGTGTTCAGCTTTGTTGCTAAACATATTTACTGAGAGAAACTTGATTTTAACATCCCATTTATAATTATAACATTGTAGATCACTAGTATAGTAAATTCCACCCATCCTCTTTACTGTAATGTATACATCAGGATGCCCACACCCAGGAAAGGTCAGACATATTTAAAGTAGACAAGTTCCCTCCTAGCCTCTTGATCCCACAGTGCATGCACAAGTTTCTGGCAGTTTCCTCACACTGCATCATTGCTGTGCTTGAGACTTGGGGAGTGTATGTTGGAGAGAGAGCACAGATTTATTTGTAATTCTGTTTATTGCTTGTAAGAAATGGTTTACATTATGAGGTCTGTATATTCTATTCTTCCTGTAGTTGCTGCCTCAGTGTTTGATTCACTGTCTGTAGGACATACCTGTCCATCCAGCCCAGTGATGACCCTCCTGACTATTACAGCTAAAGCTCTCCGTAGCATTGTCTGGCACAAGTCATTCATTGTGAATGTGGTGGTTGGGGAATTCTGTCTGCCAGTTGGCTGATCTTTTTCAGAAGACTGCATGACCGGTTAAATATTAAAGTAGATTAAAACCCGTGAGCCAAAAGTCAAAATGTGTCTGATTCACCCCCACCCAGATGACGGCCCTACTTACCTTCTGGATGTTCGCACTGCTTGATGCAGCGACCTCCGTGTGTGTCAGGGCCTGATCCTCTGCCCCCCCCCCCCCCCCCCGGCATAGCCAGACGCTCTTGCAGCATTTCTGCAGCTCCCCTTTCATCCCAATGGGGACTATGCAGGCACAAGATCGAGGGCGTGCGCAGTGCCTGATGGGACGCAAGATGGTAGTGCTCGTCGGGAGGTTGTCCAGAATCCGAGGGCCCCAGATGATGAATGGCGAGGTAAGTATTGTCTGGCCAAAGCTAGAACCGGCGTGCGCAGCAGTCCAGTGAGGTTTGGGAGAAGTTTTAACCTCCCCGATGTTCCTCTTTAAATTGAAACTCTATTTTCCGGTAACCACCCTCCCAGGGCATTGAGGCAGGACAGGGGTACAAAAAAAAACAATTGCCTCGGATGGAACCTGCGCTGTCGCCCAAACACACAGTGGATTCCTTTAATCTTCCTATAACATCTAACTTGGGTCTTTGTGTTGCAGTTCTAAAATGTATGGCACAGTGTAGCAAATAGGCTTTAAGAAAACATTTCGTACCATACTGTGTTAATTGAGGAATTGTATTGTTTAGGAACGTATCCTTTTTATTCCTTTAGGTATATGTCCCTGTAACGCAGCCTGTTATTGAGCGTGTGCACAGCAGCTTGAACACCATGGATGATATTGGCTAAATAGATTGGTTGTCAAAACTAGTAATTAGGGCGTTGCCTGCTGTATGTAGTTGGACTCAGATTCCATGCTTGCTATTGTATGTAGCATTCTAAAACTCCTCTGGCTATTCTTAGCTTTATGCAACAAACTTTACTGTTATTAGATGGACATGAAATGTATGAGTTAAGCTGGGTACAGAAATGCATTATATATAATTTGGAAGAATGTCAATAACAACCATTTGAAATAAATAAATAAATCAGTATTAGAGGTATAGGATGTGCTGTTTACAGCCTCTAGTACAGTGTTAGACCTGCAGAATGGGTGTTTTTTTTTTCAATCAGTTTTTGTTTGGACTTATTTTACACAAACCCTAAACCATGGATTAACAGATGAAAACATCCAGGTTTCTATTTTTTCTGATATTGTTTCATTGTTTCAAGTCAAAATAATTGTTTGGTTGTTCCTTGCACAAATATAACTGAATAATCTATTTGTTTTGCCATGTTTGAATACCTCTATTTAAGGAGTCGTATCAATAAAGTTTATGGATCTTATTTAAATATAGGCAATTCCTGTGACTATAAAAGCAAACCTATACGCAAAACTGTCTCATGAACCATGAGAGGGCATGGATGGGGGGTATGAATACTCTTGACTGCTTTAGAGCATTTGCAGGGGTAGTTATGCAGTTGGGCATTCCATATATGACATGCCTGGAGGGTGAAGGATGTAGCAACGCCTGTGACTATAAAGGCAAACCTATACCCAAAACTGTCTCATGAACCATGGGAGGGGGTGAATACTCTTGACTGCTTTAGAGCATTTGCAGGGGTAGTTATGCAGTTGGGCATTCCAAATCTGACATGCCTGGAGGGTGAAGGATGTAGCAACGCCCATGGGCGGCTGCAGGTAATTTGATCATTTTAACATAGCAGCAGTTTTACTTTTTGACATAACTGACATTCCATGGGCATTTTTCTTCTCCTTTTAAAATAAAGCTGTCATAATTGCCCACCTGTATTAGTGCTTATTGATCTCCTGACCTATTTACCAGTAAATACCAGAGGTATAAGCAAGTGGACATATCCCAACCCCCTCCCTCTTTAATTCTTGTATCCATTGGTGAGGGGCGCTAAAGCTGCATCAGTTTTTCCGTGGGAAAGTAGGTTGGGGCCTCTCCCCTCCTTTGCTTCATTTTCTCATCACTGGGGTGGACATCAGAAAAAGACTCCTCCCTCCCTATTGTAGAGATGTCTGCATCTCTGGTGTGTGGCTGTCAAGCAGAACCCAGCATTTTTCTTATTTATGTTTGGAGGGCCGGATAACTGTGCTGCTGCCGCTGGAATGGCAGAAGAGGAGGTCTTCAAGTGGAAGGAAATGGAGGAACATTGTTTGGAAGGTAGAACTGTGTTTTGTTTTCCAGCTGGAGTAACTTTGTATTAACTGCAGCAGTGCATGTGTATGCTATTTCAGCTGGTCTGAAAGTCCTATGTAACATAAATGACAACATGCCTTAAGGTATTGCTGGATGTGAATAGGTCATTTGGTTGCTGCTTGGCATGCCGTTCATCAATTGTTGATCAGTAGTTTAAGTTTCAGCGGATCAATGATGTCTAGTCCTTTTAGGGAGGGGCCAATTGTGGTGGAAAATGCATCTAGCATGGGAATTTGAAATCTGTATAGTTCACCTTACTCTTTTGAAAAATGCGTTGCTTGTTTGTATTTATAGGTGATTAGTAAGTAAGCAAATTATGCATTGTCGCTGGACCCCTTTTTATTAACAAAAAGTATGTATACATTTAAAGGGTGTGGTTATTACCAAATAAAATACAGGTGTTGTAATTGTATTAATATAGTTGCAATAGTTGATTTTACACTTTAAAGTGACTGGAACGGAGCTCTTGTGGTTAGTAGTTTGTTGTAAGAAAGATTATAATAATGTGGACTGTTGTGTTTGTGTGGGGGTGTTAAAGCTTTTTGTAATAGTATATTTCTCCATGCAATTCTCTAGTCATCTAGGCAAACAAATGCTGCTATTAGATTGATCATTGGTGGATATTTTATTTGATTATTGATTTTTCTCAATAGGTCTTCTTTATATACAGAATGCATTCTACAGGTCTGTACCACACAAATCTAGTATCAACTCATCCCTTAGGAGATAATATATTCTCAGAAAATCTAATAGCCTTTTTTAAAATTTTTTTTTTTTTTTAACCTGGAATTGTGGTGATCAAAAGATAACTTTTTATCCTGGCTACTCAGCCCTGAAACCTGAGTTGTTACTTCTGGATGACTCCCATGAATCTCTGTGGCTGTCCTTGTTTTTACAGAAGGCAGGCACCAAATGATTCTTCACACATCTGGAATGAATGAAGGCTAGTAAATAGTTTTGTTTGGAATCAGCCATGTAATTCTGCTCTTCTTTAGTATTCTTGTATAGAAAATTGATCTGGTCTTTTGGACCTTTGTTTCACAAGTCATCTCTCCATATGTAATACTGACCCCCAGACTGTTAGTAATCTTCCATCTTCCTCCACCTAATATAGGCTTGATTTGGGTAGACAAGTTAACAAAAATACTGGCCTGATATGAGTTTTCCCAATGCAGAAGCAGGACACTGTTTCACTGCACTTACACTAGGTCCTCGGGTGACTAGCCAGTCACTCAGGGCCCTCTGTACTACCAGGAAACCGGCAAACTCCTAGCGTGAAACATGGAGGATTGTAGGCAGCATGTGCAGTCTAGCAAACCCTTATTTTTTGCAAGAGCAGATTTTGTGTGTTTTTTTGTTTTTTTTTTTGGGGGGGGGGGGGGGGGTCATCTTAACTTGTACATCAGCAGTGTTTGCTAACCCATTTCAGTGTTTTCTGTGCCTTTCAGAGCTTTTGTCTAAATTAACTATTCTCCTTTCCTCTTCACTAAGAGCACCCAGTCATGCTTCTGGTATTTCCTCTTCCCATTTTCCTGTTTAACTTTTTCTTATACACAATTATGTGTCATGTGGGTTGTATATTACATAAATACCGGTATATCTTATAATATCTTGACGTTACAAGCATGAATGAGTGAAATAGAAAAAGTTTCTGGTCTCCCTTCCCCACATCTTGTGAGCAGCAGAAGCAGCCCTCAGCAATGTGGTCTGTCAGCCTAAAAGCATGCTATATTAACTTGTTCGATTCCAGATAAGCTTGAAGGTCGCTTCCTGTCTGCTTTTGTACACATGTGAAGGATATCTTCTAGTTTATGCAGCAATTTTGTTGCATGTGTGATATATAGACTCCATTGGCAGCACACTTTTTGTTGTGGCTGGTTTTCCTTTGCTGTTGCGATTTATGTGATATAACCCTGTCCTATTTTAGATGTTTTAGAAATATGTGGGTATAGTAAGAAATGCCCCAGGTTTGTTGGAATGAAAATGTTTATTTAGCCAATGTATATGTAATCTGAAAATTAAAGTCTTAAAATGCAGTGGATTCTACATTTTGAAACCATGATTTGTGCTTAAGAAACAATTGGGTGTTTGTTTCAGCAGATGTCCACATGTAAATAACCAGCGCAGAGGGAGCTGAAGATGTTAATCTCATAATTGTGAAAAACCCTACACATTCCCTAATTTGTATGGGGTTTTGTTGGGAAGGTTTATATGTATCATGTCACGGAAAAATGTTGCTGTCCCATTTGCATTTCTACAATTTTTATTCAAATACTCAAGAAACCTAGTGGAGAGCAGTAGCCAAAACTATCTGTTACTATTGGCAATGTACACAAAGTCTGCACTTGGTGTATGCTGCCAATAGCAACAGATGAAAACTTGCTTCCATGCTAGATCATCTCAGCACCTTTTAAGACATAATTTAGCCACACAAAAATATACACGAAAAATTCAATTCAAAGTGGACTTACTCTTTAAAGTCCCTGTAGAGGTACACAACCCCCCCCCATCCCCTTTGGGAACGGTATAAAATGAGCATCTGAAAATCTCAGATATGTGAATACTTCATGTGTTCTAGACAAAACAGATTTCTTTGTTTCATAAAAACATAGAATGTTGACGGCAGAAGGAGACCATACGGTCCATCTAGTCTGCCCTTATGTGTATACTGTATGTTCTCTTTATCTTAGGATAGATGTGTGCTTATCCCAGGCATGTTTAAATTCAGTGACTGTGGATTTTTCAACTACCTCTGCTGGAAGTTTGTTCCAAGCATCTACTACTCTTTCTGTAAAATAATATTTTCTAACATTGCTCCTGATCTTCCCCCCGACTAACTTCTGGGTCATGGCAGAGCTGATCATGGAGCAGCGTTAGTCTTTAGCAAGCTCTGCTGTGGTCAGAGGCCGCTGCGGGACCACTTTGGCTTGCTTAAGCTGAGATCCAAAAGGCACAGAGTAGGTGTACGACCATCTTTTTTTGCATGGTCCTGAAGGAATTAAGGAGGAGCCCTGCTGCAGCTTTTACCCTGCTAGAAATTGAGTTGAGCTGTTTGCAACCTTATTGAAGTTGGGTTTACAGTCCCTTTAAAATGGAACAAACCATGGGAATGTGACTTTTGCATGTTTTGTTCATTCACCTGGTGAACCCAGCTTCTCTGAATGGCTGGGGCGGGAGATTGCGCTTACCGTGGTGGATGCAACAGCTCTTGCTCCCCATTAAAAACAATGAGGGTCATTGGCCTAATTACGTAGTCAAGACAGACAGCTCTCATTGGACAAGAGCCCGAGCACGTGCCGTTGAACGAGGAAGAGGTGAGTGACAGCCCCGCTATGTCAAACCCCCCCCAGAACACTGCTAGTCGCTCACCTCTTCCTCAGGGGAAAGCCAGCGGCCAACCCTGGATTCTTTTAGATTTTTGTTCCTCTTGAAGGGGAAGTCCTGTAGTGTTTTTTTTTTTTGTTTTGTTTTATGATTTCTTTATAGGATAAAAGGGGTCTATTATAATGTTTTAATATAGTTGGTGACTTACCCTGGCTGACCCCATCTTTAGGATATTTTCTTTGTGTGTTGTAAAGTTTAAGATCCTTTAAGCAACTGCTTGTGCTCATATGTTAAAACATTTGACCCATTTGGAAGGCCGCATGTAAATGACAGAACACCACATTCCATTTACACATGTTAAATCTTTGAAGTCTCTTGCTTTATGTTTGGTTTACAACAAAGGAAAGCACAGGCAGGCACTTAAAATTGTGTTGGAAGAAAAATGTTATTTTGTGTAAGGTTACATCATTTCATAGAGTTTATTAATGGAGCGGTACAATGCTCACCAAAGACCTAATGTCGTTTTGGCTTGATGCTGTTTGGGATAATAACTCCAAGCTGGCTTTCCAAAATGGTATTTCTTTGTTTTTTGTTTTTTTAAAGTCACTGTCTGAGTATATGGGGGAATAAACACTCCACTTGCAGGCTCAATCTTTTGCAGTCCTGCAAGCTCCCAAGGCAGCTTGCAGGACTGCAATAGATTGAGCCTGCAGGTGGAGTGTTTATTCCCCCATATACCCAGACAGTATATGTCTTGGTCTTGTCAACTTCAGTGTTGATTGAGTGCTTTGCAGCCAGCTTAAAGTGGCCCAAAACCCAGGATCTTGACTATCCTGGGCTTTGGTCCTTGCCCTTGGGGGTACACCGATCAGGGATGCCCCGCTTTGTGAAACTCTAATCCTTCCCCCGTCCTATGGTGCATGTGCGGTCCAAACAGCATGCATGGATCCACTCCCGCCCACTCGTTTAAGGATCGTCTAAGACTCTGCTCCAGCCGAGTCCCGTCAAGCGTACCAGAGTGCGCCGGCGGCCGCATCTCCACTACCCCCAGACTGGGAGCGTTCCTATGCTAGCCATTCATAAATGGCTAGCAAAATTGGCGACCTGGGGGGTTTTACACATCGGAGTCGCCAGAATTGGGGGGGGACCTCTCCACCTGCAGGCTTTTCAATCCTGCAGGGCTTAGGCACTTCTTGCACCTGCCCTGGAGTCTCAGGCTCCAGGGTGGGTTTTGGTGCACTTTAAAAAGGACCAAACCCGGGATTTTGATTATCCTGGGTTCTGGTCCTTTCCCTGGGGGCACCCCGATTGGGGTGCCCCGCTGTGTGACCCCCCCAGATCGCCGCAGCCAACTCACCTTATCCCTGTCCCACTGCGTGTCTAAGAGCAGCGGCTCTGACGGCCGCATCCTCTGCTTCCCTCTAGCAGTGTGCGAGCCCGCGCCAGGCATTCATGAATGACCGGTGTGGGCATGCTCCCTGTTAGAGGGAGGCGGAGGATGCGGCAATCAGAGCCGCTGCTCTTAGACACGCGGTGGAACAGGGATAAGGTGATTTACTGCGGCAATCTGGGGGGGTTTCACACAGCGGGGCACCCCGGGGAAAGGAACAAAACTTGACTATCCTGGGTTTTGGTTTACTTTAAAGTGGACCAACACCCAGGATTTTGACTATCCTGGGTATTGGTCCACTTCCTTGGGGCACCCCGATCGGGGGTGCCCCGCTGCCCAAAACCCCCCCAAACACCCCGAAAACTCACCTCTCCACGATCCCACGTGACTGCGCTGTCCAATGACAAGGGATCGCGCCCGCCGCCGCCTCCCGCGCGTCACTCTTGACGTGTGCGCGCCCGCGCCGGCCATTCAGAGACGGCCGGCGCGGGCGCGCGCACGTGTGGAGGAGCGCGAGGGAGGCGGCGGCGGAAGCAGCGTCTGGAGAGGTAAGGTTTTTCGGGGTGTTTGGGGGGGTTACACCCCGCGGGACATCCCGATCGCGGATGTCCCGCGGTGTGTGAGGTGATCGGCCCGGGAATTTTATAGATTCCCGGGCCGATCGCCCCTGGGTGTTGGCCCACTTTAAGTGCATGTCCCTGCTGGACATAAGGGAACAGGCTCCTTCCTGAAATGACAGCAGGGGATGCCTAAAATGCACACCCACTACTGATGTGTGTTCCAGGGGTGGACACGAGTATGTTCTAGGCTTCAAGGGTCTTTAGATCATATTGGTCTGCTTTCTGTGTATGAAATAAATATGGTAGCTGATGAAACACTATTTATAATTCTGCAACTTTTTTATTTGGAGTCTTACTCTGGTGTCTTGACTTTGCTGGTATGTCCTTCCACAAAAGAAGCTTTAGTCTGCTGCTAACATGGGGAGCTTCTCCAGGGAATGACATGACTTGTGTTCTGCTTGGTTTGTTGCTGGGTTATATCTTTTCCCCAAAGTACTGCTGAACTTGTTGTCATACTTCCAGCAGTGATGATCATTTATACTGGATTTAGGTCTGTTTTTGATTGTACAGTGTATTATCTTCTGTATGGAATATGTTTACTAATGTAACTCCACCTGGCTGAAAGTGTAGTGCTAGAGCACATTTACAGCAGACCTGCATTAGAAAGAACTTGACTCTAACAAATACAACCGTACATGCTTCCCTCTTAAGCTTCCTGTGTGGCCACTTCCTCTAGAAAATCTCCCAAGCTGGTGACTTTTCCCACCAGTGTCCTGGGTAGTGTAATTACATTCTTTGTCCTTTCGAGAATAACGGGAGATGTAATTATGTATCCCTCCCACATATTACACATTTGAGAGGCCCTTGGAGTGAAATAACCCAGCGATCTTGCAGAGCACAGCAGGCCTCTTTGGAATCCCTCTGATGGGCACACCCATGCCTGGCCTATCCGAATGGCTGGCACACTCAGTGCTATGTGCTGGGCTCTGCTTACAAATATGGCTTTGCCGTTCATTTAAATACACAGCATAGAACAATGATTGGATGAGAGTTTGCGCATGTGTCATGGTGTTGCTGGCTAGGTGAGTAAACAAGGCCATTTAAAAGTTTCACACCATCGTGGCATCCCAAGTCGGGATGCTCCATGGTCCTGAATCTGGTCTGTTTACAGACTTTTCTGTAGTCCAATGATACCTGGAGGTCCAGGATTCTAGTTTGCTGACATCTAACCCTAGATTAGATATGGTGGGTGTCACGCCCTAGTTTTACCCTGTATGTAATTTCACATTGACTTACAGAGCCAGCACCAGATTGCTCTTCATTGGGCATCCAGACCAGAAACATGGATGGAACTCCAGCTGTTCATTTAACGTTCTGCTGGGGACATGGCTCCCAGCCAGTTGTGGCTGCTTAGAGTCTCTTGCAGAGTTTAGTCTGTTACATATTGCGCCTAGAATTATTGTATTCCGTTTCCCCTACAGAAGCTAGGCTGGGTTTTTGGGATTGGGGTGTTAACGGGAAAATCTGAAGGTTTATTGTAACATTGACCGGATGCTCCTAGTGACAGCAATGTAAAGATTCTAGCAAATTCTGTGTAGAGTATAGTGAAAACATCCTGTTCTAAAGCTTTCTAGATGACCTCAGGCTCTCTGCCTCAGCATATAGCCTTGCGGTAGTCTGCAGACATATTTAATCAGGAATGCTTAGATAATTCTGCTTAATGGCTGGAGATCTAAATGTAGTTCATTCACTGGCTTTTTTTTTCCTCTCCAAATATGAGATTGTCTAGTGATAAATGGATTTGTTGAACTCTTTGACACAACAAAAGCTCCTTTCTATTTGTTTCAAGTTTTTTAGTTTGACATGTACATTTTAACATCGGCTGTTATTTCCTTCCCAGCAAATAATGAACAGCTGCACAAGAAGCTTAAAGTGGACCAAAACCCAGCACAATTGTTCCATGAATTATCGATTCACCCCCCCCCCCCCCCCCGCGGGGCATCCAAAATCGGGATGCCTGACTGTGTGAAACCCCCCAGGTCACCCATACACTTACCTTGCTTCCCGGTCCAACGGCGCATGCGCAAGCCACGATCTCTTCCCCGATGCCCCTCTAGCAGGGTGCATGCCCGCAGCAGGCATATGTTAATTGCTGGTGCGGGCACACTGCCTGTTACAGGGAAGCGGGGGGATGGAGCCGCTGACTTAGACGGTGTGATGTCAGCGGCTCCGTGCGCGCTGATTGGAAGACCAGCCGCGCATGCGCTGTAGGAACAGGAAGAGGTAAGTTGCGCTTGGCGATATGGGGAGTTTCACAGAGCGGGGCACCCTCGATCAGGGTGCCTCGGGGAAAGGACCAAAACCCAGGATTTTAACTCCTCCCTGCGCCGACTGCTAGGTATGTGGAGTCTGAACATGGCACCACTTATCTGGCGAAGGCTTTTTGCCACCTTTGTTACATGGCCATGTGGGAGTGAGTTAGGCTTCCCATATTGGGATGTCTGGGGGGGCAGGGGGTAAATTTAATTGAGTAAATCTCAGAAGGTATGATCCTGCTTCTTCCAGTACAGTTACAGGTCTGTGGCTTATCTATCACTAGTGAAGGTAGCATGTTGCCATTTGTGTTTGTTTTAAATTGGGCATTCCAGACAAAAGGTTATTTTCTTCTCTACCCACGCTGGCCATACAGGGAAACTTCTTTCCTTTCATTCAGCATGTTTTATATTTCTTTATAAGCCCTAATGAATGTTCTGCGTCCGTCATTCCACTGCTGTGTGTGTATGTAGGGGTCCCTTGTATTTCATTGAGGGGGCTGTGTTTGAGTCTGGAGAAGGGCACAAGTTTGTCATTTATCTGGAAATACAAAGTGCTGGTGAATGAAATACACAGCCTGGCATCCAGCATGTGGAAAGCAGGCTAATTTAACGCTTTGCCTGGGAATGTCCCTTTGAGTGGGCCTGAATAAGGGGATGAGTGGCTAGCTGTCCTGATTTATAGGTGCCCAAACAGGATACGTTAAAGTGGACCAAAACCCAGGATTTTGACTATCCTGGGTTCTGATCCTTTCCCCGGGGCCACCTCGATCCCCGTTGTGTGAAACCCCCCATTTGTGAATGACCGACGTGGGCAAGCTCCCTGTTAGAGGGAGGCGGAGGATGCTGCCATCAGAGCCGCTGCTCTTAGACGCGACGTGGGACCGGGAAGAGGTGAGTTGCTGTGGCGATCTGGGGGGGGGGGGGGGCGGGGGGTTCACACAGCGGAGCACCCCCAATCGAGGTGCCCCCGGGGAAAGAGACAAAACCCAGGATAGCCAAAACTTTCGAGGTATTGGTCCACTTTAAAGGTCGTGGCTCGCAGAGTATACTCCATAATTGCAACCCCTATGCTTCACTACTAATAAGATAAACGTCACACAAACTGGAGGTGCACCGCTAATCTAATATTAAATAAGGATGTGCTACACTGTACAATGAAAATGTCATACACAGAAAAATAGAATAAAGAGGGCTAGTCACCCTCTTTACCCTAATACAGAAGCACCAATAATCATGCCAACAATCTAAAAATTATGCCTGATTTTATTGAAATGACACAAACCACATACCATACATAGAAACAACAACCAGTGAATTAAAAAGCACTGTTTGCCCCCAAAATACTTCCAGTGCTGGTAACAGTCCACAAAGCACAAGATACCTGGGAAAACTCCTTTAAAGTGGACCAACACCCAGAATCTATAAGATTCCCGGGCCGATCACCTCCCTCACCGCAGGGCATCCGAGATCGGGATGTCCCGCGGGGTGAAACCCCCCAAAAGCCCCAAAAAACCTTACCTTATCGGCGACGGATCAGCCGCCGCCGGCCGTTTGTGAATGGCCGGCGTGGGCGAGCGCCCTGTAAGAGGGACGCGCGGGAGGCGGCACTTATCCGTCGCCGAAAAGGTACGTTTTTTGGGGGCTTTTGGGGGGGTTTCACACAGCGGGGCATCCTGATCTCGGATGCCCCGCTGAAGTGGACCAACACCCAGGATAGTGAAAATCCTGGGTGTTGGTCCATTTTAATGTCTTATGACAGGACCAATAATAAGAAACAATATATATATTTTGTGCCGGCACAAAAAATCTTATATAAAACATTACTATATACCTATAGCCAAAGCCTAACCAAAGCTCAACACAATATTAAGTGACAGTGCGTAAACTCTATGGCTAATACCACAATCAAATCTAACAATCTGTTAATAAAGTGACAGTGCAAAGAGAGTAATTATGTTATAATTAATCCACACAATCCTTCCAAAAACATAAGGTGCATAGAACTAACCAAATTTTTTTAGATATAAAGTGCATAGAAATAAATATGTATTGGATAATGATGGATGCTGTGAACAACTGGTCAACTACCTATAAGTGCAAAAAATCAACAACAGAACAGAGTCAAACATACAATCAAAAAATGAAAATAAGAATAACACCCAAAAACCTGGCAACTTGGTCCTGGCACGCAAATTGGAGTGGGGGACAAACAGGAGGGACACCTGCGCACGCGGCCGCCCGTGCCGCTTCGCTGGGTGAGAAACAATAAATAAAGTGTCCTATGCAGCCTTTTGTACTTACCTCCATCCTAAGGTGACCAACCGCGCTGCAGTATGTGGGCCGGGGGCACATCCGCCCTCCGGCCGGCGCTGGAGGAAGTGACGTCATCTGTTTGCCCGGATGTGATGCAGTCAGCATAACACCACATGACAGGACCACGCTGGGGGCATGAAGTGGAAAGAGCCGCGGCGCGCATCTCGCACACGCTCCCTGCCCTGTCACAGTTACGCATCCCCAGATGTAGGCAGCCAGAGGACGCGGCGCGTCCCCGTCCCATCCAACACGCGCGTCCCTCCGCAGCCCGGAATCGGGCGCCGAGCGCATGAGCCATCGGCCGCGGGACACAGGCAGCAACCCGATATCCCGCAGCAGAGGGAGGGGAGGCCACAATGCCGCATGGCATCTAGTGATTACTGCCACCCCAGACACATCACCAGGCAGACAAATCCAAGGGTACCAAGAAGGCTGGCATAACAAAAGGATGCATAGGCACTTGTACATTAAAATCAAATCTATTGTGTCTTTTGTACATCTTATCTGCAAAGGCTTATTAAAGAGATGTCTGTACCTATCAAAAAGTATCTACATTTATGCACGATGGCAATACACTGAAAATTATTTGCATAGTATATAGGGACCTTTAGCACATAAAAACTATTTGCAGGCTAGCCCCAGATACATATGTATATATCAATATGCTCCTCAGCTTGTGCATGTTTCAAGGGCCCCCTCCGGGTACTCTTTGTCCCACAAAATTCTCCAAATAAAGCGAGTAATTGCAACCAATGGTATATGGGCTCATTCTTTCTGGTGAGGAAAGACCAAAACGGCTTCTGCTTCTTCTGTTCTAATACAGCCCTTGCTGTCATCCTAGAATATTATGCAAATTAGGTCAGATGTCATCGTTCTGAGCGGAACCGGAGCATGACTATATGTTGTCCACTGTGTAGGGTTAGATTCCAACATTCCAAAACCTGTGAATTAATTCAAAATGCAAAGCACAACGTGCGAGTATCACCCACATCACGAAGTGACATATCTGAAATATGAAGAGTGAAAAAACACACAAAATGCAAATGTGAATACATGAAGAAACAAATATCAATAAGCCTACCAAAAAAAAAAAGTGAAATCCCCCCCCCCCCCTTATTTTTTCCTTCCTCTTTATTTTTCCATCCCTCCCCCCCGCACCCCAACGCCACTTAAACCCCAATAAGATGAACCAAGATCCAATTGTCCCCATTCATTATATATAGGTCCAAATGGGCTGAAAGTCCCCATGAACCATTTCTACACCAACCAATGTGAAAAAAACAGTAATCCCCAACCCCAACAGCCTAGAGCCTCCACTCACCTAGGCTCACTTAGAAACAGACCTATATATATATATATAAGCAGTAGATAAGGTTGGTCCTAATCTAACCCAAAAATGGGGTAAAGGCCCAATCCTCATTCAGGCCTCTTGGGCTGCGTGTGTCCAACTGAAAAATCCATCTTAGTTCTCTTTGTTGGAGACGCCGTTTAAGATCGCCACCCCGTAAGTCCAGACGGACTTTCTCTATTCCCACAACTCTCAAAGAGCTGGGGTCCCCCCCCATGTTGTTCCAAAAAGGGGGCTGCCACGGGGGAGATGATCTTACCTATCCCTTTGTCTTTGCTTGCCAAGCGGATATTCGACAGGTGGGCCTGGAGTCTAGTCTTGAGGGCATTTTGGGTTTCCCCTACATACGCCAGAGGGCAGCCACAGTGTAACAGATAGACGACAGAACGAGTCCTGCAATTAATGAAGGAATTGATCTTAAAAGTACGTCCATTCTGTAAATTCCTGAAATGTGTGGTTTTCTCGATGTGACCACATACTGAGCAATTCCCGCATGGGAGACATCCTGATATCTGTCTACCTAAGAGCCACGTGCCCGCCGGCTCAAAGTGACTCTTGCAAAGATGGTCCCTCAGGTTGGGGGCCCGGCGGGCCGTCATGTATGCTCTTGGACTTACTAGTTCCAAAATCAGCGGTTCTGAGGTAAGAATGTGCCAATGCTTAGACAGCACCATTGATTTGTCCGTAACAAAGCGGACCACCTCCTTATTCTTATTAGTTTGATTCGTTTTTCTGGAACGAGGCGTCAACAAGTCTGATCTTTTGGCTTCTTTTGCTCTAGTGTATGCCTGTCTAATAATTTTATTTGGATAGCCTTGTGCCAGAAATTTGTTGGTTAAATCAGTCGCCTCCTGTTCAAACTTTTCCGAGCCAGTACAATTGCAGCGAGCACGCAGGAATTGTCCATATGTGGATGCCGTTTTTAAGATGTCGGACATGGGCACTATCGTAGCTCAACAGACTGTTTACTGCCGTGGGCTTTCTAAAAAGGCAAGTCTCTATCATGCCATCCGGCTGCAGGGCTAATATGACATCCAAAAATGTTACCTCAGATCGGGAAATGGTTGTCGTCAAAGTGATGTTAAGATCATTTTCATTAAAGTGGGCCAACACCCAGGGGTGATCGGCCCGGGAATCTATAAGATTCCCGGGCCGATCACCTCACACACCGCGGGACATCCGAGATCGGGATGTCCCGCGGGGTGTAACCCCCCCCAAACACCCCGAAAAACCTTACCTCTCCAGACGCTGCTTCCGCCGCCGCTGCCTCACTCGCGCTCCTCCAGACGTGCGCGCGCCCGCCGTCTCTGAATGGCCGGCGCGGGCGCGCACACGTCAAGAGTGACGTGCGGCGGGCGCGATCCCTTGTCCGCCGACGGACGTCACTTGTCCGTCGGCGGGCATTGGACAGCGCAGTCACGTGGGATCGTGGAGAGGTGAGTTTTCGGGGTGTTTGGGGGGGTTTTGGGCAGCGGGGCACCCCCGATCGGGGTGCCCCAAGGAAGTGGACCAATACCCAGGATAGTCAAAATCCTGGGTGTTGGTCCACTTTAATTCGGTCCAGGAACTCTTGGCAAGAAGATTCTGTGCCCTGCCAGAAAAACAAAATGTCATCAATGTAGCGGTACCACCCCAAAATTGCAGGATGGTACCGCTCCAGATCAGAATGAAAGACAATACACTCCTCCCACCAGCCCAAAAATAGATTTGCCACCGAGGGGGCACATTTAGCCCCCCATGGCTACGCCTGAAATCTGTTGGTAATATTGGCCATTGAATGTGAAGAAATTATGGGTAAGCACGTATTCCAAAAGGCTTAATATGAAGCTGAAGCTCCACCCTATCTGTCGATTCCTTCAAAAAGAACCTAACTGAGGAGATAGCTAACCAATGGGGTATGATCGTATAGAGGGATTCGACGTCGCAAGTCACTAACAGTTTATTTGGTGGCAAGTGAATACCCTCTAATTTTTTGAGCAAGTCCATAGTGTCACGAATATGGGATTGTAAGCTCAATACATGCGGTTGCAAGAATAAGTCTAAGAAATTGCATACAGGTTCCAAGAGGCTCCCAATACCCGAGACAATCGGTCGGCCCGGGGGAGCCGTCGTATTCTTGTGCGTTTTCGGCAGCACACAGAAGGCCGGCGTGACAGGGTATGGAACAGTGAGAAATGTATGTTCTTGGGCACTGATGATGCCTTTCTCCTGGCCTTCGCACAGGAGGGTGTCCAACTCAATTTTGTACCTATCGCCCGGGTTCCTCGTTAGGCGCACATAATTTCGTGCATCCCGGAGTTGGCGATTCACCTCCTTTAAGTAATCTACAGTTGCCCAAATCACTACATTCCCGCCCTTGTCAGCCTCCTTAATGGTAAGCTCCTTATTTTGTTTGAGGGTCATAAGTGCCTGTTTCTCATCTGTTGTTCGGTTGTCTTTGCCATAGACTTTTGGCAGTGCCAAGGCGTCCCCAACAACCATATTAAAAAAGACTTGCACTGCCGGAGAGCTACTTAGAGGGGGACAGAATGTCGAAGGCCAGTTGAGCCACTAGTGGTCCTTACCAGGCCTAAATCCATAGGTAGCATAGGATCCTGCTCCTGAAGCAACGTATGCAATTCCATTAAGGCTGCCCGGTCCTCTGGGCCCAAGGTAACTAAATCGGTGTTCCTGTTGGATAAACATAAAGAAAAATAGGGTGCAGTCATGTACAAACATACTGTCCAAACGCTCATAGCTTTATCCATGTGACAATAAGACGCCCAGCTTCAATACTAAAGTCTAAAAAGATTAGTTTATCCCTGTGAGCGATAGTCTTCACTCTAGAAGCAGTGCACAACTCCAGTTATAAGTAAAAATTACATGACTTTATTAAGAAGCAGACAAACCTAATACACATATACTATCAAATACACATTCCACTGCAACAAATGACAATGATTTTAGGGCATCCTACAAAAAGATCAAATACTCAAAGGAATTTCACCTCAAAGTACAAATGCAGGTTGCATAAGTGCCATATTTTTTGTTCAATTAGACACACACATTTTTAAAGCTGCTTGAAAATGCCTATTCGTCTTACAGGGCGTATGTGAATTTGACAGACCACCCAATTCCCGAACGCCGATTTAGCTATTTAGTTAGTCATACCTGCGCTGCAATCTTGGGGCCACCACTCTCCGCAGCCAGCACGCCTCTCCGTGCTCTGCTATTGATGGTACAGTGCAGGCCGCCACACACAGATTTCAAATCGTCAAACTCAATTTGACTTTGGTACTGTTAGGCTGTCAGTAAATGTGACGTGATGGTTCATATTCGTGTGGAGAGAGCCTCACTGCCTGCGGACAATTTTGTGTATGTTTTTTTGTGTATTTGATCTTTAGTCATGCTGTCTGATATTGGCCTGAAAATACAAACCTATCACTTTACATAATATTGGTCTTCAGTTTTTCACAGTTTTTACACATCGTTGACCCCAAAGTAGTGCAACCCCTGGTGCTAGGCCTCTACACTCTTGCAGTGAAAAGAGTGGGAACACATACCATCTCAGGTGGTGTTCCTTCAGTGTCCCCCCCCCCCCCCCCCCCCAAACTGGGATGCCCTGGAGATCGCTGGGAACTTTAAAAAAGGGCCTTCTGGCTAGATTGGCCCTTTTTAATGAACTTGGCAAGCACTGTTATGGATTCCAGCATTGCGATCATCTGCTAGTATGGAAATGAATCAATACATCATTAAGAATAAAAAAAAAACTTCTTCTGGCTTAGACAGTAGTTCCTGATCTGAGTGTTATGGAGCTGTCCTATCGATTATGCTTTGAGTGCCAAGAAAAACTGCTATAAAATAGGCATTCTTCACTGTAGGGCCTGGACGGGAAGGCTCGTGGAAAAGCACTTTGCGTCGGGTAATAACTAGGTTTTCTCCAGTTTTTCACGGTGACCCAATTTTAGAGATGAAGAGTTCATTGGGTGAGATGCAGACATTTTCAATACATTTTAATGTAGGTTTAAAAGATCTGAAAATAGACATTTACGTATTACGTTAACAGATCATATTTACTGATATTAAAAGCTATTTCTGTCAAAAACGGGCCAAGTTACTGGTACATGTTAAAACGCGGCTGGGCCCCGGGCATCCTTCACCAGATGCCCTGCAGTGTGAAACCTCCCGGGCACCGGTGATCTTACCATATATGTGCACCAAGAAATGGTACCAACACCTTAAAGTGGACCAACACCCAGGATTTTGACTATCCTGGGTTTTGGTCCACTTCAGGGGGGCACCCCGAGTAGGGGTGCCCCGCTGTGTAAAACCCCCCAGAAACCCCCCAAAACTCACCTCACCACGCTCCCACGTAGCCATGGACAAGCGGGTGACAGCTGCGGACAAGACAGCGCGTCCGCCGCCGCCTCCCGCGCGCCCCTTTGACAGTGCCCGCGCCGGCCATTCGCAAACGGCCGGCGCGGGGGCACGCACGCCTAGCTGCCGCCGATCAGGTGAGTTTTTTGGGGCTTTTGGGGGGGGGTCCCTCACCGCGGGACATCCCGATCTCGGATGTCTCGCGGTGAGGGAGGTGATTGGCCCGGGAATCTTATAGATTCCCGGGCCGATCACCCCTGGGTGTTGGTCCACTTTAAACCCTGTAGTCCTACACGATCAGTCAAAGCTTTTCTCCGTATTTAACTGTTTTGCTTTATACTAGGCAGACAGACTGCATTTTGGGTATAGCCATGTTTCCATCGTCGACGTAAAAACGGCCTCATTAGCATTGAATATGTTTAACCCTTTAAGTGCCAGCCTACCTGGAGTTTTTGTCACCCTTTGTTGCCAGACTATTTTGCACTATTATGCGCTCCCCATGTTCAAATGTGATTTTTGAAGGGATTTCTGGGCTTTAACATGAAATGTCTTGTTTGTCATTTTTTTTAGGTGTATTCTCAATATTCTTGGGTGAAATATGTGCAAAAAAATAAAAAAAATTTTTTTTTTTACAATTTGTAGTTTTTTTTTGTAGTAAAAAAAGTAAGTTTGTCAATAAAATCTTATTGCGTGTGAAATCCCAATTTCTCCCGGTTACAGCGATACCACATATGTATAGGTAGACACCCTTTCCTGCCCAGGAGACTCCCCCCAAACTGAAACAGCGCTTTAGGGGATTTTCAGATAAAATACAACTATGCTATGCGCACCTTGCGATTTTTCAAGCAAAACAACCCTTTACATTTGAAATACCCCCAACAAACTATATATTCTCTGGAAGTAAACACCTCAAGCTTTCTAGGTGTACCAGGCTTGTTGATGTGGCCATAGCTTTCTGGAAGTAATCCCTCAATGGATTCTTTGGTTGCAAAGAGTTTCCCTAAAAAAAGCAGAATCAAAGCCACATTTTCCTAAAAAAAAAAACTATATACAAACAAGAAATAACAAGTTTAATCTGAAAAAGCATCATCCTCCGAACAGAACGATACCCAACATGCATTGCTACTGTCGGTGGAAGAGTTGCCAAATACCCCAAAGTAAAGCATGTGCGTAACGGTAATTTTGCTTGAAAATTTCAGCTCTGCAGACAAAGTGCGCACCTTGCGATTTTTCAACCAAAACAACCCTTTACATTTGGAATATCCCCCATAAACCATATATTCCCTGAAAGTACACATGTTAAGCTTTCTAAGCGTACCCAGCTTGTTCTAGTGGGCTCATCTTTCTGGAATTACTCTCAAAGAATACTTTGGTTGCGCAGGGTTTCCCTAAAAAATTTATAAAAAGCTGAATAAAAAACACCTTTTTCTAAAATATAAATATGCAAACCAGAAAAAAACAAGCTAAATCTAAAAGCGCAAGGTCCCCCGAACAGAACAATACCCAACATGCATAGCTACTTTTAACCCTTTTAATTTCCAGCCTACTTGAGATTTTGTCACCCTCTGTTGACAGGTCATTTTTCCCCATTTTGCTCCATGTTTTGTGCCATTTTTGCTGGAATTTTCAGGAAAATTATATATTTTTTTGCAGCAGAGTTTAGGCTTTAACATGAAATGTCTTGTTTTGTAAATTTTATTTTGTTTTTTACAATATTAAGTAAAACAAAAGAAATAAAGAGACAATTGACTCCATTATTTGAAATAAAAAATGTATTGTATTAAGGAAAACCATATTGCATGTGTGAGCCCCATTTCTACCGATTAGAACGGTACCACATATTTATCGGTAGCCGCCCGTTCCTGCCCAGGAGACCCCCTAACTGAAACAAGTAATCTATAACATTTACAAATAAAATACAACTACCATCCACACTACAAACGAGAAAAAAAATGACAGTCCCCCCCTCCCCAAAAATTGACATGGGGTCCCCCTTACCCAAAGTAACCAGCCCGGGACCAGCTATGCAGGGCTTGTAGAAACAGGGCACAGGGGCCAGCTTTTGTGCCCCCCCCGGGCTTTGGGGAGGCAGGTAATGGGGGTGCCGGGGGTAAATGGCAAGTCACCCACTAGTCGCAGGTGACTTGCCATCCCCCCAGCCTTGTGAACTGGTATAGGGGTCATGGACTCCTTACCAGTTCACAAGGGGTTAAATGTAAAAAAAACAGACACACACAAAGAGAAAAATATATTTTATTTTTTTTTTATTTTTTTTTTTACTTACCTCCCATCCATCCTGGAGCACTGTGTCCCTCGGCGATCACTGGCTTCTGCTCACCTGCTGGAAGCCTTTTATAGCTGCTGGATGACCGAACACAAATGGTTAATTAAAAAAGACATAGGGTCCCCCCATTTTTTTTGTATTTAAGGGTTAGAAACCCTTAAAAATAAAATAAAAAAAATAAAAATTGATGTGGGGTCCCCCTTACCCAAAGTAACCAGCCCGGGACCAGCTATGCAGGGCTTGTAGGAACAGGGCGCAGGGGCCAGCTTTTGTGGCCCCTGGCCCTGCAGGCTACAAACCCGCATAGCCCGTGGGCCCGGGCTCTTCTGCCCCCCCCCTGGCCTTTAGGGAGGCAGGTAATGGGGATGCCGGGGGTTAATGGCAAGCCACCTGCTAGTCGCAGGTGACTTGCCATCCCCCCAGCCTTGTGAACTGGTATAGGGGTCATGGACCCCTTGCCAGTTCACAAGGGGTTAAATGTGTAAAAGAAAAAAAAAAACCCACTTTTTTTTTTTTTACTGTACTCCCCTCCGATGCTGGGTCCCACGCCGCCCACTCAGATCCATGCCGATAGTGATCGTGCAGGGGGCGGAAGAGAGGAGAGGAGGCTTCGATCGGAGCCTCCTCTCCTCTCATCCGCCCTACGCCGATCATCACCAGCATCTGACAGATGCCGGTGCTTGGGGTAGTATAGGAGGAGCGGGATGACGTAATCCCGCTCCTCCTATACTACCCCAAGCACCGGCATGGGCCCCACAATGGGCGGGGCTAGGGGGTGGCGCCTTCGCCGCCATTACAAGAGGTGAGGACCCGGAAGAGCGTCCTCACCTGAAGCCTGCGCAGCCCGGGGGGGGGGGGGGGGGGATCTTCCCGGTGAAGAGGAGACCGGGACAGAAGGCTCGGGCGCGGAGGTAAGTAAATGATGGTAAGTAAATGAAGTTCCGGGCCCCCTCCTGATGACGGGGGGGGGGGGGGGATTGGATGCCCCCCCCCCCCCCCAGGAAGAGGGGACCCCCAGCTTCACAGGGATACCAGAGGTAAGTGCTTTTTTTTTTTTTTTCTATTTTTTAACTAGCAGGGGGAAATGCCAGGCACGTAGTTTCACTTAACGGTAGGAGAAGCAACCACGTGGAAACTATGTGCTTGGCATTTAAAGGGTTAAAGATGACCAATCACCAGCAATTTAACTATCCTGGTGATTGGTTCTTGTTCCTGGGGCATCCCAATTTGGAATGCCCGCTGAGTGAAGCCCCCTTGGATCACCCACTCAACTAGCCTCTCTGCTGCTTTCTGCTGCATGCTCTCTGCTGCTCAGCGCTTGAAATTATACTAATGCACGGCAGAAACCATTGTTTTTGGGCTCAGCATAAAGGCATAGGGAGTAGCAGCAGCCACATCCCCGGGTTTCCTGTGGAGTGTGCGTGCGCTGGCACCCAGCTTATCTGAATGGCTGGGTACAGGAGTGCACCTCACTGCAGGGATGCCTGGATTGTGGCAAAGGACTGACTGAAAGGGGCCGTGGGCTTATTAGCAAGGTAAGAATTACAGGCGACTCGCCGGTTTTCACATGGAGGGGGGTAATAAAAGCTTTTATTACAAAGTACAAAATTTATTTTGGACAGTTCAACAGTAATAACTAGGGGTGTCTGAAAAATCGATTCTGTCAAGTATTGTGATATTTCATTAGGCAATATCAGAATCGATTCTTTCTCCCTAGTGTCGATTCTGACACCCCCCCCCCCCCCCCCCCACAGTCAAAGAAAATAAAAAAAAAAAACACTCATCGACAATCCGGCCGGCTCACCTCTTCACCTGGGGGGGGGGGGGGGGGGGGGGGGGGCTCCGATTTACCCCTGGGGCTTTTCAGTCTTCAGAATAGATCCCGACTGGCCGGCCCTCTCACCCTGCCTTTGGGGGCCAGGGTGGGGCATTGCAAGTGACGTCACCCCTGCGGCTGTCGCTCCGGCGGGTCAGATGCTATGATCGCTGGAGAGAGGCAGAAGATCCTCTGATTACCTGCCTCCCCCCCCCCCCCTCAAGTGATCACCGCATCTGTCATCGGATCGGCGAAAGACACAGGAGCTGACAATCGGCGTAAAGAAAAAAAAAAGGGGTAAGGGATCTATGATCTACCAGTTTACCATTAACCCCGAGCCCCCACCCCATTACCTGCCTCCCCAAAGCATGGCGGGTGGGGCAGGAGAGCACGTAGCTTGTAGCCTGCAGAGACTATTTTAAAGACTTATTCTAATGGATTAGTGTTACTGATAGCCAAACAATCTGATGACAGAACTTTCTATTTATGGTTCTCGTGTACCATATGCTGTAAGAGTACAACCCCCCCATACCCTACCCCGATTTGCCATATTAAATGAAAGGAAATGAAGAATGTGTCCAAATCCCCCCCCCCCCCCCCCCCTCCCCCGAGCAGGGTCGTATGGGGCGTGTTTATATGATGGTGAGTATATTTTCTGTTTTACTTGCATTCCAAGTCTATCACTTTCTTTTGTCCAGATGGGAATGGCAGTGATGACATCTGAACGTTTTTGAAACACCAAAAAGATTTATTTAATAAGACATGGGTGTGTTTGCAGCACTGTTGCTAGTGTTTGATAGCAGCAGAAACTGCATCCCCTTTAATAATAAAATGCTGTATCCATCCTTATCAAAATCTGCTTTTGCATTAGAATAGTGGTACATTGCACAGCTAAATATACAAGATCTATATCAAGATTTGCTTGTAGTCTGCAATCAACTGTAAATATATCTGGGCTATTTTGTTCTATTAATTTATTGTTCTAGCAAATTTGTGTTGCAGTTTGTACTCAGAGCAAACAAATCATTATGCTAACCTTGTCTCTGAAGGGTAGTCATTGCCTTTAGCAAAAATCTTTAGTAACATCACTTCCCTTAATGTATGTTATATTTTTCCTGCATTTAGATTAATGCAGTCTTCTGCAAACCAAAGTCCTTCATTGTTGGTGAACAGCAGCCAGACTCTAGGCTAGTATGTGCTATAAACCACCATGAGAAAATCCCATTTAACTCCTAGAAGTTGCATCCTACAGAGGTTCTTTCTGAACCTTTGTTGCTGCTGGGAGTCTTTAGTGACAATTTTTCCATCTAATGTGTGACAGGTCGCTACAGACCTTGGGTTACAAAACCATAACTCCTGATGCCCCCATGGCAGCCACTTCTAGAGAAACTGACTTGAGGAGGTAAATGCGATTCCCAGGTTAAACCGGACCTTCACCATGATTTAATGAAAAGCCCAAACTCTTAAAAAACGGTTCCCCAGCATCTAAAATTAATATATTTTACGTTTTTAGTCACTAACTTATTATTCTTTCCCCCACTGGGCTGCAACTCTGTTCAGGAATTTAGGATACGGGCGCCGCCATCTTGACTCAGAAGCATCACACTTACTGAGGAGAGGAGAGTGGGATAAGGTACAGGGGGGCAGGTTATAGCTGTGCTTTGCTCAGACAGAGCAGAGCTGGGGTCAGGGAAAGGTCAGCAGTCCCAGAATGCAGAGCAGCACAGTCACTTCCTGTTTGCAGGCACTTCCTGTTTGCAGGCTGCCTGATAAAATGGCGGCTTCCATAAGCCGCCATCTTGGATGTTTAAAGGCTCATAACATGCAGTAGATGCAGGTAGGATGATTTTTAATGTGAGCAATCTGTATGTACAGTGTGGGGGAAACATATAAGTTAGACTCTTATTCAGAGTGAAGGTCCGCTTTAAGTGGGTATTTTTGTAGTTCAAATGCTATTCCCTTCCCCTGCAGTCCTTGGACTGGTTATGCTGACAATGTACTCCCTGTGCGGCTTCTGAAAGCACCTCTGCTTTTGTCATTACCACCACCTGACCATCCACCCCCGATGTGTTTGGTGCTCGATGCGTTTAGCCCGAAGGACTAGGCCTGAGTATCCAGTGCTGTCCAGAGCGGCATCCCCTTGCTCTTTGTGGTCTTGCCTGCCCATTATAGTGAACGGAGCACGGGATGTCGCTCTGTGCAGCCTCTACAAGATGGCTGCACCCAGTGCTTGAGGTGCCAGAAGAATGGTAGTGGATTCTGAGCAGTCTAAAGTAGTGCTTTCTCCCTTCTCCTGTTAGGGGTTAGTAACATTTTATATATGAGTGGGTGATGTAACTCCCAACAGGCCAGTATGCAATGCTCAGAAGACTCTCCTCCTGTCCTACATTCCGGGATATAGCTTTTTGTAGACTGTGACACAGTCTAAACTTTAGACTGGAACACAGTTTTAGACTGTGTATCATGGAGATGTATGCTGCTTATGCAGCTTGCGTGTAACTATGCATTTTCCATATTACTTTCAATTTTCTCTTTTCTGCATATAGAGAAGCATGGAGAATGGACGATCTGGGTGACCTGCTGAGAGCACCTTCTAGGTCACCAGAGTATATCACCCTGAGCTCACTGCTTTCTCCTGCTTAGCTCATGCAGATCATATTTTTCTAGATGTGCCACTGTATTTTTCAACTGATCATAGCTAGGTGAAGTCTTTGGTTACACAAAATTGACGACGGTCGGTCATTCACGAAATTGACTAATATTTGCAACAGCTTAATTCCCCTTCCCCCTTGACCTGATCTTCATGATAGGGGAGTATAGAAGTTCCAGACTTGGAGGAAAGCAAAGTAGATGATATTTAGTATTTTTATTGGCTTTGACAGCGAAAGTATTGGAATAGAAGATTGACCGTAGCATGTTTCTGTGATGGCTGCCTTGCACGTAATCCTAGAAAAAGGCATGTGCGATAGAGAGGACTATACTAGCAGTTTGGGTTGGTTTAGTGGCAACAATGTGAAGCTTAGAGTTTTTTTTCACCCCTCAACATTCCTGGATTTGTTTTGGATGTGCTCTGTAATTTTCACATAGGTTTTGGCCTGGAAACTGGGAACTTTAATTTTTGTTTGGTATAAAGCTCATCAAGGTTCTGTTTTATGATGGTTTGTCTTATTGCAGTGAAGGCCTAGTAAGGTATGTGATATTCTGCATGAATCCAGCCTATGTTATGCTTTTGCGCCTAGACAGTGCAACCTGTATCTTAAACCTGACAGTTCTCATGCTAGTACTGTCCAGCCAAATAAAAAAACAATACGGTACTCGCCTTTTGTCCCTGGCAGCTGATCAGTTCCACTCTAGCAATTAGTAACTCATCTAATCGCTGGATCGCAGTACATGCCGGCCGGGTCAGAACTCGTGTCACTGGAACCTCTGTGGGATCGTGCCTTCCTGGCATCAATTACAGGGTTGGTGCTACATTCTCTATTTGCTGCAATGGATCAGGCGTGTCGGACCTCGCCACACCTCCTCCATTACCCTGAATGGAGGTGGTGTGACTGCTGCTATTTCACTGATGGCGTAGGGGCACAATACCAACATGGAAGCACTGGTGACTGGTAAATGCAAACAACCCTGTGGGTTGCTGATTAATGCAGTAGGATATACCATCCAGCTGGTGGAGGGCAAAAGGTGAGTACCCTTTTGTTTATTTGGCAGGACAATCACTTAAGTTATAAAGGTTTGAAGCAGAATAAAACCCAGGTTTTTCACTCACCTGAGTTTTGGTTTGCTTTGATGGGGTATCTGTGTGTGAAACTTCAGAGGAAGCGGTGTATCCAGTGATCCCACTGCACATGCACAGGCTCACCTTCAATAAGAAATGCCTCATCTGGCAATTCATTTGCGTTCCGGTTGCCTCCCACTGGCAGTTTCCCTCTAGCTGTGTGTGCCTCTGCCGGCCATTCAAATGAGTCCGGTATGACGGCGATCATCGGCCAAAGGCAAGCTGCCACAGCCTGCACATTTGCCATGGGAACACCAAAAAGATACGTACTACGTCATTCACAAATCAGGAGGCCCCTCAGAGTCTGTCACTATGTGGTCCAATTGGTGTTAGACCACTTTAAGATGTATTTGTTCTTCGTTATGTTGTTACATGGGACTGTACTGTCTAGCTGCAGTAACTACCCCATGTGTGTCTCTGGTGCTGTGCTGTGCTATAAACTGATATTAGATTTTACACCAAAAACTCTCCTCCACCCAAATATGTCTGCACTGCCGCCTTTTGCTTACCTAGCTAGTGAGAACCAAAAACCAACCAAATTGGTAGACAAATGGTGAAATACCTTCCTGTATTTTGTGACTGCTTGCACGAGTCCAAGGACAGAAAAAGCAAGACTGGAAGTGTGTATGTATATATCCCTTTTTAATTCATTTGGTAATCTACATCCAGTTATGAAACGGTTATACTGAATAAAAACCAATGAATTGCCAAAGCTTTTTTTTATGTGTATATTATAGTTCTCCTTACATTGTATGTCTTTAACTTAGGAGCGAACTAATGTTTTTTTTTTCTTTGCCTCCATCTCTTCCTGTTTGCCATGGACACTTCATCTTCTGGACATCTGCGAACCTGCAAATCCCCTGAATCCGTAAATGCTGGATTGTGGTTCTTTTCAAAGTAGCTGTAAGTAATCCTTATATATCCACGTTATCTTGTGTGGTTTCAGGAGATGTCATTCTTTTATCATTACCTTGCTTAAAGCGGACCTTCAGCCTGAATAAGAGTTTTTCTTATATGTTTCCCCCACCATATACATACATATTGCTCACATTAAAAATCCTCCTATCTGCATCTGCTGCATTTTATGAGCCTTTAAACATCCAAGGTGACGGCACATGGAGTTTCAGGCTGCCTGCAAACGGGAAGTGCCTTCTGACTGTGCCGCTCTGCATTCTGGGATTGCCGTTTCTTTCCTGACCCCAGCTCTGCTCTGTCTGAGCAAAGCAACGTTATAACCCAGCCCCCCTATATATATGCCCCCTCTCTTCTCCTCAGTATGTGATGCTTCTGAGGCAAGATGGCAGCGCCCATATCCTAGAGTCCTAAACAGAGTTGATGCTCAGTGGTGGAAAGAATAAAAAGTCTAAATGGCTAAAAACGTAAAATATATTCGTTTGAGAACCTGGAGAATTGTTTTTTAAAGGTTTGGGCTTTTCATTAAATTATACTGAAGGTCCAGTTTAAGCAAGCAATTTGTTTTTTGCTAGGTTGGAGTTCTCGATTAGTAGAAGTATAGACTATCTTTTATCTAGTCGCTGCACTTCATTTAAAAACTTTTGGCCTTTCCTAAGCTGTCTAAATGGCTCAGCAGAGTTAAAGCGGGACAAAACCCAATAGGGGCCAGCATCCGATCTTAGATTCAGGTGGCCATATGCTGGCTTTAACCCTGGCCATCCTGGATGGGAATGTCCCGCTCTGTGAAACCCCGCAGTTCACCCATGAACCTCTGCCTGCTCCAACACCGCATGTGCAGAGGGCTGCCCGCTATGACTAGGTTAATCGGGAGGCGGCTCTCATTGGCCTTAGAGTGTGCGTGCTGCTGCATCCCCTGCGTCATGCACCCGATCCCATCATAGTCATACAGATAGGCTGGGACGGTGGCGCACGGCCAGGGGTTCGGCAGCTCGCGCTCTCACTTGCCAAAAGAGGTAAACTCTCTCGGTGCCAGAGTGCCCGTGCATGCTCCATTCTCCATTGGAATGCAGAAGAGGTGAGTTATATAGGAATCGGGATGTGTTTTTTTTGGGGGGGGGGGCGCCTGGTGGCACCTGTGACGCGGTCTTCGCCGACGGCCGTAACCCCGGCTTCTCATTGGCCGTGCATGCTTACATCATGCCACCTCGTCATGGCGGCCCTTCTGAGAGAGACAATTGGCTCTCCCAAAATTGCTGCAAGGCTTTGCTTCAGCAGTGGAAAAAGCCATTTTCTTGGTAAATCGAGGCCACCGCCGAGCCAACCGCAGAACCTGGCTGCTTGGACAGAGGGCCTAAAAGATAAGCGGTGGACCAGGAATAGGTTTCCATCCACTTTAATTTGTCCTTTTTTGCATCATTAATCAAGTGGTTTTAGTCTAGTTTACTCCATTATTCCAGTCTGCAATCCTTTAAAGCTGTCTTATCCGTGACCTCTTACATCTCAACTGTTTCAACCTTTAATCTAATGTAATGTGCTTATATTGCCATTGTATGCTTGCACACACATAGGAATTTGTGATCTGTGTTCATCCCATCCCTGCAGTGAGCACACACACACAAGGGAACCACACCAGTGAGTGCGCACGCATGCCCAGAACAGCGGGCAACGGTGGGGTTAAAGTTGGTGCGCTTTAGTCATGCCCTTGCTGGCCATTGAACCCTGTGACCACAAAATCTATTTGATGCCACTAGGCCATGACTGCCCCACATGTCACGCGGAAACTCGCCTTCTTTCTCGGTCCAACGGTGCATGTGCGAGCAGCGTCATCCCCACTATCCCTTTAACAGGGCACTTGCCCATGCCAGGCATTTGTGAATGGGCGTGGACATTCTCCCTGTTAGAGGGTAGCGGGGGGGATGCAGCCGCCAGTGCACTCGATCCCCAAAATCCTGGGTTTTGTTCCACTGTAAGCATGATTTGCAATGTAAATATAACCCCCCCCCCCCTTTTTTTTTTTTTTCCCAATGAACTACTGCGGGATGCTGCTGTGACAGGCTTGGGGGGGGGGGGGTGTCCATATTGAGCCTCCCTCTGCAATGACCCCCACAATGCCTTGCAGTCTCCTTGATCCTGTGCTGAAATGCTGTATTCTGGTTGGCTGGCCCACCTGACTGCCAGCGGCCAATCGGAGGACAGCATTGCGACCGAGGTGAAGGTATAGATTTTGTGGTGTTGCGAAGATGATTGCGGAGGTGAGGGGTGTAGCAGCAATCTGTCACAGAGCTCCTTAGAAAATGAGTGTGGGACCGCTTTAAATGGCTGTAGGTTTTGATTATGGATTTAGGTGATTGACAATGTTCTAGCACCACCCAGGTGGCACTTGATTTAATCAGAAAATGCAAAGTGGTTCTTGACAAAAAAAATTTTGGGAACCCCTGTTCTTGACAATGTAGGATATGTTTGTGTTCCTTTTTTTTTTTTTATAATGTACTTTAAAGACGTACTTTATCTCCACTGGTGATTATTCTGTCTCTTTTGCTGGACTGACTGGAGATGCAGGTCATGCCTGTTGGTTGCCTGCCACAAAGTTGGGTAGTGTGTTTATGGCTGACTTTTCCAGTAAATTTGCAACCAGACAGAAGTAGAGAGACTTGCCATATGTTTGCATGATAACACACGCATATGGTTTAGAGGAGGAAAATAAAAAGAAATTAAACCAAACCGTGTGCCAAAATCACCCCATAACGGGCAACGTGCAAAATCGCCCCTTAAGGCAATATGCAGAAGCCCCATCATTGTTGCCCCTCCATTTTATTGTGCTCAACTGGCATCATTTGTCTCTGCTGTTTCAATCATTAGTTGTCTTGCTGCATCTAGCTGAGTTTAATGTGGACCTAAACCCAGGATTTTGACTATCCTGGGTTTTCGGTCCTTTCCCCCGGGGCCCCCCGTTCGCCGATGCCAACTCCCCTCTTCACAGTCCTACGGCACATGCGCGGCCGCTCGTCCATTCAGCGCGCTGATGTCACGTCGTCTAAGCCCAGCGGCTCTGAGCGCGCTGGCGGCCGCATCCCCGCTGCCCTCTTATAGATTCCTGGGCTGTTTGGCGTGGGAATTGGTCCGCTTTAAGGAAAAAAAGTTAACTCTGTGAGCCTTTAAAGATCCTCATTTAATTTTTGTACCAGGACCCTGTCTCATTTAGATAAGCCAACCCCCCACCCCATTTGAGACAGTGGGTCCCCCATTACAGGCTGTGTGGAAAAATCTCCACCCCCCCTTCCTCCAGGACTACCCTCGTTGCTTCACGGCTGAATCCATTGTTTTCAATGGTAGCCAGCTATGTACATGTCACAGCCACCCGCCGGAATCGGGGCTGCAGGAGCGCCGCACACTCACATCCCCACCCTGTTTTTGTGGGGTTAAGGTGCGTCCATAAGAAAACAACAAATATGACTGCATGAATAAATCAAGGCAACTGGATTTGCTGTGTTTACGTGAAGTTTATTCTAAGCATACAGCACGTCCTGCTCCATCTATAATAATTACACATGGGTAATACTCCGCCAGAGGGCACTGTTCACTGCAGACATGCAAAAACAGGCTCCTCCCGGCCCTTCATATACCCAGGGACCGCCCACAAATCCCCAGATTTCTCTGCAGTGCTGAACTGCGAAGACATGAAGATATCACGCTCTCGCAGGCGAGCGGGGCTTTACAGCCCGAGGCCCTGCGGGACTATTTCCACCCGTCCTCTTTGGAAGAATATGCCTCCCAGCCTGGGCTGCGTTGGTCGGGTGAAGGTAGGCAGCACCTTGTGTGCTGAACGGAGCCACGCTCCACCGCAATCCCCCACCATAGGGTAGGCGGTTAGGCCGATGGTGAGCCTCTAGTGGATGCCCCTCCCGCATTGTTGCCCGTGCCCCTCACAGATTTAGTCCATTGGACGCTGGTCCGCTTCTCCCTCGCTTCCTCCCATAACTCGGGGGGGGGGGGGGGGGGGGGAAGAAAGGGGGGGGGTATGTGTGGCAGTCCTAGTGCAATATTTCACGTTAAGGCCTTTGGTATAATTGGGTGTCAGTGTCGCGCTCCTGCTATACAGTTGCAAGCCGTTTGTTCTTTCATTATCAACTGCCCAGACGGCAGCATCATTTCCAGCGTGACAGCATCTTTATGCATGCTCTTTCTATGCATTACTGTCCTCCTTATTTCTGTTGATTAGAGCTTCGCGCTCTTTGGGGGAGGCGGGGACTCGGCATGACGCGCTCCGCGTCACAGCCTGGTCTGGCCCGCCCCTTGAGGTTCGTTTGGCGCCATTTTGGCAATCTTCTCGCGCGCGGTACGGTCCGCCTCCTCCCTTGGTCATGTAAGTGCCCTGCGGGACGGCATTGTTCTATGTGTTTATTCGGCTGCGCATGGCACTGACACCACCCCTCTTGTCCCATTATGTCTTTCAGACGCCAGGACTTCGGTGGCTTCTCCCGGCCTAACATATATTACAGCGGGTCCACATAACAAATTCTCCCAGTTGGGGCATCCAGGGTTGCCTATTGCGTAAATCCCAGTGGGCATACTGCTCAAGATAATCACAATATGGAGGCATCCCAGAATTATGTACCCGGGGTCCCTCTGGGACATGACCGGCTGTGTGCAGTGTGTGGTCAGCCCCAGGCTGAGGCTGACAGAACGCGTGTCTGCGGACTGTGTGCTGAACAGGCAGGTCTGCCAGTGGCTGCACCTCCCTTCAATACACCCTCCCCGGACCTAAATATCACTCCTGATGAGTCCCACTCGAGCGGGGATGACCTGTAAAGCCGTGTCGCGCGTGCTGCCTACGGCAGAGCAGGTGCTGTCTGGATTGGCGAAGCGTATGGGCCCTGGTAAGAAGCGGTCCCTGACGCCTCCTGGCTCTCCGGTGCCTAACGATACCGATGACTCTGCTGATATGCAGGACCTTGATCCTTCTGAGAAAGGCGAGCTATTCTCTGATTCGGGCTCCTCGGTTGAGATGCCCGGGAGCTGTGATGATTCTGGGCCCGGTTTTTGGGGCCTGTGTGACACAGATGAACTACTTATTAAGATCTTTGAGGTCTTGTCAATCTCCCCTCCTGGGGAGACTCCCAAGCCTAAGAAGGAGAGTTTCCACACAGCACCACCGCGCTTGGAGTTCCTAGAACAGGATCATTTCCAGAATCTTATATCCCAAGAATGGGAATCGCCTTGTAAACTTAAAAGGGTCCCAGGGGTCTGGGATTGGCAGTACCCTTTCCCTCCTGATGTGGTTAATTTCTGGTCGGCACCTCTTGTGGTGGATGCACCGATTATAGGGGTTACTAACCCCCCCTTCATGACTGCTCCTTATTACCGTACCCTTCGGGATGCTGAGGACCGGCGCATTCACAGACTGGCTTCCCACGCCCTTTCGTGTGCAGGGACGGCTCTGCGCCCGGTCTGCGCCGCGGCCATCACTGCGGTGGCCGCCAGGACTCTTGTCAGACTGTGATGTTGTGACAGACTGTGAAGTTTATCCTCTCAGCGCTGGATGACACCATTAAGATGTGTGCTAGAACCTCTGCCCTTGTGGTAGCCATTCGCCGCCTGGTGTGGCTGCGACAGTGGGGTGCTGACGATGCTACGAAAAAGGCTCTCACTTGCCTTCCCTTCAGAGGACGGTGACTATTTGGGGCCCGTTTTGGACCTTTTTGGAAAAAAGGGTAAGGCACCCTTGCGCAGAAGGCCGCTCCGGCCTCCCCGGGGCAGGGTGACCCCTCCACCTCCCTACGTTAGTGTCAAACGCGAACCTGAGGTGTGCTTCCAACTGTTCGGTGTGGATTTCCACCATGGGGTGGGCAGGCAACGCCCTGGGCCCTCTGGCAGGACTAAGTCCAAATCTGCCAAGACCTCCCAAGCATGAAGGGACGCCCTCGCCCTTCTGGTACTGCTGCAGCAGCTGTCTACCATCTAGGAATGTACCTTCTCCTTCTGGTGGTTCCAGAAGGTAATTCCCCTGGACACAGGATAGCTTTTGCTGGGCGGTCCCTCTCAGTGGTTGTCAGGGTGCTTCTAGCCCCTGTTTTTCCCTCAGGGATTGGTGCCGGGCGTACTGGGCCTACAGAGTTTGGGCCTACTTACAGGTTGCCCTTAACAGTATGGGGCTATGGCCTCTATATTAACCTTCCTCCTTCCCTCAACAGTATGAGGCAGTCTGGGCCATGCTGGCCTATATGACATCTCTGTCTTGGGACACAGGCGCCCTGTGCAAGGGGGGCTTCCGACCTCCTGTGGAGTTCTAGATCTTCTTAGTTCCCCCTGTGTCTGCTGGACACCAAGACCGTTACTAGGCGGTGTGGCAGGACCAACCCTGCGGCTTGAGGCATTGTTGGTGGCCTCTTTCGCTCCCAGGCTACTCGCCATGGCGCGAATGGGGGTGATGTCTCGGACATGCCTGGGGGGGGGCGTCCGCATTAGGACCTACCTGGTCGTCTTTCCTTACTCCCCAGTCTCTACGTCAGGCCGAGTGGATTGGTCGGCCGGCGGTGTCCCCTGGGAGTTACTGGATGGGTGCTCAGTCACCGCAATCCCTCTTGGTCCCTTATCTGCTATCTCCATTGCTTGGATTCGGTTCAGGCTTGAGCCTTCTTCCTTGGCAACAAGTGGACTCCTGGTTACGGGGGCTCTGCCCCCCTTTGCTGACATCTTACTTTCACCAGGCAGGATTGCAGCTGGTGGGCCTGTTGGTATAAGATGATGTCCCCTATATACCGAGCCCTTGGGCTCTTCGGCACAGTAGGTTATTGATCCTACATGGGGTTCCAGCACCCCTGGGGCTTGGTCTGTGCTCATTCCCCCTTGGTAAGGTGGTTCCTCTTGAGCTGATCATATTCAAGTGCCCTGTCAGGGGGCACCCCCTTCTTTGCTTGCATCTTCCTGTGAATGGTCACCTTGGGTACCAAGTCTTGCAGGTAGGCGGGGGGGGGGGGGGGAGACTTTCTTCCCAAGCCCCCCGTGGTTCCTAGGTAGGAACCACGGGGGGTTGTTGCAACAGTGAGCCTTCCTTTGACTCTATACGGCTGGACTTCTCCTCTTTTAGGACCTGTCTATTTGGAGACTCTTTGTCTGTTGGAAGACAACGGTCTGTTTTATTATTGGTCTGGAGCTTGAAGCAGGATGATCCCTCTGGAGGGTTCCTGATCCCGATTTGGGCGGGGGTCTACGCCCCCTGCTCCTCAGCGGTATTCGCTCCAATGGATGCCTTTCAGTGGCAGGTTATGCTATCCCGGTGGCGCTCTGAGAGCCAACTAGGGTGGCTCTGTTGGGTCTCGCTTATACCACAGGGGCTCCGCCCTTGTTTTTACTGTCCCAGAATATTCTGACTCTGGTCGGGGGGCTTAGTAAAATTATGCATAGACTTTCTATTTTATATGCCTTCTCTTTGTTCACCCTACTATGTGGGGTTCTGCGCACAGTTGTGCTGATAGAGAGACCCGTGAGATTGATGGCCTGGGTGGCCTTGTGAACTGTGGCTCGCAGATGCTTCTGCTGACCTGTACGCTCTCTCAGGAGTGCGGTTCTGCCCTTGTCAGGCCCCTTCTTTTGTCGTCTCACTCTACAGACTCTTGTCTGGGGCTTGACAGCTGATTCATTCGCCCCTTGGAGACTGGCTTATCTTCTGGGTGACTTGGTATATGGGGGGCTAGGAGCAAGCTTCCTTGGCTTCCTCTTCCTCCGTCTATTGTGGTTCATGGTGTACCCATACTGATTGGCATGAGTTTTGGTCTTTTACCTGTTGGACGTTCTTGGTTCCCAGGGTTTACAGCATAGGTTGGGGTTAGCTCCCCATCTAGGTACTCTGAAGGTCCAGGTTCTGTCCTGGCTGTCTTCCTGTAGGAGTCTGGTTCTGTCTTCCTTGTGAGGAATTCTCTTGGGGTTTGCTCATGGGCATCTCCCAAGTAGTTTCTGTGGTTCCTGTTGGGATCCATTTTTCATTCTGTTTGCCCTGCGGATTTTCCCTTGGGACTTATGCTGGATGCTGTCTTAGCTGCTTTGTAGTCCAAGTTGCTTCTCTGGGGGCTCCTGCCTCCAGTCAGACGTGTGCCTGAGAAGGTGGATCTGATTGCTTAGCCTTGGCTCGATAGATAGATAGATCTATCTATCTATCTACCATGCCGTGGTGGTATTCCGTCTTATGCCGGACCTCTTTGACCAAGTGGTGTTTTTTATGATCATTGTTTAAGTCCTTTTAGTCTAACTACGGACCTTATTCTTAATAATGCTAATGTTAAGGGTCTACATTCCCTCAACAGGTATTGCAATTTTTCCTGATGGTTTCTTGTCCCTTAGGGGGACTGATGCCCTTGGGGTCTGCGGGCGCCTCCTTATGTATGCGCCTGATTTCGCTTGCTTCCAGGGCCACTCCGCCCTTTGGATTGATCTTACTTGGATGCCTTCTGGTCCTGAGTAAAGTTTTCGGCTTCTTGCTAATGAAGGGGTCAGTATTCCCGCCTTTTGACGGGTGACCAGTTCTTATTCCCCTTGGGAGTGTTCTAAGTTTTCCACAAGGCTTCTGTTGCCTGTGGGCTGGTTGGGCCGTTACACTGGCCTATTCCTTTAAGGGGGAAGAATCTCCCTTTTTCATTGTATTCCGTTATATTGGTGTTTGGGTACCATTGGCCCTTCAGCACCAGGTTTTTTCTGTTGAATAAGTTACTAGACTGTTGCTTGTCTCTGTTCATACCTTTCAAAGGTCTTGTTATGAGATTGACGTTAGAGCCTCTGCTCATGACATACCCGGTTGCAAAGTTTTGCAGGTGACGGCGCCTTTACTGTCCGCTGTGCCTTGTTTTTGGGGATCCCACCCTACTTTATGGACACTGCTATTGGATGTCCCATGTGTAATTATTATAGATGGAGCAGGACGTGCTGTATGCTTAGAATACAATTCTGTGAAATACTTACCTGTAGAATTGGTATTATACGCATACAGCGCATCCTGCTCCACCCCACCCTGGTTTTACATTTTTCTGGATCCCCTGTATGGTGATTGTTATCATACTATTGTTACCAGTTGGTGGTTGGTTTCTCCCGGCTTCTTTTCTCACTGTTTTTCAATACTGGGGATTTGTGGGAGGTCCCTGGGTATATGAAGGGCCGGGAGGCGCCTGTTTTTGCATGTCTGCAGTGAACAGCGCCCTCTGGCGGAGTATTACCCATGTGTAATTATTATAGATGGAGCAGGATGTGCTGTATGCGTATAATACCAATTCTATAGGTGAGCATTTCACAGAATTGTATTTTTGCTAGTCTTCCAACTGGCTCTCTCAGTTCAGACTGATTTGTTCAGGAATCTGGCTGCAATAAATAGTAACATCCTCTGTCTACCATAAACAGTAGGTAGGTGAGGTGTTGAATGCGTTTACCATGACTGCCATTACAATGCCACGTTAACACCAAAGGCAGCTACTAATGCCTAGTAAGTCCAAAATAAAGAGCTGATGAAAGTCCAAGCATGCGGCGTGGGACAGGGGAAAGACAAGTTTTTTGGGTGAACTGTCGGGCTTTCACGCAGCAGGAAATTAACCCAAACCCGGGATAGTGAAAATTGCAGGTTTTTCCCCCCAATTTTAGGTATCTCAGGGCTCCTTTACATAGTACCTGGATTTAACTGATTTACCCTTTGATATTGAGTGATGGTTGTGATGGCTGATGGCTGTTATAGCAAAACATTAACTGGACCAATACTAATTAAAAAAAAAACATTACCATTGCTGCATCCAAACTAAATAATCCTATGATGCCCTAGGGTGCTTTGTAAGATTCCTATGATGGAAGCAGCCCTCCATTTAAGGCAAGCTGTAGAGTCCTATGTCTATTTACACACACACTTTTTTACTATTTTAAATCCAGTCTAGGGGTAACCTCCCCTGGTGCTAAGGCAAGACGGCGGGGGGGGAGTTACAAAGGAAAATAAAACCTTTTCTTGCCCATATTCTCCTGGGTGCTGAAATCTTGGACAGACAGCACAAATTGGCTTTCCCAGATCTGTGTGCGTTCAAATGAATGGACAGGTGGGAGCACTCCGGGGGGGCAGTTTGAACCCTGTCTGTGCAGCAGCCGCCCGCACCTGGGATAGCGGCACCGGAATGCAATTTGACTTCATTTTCTGGTAGATAAAATGCCATGATCTTTAAAAACTAGAACGGGACCCAATTCTGCAAGATTCATAGCTTGTTTGAAAAGTGGACCAATAACGAAGTTTATAAAAATCCTGATTTTGGGTGTCCCTGCTGCTTGAATCCCGACTGGCTATATATCTATCTTATTCTGAGCTTTCCCAGCAACTTGAATGAATACCATTAAGCCTATCTGTGCCAGTCTCTCTGCTGGGACTGATGTGGGAATGAGCTGTTGCAGGGACATAATAAGTTAATTGTATGTAACTGCCTACATTGACTATGCACTGTAGGGAGATGGAAAATACCTAAATGAACAGGAAGGATAACATTTACTTAGTATGTAACATAGTATGTAAGGCTGAATAAAGACATTAGTCCATCATGGTTGCGCTCCGGGGTATAAATAGATTGTGGGAGAGATCTTTGTAATTACCCCAAATGTATTTATACATAGTTATTAGATCAGCCCTCAGGTATTGCTTTTACAAACTAAAAAAAGAACTTTGACCATCTTTCTGGGTACTCTAGTCTCCAATACTTTTATTAACTTAGTTGCCCTCCTTTGAATGCGCCCCAGTTCTGGTATGTCCTCACGCACAGGTGCCCAGTACTTCATATGGGGTCGACCAGTGACTTATACAGGGGTAAAATTATGCTCTGGTCACGGGCACCTATGTCCCTCTTGATGCACCTATGATCCGGTTTGCTTTGGCAGCTGCTGCCTGGCATTGATTACTGCAATTAAGTTTATTGTTAACTAAAACCCCTATGTCCTTTTCCATTGTTTTACCAAGTGTTTCTTTAGTTAGTCTGTAATCACGGCACACATTTCTACTTCCCATGTGCATACTCTTACATTTTTCTGTGTTAAACTTTATTTGCCATTTAACTGCCCATGCTAACTGCCCATTTATCTAAATCTGTTTGTAGCTGCCTGCTGTCCTCTTTTGTGTAAATTACTTTACACAGTTTAGTATCATCTGCAAAGATTGAGACTTTACTGTTTAATGTGTACCCTGTGTTATATATTTGAAGAGAATTGTGCCCCAAACTGACCCTTGAAGTACTCCGCTAGTAACGGTGATGCAATCTGAGTATATACGGTTGATAATCACCCTCTGCTTCCGATCATTAAGCCACTTTCTCACCCATGTGCACATGTTTTCCCCAGTCCAAGGATTCTCATCTTTTGTACCAGTCTCTTATGTGGCACAGTATCAGATGCTTTAGAAAAGTCAAGATATGATATCCAATGACTCCCTTGATCCAATCTTGAACTTGCCTCCTCATAAAAGCTGATTGGGTTTGTCTGACACAAACGATTCCTCATAAATCCATGCTGATATAGAGTAATAAGGTCCTTTTCACCAAGATGCTTCAGGATAATATCCCTTAAAAAAACCTTCAAACAGTTTGCCCACCACCGATATTAAACTTGCCAGTCTGTAGTTCCCAGGTTCCCCCTTAAAGCCCTTTTTGAATGTTGGCACCATATTTGAAAACACGCTGTATATCTTGCAGAATTGGATTGTTTAACAGTGTGTATGTATTTTTTAATAAAAACGGCGTGAAATGGCATTGCATTGACAAATGCATGTGTCTTATAAAAAGAAAACTGGGTTTATTAAAGCGGGCCAAAACGCATGTGACCGGGCCGTGGAATCTAAAAAATTGGTTGCCCAACAATGTCACTGAACCTTTCTGCAATTTTTCTGTTTTTGTTCCATTGGTGCTGCAGTCTGCAGGGTCTTCCCAGTCCAATATGACAACGTAACTGCTGTCATGTCATTTACCAGAGAGGCACCAGGAGCAAGATGCTTCCTTTTTGGGAGGCATCCAGGATAACTGCATGGGCAGTACAGCATGTTCCCTGCATTTCTGCAGTGCACATTCTGGGGAAGACCACACATGTGCGGACTTTCTCAGCAGAGAAGTAATGAGTCAGGGAGAATGGTCTCTCTATCCAGAGGTGTTCCACATGGTCTACAACAAGTGGGGGTTCCCAAGGTGGATTGGTTTGCATTCAGAATCAACAGGAAGGAGGCAGGATTTGTAGATCTCTCTCAGGATCCTCTAACATATGCATTTTGATTCCCTGGAAATGTTTGGTTCAGTCAAATTTCAGACAAAAGGTGAACTTTGTAAACTTTACTCTGTAGTTTAGGTTCAAGCCCCACCCAACTCTTTTCTTCATTACCTTGGCCAGATATACTCTCAGTGGTTAGTTATCTAGGAAAATCTTAAAAGATGGAAATAAAGAAGCTTCCATTTTCAATTCTGGACACACAGTTTCTATTCCTGTATGTTTCTGGTTCAAAAAAACCTAGATATATTGTATCTGTGCATGCAGTACACAAAAGTCGTTCTTCAGAAAGATTGTGCAATATTTTGCTATTTTGGAGATTGATAATGGGTTATTTGGACCATAGGGCATAGGCATTCTGGCGGTTTCATTGCCCATTACATTTTTAAACTGATCTTTGTATAAGATGATTTTAACACGGTTTTAAACTTTTTGGGTTTTGAGCAATGCCAATCAAATTAAACCTATAACTTGTTTTAAATATCAATAGAAACACACTCCCACACTCCCTATGGCGAATCGAAGGGGGGGCTATGCCACACTGTATATGGGTAATGGGAGGGGGACAGTGCCACACTGCATATGGGGACTGGGAGAGGCATACTGCCTATGGGGATTAGTAGAGTTAGTACAATATTTGCTTCAGAATATTTTATTTTCCTAATTTTCCTCCTTTAAAAGCCTAGGTGCTATATATTATATTATATTATATTCACACACAATGTTAAAAGGTGCAGAGCTAAGTAAACATGGGAGAAACAGGGAGAAAAGTAAGAGTGCAATAGTGGCCATTGCCACACATGGAATTTTTCCTCTGCATTTTCCCATCTGTGCACTTGTGAACAACACCACTTTATTAGTGGCTACACACAATTGAAAAAACACCATATGAGTGACTACACACAGGTGAATGACACTAAGGGGCTGAAGTGCACATGTGCCTGGAGCAGTAGGCTGCCCCAAACTCTGCTCTTGAGGAGCGGTTGGGGGTTAGGTGCCTTGCTCAAGGGCACTTTAGTCATGTCCCATGGCCAGGAATCGAACCTGCACACTTCCCTACCTCTAGGCCATGGAAAGTGATGTGGTAGGAATGAGCTTAAAGTGGACCAACACCCAGAATTTTGACTATCCTGGGTTTTGGTTTACTTCGGCCGCTGTGTGAAACCCCGAAAAACTCACCTCTCCTCGCTCCCACGGGACCGCCGCTGCCAATCGCCGCCGACGGACAAGAGAACGCGCCCGCCGCCGCCTCCCGCGCGTCACTCTTACCGGGCACGGGTGCGTGTCCTGCTAGAGGGACGCGCGGGAGGCGGCGGCGGCGGCCGCCCTGCTGGATAGAGGATAAGGTAGGGAATTCGGGGATCTGGGGGGGTTTCACACAGCGATCGGGGTGCCCCCGCAGTCAGGGGTCTGATCGGTCCGGGAATCTTATAGATTCCCGGGCCAATCTTGGGAGGGTGTTGGTCCACTTTAAGAATAGAGAAGGGATGAAAGGAGGGTGGAGGAGTGGTGGGGATAAGGGCCAGCAAGGCAGAAGGCCTGTACGTTGTGATGAGTTGTGTCAAAAAGGATTCCACTTCTTGAATCCTTTTGAGGGTCGACAGCAAAAAACACTTTTTACTATATTGGCTTTAAATGCCTCTGAATGCATTTCGCAATTTGGCTTTAGTGATTGAAGTCAGGAATAAGAGAAAAAGAACGCAAGTGTTTTGTGACCATCTGCCTGTGCAAAATAGGAGTATCTTTTTTTTTTATTTATTTTGAGTTGCCTGGACAATGTCTTTAATCTGTGGTTGTAGCATAATGGTATTTATTCATTCCTTTTAAGCAAACCTAACAGTTTACCTTGTGTGTTTGCTGCAGCAACAGAAAAATCTTGAAGGATATGTGGGATTTGCCAATCTGCCAAATCAAGTATACAGGAAGTCTGTGAAGAGAGGATTTGAGTTCACACTTATGGTAGTAGGTAAGATTGTATGTCTTTGTTCTACTGTGATGGCTCTAAATATCCCTTTTATAAATTATTTTTATGGGGGGGGGGGGGGTGAGGGGGACTACATTGCCAAATACATTACCTTCATTGCAGCTGATGTCTAGGTATACTTCTTGTGTATTATAAATTCAACCCTGGTTTTCAGATATCCACCCTCTGCCTCCAGAAGTCAAGTGTAGAGCTAGCTCCTGCTAATGTCACAGTAAATAAGGGCGTTCAGTGGGATGTACCGAATGCAGAGTCAACATGCTTCTGCTGCTGAGAGCTAACTGAAATGGCAGACCAGTACAGATAAGCTGCGGGCGCTCTTTAATTTGTAATCCTGTGCCAAAGCATATGCTATTGCGGCCAAGGTGTACTTGTTGTTACTTTGTGTTTGTGTGATATTTTGAATTTCAAGCAACTACCTCAACTCCCTTAAAACTTAAAATTTGCATTGTTTGGCATATAATCCATTTAGAGTTTAATCTGCAGTACAGAAAGCAATAACTTTTGCTAATTGTCCATCTCTGCATTGGTAAACGGTTTCAGCAACTGGTGTGCTATGTGTTAACGATATTAAAGGGACAGTCCAGGCAGATTTGCCCTGGCGCTGAGACAGGGTGGGAAGTTTACATAAAAAAAAAAGAGAAAAAGCTTACTTTACCCGGGATGAACACTGCTCTGGACGTAGCCATATTTGATTCCTTGGCGCAGAGCTGCTTCCCTGTTCTGTGCACGCTCCCACCCATTTAGTCAATTGAACTGAATGAGGCATGTTGCTCTGTGCAGCATGATCAAAGATGGCTGCGCCGGAGTTGCCGGTGATCTATGGTGCATCCTAGGTGAGGTAAGTTGTGGTGCTTGTATAGAGATTTTAAAGTGGACCAAAACCCAGGATTTTGACACTCCTGGGTTTTGGTCATTTTCCCGGGGCCCCCCGATAGGCTGTGTGAAACCCTTCAGGATGCCGAGACCAGCTCACCTCTTCCCAGTCCCATGGTGCGTCTAAGAGCAGTGGCTCTGACGGTTGAATCCTCTGCTTCCCTCCAACAGGGAGCGTGCCCGCACTGGCCACTTACAAATGCCTGGCATGGGTGCGCGCCCTCATAGAGGGATAGCGTGATGAGGCCAATGCTCTTAGATGCACCGTGGAAACTGGGTAAGTGAATGGGACGAACTGGGGGGTTTCACACAGCGGGGCATCCCAATTTTGGGGAGGGATCGATCGGCCCAGAAAACTTGTGGTGGATTCCCGGGCCGATCGAGCTAGGTTTTGGTCCACTTTCAGAAAGCATCAGGGCATTTGCAGGGAAATTTTGAGTTACTATTTTTTTTTTTTTTTTTCTTTGTGGCTTTGTAACACTTTTGTGTGTTCTACATATACTTATTCTGCCATTTGTAATTATGATGGCGCTTTTATTTTCCAAGCATTTCTCCTACTATATCCTCTTTACTTCATTACAAGACCAGTCCATGCTACTCTCAAGTAGAGCCAGCTGACCATTTCCAAAATCCCATGAGGGAATGCCAAGGCATTTTGGCTTATGCAGACAAGTGTCATCTCTTCATTTAATATAGTTCACTTTTAAATTAGCTTGCAGATTGACCCAGTTTTAAAAGTTTGGTACCGTCTCTTATGGATTTTTTTATCTGCGCACACAAGTCTTATTTTAGCCTTAAAGTGGACCAACACCCAGGATTTTGACTATCCTGGGTGTTGGTCCACTTAGGTGGGGCACCCCGATCGGGGGTGCCCCGCTGTGTGAAACCCCCCCGATCGCCGCAAAAACTCACCTCTCCCCGCTCCCACGGGACCTCGTCCGGCCAATGACAGTGCTCAGAGCCGCTCTAGTATGCGCGTCCAAAGCCGCTTGGACGCGCATACCAGAGCGCTGTCATTGGCTGCGTCTCTCGCTTCCCTCTAACAGGGAGCGCGCCTGCGCCGGCAATTCACAAAATGGCCGGCGCGGGAGCGCGCCCTGCTAGAGGGAAGCGAGAGACGCGGCCGCGTCTCGCGCATGCGCCGTTGGATCGCCGGTAAGGTAAGGATTGTGGGCCTCCTGGGGGGTTCCTCCCTGCGGGACATCCCGATTTTCGGATGCCCCGCAGGGAGGGATCTGAACGGTCCGGGAATCTTATAGATTCCCGGGCCGATCCCCCCTGGGTGTTGGTCCACTTTAAAGACAAGATGTCTTGACATAGAGCTGCCATTTCCATAATTATCCTACTTAAAGCAGACCAACAGTCAAAAATGATTTAAACTAGAACAACCCAATAAACAATGCTCATATACATCCCTCCCCAGGGCTCTTTAGATTGTTGCACATAAAAATTATTTTGCCAAATTCTGCTTTGGTAAATTTTAGAAATAAAATGGTGGCTCATGGCTGTGCAGGCCACCTGCAAACAGGAAGTGCTGCTGGGTTTCCTGTGACTGTGCATTGTCAGTGATGTCAGTTGAATCCAGGCAGGAGCATGGCTAAGATACTGGGAGAGGTAGCTCCAAAATGGCCACTACCTTTCTTTTTCCCCCAGCATCCTACAGAATGGCTTAGCCACCTCCTCCTCTGTACAGGAAACACAAAACTGGAAGAGCATTAATAGGCCCACCCTTACCTCTGGCCCTCAGTGTTTTGTGTTTCTTTTCTAGGAAATATTTGGAGGAGCAACGCCCTTTTTATTTTCCCTAGGGGTTGATGGTGGGTCCAGAATCCCTTCCTCCCCAGAGGCATTTCACCTGAAGTCGGGAACTGGATTGTTAAAGTGGACCAACACCGAGAGGTGATCGGCCCGGAAATCTATAAGATTCCCGGGCCGATCACCTCCCACCCCGCGGAACATCCGAGATCGGGATGTCCCGCGGGGTGAAACCCCCCAAAAAACCCCCAAACACCTTACCTGATCTTCGGCGGCGGCCGGCCGCCGCCGCCTCCCTCGCGCCCCTGTAGGCGTGCTCGCGCCCGCGCCGGCCGTCTGCGAATGGCCGGCGGGGGCGCGCGCGGCGAAAGTGACGCGAGGGAGGCGGCGGCAGCCGCTTGGACGTTCCTGATCCCCGCCTGGACGTTGGCGGGGATTGGACCGTCCAGTCACGTGGGAGCGGGGACAGGTAAGATTTTGGGGCTTTCTGGGGGGTTTCACACAGCGGGGCACCCCCGATCGGGGTGCCCCGCCGAAGTGGACCAAAACCCAGGATAGTCAAAATCCTGGGTGTTGGTCCACTTTAAAGACCATAACCAAAGCAGGTTTTCAGACTTGGGGTCTATTTCCATCCGTTTCTGGACCCTAACTGCCTCCCAGCCTTGGCTGACAGATCGGGTGAAGGTAGAAGAGCACTAGGGTCAAGTGCTCCTGGAGCGCAGCTCCAAGCCGCAGACCCTGTGCCACAAAGGGTAGCCGGCCATAGGCTTTATGGTGAGCCTTCTTGGGATGTGGAGTTCCTGCCCTAACTTCTGAGGGGGAGAGTTGAACGGGACTGTGTCCCCTTATTTTCCCTTTGGGGTCCCTCCCTGGCCATGGCTTCTCACCGCTGCCTCCTTGTCCTGGTAGGAGTGGTATCTGTGGTGTCTGTGGTGTTTTGACATTTTTTGTGTGTTTTTTGGTGTTTTTAGCTGCTGCGCCGCTTTGTACTTCGCTCCGCGGCCGTGGGCACTTTAACCTGAGGTGATTTTGCTTTGTCATGGCGCCGGCTGGGTCACGTGAGCGCCGTTTTCGCGCTCTTCGGGGGGGGGGGGGGGGTGCTTGGTGACGCACATCGCGTCGTCTCCCCGCGGCCCGCCCCTCAAGGTACCTCTGCTGGCGCCATTTTGAGTGAGCTGCGGGTCTGGATTTCTCCCTTCCTGGCTGTTCCTCCGGTGTGTCACTTCTTCTGTGGCTGTGCCTGAGTGACGCTGCGGTGTCTTTGGTCTGTGAGTCCCCCTTGGGTTTTTTTTTTATTTATTGAAGAGTGTATGTGCTGCGGGATGCTCATGTCTTTTTTTCTGATGTCTTTCAGGCGGGATACCATTGGGTTGTGGCATATCCCGGCTCCATTCCTTCCCTCCCCTCGTTCACCCTTCACTAATTTCTGGGGGCATCCTGTGGGAGGGCATCCGGGGTGGCCTTTGTATAGCCTTTAGCCACAGCTGGCCTATTGCGCCTGTGTTAATCACCATATGGAGGCTGCTGGGGATAGCGTGCTTGGGGGCCCTTCGGGGCAATCCCGGCTGTGTTTAATGTGTGGGGTGTCCCCTGTGAGTAACGGTGTCACGGTGTGCGTTCCATGTGCTGAGAGGGTCATTGCGCTTCAAGGGGGTTTGCCTGCTTCGCTTCCCAGCTCAGCACATCCCTCTGCTTCACCTACCCCCCTGCTCCTGTGACTGTGCCTCAGTGAGGGGGACGTCAGCAGGAAGTCGCACTCTGATTTGGCTCTGCGGGTAACCAGTATTGAGAGGCAGCTTGCCAAGTCTGTCCTCAGGAAGGCCTCTGGCAAGAAGCGGCACCTGACTTCCACTCCCTCACGCTTTACTGAGGAGTATGGGGAATTGGATGTCACCGCTGGCCGCTATTCCCTGGAGGAAGGAGCATTGCCTCCGGATTCTGACTCCTCGGGAGATCAGCAGGAGGGTTGTGACAGTGACGCTGTCTGGGGAATCTGGGGATTCATGGTATCCTGAGGACACTGGTAATTTACTGTCTCATATTGTTGAAATACTACACATTGCCCCTCCTGTGGAGGATAAAAGGAAACGGGGTGAGCTGTTTCGTCCTGTTAACAGCGTCTGGAGTTTCCTGAGCAAGGTCATTTCAACTCTATGGTACTTAAAGAATGGGAATGTCCTAACAAGGTACCTGCTGTGTCCAAAAGTTTGGTAAGAGGTATCCCATTTCTGCTGATCTTGTTAAGAGGGGGTCAGTTCCCTCTGAAGTGGATGCTCCCGTGCTGGGCTTGTCCAACACTTCGGTCATTCCTTCCCCGGACACTACCACTCTGAGGGGCGGTGAGGACAGGCGCATGGACCAGTTGGCCTGTCATGCTTTTACGTGTGTGGGGGGGCTGGATTGCGCCCGACCTGTGCCTCGGCTATTACGGCATATTGCCCTTAAGTCTATGTTCAAGCGCCTCATGGATGGCACTTCAGTTCGTGGAGAGGGGGAGGAGTTTAGGACTCTCTTGGTTTGCTCTGATTTTGTGGCCTTTATTCTTGCTGCTATAGGTGATGCTGTGCGGCTAAGTGCCAGGGCCTCTGCGCTCTTTGTGGCTATGCGACAATCTGTCTGGTTGCGCCAATGGGCTGCTGATGCTGCTGCTAAGAAAGCTCTTACTGGTCTCCCCTTTGCAGGGCTGCGGCTTTTTGAGGAGCGTCTTGATGTTCTTGCTAAGGATGGCAAGCTGCCTCAGCGTAGGAGGCAGTCTCGGCCATTTCGTGGTGCCCCCCTCCCTTCCTTCCGTGTTCCCAGAGGAGGCCGGGGCTCTCTCCTCCCCAGTGGCCGTAGAGATGCTTGGGGCTGTGGTAGACCCCGTGGTCATCCCGGTCTCTCCTGGAACTCCAAACCCAATCCCTCCCCTAAGCCCCCTCAGGCATGAAGGGGCGCCCTCACCCATCGGGGTGGGGGGGGGCTTCGGTTTTTTGCTCACATCTCGAGGCTTTACGTCTCAGACCAGTGGATACAGGAGATAGTGTCCTCCGGTTACCAGATCGTTTACAGCCTGCGCCCCCCCCCCCCCCCCAAGATTCGTCAGATCCAGGATGTCTTTAAACCCCCTGTATGCTCAAGGGTTGCGTCTGGCAGTTCAATGCCTGATAGTCAGGAGTCATTTGTCCAGTGCCCCCTCAAGAACGGGGTCAGGGGTACTATTCCAATCATTTCACGGTTCCCAAAAAGGACGGCTCTCTAAGGCCCATTCTGGATCTAAAGAGCCTCAACAAATTTGTCAGATTCAAGCATTTTTACATGGAGATGCTATGCTCTGCTGTCAGTACCCTTCGCCAGGGCGACTTCATGACCACTGTGGACTTCAAAGATGCTTATCTTCATGTGCCTATCTTCCTAGGTCATCAGAGATTTCGAAGGTTCGTGCTGGAGGATCAGCATTACCAGTTTGTGGCTCTGCCCTTCGGGATCACCTCGGGTGTTCACCAAGGTACTGGCAGGAGTAATGGCTCTGCTCAGGAACAAGGGCATCTGCATCATTCCTTACCTGGACGACCTCCCGATTGTGGCCCAATCCTTTCCTCAGGCCGAGCAGGACACTCAGATGGGGATCTCCACTCTACAGTCCTTCGGCTGGGTGATCAACTATCCCAAGTCTTCTCTGTCCCCGTCCTTGTTGAGGTCCTTTCTGGGCATGACTCTGGATACCTCTCAGGTCAGGGTATTCCTTCCTCAGCAGAAGGTGGAGGGTCTTCAGAAGCAGGCTCGGGCTCTATCGTATCCTCATCCCTCTATCCGGCAGGGGATGCAGTTGGTGGGCCTGATGGTGTCCTGCTTCGAGGCGGTCTCCTTTGCTCAGTTTCACATGAGACATCTCCAGTTGCACCTCTTGTCAGTTTGGGCTCAGGAATTTGCTCTGTCTCCTCTGGCCAGGCAATCCCTCTCGTGGTGGCTGGACTCAAGGAACCTTCTGGGGGGCAGGACCTTCATGCCTCCGTGCTGGGAGACGGTCACCACAGATGCCAGTCTGACAGGTTGGGGAGGTTTCTGGCAGTCCCTGAGGTTCCAGGGTCAGTGGGGCCCTCAGGAGGCCCATGCTTCCATCAACGTACTGGAACTGAGGGCAATCAGGTTGGTTATTCTAAGTATGCAGCACGTCCTGCTCCAGGTAATGATTCATAACAGTTGGGATTACCTCTGCCAGAGGGCGCTTAACTGCAGAGATGGCAAATGAGGCCCCTCCCGGTCCCATATATACCCTGGACCTCCCACAAATTCCCCAGTTCCTTCTCTGCAGTTGGCGGCGAAGGTCAGAAGATGGCTTCTCTTCTCGCAGGTGAGCCGGGCTTAGCAGCCCTTGGCCCTGTAGGACTATTTCCACCCGTTCCACCTTTTTCTTATGCCTCCCAGCTTTGGCTGCGCTGGTCGGGTGATGGTAGGCGGCACCTACCACTGGTGCTCTGTTACGGAGCTTGGCTCTTGCCACAATCCCCCAACAAAGGGTAGGTGGTGCAGGTTGTGGTGAACCTGAAGTGGGATGCCCCGTCAGCCTTGGCCCTCCCATGCCCTGGTCTTTAGTGGGACCCCTTAAGGGTCTTCCATTATCTCCCCTCTCTCTCCTTGTTCTTTCGGCGGGGGGGGGGGGGGGGGTGCATGTTAGTTTATAGATTTTGCAGTTTTTTTTTTTACTATGCATCCCTTTCAGCCCCCTGTGGCGTCCGTTGTCAGCGGCGGCATCATTATCAATTTTTCCGGCCTTCCTATCGGCTGCTGATGCAGGCCAATTGCACGCTCTGCGGAGGGGGCGTGGCCTATCGGGGGCATGTTCCGCGTCGTCTCCTCATACGGCCCGCCCCCCGAAGTGGTCCATCCAGCACCATCTTGCCTTCCTCCTGAAGTGTCTGCTGGCCCCCTAACATGGTCTGAGAGTCCCCTTGCGGGCTTTGTTTGCTATCCTTTTATCACTGTTGTTGTGCTTATGGGTGCTTTATTATGTCTTTCAGACGGGAGAACACTGTATTAAAGAGGTTTCTCTCGGTCCTGGCCCCTCTATTAGTTTCCTTTAACTTTATTAGAGGCCAAAATTGTTAAATCTTCCCACTTCCTTGCGGACATTTGGGGCATCCCGGGTTGCTTATACAGCATTCCTACTGGCCAGTTGTGCCACCTTAATCACCATATGGAGGCTTCACGGGATATTGTGCTCGGGGTCCCCTCGGGACAAGACCGGCTGTGTGTAGTGTGGGGCATTCATTGTGAGTGATGATGTGCGGGTCTGAGTACCCTGCGGCCAGCAGGCGCTTGCGCTGCATTCTGGGCTATCTGTGACTGGGCCTGCGCCCACTATGCCCTCACCCACTCCCCCTTGCCTGATTGACTCCCAGTGAGCTTAATACTAGTGGGGAGTCTCAGCCTGACGTGTCTTCCAGGTTGGCTAACATTAAGAGGCTGATCGCTAGCTCTGCGGCCCCGGCTAAAAGGCAGCATGTGGCGCCGGGTGCGTTTGCCTTTCCTATGGTGACGGGTTATTTTCTTGATTTGATCTGACTATACCCCACTTGAGGAGGGGGAATTGTTCTCTGACTCAGAGTTGTCTGATGATCAGCATTTCAGTGCAGCTGACTATGGCACTGATCATTGGGATGCTGATGATACCAATAGAATGTTAACTCAGATGTTTGATGTGCTTTCTATCTCCCTTCCTGCTGCGGCTCCCAAGTTACAGGGGGAACTTTTCAGTACTGCTAAACCACGTCTGGAATTTCCAGAACAAGCCCATTTCAATAATCTTGTTCTCAAAGAATGGGAGCGTCCCGGCCGGCTCCCGGGAATCCCCAAGGGCTGGGAAAAAAAGGTACCCTTTTCCCGCTGATGTGGTTAAATGTTGGTCAACCCCTCCAGAGGTGGATGCTCCAGTATTGGAGTTGTCCAACACTTCTGTGGTCTATTCACCGGATTCCACTACTCTTAAGGATAGTGAGGACCGGCGCATTGATCAGCTGGCTTCACATGCCTTTGCCTGTGTGGGTTCTGCCTTGCGCCCTGTCTGTGCTTCTGCTATTACTGCTGTTGCTATCAGGTCTCTCCTCAAGGGCCTGTTGGAAGGTGCTCCTGATGATACTGCTAATGCCAAACTCGGGGCCTTGTCACAGTGTGACATGTTAATTGCATATGTGCTTTCTGCCTTAGATGACACCATTAGGATGTGTAGTAGAACCTCTGCATTGGTGGTTGCCATACGCCGCTCTGTTTGGCTGCGCCAGTGGGCAGCTGATGACACTGCTAAGAAGGCCCTCAGTGGGACTCCCCTTTAAAGTGGACCAACACCCAGGATTTTGACTATCCTGGGTCTTGGTCCACTGCGGTGGGGCACCCCCGATCGGGGTGCCCCGCTGTGTGAAACCCCCCCGAACCCCCCGAACAACTCACCTCTCCCCGCTCCCAGCGCTGACGGACAAGCCGCGGACAAGCGGCTCCTCCGCCGCCGCCTCCCGCGCGTCCCTCTTGACGCGCGCGTGCCCGCGCCGGCCATTCACAGACGGCCGGCGCGGGCGCGCGCACGTCTAGAGGGGCGCGAGGGAGGATAAGGTAGGGAGTTTGGGGTGTTTGGGGGGGTTTCACCCGCGGGGAGGGATGCCCCGTCAGTGTTATCCCTTTACTACCCTGTGGCATGGGATTCCCCCCCTTCCGTGTCTCCCTGTTCCCCTCCAGTGGGGGGGGGCGGCCACATTCACCTTTATTATGCTGACTTTTTCTTTATGTGAGTGTGTGTGTTTGGTGCATCTTGTACACTGTGTGCGTTACTTGTTCTCTGGCCGCATGTTGGAGGCCATTGCGTTGAGAGAGAGCTTCTCCCCCTCAGATCGCTAGGGCAGGGGGTGGGGCCGGGCGCTCGTGGCGGTCTGCCCCCTCCCCTGTCTCTGGCGCATCGCGGAGCCCAGCCATTTGCTGGGATGCGCGCCCTTCTCTGCTTGGGGGAAGGGGGGCGGGGCGGGGCCAGGCGCGGCGCGGGTTCCGCACTGGCCCGCCCTTCTTCTCTCTCCTGTCTCTGCTGCTGCCTGGCCGGACGCCATTCCAGAAGCTGGGAGTGCCCTTTATGTACCAATCTTCGCAGCACACCAGAGATTTCTCAGGTTTGTGGTGGGAGATCAGCATTTTCAGTTTGTTGCCCTCCCTTTCGGGCTGACCTCTGCACCAAGGGTGTTCACCAAGGTGCTGGCGGGCATAATGGCCCTCCTCAGAGCCCAGGGCATTTGCATTGTGCCGTATCTGGACGACCTCCTCATTACGGCATCCTCTCTGACAGGCGGAGCTAGACACCAGGACAGTGATGACGACGCTGGAGAGGTTCGGCTGGGTGATCAACCATCCCAAGTCTTCTCTATCCCCGTCAAGGGGGTTTTCGTTTCTGGGCATGAATCTGAATACCGTTCAGTCCAGGGTGTTCCTACCTCAGTCAAAGGTGCAGATGGTTCAAGATTTGATACGTCTTCTCCTGTCCAACCCTCGCCCGTCTATCCGGCTAGGGATGAGACTGGTGGGATTGATGGTGGCTTCCTTCGAGGCAGTTTTTTGCTCAGTTCCACATGAGTTCGCTTCAGCTCCATTTACTGTTGGCTTGGGACAGATGTCCGCTGTCATTGGATCAATCATTTCTGATGTCTCCCGGGTTCGGCAGTCTCTTCCGTGGGGGCTGGAACCAAGGAATCTTCTGAGGGGTAGGTCTTTTCTGACCCCTTGTTGGGAGACGATCACCACGGATGCCAGCCTGTCTGGCCTGGGGGGTTTCTGGAAGGAACATCAGTTCCAGGGGCTGTGGGGTCCTCGGGAGGCCCACATCCCCAAAAATGTCTTGGAGCTGAGAGCTATTTGGTTGGTGCTGTCACGCTTGACGCATCACCTCCAGGGTCTACCGGTTCAGGTTCGATCAGACAATCGGACTGCAGTCGCTTACCAAGGAGGGACTCACAGCAGGAGTGCCCTCAGGGAAGTTTCTCTGATTCTTGTATGGGCGGAGAGCAATGTCCCATGCATCTCAGCAGTGTACATTCCGGGTGTGGAGAACACGGAGGCCGACTCCCTGAGCAGGGGATTCTCTCGCCGAGGGGAATGGTCGCTCAACCACAATGTGTTCCGGTCCCTCTGTCACAAGTGGGGGATTCCGGAGGTGGATCTTTTTGCCTCACGTCACAATCACAAGTTTCTTGCATTTGTGTCTCTGTCTCATTATCCTCTGGCCCTGGCAGTGGACGCCTTGTCTCTTGCCTGGAGGGATCTGGGGTTTCTGTATCTGTTTCCCCCCTTCTCCATGGTGGGCAAAGTGGTGCGCAAGCTGGCTCTAGAGGGTGCGCCAGCAATTCTGGTGGCCCCAAGGTGGCCAAGACAGGTTTGGTTCGCAGACGTCGTGCGGCTGGCAGTAGATCAGTACAAGTTGCCCCTGTTTCCGGATCTGATCACTCAAGGTCAACTTCGTTACCCCAATTTTCAAACGCTGACTTTGACGGCGTGGCTGCTGAAACCTCCATCTTAAAGGAGGAAGGTTTGTCTGATGCTGTGATTCAGACTCTTGTTAGAGCTAGGAAGAGATCTTCCTCTAACATCTACTACAGGACTTGGAGGTCCTATATTGACTGGTGTGAGGCTAGGACATTGCCTTGCAGGGTTGTTTTTGATTCCTAGGATTTTGGATTTTCTTCAACACGGTCTGGACCTGGGGCTCCAGCTTAGTACCTTGAAAGGGCCCTGGTCTTCTTTCAAAGGTCCTTTGCTCTGCATCCCTTGGTTAGGACTTTTTTCCAGGGGGTCACTCATGTGCGGCCCCCTAGAATGCCCTTGTTGCCCGTTTGGGATTTGAATTTGGTTCTGTCTGCCCCCCAGGGGCCTCCCTTTGAGCCGATGCAGGATGTTGCACTTTCTATGCTTACACAAAAGATTGCCTTTTTGGTAGCAATTACATCTGTTCGACATGTCTCTGAGTTGGCGGCTCTTTCCATTCAAGCCCCTTACTTTGAGAGACACCAGGACAAGGTGGTTTTTCGTTTTAAGCCAGATTTCATTCCTAAGGTGGTTTCTGCCTTCCATCTCAATCAGGATGTGGTTCTCCCTTCCTTGTGTCCTAAGCCTAGCAATGACAAGGAGAGGGTCCTGCATTCTTTGGATGTGGTTTGTTTTGTGAAGTACTATTTGGTGGCTACTTCTTCCTTTCGTAAGACGGACGCCTTGTTCGTGGTGCCCTCCGGGCCCCGGAAAGGTTTGGTGCCTGCCAAGTCTACCATCATTAAATGGATACGTCAGCCCATTGTTGGGGCCTATACTGCCAAGGGGAGGGTTCCCCCTTTGCAGATCACTGCTCACTCTACTCGTGCTGTTGGGGCTTCCTGGGCTTTTCAGCATCAGGCCTCTGTTCAAGTTTGTAAGGCTGCTACTTGGTCTTCTGTTCATACTTTTTCCAAGTTTTATAAGGTAGACGTGCGGGCTTCAGCGACTGCTGTTTTTGGCCGCAAGGTTCTGCAAGCTGCAGTGGTTTAAATTTGTGCGTTATTGCCTTTTTTTGGGATCCCCACCCATGTTGGACACTATTGGATGTCCCATATGTCATGAATATTGGAAGCGGGGTGTGTGACATACTTGGAATAATACCATTTTGTGATTACTCACCTGTAAAATGGGTATTATAAGTGTCACACACCCCGCTTCATCCTGCCCTTATTGTATTCTGGATCCTTTAAATGATGAACCTTTTTATTGTAAAATGTTTTGTATTTGACTCTTCCTGGTCCCCTTACTGCTTTCCGATACTGGGAAATGTGTGGGAGGTCCCAGGTATTTAGGGACCGGGAGGGGCTTCTTTTTTTCCTGTCATCTCTGCAGAAGTTCGCCCTCTACTGGACATAACCCATATGTCATGAATATTGGAAGCGGGGTGTGTGACATACTTATAATACCCATTTTACAGGTGAGTAATCACAAAATGGTATTTTCAGCGGTGTACATTCTGGGGGTGGAGAATCTGGAGGTAGATTTTCTGAGCAGGGGGACTTCTCGCCTGGGGGAATGGTCTCTCAACAGTGAGGTCTTCCTATCCCTGTGTCACCGTTGGGGGGGGGGGGGGGTTCCGGAAAGTGGACCTGTTTGCATCCCCCCACAATCACAAGCTCCCAGTCTTTGTCTCTCTGTCCCAGGATCCCCTGGCCCTTGCGGTGGATGCTCTGACTCGGGGTTCTGCGCAAGCTGGCTCAGGAAAGGGTGCCAGCAATCCTGGTGGCCCCTCGTTGGACAAGACAGGTGTGGTTTTCAGATATCGTTCAACTGGCAGTAGATCAGTACGTTCTGCCCCTGGTGCCGAAACTTCTCACTCAAGAGCGGCTATGCCATCACAATTTACAAACACTGGCTTTGACGGCCTGGCTGCTGAAACCTCCACCTTAATGGATAAGGGGCTTTCTGATTCTGTGGTTAATACTCTGATCAGGGCTAGGAAGAAGTCTTCTTCTACCATCTACTATAGGATCTGGCGGACCTACATTGACTGGTGTGAGTCTAGGGTCCTTCCCTGTCGGGTGTTTTCCATTCCTAGGATTCTGGAGTTCCTTCAGCATGGTCTGGATCTGGGACTTCAGCTCAGCACGCTCAAGGGTCGCGTTTCTGCCTTGGCTGTTTTCTTCCAGAGATCTTTCGCTCAACATCCTCTGGTCAGGACTTTGTTCCAGGGGGTTGCTCATGTGCATCCCCCTCGCAAACCTCTGTTGCCAAGTTGGGACTTGAATTTAGTTTTGTCTGCTCTTCAGGGCCCTCCATTTGAGCCTGTGCATGAGGCTGCTCTGTCTATCCTTACTCTTAAAGTTGCCTTTTTGGTGGCCATCACCTCGGTCAGGCGTGTTTCGGAGTTGGTTGCCCTTTCCATTCAGGCCCCCTACTTTGAGAGAGGTGATTTTCCGCTTTTAACCTGACTTCTTGCCTAAGGTGGTCTCTGCCTTCCATCTCATTCAGGACATTGTGCTTCCTTCCTTGTGCCCTAATCCTGGTAATTCCAAGGAGAGGGCCTTACATTCCCTGGATGTGGTCAGGAATTTGAAGCTCTACTTGGTGGCTACTGCACCTTTTAGAAAGACTGATGCCTTGTTTGTGGTTCCTTTGGGTCCCAAGAAGGGTCTGGCTCCTGCTAAGTCTACTATTAGCAAATGGATTCATCAGGCTATTTTTAGGGCCTATTCTGCTAGGGGAAAGGATCCTCCTTTCCGTGTTACTGCTCATTCTACACGTACTGTTGGGGCCTCCTGGGCCTTCCAGCACCAGGCTTATGTTGAACAAGTTTGTAAGGCTGCTACTTGGTCTTCTGTTCATACTTTTTCCAAGTTTTGCAAGGTTGATGTTCGGGCCTCAGCTGATGCTGTTTTAGGCCGCAAAGTTCTGCAGGCGGCAGTGGTTTTAACTGCGCGTTGTTGCTTTTGGGGATCCCACCCTATGTACGGACACTGCTATTGGATGTCCCAACTGTTGTGAATCATTATCTGCAGCAGGATGTGCTGCATACTTATAATACCAATTCTACAAGGTGAGTAAACACAAAATTTTATTATTCTAAGTATGTAGCACGTCCTGCTCCACCCCACCCTGTTTGCTTTATCTTGGATCCTTTAAATGGTGATTGTTATCCTTGTTAACGTTATTTATCATTGGCTTCTCTTTACTGCTTTTTAATACTGGGAAATTTGTGGGAGGTCCCGGGTATATATGGGACCGGGAGGGGCCTCTTTTTGCCATCCCTGCAGTCAAGTGCTCTCTGGCGGAGGTAATCCCAACTGTTATGAATCATTATCTGGAGCAGGACGGGCTGCATACTTAATATCAATTCTACAAGGTGAGTAAACACAGAATTGTATTTTTGTCATGTTTTTTACAGCCCTGTACATGACCCCTCTGAATATGTTGGTGCTATATAAACAAATATTTAAGGGGTTAATGGAATTTGTCTACTTCTGTGGACTTTTCTTAGCACTCCAGAGCCATGAGTGGTCTAGAGCAGGGGTTCCCAACATGTGGTACTCGACAAGCCTGCAGACTTAACCTGTACCAACCTAATCTGCTGCCATTTAAAATTCACTGAAGCCACTGTTCTCACTGGCTTGATTATGGTTTTTGGATGACTTACAATGCTCATATACCACCGAGGTGGTACTTCATATAATTAAAAAATGGAAAGTGTTCGGGAACCCCCAGGTCTAGAGGATCTACTTACCTTACCATTGCTCCCACACCGTCAATTGGTCTATCGGTCTCCCTCAGCCCCAGTTTGTGAAGCCGGGTGCTGCATTTCCTGGTTTTGGCATGTGGGTGGGTGTGGTCTGTGACCAGAGATGCTGGCGAAACCGCAATAGATCCCAAGCTTTTTTTTTGGTAACACCCCCCCCCCCCCCCCCAATCCTGTCCTGTTTGAGTGAGTGTGGGACGCGGGGCAGGGTGGTTACTTAGTGGCTGAACGTTCACTTTAATGGAGAAAGCAGGAGGCCAACCTAAGTGCGTGTGCTTTCTCTAGCTGGATGAGTTTCCCAAGCAGTGATGCTTATTAGACACTCGGATATGGATGCCAACATGTTATACCCCTCAGAAGGTGGGGATGTTCATGGGCTGAAACAATGATATAAACAGTTTAAGGGGACCCTCAGTGTTTGTGATTCCTTCTCTGGCCTTGCTTCACTATCTACTGTGGAAAATCTAAATGGATGACATTGGAATCAAAAGGGCCTAGCATGCCCAGATATTCTTTCTCAGACCACAACCTTAATGCTTTAGGGTAGTGTTATCCAAAGCCACCATCAGGTCTTGTTTTGCAGATCTCCACATAGATGCACATGAAATCCTATTAAGTGCTTAAAGTGGACCAAAACCTAGGATATTCACTATCCTGGCTATTGGCCCTTTCCCCTGGTTAAACCCACCTCTTCCTGGTCCCACGGCCCATGCGGGCTGCTCCTCCAATGAGCGTGCTAGGAGCCGCTGACGTTACGTGATTTAAGCCGGCGTCTAAGGCCAGCGGCCGCATCCCCTGCTTCCCTCTAACAGGGAGCCTGCCAGTGCCAGCCATTCACAAATGCCTGGCGCAGGCACGCGTCCTGCTAGAAGAATAGTGGCGATGCAGCCGTGTATGCAAGGTAATTAAGCGGGGCGACCTGGGGGGTTTCACACAGTGGGGCATCCCAATTTTGGATGCCCCGGAGGAGGGAAGCACTGATCGCGCTGGGTTTTGGTCCACTTTAAAGGTATCATTTAAAACACCTGAAAATGTGAAAAGAAACATTTTGCCAATATACTTTTTCTTTGTTTTTTAAATTCCTTCTGTGCTTTTTCCCACTTGAAAATCACAATACTTGCTTAGTCAGCAGAAGTCGCTAGAGAAACTGGCACTTAAGAGAGATTGTGATATGTGTGTGTCTGTCTGAAGATACAGCACTGGGCTTGAAATCTTTGTGAGCAGACACTGCCCAACGCTGCTTCTGTCAGGCCAAACACTTTTTGTAAATGAAAGTGTCAGGCATGTCATGGTCTGCGCACTCACTGCACTGCAGACTTATAGCTGCAGATGTGTGGGCGGAGGGACCATACATGTGACTTGTTACTGTGGAAATGACGTAAGTGGCTGAGTGTGCACATCATTGCTGCCCCTCAGAAAGCCAATACCCACTGGCGAGATCCTGCAGGAGACTCTGTGCATGCCCTCGGGTATTGCTGGAGTGACGTGGGTATAAGGTAAGCCAGGGGATTTCACAAAACTGAACAAATCAAATCGGGTTGCCCCTAGGAGGCAGTTGGGCTTCCTCTGTTTTGTCCTGTTGCTTTAGGGCTGTGTTCCCCCAACCCTTGCCTCAAGAGCCGATAAGTCATGTTTTCCTTCTCTCCTCAAAGCTAGAGCTGCAAACGTGACCTGTTGGTGGCTCTCGAGGAGCAGGTTGGGGGATCACTCCCTTAGGGTTTGGTTACCCATTTCTTTCTGCTTTCTGACACGGCTGTCTATGCCTGAGGAGTGTCAGTCTCTGAAAGGGAGAATATAGCCCCAGGTCTATAATTCTTCGTTTTAAAATTCAACTTTTTTTTCGATAGTTGTTTCTTTATAATTCCAATTTCTTTAGGGCAGTTTTAGCTTACAGAAATTCTGCTCATGAAGGGTTAAACATACATTTTATTTCTTGGTTTAGTTCATTCCCCATACTCCATTCTGCAATATTCTTTGATTTGGTCTGGGAAGCTTCCTGTGTTTTTTTTCATTCACATAACTAATGCTGGGAGCCAAGGAACTAAGCTGAACTTTGTTTAAATTCCTTGGATACTGCAAGGGTTATATCTCCTGATTTATTTTTTCCTTTAACTGCAATTTACATCAACTCTCCAGTGCTGTCTTTTATTGATTACTCTACTAGATATCTTTTAATAATGTTTTGGTCACAAAGTAATAAGTTTTAACATGTATTGCGTCTTTTAGCCATAGAAGTGCCAGTTCAGTAATCCAATGCCTCCTACACTTAGACATTTTTGCTTGGTAGCCATAAGTTCTTGTACTAATCATGCATTGCTGCTGCTCTCAAGTTGATGCCATGGTAGGTGATGACACCCCAGCACCTACACTGTGTGTCTGCCACTTAAGCTGTCATCTGTCCCAGTTCCATAGGACTGTTGTCTAGTAGGGGTGTGAATTGGCAAGAATCTGGCAATATTATACGTGTATGACGATACAATATATCCCGATTCTGTCTCAAAGACTATATATTCTAAGTATGTCACACACCCCGCTTCAGATAGTCATTACACTTGGGTTATACTGACCTGTAGATGGCGATCTTGCAGAGATGTCAATAAAAAAAGGAAGACCCTCCCAGTCCATAAATACCTGGGACCTCCCACTCATTCCCCAGTCTTTCATCTCTGCAGACGGCGAGCAAGTCAGAAGATGGATGTCTCCTCCTTGGAAGTAGCCGGGATGACTCCCGGCCCTCTATTTGATCTATTTCTGCCCGGATTCTTTTATTGATTTTACTTGCCTCCCAGCCTAGGCTGCTGGTCTGGGCAAGGGTAGATGGCACCCTAGGTGCTTAGGAGCTATGCTCCACCGTGAGACCCCATAACAAGGGGTTTGCCATGGCGGCGGGGGAGCTTCTTCCCCTCAGGGCGGGGCCCGGCGTTAGCGCGATCGCCTACGGCCCACCCCCGTGCTGCGGGCGCCGTGGTTCATGTCCCGGCTTCTGGCCGGGAGCGACGGGAGGGGTGGGGCGCGAACTGCGCCGGCCCGCCTTCCTCTGCCTACGCGCCTTTTCCTTCTCCTGCGAGGTGTGCGTGTGTGATCGGTCGATGAGTGGCCTGTGGCCCCATTAGTTTTTCTCTGTATATATATTCTAAGCATACAGCACGTCCTGCTCCAGAATAGTAATAACATGTGGGTAATCCTCCGCCTCAGGCGCCGTACTCAGCAGACATGTAGAAAACAAGCTCCTCCCGGCCCTACATATACCGAAGGACCTCCCACAAATCCCCAGATTTCTCTGCAGTGCTGAACTGAGAAGACATGAAGTATCACGCTCTCGCAGGCGAGCAGGCCTTACAGCCCAAGGCCCTGCGGGACTATTTCCACCCGTCCTCTTCAGAAGAATATGCTTCCCAGCCTGGGCTGCGCGGGTCGGGTGAAGGTAGGCAGCACCTGGTGTGCTGAACGGAGCCATGCTCCACCGCAATCCCCCTCCATAGGGTAGGCGGTCAGGCCGATGGTGAGCCTCTAGTGGATGCCCCTCCCGCAATCTTGCCCGTGCCCCTCACAGACTTAGTCCATGGACGCTGTCCGCTTCTCCCTCGCTTCCTCCCGTAACTCGGGGGGGGGGGGGGGGGGGGAAGAAGGGGGGGGTATGTGTGGCAGCCCTAGTGTTCAGTATCACGTTTAGACCTTTGGCTTTTAATTTTATTGGGGTCAGTGTCGTGCTTTGCTATACAGTGCGAGCCGTTTGCCTTCATTAACAACTGCCTAGACGGCAGCATCATTTCAGCGTGTCAGCATCTTATGCATACGCCTTATATCCATCTGTTCTACGTTTTTCTGTTGGTTAGAGCTTCGCGCTCTTTGGGGGAGGCGGAGACTCGGCATGACGCGCTCCGCGTCACAGCCTGGCCTGGCCCACCCCTCGAGGTTTGCTTGGCGCCATTTTGACTATCTTCGCGCGTGGTGCGGTTCGCCTCCTCCCTTGGTCATGTAAGTGCCCTCCGGGGCGGCATGGTTCTATGTCTATCAGGCTGCGCATGGCACTGACTCCACCCCTCTTGTCCCATTATGTCTTTCAGACGCCAGGACTTTTGTGGCTTCTCCCGGCCTAACATATATTACAGCGGGTCCACATAACAAATTCTCCCACATTATTAGCGGGTCTTGGGGCATCCAGGGATGCCTATTGCATAAATCCCTGCAGGCATACTGCTTGATAATCACCATATGGAGGCATTTCAGAATTATGTAACCAGGGTCCCTCCGGGACATGACCGGCTGTGTGCAGTGTGTGGTCAGCCCCAGGCTGAGGCTGACAGGGCACGGGTCTGCGGACAGTGTGCAGAACAGGCAGGTTTGCCAGCGGCGGCACCTCCCTTCCTTACTCCCGTCTCCCCGGACCTAAATATCACTCATGACGAGTCCCACTCGAGCGGGGATGACCTGCAATCTGTGCCGCACGTGTTGCCTACGGCGGAGCAGGTGCTTTCTGGATTGGCGGAGCGTATGGGCCCTGGTAAAAGCGGTCCCTGACGCCTCCTGGCTCCCCGGTTCCTAACGATGACTCTGCTGATATGCAGGACCTTGACCCTTCTGAGGAAGGTGAGCTATTCTCCGATTCGGGCTCCTCGAACAGGATGCCCGGGGGCTGTGATGATTCTGAGCCTGGTTCTTGGGGTCTGTGTGACACAGATGAAATTCTTATTAAGATTTTTGAGGTTTTGTCAATTCCCCCCCCCCCCCCCCCCCCTGGGGAGACCCCCAAACCTAAGAAGGAGTGTTTCCATACAGCGCCGCCGCGCTTGGAGTTCCTAGAACAGGAACATTTCCAGAATCTTATATCCCAAGAATGGGAATCGCCTTGTAAGCTTAAAGGGGACCCAAGGGTCTGGGAATGGAAGTTCCCTTTCCCTCCTGATGTGGATAATTTGTGGTCAGCACCCCTGGTGGTGGACGCACCGGTTATAGGGGTCACAAACCCCCCTTTCATGACGGCTCCTTTTTACCGTACTCTTCGGGATGCTTAGGACCGGCGCATTGACAGACTGGCTTCTCACGCCTTCTCGTGTGCTGGGACGGCTCTGCGCCCGGTCTGTGCCGCTGCCATCACTGCGGTGGCCGCCAGGACTCTTGTCAGAAAAGTACTAGATCACCGCCCTGAGGACCTCCCTTGGGGGGTGTTTAATGCGCTATCAGACTGTGATGCATTTGTGAAGTTTATTCTATCAGCACTGGACGACACCATTAAGATGTGTGCTAGAACCTCTGCCCTTGTGGTAGCTATTCGCCGCCTGGTCTGGCTGCGACAGTGGGGTGCTGACGAGGCTACAAAAAGGCTCTCACTTGCCTTCCCTTCAGAGGACGGCGGTTATTTGGGGCCTGTTTGGACCTTTTTGGTAAAAAGGGTAAAGCACCCTTGCGCAGAAGGCCGCTCCGACCTCCCCGGGGCAGGGTCACCCCTCCACCTCCCTACGTTAGTGTCAAACGCGAACCTGAGGTGTGCTTCCAACTGTTCGGTGTGGACTTCCACCATGGGGTGGGCAGGCAGTGCCCTGGGCCCTCTGGCAGGACTAAGTCCAAATCTGCCAAGACCTCCCAAGCATGAAGGGGCGCCCTCTGCAGCAGCTGTCTCCCATCTAGGAATATACCTTCTCCTTCTGGTGGTTCCAGGAGGTAATTCCCCTGGACACAGGATAGCTTTTGCTGGGCGGTCCCTCTCAGTGGTTGTCAGGGTGCTTCTAGCCCCTGCTTTTCCCTCAGGAATTGGTGCAGGCCGCACTGGGCATACAGAGTTTGGGCTTACCTACAGGATGCCCTTAACAATATGGGGCTATGGCCTCTATATTAACCCTCCTCCTTCCCTCAACAGTATGAGGCAGTCTGGGCCACGCTGGCCTATGGTAGGCCTGGCAATTCTACTCTCACAAGTAGTCCCTATAGGACACCTCTGTCTTGGGACACAGGCGCCCTGTGCAAGGGGGGCTTCCGGCCTCCTGTGAAGTAATAGATCTTCTTAGTTCCCCTTGTGTCTGCTGGACACCAAGACCATTACTAGTCGGTGTTGCAGGACCAACCCTGCGGATTGAGGCATTATTTGGGGCCTCTCTTTCGTTCCCAGGCTACTCGCCATGGCGCGAATGGGGCTGATGTCTCAGACATGCCTGGGGGGGGGCGTCTGCGTTAGGACCTACCGGGTCGTCTTTCCTTTCTCCCCAGTCTGTCAGGCCGAGTGGATGGGTCGGCCAGCGGTGTCCCCTGGGAGTTACTGGAATGTTGCTCAGTCACCTCAATCCCTCTTGGTCCCTTATCCGCTATCCCCATTCCTGGGATTCGGTTCAGGCTTGAGCCTTCTTCTCTGGCAATAAGGGGACTCCTGGTTATGGGGGCTCTGCCCCACTTTACTGGCGTATTACCTTCACCAGGCGGGATGGCAGCTGGTGGGCCCGTTGGTGGCACATCAAGATGATGTCACTTATATACCAAGCCCTTGGGCTCTTCGGCACAGTAGGTTATTGAGCTTACATGGGGTTCCAGCACCCTGGTGCTTGGTCTGTGCTCATTCCCCCTTGGTAAGGTGGTTCCTCTTGAGCTGCTCATATTCAAGGGCCCCGTCAGGGGGCACCCCCTTCCTTACTTGCATCTTCCAGTGCGTGGTCACCTTCGGGTACCAAGTCTCGCAGGTTGGCGGGGGAGGGGAATTTCTTCCACAATCCCCATGGTTCCTTGGTAGGGTCCCCTAGAAGGTCCATCTTACCTGCTGGTTTTGTTGCAACGGTGTGCCTTCCGTTGACTCTATATGGCTGGACTTCTCCTCTTTTAGGATTTGTCGGTCTATTGGGGGACTCCTGGTCTGTTGGATGACAATGGCTCTCTGGAGTGCGGTTCTGCCCTTGTCAGGCCCCTTCTTTGTCGTACCAATATAAGGTCTCTTGTCTGGGGATTGACAGCTGATTCATTCACCCCTTGGAGACGGGCCTTATCTTCTGGGTGACTCAGTATGAGGGGGGGCTGGGAGCAAGCTCCCTAGCTTCCCCTTCATCTATTGGGGTTTTGTGGTAACCGATATTGATTGGCATGAGCCTTGGTCTCTTCCCTGTTAGACGTTCTCGGTTCCCAGGGCTTTTAGAGTCATTACAGCGTATGTTTGGGGTCGGCTCCCCATCTCGGGACTGGTGCAGGTTCTGTCCTGGCTTTTCCTGCAGGAGTCTGGTTCTGTCGCCCTTGTGGGGAATTCTTTTGGGGATTGCTTAACTGAATCTCCCAAGTAGTTCCATGGTCCCTGTGGGGATCAATTTTCATTGTTTACCCTGCGGATTTTTCCGGGGGACTTTTGCTGGATGCTGTCTGAGCTGCCTTGTAGTCCAGGTCGCTTCTCTGGGGGCTCCTGACTCCATCAGACGTGTGCCTGAGACGGTGGATCTGGTTACTTAACCTTGGCTCGGTATATATATATATATATATATATATATATATATATATACGTCCAAGTGGTTTGTAGGATCATTGTTTTAGTCTAATTATGGACTTTATTCTTAATAATACTAATATGAGGGGCTACATTCCCTCTACAGGTGTTGCCATTTTTCCCCATGAGGGTTTCCATGGCCCTTAGGGGGACTGATGCTCTTGTAGTCTGCGGGCGCCTCTTTATGTATGCGCCTGATATCCCCTTCCAGCGCCATTGTGCCCTTTGGATTAATCCTTCATGGATGTCTCCTGATCCTGAGTAAAGCCCTTGGCTTCGTGTTAGTTAGGGGTCAGTATTCCCGCCTTGGTCGGGTGACCTGTTCTATTTCCCTTAGGGGGTGTTACAAGTTTTGCCACGAGGCTTCCTTGCCTGTGGGCTGGTTGGGTCATTACACTGACCTATATTCCTCTTTAGGGGAAAGAATCTCCCCCTTTTCAGTTTATTCCGTTATATTTGTGCTTGGGTACCACTAGCCCTTCAGCACCAGGGTTTTTTTCTGTTGATTCAGTTGCTAGACTTATGGCTTGTCTCTGTTCATACCTTCTGGTTTTGTTATGAGACTGACGTTAGAGCCTTTGCTCATGTCATGCCTGTTACAAGTTTTGCAGGTGACAGCGCCTTTACTGTCCGCTGTGCCTTGTTTTTTCCTGTAGATCCCACCCTGCTTATGGACACTGCTATTGGATGTCCCACATGTTATTACTATTCTAGAGCAGGACGTGCTGTATGCTTAGAATAATACAGCTCTGTGAAGTACTCACCTGTAGAGTTGATATTATATGCATACAGCACGTCCTGCTCCACCCCACCCTGGTTCACTTGTTCTGGATCCCCTGTATGGTGATTGTTATCAATTGATATTATTACCAGTTTTCTGGGTGGTTTGTTCCTCCCGGCTTCTCTTCTCACTGCTTTTCAATGCTGGGGATTTGTGGGAGGTCCTTCGGTATATGTAGGGCCGGGAGGAGCTTGTTTTCTACATGTCTGCAGTGCACGGCGCCTGAGGCGGAGGATTACCCACATGTTGTTGCTATTCTGGAGCAGGACGTGCTGTATGCATATAATATCAACTCTACAGGTGAGTACTTCACAGAGTCACAGAGTTGTATTATTCATGCCCCTCCTTGCGAACGCTTCTGTTATTAACCCCTTTGGACATTTGCTATGTGGTCTGATTGCTGTGTTTGTTGTGTGTTCCAGGTGGACCATTGTTCCTATTAAAGGGGGGTTCTCCCGTTCCTAGGGTCCCTGGTTAAAATTTGGGGGTCTGTGAAATTCCTCCCACGTGGGACTTAAAGGGGCATCCCGGGTAGCATTTACTGCGTAATTCCTTCTGGCCATTGTGCCTAATTTTTAAAAAATCACCATATGCAGGCTTCCTGGATACTGGGCTTGGGCCCCCCTTGGGGCAATCCAGGCTGTGTTTGGGGTGTGGGGTATCCCTTTCGGGGGATGATGTATTTCTGTGTGTACCCTGTGCGCAGCGGACTATTACGCGGCAGTCCGGATCTCAGGCGTCTGGGTCTGCTCCGCTAGTCTCTTCTCCTTCTCCCCCTTGCTTGATACGTACCCCATGTGATGGAGTCGCAATCTGAGTTGTGTGTCAGATTGGCCAATCTTGAAAAATTGTTTTCCAGTGCTGTTACCAAAAAGGCCACGGCTAAGAGAAAACATTTGTATACAGCCACGCAGGCCTTTGATGTGGATGAGTTTGACTCTCTGGATTGGTCTGATTGCTCCCCGTTTGAGGAAGAGGAGCTGTTTGAGGAGTCAGAGGGGTCCGATGATCAGCAGTTTGTTGGTGCTGATACCGTGCAGGGTCAGGGGGATTCTTTGGATACCTCTAAGGTCCTGGCTCATATGTTTGAGGTCCTGGCTATTTCTCCCCCTGAGGCGGCTCCTCTGCAGAAGGGGGAGTTCTTTGAGGTGACCCAAGCCGCGCTTGGAATTTCCTTATCAAAAGCATTTTGATGGCATTATTCTCAAGGAATGGGAGAGGCCTACTCGGCTTCCGGGTGTTCCTCCTGATTGGGACAAAAAATATCCCTTTCCGGTGGACGCGGTGAAGCACTGGTCGTCCCCTCTCGAGGTGGATGCTCCTGTTTTGGGGTTGTCCAGCACTTCAATCCTGCATTCTCCGGACTGCGCTACTCTCAAGGATGGTGAGGATAAACGCATTGACCAGATGGCTTGTCATGGTTTTGCCAGTGTTGGGTCGGCCTTGCGGCCGGTTTGTGCTTTGGCGCTTTTATTGGTAGCTGCCAGGTCGGTTGTTAGAGGACTGTTGACCTCTTCCGGGCTTGACCCGGCTAGTGAGGAGTTTACCGCCCTTAAGCGATGTGAGTTTTTGTCTTTTGTGCTGGCCGCCTTGGATGACACATTGGTGATGTGTAGCAGAACTTCGGCCTTGCTTGTGGCTATCCGGCGGTCGGTTTGGTTACGCCAGTGGGCGGCTGATTTTGTGTCCAAAAAGTCGCTTACGGCCCTTCCCTTTGTGGGGCTGCGGCTCTTCGGAGGAAAATTGGATTCAGTTGCAAAGGGTGGTAAGTTGCCTCAGCGTAAGAAGCAGCGTTGTCCCTTTCGGGGGCCGCTTCCTTCACTCCTTCCTTTCGTAGGGCCAGAGTTGTCAGGGGATTGGCCTGCTCCTCATCCAGAGGCGATTCCTGGAACCAGGGCAGGGGTCGTGCCCTTCCAGGACACAGCTGGGGCTCTAAGCCTAAGGCCGCCGCCAAGCCGGCTCAGCAATGAGGGGGCGCCCTCACCCTTGCGGGTGGGGGGACGGCTGCAACTCTTCTCCCGGGTCTGGGACCAACAGGTCTCGGACAGATGGATTCGGGAAGTGGTGTCTTCCGGTTACAAGCTGGAGTTCGAGTTCCGGCCCCCCTCCCAGATTCTTCAGATCCTCTGGCCGCGCAGGGGCTCCGGGCGGCAGTAGCAAATCTTCTGGACATGGCTGTCATTTGCCCGGTGCCCCCCTCGGACCGGGGCCTGGGCTTCTATTCCAATCTGTTCACGGTGCCCAAGAAGGACGGTTCCGTTCGTTCCATTCTGGATCTGAAGTTACTCAACAGGTTCGTATGTCCCCGGAAGTTCCGCATGGAAACTCTGCGTTCAGCCATCTACTCACTTCATCAAGGGGACTTCATGACGTCCATAGACATCAAGGATGCTTACCTGCATACCCCAATCTTTCGGCACACCAGAGATTTCTCAGGTTCTTTGTAGAAAATCGTCATTTTCAGTTTGTGGCTCTTCCGTTTGGCCTCACCTCGGCTCCAAGGGTTTTCACCAAGGTGCTGGCGGGGGTGATGGCCCTTCTCAGAGCCCAGGGTATCCGCATTGTGCCTTATCTGGACGATCTTCTTATTGTGGCTTCTTCTCTCAGCCAGGCGGAGCTAGATACCAGGACTGTGGTAGCCACCCTGGAGAGATTCGGCTGGGTGATCAACCAAGTCCTGCCTCTCTTCCTCCAGGGTGGTGGAGTTCCTGGGAATGTCTCTGGATATTTCTCAGGCCAGGGTGTTCCTCCCCCGGCCCAAGGTTCTTCTGATTCAGGAGTTGACTCGGCGTCTCCTATCCATCCCTCGTCCATCCATCCGGCTGGGGATGCGACTGGTGGGATTGATGGTGGCATCGTTCTAGGCGGTTCCCTTTGTCCAGTTTCACACAAGGACGCTCCAGCTCCGTATCTTGGCGGCCTGGGACGGGTCCCCGCTGTCATTGGATCAGTCTTTTCTGATGTCCCCCCGGGTGGGGCGTTCCCTTCGGTGGTGGCTGACACCAAGCAATCTGACAAGGGGCAGATCCTTTCTGATCCCATCAATGTTCTGGAGCCGAGAGCCATCAGGTTGGTTCTGGCTCACTTGACTCATCAGTTGCAGGGCCTACCGGTTCAACTCCGGAGGTGGATCTCTTTGCCTCTCGTCACAATCACAAGCTTCCGACATTTGTGTGTCTCTCTCGGGATCCGCTGGCTCTGGCAGCGGATGCCATGTCTCTGAACTGGAGGGATCTTGGGTTTCTGTACCTGTTACCTCCGTTTCCCATGGTGGGCCAAGTGGTGCGCAAGCTGGCCCTAGAGGGCGCGTCAGCAATCCTGGTGGCTCCAAGATGCCCAAGACAGGTTTGGTTCGCAGACGTGGTAAGGTTGGCAGAGGATCAGTTAGATCTGCCCCTGTTGCCAGATCTGCTCACTCAGGGTCCACTGCTCTACCCCAATTTACCAACGCTGGCTTTGACGGCGTGGCTGCTGAAACCTCCATCTTGAAGGAGGAAGGTCTTTCTGATGCTGTCATTCAGACTCTGGTTAGGGCTAGAAAGAAGTCTTCCTCTGCCATCTACTATAGGATTTGGAGGTCTTATATTGATTGGTGTGAGGTCCGGGCCTTGCCTTGCAGGGTGTTTTCTATCCCTAGGGTTTTGTAATTTCTGCAACATGGTCTGGACCTAGGTTTGCAGCTTAGTACGCTGAAAGGGCATGTTTCTGCCCTGGCGGTTTTCTTTCAAAAGTCTTTTGCTCTTCATCCTCTGGTTAAGACCTTTTTCCAAGGGGTTACGCATGTGCGGCCTCCTAGGAAGCCTTTGCTCCCAGTTTGGGATTTGAATTTGGTTCTTTCTGCCTTGCAGTGTCCTCCTTTTGAACCTTTGCAGGATATTGCACTTTCTACGCTTACTCAGAAGGTTGTTTTTCTGGTTGCCATCACTTCCGTTCGGCGTGTATCGGAGTTGGCGGCTTTGTCCATTAAGGCCCCTTACTTTGAGAGGCATTAGGACAAGGTTGTTTTCCGCTTCAAGCCAGATTTCCTTCCTAAGGTGGTCTCTGCTTTTCGTCTTAATCAGGACATTGTCCTAAGCCCAGCAATGACAAGGAGAGGGTTTTGCATTCTTTGGATGTGGTTCGCTGTGTGAAGTACTATTTGGTGGCTACTTCATCTTTTCGTAGGACTGACGCCCTTTTTGTTGTGCCCTCTGGGCCTAGGAAAGGTTTGGCTCCCGCCAAGTCTTCCATTAGTAAATGGATTCGCCAGGCCATTGTTGGGGCCTATTCTGCTAAGGGGAAGGTTCCCCCTTTTCGTGTTACTGCTCATTCTACTCGTGCTGTTGGGGCGTCCTGGGCTTTCCAGCACCAGGCCTCTGTTGAGCAGGTTTGTAAGGCTGCTACTTGGTCTTCAGTTCACACTTTTTCCAAGTTTTACAAGGTTGATGTGCGGGCCTCAGCGGATGCTGTTTTTGGCCGCAAAGTTCTGCAAGCTGCAGTGGTTTAAGTTTGAGCATTGTTGCCTTGTTTTTGGATCCCCGCCCTTTATGGACACTGCTATTGTTGTCCCAAGTGTAATGACTATCTGAAGCGGGGTGTGTGACATACTTAGAATAATACCATTTTGTGAATACTCACCTGTAAAATGGGTATTATAAGTATGTCACACACCCCGCTTCACCCCGCCCTTTGGTGTTCTGGATCCTTTATATGGTGAACCTTTCTTATTGTTACTGGTTAATTTGGCTCTTCCTGGTCCCTTTGTTCCTTACAGCTGTTTTCATACTGGGGAATGAGTGGGAGGTCCCAGGTATTTATGGACCGGAAGGGTCTTTCTTTTTTTTATTGACATCTCTGCAAGATCGCCATCTACAGGTCAGTATAACCCAAGTGTAATGACTATCTGAAGCGGAATTGTGATTTCTCTTCCAATTCATTCCAGGCCGTCAGCTTCATTCACGATAGGGTTAATTCCTGCCTGGAGGGAGTGGACTGCATGATTGAAAGGTGTGGCTCTTCCCAGCCCTATAAACATTCTTTCATTCTTGCAGTTGGACTGGATCTGCATCAGGGAGGCGGGGGTGTCTCAGTCAGAGGCTTTTTTGCAGGCTTCTGAGGTTTGTGTGCCTATCCCAGGACCCTCTGGCCATGGCAACAGACGCACTGACGACCTTGTGGTCAGAGTTCAATCTCCTGTATACATTCCCTCCGTTCCTGCTCCTGGGTCGAGTCCTAAAAAAGGTAGCTCAAAAGGGGGTACCAGCTATTCTGGTGGCTCCTCACTGGTCAAGGTGAGGCTGGTTCGCCTCACAGTAAGGATGTCGGCAGGTGATCATTGGCGGCTCCCAGATCTTTTCTCACAGGGGTCCCTTCGGCACCCGGATCTTTTCTCACAGGGGTCCCTTCGGCACCCGAATTATGAATGCTGGCTTTGACGGCCTGGCTATTCAAACCTTGATCTTGACAGAGAGGGTTTTATCGGCCAGGGTAATACATACCACGATCCATGCCCGAAAACGGACATCATCTAAAATTACTACAGAGCCTGGCGGGCATTTATCACCTGGTGAGTCCAGGAAATTTTCTTGCAGAAAATATTCTGTTTCCAGAATTCTAGAATTTCTGCAGAAGGCCTTCAGTTAAGCACCCTAAATGTTTCACTTTATTGATCCGCTTTCAGAAGCCAATCACTAGTTGACTCAGAACCTTTTTTCAGGGAGTCGCCCATATCCATCCACAGTGCAAGCCTATTTTTACTGGTGTGGGACTTAAATTTGGTGCTCCCTTTGAGCCCCTGATTGACGCTTCCTTAAGCATCTTGACACTCAAGGTAACTTTTTCTGGTGGCTATTACCTCTGTACATCGAGTTTCTGAGTTGGCGCCTTGTCAGTCAAGGCCCCTTATTTGGAATTACACAGAGATAAGGCAGTCTCCTGTTTTAAGCCGGATTTCTTAAGCAAGGTGGTTTCTTCATTTCACCTTAATAATGAGGTAGTTTTGCCTTCCTTATGTCCGTTCACGGCTAATCCGAAGGAGAGGGTCCTTCATTCCCTGGACGTAGTCAGAGCTTTAAGATATTATATATCTGCTACAGAATCCTTTCGTAAGTCGGATTTTCTATCTGTCATAGTGGAAGGGCCTAGAAAGGGGCTTCCGCCAGATAAATCCACTATCAGCAAGTGGATTAGACAGGCAGTAGTGAGAGCCTATTTTACCAAGGGGAAGGAGCCTCCTTTCTGGGTCACAGCTCATTCCACTAGGGCCCTTGGTGCTTCCTGGGCTTTTCAGCATCAGGCCTCGGTGGAACAGGTTTGTAAGGTTGCTGCTTGGTCTTCGGTTCATACATTTATCAAATTTTACAAGGTAGATGTTAGGGCCTCAGCAGGCGCTATTTTTGGTCAAGGTTTTACAGACAGTAGTAAAATGAACTACCTGCTGCTTCTGCGTTCGGGATCCCGCCCATATATAAGCACTGCTTTTGGAGGTCCCTAACGTGAAAATTTCCTGTAGTAAAATGGTAACATGGGTCCTTTCCTTACTACTACAGTAAGTAATAAAGAACATAAAGCATATTTATTGGAATGCAATTTCTGACTAAATAGCAGGGGTGCTCAACCTTTTGAGGAACACAGGCCACATGAACAATTTTAAAACTGGTCACAGGCCACAATGAATAGGTTCAGAATTTAATTTTCCTTTCTAAATAACATAACATAGATTTTTTACACCAATCAGTATGCCCACTGTCTCTACAAACTCTTTACCACTCCCTACCACATTTATATGTAACAATCCTCACATACTCAACCCTAAAAGCCTACCAATGCTAAACATACAATTATATATAGAAAAAAACTATTATCTTGCTGGAGATTTTCCTCTGGGTGGTGTTGCACTATCAACGTACTTTTTTTTTTTTTTTTGTACTGAGGTTGTTTATATAACCATATTGAATAAAGGGGGGTGGGAGCAGCTCAATCACTATTATTTATACAAAATTATTATTTTTATTCAGGGCCTGGGAACTAATTTACCGCCCAGTTTAACCCTCTCATCATCTAAATATCAAGCAACAAACATGTTTAGCTGTGTGGAAAGACAGAGATTTAGTTGCTTATATTTGCAGATACATGTCGAAGCCACACCGCCCCGCCAAGGCACTCTGTGTTTAGTATGGTCCCTACTCCTTTTTCTGAGTCCCCAAAATTGGGACATGCAATGCAGTCAAATATTTGAGAGCTGCATACCTGGGAAGCTGCCAGCCTCCCTTTAGAACACTTCACAGGGAGAGATCCATATTAACTGACTCCCCCCCCCCCCCCCCCCCCCCCTGCTTGTGCTCATGGCAATTCAAATGAATAAAGGGGGGTGGGAGCAGCTCAATCATTATTTATACAAAATTATTATTATTATTCAGGGCCTGGGAACTACTTTACCGCCCAGTTTAACCCTCTCATCATCTAAATATCAAGCAACAAACATGTCTAGCTGTGTGGAAAGACAGAGATTTAGTTGCATATATCTGCAGATACATGTGGAAGTTCTAAAGTGTTCTAAAGGGAGGCTGGCAGCTTCCCAGGTGATTAGCTCTCAAATATTTGTCTGCATTGCATGTCCCAATGTTGGGGACTCAAAATTAAGAGTAGGGACCACACTAAACACAGAGTGCCTTGGCGGGGCGGTGTGGTTTCCACATGTATCTGCAGATATATGCAACTAAATCTCTGTCTTTCCACATAGTTAGACATGTTTTGTTGCTTGATATTTAGATGAGAGGGTTAAACTGGGCAGTAAATTAGTTCCCAGGCCCTGAATAATGATAATAATTTTGTATAAATAATAGTGATTGAGCTACTCCCACCCCCCTTTATATAACCATATTGTATGAACGATATACATTTATATATTGAACTCTTAGGCCCCTTTCACATCAGGCCATTTGCGGTGCGTTAGAGTATGAATACTCCAACGTGTCAATGGCCAGAAAACGCAGCCTGTTAACGGGCCCTTTCACATCAGTGTGCTGCGGTTTGCTGCAACGCGCCCCAAAAGAAGTCTATGGGCACCACAGGTAAAGCGCATGTATTGCGTTGCGGTGAAAGGGCCATACTCGCCCTCGCCTCACGATCCATTGCCACTGATCTTCCCCTCTTGTCAGGCATTGCTGTAGTCAGCTTCTTGCACGCCGTCAGTCCTCTGCTCCAGCAAGGACTAGTGGAGCTTGTCCTTTTGATAAGAGAAGCTTTAGGTTTAGTTGAGCAGACTGCTGACTCCTGCCATTCATGCTGTGTGCGAGGACCCCACACTCTCTACTGTGTGTCTGGAGCGGCCACTACTGATGGAGACACATGTGTGGACAGTTTGGAAATATTTTCTGCTTTACCAAGACAGTTGGGGGTTAATGACAATATGCATCGGCTTATTGTGTGCAGAATGCTGGTTGTGTCAATGGAAGAATTATTATTTGCCATAATTATTTTACATTTGTAGGGGACAAAGGGGGTGCAATGCTTGTCCTCTAACTATAACCAGTTAACCATTTAACATGAGGCACATGTTTTGACATTTCACTTGCCAACAGATTTTATTTTCTCCCAGACCTCTTGCTGATTTGGCCTCAGTGACTGTTAACTGTTAACATGCCATGAATCAATCTAATAACTGTACATGTACATAATCTCATATGTCCTCTTAAATTTTTTTACATCCTAAGTTATGACCAGTATGTCCCCAGCATTGCATGGATCTACCACACCCAAAGTCACATTGTTCCTTAATCATGGGCCATAAATACGTCCTTCTCCTCCTTCTTTCCTTAAGGAAACCACTGTCAGTGGAGCTTCTGAGAGTGAACATGTGGTTCCTGTTAAATTGCAAGCATTCCAAAAACCGAGGTCCATCACATGCTCCATAATGATTAGCTGTCTATGTACGTTATTGTCTAAAAGGAACATTTTGCATGTTTGTTTTTTTCTCTAAAATAATGTACTTGGCTGTCAATGACCATTCATACATAATATAAATGCATTAGAACAGTGGTCAGCTGGCGAGCTATGACTGTAAATCTAGCGTGGTGTCTTGTTTTTCTCCCTTCGTCCTTCAGGATGACCCATGAAGAGAACGGTTCCACCCCCAGGGAGAAAACATAAACTGAACAGAGGTTAAAACCCTGCCCCTTCCTCTTCACCTCTGTTCTTTGTGTTTCCTCCCTAAGGAACCACTGGAACCATAGGCTGCAGTAGATTTTTTGTTTTCATTTTTTTTTCAGCTCCAGGAGCACCAGGAGTGGGATGACGACATCCGTCCAGCCCACAAGAGGTGGGGCTAGCAGCAAATGGTCTCTCTTTCGGGCCCTCTCCCCATTGTAGAAGAGACTCGGGAGGATCCCGAGCTGACGTTAGAAGGGTTAAAGCCAGAGTGGGTTTAAAAGGACAATGGCAATAATAGGGGCAGTTGTGGCCTAGAGGTAAGGAAGCGGCCTTGCGACCTGAAGGTTGCAGGTTTGAATCCCAATATGACTTAAATGTTCTTGAGCAAGGCAACTAACCCCGGGCGCTGTAATTATGGCATCCCACCGTTCTGTGCATGGATGGGTTAAATGCGAAGGAAAAGTTATATAACTATGTGCTGTGTAAAATAAGGCACCAACTGAATCCCGTGCATGGCCAGTGTGACCACTGTGGCATCTGAGCACTGAGGGACAGGAGGAACATAATTTAATTACCTGGAAAGTCCCTTTTAACTGACTGAAAGCAGTCCGTCTTTTTGACTTGTGGATAGCGATGTTAAAGGTAATGAGTTGCAGCAGGTCTTATGTCTCCTTCCATTAAAGAAGTCCAAACGTTTTGTAAGCCTCCCCCCCCCCCCCCCAGCCACCCCTCCCTCATGCTGTGCTAAGCCCCATTCAGGAGTTAAAATAATATAGCAACTCGCCTGATGCTGGCAGGGAAAGGGACTCTGAATTGCAGCCGTAGATGGAGTGCCAGACCAGTACAGTTACAATTGCTGCACAGGAATGGGTGACTGTTGTATTGGTCCGGGCAAGTGACAGGTCAAACAGTGCTCACATGCATCCCTCCCCAGGGCAATTCAGATTGCTGCACATAAAAATGAAAGTGATTGGCGAGTCAAAAGTTTAAAAAATAAATACCAGTAGCTTACCAGCACTCTCCTTCCTTTTTTTTGTCTGTCTATTTAGTGAGTCTCCATCCCACTGACCTGGTCCTTCAATCAACCTTCAGTTGACCGAGAATGAAAACACCCCCTCCCCCCAACTCCCTACCCAGACTTCCTGATTAGCTGCCTCTCTCTGCAGCTATAAAACCCCGCCCTACTTTCTGGTCACACTATGTTCTGGCAGACTGGAGTCGCTCTCAGCCTGCAGCATCTCTCACCCCTTTTTTCTGATAACACCATGCCTGGCAGTAATAACTAGAGGCACAACAATGCTCTTTTTTTTTCTTTTTTTTTTTACTATGCTTACATCACCTCGCTGTTGCCACACCCACTATTTCTCCTAATTTTTTTCTCTGCATTTCCAATGCTCGAATCCTTTTACAAATAACTTTGGTGCTACGGGGTCTTTTTCAAAACGAATTGAAGTTTGGGACAGTGCAGTATGTAGCCTGAGACAATGGGCCAAAAATTGGGCTTGAGTTTACTTTTTTCGAACTCCTGCTGTTGTAAACTTTAATAACAAAATGGCAGTTCATGGATCCTGCTGTCCGCCTGCAAACAGGAAGTGCTGCAGAGTTTCCTGTTACTGTACATTGTCTGTTAAATGCAGGCAGCAGCATGGCTGAGGTGTTGAGCATGGAAGCTCCAAAACGGCTGCTACCACTAGAAAATAGTTGAGGCAGCGTTTCAAGTTTGAGAAGGAGCTAATGTAAGTGCTTACAATGCTTCAGTATCATGCATACAGATGGAGTAAGTGAGTTTTGGGGAGTTTTCTTTTCCAACTGTGCAAGTTTCATTCTGGGGTCTCTCTTTGGGCTAAAAACAAAAGGCTATACTCCTACATAATATTTTGTGTATGTACTTGGATGTGTAGGATGATGAATAAATAACTATAGTCTAATGTAACCCCAATCCTGACCGTTCAAGATTTTGCCTTAAATTTACATAGGCGCTTCACTAGAGAAGTTCTACTAATTACTTTCTGTTGTGTGGCACAAGATGTAGCAGCGTTGTGACTCACAAGCGTGTTTTCCACAGCTGATGGTGGAGCCTCTGGCAGCTGCTCCTTGAAATCTGTGTCTGGCATTCATGACACAGCTGAGCTGCTGTAAGGTAAATATTAGGAAGTCCTTATTTGCTGCAGCCACACTTGGTATTCTTTCCAACCCTGTAATGTTGCTGTTTGTTGGCATCTTTCAGTTGAATAAAATGTCTTTAAAATACCATGTGCCTTCTTAGTATTTGAATAATTAAATGTAGGTTCTGAACCCCAAATCAACTACACACCATACCAATCTTACAGGCAGCGCGCCTGCGCCAGCCATTCACAAAGGGCCGGCGCGGGAGGCGGCGGCGGCCCGCGCATGCGCCGCTGGAACGAGGATCAGGTAGGATTTTCGGGGATCTGGGGGGGTTTCACACCCCGATCGGGGTGTCCCGCAGTCAGGGAGCTGATCGGTCCGGGAATCTTATAGATTCCCGGGCCAATCAGGGGAGGGTGTTGGTCCACTTTAAAAACAGTTAAACCTTTTTTCCTTCGGGAGGGCCCAGGTCTCTGATATGGGATGTGAGGAGTAAGGCAAATATTATATGTAATTTTATTGCTGATGCCCGGCATCCCCCTTTAAGATTCTTTGTTCTTAGCAAATGTCACCCTTTATTTCCCCCTGTAGCATTAAGGCTTTCTAGCCATGAACATGTACAGGGCCTAATCTCTCCAGACAGGCAAATTAGCATCTGTGAGTTGAGCCAATCTCAGATCACAGGCTCCCTGCTGATTCTCCCACACCTCTGTGCTGGGAAGGCCCCGCTGAGTCTGAGCTAAGAGGGGGGCCCCTGGAGAGAACTCCCTGGCATTAAACACCAGTGCCTCAGACATCTGGCACAGACACAAATCGGACTGTAGCTGGGCCAGTGTCCCCCAACACCAAGCCAGTTACAGAACCAGAACAGGCCCACAAAACTGCACATAGGAGTATGATTCTCAGGGCCATGCGACCACGGCAACCTAAAGAAACTGAGATCTCTGGTTCTGACCCATCTAGGGACTCATTGGATGCGCGGCATACATCACAATCATTTGGTGCCATATCCAGAGCCATATGTCCCTCCTGCCCAAAGTTATAACCCCTAAATGGTTTTAAGTTTAAGCAGGTTCAACAATGGGGGGGGAGGGGGGGGTGAACAGTCCACCCCATGGAAGGGATGGGGTGAAAGGGTCCCGAGGCATAAAGGGCCTTAAGACACTAGGCCAGGGTTTGTCACTTCTGGAGGAAGGGCATGCTGCATGCAGGCTGGAGGTGCCCGAACTATCTATAAGCTCTTGACATGCCACCTTGTGGGATCTCATCATCATCACTACTTTGCACCTGTATTTGAAGGTAACTTTTACTGTTGTATTTCTGTGTGTCACTCACTGTAACCCACTTTTTGCCTTTTGTCTGTAGGCTTTGGGCCTGGTACTCCCGGTAGGCAGGCAAACGGACGGTGCTTTGAGAAAGGGGGCTGTGTGATCGGAGGTCCCTGCTCGTTAGTTATATCACCCCTGACAGGGTACATACTATTAGAAGAGGTAGATTAAGTGTACTAGACAGGCTGTTTTGGTTCAGCAGATACACAACCCTGTGCTCCCTTTAAAATACACATTAAGTGTTTTGCAGGTTTACATGACTCGGAATGTAGTAGAATTACAACTGTATATGCAATCCCCTTTTCTTTTTCAAAACACATTGAGCGACAGGCGGAAGGAGTGGCCAATTATATTTTTTGAGCTAGTAAGCATGCAAAGTCGTAACCTTTTTATAGTTTCTCATGAGGCCCACAGATTCCAGTAGAAGATTTGTCTCAAACCAAGCACAAACATGCTTTAAATTCCTTGCAAACCAGAAGACATTCTTGTCAAATATCTAGAGGTCCTTTTCACATGGTCACATGAAGACCCAAAGGATGTATTCAGTCCCAACCTTTCTAAATTCTTTTTCTGAAGCCAGAGCTTTGGTTTAACAATTAACTGTCTTGCCACCAAGTGACTTCGATTAAGAATATATTTTAATGCATGGCACGGCCCGCTTCGGTATTCATAACTGATGGGTTATTCTGCCACAAGGTGGCGCAGTAGCACTGCAGAAAGCTGTGACAGCTCCCGGCTCCCTATAAAAATGGGATTAACCAACAAGTTCCCAGTGTTGTCTCTGCAGTGACAATGCGAAGTTAGAAGATGGCTATCTCTCTTGCGCAGGTGAGCGGGGCAACCAAGCTTGCAGCCCTGCATGTCTATTTCCATCCTGTGCCACAAAGGGTAGCCTGCCATAGGCTTTATGGTGAGCCTTCTTGGGATGCGGAGTTCCTGCCCTAACTTCTGAGGGGGTGAGTTGTTGGGGACTGTGTCTCCTTATTTTCCCTTTGGGGCCCCTCCCACCCCCCCTCCCTGGCCATGGCTGCTCGCCGCTGCCTCCTTGTCCCTTTCACCCCCCCCCCCCCCCGGGGGTGGGTGGTAGCGGCGAGGAGTGATATCTGTGGTGTTTTGACGTTTTTTGTGTGTTTTTTGGTGTATTTAGCTGCTGCGCCGCTTTGCACTACACTCCACGGCTGTGGCCACTGTAACCTGGTGGTGATTTTGCTTTGTCATGGCGCCGAACGGGTCACGTGAGTGCAGTTTTCGCACTCTTCGGGAAGGGGGGGGGCTTTGCTTGGTGACGAGTATCGCGTCGTCTCCCCGCGGCCCGCCCCTCGAGGTACCTCTGCTGGCGCCATTTTGAGTGAGCTGTGCGTCTGGATTTCTCCCTTCCTGGCTGCTCCTCCGGTGTGTCGCTTCTCCTGTGGCTGTGCCTGAGTGACGTTGCGGTGTCTTTGGTCCGTTTTTATTGAAGGGTGTATGTGCTGCAGGATGCTCATGTGTCTTTTTCCTTATGTCTTTCAGGCCGGATACCATTGGGTTGTGGCATATCCCGGCTCCATTCCTTCCCTCCCCTCATTCACCCTTCACTAATTTCTGGGGGCATCCTGTGGGAGGGAATCCCGGGTGGCCTTTGTATAGCCTTTGCCCACCGCTGGCCTATTGCACCTGTGTTAATCACCATATGGAGGCTGCTGGGGATAGCGTGCTTGGGGGCCCTTCGGGGCAATCCCGGCTGTGTTCAATGTGTGGGGTGTCCCCTGTGAGTAGTATCACAGTGTGCGTTCCGTGCGCTGAGAGGGTCATTGCGCTTCAAGGTGGTTTGCCTGCTTCGCTTCCCAGCTCAGCACATCCCTCTGCTTCACCTACCCCCCTGCTCCTGCGACTGGGCCCCAGTGAAGGGGACGTCAGCAGGGAGTCACACTCTGATTTGGCTCTGCGGGTGGCCACTATTGAGAGGCAGCTTGCCAAGTCTGTTGCCAGGAAGGCCTCTGGCAAGGAGCAGCACCTGACTTCCACTCCCTCACGCTCTACTGAGGAGTATGGGGAATTGGATGTCACTGCTGGATGTTATTCTGGAGGAAGGAGAATTGCCTCTGGATTCTGACTCCTCAGGAGACCAGCAGGAAGGTTGTGACAGTGACGCTGAGTCTGGGGATTCATAGTATCCTGAGGACACTGGTAATTTACGGTCTCATATTTTTGAAATCCCACACATTGCCCCTCCTGTGGAGGCTAAAATGAAACGGGGTGAGCTGTTTCGTCCTGTTAAACAGCGTCTGGAGTTTCCTGAGCAAGGTCATTCAACTCTATGGTACTAACGAATGGGAACGCCCTAACAAGCTACCTGCTGTGTCCAAATGTTTGAATAAGAGGTATCCCTTTTCTGCTGATCTTGTTAGGAGGTGGTCAGTTCCCCCTAAAGTGGATGCTCCCGTGCTGGGCTTGTCCAACACTTCGGTAATGCCTTCCCCGGACACTACCACTCTGAGGGATAGTGAGGACAGGTGCATGGACAAGTTGGCCTGTCATGCTTTTACCTGTGTGGAGGCTGGATTGCGCCCGACCTGTGCCGTGGCTGTTATGGTTATTACTCTTAAGTCTCTGGTTAAGCACCTCATGGATGGCACTTCAGCTCGTGGAGAGGGTGAGGAGTTTAGGACTCTCTTGGTTTGCTCTGATTTTGTGGCCTTTATTCTTGCTGCTATGGATGATGCTGTGCGGCTAAGTGCCAGGGCCTCCGCGCTCTTGGTGGCTATGCGACGATCTGTCTGGTTGCGCCAATGGGCTGCTGATGCTGCTGCTAAGAAAGCTCTCACTGGTTTCCCCTTCGCGGGGAGCGTCTTGATGTTCTTGCTAAGGATGGCAAGCTGCCTCAGCATAGGAGGCAGTCTCGGCCATTTTGTGTGTCCTCTGCCCCCCTCCCTTCCTTTCTTGTTCCCAGGGGAGGCCGGGGCTCTCTCCTCCCCAGTGGCCGTAGAGATGCTTGGGGCCGTGGCAGACCCTGTGGTCGTCCCAGTCTCTCCTGGAACTCCAAACCCAATCCCTCCCCTAAGCCCCCTCAGGCATGAAGGGGCGCCCTCACCCATCGGGGTGGGGGGACGGCTTTGGTTTTTTGCTCACGTCTGGAGGCTTTACGTCTCAGAGCAGTGGATACAGGAGATGGTGTCCTCCGGTTACCAGATGGAGTTTACAGCCTGGCCCCCCCCAAGAGTTTACAGCCTGCCCCCCCCCCAAGATTCGTCAGATCCAGGATGTCTTTAAACCCCCTGTATGCTCAAGGGTTGCATCTGGCGGTTCAATGCCTGTTAGTCAGGAGTCATTTGTCCAGTGCCCCCTCAAGAACAAGGTCAGGGGTACTATTCCAATCTTTTCACGGTTCCCAAAAAGGACGGCTCTCTAAGGCCCATTCTGGATCTAAAGAGCCTCAACAAATTTGTCAGATTCAAGCATTTTCGCATGGAGACGCTATGCTCTGCTGTCGGTACCCTTCGCCAGGGCGACTTCATGACCACTGTGGACATCAAAGATGCTTATCTTCATGTGCCTATCTTCCTAGGTCATCAGAGATTTTGAAGGTTCGCGCTGGAGGATCAGCATTACCAGTTTGTGGCTCTACCCTTCGGGATCACCTCGGCACCTCGGGTGTTCACCAAGGTACTGGCGGGAGTGATGGTTCTGCTCAGGAACAAGGGCATCCGCATCATTCCTTACCTGGACAACATCCTGATTGTGGCCCAATCCTTTCCTAAGGCCGAGCAGGACACTCAGATGGGGATCTCCACTCTACAGTCCTTCAGCTGGGTGATCAACTATCCCAAGTCTTCTCTGTCCCCGTCCTTGGTGAGGTCTTTTCTGGGCATAAATCTGGATACCTCTCAGGTCAGGGTATTCCTTCTTCAGCAGAAGGTGGAGGGTCTTCAGAAGCAGGCTCGGGCTCTGCTATCGTGTCCTCATCCCTCCATCCGGCAGGGGATGCAGTTGGTGGGCCTGATGGTGTCCTGCTTCGAGGCAGTCCACTTTGCTCAGTTTCACATGAGACATCTCCAGTTGCACCTCTTGTCAGTTTGGGATCAGGACCCTGTGTCCTTGGATCAGGAATTTGCTCAGTCTCCTCTGGCCAGGCAGTCCCTCTCGTGGTGGCTGGACTCAAGGAACCTTCTGGGAGGCAGGACCTTCCTTCCCCCGTGCTGGGAGACGGTCACCACAGATGCCAGTCTGGCAGGTTGGGGAGGTTTCTGGCAGTCCCTGAGGTTCCAGGGACGGGGACGGTGGGGCCCTCAGGATGCCCATGCTTCCATCAACGTACTGGAACTGAGGGTGATCAGGTTGGTTCTTTGTCACCTGACCACCCACCTTCAGGGTCGGGCTGTTCAGATCTGCTCAGACAACCAGACGCTGCGTCCGGTTTGTGCCTCTGCCATTACAGCTGTGGCTATTAGGACTCTGCTCAAAAGTATTTTAGATGGGGCTCCTGATGATGCTGCTAGTGAAGAGTATAGAGCCCTTCTGCGTTGTGAGGAATTTGTTGCATATGTCCTCTCTGCCTTGGATGATACTATTAGAATGTGTGGCAGGGCTTCTGCCTTGGCGGTGGCTATACGCCACTCGGTTTGGCTGCGCCAGTGGGCTTCTGACAACGCTGCTAAAAAGGCTCTCACTGGTTTTCCCTTTAAAGCACTGCATCTATTTGGGGATCGCCTGGACCTGTTTGCTAAGGGAGGCAAGTTACCCCAGCGCAAAAGACAGTCTCGGCCCTTTCGGGGTTCAGGTTCCTTTCTTCCCTCCTACCGTGGGTCCAGAATGGGAAGGGGAGCTTCATTTGCAGGGGCCTGTGGAGATTTCTGGGGCAGAGGGCGTGGCCAGCCTGGCCACTCCTGGGGTTCCAAGTCTAAGTCTTCCCCCTTCCAGAAGAGCCCCCGGAAAAGGCTTCCCCCCCCCCCCCCGCTTCTGCAGCAGCAGCTGCTAACTGTAAAAAAAAAAAATAAAATAAAAATGACATTCACTTACCTGCGTGTGCAGCTGGCTCCCGCTGTCCCTCCTCTTCACCTGGGGGGCCTCCGATCCCCCCCCCCCCAGGACTTACAGATCTTCAGGAGAGAGCCCGGGAGGCTCTCTCCCCTTTCCTACTCGATGGCGGCCGCCATCTTGCCGCTAAGCCCCGCCCCCGGGGCTAATGACGTTATCCCAGCCCTGATCACCGGCTTCAGCTCTCTCAGCTGTCAGATGCCGGTGACAGGAGATCCTCTGATCTCCTGCCGTCCCCTTCTCTGGATGCCGATCACCGGCATCTGTCAGCAGAGCGGCGAGGGACAAGAGCTTACAATCGGAGGTAAGTACAGTAAAAAAATTTTTTTTTTTTTTTTTTAATAAAATACTTTTATTACTTGTGTGGTGTTTTTTTTTTCACAGTTAACCCTTTGTGAGCTGGTAAGGGGACCATGAGACCCCTTATACCAGTTCACAAGGCTCTGGGTCTGGATTCACCTGCGGCTAGTGGGTGACTTGCCATTAACCCCCAGCCCCCCATTACCTGCCTCCCCAACGGCCAGGGGGGCAGAAGGGCCCGGGCCACTTAGTGGCTATGTGGGCTAGTAGCCTGCAGGGCCAGGGGCCACCAGCGCTATACCAGTTCTCAAGGCTGGGGGAATGGCAAGTCACCTGCGCTAGCCGGTGACTTGCCATTAACCCCTGGCACCCCCATTACCTGCCTCCCCAAAGGCCAGGGGGGGGCAGAAGAGCCCGTTGCCACGGGCTATGCGGGCTTGTAGCCTGCAGGGCCAGGGGCCACAAAAGCTGGCCCCTGCGCCCTGTTCCTACAAGCCCTGCATAGCTGGTCTCGGGCTGGTTACACTGAGCAAGGGGGGCCCCATGTCATTTTTTTTTTTGGATTTTTAAGGGAGGGGGGACCCTTTGTCATTTTTTTTTTTTTTTTGGATTTTTAAGGGAGGGGGGACCCTTTGTCATTTTTTTTCTCTCGATTTAACCCTTTGTAGTGTGGATGGTAGTTGTATTTTATTTGTAAATGTTAAAAATTACTTGTTTCAGTTAAGGGGGTCTCCTGGGCAGGAACAGGGGGCTACCGATAAATATGTGGTACCGTGCTAATCGGTAGAAACGGGGCTTTCACATGCAATATGGTTTTCCCTAATAAAATACATTTTTTATTTAAAATAAAGGAGGCAATTTTCTAAAAAAAAAATTGTATTTATTTTTTTTTACTTAATAATAAATACATTTTGCAAACAAGACATTTCATGTTAAAGCCTGCAAAATATATATATATATATAATTTTCCTGAAAATTCCAGCAAAATGTCCCAAAACATGGCGCAAAATGGGGAAAAATGACCTGTCAACAGAGGGTGACAAAATCTCAAGTAGGCTGGCAATTAAAAGGGTTAATAGTACCTCTGCATGTTGGGTATTGTTCTGTTCGGGGGACCTTACGCTTTCAGACTTAGCTTGTTTGTTCTTGTTTGCATATTTATATTTTAGGAAAAGGTGTTTTTTATTCAGCTTTTTTATACATTTTTTAGGGAAACCCTGCGCAACCAAAGAATTCTTTGAGGGATCAATTCCAGAAAGATGAGCCCACTACAACAAGCTGGGTACACTTAGAAAGCTTAACATGTGTACTTTCAGGGAATATATGGTTTATGGGGGATATTCCAAATGTAAAGGGTTGTTTTGGTTGAAAAATCGCAAGGTGCGCACTTTGTCTTCAGAGCTGAAATTTTCAAGAAAAATTACCGTTATGCTCATGCTTTACTTTGGGGTGTTTGGCAACTCTTCCCTTGACAGTAACTATGCATGTTGGGTATCGTTCTGTTCGGAGGATGTTGCTTTTTTAGATTAAAATGTTTTTTCTTGTTTGTATATAGTTTTTTTAGGAAAATGTGGCTTTGATTCTGCTTTTTTTATCCTTTTTTTTTTTTTTTTTAGGGAAACTCTGGTTGCAACCAAAGAATACATTGAGGGATTACTTCCAGAAAACTGTGGCCACATCAACAAGCCTGGTACAAATAGAAAGCCTGAGGTGTGTACTTCCAGAGAATATATAGTTTGTGGGGGGTATTTCAAATGTAAAGGGTTGTTTTTCTGGAAAAACTGCGCATATCACAGTTGTATTTTTTCTGAAAATCCCCTAAAGCTCTGTTTCAGTTTGGGGGAGTCTCCTGGGCTGGAAAGGGTGTCTACCTATACATATGTGGTACTGCTGTAACCGGGAGAAATTGGGATTTCACGCGCAATAAGATTTTGACAAACTTACATTTTTTATTACAAAAAAAACACTACAAATTGTAAAAAATAGATTTTTTTATTTCGCCAAAAAATATTGAGAATACACCTAGAAATGACAAACAAAACATTTCATGTTAAAGCTCAGACTCTACTGAAAAAAACAATATATCATTTTCCTGGGAAATCCCTGGAAATCCCTTCAAAAATCACATTTGAACATGGGGAGTGCAAAATAGTGCAAAATGGTCTGGCAACAAAGGGTGACAAAAACTCCAGGTAGGCTGGCACTTAAAGGGTTAAAGCTTCTCAACAAATTTGTCAGAGTCACACTCTGCGCTCAGCCGTAAGTTCACTACGCCCATGACCTCATGACTTCATGACCTCTGTGGACGTCAAGGATGCTTACCTCCATGTTCCAATTTTTCCAGGTCATCAGAGATTCCTCAGATTCGCTCTGGAGGATCAGCATTACCAATTCGTGGCATTGCCTTTCGGTCTCACTTCGGCTCCCAGGGTATTCACCAAGGTGCTGGCGGGCGTTATGGCTCTGCTGAGGTCTCAGGGCATTCGCATTCTTCCCTATCTGGACGATATAACTTCTCCGTCCTTCCAACAGGCAGAGCTGGGTACTCAGCGGGTAGTGTCCACACTGGAGTCATTCGGCTGGGTGATCAACCACCCCAAATCTTCACTGTCTCGCTTTTTGGTGAAGCCATTTCTGGCCATGAATCTGGATACAGCTCAGGCCAGGATCTTTCTTCCTCAGCAGATGGTGGACAGTCTGCAAGCTCAGCTCCTTCTGTCCTGCCCTCATCCTTTCATCACGCAGGGAATGCAGCTAGTGGGCCTGATGGTCTCCTGCTTCGAGGCGGTTCCTTATGCTCAGTTTCACATAAGGCCTCTTCAACTCCACCTCTTGTCAGTATGGGACAGAGACCCTGTGTCCCTGGATCAGGTTTTGGTTCTGTCCCCCCTAGCCAGGCGGTCCCTTTCATGGTGGCTGGAGTCAAGGAACCTGTTGGTGGGCAGATCCTTTCTGGCCTCTTGCTGGGAGACAGTCACCACGGATGCCAGTCTGACAGGTTGGGGGGGCTTCTGGAAATCCCTACAATTCTAGGGGCAGTGGGGTCCTCAGGAGGCCCACACCCCTATCAACATTCTGGAACTGAGGGCGATCAGGTTGGTTCTAGCCTGTTTGACCCCGCACCTTCGGGGTCGGGCTGTTTGGGTACGCTCGGACAACCAGACGGCGGTTGCCTACATCAATCAGGGAGAGACCCGGAGCAAGGGGACCCTCAAGGAAGTATCTCTGATCCTGTCCTGGGCAGAGGACAATGTTCCCTGCATCTCAGCCGTGTACATTCCGGGGGTGGAGAATCTGGAGGGAGACTCTCTGAGCAGGGGGACTTCTCACCTGGGGGAATGGTCCCTCAGCAACAGGGTGTTTCGCTCTCTGTGTCACCGTTGGGGTCAGCCAGATGTGGATCTGTTTGCGTCCCATCACAATCACAAGCTTTCAGTCTTTGTGTCTCTGTCCCAGGACCCTCTGGCCTTAGCCATGGATGCTCTAGTCTCTGTCCCAGGACCCTCTGGCCTTAGCCATGGATGCTCTAACAATGCCCTGGCAGGGCTTTCAGCTACTGTATGTCTTTCCCCCGTTTCCCCTGTTGGGCAGGGTTCTGCGAAAGATAGCTCAGGAAGGGGTGACAGCAATCCTGGTGGCCCCCCGTTGGCCAAGAAGAGTGTGGTTCGCAGACATCGTGCAGCTGGCGGTAGATCAATACGCCCTGCCCAAGGATCCAGACCTGCTCACTCAGGGGCAGCTACGCTACCCCAATTTACAAACGCTGGCTTTAACGGCCTGGTTGCTGAAACCTCCATCTTAATGGAAAAGGGGCTGCCTGCCTCTGTTAACACCATGATCAGGGCTAGGAAAAAGTCCTCCTCTTCCATCTACTATAGGGTTTGACATTGACTGGTGTGAGTCTAAATCTCTTCCCTGTCGTGTGTTTTCCATTCCTAGGATTCTGGAATTTCTTCAACATGGTTTGGATCTGGGGCTTCAACTCAGCACTCTGAAAGGTCATGTTTCTGCCTTGGCTGTTTTCTTCCAGAGATCTTTTGCTCAGAATCATCTGGTCAAGACCTTTTTTCCAGGGGGTTACTCATGTGTCCCCCACGTAAGCCTATGTTACCAGTCTGGGACTTGAACTTGGTCCTATCTGCCTTGCAGGGGTCTCCTTTTGAGCCTGTGCATGAGGCTGCTTTGTCCATTCTTACTCTTAAGGTAGTCTTTTTGGTGGCTATCACTTCTGTTAGGCATGTTTCTGAGTTGGCGGCGCTTTCCATCAAGCCCCCTTACTTTGAGAGACACCAGGACAAGGTGGTGTTTCGATTTAAACTAGATTTTCTGCCTAAAGTTGTGTCTGCGTTTCATCTCAATCAGGACATTGTTCTGCCTTCTCTGTGCCCTAATCCTAGTAACCCTAAGGAGAGGGCTTTACATTACCTGGATGTGGTCAGGAACCTTATGTTCTTTTTGGTGGCTACTGAACCCTTCAGGAAGACTGATGCTCTTTTTGTGGTCCCTTCTGGTCCTAAGAAGGGTCTGGCTCCAGCTAAGTCTACCATCAGCAAGTGGATCCGTCAGGCTGTGATTCAGGCCTATTCTGCTAAAGGGAAGAATCCTCCCTTTCGCCTTACTGCTCATTCCACTCGTGCTATTGGTGCCTCTTGGGCTTTTCAGCACCAGGCTTCTGTTGAACAAGTTTGCAAGGCCGCTACTTGGTCTTCTGTTCATACCTTTTCAAAGTTTTACAAGGTTGATGTTCGGGCTTCAGCTGATGCTGCTTTTGGCCGCAAAGTTTTGCAGGCGGCAGTGGTTTAAATTTCATGTTTTTGCTTTTTGGGGATCCCACCCTACCTTACGGACACTGCTATTGGATGTCTCAAACGTAAGGAATTATCTCTGGAGCAGGACGTGCTGTATACTTAGAATAATACAATTCTGTGATTACTCACCTGTAGAATTGGTATTATACGTATATAGCATGTCCTGCTCCACCCCGCCCTTGTTATCGAGAGGTGACCCACGCATGCGCCGTTGGAACGAGGAACAGGTAGGATTTGCGGGCGTCCTGGGGGGTTTCACACAGCGGGGCACCCCCGATCGGTGTGCCCCGCAGGCAGGGAGCTGATCAAGATTCCCGGGCCGATCAGCGATGGGTGTTGGTCCACTTTATGGTAAAGACCTTTGGCTAGCAGTAACCACTATCCTCCCAAAACAAAGCTGATCAACATTCATATAACCTTAATGCTTTATAATGGGGATAGGTGGTATTGTATTTTTATTTTTCTTTTATGTGCTTTGTATAGCCCTAAAGAAGGAGCAAATTTTTAAAGAGACTGTAAACCAAGAACAAGAGGCGAAGCGAGCTTGCACCCCAGATTTTTTTGGGGGCCACGACCAACACTCCCTTTAGATCGGAGCCTCTCTGCATCTGCCACTCACTGTGCACAGCCCCTCCATTCATTGCAATAGAAGGGTGGTGCTAGGCATTGCCTTGGCATGCCCCCTCCATTGCACTGAATAGACGGTGCTGTGCACAGGTTCAGTGACTGACCTGAGGAGTGGGAGGGAGCAAGGACATCGGGAGGAACACCCCCTTTACTTTAATGAATGGCACATGTGTGCTGCAGTCACTGGCTGACAGTGGGGAGTGACTGTTGGCCCTAGAGGTCCCTGATGAGTGGAGGGCAGGCCAGCATGGAGCAGGTATGTTTTGCAATCTTTACTAGGACTGATCAGCTGCAGGGAGGAGAGTTTTTTTTTTTTTTGGTTGTCTAGACAAAATGGTGAAATGGCATTGTTACTGAGGGGCCAGGCCTGGCACTGGACCAGAAATCTCTCCCCTACATTTGTGGTTTTACTGCAGTGCAGTTCAATGACACAATTTAAATATTGCTCTTAAATTGATAGACCATCCAATCAGTCCTGCAGCTGATCAGTCCTAGTCCAGCAATCCGCCCAGAATTTTGATCCACTTTAAACATCACACTTCTACCTCTACTTTTGAGCGTCAACATATACAAAAAAAGTCATATGTTGCGTTCATCTCAGCTTCTTTAAAGAGGAACTCCAAGATTATTTTTTTAACCTCACAAAGGTTTTATGCCACTTTCAGCCATGTGTTTACCTTCCTAGGCTCCAAAAGTTGTTACTGTGTCCTACATGACAAAAGCAGTTTTGGTTGACACATGGACCATAATATGGGTCCTTGCCAGTCATTGCAGTAATGTATCCATCCTCCCCATCATGGCACAAGGAAGAAATGCAGTCCATTTGGTTGAGTTGGCTTAAAGTCTACCTGGTAAATGAATCCTATATAATCACTAACTGTCTAATCCTTTCTGTGACATCGCCCACCTGGTTACTAGCTGTGTTTCCCACTCTTGTCTGTTTAGCATCTGTTAGGGCTTTTCTTTTGAGCCTTGACGCACAATTACCCAACATTAAAATCTTTTTTTACTTTTTCAACAGTATATGTATATTACTAAGTAAGTGGCATTTTCCTCTCCAGATTGCCCCTGCTTTGCTGAGGCCTGATTGCCCTTTACATCAGCCCCCATCACTCACAGTGCTGGCATGCCCCTTCTATTCACTGCAATAGAAAGGCCATACTGGACATTGACACTCCCTATCTATTGCAGTTGATGGAGGCAGAGCACGAGATTTTTATTTTTTCAACTGTTATTAATAGCCCGGGCTTCAAGAAGAGTATACCGGTACTTTGATAGAGCAGCCAGATTCACACTTAGGAGGCGCTTTAAAGCTTGTTAGTTATACATGCACCCTAGGATCTCTAATGGCTTAGCAAGCCGTCCTGTGCACTGGCCCCCAGATTGTGTTTCATTTAGCATTGTCTGTAGTGAATGTGGTTGAATAGTTTTTATAGTGATAAATATTTCAAAGGCGTCATTCCTCACTTGCCAATGACCTGTCTTATATATAATGAAGGGAACGTTTGGATTCCAAATGAAATGCTGCAGGAGCTTCCTCCCAAAGAGATGGTTTGGCAATGCTTTTAAAGTATCCCAATTACATTCTGAATTCCACTTTTGTTATTGCTGTTTAGTAAGCACAGTTGTGCTGTAATGTTCCTTTATTTTCTGTTAATTGCCTTCTCTATTTCCACTTAATTCAATGTCCTTGAAATGAAGTAAAGGCCATTGCTGTTCCGAATGGTCCTGAGGTAGCGATCGGAGTACTGACTCTAAAAGCAGCATGGCTGCAATTCAATGTGAATTGTACCACATTTATTTGCATATTTAGAATAAAAAAAAAAAAAGTATTTGGAGTTTTTCTGTACAAGTTGTCCATAAAGCTTTTCCCACTAAATATAAAGCTCAGAGGAAGGCCTTCACTATTCTTTATGTTGTCCTGAATAAAAACTGCATGTACCTCCTTTCTAGCCTTGTTGCACTATGTCAAGTCCGAACCCTAACTTTCAGCTTTACAAACTCTACCTAACACAGTAACCTTAAGTGCCCTGATAAATCACTACTGGAGGTGCTTGAAGGGGTACACTTTGTATGCTGATTGTTAAATTTGCACATTAAAAACTCCCCTGTGACCCACAAGGAGTATGCATTGCTGGACTGGAGTCCCTGAGTGATCCAAGAAGCATGTGTCTGCCAGAGCAGGCGCAGCTCTAGCTAAATATCTATATAACTTCTATGCCCAGTTTGAGCACTCCACAGGGATCTGCTAACTGTTCTATTGCTGGTAACATGGAGGAGTCCCTAGTATTCCCAGAGCACTAAGTAAAGTGGGCCTTCAGAAGAGTAATACGAAGAAGGCTGCCAGACCCGATGGAATACCAGGATTAGTCCTTAAGGAATGTGCCATCACAACCAAATTGCTCCAGTATTCACTCAGTGATACCCTCCTGCTTCCAAAAACTCAATTATTGTTCCTGTACCAAAGAAATCCCAGCCTTCCTGTCTCACAACAACTATTAACCAGTAGCCCTTCAGTTGTGATGTAGTTTTTTGAAAGGCTGGTAAAGGAAGCCGTCACCTCCTCACTCTGGTACTCTAGATCCCCCGCAAATTGCCTTCCGCCCATATTGATCCGCTGATGATGCAATCTGCCACCTGATGATTTCATCACACCTGGATAGTGAAGGGGGGAAGGTTCAGGCTATTGTTTATGGACTACAGTTCAGCCATCAATACAATAATTTCTTCAATGCTCAACAACAAACTGGGGCAGCTAAACCTTAGGGCCTCTTTCGTAAGCTACATGACAAATTTTCTGATACAGTCCGCAAGTGGTCAAAGTAGGGAATTGGGTTTCGGATTCTCTCATACTAAGAACAGGTGCCCCCCAAGGTTGGGTACTGAGCCCACTTCTATACTTTCTGTACACATACGACTATGTGGCCATCTTCAAATTTGCTGACGAGAAGGCCTAGCTTGTGGGAATAAAGTCTTTTGAGCACTGGTGCCTAGTAAATCACCACCAACTTAAACCGGACCAACAGCCTGAAACAGTTGGAAAAAAATGTAGCAGCCATTTTGGAGCTTCCTCTCCCAGCATCTCAGCCATGCTGCTGCCTGGATATAGCTGACATAACTGACAATGTACAGTAACAGGAAGCCCAGCACTTCCTGTTTGCAAGTGTCCTGCAGATGCATGAGCTTCCATTTTGTTTATAAAATTTGCCACAGCAGGAGTTAGATAAAGGTAAATTAATGTTTATGTGCAGCAATAGCTAAATTGCCCTGGGGAGGGATGCACTGTACTGTTTGTTGTCTTGGTCTGGTTTTAGGAATTTTTGTCTGTTGGGCTGCTTTAACGTCTGCAAAACAAGAGATGATCGTAGACTTTAATAAATCATGGGAGAGGCTATTTCCACACCTTGTAATAAACGACATCACTGTGGCTAAAGTGAGTGAGTTTAAGTACCTCAGAGTACACCTCAATCAAGACTTATCATGGTCCTGTCACATTGACGGCATAGGCAGAAAAGCACGCCAGTGTCTCTATCCCCTTAGGCACCTAAAAGACTTCCTGTCACAATACTAAAGTGCTTTTACACCAGTAACATCCAGAGCATCCTGACTGGGTGCATAACATGCTGCTATAGCAACAGCAGGAAATAAGACAAACAAGCTCTACAGAGAGTGGTGCGTATTGCCAAACGCACCATCCAGTCCCAACCCCCTAATCTGGATATCTTCTATAACAGATGCATTACAAAGGACGAGCGGGTACTAGGAGACAAGTTCCACTCCGATAATATACTCTTCACTCTAATGCCATCAAACTCTTCATGGCACTGAGAGCTACTACAGAGAGCATGAGGAACGACTTCTGTCCTTGGGCTGTCGGGCTGCTCAACTGTGTCGACACCACAGGACTAGTGGCGGGACCACCCCACCTAAATCCCGCCACTGGTCCTGCTCCCACCACCCATAGTGTATTGGCCCTTTTGCATGTGCCTTTTTTTTTTTCTTTTTTTCCTGATCGCTATGGTTGCAATGATTTTTGAAAAAAGTATTTAGTAAATTTAATGAAAATAGCTGAGGAAAAAATGTGAATGCGATCGCAATAACTCTATTGCATCACGAATGCCCTGCTGTCAAAAAAGCCTGAGGATTACTACCCACAGCCTAAACCATATGATAAATATTAAGCCAGTTATGAGATTCTACCCCTATACCAAATCCAGGAGAAGATCCTATATTATAAAGATTTTATATTCATATTCTGAAATGTCTACCTGAAACTGTAAATAAAAGGGGGGTGGCAGCCGCTCAGACCATTTTATAACTAACCAGGGAGGTGCACATTAGCAGGGCAATTAGAATACAAAAGTCTTAAAGGGGCCACAGCACTCAAACCAGTTAGCTTGCTGACCAGCCTACAATCTGTCTCTAAACTAGGTTAAAAACAGGGAGCTCCCTGTTTTTAACCTAGTTTAGAGACAGATTGTAGGCTGGTCAGCAAGCTAACTGGTTTGAGTGCTGTGGCCCCTTTAAGACTTTTGAAACTGTAAATATTTGCAGACAAAAACAGCCAGTGGGGGGTGCCCAGCAGAGTTTGACTCTTCACTGTTGTTTTTGTGGGCAGCCACAGCTAGATGACTTCAAAATAAGCTGCACACATGCATCATCCATCAGTTTTTAGTAGTGTCTCCCTTGGAAATGCTGCTGCTTTACCGAGGCTACCATTGTTTTCAAAAATAGGAAAAATAAAAAAAATCGGTAACCTCAACCGAGGTGTATGCAGCAGCATATTAGCATTCCTATTCTCTCACCTGAACCTGCTCATCACAGAATATTTGTCCAGCAGACTAGCCTATATTAGGTTGATGCCACTGCATGGGAGAATGTATGGATATGCTCCATGGCCTGGAACACTATGGGGGCCATGGTGGTAGGAAACCTCCCAAGGTGAAGATGGGGACACTTCTTATGTCCCAGCCCCCCCCCCCCAACAGAGCTGACACAACTGAAATGGAAGCCTGTCATTTGGGGAGTGGGATCTCAGAACTTACAGTGGCTGGAAGTTACACATCACCCAACCTAACAGGGACCCTTTCATAAGAACCTTCTGTCACATGTACTTTAGAAACTGTAAATAGGGCAGTTCTATGCAAGGGGTCTTGGTGTGATGGGGACCAGAAACTGGAGCACAATGATGGCTGCTGGCACCTGCTCCGGTTGTAGAAATCTGCAGCTATAGTGTTTGCTATGGCTTGAAGTCCGCTTTCTCAGTAACTCGAGGCTGGATATAAAAGCGTTCCTTATTGGGAAGGGACAGCAGAAGGGAGTGGAAGACTTCAACAGAATAGAAGTTGTCCAAAAAATCTCACTCCAAGAGATTTCTTCTGCTTTTGTCAGTAGCCTGTGCTGGCTGTTCATACTGAGTAAAAAAAAGCCTGATGAGATTTTATGTGTTTTCAGCATTTCTCGAGTCTTCCTTTCATAGGATAGGTAAAGTGTGCTTTCCTTGCACAAACATTCATGATTCGCCCATGTAATATATCTTGAGATATGAGGTCATAACTTTTTTGTTTTTACTTTCTAGTGTTTGTGGAAATTATCATCTGTTTTTACAAATGTATCGGTTTCATGGCTTTTCTTTTACATTTAAAGGAATACTTTCCTGTTAACAGAATTTTTCTGTATCTGCCTTAGGTGAATCTGGTCTGGGAAAGTCCACTCTCATAAATTCGCTCTTCTTAACGGACCTGTATGCTCCGGATTACCCTGGCCCATCTCACCGAATTAAAAAGACTGTTCAGGTAAGTTCATTTTAGGAACACATTTAGCCTTGGACAAAAATGGCTGCTAAAGTTGAGAAACAAGCTTTATAATGTCATATTTTTTGGTCCGGTTATTATGATTATTATTGTTGACTTTTTATTGCCCATTGTCTTCCATAGCACTGTACAAAGTATAAATAAAGTGTACACTGTAAAACATACAGTACAGGAACCATTACAAAATAGATGCTACCAAGTTCAGACCAATTGTTAAGAAACAATAGCAAAAAGAGCCACCCGCTTGCGAAATTCTCGATTTGTGGTTTGCCACATTTGGAATTACCACCTGACCCCCTGCCCAAGCCGCAGTTGCCAAACCACAATCTATTTCCGTATTTGTGTGGCTGAGGAAGTGCCTGCAGCAGCATCCCCTGCTATGCACGTTCTCTGTATGCCCTGAAGCCAGGGAGCGCTATATGGAAATACAGTGCTGGATCTTGGTGTTTTCACTATTTGCTAAATTTTTTACTTATTGGCAAAAAAATGCAGCCTTTCTACTAAGCCCCCTCTATTGCAGCTTTTTAAAGTGGACCAACACCCAGGATTTTGACTATACTGGGTTTTGGTCCAATCTGGTGGGGCACCCCGATCGCTGTGTGAAACCCCCCAGAAAGCCCCAAAAACTCACCGCTCCCACGTGACCGCTGCAGCCAATCCCCGCTGGCGGACAAGAGAGCGCGCCCGCTGCCTCCCGCGCGTCACTCTTACAGGGAGCGCGCCCACATCGGCCATTCACAAACGGGCGGCGTGGGTGCGCGTCCTGCTAGAGGGACGTGCAGGAGGCGGCGGCGGGTGCCGCTGGATCGAGGAGCAGGTAGGGATTTAGGGGTTTCTGGGGGGTTTCACACACCGATTGGGGTGCCCCGCAGTCAGGGAGCTGATCGGTCCAGGAATCTTATAGATTCCTGGGCCGATCATGGGAGGGTGTTGGTCCACTTTAAATCTCACAATGTACTTATAGGTACACTGTTTTATAGAGTAGGCTAAGCCATCATTAACATTTAATTTCATACAAACTCTCCTTTACATCTCCCTTTACCAGGGAGGGTCATGGTCCTCAGGAACTTGAAACAAACCACCTCTCCCCTGCCACTGATGAGCCCTGGGCTTCATCCTTAAACTGGCAACCGCTGTTCACACATATGGCCCGTGCAAGCCACCCATTAGTGCACATGTAAATGCTGCAGTGTAAAGCCATTTATGGGCCCCTTGTTGAATGGAGCCCCAGAAGAAAAAGGTAATTTTCTCATTTGCTCCAGCTTCCCAGTGACAGGAAGAGTTGGATAGTTTACTATGCACCTGAACCTAATTTAGGTCTGCTAAAATTCTACACTAGTTATGCAAGTAGAAAGTACTGCTAGGCACATCACATTAAAATGAAAATAACTTTAACTTCACCTAAGCATGGGGGTGGTTTCCTCCATTCAGTTGCACTTAAACTACTTCGCAAACCTTTATGCAATTTTCATCATCTCTTAACACTTAAAATGGTTATTGGTGGATGCTGAAAATGTTATAAACATGTATTTAAATGCTTGCCATGTAAATTTCACTTTCTCACTCTGTGTTAGTAAATTTTATTTTCTTAGTGTTTTTGAATATAAATACATGAATGCCCCAACAGTGTGACATCCTAACATTTCATCACATTGAATCATGATAAATACCTGATATGCTAAATAATGATCGTAGCCTGGATGACCCCTGGTCCGCAGATAATGTATGCTTATTGATTTTAAATAATGCAGAGATTTTATTGGTAGTGCATTCCTCCACTGGTAACCAATGGATGTTCTGTGAAATGAAACCACAGAGAAAATTTGTGGTCCCATATAAGTATACTGGGTGCTTGTAATAAGGACATACCTGTGATTTATTAATTCAGTACGTCGTGGAGGGGGAGAGGAGAATAAGCCCCCTGTCCATCTGTCCGTTAATGCGGACAACACGGCCGCACGCTGTGCAGGCACCTTTATGTTGCCCGCATCATGACGCACGCGCCGGAGCCCCGCCCCTTTCCGGCTTTGCTGTTAAGAGTCCGCAGTTGCCGGGTGGAGCGAGTGCGGCGTATAAGGTGTCATGCGCTGCCGACTAGATCCCACTTGGGAAGCAGAACGCACACAGCGTTCCAGCCAACCCCTCGGGCGTCGAGCGCTGACGCCCCACTGGCGCCTATATGTGTCTCGAGAGGGCCGCCATTTTGATGGAGACCAGAATAAGGCTATATAGGAGAATATGAATACAGTGGAGTCCTATTTATTACTGATAAAATGGATTAAAAACAACGGGCTTCAAGTATACGTATTCATGATACCGTCTACAATTTCAACATAATACCCAGAAATTCCTATTACGGGTACATCCATCAAACGTGATGACATACTTCCACATATACACTACATGTTTGTTTCCAAATTCTTGGCAATAGAAATAAGCTCAGCCAAAACAGTATTAATAATACAATGCGTGTAAAAAAATAGTAGAAGATATTGGGGACATTATTACTTTCAAGTAAAGGAGACACGGGTTCCAAATACACCTCCGCCTTCTATATATGGAAAAATCCTCCTAATTGTAATTATTAACAAGGATCTATATCTAAGTAATATAATTTTATAATGTCCACAACTACCAATTTCATGTTAATACCCCATGGGCCATCCAGGCTTAGAAGATTATGTACAAGACATTATGAAGTCTATATATTATCAGAAAAAAAAACCCAAATGCTTAGGTGGTGTCATAGGAAGGGTACGTAGCTCATAGATTCGTTCAAACCAGGGTATCGGTGGGCCTTATAGTGGTGTATTCACTGCGTCTCCCGTTGTAGGGTGATTTTGTCTACGTCCCCCCCCCCCCCCCCAGTGGGTTGCTGTGTATTCTATCAATCCCTACGACCCACATTTCTTTTGGATTTTGTCTATGATGTTCTGAGAAGTGCCTACCTACCGGGGTTTTTTTACTGCCTGTTTTAATGTCGTAAGAGTGCTCATAAATTCTTTTGCACAACTCTGTTTGTTTTACCTATATAGAATCTATCACAGGTACATATTACAGCGTAAATGATGATTGTTCTTTTACAGTTTATGAAGTGTTTTAGTTTAAGAGGTGGTAGCTCACCCAGGGTCACAATTTTGGTTTGTTTCTTTTATATTGACACATGCTGCACGATTGACACTTGTAAGTTCCAACAGTGTTGCAAAAAATTGATAGGTTCGTTTGACGATAATGGCTTTTAACTAAGTGGTCTTTCGAAAAACGAATTTAGGTTTATTGGGAATTAATTTACTTAAGCATGTGTCATTTTGTAGCACGTGCCAATGTTTCTGAAATATTCTTTTGATAAGGTGATGGGTTGAGAATGTCATGATCATGGAAAGGGAGGGATCGTTCTTATTTATTCTTGGCTTGTATAGCAATTCATCGTGGGCTCTAGTCGGCAGCGCATGACACCTTATACGCCGCACTCGCTCCACCCGGCAACCGCTGACTCTTAACAGCAAAGCCGGAAAGGGGCGGGGCTCCTGCGCGTGCGTCATGTCCTGGATGGTATGAGCGTGGCCCCTGGGTTCTTCCTGGTAGACCTGGATGTGGAGGCCCTTTACTCCGGTGTTTCTACGCATTCCACCCTTTTTTTGCATTTGGTGCTGTGGGCTACTCTGTCATTAAGCGGTATACTTTAAGGGATTTGCTGGCACATGCACTTTTTGTGTCATACTGGTATTGTATTTTTACCTGCTAGTATTTATTGGTGATTTATTGTCTTCTTGCCCTCTTGGGGCAGTTTATGGGTGGTTTGTTTGTATATGTGTATTTACAGTTTTGCATCAATTATAGCTTTATATTTATCTTGCACTTAGCACTTTATATAGTGCATTCTCCATTAGGGTGTATGAGGTTATTTTTTGTATATTAATTGTTATATCGAGTATTTGCTGTTTTTTGCATATATGTGTATGTATATTGCATGTTCACGGTTATATATGAGTGTTTATCTTTAGACAGGCATTTGAATCATGAGATATAGGCTTTAATAGGTTCTTTGTGCCGGCACAAATACCTTAGTACATTAGGATATTCAGGGTAGACCCATAGCCCCCTGATTTATATTAGTAGCAGTGGCTTATTATTATTAGATGTTAATTGAGATTATTCAGGGGGATTTACCTTGGTTTTAAATGTGTTGTGTATGTTTTTTAACCATTCTTTGGTCATTTAATAAAATGTTTCATTTTTTAGTATCTAATGTTTGATGTGTGTATTGTTTGGTGCTCCATAATGTGAAGGAGGTGTGGTCCACTCCATAAATTTGTTGTCTTTTACTTGAGGTGTGAGCACAAGTTAATTTTTGATAGGTGGTGCACCCCTTAATATCCATTATGCCTCCCGGGTGGCTGGCTTCTACTGCTCTTTAATTAACTGTAATGGAAGAAGTAATCTGGAAGAATATAGGCCGGGAGGCGGAGCCACGCATTTGTCTTGCAGTCCACACCCTTTGGTCGAGAGAGGTTAACCCTATAGTTACTGAATTATCCTGATGTCCTGAAGTAGTAATGGAAGAGAAATCACTTCTACAGGTGTTTATTCACAGAATTATCTGTTTCCCTATTTCTAATTTTGACACTGCATGGTTTTTCTTTCTGTTGCCAATATATCGGAAAAAAGGTTTTATCTCTTCTATTCACAGATTTTCACATAATTTTATATACACCTCTCTGTCAGCTACACTTCCACTTTCTTTATACGTTTTATAGTGCTGACTTCCCTAGTAAACCAAAGCCTTTTATTCTTACTAGTTTGTTTCACGTATTGCTTAGTTGCCTTTTAGATGGCCATTTTTAATAGTGACCACTGTTACCTAGAAGCTACAATCTACAGAATTAAGTTAACACTACACTAGGGAAAACACTAGCCAAAATGATAAGTAGGTAACAAAATGATAGTACAAAACAAAGAGTTTGAAGTGGCTTATTTAAAAGAATAATTAATTTTGCTTTTAGCTGTCCTTTTTTTTTTTTTTTTGGTCTTCCATCCTGTCGGCCGTCTCGATATCTTCACGATTGGGTGTTTGCCCCTAGGGGGTGCTTGACTGCAAGATCAAAGATGTAGCTCCTCCCAGCCCCCTATAAAGGCCGCTGCCCCTCTCATTCCCCAGTTGTTCATCTTGCAGTTGGCTGCACAAGATCGTTAGTCACTCTCTCTCTCAGAAATTGGCAGCAGAGCAGGGCCACCTAGCCTGTCGGCCACTGCAGGGCCCTATTCCCGTGGATCTCCTCTGACCCATTCCTGCCTCCCAGCCCTTGGCTGCTACGGGGATCCGTGACGGTAGGGTGAACCCTGGGGTCTGTGGCGTTCGGCAGAGCACATGCTCTGGGCCGCAGACCTTCTTATTAAAAGGTAGCCGGCCACAGGCTTATGGTGAGCCTGATGGGGAACCACCAATATGTATTTTCTTATATATGTCCCTCCCTGCCCACTGCTTTATATGTGCTGCCTGTTTTGGTGTGGCTTGTCACATTGCGCTCCTCACTGGCTGTGCAGCGAAGAGCGGTCTTTGATCTCCTTACTTACCTCCCTGCGTTCCCCCGTCGGTGTGTCCGAGGCACGCGCCTCTCGCGGCGCCGCCGTGTGTGGCTCTGGCTGAGATGAGAGGGGTGGGCACCTGCGCCAGAGGGGCCGCCGCCGTGACAGGCGGCGTTTTCTTTTCTGTGCTGGCGCCGCTGCCGGCGCGTAGCTGACGCCGCGCTGGTGACCCCCCCGAGGATCCTTCCAGAAAGCGCAGCTATGGTTAGACGCGCTACTGTGGTGAGACGCGCTGCTGCTGTGCTGGGAGACAGGCACTCGGGCCTTCCTTGCTGCTGAACGCTGGCTGATCCCTCTTTGTGGTTGCGGTGTCGGGAGTCCCTCTTGATTGTTGCACCTATGCCATATGTCTTCTATGTTAAGGTTGACATTGGGCTTTTAAGGTAATTGCTCTTTCTCTCTTTTTGTTTTAGATCGTGGGCTAAGGTTGAGGGTTGTGGTTCCTCCCGATCCCCTTTATTAGAGGGATCGGTTATTAGGCTTAGGCCGTTAGCGTCTAGTAGCCTTATTGAATATTACTATTCATAATCACCATAATGGAGGCATCAGGGGATAGTGAGCCGTTGGCCCCATTTGGGCAGGAAAGGCTCTGCCCCTTGTGCCGAAGGAATCCTCTGGGCGAATTCAGCACTATTTGTCCCACTTGCGCCAGAGGCATTGCTTTGGACCATGTGCGGGCGGTCGCCCCTGACCCTAGCCCTGTTTTACCATCGGCCTCTTCAGATCCTCCGCTGCTGCATTTGGCCCCTAGTGAAGGGGGAGCCAGCAAGGGGTCTCGTACTGATTTTGCGCAAAGGCTGGCTAGTCTCGAGAAGCAGATCTCGTTGACCTCCCCTAAGAAGGCCTCGAGTAAGAAGCAGCATCTGAAGCCAATTTACTCGGATGATGATCTTTTTGATTGGGATCTGCGGAGGAAAGTGAGTTGCCAGATGATTCTCTTTCAACGGTGGAGTTTTCCGCTGGTGACAGCATCTCTGGTTCCTCCTCAGATGAGGATTCTTGCCTCCCGGTTGTTACGGGGAGTTTGCTCTCTTCCGTGTTTGATACCTTACACATTGGTCCTCCGAGAGCAGCTAAGAGGAAGCAGGGTGATTTATTTTGGCCTGAGAGGCAAAGACGGGTCTTCCCCGAGCAGCCTCATTTTTCTAACATGATCCTTAAGGAATGGGAAAGGCCCAACAAATTACCGTCGGTCCCTAAGGGCCTGGATAGGCGGTAACCCTTTCCTGTTGAATTGGTTTGGTTATGGTGTCACCCTCCTGAGGTGGATCCTCCCGTGTCAGGCTTGTCCAATACCACTGTTATGCCGTCACCTGACAATGCTTCATTACGTGACCCTGCAGACAAACGAATGGATCAGCTGGTCTGCTATGCGTTCACCTTTGCTGGTGCTCTCTTTCGCCCTGCGTGTGCCTCGGCAATCGTTTCACTAGCCAACAGGAGAAAGGTGAGACACCTTGTGGCTAGAGCTAGGGCTGGCAAGCGGGCAGAGGAGTAGAAGGAACTCAAGGCCTGCTTGGATTTCATTGGCTTTGTTAATGCAATGGATGATGTGGTCAGGCTTGGCGTCAGAATTTCGACCTTGTTTGTTGCTTTACGCCTCTGACTTTGGTTGAAGCAGTGGTCGGCTGATGCGGCTGCCAAGAAGTCCCTCACAAGTCTACCTTTTGTGGGAAGCCGGCTGTTTGGGGAGCGCCTGGGCCTTCTGGTCAAGGATGGTAAGCTCCCTCAGAGAAGGAAGCCTGCTCAGTCCTTTTGGAATCCCTCTTCTTATCGGTCCTTTCCAGGAGGAAGAGGATCTTCGTTTCCAGGTGGCCGCAGAGATACCTGGGGCAGAGGTAGGTCCCGCAGCCGGCCCAACTCCTGGGGAGCTAAGTCCAAACCCCCAGCCAAGCCCACCTAGGCATGAGGGGGTGCCCTCACTCATACGGGTGGGGGGACGGCTTCTGCTGTTTGCTCAGATCTGGAGGCGTCACGTCTCGGATCGGTGGATTCAGGAGGTGATGTCCTCCGGTTACAAGATAGAGCTGGCAGCCAGGGCACCCACAAGATTCCTCCGTTCCAGGATATCACGAAATCCGCTAAAAGCTCAGGCTTTGAGAATGGCTGTTCAACACCTCCTGCGGATAGGTGTGATTTGCCCTGTACCCCGGCAGGAACAGGGTGGGGGATTCTACTCCAATCTGTTCACGGTTCCCAAGAAGGACGGAACGCTACAACCGATCCTGGACCTGAAGGGTCTCAACAGGTTTGGAGTCAGACATTTCCACATGGAAACATTGCGGTCGCCTGTGAGATTGTTTCGACCTGGCGACTTCATGACCACGGTGGATATTAGGGACGCTTATCTTCACATCCCAATTTTCCAAGGACACCAGAAGTTCTTGAGGTTTGCACTGGAGGATCAACATTACCAGTTTGTAGCACTCCCATTTGACATATCCTCAGCCCCCCGTGTGTTCACCAAGGTGCTGGTGGGCATCATGGCTATCCTGAGGAGTCAGGGTATTCGTGTGTTACCCTATCTGGACGATTTGCTGATTTCGGCCCGGTCCCTTCAGGAGGCCGAGAGCGATGCTCGGTGCTGTCAACCCTGGAAGCCTTCGGTTGGGTAATAATTTACCCCAAGTCGTTTATCACGCCTTCAACAGGGAGATCCTTCCTGGGAATGACGATAGACACCGCTCAGGTCAAGGTTTTTCTGCCACAGCAGAAGGTTTGGGTCTCCAGACGCAAGTGCAGGCCTTGCTGTCTTGTCGGCAGTCGTTGGTACGTCTGGGGATGAGATTGGTGGGCCTAATGGTGTCATGCTTCGAGGCAGTACCCTTCGCCCAAGTTCACATGAGACCTCTACAATTGAACCTGCCGACCGGCTGGAATCGGACGCAGGAATCTCTGGAACAAGGTTTTTCGCTGTCCCCCCTGGCCAGGCAGTCCCTCTTGTGGTGGTTGGACTCCTGGAACCTGCTGGTGGGCAAGTCCTTTCTGACTCCCTATTGGGAGATAGATAGTTACCACGGATGCCAGTCTGACAGGCTGGGGAGGCGTTTGGCAGACCCAGAAGATCCAGGATCAGTGGGGTCCGCAGGCGAACCATTTACCCATAAATCTCTTGGAGCTAAGAGCAATACGGTTGGTTCTTCTACCCTTGACTCCTCATTTAAGAGGCTGTGTGATCCAGGTTCGCTCGGACAATCGGACTGCTGTGGCCTACATCAACCACCAGGGCAGGACTCTGAGCAAGAGATTCTGACTTGGGCAGAGGAGAATGTTTCCTGCATCTTGGTGGTCTACATCCCCGGGGTGGAAATCCAGGAGGAAGACTCCCTGAGCAGGAGTTCATTGCGCCTGGGGGAGTGGTCCCTCAGCAGCGAGACTTTTCAGACTCTGTGCCTCCGATGGGGTCAAGCAGACGTGGACCTGTTTGCGTCCAGACACAATCACAAGCTTCCAAGGTCTCTCTCAAGGGATCTTCTGGCCATAGCAACAGACGCTCTGGCGATCCCTTGGATGGAGTTCAAATTTCTGTATGCATTCCCTCCGTTTCCGCTCCTGGGCAGAGTGCTGCGCAAGTTATCCCTGGAGGGGGTACCAACCATACTGGTGGCTCCTCGCTGGCCGAGAAGGAGTTGGTTTGCATACATAGCTCAAATGTCAATAGATCATTAAGTCATGCCCGACGACCCAGGGCTTCTCACTCAGGGGTCGCTGCGGCACCCCAATTTACGGACGCTGGCTTTGACGGCCTGGCTATTGAAACCTCAATCCTGATGGAGAAAGGGTTATCGGCTACGGTTGTTCATACAATGATTCAGGCACGAAAGAAATCTTCTTCCATGATATACTACAGAGTTTGGCGGGCCTATATCGCTTGGTGCGAGGCCAAGAGCCTTCCTTGTCGAAAAGTTTCTATTTCTAGGATTCTGGAGTTTTTACAGCATGGTCTAGACTTGGGTCTCCAACTGAGCACCCTCAAGGGTCAGGTCTCGGCTTTTGCCATTTTTTTTTCCAGAGATCCATTGCCAACCATAGGTTGATCAACAAGCCACCGCGTAAGTCAGTATTTCCGGTGTGGGACTTGAATCTAGTGCTGTCTGCTCTCCAGGGTCCTCCCTTCGAGCCATTGAGTGATGCTGCATTGTCTATGCTGACCCTCAAAGTGGTCTTTCTGGTAGCGATCACCTCGGTGCATCATGTATCAGAGCTGGCTGCGCTTTGTATCAAACCACCCTATTTTGAGTTGCACAGGGATAAGGTGGTTTTTCATTTTAAACCTGATTTTTTGCCTAAGGTCTTTTCTCCCTTTCACCTTAATGAAGAGGTTGTCTTACCTTCCTTGTGTCCAGCACTGGCTAGTTCCAAAGAACGGACCCTTCATGCCTTGTATGTGGTCAGAGCCATAAGGTGTTACCTGGCGGCGACTGAATCCTTCAGGAATTCGGATTTGCTCTTTGTCCTAACAGAGGGTTCTAGGAAAGGGTTGCCTCCAGCCAAGTCCACTCTCAGTAAGCTGATTAGACAGGCGGTGGTACAAGCATATTCTGCAAGGGGGAAGGAACCCCCTTTTTGGTTCACAGCTCACCAGCGCTATTGGTGCCTCTTGGGCTTTTCAGCATCAGGCATCGGTGGAACAAGTTTGTAAAGCCACAACTTGGTCTTCTGTTCATACTTTTACAAAGTTTTACAGATTGGATGTCAGGGCCTCAGCTGACGCTGTTCTTGGCCGACAGGTGCTTCAGGCGGTAGTGAGATGAACTACATGCTGTTGCGCACCATTTTTGTTCTTAGGACACAAGTTTTTTGCCTTAGAGAGAGTACAAGCTAAAGCTTTGTGAGGTAACATGGTTTTTTATTTTTAGGCCTCCCGGCCTGCCCTCTTCTATTGAATACTGCTTTTAAACCACTGGGGAATGATAGAGGGACAGCTGCCTTTATAGGGGGCCAGGAGGAGCTGCATCTTTGATCTTGCAGTCAAGTGCCCCCCTAGGGGCAAACACCCAATCGTGAAGATATCTGGACGGCCTGGACTGGATGGATACAAAAACAATTCTACAAGTGAGTTTCACAGAATTGTATTTTTAAATTATAATTAATTGCCTTCAATATTGTAGACAAATGAAACCCAGCCTGCCTATTTAAGCCGATTGTATCGATTCTAAAGCTGTTTTTTTTTTTTTTTGTGAAAGTATTTAAAAAACACCTGGTTGTGCATATTGTACAGGTGAATTTGATTTTGCTTGATAGAAATTCTGAACTTCTAATACTTGGTACAGGATTTCATAACCCCTGGTGTAGTATGTTTTTTATGGATACTCCTTTCCTGTCTGGTCATTTTAGTTTCTCTAATTGGTGTGTGGGGCCATAAATAGACATTTAAAATGGATGAAAGTGACCTGCCTTGGAGGAGTGCATGGGAAACCAGCCATTTGGAGTGGGTTTGATGAGAAAAGTTTGAAATTCCAGGGCTCAAGCTAATTTGTTTTCCATGAACCTCTTGAGAATTTGGCTAAACCAGATGATAGGATACAGTTGAAAGTCTGAAAGTGAACGGCACTACTATACAGTTCAGTTTTCTTGGATCATTTCCAGATGTTTAACTGCATGTTTGACCATGTATGGACACGGAATGGTATAGGCCTTTGTATTCAAAGTGAATCTACAAGAGAGCTTGAGAAAGCGTGTCCTGTGGCTTGCTCCTCTTCTCCACATTTCACAAATGGGACTGATGGTTTACGTGTGCATGGCTTATTAGCTGTTATGTTACACCCCCTCCTCCCCCCTTTTCTCCCTGCAACTGGTGCTGGGGCAGTCTTAAAGGAACAAACTCAATCTACTGTTACTTCTACATGTCTAATTTCACCCTTGTACTTGTCGTGTTATTCAAAGTATTTGTTTGTGCAGGTTAAACCTTCAATACACTTTACTCCTGCTTGCTTTTTCCTAATTATGACTAAAACATTCCTGACCTGGCAGTTTATGTTCTTCTGCATCAGGCACTTTAATGAAGTATTCAGTGTTTTATGTGCACTGCTGTATATGTACAGGAACCATCAAAACACTTTGAGGTCCCCTCTGCCTCAAGCACCTAGTGGAGCAGGGCCTCCTCCTGCTTCAGGAACCAAGTTGTTAATGGTTATTTAGAGCCACACACACATGGTACACAGTACTTCTATCCATATGTTAAAGTGGACCAACACCCAGGATTTTGACTATCCTGGGTCTTGGTCCACTTCGGTGGGGCACCCCCGATCACCCGAAAAACTCACCTCTCCCCGCGCCGACGGACAAGAGATTTGACAGCCGCGGACAAGCGGCTCCTCCGCCGCTGCCTCCTGCGCGTCACTCTTGACGCGCCCGCGCCGGCCATTCACAGACGGCCGGCGCGGGCACGCGCACGTCTAGAGGGGCGCGAGGGAGGGAAGACAAGGTAAGGGGATTTGGGGTGTTTGGGGGGGTTTCACCCCGCGGGAGGTGATCGGCCCGGGAATCTTATAGATTCCCGGGCCGATCACGGGAGGGTGATGGTCCACTTTAATGTGGACTTTCACCCTGAATAAAAGCTTATCTTATGTTTCCACCACCCTGTACATACAGATTGCCCACATTAAAAATCCTACCTGCACCTACTGCATTTTCTGAGCCTTTAAACATCCAAGATGGCGGCTCATGGAGCATCAGGGAGCCTGCAGGCAGTAGGTGTCTTCTTACTGTGCTGCTCCACATTCTGGGATGGCTGTCCTTTTTCCTGACCCCAGCTCTGTTCCGCCTGTGCAAAGCACAGTTATAACCCCACCCCTACACTTTATCCCGCTCTCCTCAATGTGTATTGTTCTTCTGAGGCAAGATGGCGGCGCCCATATCCTAGAGTTCTGAACAGAGTTGCAACCCAGTGGAAGAAAGAATAAAAAGTTAGAAACCAGAAACTTAAAATATGTTAAAAAGGTATTCCCCAGCATCTAAAATTAAGGGTTTGGGCTTTTCAATAAATTATGCTGAAGGTCCGGTTTAATGTAAGCTAGAAGAATAAGCTATGTAAACTTTGTTTTGTATTTAAGGACATGGGTATATTTGTTTTAAGCATTGAGTGAGCGTGTGAATGAATATTGTTTCCAACTCTAACCTAATCAAACAAAACATTTCTTATTTAAAGTAGATCCCCATCCATCATAAACAATTTGCCTACCACTCAAGGCACAGTAGAAATACTTCTACCAGCATCTTAGAGGAGTCTTTTTGGTCACAGAGGAGTATCCAGTTATCCAGGAATTAAATTAAAACTATAGAGGTATAAGTGGTAAATATTTAAAATGATATTTCAGACAAATGCCAGACCGTTGGGCCAAATCTGACACTGCCCTAGCCAGTTTTCGATTTTTAAATTAAAGAGATGACATAGATATCAAGGTTTGCATGATTTCTCTTCTGAAGTGTGTGTGGGTGCGTGGCCCTTGGAGCTGTGATGCTGCATAATGGGGCGGTGCACGAAGAGAGTGCTTGCTAGGTTGAGACGAGGTGGGGAGGAAGGGGTTAGCTGGGCTTGAATGGCAGCTCTGAGAGTACATTCAAGCCATCAATACAGAGTGGGTGTGGTCTGGACTAGCTCCTTCAGCAAGTATTGATGGCTCACACCATCTGGAGGCACAAGCGCTGGAGGAATGCTTGGCAAGGTAAGATGATGTTTATATTCTTAGTATACAGTACGTCCTGCTCCAGATATAGTACTTACACTTGAGTTATCCTCCGCCAGATGGCGCTGCACTGCAGAGACATGTAAAACAGGCTCCTCCGGCCCCTCAAATACCCGGGACCTCCCACAAATCCCCAGATTTCTCTGCAGTGCTTACTGCGAAGACATGAAGTATCACTCTCTCGCAGGTGAGCAGGGCTATTAAGCCTGCGGCCCTGTGGGACTATTCCCACCCGTCCTTCGTGTGATGTGCCTCCCAGCCTGGGCTGCGCTGGTCGGGTGAAGGTAGGCAGCACCATGTGTGCTTATGGAGCCATGCTCCACCGCAGTCTCCCACCAACGGATAGGCGGTATAGGCTGATGGTGAGCCTTTATGGGATGCCCCTCCCGCATTATTGTCCCATGCCCCGGTAGCGGTGGGCCCTGTACAAAGGGCCGCCATTCTCCCTCATTCTCCCTGTAGCCTTCGGTGGGAAAGAAAGGGGGGGGGGGGGTGTGTGGGTGTCTGTTATCGTGATTACGTGCATATGGCGTGAAAGAAAGGGGGGGTGTGTGCGGGTGTCAGTTATCGTGATTACGTGCATATGGCCTTTTGTAATGTCTTTTGGACTAGTATATGTGGTGTCAGCCGCCGCGCGGACTTGTCTTTTTACGCTTGCAAATGCTTTTTCCTTCATTGGAAGTTCCGGGCGGCGGCGTTGCCTCTGACGTTTCTGCGTCCTCATTGGCTGCCTTGTTGGATTTCGCGCTCATCGTGGGGGCGGGGCCTGGACGTCGCGCCCCGCGTCACGGCTCGCTCTGGCCCGCCCTTCGAGGTACTCGGCACCATGTTGTCAGGTCGCGCGCGCATGTGACGTTCTTGCTTACCGTGGTCCGTAAGTGCCCTCGCGGGCGGCTTTTTCACTCGTAGTGTTTTCTGACACCCTTTCTTCTCATTATGTCTTTCAGACGGGTGAATCCATTGGCTTCTCCCGGCCCGGTGTAATTGATAGTCGGGCCTTGTAAAATTACTCCCACTTCCCTAGCGGGTCATTGGGGCATCCGGGGTTGCTTTATAGCGTCAATCCCTACTGGCATATTGTGCCTAATAATCACCATATGGAGGCATCGCAGGATAATGTGACCGGGGTATGGGTTTGTGTACCCTGTGCTGATCAAGCGCTGGCCTTGCAATTTGGCCGGCCAGGGGCTGCACCTCGTTTCACTTCTCCTACTCCCCCAAGCTTAAATCTCTCTCCTGCTGAGTCGCATACAAGTGGGGATTCTCAGCCTGATCTGTCTTCTAGACTGCCTACGGCTGAACAGTTTGTTGCGAGGTCTTTAGCACGTAAGGGCCCTGGTCAAAAGCGGCACTTGACGCCTTATGTTAATGTTTTCCCTATGGGAACTGAGGAGTTTATGAATCTGTGTGGCTATACCCCTTCTGATGAAGGAGAGCTCTTTTCTGACTCAGGCTCATCTGATGAGAGATCGAGGGGTCATGACGATTCTGGCTCTGACTCCTGGGCCCCGGATGACGCTGACAGATTATTGACCCAGATCTTTGAGGTACGGTCTCTCTCTCTCCCTGGTCAGGGAAAGAGGGGAGCGTCTCCATACAGCAACATCGCATTTGGAATTTCTAGAGCAGGCACATTACCATACTCTTGTGCTCAAGGAATGGGAGTTCCAAGGGATTGGGATAGGAAGTATGCTTTTCCCCCTGAGGTGGTTAAACGGATGTGGTCAGGTATTTGAGTTGTTACCTGGTGGTCACTGCATTCTTCAGGAAGACTGATGCTCTTTTTGTGGTCCCTTCTGGGCCCAGGAAGGGTTTGGCTCCTGCCAAGTCTACTGTTAGCAAATGGATCAGTCAGGCCGTGATTCAGGCCTATTCTGCTAAGGGGTAGTGTCGTCCCTTTCGCCTTACGGCTCATTCTACTCGTGCTATTGGTGCCTCTTGGGCATTCCAGCACCAGGCTTCTATTGAACAAGTTTGCAAGGCCGCTACTTGGTCTTCTGTTCATACCTTTTCAAAGTTTTACAAGGTTGATGTTAGGGCCTCAGCTGATGCTGTTTTTGGCCGCAAGGTTTTGCAGGCGGCAGTGGTTTAAACTGTCTGCTGTTACCTTTTTTGTTGGGGATCCCACCCTACTTTATGGACACTGCTATTGGATGTCCCAAGTGTAAGTACTATATCTGGAGCAGGACGTATTGTATACTAAGAATAATACAATTCTGTGAAATACTCACCTGTAGAATTGGTATTATACATATACAGTACGTCCTGCTCCACCCCACCCTGTTTTTTTGCATCATTCTGGATCCCCTGTATGGTGATTGTTATCATTGTTATAGTTACCAGTTTTGGTGGTTAAATTCTCCCGGCTTCTCGTTCACTGCTTTTCATTGCTGGGGATCTGTGGGAGGTCCCGGGTATTTGAGGGGCCGGGAGGAGCCTGTTTTACATGTCTCTGCAGTGCAGCACCATCTGGCGGAGGATAACCCAAGTGTAAGTAATCTGGAGCAGAACGTACTGTATACTTATACCAATTCTACAGGTGAGTATTTCACAGAATTGTATTTTTAACCTCTTGCCTGAAAAATCCCTTTAATGCGGGTAAACCTTCCTTGAGCATCTAGATATGCTTCCATGCAAATATAGAGGATTGAGGGAATGTTAAAACTTATTTTATCTCTATAGTTGCGGAGAGGCTTCTGCAAGCTTATATGCATCTTGCCACAGTTTGCAGATGTCTGCCGTCAGGTCCACTTTAAATAACAGTAACAGAACAAGACTACTTTGCCATGTTCAGAAGCTAAAAGCAATAATTCAGCATTGAGGATAAATGCCCAGCACAAGCATGGCATGACGGGGGGACACCAATGGGGTACTCTGGCAGCCAACCAGCACATCATATCCCATGCTACCAATCAGAACAAATTAAATCTCTTAATCCTTGTCATCCCTCCAGCCTGGGCACAGGCAATCACCCACCTGCCAGCTGTCGCGTGGCATGCCTGAGCCGCAGCCAGGACACAACCAGATCGGTTGCAGGAAGAATCCGCACACTGCGGGTGTGAGCTACCTCCCCCCTGCAAGTTCCCTCCCCTTGATGCACAAGCATTGGTGGCTTCCCTTGTGTGAGAATGCTCCAGACACTGTGCGCACCACAGCATCGGCTTTACTAGAGCTGCCAGGGTCGCAAGTCCCCCTTCCCTTTGCGTTTGTGATGGCGGCTTTCCTTATATGGGAGCGCACCAGATGCTGTGCACAGCGCGTGCCCAGCATCTGCTTTACTATCTAGGCTTTACAGGTAAATGGTTTCCAATTTTTATTTTTTTTTCTATTTGTTACATTTAGAGTCCATTTTAAATCAAAGGTTCAACAAAACAAATAGCGCTTTCTTCAGCGATAAGGATAGCAACACGTATAATTAGAGCTCACCCCCGATTAGTCATTTCAGACAGACCTCCAGTTTCCAACCCTGCTCACAACAGAGCAGTAGGTTTAGCTCCCCCCTGCTCTCAGTTCACATGTCTCTAGTCTACGTCAGAAACCCTCCTCAGCTCAAGTGCCCCACCTGAGGAGCTCAACCAGCAACGTGGAAATCCTTAGTGGCTTTCCCACCCAGACTCTACAGCCACTCCTAAATCTCTGACTCAGAAACCCAATTTAAAGTGACGTCCAGTAACACCGATTTCCCCCCCCCCCCCCCACCACACACACACACACACACACACACACACACACACACACGCGATAAAAAGTAAAAATAAAAACTTGCCTGCGATCCTGAGCTTTTCTCCTATCATTTTGGATCTGCTACACAGAATGGCTTCTCCCGCTCTGTGCACTGCCCCAGCCACCCATTCCCTTAATGGGAAGGCAACTCTGTGCATGGTCTGTGAAGCAGCCGTTGGAGTGGATCCAGGACGGGTTTTTTTTTTTTTTTTTTAATTGTAATCAATATCACACCACATGCTCTGCCCCAGCACCAGGTTAGGGGAGCAGCGACTTGAGCCACTAGCCTTATCCAGGACTCATGTCACTGAAAGCCTCAGCGTGTATTACCATATAACCACCTCTTATAGATTCCCGGGCTGTTCGCCATGGGTTTTGGTCCACTTTAAGCAGTCATTGGTTTTATGGGGCTTGCTTTTATAAGTATAGGTGGGCATTGGCCGTCGCTGAGATTGGAGGGTGTAAAAGCTCATTCTCTTGGTGTTTTGTAAATTAGAAATGATTACAAGTCTAAAGACAACATTTGTAAATAAAATATAATATACTGTACTGTATTGCAAATCAAATGTTAATGCTTTGTGTTGCAGGTGGAGCAGTCAAAAGTTCTCATTAAAGAAGGTGGTGTTCAGCTGCTTCTCACGATAGTAGACACGCCAGGATTTGGTGATGCAGTGGACAACAGTAACTGGTAATCTTTCATCTTTTATATTCATATATTACTCAAATTGTTATTCTTAGTATACAGTACGTCCTGCTACAAATATAATACTTACAAGTGGGATATACTCCGCCAGATGACGCTGGACTGCAGAGACATCGAAAATAGGCTCCTCCCGGCCCCTCAAATACCCGGGGACCTCCCACAAATCCCCAGAATTTATCTGCAGTCTGGCTGCGAAGGACGAGAAATTGGCTCTCTACTCGCAGGTGAGCAGGGTTATTAGCCTGCGGCCCTGTAGGACTATTCTCACCCGTTCCACTAGTAATAAGCCTCCCAGCCTTGGCTGCGCTGGTCGGGTGAAGGTAGGCAGCACCGCTGTTAGGTGCTTAGCGCTGCTCCACCGCAATCCCCCACCAAAGGGTAGGTGGTTCAGGCTTATGGGAAGCCTCTATGGGATGCCCCTCCCACTATTGCCCCTTGCCCCTACCTATCGGTAGGCCCTATATAAGTGGCCGCCGTCCTCCCTCATCCTCCTTGTAGTCTTCGGGGGAAAAGGGGGGGGGGGGGGGGGTGTATGTGTATACATAGGTATGTTATGCATTCTGTGTTTTTTTACACTGTCTTTTCACATGCCTTTATTCTTGTGTCAGCCGCCGCACTTGTCTTTACTGCATTTTAAAATTTGCGCCGCTGACTTGGCTCAGCGCTTGGCGGCGGAATTACCTCAGGCGCTGGTGCGCCATCATTGGTTGCTTGCCGCTCTGGCTTCACGCTCTTCGGGGGGGGGGGGGGTGATCGGGGTCCCTTCGGGACAAGACCGGCTGTGTGTAGCGTGTGGGCAGCCTCATGCTGACGCTGACAAGGCGCGGGTCTGTGTACCCTGTGCTGAGCAGGTGCATGCATTGCAATCTGGCCTGCCAGTGGCTGCACCTCGTTTCACTTCGCCTACTCCCCCAAGCTTAAACCTCACTCCTACTGAGTTGCATACTAGTGGGGACTCTCAGCCTGATGTGTCTTCTAGACTGGCTACTGTTGAACAGATTATTGCGAAGTCCTTAGCGCGTAAGGCCCTTGCTAAGAAGCGGCATTTGATGCCTAATGTTGCTGTTTTCCCTATGGGAACTGAGGAGTTTTTGAATCTGTGTGGCTATACCCCGTCTGATGAAGGGGAGCCCTTTTCTGATTCAGGCTCATCTGATGAGAGACCAAGGGGTCATGACGATTCTGGCTCTGACCCCTGGGCCCCGGATGACACTGACAGATTATTGACCCAGATTTTTGAGGTTCTGTCTATCTCTCTCCCTGTTGAGGCTCCCAGGCAAGGAGGGGAGCTTTTTTTATACAGCAAAATCACGTCTGGAATTTCCAGAGCAGGCACATTTCCATTACCTTGTGCTCAAGGAATGGGAGCGTCCCAGTAAACTTCCCGGGGTTCCAAAAAGTTGGTATATGAAGTATCCCTTTCCTGCTGAGGTGGTTAAATTGTGGATGCCCCGATCCTAGGGCTATCTAACACCTCTGTCATGCATTCCCCTGATTCTACTACCCGGCAGGATGCTGAAGACCGGCGTATTGATCAGCTGGCATCCCACGCCTTTGCATGTGCGGGGACGGTGCTGCGCCCGGTCTGTGCCTCTGCCATTACTGCTGTGGCCACTAGAACCCTTTTCAGGAATATTCTTGATAGTGCCCCTGATGATTTGCCTTGTGAGGTGTTTAATGCACTCTCCAGTTGTGATGTTTTTGTAAATTGTATCCTGTCAGCATTGGATGACACCATCAGAATGTGTGCCAGAACTTCTGCCCTCGTGGTGGCTATACGCGGCTCGGTTTGGCTGCGCCAGTGGGCTGCTGACAACGCTGCCAAGAAGGCCCTCACTGGGTTTCCCTTTAAAGGACTGCACCTGTTTGGGGACCGCCTGGACCTTTTTGCTAAGGGAGGCAGGTTACCCCAGCGCAGGCGGCAATCTCTGCCCTTTCAGGGTTAGGGTTCCTTCTCCTCCCCTTTCCGTGGTGCAAGACAGGGAAGGGGGGTTTCTTTCCCTGGGGCCCAGGGAGATTTCTGGGGTAGAGGCAGAGGACGTGGACGTCCTGGCTCCTCCTGGGGTCCCAAAGCTAAATCCTCTCCCAAGCCCCCTCAGGCATGATGGGGCGCCCTCACTCATCTGGGTGGGCGGACGGCTGCAGCACTTTGCTCATGTCTAGAGGCTTCATGTCTCAGACCGGTGGATTCAGGAGGTAGTGTCCTCCGGTTACAAGATAGTTTGCTGCCGATCCCCCTTCAAGATTCATCAGATCCTGGATTCCCCTGTGTCAGCTCAGGAGCTAGCGCAAGCAGTGCAAGGCCTCCTGAAGCTGGGGGTCATCTGCCAGGTCCCTTTAAGAGAAAAAGGCAAGGGCTTTTATTCCAACCTATTCACAGTACCCAAAAAGGATGGTTCTGTCAGGCCCATCCTGGACCTGAAGATCCTCAACAAGTTTGTCAGGGGCAGGCGCTTTTGCATGGAAACTCTGCGCTCTGCCATCAGTTCCCTGCGCCAAGGGGATTTAATGACTTCTGTGGACATCAAAGATGCTCACCTTCATATTCCTGTGTTCCCAGGTCATCAAAGGTTCCTCAGGTTCGCTCTGATGGATCAACACTACCAGTTTGTGGCCTTGCCCTTCGGCCTCACTTCAGCGCCGAGGGTGTTCACCAAGGTGCTGGCTGGCGTGATGTCTCTGCTCAGATGTCAGGGCGTCCGCGTGCTTCGCTATCTGGACGACATCCTCATTACTTCCCAGTCTCTACATCAGGCAGAGTTGCATACTCAGCTGGAGTCCATTCTGGAGTCATTTGGATGGGTGATCAACCACCCCAAGTCCTCACTGTCCCCTTCCTTGGTAACTCCATTCCTAGGAATGAATCTGGATACAGTTCAGGCAAAGATCTTCCTTCCTCAGCAGAAGGTGGACAGTCTGATTGCACAGGCTCAGTCCCTCCTAGCTTGTCCCCATCCCTCCATCAGGCAGGGGATGCTGGTGGGCCTGATGGGCCTGATGGTGGCGTGCTTCGAAGCGGTCCCTTATGCTCCGTTCCACTTGAGGTCTCTGCAACTTCACCTATTGTCAGTATGGGACAAGGACCCAGCGTCCCTGGACAGGGTCTGTGTGCTTCCCCCCTGGCCAGGAGGTCCCTCTTGTGGTGGATGGAATCAAGGAACCTGTTGGGGGGGCAGATCCTTTCTTGCCCCTTCCTGGGAGACGGTCACCACGGATGCCAGTCTGTCAGGTTGGGGGGGTTTCTGGAAGTCCCTGCGGTTCCAGGGAAGGTGGGGCCCTCAGGAGGCCCACACAGCTATCAATGTCTTGGAGCTGCGGGCGATCAGGTTAGTTCTGGCTCGCTTGACTACTCAGCTTCGGGGCCTGCCTGTTCAGGTGCACGCGGACAACCAGACGGCAGTTGCCTACATCAATCATCAGGGAGGGACCCGGAGCAAGGGGGCCCTCCAGGAAGCGTCTCTGATTCTGACTTGGGCGGAGGCCAATGTCCCCTGCATTTCAGCTGTGTACATCCCGGGGGTGGAAAATTGCCTGGCAGACTCTCTGAGCAAGGGGACCTCTCGCCAGGGAGAATGGTCCCTATGCAGCAGGGTGTTTCAATCTCTGTGTCACCGTTGGGGCCAACCAGATGTGGATCTGTTTGCGTCCCGCCACAATCACAAGCTTCCAACTTTTGTCTCTCTGTCAAGGGATCCTCTGGCCCTGACCTTGGATGCGCTAGCAATGTCATGGAAGGACTTTCAGTTCCTGTGTGTCTTCCCCCCAATTCCCCTGCTGGGCAAGGTTCTGCGCAAGATTGCTCTGGAAAGGGTGCCAGCAATTCTGGTGGCCCCCAGGTGGACAAAAAGAGTGGTTCGCAGACGTGGTACAGCTGGCAGTAGATCAGTACGCTCTGCCCTTGGTGCCAGATCTGCTCACTCAGGGCTCACTACGCCATCCCAATTTACAAACTCTGGTTTGAGGACTTGGCTGCTGAAACCTCCATCTTGAAGGAGAAGGGGCTGTCTTCCTCAGTTGTGGATACTTTGATTAAAGCTAGGAAGAAGTCTTCCTCTTCCATTTATTACAGGGTTTGGCGTGCCTACATTGACTGGTGTGAGTCATTTCCCTGTCGAGTTTTTTCTATTCCCAGGATTCTGGAGTTCCTGCAGCATTGGTTGGAGATGGGGCTCCAACTGAGTACTCTGAAGGGTCAGGTTTCTGCCCTGGCTATTTTTTTCCAGAAGTCCTTTGCTCAGCACCCTCTGATCAGGACTTTTTTCCAGGGAGTCACTCATGTGCGTCCCCCACGTAACCCTATGGTGCCTGTTTGGGATTTGAAATTGGTTCTGTCAGCCTTGCAGGGTGCTCCCTTTGAACCTGTGCAGGATGCTACCCTGGCTATTCTTACGCTCAAGGTTGTGTTTCTAGTGGCTATCACTTCTGTCAGGCGTGTGTCTGAGTTGGCGGCGCTTTCCATTCAGCCCCCCTACTATGAGAGGCACCAGGACAAGGTGGTGTTTCATTTCAAACCTGACTTTCTGCCTAAGGTAGTGTCTGGATTTCATTTGAATCAGGATATTGTTCTTCCTTCTTTGTGCCCTAATCCTAGCAATGCTAAGGAGAGAGTGTTGCACTCTTTGGATGTGGTTAGGTATCTGAAGTAGTATCTGGTGGCTACTGCACCTTTAAGGAAAACTGATGCTCTTTTTGTGGCCCCTTCTGGTCCTAGGAAGGGTTTGGCTCCTGCCAAGTCTACTATCAGCAAGTGGATCCGTCAGGCTGTGATTCAGGCCTACTCTGCTAAGGGGAATAATCCTCCCTTCCGCCTTACTGCTCATTCCACTCGTGCTATTGGTGCCTCTTGGGCTTTTCAGCACCAGGCCTCTGTTGAACAAGTTTGCAAGGCCGCTACTTGGTCTTCTGTTCATACCTTTTCAAAGTTTTACAAGGTTGATTTTAGGGCCTCAGCTGATGCCGTTTTTGGCCGAAAGGTTCTGTAGGCGGCAGTGGTTTAAACTGCCTGCTGCTGCCTTTTTTCTTGGGGATCCCACCCTACTTTATGGACACTGCTATTGGATGTCCCACTTGTAAGTATTCTATTTGGAGCAGGACGTACTGTATACTAAGAATAATACAATTCTGTGATTACTCACCTGTAGAATTGGTATTATGAGTATACAGTACGTCCTGCTCCAACCCACCCTTGGTTTTGCATTATCTTGGATCCCCTGTATGGTGATTGTTATCATTGTTATAGTTGATAGTTGGGTTGTTTAATTCTCCCGGCTTCTCTGCTTTTCAATGCTGGGGATTTGTGGGAGGTCCCCGGGTATTTGAGGGGCCAGGAGGAGCCTATTATCGATGTCTCTGCAGTCCAGCGCCATCTGGCGAAGTATATCTCACTTGTAAGTATTATATTTGGAGCAGGACGTACTGTATACTCATAATACCAATTCTACAGGTGAGTAATCGCAGAAGTGTATTTTTTGTCTGCAGTTTTTTGCTAGTAGCAAGACCTATAGCTTACTGTATATAAACACACACTTACTTTAACACACACTAGCTGACTGTAAACAGTTTTACAATATTTATCTTAACTTGGAACCACATGAGTTTTGTGCCATTTTGCTTAGATCTTAATTGGCGTGTTATGGGTTTTGCTGGCAGGGCTAAAAATATAAGTGGTGTATATACAAGAACATGTGTTAAATGGTAAATAAGCGAAGAGGTACATAAATCGCAATTTCTTAAATTGGACCTGAAGCCAATTCTTATGTTACCACACATCTCTCTGCACCTTTAGCTTTTTTCTTAAGACTTTGGTTTATTAAAATGTAATGTTTTGTTCAGTTGGCAGCCAGTTATCGATTACATTGACAGTAAGTTTGAAGACTATCTCAATGCAGAATCACGCGTGAACAGACGTCAGATGCCAGACAACCGTGTGCACTGCTGCTTATACTTTATTGCTCCCTCAGGCCATGGGTGAGTATTATAAATTCTGTAGATGTTTGTGTAAAAAGTGCAATACTGGCACTTGTATTACATGTGCATTCTAAATATTTTAGGAAGCAAATGCCATTTTGTGACTCCCCCACCCCCCCACTTTTTTTTTAAAGTATGTGAAATGGGACTCGCTGACATTAAACATTTTACTAACACCACACACACACACACACACACACACACACACACACACACACACACGTACCCCGTAGCAGGACATCAATTATTAATGTAGCCCTCACACACTAAGTTTTCGGTGAGGATGGCCGGGAGCAGGTTCTTCTGGGCCCAGGGTGCTCTACGTGTGTGGGTGAGTTGGGAAGGGTCAAGGTACAGTTGCAGGGGAGTTTGGTACTCACTGTTGCTGCTTGAAAGGATGAGCACAAGTCCAGGTGATGAAAGCAGAGTTCCTCATCATTTATTTCAGAGTCAACAGCAAACATGGCACAGGTACAATACATTCATTCATCCAGTTACATTTCTGGGTTCTGTCCATAATCACGGTACAATTTGAAAGTATGCTTCCCAAGGAGAGCTCTTCCTTTGTCAGAGACTGTATTTACTCCTGCTCCGTTCAAGATTCAAGAATGGTTAAGGACAATTTGGCTTTAGGATTTGGGGCTTCCCTATATTCCTTCTCACTACCTTCCAGAACATTCCGTCACATGTTCGGCCTCATGTCTGAAATCTCATAGGCTGTTCTCTAAACCCTCTAACCAATCACTACCCTCTGGATTATTACTAGAACTTTTTAAAGTAAGAAAACGCGCTTTACTTGTAGATCACAAAAGCATAACCCCCCTGTTAGTGCACCCCTGAACATTGATGGGTTCCCCAGGTTGAGAAGCCATACCTTTTGAGAATCCCTCTGCGCAAAGCCAGTTAGTTCCTTTGGGATATATTGTTCGCTATTCAGATACCCCATTTTCTATCCAAAATTTTCATATGTCCATTACGTTCCAGATATTTCCCAGAAATCAGGATCCAGCGGAAGGGTATAATTAAATCCTGTCTGCAACAAACCTCAGTATGCAAAAGAGACTTCAGCTATTGTTGATTCACCAGTAATTGCTTTCCCTGAAGACAGGGCTGTTTGTCCAGCGTCTCTGGCTTTGCATGCTTGACAATAGAGACTCTATAAAACCCAGTTGTGCAGAACCTTGCATATGGTTTTGGAACCCATTGTGTTACAGGTGATTCAGGCTGTAGTTTTAGTTTTTTGGGGAATTATGTAATTTAAAGAGGACCTACCACTTTATGGACATGTCTGAAGTGTAATAGTCCTCAGAAGACGGCTAATGTAAACTCGCCCTGAAGCTCACATTTTCATCACTCCCACTCTGCGATCTTGGGCCATATCCTGCATCTAAAGCGTACTTCCCAACCCAGCCTTTCGGATGGGCTGGTGTCAGGAGCATGCTGAAGGCTCAGGGAAACCGGGAAATGTGGCCACTCCCATTTGGCAACGCCAGAGCTCTGTTCCAGACAGTGGTGTATGCTGTACATTAATATGCATGGCATACAGCACTAATTGTATGCACCTTGGGGACCAGTGGAAAGGTACATTTTTGGGAGCTTTCTAGAGGGTTTCGCAAAGTGGGGTATCCCAAATTGGGTATGGTTTGGTACATTTATGGGGTTCTCTTAACATCCTTGTTGGTCTCAGTACATTTATTCTTAGTATACAGTACGTCCTGCTCCAGATAAGAATCATTACACTTGGGTATTACTCCGCCAGATGGCGCTGGACTGCAGAAACCGCAAAATTGTCTCCTCCCGGCCCCTCAAATACCCGGGACCTCCCAGAAATCCCCAGATCTTCTCTGCAGTCTGGACTGCGAAGGACAAGAAGATGGCTCTCCTTGCAGGTGAGCGGGGCTATTAGCCTGCGGCCCTGTAGGACTATTCCCACCCGTTCCATTATTAAAGTGGACCAACACCCAGGATTTTGACTATCCTGGGTCTTGGTCCACTTCGGTGGGGCACCCCCGATCGGGGTGCCCCGCTGTGTGAAACCCCCCCTAACCCCCCGAAAAACTCACCTCTCCCCGCTCCCAGCGCCGACGTACAAGAGAAGATCTTGAACGTGTAAGCGGCAGCGGGCGCCGCCGCCTCCCTCGCGTCACTTTGAACGCGCGCGCCCCCGCGCCGGCCATTCGCAGACGGCCGGCGCGGAGGCGCGCACGCCTACAGGGGCGCGAGGGAGGCGGCGGCCGGCCGCCGCCGAAGATAAGGTAGGTGAGTTGGGGTGTTTGGGGGGGGTTTCACCCCGCGGGACATCCCGATCTCGGATGTCCCGCGGGGTGGGGGGTGATCGGCCCGGGAATCTTATAGATTCCCGGGCCGATCACCCGTGGGTGTTGGTCCACTTTAAGGTGCCTCCTAGCCTTGGCTGCACTGGTTTGGGTGATGGTAGGCAGCACTGCAGTCAGGTGCTTAGGAGCGCTGCTCCACCGCAATCCCCCACCAAAGAGTAGGCGGTATAGGCATATGGTAAGCCTCTATGGGATGCCCCTCCCGCCCTATTGCCCCTTGCCCCTATCTATCGGTGGGCCTTCTGTAAAGTGGCCGTTGCCCTCCCTTGTAGCTCTCGGGGGGGGTGCCTATATGTGTGTCTATATGCCTTGGTGTTTTCACTGTATTGTGTGCTACTTTCGGTGTCAGTCTCCGCGCTGACTTGGTTGCACTGGTTGCGTTTTGAAAATGCCGCCACGTGCGCTCCTTTGTGCTCCGCGGTTGGCGGCGGCATTACCTCAGTGTCAGTCTCCGCGCTGACTTGGTTGCACTGGTTGCTTTTTGAAAATGCCGCCGCGTGCGCTCCTTTGTGCTCCGTGGTTGGCGGCGGCATTACCTCAGGCACTGTTGCGCGGTCATTGGCTGCTTGTCACGTGTGCTGCTTCCCGCTCTTTGAGGGGGGGGGGGGCTGTGGTTGGCGCGTTCCGCGTCACTGTCTCCGTGGCCCGCCCCTCAGTATACCGGCGCCATCTTTCGCTGGTTTCGGCTGCTGCGTGACTGGCATGTACCTACCACGGGCCGTGAGTGCCCTCGCGGGCGGCTTTATTTACCCTATGTCTTTATATTAGTCACTTTTATGGGGTTCTCTTCGTTTGTCTTTCAGACGGGTCGAGCTCTATTGGTTTCTCTTGGCTTTTCTCCCTCTATTTAGTTATTAAACTTGTGAGGCCTAGTGTGTAAATTACTCCCACTTCCCTAGCGGGCTATTGGGGCATCCCGGGTTGCTTTTATAGCGTGAATCCCTATCTGCTTATTGTGCCGCTATAATCCTCATATGGAGGCGTCTCAGGATAATGTGCTCGGAGTTCCTTCGGGACAAGCCCGGCTGTGTGTAGCTTGTGGGGTGTCCCCTACTAGTGCTGACAATGTGTGGGTCTGTATACCCGCGCTGCAGCCTGGTTACCAGTAGCTGGGCCTGCGCCACTTATGGCTTCACCTACTCCCCCAAGCTTAAATTTGACTCCTATTGAGTTGCATACCAGTGAGGTCTCTCAACCTGATGTGTCTTCCAGACTGGCTAATGTTGAGAAGTTGCTGGCTAATACCCTGGCGCGTAAGGCCTCTGCTAAAAAGCGGCACTTGACACCTGATGTCATTCTGTCACCTATGGAGGCTGATGAGTTCTTGGAACTGTCTGGTTATACCCCCTTGGAAGAAGGGGAATTGTTCTGACTCTGAGTCATCTGATGAGAGGCCCAGGGGTCATGATGATTCTGGCTCGGACCCCTGGGCCCCAGATGATACTGATAGGCTGTTGGCTCAGATTTTTGAGGTACTGTCTATCTCTCCCCCGGCTGCGGCCCCCAGGCAGCAGGGGGAATTATTTCATACTGCTAAGCCACATTTGGAATTTCCAGAGCAAGCCCATTTTAATAACCTCAAGCTCAAGGAATGGGAGTGTCCCAGCAGACTTCCCGTTGTCCTTAAGAGTTGAAATAAGAGGTACCCCTTTCCTGCTGATGTGGTGAAGCGCTGGTCATCCCCTCCAGAGGTGGATGCCCCGGTCCTAGGGTTGTCCAACACATCTGTTATACATTCCCCGGACTCTACTACGCTGCGGGATGGTGATGACCGGCGTATTGATCAGCTGGCGTCCCATGCCTTTGCCTGCGTGGGGGCGGCTCTGTGCCCGGTCTGTGCCTCTGCCATTACAGCTGTGGCTGTTAGGACCCTGCTGAGAAGTGTCCTAGGTGGTGCTCCTGATGATGTGTCTAGTGAGGAGTTTAATGCTCTCTCTCGTTGTGAGGTTTTTGTGACTTATGTCCCCTCTACCTTGGATGATACCATTAGGATGTGTGGCAGGACCTCTGCCCTTGTGGTGGCTATACGCCGCTCGGTATTGCTGCGCAAGTGGGCTGCTGACAACGCTGCCAAGAAGGCTCTCAATGGTTTCCCCTCCCCTCCCCCCCCCCCCCCCACCGTGGAGCCAGACAGGGGAGGGGGGTCTCCCTTACTGGGGCCCGAGGAGATTTCTGGGGTGAGGGCAGAAGACGGGGACGCCCTGGCTCTTCCTGGTGCTCCAAGCCTAAGTCTTCTCCCAAGCCCCCTCAGACATGAAGGGGCGCCCTCACCCATCTGGGTGGGGGGACGGCTTCAGCACTTTGCTCACGTCTGGAGGCTTCATGTCTCAGACTGGTGGATTCAGGAGGTAGTGTCCTCCGGTTACAAGATAGAGTTTGCTGCCTGACCACCCCCAAGATTCATCAGATCCTGGATCTCTCAGGACCCTATGTCAGCTCAGGCTCCAATTATGGCGGTGCAAAGCCTTCTGGGGCTGGCGGTCATCTGTCAGGTCCCCTTACAAGAAAGGGGCAAGGGTTTCTATTCCAACCTTTTCGCCGTGCCCAAAAGAGATGGGTCAGTCAGGCCCATCCTGGACTTGAAGATCCTCAAAAAAATTGTCAGGTGCAGGCATTTTCGCATGGAAACTTTGCGCTCTGCCATCAGTTCCCTGCGTCTAGGGGACTTTATGACCTCTGGACATCAAGGATGCTTACCTTCATATGCCTGTTTTTCCAGGTCATCAAAGATTCCTCAGGTTTGCTCTGGAGGATCAGCACTACCAATTTGTGGCATTGCCCTTCGGTCTCACTTCAGCCCCCAGGGTGTTCACCAAGGTGCTGACAGGAGTGATGTCTCTGCTCAAGTCTCAGGGCACCCGCATGCTGCCCTATTTGGATGACATTCTCATCACTTCTCAGTCCCTTCTACAGGCAGAGCGGGCTAGTAGTGTCCACACTGGAGTCATTTGGCTGGGTGATCAACCATCCCAAATTTTCCCTGTCTCCTTCCTTTGTGACTCCTTTCCTGGGAATGAATCTGGATACAGTTCAGGCAAGGATTTTTCTTCCTCAGCAGAAGGTGGACAGTCTGCTAGCCCAGGTTCAGTTCCTGCTATCTTGCCCTCATCCCTCCATCAGGCAGGGAATGCAGCTGGTGTGCCTGATGGTGTCGTGCTTCAAAGCGGTCCCTTATGCCCAGTTTCACATGAGGCCTCTGCAACTCCACCTCTTGTCAGTATGGGACAAGGATCCTGCGTCCCTGGACCAGTTCCTTGTGCGGTCTTCCCTAGTCAGGCGGTCCCTCTCGTGGTGGCTGGACTCCAGGAACCTGTTGGTGGGCAGGAACCTGTTGGTGGGCAGATCCTTTCTGGCCCCCTGCTGGGAGACAGTCACCACGGATGCCAGTCTGACGGGTTGGGGAGGCTTCTGGAAGTCCCTCCAGTTCCAAGGGCGGTGGGGCCCTCAGGAGGCACACACCTATCAACATTCTGGAGCTGAGAGCGATCAGGTTGTTCTGGCTCACTTGACCCTACACGTTCGGGGCCGGCTTGTTCAGGTCCGCTCGGACAACCGGACGGCGGTTGCCTACATCAATCATCAGGGAGGGACCCAGAGCAAGGGGGCCCTCAAGGAAGTGTCTCTGATTCTGGCCTGGGCGGAGGATAATGTTCCCTGCCTGTCAGCTGTGTACATTCCGGGGGTGGAGAATCTGAAGGCAGACTCTCTGAGCAGGGGGAACTCTCGCCTGGGAGAATGGTCCCTCTGCGGCATGGTGTTTCAGTCTCTGTGTCACCGTTGGGGTCAACCAGATGTGGATCTGTTTGCGTCCCGTCACAACCACAAGCTCTCGGCCTTTGTCTCCCTGTCCCAGGATCCTCTGGCCTTGGCCACGGATGCGCTAGCAATGTCATGGCGGGACTTTCAGCTCCTGTATGTCTTTCCCCCATTCCCTCTGTTGGGCAGAGTTCTGCGCAAAATAGCTCAGGAGGGGGTGCCAGCAATTCTGGTGGCCCCCAGGTGGCCAAGAAGAGTGTGGTTCGCAGACGTGGGGCAGCTGGCAGTAGATCAGTACGCTCTGCCCAGGGTGCCAGACCTGCTTACTTAGGGTCATCTACGCCATCCCAATTTACAAACTCTGGCTTTGACGGCCTGGCTGCTGAAACCTCCATCTTGATGGAGAAGGGGCTGTCTGCCTCTGTTGTTGATACCATGATAAAGGCTAGAAAGAAGTCGTCTTCTTCCATTTACTATAGGGTTTGGCGTGCCTACATTGACTGGTGTGAGTCTAGGTCTCTTCCCTGTCATGTGTTCTCTATTCCCAGGATCCTGGAGTTCCTGCAGTATGGGTTGGAGCTGGGGCTCCAACTCAGTACTCTGAAGGGTCAGGTCTCTGCCCTGACCCAGAGGTCCTTTGCCTAGCATTCTCTGATCTGGACCTTTTTCCAGGGGGTTACTTATGTGCGTCCCCCACGTAAGCCTATGTTGCCTGTTTGGGATTTGAACTTGGTCTTGTCAGCCTTGCAGGGTGCTCCCTTTGAACCTGTGCAGGATGCTGCCCTGGCCATTCTTACTCTCAAGGTTGTCTTTTTGGTGGCTATAACTTCTGTTAGGCGTGTTTCTGAGTTGGCGGTGCTTTCTATCCAGCCCCCCTACTTTGAGAGACACCAGGACAAGGTGGTGTTTCGCTTCAAGCCAGACTTTCTGCCTAAGGTAGTGTCTGCCTTTCATCTGAATCAGGACATTGTTCTTCCTTCCATGTGCCCTAATCCTGGTAACGCTAAGGAGTGGGTTTTGCATTTCTTGGATGTGGTTAGGAATCTGAAGTACTATCTGGTGGCTACTGCACCTTTCAGAAAAACTGATGCTCTTTTTGTGGTTCCCTCTGGTCCTAGGAAGTGTTTGGCTCCTGCCAAATCTACTATCAGCAAGTGGATCCGTCAGGCTGTAATTTAGGCCTACACTGCTAAGGGAAAGTATCCTCCCTCCCACCTTACTGCTCATTCCACTTGTGCTATTGGTGCCTCTTGGGCTTTTCAGCACCAGGCTTCTGTTGAACAAGTTTGCAAGGCCGCTACTTGGTCTTCTGTTCATACCTTTTCAAAGTTTTGCAAGGTTGATTTTAGGGCCTCAGCTGATGCTGCTTTTGGCCGCAAGGTTCTGCAGGCGGCAGTGGTCTGACCTGTCTTTTGTTACCTTTGGGGATTCCACCCTACTTCATGGACACTGCTATTGGATGTCCCAAGTGTAATGATTCTTATCTGGAGCAGGACGTACTGTATACTAAGAATAATACAATTCTGTGATTACTCGCCTGTAGAATTGATATTATGAGTATACAGTATGTCCTGCTCCACCCCACCTTTGGATTATCCTTGGATCCCCTGTATAGTGATTGTTATCATTGTTTATAGTTAAGGGTTGATTCTGTTATCTTTCTCACGGCTTCTCGTTAACTGCTTTTCAATGCTGGGGATTTGTGGGAGGTCTCGGGTATTTGAGGGGCCGAGAGGAGCCAATTTTGCGGTCTTTGCAGTCCAGCGCCATCTGGCGGAGTAATAACCAAGTTTAATGATTCTTATCTGGAGCAGGACGTACTGTATACTCATAATATCAATTCTACAGGTGAGTAATCACAGAATTGTATTTTTAGCTGAATATTTTAAGACATTGCAAATCTGCACAGGGGCGCACATACCATAGGGGCAGTGCACCGCAATCCACCACCAAAGGGTAGGCGGTATAGGCTTATGGTGAGCCTCTATGGGATGCCCCTCCCGCTCTATGCCCCTTGCCCCTGCCTATCGGTGGGCCCTATCTTAATTGGCCGTTGTCCTCCCTCATTCTCCCTGTAGCATTCGGGGGAAAAGGGGGGGAGGTTGTGTACGTGTGTGTGTGTGTATATATATATATATATATATATATATATATATATATATATATTATATATATTACGTGTATTGGCTTATGCTTATTACTTTATGCCTTGTGTCAGCCGCCACGCTGACTTGCTTTACTTTTATTATTTAAAATTGCCTCAGGCGCTCGCGCGCTTTCATTGGCTGTTTGTCATAGGCTGGCTTCGCACTCTTCGGGGGGCGGGCTTGGCTCTGGCGCGTTCCGCGTCATTGCTCATACAGGCCCGCCCCTGGAGGTATACCGACGACATTTTGTCTGATTGGTGGGCTCCTGCGTGACGGTTCTACCTACCGCGGTCCGTAAGTGCCCTCGCAGGCGGCTTTATTAGCATTTTTTATTGTATGTTTGCTTACGGCCCTTTTTCATTATGTCTTTCAGACGGGCGAATCCATTGGCTTCTCCCGGCCCTCTGTTAATTGTTTAACTTGTGCAGCCTATTGTAATTACTCCCACTTCCCTAGCGGGTTATTGGGGCATCCAGGGTTGCTTTATAGCGTTAATCCCTATTGGCATATTGTGCCGTTATAATCACCATATGGAGGCATCTCAAGATAATGTGACCGGGGTTCCTTCGGGACAAGCCCGGCTGCGTGTAGCTTGTGGGGTCTCCCCTATTAGCGCTGACAATGCATGGGTCTGTGTACCTTGCGCCCAGCAGGTGCTAGCGCTGCAATCTGGCCTTCCTGTGGCTGGGCCTGCGCCTCGTTTCACTTCACCTACTCCCCCAAGCTTGAGTCTCACTCCCACTGACTTGCATACAAGTGGGGATTCTCAGCCTGATGTGTCTGCTAGACTGGCTAGTGTTGAGAAGTTGATTGCTAATACCCTGGCACGTAAGGCCACTGCTAAAAAGCGGCACCTAACGCCTGATGTCACTCTTTCCCCTATGGAAACTGATGAGTTTTGGCATTTATGAGGCTATTCCCCCTCGGACGAAGGGGAGATTTTCTCCGATTCGGGGTCCTCTGATGAGAGGCCCAGGGATCATGACGATTCTGGCTCTGATCCCTAGGCAAAGGGGTGAGCTGTTTCACACTGCTAAGTCACATTTGGAATTTCCCGAGCAAGCTCACTTCAATAATCTTGTGCTCAAGGAATGGGAATGTCCCAGTAGACTTCCCGGTGTACCTAAGAGTTGGGACAGAAAATTTCCCTTTCCTGCTGATGTGGTAAAGTGTTGGTCATCCCCTCCCGAGGTGGATGCCCCGGTCCTAGGTTTATCTAACACCTCTGTCATGCACTCCCCTGACTCCACTACCCTGCGGGATGCTGAGGACCGGCACATTGACCAGCTGGCGTCCCATGCACTTGCATGTGTGGGGACGGCGCTGCGCCCGGTCTGTGCCTCGGCCATTACCACTGTGGCTATTAGGACCCTGATCAGAAGTGTCCTTGATGGTGCCCCTGATGATTTGCCTGCTGATGTGTTTTTTTTTTTTTTTTTTAAATTTTTATTTTGCAATAAACAGACATACATGACACAACAGTACAAGTCATTAGTAAGGCATTAAGGTGCCACAGGCACCCAACTTCATGACTGGCAAAAAAAAGATGACAACACTGACAACCATTCACACAGCTTTCATCCCGGACCCTTGGTAGATCTTGCTGCCCTCCCGGTTCGAGACCCGGAAAGAGAGGCTGACGTACCAGACGGTGCTCACGGGCTTCACAATCCCTCACATTATTTGTTAGGTATTAACTCACGGTCCCAGCTCCCCAGATATACTGTAGTTGTCATACTTGACCCCAGAAATCCTCCTCCAGTCCCCCCCCCCCCCCCGGCTCACTCCGCGTCATACGCTGACTCTTGGCTCTGCAGCCATGCATCCCAGACCTTTTCGAACTTGTCCGGCACCCCCCTTGCGGCATATGTCAGTTTATACAAGGTGAGTTTCTGGTTGACTAGTCTTTTCCATGATTGCACTGAGGGCCTAGCGGGGTGTCTCCAGTTCATCAGGATGCACTTCCTGGCGTAGAAGAGCAGCAACCGGACCAGGACCTTAAGAGCCCTCAGTTCCGAAAGCGACTCCACCACCCCAAGAAGACATATGGAGAGAGACCTCTGTATCTGAAAACCCACCACTCTGCTGATCAGACCCATCACACCCTCCCAGAAGCCCGTCAGGATCTCGCATGACCAGATCATGTGTATCCACGAGCCACTTCCCTTCCCGCATCTAGGACATATATCCGTATCAGTTAGGCCCATTCTGTGCAGACGAACCGGGGTAATGTAAGCCTGATGGATCCACTTGGTTTGGATGAATCTATCCCTAGCTTCCACAACTGACGCATGTAGGTTATCCATTATCTCCTCCCAGTCGTCCCGGTCCAGGCTTGGGTCTAGGACCTGCCATTTAGACTCAATCTTACTCCTAGGGGACTCCAGTTCACCTATCAAGCATTTATACATCGCTGAGACAGGCTTTTTAAGGTTCTCGTCTCTGATTACATTTTCCACCTTGGACACTGTGATCCTCGGGCCCTCCCTCCGGAATTGGGCGTGCAGTGCATGTCTGAGTTGTAGGTAACGGAAAAAGTCCCGATTGGACAGATGAAACTCTTCCTTGAACTGATCAAAGGACATCAGCACCCCTCCTCTATATAGTTGCCCAATCTGCTTAACACCTTTCCTAGACCAGAACAGCGGGTCCTGCATAGCACCCATTTCTGGCAACCTGGGGTTGTCCCACAGAGGGGCATGGGGGGACCACGCCGGGTCATCTCCCCCCCTCATCCCAAGTTTGGCCGCCCTCTCCCAGATGTTACTGGCCGCCCTCATACACGTGGTCGCCTCTCGGATCCCTCTCGTGCCCCTGTATGCCAGGGAAGTCAACCTTTCAGGGGAGCCCATCAGTGCCACCTCCAAGCACACCACCGGATTGTCTCGCGGTAGGCAAAACCACCAATGAACAAACAGGAGCTGCGTTGCATAAAAGTATAATTGCATGTGTGGCACCGCCAGTCCCCCGGTATCTATTTGCGCCTTCATTATCTGTCGATTTAGCCTTGGGGGGGAATGACCCCATATAAAGTTGAAGATGATCGACTCCAATGCTTTAAAATGGGAGACTGGCAGCATTATTGGGGAGGCCTGGTAAATGTATAGGAATTTGGGGAGGAAAATCATTTTAAATATATTGATTCTGCCCATGACCGACAAGGGAAGGCTCACCCACTGGGCGACTCTTTGCTTCAATTTCGCCACTACCGGAGAGATATTGAGAGAGACAAACTCCTCAGTCCTCCCACTTATCACAATCCCCAGGTACTTAAATTGCCGGACTCTCTTTAAATGGGACCTGGGGGAGATATCACGGGGGTCAGTCACATCAACTTGCAACAGGCTAGATTTATCCCAGTTGACCTTCAAACCGGAGAATCTCCCAAACACCCCAATGGTATCCAGAGCAGCCTCTAAGGACTCATAACTATCCGCTAGATATAGCAGGGTGTCATCAGCGTAAAGTGAAATCTTCTCCTCTATCTCCCCCAGCCTCCACCCAGTAATGGTCGGAGAGTTCCTAATAATGATTGCCAACGGTTCAATGGCCAGCGCGAAGAGCATCGGCGAGAGCGGGCAGCCCTGTCTAGTCCCCCTATTTAGTACAAAAGGGTTAGAGAAGCAGCCGTTGACTCGCACCCTGGCCGTTGGGCAGTCATATAACAGCTTTATATATGCTATAAAACTCGTGGGGAGCCCAAATCTGGCCAGCACTGCCCAGAGATACACCCATTCGATCGAATCAAAGGCCTTCTCATTGTCCAGTGAGGCTATCGCCCGGCTGCCGCAGTTGTCGTGTACTATCTGCAGGTTGGATATCAGTCTGCGCAGATTTATCCCCGTTGTGCGTCCCGGCATAAAGCCTGATTGGTCAGGCCCGATCAACTGCAGTATGACCCTGTTTAACCTATTGGCAAGGATTTTTGCCAGAATTTTGGCATCTTGATTTAAGAGGGAGATGGGTCTATATGATGCACACATATCAGGGGGTTTCCCTTCTTTGTGGATAAGGACCACATGCGCTTCATGGAAGGAGGCCGGGAGACTCCCATCGACCAACGCCTGTTTCAGAAACTCCCAAAGTCTAGGGGCGATCTGATCCATCTCCTGCTTATACCACTCGGCCGGCAATCCATCAGGCCCAGGCGCTTTCCTACCGGGAAGTGCTCTCATCGCATTCTTAACTTCCTCCACAGTGATGGGAGAGTCAAGAGATTCCTGATCGGCTGGAGCCAGTTCAGGGAATTTAATTTGGTCCAGATAGTTCTCCAGCTCCTCCATCCCATAGTTGACCCTAGAGGAGTACAAGGCCGAGTAGTATCTGAGGAACTGTTGTGCAATTTTCTCACCCTCTGTTACCGTCTCTCCTGCTACCACTATCCCGGCAATACTATTGGATTTGTTTTCAGCCCTTGCTAGATAGGCCAGAGTCTTGCCATTTTTGTCCCCTTTGTCAAATATCAACGCCTGCTTATGTAGCAATAGTTTCCTAGTTGAGTCGGATAGTAACAGATTATATTCTCGTGTAAGAGACGTCAAATACGAATGTGCCCTATCGTCTGCCGATGCAATGAATTCCTCTTCCGCGCGTGCGAGTTTACTTTCGAGGTCTGTCCGATCCTCCCCCTGCTTCCCCCTGCTTCCCCCTGACCGCCTTTATGGCGCTTATGGCGCATCCCCTAGTAACCGCCTTAAAGGCATCCCATCTCACTCCCGCAGTCGTTTCGTCCGCATTACACTCCCAGAAAACTTCCGCAGCAGAGGCCAGCCCATCTCTGACTTCAGGAGTCTCTAACCACAGGGGATTCAGGGTCCATCCAACCCGGCTTACCCGCGTCCGCAACAGCCCAACCCCCAACAGCATGGGTGAGTGGTCCGATATGCCCCTTGGTAGATAGTCACAGGACGTCACCCTTGCTAGCAGATCAGGTGATGAGAACGCGAGGTCTATCCTGGACAGGGACCTATGCGTAGCCGAATGACAGGAAAAAGCCTTATCAGTTGGGTGTTTCCACCTCCATAGTTCCTGTAGGCCCATCGCAGCTGCCCAGGACGCCAACTGCGTCTTAGGGCCCGGTCTCTTGTCCAGTCTATCCAACGCTGAGTCCAGCACCATATTAAAGTCTCCCATCAACAATATCGGGGACGGGGGGTAGTTAACTACTTTCTCCATAATCCGGTGCAATACTTGGATATTGAAGGGCGGGGGGATATAAATGCCAACTATAATTACATCTGTATCCATAAGCTTGGCGTGGATGATTACATAGCAACCCTCCCGGTCCGTCTGCACAGAATACAACACAAATGGGGTACCCTTGGTGATGAGTATCGAGACCCCTCTAGAGTAGGAGGAAAAGAGAGCATGAAATGAGTCCTGAATCCAGGGTCTCCTAAGAGCGAGTCCCCTCCGCCCCATTAGGTGGGTCTCCTGGAGGATTACCACACTGGGTCTATATCTCTTGACAAACTGGAGGACCGTGGACCGTTTGATTTTATCGTTTAGCCCCCTGACATTCCAGGAGAGGATCTTACAATCACCCATACTCATAGATCGGAGTGTTAACCCCTCCATCAGATATCAAACTACACCAACTCGTCAGCCCCTCCACGCGTTGACACCTAACTTCCAGGGTCCGTTTACCAATCGTCCCATCCATACCAACACAACACCACACATTATACAAACTCTTAAACTCTAAATTGAATGTACATATACCACTCCCGCCCCCCCCACCCCGCTCCACCACCCCCAAACTTTGGCGAGCTTCATTCCCCCCCAACAATACAATACAACAACGGTGTAACTAGTTGCACCGGGGTGCGTAGACCCACTGCCTATGGGCCCATAACATAACTTTACCCTAAGTATGTACAGGCTGGCGACATAGTCACCAAGGGTTCCCAGGGGGCAAGATGGGGAAATCAGGGGCGACAGGCAGGCATGAGTAGGAAGGGGGGGGGTGCGGTCGGGGGGAGAGGCAGGGTAGACCGGACAAGGGGGGGCTGCCAGGAGCAGAGGATAGTAAGGGGGAGGTTCAATGGGGAGGGGGCCATCACCCCATGGGAATCCCGAGCCACGGCTCTCCTGTACTGATTATAACAGGATATAATGTGACTAGAGCGGCCAGAACAGATATCAACAAAATTACAACAGTTCACGACAGTTTCAACAGCCATCAACCTACAAACTAAGCAGGGCGATCCCCGTTACCGGGCGGCATCAAGACACCGGACCCAGCTCCAGGCGGATCGCGGCAGAGGAGAGGGCCCCGGGCTATGGGCACCCCCATCAAATCAAGTAATGCTGACTTTGAGAAAAAGTTGTCTCCACCCTGGGCCCAGGTCGTTAGGCTCCAGGCAGAGAGTCCAACCAGGCATTAGCGTCCTCAGCCGACGTGAAGAATCTGGTCGACTCTCCATCTTGCACGCGCAATCGTGCTGGAAACATCATGGCGTATTTAATTCCTTTCCGTCTAAGCCTCTCTCTCACGCCATTAAAGGAGCGCCTCAGCTTTTGGACCTCCGAGGTGAAGTCCGGGAAGAAGGATAATCGGGTGTTGTTGAAAGTCACCACTCCCTTCATTCTAGCCGCAGCCAGGATAGCGTCCCTGTCTCTATAATGGAGGACTTTGAATATAAAGGACCTTGGCGGTGTCCCCGGTGGCAGGGGTCTCGTGGGGATCCTGTGCGCTCTCTCCACTGTGAAAAATTTGGATAGATTCACCGGCGCCAGAGTCTCCTTTATGAGGTTCTCAACAAATTGCTCTGGAGAGGCTCCCTCCACTTTTTCAGGCAGGCCAAGGATCCGGACGTTATTTCTCCGATTCCTATTTTCCGCGTCCTCAGCCCTCCCCATGAGTGGTCACCTGCCTCCGCAGGGTGGCGATTTCTTCCGAATGGGTGGAGAGTCGGTCCTCTGCGTCTCCGATTCTCCTCTCCGCCTCCCCAGCGCGGTCACGGATCTTATCCAAGTCATGGCGGAAGTAGTTAAATTGTTCCTGTAGAGTGTCAAATTTAGCTGTGAGAGCACTCTGACATGAGGCAATAGCTGCCATTATAGCTGCAGTATCAGGGTTGGAGGTCCCCTGTACAGCCCCACAAGGGGTCTCCATTGTTTGCGTACTACAGGCGACCACGGTTGTTCTGCGCTTCTTATTGCCTCTCATATGTAGGGGGGCCCCCGGCTGAAACCCAGACAGGCGGATCCAAGACAGGAGACCACAGACCACTCCAGGCACTCGGGGTTCTTTTGAGGGGGGATATAGAAAGCAGAAGAGCGTCCAGGCGGTCCCAGACCAATCTCAAAGATAGTGAAGGGGTTCCCCGCCCCGGGGCAGAGCTTTGTGACCCTCGACCTCCTCTGATGTGTTCTGACCCTTCAAAACAGATGTCGCAACTGTCCCGGGCAGGAGACGCACAGTCACCCCTGCCAGAGGCGGTACAGTTATGAGTACCACAGGCCCACTCGTCTTCTCAGGGCTTGCAGTGCCAAGTGCCGCTGTGGGGATGATATGCAGATCCCAGGATTAGCTCAGGGGGAGTCATCAAATGCTGGTGGCACTACTGCATTTGGGAGTGCTTCATACCGGGCTATAGTGGACTACTCCTTCTAGAATACAGGAGCCAGCAGGATGGAGGGGAGGGAAAGAGAAAGGGGAGACCCGGCACCAGGGCAGGATATTTGGCTGTGCACTGCCACTGCTGCTTATTAGGGCTGATCAGATGCTCCCTCCCTCACTCTCTCCAATATGGCGCCTGCCTTTGTTAATTTCGCGCCTTCCACGTGCTGCCTTCCATGCAGGGAGGTATCTGCACTACCCCCTCCGTCCCAGCCCAAGGCAGATCAAGGGAATTTACTATGGAGGAGCCTCCCGCCGTCGCTGATGTTTCACGTGGGTACGGGGCCCGCCGCCGCCGCTCTCACACCGCCGGGAGTACCTTGCTGTGGGGAGGCGAGACTTACTCTCATGTGCCGATCAGACCTCCGTCACCACCCGCCGTCAGGGAGAGGCCGCCTCCGCTGCTGCCGAATCAGGTATGCTGTCTCCCACCGCTCAAACGCCGAGCCGCCGCCTCTCTGCCGCACACGCTGGCCGGGAGCCTGTCGCCTTCCCCCTCGCTCCTCACACCGCTGCACGCTCCGGCCCTTCCGCCCACCGCACCGCCGCAGCCCGGCTCAGGATCAGACCACCGCCTCCGCTGACAGGTCCAGGACACCGGCCTCTCTCCTCCGCTCACTCACCGGGTTCACCTCCCTCCACGTGTGCCCGCCGCCACTCACGATGGCCGTCTCCGCCGCCGCTGCACCGCACACCGGCTCGATCCCAGGAACAGGGAAAGCCTCAACACAGGTTCTGGCCGCTCAGCCACCACAGCCAAGGTATTATTTTCAGGATTCTATCAGGGAGCCCCGTTCAAGCACGTCTACTCAGGTCGCCATCTTGGCCACGCCCCCGCCTGCTGATGTGTTTAATGCATTTTCCAGTTGTGATGTGTTTGTAAATTTTGTCCTCTCTGCCTTGGATGACACTATTAGTATGTGTGCCAGAACATCTGCCCTTGTGGTGGCTATACGCCGCTCGGTTTGGCTGCGTCAATGGGCAGCTGACTATGCTGCCAAGAAGGCCCTCACAGGGTTTCCCTTCAAAGGACTACGTCTGTTTGGGGACCGCCTGGACCTTTTTGCTAAGGGAGGCAGGTTACCCCAGCGCAGGCGGCAGTCTCGGCACTTTTGGGGTCAGGGCTCCTTCCTCCCCCTACCGCGGTGCTAGACAGGGGAGGGGGGTTTCCTTTACTGGGGCCCGGGGGGACCTTCTGGGGTAGGAGCAGAGGACGTGGACGTCCTGGCTCCTCCTGGGGCCCTAAGCCTAAGTCCTCTCCCAAGCCCCCTCAGGCATGACGGGGCGCCCTCGCCCATCCGGGTGGGGGGGACGGCTTCAGCACTTTGCTCACGTCTGGAGGCTTCATGTCTCAGACCGGTGGATTCAGGAGGTAGTGTCCTCCGGTTACAAGATAGTTTGCTGCCCCCCCCCCCAAGATTCATCAGATCCCGGATTCCTCAGGACACTGTGTCAGCTCAGGATCTAGTGCAGGCAGTGCAAAGCCTCCTGGAGCTGGGGGTCATCTGTAAGGTTCCTTTAAGAGAAAAAGGCAAGGGCTTCTACTCCAACCTTTTCACAGTTCCCAAAAAGGATGGGTCAGTCAGGCCCATCCTGGACTTGAAGATCCTCAACAAATTTGTCAGGAGCAGGCGCTTTCGCATAGAAACTCTGCGGTCTGCCATCTGTTCCCTGCGCCCAGGGGATTTCATGACGTCTGTGGACATCAAAGATGCTTACCTTCATATTCCTGTGTTTCCAGGGCATCAAAGGTTCCTCAGGTTCGCCCTGAAAGATCAACACTACCAATTTGTGGCATTGCCCTTTGGTCTCACTTCAGCTCCCAAGGGTGTTCACCAAGGTGCTGGCAGGAGTGATGTCCCTGCTCAGGTCTCGGGGCACCCGCGTGCTGGCCTTCATGGACGACATTCTCATCACCTCCCAGTCTCTACATCAGGCAGAGTTGGATACTCAGCTGGTGGTGTCCACCCTGGAGTCATTTGGCTGGGTGATCAATCACCCCAAGTCCTCTCTGTCCCCCTCCTTGGTGACTCCATTCTTGGGAATGACTGGATAAAGTTCAAGCAAGGATTTTTCTTCCTCAACAGAAGGTGGACGGTCTGATTGCGCAGGTCCGGTTCCTGCTATCTTGTCATCATCCCATCAGGCAGGGGATGCAGCTGGTGGGCCTGATGGTGGTATGCTTCGAGGCGGTGCCTTATGCTCAGTTCCACTTGAGGCCTCTTCACCTCCTGTCAGTATGGGACAAGGACCCAGCGTCCCTGGACTGGGTCTGTGCACTTTCCCCCTGGTCAGGCGGTCCCTCTCGTGGTGGCTCGACACCAGGAACTTGCTGGGGTGCAGATCCTTTCTGGCCCCCTCCTGGGAGATGGTCACCACGGATGCCAGTCTGTCAGGATGGGGGGGGGGGGGCTTTTGGAAGTCCCTGCGGTTCCAGGGGAGGTGGGGCCCTCAGGAGGCCCACACACCTATCAACGTCTTGGAGCTGAGGGCGATCAGGTTGGTTCTGGCTCAGTTGACTCATCACCTTCGGGGTCTGCCTGTTCAGGTGCACGCGGACAACCAGACGGCAGTTGCCTACATCAATCATCAGGGAGGGACCCGGAGCAAGGGGGCCTCCAGGAAGTGTCTCCGATTCTGACCTGGGCGCAGGCCAATGTCCTCTGCATTTCAGCTGTGTACATCCCGGGGGCAGAAAATCTGGCAGATTCTCTGAGCAGGGGGACCTCTCGCCAGGTAGAATGGTCCCTCTGCAACAGAGTTTTCCAATCTCTGTGTCACCGTTGGGGTCTACCAGATGTGGATCTGTTTGCGTCCCGTCACAATCACAAGCTCCCGGCCTTTGCCTCCCTGTCCCAGGATTCTCTGGCCTTGACCACGGATGCCCTATCCATGTCATGGCAGGACTTTCAGCTCCTGTGTGTCTTTCCTCCATTCTCCCTGCTGGGCAAGATTGCTCTGGAAGGGGTGCCAGCAATTCTGGTGGCCCCCAGGTGGCCAAGAAGAGTGTGGTTCGCAGACGTGGTGCAGCTGGCAGTAGATCAGTACGTTCGGCCCAGGGTGCCAGATCTGCTCACTCAGGGCCTCTTACGCCATCCCAATTTACAAACTCTGGCTTCGACGGCCTGGCTGCTGAAACCTCCATCTTGATGGAGAAGGGGCTGTCTACCTCGGTTGTCTTCTTCCATTTATTACAGGGTTTGGCGTGCCTACATTGACTGGTGTGAGTCTAAGTCTCTTCCCTGTCGTGTGTTCTCTATTCCCAGGATTCTGGAGTTCCTGCAGCATGGGTTGGAGATGGGGCTCCAACTCAGTCCTCTGAAGGGTCAAGTTTCTGCCCTGGCTGTTTTCTTCCAGAAGTCCTTTGCTCAGCATTCTCTGATCAGGACTTTTTTCCAGGGGGTTACTCATGTGCGTCCCCCACGTAAGCCCATGGTGCCTGTTTGGGATTTGAACTTGGTTTTATCAGCCTTGCAGGGTGCTCCCTTTGAACCTCTGCAGGATGCTGCCCTGGCTATCACTTCTGTTAGGCGTGTGTCTGAGTTGGCGGCGCTTTCCATTCAGCCCCCCTACTATGAGAGACACCAGGACAAGGTGGTGTTCCGCTTCAAGCCAGATTTTCTGCCCAACGTAGTGTCTGCCTTTCATTTGAATCAGGACATTGTTCTTCCTTCTTTGTGCCCTAATCCTAGTAATGCTAAGGAAGAGGGTTTTGCATTCTTTGGATGTGGTCAGGTGTCTGAAGTACCATCTGGTGGCTACTGCACCTTTCAGAAAAACTGATGCTCTTTTTGCCTTCTGGTCCTAGGAAGTGTTTGGCTGCTGCCAAATCTACTATCAGCAAATGGATCCTTTTCAAAGTTTTACAAGGTTGATGTTAGGGCCTCAGCTGATGCTGTTTTTGGTCGCAAGGTTTTGCAGGCGGCAGTGGTCTAAACTGTCTGCTGTAACCTTTTTTGGGGATCCCACCCTACTTTATGGACACTGCTATTGGATGTCCCACTTGTAAGTATTCTATTTGGAGCAGGACGCACTGTATACTAAGAATAATACAATTCTGTGATTACTCACCTGTAGAATTGATATTATGAGTATACAGTACGTCCTGCTACACCCCACCCTTGGTTTTGCATTATCTTGGATCCCCTGTATGGTGATTGTTATTGTTATAGTTTCCTTTTTGGGTTGTTTTAAATTCTCCCGGCTTCTCGTTAACTGCTTTTCAATGCTGGGGATTGTGGGAGGTCCCTGGGTATTTGAGGGGCCGGGAGGAGCCTGTTTTCAATGTCTCTGCAGTACAGCGCCATCTGGCGGAGTAATACCCACTTGTAAGTATTCTATTTGGAGGACGATGTACTGTATACTTATAATACCAATTCTACAGGTGAGTAATCACAGAATTTTATTTTTTCCCGAATTCTGTAAACCTGTCAACTTCTTGGGCTGGAGAGGATGATGGAGGGGGGTTCTCATTCTCCACTCTCGATAAGTTTAACAGTGGGTCCGGTGGTAAAGCTACACTGGACTATAGGTAGTGTTTTTTTTCCTTTTTTGTCTGGACAATCCCTTCCCGCAATCACCAAAAGAACAGTTTAAAAATAAACTTTTATGACTGCATAGCTCGGGAATGCCAGCATGTAAAAAAAAAATGTTACACTTTTAACACAGGAAATAACAAGAAAGGGGATCAGAAAAGCTGTATTATGTTTGCAAGAGGATCTTTCCTGTGATCTTATTTACCAGAAACGTGCAGCTGTGCATGAACTTTAACTGTGTAACAGAGGGACTTCAGAGCACTGAAGTCTAAAAGTATCCAGGGCAGTCAGTCCAACTCTGAGTTGGGATACCCCACTGTTTGAAACCTGCCAGAATCGCCCACTCACCTGCTCTCGGAGCTCTCGCTGCATTTTAGCCGCACACCTGCTCCCCTAATGCGTACCCCGCCAGGCTTTTCTGAATGGGCAGCGCAAGCACTCCCACAGCTAGAAATTTGGCAGCGCGGACTCTGCTCCACTCTGCTTTGTTTGGCTGCTTGACCGCTAGCGGAGCCAAATGGAGCTGAGAGAAACAAAGCATACTGATTGGCTGAGCGGGGAACTAGCGCGCTAAGTTTCGGCTGCACCTGACTCATGGGAATGCCAGGAAGGCGAGTTTCCTGAACTAACCATAGGTATACACACAGCGGGGCATTCCAAATGGGAATGGAGAACATCTGGGAGAGTAAAATTTCTCCTTAAATTGTTTTACCAGTTTCGTTACATAATAATGTCTTTTTCTGGGACAGGTGGAGGACCCAGCAGTCATCTTTATTCCAAATGATGGGGTTGATGGGGGTTTCCAAAGGAACTTGAGGACACTTTAAAAAAAATAAAGTTGATTGAAATCTGGGTAGAATTTTTATTTTTTTATTTTTTTTTAGTATACGTAACAGAGACTTCCTTACTCTGGTTTGCTAATCATCTGTGGCGGTGCTGTAAATTCTGCTTCTACTGAGTGGTGCTGCAGCTTCTTTCACGCCATCATTGCTCGACATGGTGCTGTTGCCTCTTGCTTGTTTTGACAGTGTTGCTGGATGGAGGACTCAGTGTCAGCGTTGGAAGGACTACCCTCCTTCCCTGTACATTTTCTTATCTTATTTTTAATTGGTTCGCACTAGCTAGTATTCTGGTGCTGATTGTTTGTTTGCTTTTGTTTGTCTTAAGCTCACCCCAAATTAGTTCCACTAACCATCACCTGTGTGTATTGATAACAGATTTTTAGACATGCGGTCTGTTTTTGCCATGTCCTTCTCCAAAAAATGTTCACAAGCACAACAGTCAATTTGCTCTTACCTGTCATTGCTATGTCTTGGTGGCAAAATTTCTGGTCTTTTGTAATGGTCAGTGTCCGATGCCATTTTCTATGAAGTTCATCCCTTTAGTAATACCTCTGTGCAGTTATTACCTATTCTAGCCAATGCAGATGGAGGTATTCTGGGCCCGGCCCTTGCAGTCTGAGACCTGTTTCTGCAAATGACTCTGGTAAGGTGACAAGGGGTCAATATGATTCTTATTGTTCTCAGATTGGCTGAGATGAGCGTGGTATGCGGATCTCATGAATCTTGTAGATCTTTTCAGATTGGTCGAGACGAGCGTGGTATGCATATCTCATGTATCTTGTAAATCGTTCCAGATTGGCCAAGACGAGCGTGGTATGCAAATCTCGTGAATCTTGTAGACCTTTCCAAAGTGGCCGAGACTAGCGTGGTATGCAACACTCGTAAATCTTGTAGATCTTTCGAGATTGGCCGAGACGAGTGTGGTATGCGGATCTCATGAATCTTGTAGATCTTTCCAGATTTGCCGAGACGAGTGTGGTATGCGAATCTTATAGATTTGTCTAGTCTCTTTACTTCCAGACCTACTGTCACAGTTTTTCATGACAATTTGAGGTCCCAGTCTTTGACAGCATGACTATTTAAATGTCATTTATTATAGGAAGGTTTTTAACAGTCTGTAATTTCTACCTCATTGAGTGCACACAAATCGTCCCCTTCTAAGGTTTTTTTTATAGATACTGGGGATACTTCAGGAGATGGTGTGCCACTTACAATTGCTTGGCTATGGAGTCCTCTATTCCTAAGTACTCTTAAAAAACAAGTCTCTGCTCTTACTATATTTATAATTTTTTAGACCAATAGCAGAGAACTATTCTGTCTTTTCTTCAGGTAATGGCATACATTTCCCCTTAATTTTCTAAACCGACTGAGGCCTGCCCCTTTAAAGATAGCCATTAGATTAGAACGCTTTTAAACATGTTTCAGACGGTGGCTTATCTCATGGCCATACCTGTCATTTGAAAAAGTTGGCTGCTTTTTTCATCAAGCCTCCCCATTCTTCACTGGCGGGTTAATTGGTTCATTTAAGTAAAGGGGGAGGGAGTTGCTCCATTACTATTTATACAGAATCTTTCAGGGCCTGGGAACCAATTTACCGCCCAGTTTAACCCAGTTTAATCGTCACTGTATAATATTCAGCAAACAGGCATATGAATCCTGTACAGAGACTAGGGGCCTTGGTTTGGATACAATCGCATGCATTAAACCCATGTCAAGGGTTAAACTGGACTTTAAATTGGTTCCCAGGCCCTGACTTATAATTTTGTATATATAGTAGTGATTGAGCAACTCCCACCCCCTTTACTTAATTAGTTCATTTGTTGGTATCCCACCCTAGGTAAGGGTACTGCTTTGGGATGTCTCCCACAAGCATCTGAATCAATGACAACCTTTTTAAAAGCAGGTATATGTAGCCTGGGAGGAGCTTCAACTTTATATCTGGCAGTCCCGTCTGTGGCCAAGAGTGTTAACCCATGAGTTAATCTTAATCTGGATGACCCCCTGCACAGCGACAAAACCAATTTTGTGAAAAATGAATGTTCTAGTTTAACCCTGGATTCTTACTGTAAAGCTTTTATAAAAGCATAGAATTTGTGTCATACCTTGTATTCTAAGTATACAGTACGTCCTGCTCCAGATACAATACTTACACTTGGGTAATCCTCCGCCAGAGGGCGCTGCGCTGCAGAGACAAGAAAAAACAAGCTCCTCCCGGCCCCACAAATACCCGGGACCTCCCACAAATCCCCAGATTTCTCTGCAGTGCTGACTGCGAAGACATGAAGTATCACTCTCTCGCAGGTGAGCGGGGCTATTACAGCCTGCGGCCCTGTTGGACTATTCCCACCCGTCCTCTTGTGATGTGCCTCCCAGCCTGGGCTGCGCTGGTCGGGTGAAGGCAGGCAGCACCATGCGTGCTTATGGAGCGCTGCTCCACCGCAGTCCCCCACCAAAGGGTAGGCGGTTTAGGCTGATGGTGAGCCTCTAGTGGATGCCCCTCCTGCATTATTGCCCCATGCCCCGTGTAGCGGTGGGCCCTGTTCAAAGGGTCGCCATCCTCCCTTGTTTCCCCCGTATATTCGGGGGAAAAGATAGGGGGGGGGGGTATGTGTGTGGCGGTCTCCGTGTACTGTATTGTCACGCTTATGGCCGTAGTATTGCCCTTGACTGGCAACTGGGTGTCAGAGCCGCGCTGCTTGCTCTTCATAGTTTTGGCTGCCGCCGTGCGCATGTCTTTTCTTTTACTAAAGTGTACTGTGCTGGGCGTCGTCGTCGTCAGACGCTACGAGTATCCATTAGCAAAGGCTTATACTAAGTGTATCCTATCCTTTGCTTGTCAAGTTTTGACTGCTGCCTCAGAGCTTCGCGCTCTTTGGGGGAGGCGGGGACATGGCGTGGCGCGCACCGCGTCACGGCCAGATCGGGCCTACCTTTCGAGGTTCGTTTGGCGCCATTTTGATGATCTTCGCGCGCTCGTGGTTGCGGTCCTCCTCCTCCCTTGGTCTGTAAGTGCCCTCGCGGGTGATTTCATAATTAAAATTTTTCTGCTGCGCATGGCCCTGACACCTCTTATTCCCTTTATGTCTTTCAGACGTCAAAGACTCCGGTGGCTTCTCCCGGCCCGACATATATTTTGCGGGCTTACAAACAATTCTCCCACATTCATAGCGGGTCTTTGCGACATCCAGGGTTGCCTATTGCATAAATCCCTGCTGGCATATTTGCCTCGATAATCACCATATGGAGGCATCTCAGAATTATGTGACCGTGGTCCCTCTGGGACAAGACCGGCTGTGTACAGCGTGTGGACAACCCCATGCTGACAGAGCACGGATCTGCGGACCCTGTGCTGAACAAGCACTGGCCCTGCAATCAGGGTTTCCAGTGGCTGCACCTCGCATCAATACACCTGTCTCCCCGTGCTTAAATCTCACTCCTGCTGAGTCGCACTCGAGCGGGGATGACCAGCAAGTCGTGCCACGCAGACTGCCTACGGCTGATCAGATTATTTCGAGGTTGTCAGAGCGCTTGGGCCCTGGTAAGAAGTGGCCCCTGACGCCTTCGGTTTCACCTTTTGCTACTGGAACTGAGGAGTTTACTACTCTGCGGGTTTTTGCTCCTTCTGATGATGGTAAGCTGTTCTCTGACTCAGGCTCGTCTGATGAGAGGCCAAGGAGTCATGATGATACTGGCCCTGGTTACTGGGGCCAGTGTGACATTGACAAATTACTGATAAAGATCTTTGAGGTCTTGTCCCTCTCTCTCCCTGGTGAGGCTCCCAAGCCTAGAAAGGAGAGTTTCCATACAGCGACACCGTGCTTGGAATTTCTAGAGCAGGATCATTTCCAGGCTCTTGTACTCAAAGAATGGGAATCCGCTAGTAAGCTTCCAGGGGACTGGGTTTGGAAATACCCTTTCCCCCCTGATGTGGTTAATTGTTGGTCATCACCTCCCGTGGTGGATGCACCGATCATAGGGGTTCTTAACCCCCCCCCCCCTTTATTACAGCCCCTACTTATCGTACCCTTCGGGATGCTGAGGACCGGCGCATTGATAGGCTGGCTTCACGCGCCTTTTCTTGTGCAGGAACGGCGCTGCGCCCGGTCTGTGCCGCAGCCATCACTGCAGTGGCCGCTAGAACCCTCATCAGAAAGATGCTTGATCATCACCCTGAGGATCTCCCCTGGGAGGTGTTTAATGCACTCTCCAGTTGTGATGCATTTGTAAGGTTTATCCTTTTAGCTCTGGATGACACCATTAGGATGTGTGCAAGAACTTCTGCCCTTGTGGTAGCTATACGTCGCTTGGTCTGGCTGCGACAGTGGGGTGTTGATGATGCTACAAAAAAGACTCTTACTGGGCTTCCCTTTAGAGGGCAACGCCTATTTGGGGCCTGGACCTGTTGGGGGAAAAAGGGCAAATCACCCCTACGCAGACGGCTGTCTCGGCCCCCTCGGGGCAGGGGCACCCCCCCCCCCCCACCTTAGTGTTAAACACGAACCAGGGGTATCCTTCCAGCTATTTCGTGTAGACTCCTGTCCCAGGAGCGGCAGACAACGCCCTGGCCCCTCCGGACGGACTAAGTCCAAATCTTTCACCAAAACCCCTCAAGCATGATGGGGCGCCCTCGCCCATCTGGGTGAGGGGATGGCCGCAGCACCTTGCTCCTATCAGGAGGCATCATGCCTCGTTCTGGTGGATTCAGGAGGTAGTTTTCTCCGGATGCAGGATAGAGTTTGCTGGGCGGCCTCCCCCGAGATTGTCAGGGTACTTCTGGTCCCTGTCTCTGTTCAGGTGTTGGTGCAGGCCATGCACGGCCTGCAGGGTCTGGGGGTCACTTGCAGGTTGCCCTTAACAGGCATAGGCGGGGGCCACTACACCAGCCTTTCCACATTCCCCCAAAAGGATGAGTCAGTCTGGCCCATTCTGTTTTTTCACAGGTTTCGGCAATTCTACAATTACAGGCAGTTTCTGCATGAAAACTGAGTTGGGCCGCCAGCGCCCTGTGCCCTGTGGGCTTCTTGCCGTCTGTGGAGATCAAAGATCAAAACTTATGTTCACATCCCTGTCTTCTGGGCACTGAGGCTCTTCAGGTTTGTGTTGGAGGCCCAACACTGCTGATTTGTGGCCTTGTTATCTGGCCTCTCTTCTGCTCCCAGAGTGCTCATCAAGGTACTGACGGGGGCGTCCGCGCGAGGACCTACCCGGACGTCCTTGTTCACTTCCCAATCTCTACGTCAGGCTGAGTTGGTTACTCGGCTGGTGGTGTCTATTGGGAGCCATTTGGATGGGTGCTCAATCACCTCAAGTCCTCATTTTCCCCCTACTTGGTAGCTCCATTCCTAGGGATGAATTTGGATTCGGTTCAGGCGAGAATCTTCCTTCCTCGGCTATAAAGTGGACAATTGGGTTGCATGGGCTCAGTCCTTCATTGCTGTCCCCGTCTCTGCACCAGGTAGGATTGCAGCTGGTGGGCCCTTTAGTGGCTTGCTCAGAGGATGTCCCTTATACTCAGTTCCCTTGGGCTCTTCTGCAACTTCCATTGTTAACACTGGACAGGGTTCCAGCATCCCTGGAGCTGGGTCTGTGTGCCTTCCCCCCTGGTACGGTGGTTCCTCTTGAGGCGATTGAACTCAAGGAACCTGTCAGGGGGCACCCCCTTCCTTGCATCTTCCTGTAATATGGTCACCTTGGATACCAAATCTATCGGGGGGGGGGGGGGGGGGGGGGGTTTCTTCTAAAATCCCCTGTGGTTCCGGGGGGGGGGGGGGGGGGGGGGGGGGGCCCTTAGGGGGTCCATACACCTATCGATTTTTGAAACAGTGAGCCTTCAGGTTGGCTTTATCTCGCTGGACTACTCCTCTTCAGGACCTGTCTATTTGGGGGCTCTTGGTCTGTCTGATGACAGTGGCCTGTATTAATTATCTGTGTGGGACTCGGAGCAGGATGATCCTCCAGGAAGGTATCTGATCCTGATCTGGGTGGAGGACAACGTTCCCTGCATATCAGTGGTATTCGCTCCAGTGGATGTCCTTCTGCGACAGGATGTGCAAATCCTTCTGTCACTATGTGATCCAACTAGTGTGGATCTGTTTGGGCCCCGTCACTATCACAAGTTCTCGGCCCTTGTTTCCCTGTCCCAGAATATTCTGACTGTGGTCATGAGGCTTAGTAACGTTATGGCTGGACGTTCTATTCTGTATGTCTTATCTTCATTCACCCTGCTAGGCAGGGTTCTGCGCAAGATTGCTCTGGAAGGGGGGACCAGTGATACTGGTGGCCCCTGGGTGGCCTAGTGGAGTGTGGTTCGCAGACGTGGTACTGAGGACAGCGGACCTGTACGTTCTGTCAGGAGTGCTGATCTGCTCACTCAGGGCCCTTTTTATGTCACCCCATTCTACAGGCTCTGGTCTAGACGGCCTGACGGCTGATTCATCCATCTTGATGGAGACGGGTGTAAGGAATTTACCTCTGCCAGGGGGTCGGCGGCGAGCATCCGCGGGGCGACGCAGCACTCCTGCTGCTGGGAGCGCGGCGCGTCACTCTGGCAGCCTCCCTCGCCCCTCTCTAGCTGTGCAGGCACGCGTCCCGCAGTCTGTAAATTTTGCCACTAGGAGGCGCTGTGCTGTGAGTGGCAGGCAGCGCAGAGTGCTCCACACCTGATGGGAATCAGGGGCTGATCAGCCCTGCAGCCAAGACTGACCAGCCCCTGGATAGTGTGTCCAATCACTCAGTGTTGTAAGTTACACCAATCAGCACATACACTCCCCCCCCAGGGTGGCCATTGGTCGATTCCCAAATAAATATGGAGTCAGCCCAGCACTCAGTGCCCGTGATAGTCTCTTGTGATTAGGGTGTGATTCTGTTAGCTGTTATCTGATCCTGACCCGGCTTGATCGACCATCCCTGTCTGCTGCTTGTACCGACCTCTGCTTTGTCTGACTGCGAACCTGCCTGCCCCTCTGGATACCCTGCGATCTCTGACCTCCTGGCTTGACCCATTGGCTACCCCTGACTACGCACCTGTCTCATCCCTGTACTCTGACGCACCATCCGGATTGACTACCTGTGAACGACCTCGGCTTCGGGATACCCTCGTGGTTCATCGGCCTTCACCGTAAGCAGCCATCCTTTGCGCCTATTAAGACCTGGGGGCAACCGTGTCCGGTGAGGCGTGCCTAGCGTCCCGGCAAGCGGGGGCTTGACTATAGGCAGAAGCGGCGGTGGAGATTGGGGGTTGCCTGCTTACAGAAGGCTGGTGTCCCGCTGGTCATCACATTATCACGGGCCCCATAAATGGACCAAATTTTGGAACAGGTGCAGGCCCTGACCGCGGCCGTGGAGCACCTGGCACTTCGAGTGGCGGCTCAGGAGAACCGTCCAGCTCCTGCACCCTCTGTGCCCCAGGGGGCAATAGCCGCCTTTCCAGTTGAACCCAAGATTCCCCTTCCAGAGAAGTTTTCAGGGGACCGGAGTAAATTTTCCAACTTCCGGGATGCCTGTAAGCTCTATTTTCAGCTTCGCCCTCATGCTTCCGGCTCCCAGGAGCAACGGGTGGGACTTATCATCTCCCTTTTGCATGGGGATCCCCAATCCTGGGCTTTTAGCCTCTCCCCTCAGGATTACGCCCGCCAATCTGTTGAGGAATTCTTCAAGGCCATGGAGATCCTGTATGATGACCCAGACCGAGGGGCAACTGCTGATGCCAAGCTACGATCTCTTAGACAGGGGCGAAGACCGGCAGAAGAATATTGCTCGGAATTCCGGCGCTGGGCAGTGGATTCTCGCTGGAATGACCCAGCATTGTGCGGGCAGTTCAGGCTAGGTCTGTCAGAGGTCATAAAAGATGTCATGGTAAATCACCCAGTACCTAACACCTTGGATGAAACCATGCAATTGGCTATCCGCATCGACCGACGCATACGAGAAAGACGCCTGGAAAAAGGGGCCCAGCCTGAAGTCAGTATGAAGCCTGAGGCCTTAGTCCCTTCTTCTTCTGAAGGACCCATGCAGCTTGGGGCCACCAAGCTTTCTGAAGCTGAGAGGCGTCGGCGTCTGTCGCAAGGTCTATGCCTTTATTGCGGAGAAGTCGGTCACCTGGTCCGCTCCTGCCCTCGGAAACAGGCATCGGAAAACTTCAGAGCCTAGGTGGGGTCGAGGAAACCCACCTAGGCTGCAAGGTATTTCCTCTGTGTTGCACACAAATTACATTGCCTGTCGAGATTACTCATGATTTTGAGTCCAGGTCTGTGGAGGCTCTTTTGGATTGTGGGGCCGCCGGGAATTTTATTGATTGGGGCCTGGCTCAAGCATTAAAGATTCCGCTGCAATCTTTAGTCAATCCAATTAGAGTCAAAGCCATTGATAATACCCCCCTTGTGGGGGGCCTGATTCAGTACCGTACTCCACCAGTGTTTGTTAGAGTGGGGGCGGGACATACCGAGCTAATGAGCTTCCTGCTCCTTAAGATGCCACTTACCCCTTTGGTTCTGGGGCTCCCCTGGCTGTCTAAACACAATCCCCAAATTGACTGGGTCTCTGGGCAGGTTATCAAGTGGGGGCCACAATGTTTCCAGTCTTGTCTTGAGCTCCCTGTACGTGCCACTCGCTTGACTGCTGAGGGCATCCCTACCCCCTATGCAGATTTCGCAGACGTGTTTTCTGAAAAAGCCGCTGATGAACTCCCTCCTCATAGGCCTTTTGACTGCCCGATTGATCTTCTCCCAGGAACTATGCCGCCTCGGGGAAAGATTTATAATTTAACCCGAGCTGAGAATAAGGCCATGAAAGAATACATTGCTGAGAATCTGCAGAAAGGTTTTATTCGGCCGTCTACCTCACCAGCGGGTGCCGGATTTTTCTTTGTGGAAAAGAAAGATGGTGGCTTGCGCCCCTGTATTGATTATAGGGGCCTGAATAAAATTACAGTTAAAAATAAATACCCCCTTCCCTTAATAGAGGGACTCTTTAACCAGGTCATTGGGGCCCAGGTTTTTTCTAAGCTTGACCTGAGGGGGGCCTACAATTTAATCAGGATCCGTCAGGGAGACGAGTGGAAGACTGCCTTCAATACTCAGGATGGGCACTATGAATATCTTGTTATGCCATTCGGCCTATGTAACGCCCCAGCAGTCTTCCAGGACTTTGTTAACGAAGTTTTTAGAGAATACTTGGGCCGTTTTGTGGTCATCTACTTAGATGACATCCTAATATTCTCCCCGACCTTAACCGAGCATAGAGAGCATGTGCGGATGGTTCTACAGAAATTGAGAGAAAATCACCTCTACGCCAAGCTAAAAAAGTGCGTTTTTGAGGTTTCCGAGGTTCCGTTCCTGGGATACATTGTTGCCGATACTGGGTTAACAATGGATCAGGCCAAAGTGTCTGCAGTCCTCCAGTGGGAACAACCTAAAGATTTGAAGGGTTTACAAAGGTTTCTGGGGTTTGCTAATTTTTATAGGCGCTTTATAAAAAACTTTTCCACTTTGGTAGCCCCACTCACCGACCTCACTAAGAAGGGGGCGTTTACCCCTACTTGGTCGGGCCGATCCATCCAAGCCTTTGAAAACCTTAAGTCTGCCTTTAGTTCGGCACCTGTGTTGACCCACCCTGATATCCACCGAGCCTTCATAGTCGAAGTAGATGCATCTGAGCTCGGGGTAGGGGCAGTTCTCTCACAGTACAGTGGGTCTCCTGAACGGCTACATCCCTGTGCCTTTTTCTCGAGAAAATTTAATTCCGCTGAGCGGAACTATGATATTGGCAATCGAGAACTTCTAGCTGTGAAATTAGCCTTTCAGGAATGGAGACATTGGTTAGAGGGGGCCCAGTTCCCAATTACGGTATTCACAGATCACAAGAATTTAGAATACATCGAATCAGCTAAAAGGTTAACCCCCCGTCAGGCCCGATGGTCTCTTTTCTTCTCCCGTTTTAATTTCACCATAACATACAAACCAGGAACAAAGAATGTTAAAGCTGACGCTCTCTCCAGAAGTTTCAGTGTTGATAAAGTCCCTGTAGAGGAGATCCTTCCCATAATCCCACAACACAAGGTCATAGCTGTCATCCAACCTGACCTGTCAAGTGAACTAAGTCGGTTTCAATCGGATTCTCCTCCGGGCAAACCCGATCACCTCCTCTTTGTACCCCTGTCCCACCGTCCGGCAGTACTTCAGCAGTTTCATGACTCCAAGACAGTGGGTCATCCAGGGGTTAAAAAGACTTTGGCCCTTCTAGCCCGTCATGTCTGGTGGCCATCTTACAGGAGAGATACCCAGGCCTTTATTCAGGCCTGTAAGATCTGTGCCCGTAGCAAAACCCCCAGGTCAGCTCCTGCCGGACCTCTGGTGCCCCTGTCCACTCCTTCAAAGCCTTGGACGCACTTGGCAATGGATTTTATTACTGATTTACCACAGTCCCAGGGATATACCGTTATCTGGGTTGTGGTAGATCGATTTAGCAAAATGGCGCATTTTGTCCCCCTAAGAAAGCTGCCCACAGCCCAAGAATTGGCTCAATATTTCTTAGATTATATTTTTAGACTTCACGGAATTCCCGAAGATGTGGTCTCAGATAGGGGGGTCCAATTTGTGTCACGCTTCTGGAGGGCATTCTGCACCCAGCTAGGCTTCACTGTTTCTCTGTCTTCAGCTTTTCACCCTCAGTCCAATGGGCAGACGGAAAGGACCAACCAGTCATTAGAACAATATCTCCGTTGCTTCACCTCTGATATTCAGTCAGAGTGGTCCCAATTTCTTCCCTTTGCTGAATTTGCCTTCAATAATGCAGTTAACTCCTCCACGGGGGTATCGCCCTTCCGATGTGTATATGGGAGGGATCTTAAGTTCTCAGCACTTTCAGGCTCGTCCTCTGGTTTGCCTTCTTTAGACGATTGGTTGTCCCAGTGGCCAGATTTATGGGCCAAGATTCAGCGGCATTTGGTCCAGGCATCGAGTCAGCAGAAGGTCTTTGCGGATCGTCGCCGATCCAAGAATCCAGATTATAAAGTGGGGGATTTGGTCTGGCTCTCTACCAAAAATTTAGCGCTACGCCAACTCTCTGTAAAATTGGGACCACGATATATAGGCCCTTATCCCATTTTACAGAAAATTAACCAAGTCACATACAGACTCAAACTTCCACCATCTCTGAGGATTTGTAATTCCTTTCACGTTTCCCTCCTTAAGCCTGCCAGGGGAGTGGAGGAGGATTCCTCTCCTTCTCCTATCCTAGTTGATGGTGAGCAGGAGTTTGAAGTCGCACGAATTCTGGATTCCCGTTTCCTCCGGAATTCCTTGCAATATTTAGTTGACTGGAAGGGATATGGGCCAGAAGAGAGGAGTTGGGTTCCAGCTAGAGATGTGCATGCAGACCGTTTAATTAAAAGATTTCATAAAGAAAATCCTCTTAAACCCAGGGTGGAGGGTCCAGGGGCCCCTCCTCAGGGGGGGGGTAATGTAAGGAATTTACCTCTGCCAGGGGGTCGGCGGCGAGCATCCGCGGGGCGACGCAGCACTCCTGCTGCTGGGAGCGCGGCGCGTCACTCTGGCAGCCTCCCTCGCCCCTCTCTAGCTGTGCAGGCACGCGTCCCGCAGTCTGTAAATTTTGCCACTAGGAGGCGCTGTGCTGTGAGTGGCAGGCAGCGCAGAGTGCTCCACACCTGATGGGAATCAGGGGCTGATCAGCCCTGCAGCCAAGACTGACCAGCCCCTGGATAGTGTGTCCAATCACTCACAGTGTTGTAAGTTACACCAATCAGCACATACACTCCCCCCCCAGGGTGGCCATTGGTCGATTCCCAAATAAATATGGAGTCAGCCCAGCACTCAGTGCCCGTGATAGTCTCTTGTGATTAGGGTGTGATTCTGTTAGCTGTTATCTGATCCTGACCCGGCTTGATCGACCATCCCTGTCTGCTGCTTGTACCGACCTCTGCTTTGTCTGACTGCGAACCTGCCTGCCCCTCTGGATACCCTGCGATCTCTGACCTCCTGGCTTGACCCATTGGCTACCCCTGACTACGCACCTGTCTCATCCCTGTACTCTGACGCACCATCCGGATTGACTACCTGTGAACGACCTCGGCTTCGGGATACCCTCGTGGTTCATCGGCCTTCACCGTAAGCAGCCATCCTTTGCGCCTATTAAGACCTGGGGGCAACCGTGTCCGGTGAGGCGTGCCTAGCGTCCCGGCAAGCGGGGGCTTGACTATAGGCAGAAGCGGCGGTGGAGATTGGGGGTTGCCTGCTTACAGAAGGCTGGTGTCCCGCTGGGCATCACAACGGGCTTATCTTCTCGGTGACTGTGACTATTGGAAGTCTAGGAGCAAGCTTCTTCTTCTTCTTCCGTCTATTATAGGGTATGGCGTACCCATTTTGATTGGTGTGAGTCTAGGTCTCTCCCCTGTCGGGCGTTCTTTGTTCCCAGGGTTCTAGAGTTATTACAACATGGGTTGGAGTTGGCTCTCCAACTCGGTACTCTGAAGGTTCAGGTTCTGTCCTGTCCGCCTTCCTGTAGAAGTCTTTTGCTCATTTTTTCTTGGCTGAGCATGCTTTCGGGGATTGCTCATGTGCATCCCCCACGTGATTCTATGGTCCCTGTTGGGATTTGAATTTTATTCTGTTTACCTTGCGGCTTGTTCCCTTTGGACCTATTCCGGATGCTGTCTGACTGTTTTTACCCTTAAAGTTGCCCTTCTGGGGGCTGTTAGTTCAGTCAGACGTGTGCCTGAGCGGGCGGCTCTGTTTAGCTAGCCTTCGTTCATTGATATACACCAGGATAAGGTGGTGTTCCGCTTTACGCCGGACCTTCTGCCTAAGCTGGTGTCTTATGCTCATTTATTCAAGACATCTTTTCTTTCTTCTGTGCCTTATTCCTAGTAACGCTGAGGAAAGGGGGTCTACATTCCCTCTACAGGTGTTGAAAGTGTTTTCTTGGATTGTCTCTTGTCCCTTAGGGGAACTGATGCCCCTTTGGGGTTTGCGGGCATCTCCATCCTGTATGTGCCTGATCTCGTCTGATCTCCAGGGGTTAAGCGGCCTTTGGCCTGGTCTTTACTTGGATGGGTTGTCCCTTCTGGTCCTAGGAAAGGTTCCGGCTTCTGCCAAGGCTACTGTTAGCGTTTGGACTTGTCAGGCTGTTACTCAGGCCTATTCCTTTAAGGGGAAGAATCTTCTTCTCGCTTTACTTCTGATTCTACTTGTGCTTTGGTATCTTTGGGCCTTTCAGCACCAGGTTTCTGTTGAACAAGGTTGCTAGATCGCTATTTGTTCTCTGTTCATACCTTTTCAAAGGTTTTTATGATGTTGACGTTAGGACCTTAGCTCATGTCGCTCTTGGTAACAAGGGTTGCAGGTGACAGTGCTTTTAACTGTCTGCTGTGCCTTTTTTGTTGGGGATCCCACCCTACTTTATGGACACTGCTATTGAATGTCCCAAGTGTAAGTATTATATCTGGAGCAGGACGTACTGTATACTTAGAATAATACAATTCTGTGAAATTCTCACCTGTAGAATTGGTATTATACGTATACAGTACGTCCTGCTCCACCCCACCCTGGTTTTTGCCTTATTCTGGATCCCCTGTATGGTGATTATCATTCTTATAGTTACCAGTTTTGGTGGTTATATCCTCCCGGCTTCTTGTTCACTGCTTTTCAATGCTGGGGATTTGTGGGAGGTCCCCGGGTATTTGTGGGGCCGGGAGGAGCTTGTTTTTTCGTGTGTCTGCAGTGCAGCGCCATCTGGCGGAGGATTACCCAAGTGTAAGTATTATGTCTGGAGCAGGATGTACTGTATATGTATAATACTAATTCTACAGGTGAGAATTTCACAGAATTGTATTTTTTGTGGATTTTTGTGGATTTTCATCTTCCACTTATTTAAAATTATACTTTGGTGTAAACCAATTAGTTGGGCTACTAGCAAATGTATCATGTGTTTGAGGACAGTTGATTTGTTCTCTGTAAAGCTAAACAGCGTTTCTAAATTTCATAAAATCTTTTTTTCAATAGACTAAAACCATTGGACATTGAGTTTATGAAACGTTTGCACGAGAAGGTCAATATCATTCCACTCATAGCAAAAGCAGATACCCTCACACCAGAAGAATGCCAGCAATTTAAAAAACAGGTAACCCTTTTGATTCACTTGTCTATGCAAAGTTTTAAAGGAATTTTTTTTGTATTAACTTTTTGCAAACCTAGTTAATTGACACTAAATGTAACTGTTAAAAGAATACTGCATGCAATGCTAACATACATGATTTAGTTTTGCCTGATGTGGACAGGGATAAAATGACAAAGATGGGCCTCTTTACATTTTTTTTTTTTTTTTTTTTTTTTTTAAGCCAAAACCCACTGCTCTCATCCCTGGAGTCTAAAAGATGCGCCGTTATACGCCCTATACTATCTAAGAGAATGAAATCGAAGCTCCGGGGCGAGGCTTCCCCGGTGAAATGCTGGCATGTGACTGGCCAGTGGAGTTAAGTGGACCGCCACTAGCCAATCACACGTCCGCGTTTCAAAGGGGGGGTTGCGTGGGCAGGTAAGATTTAGAGGATTTGGCAGGGGGTGAGGACAGCAATTAACACCAATTAGTCTGGTTTAAGTAAGTCACAGATTTTCAATGCAATGCAAGAATAGTTAAGAAGTGGATCATCGCACCCCAAGATACACATGTCATTGGGTTCTATTAACGAATAGGCTATCTCTCTATTAGGCCCTCAAAGGATCTCATCCATGTCTATATACTCTCTACCTTGTAAAGCGCTATGGAAGATGATGGCACTATATAAATAAGCAATAATAATATATTTTATCAAAACTATTCTGTAGTTGGTGTGCATTTACTTCAAAACATTTTCTTCTCCCCCCGTTTCCTGCCTATTTACTACCTGTTACACTGTGTGTGAAAACTGGAGCAGTAACAGTAGTTTTTCAGGGCATTTTTGTTTGTGTTAAAGATAATGAAAGAAATCCAGGAGCACAAAATCAAGATTTATGAATTTCCAGAAACAGACGATGAAGAAGAAAATAAGCTTGTGAAAAAAATAAAGGTACGTTAACTATCAAAAGTGCACTTTTATAGAATGATGGACATGGTTTTCATTTTGACCTATTTGTAATTCTCTTATTTCAAATTACATTACCCAGTATCTGTGTCCTATTAATATCCTTAAAGTGAACCAGCAACCATTTTACACCAAATGGTCTGGAGTGGAGGGGGGTCAGACTGCTGATGCCCCCTCTGTGTGAACATCCCACGCAAAGGCAGGTAATCCTTATCTGCTCCTCTGTCCCTCTTGGTAATCTGGCTCCATGGGACTGCTGGTGGCCAATCTGGATGCCCCACACAATGACACACAGCAATAACCATTTAGTGTAAAATATATGTTGGTTGTTTAAAGAAGACTATTATGAATGTCAAACTCTACTTACATTCATCAAAAAAGTAACCCCAGCCCCGGCCCTGCCTCCATCCCTAGGCCCCTATCTGGATTCTGGGGATCACTTCATGAACATTCTCTTCAACTGTAATTGTAATGGGAGCAATTGTCTGTTTCTCTGAGACACTTCTGTACCAGGGAAGGGGATTTTACTTTGTTTTCTGAGAGCCGTACCACTTCTGCGTGACCATGAACTCTCAGGAATGAGGTAGGAGAACTGAAGTATTCAGGCTCCGTTGCCTCACCAGCACAGAACTCAACTGCAGTTGAGTGTTTATGAAGAAATTGAATCCTGCAACTAGGATAGAGGATAGCAGAGAAAGGGGAGAGGCTTTGGTTCTGGTGATTCTGGCGTTAAAGGTCACACACATGTCACACATTCAGACATGTAAAACATAGTAACAAAGGGAATGCTAAGATGTCATTTGCCTGTGAACGATGCCTCAGACAATGAGACTGTGTTAGTGTACTAGAATATATAAAGTAAATGGAAAATGCTCCAGGTTAATTTTAAAACCTTTCCACTTCTTGTGTGTCTTGTCTCTTTCCTGTTCCCATATCTCTTCTTCTTCATCAAATATGTCCTTTTGCAATTGCCATTTATTTATTAAAGGCAAGGAGCAAATATTAAATAGAATGTAATTTCTCTATTTTGCAAATAGATAAGATAGAATCTAGTAATAGGTGGCAAAAGCAATCGTTCCTCTGAACATTTATCCGAGGCATATAAATTTATATTAATAGAGACAGAGAAACATACTTGTCATTCCAATGCATATTAAGCTTTGAAAAAAAAGTAGGTGGAGTTTACCAAGTGACTTCTCTATTTGGTTCCTCATCAGATCAATGAAAAGATCGTTGAAAACGCACCAAGCACAAAATTGTTCTGAAAGCAAAAAAAAAGTGTATTACATTTTCCAAAAGAGGCTATGCAATTTATAGATACATATAATGTAGATATGCTGAAAAAAGGATACAAAGTAGATCCGACGTTTTAGTTTCAATAAGGTCCATTGAAGTGCATTAAATTATGACATTCAAATTAAAAAGCGGACTAAAACCCACAGCCAATCTATAAGATTCCAGTGCCGCTAGATTCCTTCCTCCTGGTGAACCCCCCCCCCCCCTCGGTATATCCCCTGGTCCAACTGCTCATGTGCGAGCAGCAGCCGCATCCCCGCTATCTATTTAGCAGGTCGCATGCCCATGTGAATGCCTGGTGCGGGTGTGCTCTCTGTTAGAGAGTAGCAGGAATGCCGCCACCGCGCTAGACTCGGCTCCTTAGACAAGATTGCGTTAATGCAGTCGAGCTCGCGTATTGAATGAGAGGCCGCATATGCCCCATAGGAACGTAGAAAGTGAGTTGGAGTGAGCAACCAGGGTGGTTTCACACAGCCGGGTGCCAAGGGGCAAGGACTAAAACCTGTCATAGTCAAAATCCTGGGTTGGTCCACTTTAAGGATGAGTGACAATGATTTGAAATTTACTATTTCCAGTTTCTGTATTTCAGGACCGTTTACCTCTTGCTGTGGTGGGTAGTAATACTATCATAGAAGTGAATGGAAAGCGAGTAAGAGGGAGACAGTACCCATGGGGTGTTGCAGAAGGTAAGGAAACATGACTAGCAAGGGTTTTTATTTCATTCTCCAGTACATGATGTAGTTGCTCTATTTACATTCCTTGCGCTGAATTCCTCGTGTCATTGAACCAGAGATTTTATGTCCTTGTTTCCAAGGATATTCACTTCCAAAATATTTATTGTAACATTTAACAGTCAAGTAGAGATGAAATTCCTGGCCAGTGTGCATGTTTTTCTCCTGTTCCATTAAAGGAGCACCATCACGAAATTTGTGGGGAAATTTTAAGTATCTTGCAAAATAGTGATTAAACTGGTATGTAAAATAAGGCAAAACTTGCACAGTTTACATTGCTACTTAAAAGAATAGCTGAGTGACGCTGTCTTAGCACAACAATTACTACTACTGCTACCTGGTCCCTTTCTGCGGCTGCCAGTCTCCTAGCAACACCACAAGCGCCTGTCAGACAGTCCTTCTCCTCTTTGCATGCATGCACAGTACTGGCTATGGGCGGTGCCGACTATTTCACCTCTCCTGATCTCGCCTGCAAACCACGCTGGAACCTAACCCGATTCTAAGCTGTTGACCAAAAGCAGCCGAACCCTTATTCTAACTTTCCTTCATACTCCAGACTGTCCCCAGGCAGAAGAAGAACCCCTCCAAGTGTGTCAGGGTCGCCGCCACGATCACAGCCACAGCCATTGGGTGACAGCTGAAGATAAACGGGGAAGACATGCGCCCGCAGCAACTTGGCACAACCTGCTATGTCCATAGCGCTCTGCTGCCAACGCTGTTTAATGGCCAAACAAGGAGCATCCCTCATTACAGTCAGTACATGACATCCCTCCATTACAGGTTGTGAGGGGCATCTCATTACAGCCAGTGAGCGGCATTGAGGAGCATCCCCCATTACAACCAGTGAGGGGCATTCCTCCATTAGACAGTGAGGGGCATGCCTCCATTACAGACAGAGGCATCTCTGCATTGTAGGCAGTGATCAGCATCCCTGCATTACAGCCAGGGAGGGGCATGCCCCCATTACAGCCAGGGAGGGGCATGCCCCCATTACAGCCAGGGAGGGGCATGCCCCCATTACAGCCAGGGAGGGGCATGCCCCCATTACAGCCAGGGAGGGGCATGCCTCCATTACAGCCACACATTCAAACTTACTGGCGCTCCCCGGTTGCTGTGGCGGTATGGCTGGTGTCCAATGAAAACAATGGACCCCGCGCCCACTGTCCATTTAGAACTATCGCCGCAGCAACTAGGCAGTGGCAGTAACCTTGAATGTGTGAGTGTGCGGTGGCAACAGCAGCGGCGGACAGGTCTCATTGTCTTGCTTTTTGGAGGAGGGGGTGCCCCACACTGGCCCTCATTGCCTGTAATGGAGGGGTGGCCCTTACTGCCTGTAATGGAGGGATGCCCTAGGGCCAGTCTGCCCCTGCTCCTATGTTCTGTAGTTGCCAGAGGAGCCGCCCATGATGCTGTGGAGAAACAAGGAGGAAAGGAAAGGCTAGCACTGAGTGCAGTAGCGGGGGGGATAGTTTCCGCAGAAGAGTTTCTCCCTGGGTGACGGTAACATGTAACCTATTATTCTTGGTGTGCCACACACCCCGCTTCACTTCTTAAATATTCATCACTTCATGGGTTAATCCACCGCAGGTGACGTAGTGCAGAGAGGAAGTCTTGTAACGAGCCCCCTTCCGGCCTATATATACCTGGTACCTCCCTTCAATCACCAGTATTTTTTCTCTCTGCTTGCTGACAAGTCAGAAGTTGGAAGTCTCCTGCTTACAGGTAGGCCGGGGTATTCTTACCCCGCCACCCCCCTTTTGGTCTATTTCTGCCCGGTTTGAGTTTGTATACCTTTATGGTGAAATAGGAAGCCTCCCAGCCTTGGCTGCTCACCGGGCAAATGGTAGATGGCACTTTAAGTGCCTAGGAGCTTATCTCCTACCGCTCGACCTCATGCGTGGGGCAATGCGGCGAACCGGCATGGTGATCCGGAAATGGGATGCCCCTGTCCCGAGGGTCCCCGTAGCCCCTTTCTCTCCCGTTCGGTCCCTTCTCCCTTCACTATGGGGGGAGGGGGGGGGGGGGGTGGTGAGGGTGTGCATGTTAGGGTGTGTATGTGTGTTTCACTGTATCACTGCATGTTAACATATGTCATGTTTATACATTCACTGTAGCATGTGTATATTTTGGGTCTGCTTTAGGGCAGCTTGCGCTGGGTATGGGCTGGCCCCTTCTCTGGCAGTTGGTTGCTTTGTGGCCCCCTACCCCCTCTCCCCTCTTCTCGCCTGGCATTCATTGAGCTTTGTCAGCACATGCGGTTTTTACCCTCCCCCCTCCGCCGCCTGGACGCGCGTGCTGTGATCAGCTGTAAAGTGTTCCAGCTGATCGGCGTAGGGGGAGGGGGGCGGGCCCAGCGGCGTCTGCGGCGGGCCCAGCGTCTCTGCTTCCTTTAAAACAGGAAGGCACGTGGGCGCACGGCCGCACTTTGTCTTCTGCCGGCTCATGGCTGCTGGCTGCAGGCTTACCGGCTGATTGCTGTACAGGTAAGCGGCCCCTCCCGTTGGGGCCGTTAAATGGGGGATATTGTTTAATAATACAGTGAGAAATCACTATTATCAAGGGGGCGTCATTTAAGGGCACTTGGTGCCATACTTATATGTTATACACATGTGAAGGATCTGATGGTTGTTTTCTTGCCTTGCAGATCCTGGGATCCCTGCTTATGCTAGCCCTCCGGCTCTATGTGCCTGGCTAATTATTGGGATTGATTTGAATGTTTATATACATAGACTATATATAAATATATATATATAGTTTCTATTAAAGGGGACCTAAACTTTAAAAAAAAAAAAAAATTTTTATATAAATCCTCCCTTCCGGGACATTACTAAAATAAAGGGGGCATCCCGGGTCGGCTTATGCCTTAAAAGTCCCATTATTGCGAATACCATAAATCACCATATGGAGGCTTCCGTAGATTCCGGAAACGGTTCTGCTGTTCCGTTTGGGGGGTGCGTAGGTTGTGGGGTTCCACTCCCAGCTGATGATATCTTTGTTTGCATCCCTTGTGCAAAACAGACTATTGCGCGCCAGTCCGTTGCTTCGGCTGCAGTGCCATCGCATCCTTCATCATCTCCTACCTCTCCCTCCCTATTCCGGACCCCGCATGACACTGTCAAAAGTGGGGATTCGCATTCCGAGGCGGCAGCTCAGCCCTGCCCCCGGAAAATGATGCCCGTTAAAGCAGCGTTGAAGACAAAACGTAGGCACCTGACTCCGGTACCTTCGGCGCCACAGGACCAGTTTTGTGAACCTGTGGAATGGTCCGATGGATCCCCTGACGAGGATGAACTCCCGTCGGAGTCAGATGAGCCGACAGGTCAGCATGTGGCTAATGAGATCGGCGATTGGTCAGAGGGGGTTGTTTTTGACACCCCCTCCATTCTGGCTCAAATGTTTAAAATTTTGAGTTTAGATACGCCTGAGGCGGCCGCCCCGCCAAAGGTTATTTAAAGAGTCTCAGCCGAGTTTGGTTTTTCCCAGACAGCACCACTTTGAGAGGGTGGTTCTTAAGGAATGGGAACATCCCACACGGTTATCTGGAATTCCTTCCAGTTGGGAAAAGCGTTATCCTTTTCCACCAGAATTGGTGAAGCTGTGGTCTGTCCCTCCGGACGTCGATACCCCTGTACTAGGACTCTCCAGCTCGGCTATGGTACAATCTGCTGAGACCACTGTCCCCAAAGATGGGGAAGATCGCAGGATTGACCAATACGCTCGACATGGTTTTATCTATTCCGGGTCAGCATTGCGCCCGGTATGTGCTTCAGCCCTTCTTCTATTGGCAATTAAGTCCCTAATTCAGGGGCTATATGAGGATCTTGATCCCGCTTGCAAACAGTTCACTGCACTTAAGCAGTGTGAATCTTTTGTGGCTTATGTCCTGGCCGCTCAGGACGATGCGCTGACTATGAGTAGCAAGGCGGCAGCTATGCTGGTGGCTATTCGCAGGTCAGTATGGCTGCGTCAGTGGTCAGCAGACACGGCTTCCAAAAAGGTACTCACAGCTCTCCCCTTTTTGGGGTTGCGTCTGTTTGGGGAGAAAATTGATTCAGTCGCAAAAGAGGGTGAGATGCCACAACGCAAAAGGCCTCGTGGTCCCTTCAGGGGGACAAGTTCCGGTAGGCCTTCCTTTCAAAGGTTCGGAGCGGGCAAAGGTACGTCCTTTCCCGCTACCAGTGGCGCAGGTTGGACTCGGGGGAGGGGCCGTGGCCGGCCCACTCAGTCCTGGGGCACCAAGCCCAAGCCTGCTGATAAGCCCACTCAGCAATGAGGGGCTGCCCTCACCCGTGCGGGTGGGGGGACTATTGCGACACTTCTACCATTGGAACCATGTGGTTCTAGGCAGATGGATCCAGGAGGTAGTGTCGGCAGGTCACAACCTGGAATTCGAGTCTCGCCCTCCCTCGCGGTCCATTCAGGGGTCGGTTCATCCCGGCCTGAACTCTCATCAAGACGGAGTGTGTCTTTCTTTTGCCCAAATTCGCACAAGAACACTTCAGCTATTTCTGCTAGCGTGTTGGGTCCAGCAACCTCTGTTGTTGGATCAGTCCTTCCAATTGTCCTCCCGTGTACGGCAGTTCCTCCTGTGGTGATTGGTCTCGACCAATCTTGTATAGGGCAGGTCTTTCCTGACCCTCCCTTGGAGAGGTGTCACCACGGACACCGGTCTGTCGGGATGGGACAGATTCTGGAAGGAGCTGCGGCTTCAGGGGTAGTGGAGGCCCCACTTACCCATCAGAGAAATGTCCCTGATCCAGACATGGGCAGTGTTCCATGTTCCCTGTCTCTCGGCGGTTTACATTCCAGAGGTGATGGAACAGGTAGCGGACCGGTTGAGCAAGTGCTCTCCCCGTCTGGAAGAATAAGCTCTCCATCCTCGGGTGGTTCTCTTATTGTGTCTCCAATGGGAGACTCCGGAGGTGGACCTGTGGGCCCCTCATCACTATCACAGGCTCCCGAGCTTCGTGTCTCTCTCCCGGGATCCTCTGGCTCTGACAGTGGACGTCAGGTCCCTGAACTGAGGAGCTCTGGGATTTCTATACCTGTTTCCTCCGTGGCCCTTGCTGGGCAGAGTTCTTCAGAAGTTGGCTCTGGAAAGGGTGTACGCCGTTCTCATGGCCCCAAAGTGGCCAAAACGAATAAGGTTCGCAGACATCGTTTGGCTGGCAGTGGACCAGTTCATTCTGCCTCTTCGGCCCGATCTGCTCACTCAGGGTCAATTGTGTTACCTCAATTTACCAGCGCTGGGTTTGATGGCCTGGCGGCTGAAACCTCCATCCTGAAGGAGGAGGGTCTTTCTGATTCAGTCATTAAGACTCTGATCAGTGCCCGGAAGAAGTCGTCTTCCGTCACCTACTATAGGACTTGGAAAGCCTATATCACTTGGTGTGAGACAAGATCTTTTCCTTGTAGGGTCCTTTCGGTCCCCAGGATTCTGGAGTTTTTACAATCAGGGCTGGACTCTGGTCTCCAGCTAAGTACATTGAAAGGGCAGGTCTCGGCCTTATCTGTCTTTTTTCAGAAGCGTGTGGCGCTTAAACCTTTAGTTAAAACTTTTTTCCAGGGGGTTACGCATGTGCGGCCTCCCAGGAAACCATTACTCCCTGTTTGGGATTTGAATTTGGTTCTTTCGGCTCTTCAGGCTCCTCCTTTTGAGCCTTTGCAAGATATTGCTTTGTCTACCCTGACTCAGAAGATTGTCTTCTTGGTAGCGATCACTTCTGTCCAGCGTGTCTCAGAATTGGCGGCCTTAACTATCCAGGCGCCCTACTTCGAGAGGCATCAGGATAAAGTGGTCTTTCGGTTCAAGCCAGACTTTCTTCCTAAGGTTGTTTCTGCTTTTCATTTGATCCAAGATATTGTTCTTCCCTCCTTGTGTCCTAATCCTAAGAATGACAAAGAGAGGGTTTTTGCATTGTTTGGATGTAGTACGCTGTGTTAAGTACTACTTGATTATCACGTCTCCTTTTCGTAGGACGGATTCCTTTTTTGTTGTGCCCCATGGGCCTAAGAAGGGTTTGGCACCAGCCAAATCTGCCATTAGCAAGTGGATACGTCAGGCCGTTACTGCGGCCTATTCTGCTAAGGGAAGAGTTCCCCCTTTTCGTATTACTGCTCATTCCACTCGCGCTGTTGGGGCGTCTTGGGCTTTCAGCACCAAGCTTCTGTTGAACAGGTTTGTAAGGCCGCCACCTGGTCTTCTGTTCACACTTTTTCTAAGTTATGCTTCACCTGGCCTTGAGATGCCCTTCCCTTGTGGACACTGCTTTTGGATGTCCCATGAAGTGATGAATATTTAAGAAGTGAAGCAGGGTGTGTGGCACACCAAGAATAATACCATTTTGTGAGTACTCACCTGAAAAATGGATATTGTTGGTGTGCCTCACACCCGCCCTTTTCGGTATTACCGAAGCATTTATATGGTGAAGCCCTTTTTTATTTATATCAAAATTGATTTTGGAGGTTACTGGTGGAATACTGGTACATTGTTTTACTGCTTTTTGAATATACTGGTGATTGAAGGGAGGTACCAGGTATATATAGGCCGGAAGGGGGCTCGTTACAAGACTTCCTCTCTGCACTATGTCACCTGCGGTGGATTAACCCATGAAGTGATGAATATTTAAGAAGTGAAGCGGGGTGTGTGGCACACCAACAATATCCATTTTTCAGGTGAGTACTCACAAAATGGTATTTTTTATTGGTGCACATTTACTTTGCTCAATATTACTTATATATGGCAAGTATATTTAAAATCTTCTCCAGATTTAGTGACAAAGATCCTTTAAGGTTCGACACTAGTATTTAGCTTTCTTGATGAGCATGCTCTAGTATTTTTTTCCATCTCCATAGTTACTGCTCTGCTGCAGGTGCAAATGTATTCAGTTTGATATTGTTAATGTTTTTCTTTGTATAATGCTTTGAATGGATTAATAGATATTTTTCAGAGCCCCTACATGTGGTGTTGCTAGCAAAGAAATTAGACAGATCAGCTGTGCTTTGGACAGACTTCCACCCACACATCTCACGTGCAACGCCGAAAAGCTGGTGCGGTGGTTGCGTGGCCTCAGTACGGTTCTCTCCGTTGAGATCAGTGGCACATCCGTATGCAAGGAACACTAGTGTACGAAGGTGCCCATTGATTTGAATGGAAGCACTGCATACCGAGTCCAAAACCACCAACCATGCTAGCTTCTCACACTGGCACTGCAGGTGAGAGATGTGCGGCACCTTTGATCTGAGGTTTAGAGGGTATGTCCATGAAAGTGATACACCTAGGCCAGGTGAGGTCTAGGTGTATCACGGAGGTTGGCAAAGACTATAATGGACTAAGTAGGATCTTGGGTCAGGAGTGAAAGCGGGCGTCTTTAGCTCTAATAAATACATTTAGATAATGACAGAGAACCTGTTGAGCCAGTGAATGAATTAGACATAAAACTAATGGTGCCCTTTCAGAGGTACAATAGCCTTAACTTTTTTTCTTGTTTTATTGTTGCATTACAAGTAGTTTAGTAAAGAGTGGGGGAGCGGGGTCTTTGACTCTGTCTCCTAGCCCATCACCAGCTGCAGTGTTCCTGAGGACATCTGTTAGATGCCTGAAGTCAGTTCCCAGACTGATAGCGTGGGATTGTGCAGAGTAAGGGGAGCGCTCACGCATCCAGGTAAGCGCACCAGGGCTCGTCCAACTGGGTTTGAGCCCTAAGGATCAGAAACCGACTGCCCGCAGGGTACCTGATCTCTGGGCCCTGCATGTTAGGCCTGCTGTGCGCCTCCCACCCTGGTCGCAGTGTGCCTTCCCCATGGCTGCTGGGCGGTGCAGGGGGCTTGAGCTAGGTGACCGGGCTCCCAGGTGTCATTGTTTTTGTGATTTACTACTGCTGGCAGCCGTGCTGGTTAGAACTCATTCAGAGCTCGCCTGGCAGCATTTGAGGATGGAGGCGTCCGCCTGGCCCCCGCCCGTTTTACCATGTGTCTGCGTGTCCCATGTGCCAAGCACGCCTGACCTAGGGTGAGAGATCACTGTGCGCTGGGTGAAATACTGTCCTGCGCTGCCTTACGCAGCTTGCAGGTTCCACACCTCAGTCAGATCGTCCAGTTGCCCCTGCAGCTTCAGGCTCGGTTGGAGAGCATGTTCAGTGGCCTTCGTCAGCAGTGGCATGAAGGTCTTAAGATACACTGTGCAAGCTATGGACTACTTGATGCATTTGGTGGCTAGGGGGTTTGCCTTGGTCACCTTGCGACGCGCGATCTGGATTAAACAGTGGTTGGCCGACATTGCTTCTAAGAAGACACTTGCAGCCCTCCCCTTTTCGGGCAGTCGTCTTTTCAGTGAGCCTCTGGGTGACCTGGTCCGGAAGGCCGTGTGGTCAACTAGGCTTCCACAGAAATGAAAATAGAGGACCTCGTTTACCAGGTCACAGAATTTTTGTCCCTTCCAGAAATTCGGAGTTTCGACAGACTCCAGATGCTGCTAAGCCTTCTCAGGGTTGATGGAGCGCGGTCACCCGATCGGGTAGGGGGCTTTTGCACTACATGCCGGTGTGGAGGGAGCGCATTTCTGATGCCTGGGTCCAAGAGATTTTCTTTCGGATACAAGATCGATTTCTGGACCAGACCTCCACACAGGTTTGTGGCGTCCAAGCCTTCCCATGCCTTCCCATGTCTGGGAAAGGGCAACGGCTTCCGACCGTGTGATAGAGCTCTTGCTGGACCGGGGAGTTTTAGTACCTGTGCCGCCCTCAGAGCAAGGCTGTGGCTTCTACTCAATAATGTTCGTTATCTCCAAGAAGCACGGGTCCTTTCAGCCAATCCTGAACAGTTATGTTCGGTGAGGAAGTTCTGCATGGAATCGCTAAGGTTGGTCGTGGCATTGCTGCAATAGGGGGATTTTTTGGCCACAATGGATATAAAGGATGCTTATCTGCATGTCCCGATCTTCCCTGGTTACCAACAATACCTGCGCGTGACCCCTGGCCGTGCCGGTCGACTACTTGGCCATTCCCTGGTCAGGGTACAACCTGCTCTATGCATGCCCGCCACTGCCACTTCTGGGTCGTATGTTGAAGGTCAACTGCGAGCAGATTCCTATCGTACTGATCGCCCCACACTGGCCCATAAGGGTGTAGTTTGCATGGTGTGGTTAGCCTGGCCCAACTGCCCAGATCTGCCCAGATCTTCCACAACAGGGTCCTTGGTGGCACCAATTCTCAAGCACTGGCTTTAGCTGCTTGGTTGTTGAGACCAGCATATTGGAGGAAAGGGGTTTGTCCGCTGCAGTAATTCGAGCCTTGATGCAGTCGACCTTGAGCAAGGAAGCAGTCGTCCGCTAGAATTGACTACAGGACTTAGAGGGCTTTTGTGTCTTGGTACGACTTTAGGAGGTTCTCAGTACCCTACATTTTTAGTTCCTAAAGCCCAGCACCCTTAAGGGCCAGGTGTCGGCCTTGCCCATTTTTTTTCCAACTGACGATCGCAGCAGAGCATAGGTTACTGTGCACTTCAGGGGGCTGCCTTTGAATCCATGGTGGAGGAAGCTCATGTTGAAGGTGGCTTTTCTTGTGGCTATCGCCTTAATCTGGCAGGGGTTTCAGAGCTGGTAGCGCTTTTGGTCAGATCGCCGTTTTTGGTGCTGCGTGAAGACAAAGCAGTGTTTCATGTGAAGCAGTATTTTTTTCCCAAGGTGGTCTCTCCCTTCCATTTTAATCAGGAGGGAGTGCTACCCTCCTTGTGCCCACACCCCACTCGCCACTCCTGGATTCCCTCAATGTGGTCATTGTATTAAAGTATTACTTGCCCACTTAAGAGGTACGTATCTTTTTCGTGGTCCCAGAAGGGCAGAGGAGGGTCCTCTCTCAGCAGATCAGGCAGGCGGTCATACAAGCCATCGCCTGCAATGGGACGGAGGCGCCCTTCCTAGTCACCACTCACTCCACCAGGATTGCGGGGGGGGGGGGGGGGGGGGGGGGAAGGTTCTGCATTTTCAAATGCCAGAAAGCAAGAGACCTCACCACTTCCAAGTGTTGCCCTCTTGATTAAGATATGGGGTGTTGAAAAATCTATTCTACCACTTACGCTAAGACCGCACACCACCGTATGGAATCTATAGATTTGTCTAGATTCTTAGACTCCAGGGCCAGCCGATTACCTTCCCTTGGGCATCCCAATTTGGGATGCTCCGCTAAGTAAATCCCTGTCAAATGCCCACACAGTTTACCTTTCTGGCAGTCGCACTCTGCTTGCAGGTGCATCCCTGGCCACTGTGTGGCTCCCTCACCCAGCCATTAAGATAGGCGGTGGTCAGTAGCATGCCCCAGACCACAGGGAGATTGGGGATGCACTCCCTTTTCTCTATGCAGGTTCTGTATGCAACAACTGTATGCCGTGCATTAATATGCATGGCATACTTTGCTGATTGACGAAAGGTGAGTTTCGAGGGCGTTTTTGGGAGATTTACACAGTTGGCCAATTGGCATCATAGTGAGAATCCTAATGATAGCTGCACTTTTAAGGTCTCTAACTGTACGATCTTCACCCAGGGTCATTTTGGTAAAGTTTTACACTGACTAGAAGAAACGCAAGAGTGAGAGGACCAATCAATAAATACTGTATTTTAAATAATTCCTTCTGGCTCACAATTAGGTTCTCTGGATATTGCAATGGATACACATTTGTCATTTTTTTTTGGGGGGGGGGGCAGCTTGCCTTGTACCTCACTTCTTTTAGGAAGGGTAGCTGTGTTCTGGTCACTTATTCTCTAGCTCCTCTTGTCCCTATGGCCCCCTAAACTGGAGCGTGTGAGAAAAGTTCATGAAAGTTAACTTTACTTTTAAATCTACGTTCTTCATTCTAGATGAGGTATTGTTTGGTGCCTTCCTGCTCAGTACTTTTCTGATGTTTTCTGTGTTTTTTTCATTTTTTATTTTTTTTATATCTTAGTTGAAAACGGTGAACATTGTGACTTCACCATTCTGCGGAACATGTTGATAAGGTAAATTCCTTCAATATATATTGCAATATAAACTTTGTCTGTTTGTCAAGATGTGCTCGTTGTCCACTCCCTAACATTGGTTAGGGAGAGTAATATGGACAGCATGAATTTGTTTGTACATATATTGTAAGTTTAAAGCATTCTTTGTTTAATGCAAGTGTTCATTTACATTTGCTGCAATAACTGCATTTTTTTGCCTACTAATTTTCAGGATCAGGGCAAATTGGGACATTGTCCAATACTGTTTATGCTTTGTTCACTGGACAAAGTTGCATTTGGCTATGTATAGAATTTGCTGTATATCCAATGAAGTTGCTTGAGTACAGATTTCTCAATTTTGTGGGTCTAAAAAAAGGGACCGGATCCTGCAATGAATAAAATGTTCAGAACAATAAACAGAATTTTCCCTATATCCAGTCCAGGTCGTCCCAGTGATGACATGTGGGTATTCCGCCCCAGGGGGCGCTCAGGTGCAAGATCAAAAGATGTAGCTCCTCCCAGCCCCCTATAAAGGCAGGTGTCCCTCTATCATTCTCCAGTTGTTCATCTTGCAGTCTTGGCTGCAGAAGATCGTTTGACACTCTCTCAGTTAATGGCAGCAGAGCGGGCCCTCCTAGCCCGTCGGCCGCTGCGGGCCCTATTTCCACGGATGCCTTCTGACCCACTCCTGCCTCCCAGCCTCTGGCTGCTACAGGATTGTGACGGTATGGGCGTTCAGCAGAGCTTGGCTGTGGGACGCAGACCCTATGCTAAACGGTAGTCGGCCGCAGGCTTATGGTGAGCCTGGGGGGGGGGGCGGAGACCACCTCTTTTTTCTGTATGTACCCTCCCTGCCCACAAGCTTTATTGGAGACTTGGCACTTAGTGCGTGTTTTACTGTGTCTTACTATTTGGCTCCTCGCTGACTCAGCTGGGCCTTATGGAGCATGATGCATACTCGCCTCCCTCGTCGTGGCCTGCCTGAGGGGTTGCCGTACCCCGTGGGCCTCAGCTGTCTGTGACGAGGGGGGGGGGGGGGGTCGTCACTTGTTCGGCGCGTTTGGCCACTGTGTCCCTGCGGCCATTTTCTGGCCATGCAGCATGAAGGGCCATAGACGATGGGTGGGCGCGTCTCCTCACGCGCTGCCGGAGGGGGCAGAGCCGGGCACTGACACGTCTCGCGTCATCATAGCGCCGCCTGCCCCTCGAGGATCGTTCTGGAAGGCTCTGCCCCTTGTGCTGGCTGCGTGCTCTGCTGCTGCTTGGGGCCTGCTGACGCTGCGGAACCTGGTGCGTCCCTACTGCTGCGCTGTCCCTCTGTCGGTGTCGTGTGTCCCTCTTTTTTTTCTGACTGTGTATTATGACCAATTGCTTTTGCTTGTTCTGATCATGGGCATTTTTCCCCCCTCTCTTGTATAGGTCGTGGGCTTGTGGTTGAGGGTTATGGTTCCTCACAGTCCCCCTTTTTACTAAGAGGAAACACTTATAGGTTTGAGCCATTGGTGTCTTGTAATCTTTCTGATTTTGACCATTTTTAATCACCATAATGGAGGCATCAGGGGATAGTGAGCTGGGGGCCCCATTTGGGCAGGCAAAGCTCTGCCCCTTGTGCAGTAGGAATCCTCTGGGCGGATTCAGCACTGTGTGTACCACTTGCGGCAGAGGAATTATTTTGGACCATAACCGGGCGTGCGTCCCTGCCCCTAGCCCTTCGCTGCCTGCGGCCTCTCCGGACCCTCCGCTGCTGCACTCAGCCCCCAGTGAGGGGGCAGCCAGCAGGGGGTCTCAGCCGGACTTGGCTCATAGGCTGGCTAATCTCGAGAAACAGATCTCGCGGACGGCTCCCAAGAAGGCCACGAGTAAGAAACAGCATCTCAAGCCAGTTTACTCGGATAATGACGATCTTATTCCAAGTATACAGCACGTCCTGTTCCAGAAGATTCCTTACTCATGGGCGCTGGACTGCAGAAAACGGCTTGTGGCTCCTCTTGGCCCTATATAAGCCAGGGACCTCCCACAAATTCCCCAGTTCTTATCTGCAGTCTGGGCTGCAAAGATAGAAGATGGCTCTTTATGCTGCGCAGGTGAGCGGGGCTTATTAGCCTGCAGCCCTGTAGGACTATTCCCACCCGTTCAGAACCCACTGCCTCCCAGCTTTGGCTGCACTGGTTCGGGTGAAGGTAGGCAGCACCGGGGTCAGGTGCTAAGGAGCGCTGCTCCAACTGCATTCCCTGCCTTAACAGGGTGGGCGGTATAGGCCAGTGGTGAGCCTTATGGGATGCCCCTCCCGCTCTCTGGGCTTACATTTACCCCCTGTCCCCTTTAGATGGGCCCCTTCTCTTAGGTTGGCGGCTGCCCCCTCACCTCGCTCTCCCTGGGGAGATCTCGGGGGGGGGGGGGTGTTGTGTGTTTGTGCTTTGCACTGTTTTTACTTAATTTCGCCGCCGCCACGCGCTTGTACTACGCTCCGCAGACGGTGGCGACATTGCCTCAGGCGCTGCTGCGCCATCATTGGCCGGCTTAATCACGTAGGTGCTCTACGGGGGAGGGGGGCGGGCCTTGCGGATGACGTTTTCCCCATCACTTATCCGCGACCCGCCCCTCGCGGTATATGCGGGTGCCATTTTGTCTCCTGTGCTGCGTGGCTGCTCTCTACCTACCGCGGTCCATAAGTGCCCCTGTGGGGTGGCCTTTTTTATATTGATATTGTTTGATTGTCTTCTTATGGGGATGTCTGCTTATGATTTTCAGGCGGATCAAACTTCTTGTGGTTTCTCCTGGTCCTCTTCCCTTGGTTTAGCGTTAATCCTATATTGGAGGGCTATTATAACCTATATATTTCCCACTTCCTAGTGGACTCTTGGGGCATCCAGGGTAGCTTTACTTAGTGTTAATCCTATATTGGCCTGCTGTGCCACGATAATCACCATATGGAGGCTTCTCAGGATAATGCGCTTGGGGTTCCTTCGGGACAAGCCCGGCTGTGTATTGCGTGGGGGGTATCCCCTATAAGTGATGTCAGAGTGTGTACACCCTGCGCCCAGCAGGTGCTTGCGCTGCAGTCTGGGTTACCTGTGGCCGGGCCTGCGCCCCTACTGGCTTCGCCTACCCCCCACGCTTACATCTGACTCCTAGTGAGGTGCATACCAGTGGGGAGTCTCAACCTGATTTGGCTGCATGGGTAGCCAGCATTGAAAAGCATATTGCTGGGTCCGCCCCACGTAAGGCTTCTGCTAAGAAGCGGCATTTATCATCCGCTGTTTCCCTCTTTCCTTTGGAAGCTGAGGAATTTTCTGACATTTCTGGTTATTCCCCCCTGGAGGAGGGGGAATTATTCTCTGATTCAGAATCATCTGAGGAGCAGCCTAAGGTTTATGGAAGTACCTGGTCTCCCTTTGGGGAAGATCCATGGACCTCAGATGGCACTGACAGGCTTTTGGCTCATATTTTTGAAGTGCTCTGTATCTCCCCTCCTGGTATAGATCTCTCCTGCTTTGCTATGAATTTGTTGCTTATATTCTGTCTGCTATGGATGATGCCATTAGAATGTGTGGGAGGACTTCTGCCCTCTTGGTGGCTATACGCCGCTCTGTTTGGCTGCGTCAGTGGGTAGCTGATAATGCTGCTAAGAAGGCTCTCACTGGCTTTCCCTTTAAGGGGCTGCGCCTCTTTGAATGCTTGGACTTGTTTGCCAGGGGTGGCAGACTACCTCAACGTAGGAGGCCGTCACGGTCCTTTCGGGGGACAGGTGCCTTTCTCCCTTCCTTTCGTGGTTCTAGAATTGGTAGAGGAGTCTCCTTTCCTGGGGCTCGCGGAGACTATTGGGGCAGGGGACGTGGCCGCCCTGGCCCCTCCTGGGGTCCCAAGCTAAAGTCCTCCCCCAAGCCCCCCCCCCCCCCCCCCCCCAGGTTGAAGGGGCGCCCTCACCCATCCGGGTGGGGGGACGGCTTCGGCTCTATGCTCACGCCTGGAGGCTTCATGTCTCAGACCGGTGGATTCAGGAGGTAGTATCCTCCGGTTACAAGACAGAGTTTGCAGCCTGGCCACCCCCAAGAATTGTCAAATCCCGGATGGCTCAAAACCCCTTGTCAGCACAGGGTCTGTGCATTGCTGTCCAAAACCTTCTGGAGTCATCTGCCCGGTGCCTTTAAGGGAAAGGGGCAGAGGCTTCTATTCCAATCTTTTCACTGTCCCCAAAAAGGATGGGTCCCTCAGGCCCATCCTGGATTTAAAGCGTCTCAACAAGTTTGTCAGATTCAAGCATATTCTAAGTATGTCACACACCCCGCTTCAAGACATTCATTACATGTGGGGTATACTGACCTGTAGATTGCGATTTTCCAGAAATAACCAAAAAAGAAAGGACCCTCCCGGCCCATAAATACCTGGGACCTCCCACTCATTCCCCTGTCTTTCATCTCTGCAGAGGCGAGCAAGTCAGAAGATGTCTCCTCCTTGCAGGTAGCCGGGATGGCTCCCGGCCTTCTTTTCTTCTATTCCTGCCCGGATCCCCTTATTTAAATTTCCTGCCTCCCAGCCTAGGCTGCTGGTCCGGGCAAAGGTAGTTGGCACCCCTGGTGCCTTGGAGCCGTGAGACACCATAACAAGGGGTAGGCGGCTATCCGGGTTGGTGATCCCGGTTTGGGATGCCCCGTCCATTGGCCCTACCCTGGCATGGATTCCCCCCTCTCCCGGATACCCTTAGAGGGGGGGGGGGGCGGGTCCCTTATTGATTCTTTTATTTATTGGTGTGTGTGTGTGTTATGTTCTCTGTGTGTGTGTCTTTTACACTGGATGGATCAGTCAGGCTGGCGCCGGCCTCCTGCGTGCTGTCATGGCGGCGGTTAGCCCATGAGGTTTTCTTCTTCTCCTCTGGGCGAGGGGGGCGGGGCCGGGCGCTCGCGCGCGCCCACATCCCGCCCCCATGCTGCGGGCGCGTTTTGTTACGTCCCGGCTTCTGGCCGGGAGAGACGGGGGAGGGGCCGGGCGCGACACGTGAACCACGCCAGCCTGCCCGCCCTCCCTCCTACTGCACATTGCGTGGCTTCATTGTGCCTGGGGTCGTGCGGTACCGTAGGTCTGGTGAGTGGCTTGATGGCCATCAGTTTCATTTGTCTTTTAACCCTTTATACTGGCATGGTCTGAGTGCGTGCTTGTCTTTTGTGTTCCAGGTGGACCAGTGAGCATATTAAAGGGGGGTTCTCCTGGTTCAGGGTCCCTGGTTAAAATTTTAGCTGGCTTAAAATCCTCCCACTCGGGACTTAAAGGGGCATCCTGGGTTGCATATTGCGTAATTCCCAAAAAGTGCAGTGTTATAAAAAAACTACCATATGGAGGCTTCCCCGGATACTGGGCTTGTGTCCCCCTCGGGGCAATCCAGGCTGTGTTTGGGGTGTGGGGTATCCCTTTTGGGGGATGATGTATTTCTATGTGTACCCTGTGCGCTACGGTCTATTACGCGGCAGACCGGATCTCAGACGTCCAGTTCTGCTCCGCCAGTCTCCTCTCAGTCTCCCCCTCGCTTGACAAGTACGTGTGATGTGGTCATTGGCGGGGAGTCGCAATCTGGGGTGTGTGCCAGATTGGCCAATCTTGAAAAATTGTTTTCCAGTGCCGTTACAAAAAAGGCCATGGCAAAGAGAAAACATTTGTATTCGGCTGCGCAGGCCTTTGATAGGGAGGATTTTGACTCCTTGGATTGGTCTGATTGTTCCCCGCGTGAGGAAGGGGAACTGTATGAGGAGTCTGATGACTCCGACGATCAGCATTTTGTGGGCGCTGATACCGGGCAGGGCCAGGGGGATTCTTGGGATACCCCTAGGGTCCTGGTTCATATATTTGAGGTCCTGGCTATTTCTCCCCCCGAGGCGGCTCCCCCGCTGAAGGGGGAGTTCTTTGAAGTGACCAAGCTGCGCTTGGAATTTCCTTATCAAAAGCATTTTGATGGTATCATTCTCAAGGAATGGGAGAGGCCGACGCGGCTTCCGGGTGTACCACCGGGTTGGGACAAGAAATATCCCTTTCCGGCGGACGCGGTGAAGCACTGGTCGTCTCCCCCCGAGGTGGATGCTCCTTTTTTGGGGTTGTCCAGTTCCTCAGTCCTCCATTCTCCGGAGTGCACTACTCTCAAGGATGGCGAGGATATACGCATTGACCAGATGGCTTGTCATGGTTTTGCCAGTGTTGGATCGGCCTTGCAGCCGGTTTGTGCTTCTGCGCTTGTATTGGTAGCTGCCAGGTCGGTTGTTAGAAGATTGTCAAGCCCAGGAGACTTCATGACGTCCATAGACTTCAAGGATGATTACCTGCATATTTCAATATTTCCACCACACCAGAGATTCTTCAGGTTTGTCGTGGACAATCGACATTTTCAGTTTGTGGCTCTTCTGTTTGGCTTTACCTCGGCTCCAAGGGTTTTTACCAAGGTGTTGGCAGGAGTGATGGCCATTCTCAGAGCCAGGGGTATCCGCATCGTGCCATATCTGAACGATCTTCTCATCATGGCGTCTTCCCTCAGTCAGGTGCAGCTGGATACCAGGACCGTGGTGTCCACTCTGGAGAGTTTCGGTTGGGTGATCAACTATCCCAAGTCCTGCCTCACTCCCTCCAGGGTGGTGGAGTTCCTGGGAATGTCTCTGGATACTTCTCAGGCCAGGGTGTTTCTCCCCCGAGCCAAGGTTCTTCTGATTCAGGAATTGACACACAAGGACGCTCCATCTCTTGGTGGCCTGGGACGGGTCCCCGTTGTAATTGGATCAGTCCTTTCTGATGTCCCCCCGGGTGCGGCGTTCCCTTCGGTGGTGGCTGAAACCGGGCAGTCTGACGAGGGGCAGGTCCTTTCTGACCCCTCGTTGAAAGATGGTCACCACGGATGCCAGCCTGTCAGGTTGGGGGGGATTTTGGAAGGATCTTCAGTTTTCAGGGGCTGTGGGGGCCTCAGGAGACTCACGTTCCCATCAATGTTCTGGAGCTGAGAGCCATCAGGTTGGTTCTGTCTCACTTGACTCTTCAGTTGCGGGGACTACCGGTTCAGGTTCGGTCAGACAATCGGACACCGGTCGCCTACATCAATCACCAGGGAGGGACTCGCAGCAGGTGGGCCCTCAGGGAAGTGTCTTTGATTCTGGATTGGGCAGAGGGCTATGTCCCATGCATCTCGGCAGTGCACCTTCCGGGAGTGGAGAACACGGAGGCGGACTCCCTGAGCAGGGGGTCATCTCGCCGAGTGGAATGGTCGCTCACCCCAAGGTTTTTCGGTCGCTTTGCCTCCGGTGGGGGACTCTGGAGGTGGACCTCTTTGCCTCTCGTCACAAGCTTCCGGCATTTGTGTCTCTCTCGCGGGATCCGCTGGCTCTGGCAGCGGATGCCATGTCTCTGAACTGAAGGGATCTGGCGTTTCTGTATCTGTTTCCCATGGTGGGCAGAGTGGTGCGCAAGCTGGTCCTAGAGGGCGCGTCAGCAATCCTGGTGGCTCCAAGGTGGCCAAGACAGGTTTGGTTCGCAGACGTGGTAAGGTTGGCAGAGGATCAGTTAGACCTGCCCCTTCTGCCGGATCTGCTCACTCAGGGTCCTCTGCTCTATCCCAATTTACCAACGCTGGCCTTGACGGCGTGGTTGCTGAAACCTCCATCTTGTGGGAGGAAGGTCTTTCTGATGCTGTCATTCAGACTCTGGTTAGGGTTAGAAAGCAGTCCTCCTCCGCCATCTATTATAGGACTTGGAGGTCTTGTATTGGTTGGTGTGAAGTTAGGGCCTTGCCTTGCAGGGTGTTTTCTATCCCTAGGGTCTTGGCATTTCTGCAACAAGGTCTGGACCAATGTTTGCAGCTTAGTACACTGAAAGGGCAGGTTTCTGCCCTGGTGGTTTTCTTTCAAAAGTCTTTTGCTCTTCATCCTCTGGTTAAGACTTTTTTCCAGGGGGTTACGCATGTGTGGCCTCCTAGGAAGCCTTTGCTCCCAGTTTGGGATTTGAATTTGGTTTTGTCTGCCTTGCAGGGTCCGCCTTTTTGAACCTTTGCAGGATATTGCACTTTCTACGCTTACTCAGAAGGTTGTGTTTCTGGTTGCCATCACTTCTGTTTGGCGTGTATCGGAGTTGGCGGCCTTGTCCATTCAGGCCCCTTACTTTGAGAGGCATCAGGACAAAGTTTTCCGCTTCAGGCCAGATTTCCTTCCTAAGGTGGTCTTTGCTTTTCATTTGAATCAGGATATTGTTCTTCCCTCCTTGTGTCCTAAGCCCAGCAATGACAAGGAAAGGGTTTTGCATTCTTTGGATGTGGTTCGCTGTGTGAAGTACTATTTGGTGGCTACTTCTCCTTTTCGTAGGACTGACGCCCTTTTTGTGGTGCCCTCTGGGCCTATGAAGGGTTTGGCTCCTGCCAAGTCTTCCATTAGTAAATGGATTCGCCAGGCCATTGTTAGGGCCTATTCTGCCAAGGGGAAGGTTCCCCCTTTTTGTGTTACTGCTCATTCTACTCATGCTGTTGGAGCATCCTGGGCCTTCCAGCACCAGGTTTCTGTTGAGCAGGTTTGTAAGGCTGCTACTTGGTCTTCGGGTTCACACTTTTTCCAAGTTTTACAAGGTTGATGTTCGGGCCTCAGCGGATGCTGTTTTTGGCCGCAAAGTTCTGCAAGCTGCAGTGGTTTAAGTTGTGCCTTGTTGCCTTGTTTTTGGATCCCCGCCCTTTATGGACACTGCTATTGGATGTCCCACATGTAATGAATGTCTTGAAGCGGGGTGTGTGACATGCTTAGAATAATACCATTTTGTGAATACTCACCTGTAAAATGGGTATTATAAGTATGTCACACACCCCGCTTCACCCTGCCCTTTTGTATTCTGGATCCTTTTTATGGTGAACCTTTGTTAGTTTTGATTGGCTTTCCTGGTCCCTTATTCTCACTGCTATCTTTATACTGGGGAATGAGTGGGAGTTCCCAGGTATTTATGGGCCGGGAGGGTCCTTTCTTTTTTTTATCATCTCTGCAAGATCGCCATCTACAGGTCAGTATACCCCACATGTAATGAATGTCTTGAAGCGGGCTGTGTGACATACTTATAATACCCATTTTACAGGTGAGTATTCACAAAATGGTATTTTTCGCATGGAAACCCTGCGCTCTGCGGTCAATTTTCTGCGTCTTCCAATGGCACTTCCATTCGGGATTTCCTCAGCCCCCCGCGTCTTCACCAAGGTGCTGGCGGGCATCATGGCGATCTTGAAGAGGCATTCGTGTGCTTCCCTATCTGGACGACTTGCTGATTGCGGCCCAGTCCCTTCAGCAGGCCGAAAGCCATACTCGGACGGTTTTGTCAACCCTGGAGGCCTTCGGCTGGGTTGTCAATTACCCAAAGTCATTTAACAATCCCTCAACAGTGAGTTCCTTCCTGGGAATGAGCAGAAGGTATTGGGTCTCCAGACGCAGGTGCATGCCTTGCTGCCTTGTCAGCGGCCATCAATTCGTATGGGGATGAGATTGGTGGGCCTAATGGTGTCATGCTTCGAGGCAGTGCCCTTCGCCTAGTTTCACATGAGACCTCTTCAGTTGAACCTGCTGACCGGCTGGAATCGGATGCAGGAATCTCTGGAACAAGAATTTTCGCTGTCCTCTCTGGCCAGGCAGTCCCTCTTGTGGTGGTTGGACTCCCGTAACCTGCTGGTGGGCAAGTACTTTCTGACTCCCCAATGGGATATAGTTACCACGGATGCCAGTCTGACAGGCTGGGGAGGCGTTTGGCAGACCCAGAAGATCCAGGGTCAGTGAGCTGAGAGTGATCCAGTTGGTGCTTCTTCGCTTGACTCTACATTTAAGGGGTCATGCGATCCAGGTTCGCTTGGACAATCAGACGGCTGTCGCCTACATCAATCACCAGGACGGGACTCGGAGCAAGAGAGCTCTCAAGGAGGTGACCCAGATTTTGTCTTGGGCAGAGAAGAATGTTCCCTGTATCCCGGCGGTCTACATTCCCAGGGTAGAAAACCTAGAGGCAGACTCCCTGAGCAGGAGAGCCTCGCTCCTGGAGGAATGGTCTCTCAGCAGCGAGACTTTTCACGCTGTGTGTCTCCACTGGAGTCAGCCGGACGTGAATCTGTTTGCGTCCAGACACAATCACAAACTTCCAAGGTTCGTCCCCCTCTCAAGGGACCCTCTGGCCTTTGCCACAGACGCTCTGGTGATTCCCTGGCTGGGGTTCAAGTTTTTTTATGCATTCCCTCTGTTTCCACTCCTGGGCAGAGTGCTGCGCAAAATAGCCCAGGAGGGGGTACCAACTCTCCTGGTGGCTCCTCGCTGGCCGAGAAGGAGTTGGTTTGCGGACATAGTTCAGATGTCAGTAGATTGTTACATCATGCCCGACGACCTAGGGCTTCTCACACAGGGGTCGCTGCGGCACCCCAATTTCCGGACGCTGGCATTGACGGCCTGGCTATTGAAACCTCAATCCTGACGGAGAAGGGGCTGTCGGCCATGGTTGTGCATAGCATGATTCAGGCACGGAAGAAGTCTTCTTCCATGATATACTACAGAGTTTGGCACGCCTATATTGCCTGGTGCGAGACCAAGAGTCTCCCTTGCCGCACATTCTCTATTTCTAGGATTCTGGAGTTTTTGCAACACGGCTTAGACTTGGGTCTCCAGCTGAGCACCCTTAAGGGTCAGGTCTTGGCCTTAGCCATTTTTCCCAGAGATCCATTGCCAACCATAGGTTGATCAAGACCTTTTTCCAGGGAGTCATCCATGTCCGGCCACGGCGTAAGTCAGTATTACCGGTGTGGGACTTGAATTTAGTACTATCTGCTCTCCAGGGTCATCCCTTCGAACCATTGTGCATTGCTGCGTTATCTATTTTGACCCTCGAAGTGGTATTTTTGGTAGTGATCACCTCGGTGCGTCGTGTATCAGAGCTGGCCGTGCTTTGTATGAAGCCACCCTATTTTGAGTGGCATAGGGATAAGGTGGTTTTTCGCTTTAAACCTGATTTTTTGCCTAAGGTTGTTTCTCCCTTTCACCTTGATGAGGAAGTTGTCTTACCTTCCTTGTGTCCAGCACCGACTAATCCCAAGGAAAGGACCCTCCATGCCTTGGATGTAGTCAGAGCCAAAAAGTGTTACCTGGCTGCGACTGAATCCTTCAGGAAATCTGATTTGCTCTTTGTTTTAATAGAGGGCTCTGCCACCAGCCAAGTCCACTCTCAGTAAGTGGATCATACAGGCGGTGGTGCAAGCATATTCTGCCAAGGGGAAGGAACCCCCTTTTCAGATCACAGCTCATTCTGCCAGAGCTATTGGTGCCTCTTGGGCTTTTCAGCACCAGGCATCGGTTGAACAAGTTTGTAAGGCCGCTTCTTGGTCTTCAGTTCATACTTTTACAAAGTTTTACAAGGTGGATGTTAGGGCCTCAGCTGACGCTGTTTTTGGCCAAAAGGTGCTTCAGGCGGTAGTGAGATGAACTACATGCTGTTCCGCACTGGGGATCCCGCCCAAATGGACACTGCTTTTGCATGTCCCACATGTCATCACTGGGACGACCTGGACTGGATATAGGGAAAAATACAATTTTGTGAAACTCACCTGTAGAATTGTTTTTGATTATATCCAGTCCAGGTTGTCCCACCCCGCCCTTTTGTTCATTATCTCTTGTTTGCCTGTTATGATTACCATTTTTTATTCATTGGACTTTGTATTGTTAAGTCTTGTTAGAGAGAGTAAAAGCTGAATCTGTGAAGTAACATGGTTTCTTGGGCCTCCCGGCCTGTCCTCTTTTTGTTTACTGCTTTTTAACCACTGGAGAATGATAGAGGGACACCTGCCTTTATAGGGGGCTGGGAGGAGCTACATCTTTTGATCTTGCAGTCGAGCACCCCCTGGGGGCGGAATACCCACATGTCATCACTGGGACGACCTGGACTGGATATAATCAAAAACAATTCTACAGGTGAGTTTCACAGAATTGTATTTTGTGACTTCAGACCTACAATAAGCTATTTGTTGTGATATTGATATGTCTGGGAAACAATCTTGTATATTTGTTTCTAAAAGTTATATCCATTGGCCATGTAAGACTAGGGGGCTTGCCTTGTGAATTGTTTCTTTTAGGAAGGGTAGCTGGGGTCGGGACACAGCTGCTGTAGTGCCTGCTGCCCTACCTGCTGAGTTTAAGGAGCATGGTGTCCCTTGAGATACTTCCAGGCCCCCTCAGGTGGTGCACAAATTGCTGCAGAAAAAGGATGCGCCACACGTTCACTTTTAAGTTGTGGCTCTGCTCTTCGGCTTTCACAAAGGTGTTAAGCTATGGTTATAATCCTCTTGAGAAGTCTATAATTCTAAGCAAGATCCCCGATTGAGGTACCTTCCTTTCTGCAGGAGAGTACCATTGTACTGGCCACATTAAAATGCTTTGGGTTGACCAACATTGCCTGATATTGCAATGATATCATTGCCACACCTTTGCAGTGACTGATCTTTGCCACACCTTTGCAGTGAAGATATTCAATCTTACAGAGAGGGACAGCAAACACATCTGTGTTTCAGGGCCATTCTGTATGCAAAAATTACAATTTCTAGGTCTACAGCCTAAGAGTCTTGGCAGGGGCTTTGGTCAAATTTATTTCACAAGCTGGCAGAGTTTTGATCTGCTTTAATCCATGCCCCTAGTTGGCTTTTACTGGCTGGTAAAGTTTGGTCAGATACTGGACTGAACTACAGTGAAAGCAATAAAGTATTATTGATCCTTAATCCTTGATTTCCCATTTAAAAGTTGTGCCTGCAATATAAATTGCCTTGGGTACATTTTAAATTGTATCATCTTTGTATCATTCAACATTGAGTGGCATCAAACCATTTACCTGCACTTCTGATGGGAATCCATCTCTAAATTGATCTTTGATAGCATTCCTGCAATCGACATCCTGAACTGGCTGCTAATTAGATGAACCTTAGCTCTCATAGTGATTGCCTGATCACTTTATGTAACTACTGATTGAAGAAAACTGAAATACTAATGGGTTCCATTAGTGCCATTGTTTTTTTTTTTTATTAATGTGGACTTCATCCAAAAAAAATCTCATCCGAAGCCTTAAAGTGGACCAATCACCCCTGCAGCTGACTTGAAATCTAAAAGGTTCCAGGGCTGATCGCTAGCCTGCCCCTGGGGCATCCTACACCCTGTGCCGTTTCCTTGTTGCTGTGCACGCTCCCTGCACCTAGCCATTCAGTTAGGCCGGGCATGTTGGGAGTGCAGGGCCAAGGACCAAGTTGTTGTAGGCATCCAGAGTTTTGTTTACAGTCTCTGTAGGCCCGGGGAGGGGGGGGGGGGGGTTGGGCATTTGTCTTGCAGAGAGCCAGATCAGTAGATGTGGCGGTTACTAAGGGTTGACTATATGGGCAGATTGAGTCAAGTCCCTATCTGCTGACTATTTATTTGTGCACCACTGATCTTGCCAGCCACAGAGAACCAGCTGTCTGCAGACACAGAAGCGCAAACTTTCACTATACATTCCCAGACTGCCCGCGGCATCCCTCATTCGGCATGTTCCTCGTGTGAAATCCCCCCGCAGTGCCCCACAATAGTTTGCTTTTCCACCAGGAGCGGGCACACTGCCGGGAAACATGGTTGTGGTTGCTTAGTCCAAAACAGCTTTATGCCATGCATTAGTTTGCATGGCTGGTTAGCTCACTGTAATATTGGATGTAAGTCTGGGACACTATGTACTGACACCTTATATTGCCCCAGCCAGGAACCTGCTGCATCTCTCTAGGTCACTAAGTCTCTCTACTCTAGGAAAAAGATTTTACCGTAGCTAACACAATTGTTTCTCTAGTACAACATGCAAACCTCTTGTAACCCTGTCTAATTTGACAACATTGTGATATACTTCTCAGTCTATCTTATATAGTTCCTTTAACCCCACTATGGGGTCTGTGTAAACTTGCCTCCATTCTCACGTCTTCTTCAGGGCAATAACTAAAGCTGCTAACCAGCGAGAAATGACTGCATTGGTGCCTACCTGATCACATCACTTGCCAGTGATGGTTGGCAAACCACTGTATATTGCACCAAAACAAGTCCGCATGCTCTGATAATAAGGAAGCACAATATTGGCCCCCACACGGATCAACAGTTGAAAGCTAGCTCAGGAAATCAGTCTAATGGTTTTCACCCAGCTGTCTGTTTATTGCTTTTTAAAGTTTTTTTTGTTTGTTTCTTTTTTCAGGACTCACATGCAAGATTTGAAGGATGTCACCAATAATGTACATTATGAGAACTACCGAAGCAGGAAGTTGGCAGCTGTGACTTATAATGGTGTGGATAACAACAAAAACAAAGGCCAGCTAACAAAGTATGTACCTACCACAGGGTACACTATACTCTTACACTTTCATCCCGTTTCATTCTGTCATTCCATTTTTCCTATTCATTGCCACTATGTTTCAGGCATTTCACATCCTCCTCTATTCACCCTTTCACATTTAAACCATTTCATCTCCTGCTGTTGCATGTGTGACATCACCATCCAGAGAGGCTAGTAAGCGTCGTTGCTAAGTGTGCCCTTTATTGTTAGTGTAGTGAAACCATATCTGAATAGCTTTGAGGTGCTGATTTCTGCTGATGTTAGAAAGGCTTTATGTGATGTTTAGGGCATGTCTAAATGTGTTTCCTCGGGACACTATATTAAAGGAATGCATATTGGTATTTGAGATCTGCAGTGATCAGCATAATGTGGAATGTGCAGTTAAGACTGAGGAAAACCTTTACTGTTCCCTTTTCCTGTAGTAGAATATCTGGACTTGATTTGTTTTAGAACAATTGCAGTTGATGAGCCTGTAAGAGTGGTGGTTGTGGTATTTAGTGCGAATGTCGACACCTACTGACTTCCAAGTGCATGCACATTTTATATAAGAAACTTTCAGACTACATATTCCAGCTGGGGCTGCCATGTCTACTTGTTACATTTGCAAGCTTTAACCAAGCCCTAAGTAGATCGGAAGTGCCTTTATGTTTCTCACATTTCCCATTAACCTGCGAGAAAGCATGCTGGAGCATGTGAAATATGCAGAGACCAGCAACAATTCTGTAAGATCAGCTCTCACTGGAGTTTATAGTGGCAGAGCTGGGGGAAAACTATGTAGAAATTCTGGAACTATAGCATGTCTGGATGGGCAGTTGTGTACTCGGTTATTAGCTCACCTGAATGGAGCATGCGGCCAGTAAATCAGGACATGCCAGAAAAATATAGAACTCTGTGCCAGAGAGAGGGTCTTGGTTCTTAGGTGCTATTGACAAACATAACCCCCCCCCCCCTTACTCATGATCACCACCTTTTCAAAGATTTGACCTTTTCCATGTGGACCTCTCAGGCAGAGGAGCTGGAAATAGCTGTTACACCTGTGTGACAAGTTATTTCAAGGCCCACAAATTGTGGACTTTCCCTTGGAAGGTATAAGCCCATGGACCTATACTCTGCAACCCAACTAGCCCAATACTGGAAATGCCAGCAATGTCGGCATCCCAAGATGGTATTTACCAATGATCATCCTGTGCAGCTGCAGCCAAAGCCTATGCCACAGCGCTTGTTTACCCACACTTTCCTGGGAATGTGTTCACAGTGGACCTATATTCTCCCTGGTACAAAAGGCTGTGCTCGATGCCCTTCTGCTTTTCCACCCACCAAAAGCCATGGGTACCACTGGAGGAAAGTTTAAATGAAAAGTCCACTTTCTTGGACTTTCAGACACGCAGACCGACTCCTCACTTACCATCCACCCACCCATTACCTGTGCTGCACATCTCTCACCCACATCATCAGTATGAGAATCCTGTGCGTCGGGGTGGGCGTGGCATCTGCACCACTTTCTCCTATTGACATCAATGTGCATTTTTGAACATAGAAGCTACTCGGCTTTTCCTACCGCAGGTGGGTGGAAGGTAAGAGGGGGGAGTCATCTACCCTCCTAGCTTGTCTGATTTTCAGGTCTTAATGAAAGTCCATAAAATACTTTTCTTTTATGTACCGCACAGTGGTGGTTAGTAAGACTAGAGACTAGCCAGTAGAAACAATCTATCAAACCATTAAAACTTGGGACAAGAAGAATAATACGGTTTATTTTTTTTTTTTTAGTATGTTAATTACTTGCTGCACTTTTTAATCAATCAATGTCCTTTTAATCAATTTTAATGTCCGAATGCCATTTAGTAAAAATGAAATAATCCAAATGCATGTGTAGTGATGGGGCTGTCACCAATGCACTACTGCACATTAGATTCTCTTGTAACCTGCCACTCTTACAATTCTCCAACTAACCAAAACTTACTAAAACTTTGCCAAATCTAATTTTTGAAACACAAAGCTTTTCCGTGTGACCCTCTTTAACCTCCTCACAAGCAGGGGCGTACATAACTTAGAGGAAGCTGCTACCTGGACTGTAACAGAATAGGGCCCAGTGCTGCTTTTGGGGGCTGCCTGTTGGTGTTCTTGTCCAGCATGTCACCGTTGCACTGTCTACAGGTAGCTTTGGTCAATGGAAGGAAGGTGCCAGCACATGGTTTCCCCTTGGCACACTCTGTGGAGCGCTGGGGGAAACAATGTAATGACATCTTCATCTTCTACAGACAGAGCAATGTCCCTGCATGCTGCGAGTCCACAGTATCAGTAGGGGGGGGGGGGGGTGTTAAGGTCCAATATAACTTTTGCTATGGGTAAATATTATGTACGCCCCTGCTCACAATTTTTTAAAAACGTAGAGACGCCCGTAAAGCTTTTCTTTAATTGATTAATTTGATGATTTGCTTCAGCATGCTAAGCCCGTGTATTTTTGTTTGTTTTGTTTGTTTTTTAGACTTGAAACAGTTGAAGGCATGTAAGTGGTCTTTTTAAACATTTTTTCCAAAATCGCACACATTTATTACTTGGTACACAGGCCTTTGAAAATGGTAATGCTATTTTTAGTTTTCTAGTATTAAAAGTTTACGCATACTTTTGGATTTAATATCTGTCCCATATACTAAAATACTTGGCTCTCCGTGTATAATTTTATTGGGCATAATTTGCTTATTTAGTGTGTGACATGTTTAAATCCTTGCCTTTTAAATTAGTCTCCATGCTTAATTAAATGACAATTGCTGCAGTCTCTTGGTGGCTCCCCCCCCCCCCCCCACAAAGGGCCAGCAATCACTCACATTTCCAACGGTCCTGCAACAGTCACAGTGCAACACACACCGCAGACTGGAAACGCAGCCGCTCCCTATGCTGGTGCTTATTGCAGCGTTCTCATTGGTATGCACAGCGTAGAAAACTGATTGGATGAAAGCATGCACTGTGGAAATGGCAGAAAGGTGAGCTGTGTTGGCCATCTGGGAGGGGGATTACATAGCGGGGCATGGCCCAGGGACAAGAACCAATCACCAGGATAGTGAAAATCCTGGTGATAGGTACCACCGTAGAGGACAGTGTTTGGGTCCCTGCCTAGTGTAAAACCACCTTAAGGCGGATGGAAACTCCATTCTGGGTCCACTGCTTATTGTTTGCTTCCCCCCCCATCCCCATGCAGCCAGGCGCTGCTGTTGGCTTAGCAGGCTTCTCCACCGCCAAAGCCACGTCTGCCATACTTTTGAGAGAGCCTATTGGGTCTCTCAAAAGTGCTGCTGTGATGGGGTTCAGCCAGCTGGCCGCACTCCTGCACCCAGCCATCCGGCTGATCCGCTTTGAGTTTAAAAAAAAAAAGCATATCTTTTTTTCCCCTGCAGCCGATGAGTCTTTAACCTGCAATTTAAAGACAAAAACGTCATGCCCCACTCTCTGCATGCCCATTCTCCATTCTCTGGAGATCTATGGGATGAAAGGCAGTCCAACTCCCTCTTCATTGCAGTGGAGGGGGGGAGAGTCAGGCCTCGATGCTCCTTCTCGATTGTGGGCATGTGACAGTCACTGTGATTGAGGTGAGTGCAGTTGTTCATTCCGGGGGTAACTGATGAATGGAGAGCGAGCCTATATCACTTTAGGACACAGTGTTTATAGCATGTGTCTATTGTACACCGGTCTTCTGCTGACGGGGGGTTGGGTGCTCTGCAACATTGTTTTTATTTCAATGCCTTAATCTGGCTCATCACCTGGGATGTGGGTTTGTAACTCAGCGACACTCAGGTTACCTGACAGTTTGAGGCATAGATCGATAGATGACTGTGTACCTGTGTGCATATATTATATTTTAATACTAGTTTAGAAAAAAAAGATTGGCTTCATTTCTGTTTAAATGAATCATTTTTCTCAATGTGCTCGTGAGACGGGGCCTTTTGCTGCAAACACACGTACATGTGATGTGTTATCTTTGGCCTTTGCTGAATAGATGTTACCTCGACGTTACCTAGATTTTATATAGAGTATATAGAGCACTGTTTGCAGTTAAATCCTGATGGTGTTTTGTTGAGCTAGGATACATTTCCATCCCATCCATTATCATTTTCTTTTTTTTTTTCAACTAAATATCCTTTATTTTGCTTTCAGTAACTAGTTTATCAATGTGTTACAGGAGTCCTCTGGCTCAGATGGAAGAAGAGCGAAGAGAACATGTGGCCAAGATGAAGAAAATGGAGATGGAAATGGAACAAGTATTTGAGATGAAAGTTAAAGAGAAGGTTCAAAAGCTTAAGGACTCTGAAGCGGAAGTAAGCATGTTTTGTCAGTTTTTAGTTGGTTATTGTATGAAATATTAGCAATGTATAGATTGATTACAAAATCCTAAATCTATGACTTTCCTTTATTCATCACATGTAGGTATATAGGCTTCCTCCTACCAGGGGTGTGGGCACAACATATTTCATAATTCATTCGTTTTTTTTCTCTTCTTTAAACATGTACCTTTACTGAATGGCGATTCTGTGACACAGACCCCCCTACATGAGGCAATGGAGTAGGGATTCTGACTCGTCCACATTTAGCTAAGGAAAGTTGCTACATGCATTTCTGCCTGACACATTTTCCTTCCTCTGACAGAGATCCTTCCCTCTTTGCATGTCGCTCATAATCTGTACAATTCCATTGAAAAACAAACCGTAATAATTTTAATGGGGAAAATATTTAGTTACATTTAGGGGGTATGCAGGGGTTGATCACCACCTACAACTTCTCCCTACCCTCCATCCCAGAGCGGACTAACACACTTTTTGTAAAATGGGTTTTATCCGGTTTAAGCCAAAGATCCTTGATGAGGGGCCCAAGCTCGGAGGAAACTGTTAGGCCAGGTAATGGGTGAGACTTTGCTGATTGGTTTCTCATCTTTTTTTTTTTTTTTTGGCCATCAGTGAGGTATCCCTTTAATAACTGTAGGGCACCCTGGGTTCCATTCCCCTGGTTAGACGTTTTTGTGCCTAATGTGCCTTCTGAAACTATAGGCTAGAGTTTAAGTGCCTGCTGGCATTTTTGCCAGGTTTCTCTTCAACACTTTGCTTTACCTATTAGCTTTTGCTATACAATGACAGTTTGTGAAATAACTCAGAAAGCTTGGCAAATCATTGGTTTGTCTGCTTTTGAAGTGCTGTATGGTCTGCGCCATGATGCGGGGCACCCTGCCCATCACCTTGGCGAGACCAACACCAGTGTCTGTCACAAGCAACCAGGCTGTGTCTTGGTGAAGATGTCGCCTCTATTCAGCAATGTTTTAATTCCATTATGTTTTATCAGATGTGTGTTTGGGGTATTAAATGTTTTTTCTTCTGACAGCTCCAGCGACGCCATGAGCAGATGAAGAAAAACCTTGAGGCTCAGCACAAAGAACTGGAAGAAAAGCGACGTCAGTTTGAAGAAGAGAAGGTCAACTGGGAGACTCAGCAACGTATACTAGAACAGCAGAATTCTTCAAGGTCAGAGACCCCCCCCCCCCCCCCCCCCCCCAAAAAAAGAAAAATCTACTGTTTTTCACATAGTGTGTTCGTGACATGTCATGCTAAACTTTGCCACATCTGTACTGCATTTAACTTTTTTTCATGTCAAGCTGTTCATACAGGGACACCGCTTCATTATAATTGGGCATTGCTCTCGGCCAGAGGCAGGATTAGAGCAGAAAGAGCTTTAATTTTTTCCCCTCTGCAGGTATAAGGCCAGGCATGCAAGTAGTTTTGCTCTGGTCTTCGTTGGGATAGGATCAGGTAAGTATATTTCCTTTCAGTATATCTAGAGCAGAGTTTTTCTCCTTTTTTGTGTTTGTGAGTTCACAGAAATGTTAGGTCAGCACATGCACCCGGGTCACTGCAACCGCTGCCTCCTGAGGGACAAAAAATTAATGCCAACCCCTGTGTCAGTTCTGGAATGGAGGAGGTGAAGAGTTCCAGCTGCAAAGGTTACTGGCCCCATCGCTTTTTAATCTTAGGGGGCGTGGTCTGCCAGGTGGAAGTCGTGTGCAGACCAGGTGGATCCTTCTGGTTAAGGAAACTGCCCCAGTGGGACAACCTGTTTTTATGTATGTATGTATGTATGTATATTGCATTTGGGTTTACATGGTTTTGGGATCCATTTTTGTTCCTTTTCTTTCAGGAAGAATCTTTTAAAAGGGGGGGGGGGCAGACTGACTCAGGCAGCCCCTCCCTTAAACCGCACCTTCACCATGATTTATTGAAAAGCCCAAACCCTTAAACTATTCCCCAGCATCTAAAGTTAATATATTTTACGTTCTTAGTCACTTGCTTATTATTCTTTCCCCCACCGGGCTGCAACTCTGTTCAGGACTTTAGGATACAGGCGCCGCCATCTTGACTCAGAAGCATCATGCTTACTGAGGAGAGGAGAGCGGGATAAAGTACAGGGGGGAGGGTTATAACTGTGCTTTGCTCAGACAGAGCAGAGCTGGGGTCAGGAAAAGGTCAGCAGTCCCAGAATGCAGAGCAGCACAGTCAGGAGGCACTTCCTGTTTGCAGGCTGCCTGACGTTACATGAGCCGCCATCTTGGATGTTTAAAGGCTCATAACATGCAGTAGATGCAGGTAGGATGATTTTTAATGTGAGCAATCTGTATGTACATGGTGTGGGAAACATATAAGATAGGCTCTTATTCAGAGTGAAGGACCGCTTCAAGTTCACTTAGTAAGCAGGTTGAGACTAGGTCTGCGGGTAGCAATCATGGTATTCTGTGGCTGACTATTCCTATACAGAATTAGCAGCATTTGTCCAGGTCGATCTCTTTAGATCAGTCCTGTGACTAGACTTAATATTAGGTCTTCAGGTAAAGGTGCAGAGTCCAGCACCTTGGGCACAACAGCACCCTGGGTGCCAAATTCAGCTGGATGATGGAGAGGGTCCAGTCTGCAGTGTATGGCTGCCATTGCACACATTTCTTTCAATAAAACCACTGTCCTCATTATGCTGACTGCATTTTCTGCTACTGGAGTACCCCCGTCGGATCCCTTTCCTGCTTGGCCAACGTTTATAGGGTTTGTCCTGTAAGGACCGTAAATATCCTCAAGCTGAATTAGTGGAGATTTGCCACCTTGTTTCGGATGCTGGCAGAGACAAGCCAGGTAGTAGATCTGGGCTGAGTTGGAGGAGTAATTTGTTGATTTCCAAGAACCTGATGGATGTTCCCTTTCAGACGGGAATGGGCCCTAAGCCGAGTCACGTATAAGGGGGATGTTTGAGAGGTGGCCTCCACACAGAATGCTGGAGCTCCCACTGCCCCATCCACCAGAGAAGGCATCCGTGATATAGTTGGCCGTCGACCTTCTATTACAGACTTCAGTCATTGCTCTAGTACCGTATGGAAGGACAGGCTTCTGCTTCTATTCAAGCCCATTTGTAGCCTCCAAAACGGATGGGAGGCATTAGGCATTAAGGTCCAAACCCCTACATTTTCACAGCCAAATTTAGAATAGAGTCTCTACACTCAGTGGTGACACTTTCCATCAGGAAGGGGGTTGGGGAAATTACCTAGTGGCTAGCAACATCAAGGATGGGTATCTGCATATTCTGATCTGCCAGGGTCATCTTTAGTTTTGCTCTCAGTTCAGGTTCCTCGCTTTTGGGATTTCCACAGTGCTCCAAGTATTCACCAAGTTGTTGGCAGCGGTCTTGGCATTGCTCCACTGTCAGGGGATTTGTGTCACATCTGGGAAATAAGGGCACGCTCCACTTGGCCTGGACTGATTGCTCACTCTATCAAGAGTGGCCGAGCATCCCTAGATTAGTGGCTACAGTTACGATCCCAAAGTCAGGAACGCTTCTTTCTGATAGTCCAATGGACCGTGATTTACCACACATGCCAGTCTTGACGGGTTGGGGAGGAGTGTGGAACCATCTGACTGTTTGGTGACCATGGTCCTCAAAGGTGTCACAGTTTGTACAATGTATTGGAACCTAGAGCAATATGTCTGTGTTTGTCCCATTGACCTATCATTCTGCAGGGTCTCCCAGTCTGGATCGGACAATGTGACTGCTGTCATATGTCAAGCTTCATGAAGGCACCAGAAGCATGGAGGGAAGCTTCCAAGATAATTGCATGGACAGAACAGTATGTTCATTGCATTTCTGTGGTACACATTCAGAGTGTGGACAACACTCGTACAGACTTTCTCAAAAGAGAAATAAGCAAGAGAGGATGATGGACTTTCCTTCTGGAGGTGTCCCTCATGTTTTGCATATATTGGTAACCCTTTGAATTATTGTATAGTGCTGCCTATACATCTATATTGAGTGTCTGTAGTTGGTTTTCCCTTAGGGTGTTGCGACTGTTTTCTTAGACCGTTGGTGGGTTTTTTCTCCAGCTTTTTTTTTTGGGGGGGGGGGGGGGGGGGGGGTATTCCTCCCAAAGACCTGGTCTTGACTGCTGTGTAATGGGGAAGCTACTGGCATGCTGGGCCCTATAGCCGCTGATAGGGGAGGAATTAAATCTCTTTTCCTGCTCTAGTCCTGAGCAATACCCATTTATAATGAAGCAGTGTCCCTGAATGGACAACTAAGGTAAAGGTGTGAACAATTTTTTTTTTTTTTTTCAACCACATTCCCTCTTTCTGTGAGCCATTATGTGCTTTTATACCCAGCCGCCCATCTTCCCCCCACCCAAAATCAAAATGTATGTAATTTGAATCTCACACTGCAGTTACTACACTGAAATATGGAATATAAAATGTAGAATCTTAGATGTCTTTAGTGGTTGTGCTTTTATCTTGTCCTTTGTCTTTTTGTTTTGTAGGACCTTGGAAAAAAACAAGAAAAAAGGGAAGATCTTTTAAACCTTTCTTCAGCACCTTTCTCTACCAGTTGCCAACTTGCCAGCCCAGACATCAGTGTTTGTTGGAACCATTCAGCCACTTTTGAAACCAGTTGCATCCATTAATGTTGGATTTAACCGCATGATCTTTTTTTTTTATTCTTAAGGGATATTAAAATGCCTTGAATCGTTTGAGGTTTTTGGATACCTGGAGAACTAAATGCTGCAAGTTAATGCTCCTCTCTCCCACTCCTTTCCTTTTTAACTGACGTCTTCATTTTAAATCAAGACAATAAACACATTTTACTGTTGTATATCCATGATCTGGGGGCTGGTAGCAGGATATTACACAAAACAAGGACTCTGGCTTACAATGAAGATAAAATGCCATACTTTTATTGTATCTACTAACTTGCGCACATGTAATACAAAACTTCAATGCTTACGGTTTCTGTCATCTACGGTTCCTTTTTTTCCTTCTAATCTGACACTTCCATTGTTTAAAGTACACATGAGAATTGTAGGCTTTACAGTGCACAGATGGCTTTTCTTCTCCCTTATTTTATGACCAACGTTTTGTGTGTGGGCAATACCTAAAGTATATGCTATTTTCCATTTATAACATTCTTTAACGAGACAAATCTAATAACTGCTTCCTTTTGTAATGACATTTACGTTTAAATACTTTCCAACTATTGGTCCTACTGAATTCATTTTTAATCTTATATCTTTGTTGTAGGGGCCAACGAGTAAAACTTAATTTTCTACTTTTTTTTTTTGCCTTATTCTATATTTCCCTAAGTTTTGTGGCAATGCACAAGCAAGGGTGCATTTATAGGTCATTTCTAGAAAAAAAACGTTCTGTTTCTACCTTATTGTGCAGTCAAATATTTTATGTTTTGCTAGAAACAGGAATCATGGCCTCACATGACGAGGAACATCACAACTTTGCATTTAGTTAGTTGTATTCATATACTGCATTTCTGTATTTTTTTGGATTGTATTGTACAAAGTCACATAATAAACGATGTTGTGATGTAATACAGCAGGTATTCATGATAATTACTCAAATATTTTTCTCTAGTAATCTAACGTGTCACAATATTATGACAACTCTCTTCTTTCGACGGTGGCACCATGTGCAGTTGATGCAGGAGGTGAACATCCACTATGAAGGTGCACAAGGGCAAACCAACCTGCTACAGTTGAGTCGCTTGCTGCGGGTGGGGGCTACCATACGTGTTTAAAACGGTTCAGAAAACCATACTGCTTGTGTGCCTCCAAAGCAAAAGGATGATCACCTCTGCTAACAATGTTGCATTGAAAAGGCTTACAGTTTCTTTGCCAAATAGATGAATGTTGGCATTAACCCCCCCCCCCCCCATTTCCCCAGAAACTCTCCCAGCAGGGAGGGTTCAAGATCTGATCTTTTTGGGTGTTGAATTATACAAAATAGATAAATCTGCTCTTATTCTAAGGCCTGCAGCACATAGGGATAAGAGGAGGCTTTTGATGAAAGGGGGCTATACCTCAGAAGAATCAGGAGCAGCACAGTACAGGAAAGTGAAGCGGTACTGGACTGAGGATTACTCTGGTGGCCGTGGGGACCCGGTTCTCTGAGAAGGACTATTTGGCTAGTCTGCCAGGCACGTACATTTGGTCACAGAACTAGCTATAAGGAATAAGGCTATTTGAAATCTCAGCAGATGTTTGCTGCAGTAACAGACACTACAAAAGTAGTGATTCTTTCTCAGCTGACTAGTGGGTTTTATTTCTGAAGGTGTCTGTAGTGTAAGTACATTAGGCAAACAGGGTATCGGGCATTTTTTTTTAATCTTAGCTGTTTGATAGCTGGATAACTGGCCCCTTCTAAACAGGAGCAGGAAGGGCAAATAACTTTCTTCAGTTTTGCAAGCAGTACCAGAAAAGGACAAATGCATCAAACCTTCCATGTTTCAAATCTGAGAAAATTGACCCAAGTGACCAACTAGAGGATCCTCAAACATGAACTGTCAGGGCTTCTTGCAGGTTTTTCCCATTTGGAAAACTGACTATGGACTATCAATGGGCTGCCCAGAAATCCCTTAACAATTGTATTATTGAATTTAGACACCATGCTCAGCACCATAATGTGAGGAAGAGGGCACTTGGTCAATCAAGAGGCAGGGGGGAAGAGGGGGAAATAAGTATTCAATACACTGACAAGTTTTCCCATCTACAAAAAAATGCGATGTCTGTAAATGTTACGGTTGGTACTGGTTTAAAAATCGTATAATTTGGTTTTCAGTATTTTTTTAGAGTCTGTCTCACAATTGATTTGCATTTTATTACATGAATAAGTATTTGATCATGTACCAACCAGCAAGCTGGTTCTCACAGACATGTTGTTTTTTTTATTTAAGAAGTCCTTTTACTCTGCACTTGTTACCTGTATTAATTGCACTTGTTTGAACCTGTTACCTTTCATTAAAAAAGACACCTGTCCACGCCCTCCAACCTCACCACCATGGCTAAGATCCAAGTGCTGTCTAAGGGCCGGCAAGGTCAGGAATCGGCCCAGAACTTCATGGGAGGACCTGCTCAATGGTCTAAAGAGAGCTTGGACCACAGTATCAAAGATTACAGTTAGTAACACACGACATCACCATGGATTAAAATACGGCAGGGCATGCAAGACCCAAGCAGGGGGGCTCATGCCAGCACATGTTCAGGCCCGTTTGAATGTCATGTGGTCAGATGAGACCAAAATAGAACTTTATGGCATCAACACCACTCACTTTGTCTGGAGGAGGAGTACAACCTAAAGAACACAGTCCAGGCACTTCCCAACCGTGAAGCATAGGAGTGGAAGCATTATACTTTGGGGGTAATTTTCGGCAAAGTGGAAAGAACGACCACACCACATTGAAGGATGGATGGGGCCATGTATCGCATGATTTTGGCCAACCACTACTTTCCCTCAGTAAGAGCATATTCATGCTGAAATTCCCAGCCACGACACATTTTCAATGACCCAAAACACGCAACTAAGGAGAGACTCCATAAGAAGCATTTTAAGGTCCCGGATGGTTTATAAATATTTTTTATGCAATATAATGCTAAGAAAAATGTAAAGTGTTAAAAAAATGGGCACCGAATTTCTGGAATTTTCTTTTAACGCTCAGTTAAACTGTATCTAAAATAACAGAAAATTAAAAACCTCTGCATTCTTTGCTGATTTTGCCACCGACTGTGTGTCAAAAACGTTTTGCCTTTTACCATAAGTAGGGGTCACTGCTCCTGTCTACTGATGGGGGAGGCCAGAACACTATCTGGCTTGGCAGAGTTCCCATTGACAAGTCACACAGCTTGAGCAATATAGGCAAATAAAGTATGCATTTTGTGTAGATGAGCCTCTGACCTTGACAGCTGCCTTCAATCTGTAATACAGCTGGTCAATGTTGCTGTGAGGGGTACTCCTCATTCCGTATTTATTCAACATAGACCTAAATAAGGTGGAGATGAAAACTTGTTTGTTTGGCTCTTAAGCCTGTTTTCACCACTACATGAGCTCATAAATATACTTCCTCACCACCATAAATAAATCCTAGGTCAGTATGCCCCCGTGAGAAAGTTTCCTCTTACATTTCTAACCACCCCCTTCTCAAGCCAAGTCATTGAAATATGTTCATGTTCACATGTTCCCCATCTGGGTCTCCAGTGTGATTTTTATTTTCATTTGTTTTTGTTGTAGACCATTTTGGGGGGCTTTGACCCGGACAGCTTCCATGCATCCAGTTTGGTCATTCTACCATGGACCCACAAGGGAAATGCCCATTCAGAACAGCAAAATGCTTTAAAATAATATACTTAAAATATAAACCATTCCTTTATTGCATAATTGTTAAAAATAGTCCTTGCAAGAAAGTACCCCCATAAAATTGTTGGGGTTCCATCAATTTTCTTGTCCAAAGCTTCAGATGTCTCCAATCCTCTCTGTGACAATTAATGGATAGGTTTAACCCTGTCTGACTTCCAGGCCCCTATAGCCTACTGATCTGGTGGACCCATTATGCCTCCTCAGCTAAGCTGTATTTGCAGATCAAGGGTGGTAGAGGTAAGCGCCAGCATCTTTGGGCGCTAAGGGGGTCACTTTTGTTTTTATTACGTTGACACTATGGGGCTGGAGTTTTCACCTGAAGGAACAGTCAGCCACAGGTTTCTGGGATAATCTGGTCTGGTACCTTAGCAGACAGGGTCACTCCATGTCCGCTATGCATGCAAAGGACTCTGGACGAGGACAGCGCTATTTGTGCTGAGCACACTAAGGTGGTGCTTGGTAAGGTTACCAAGTACCAAATATCTCCTTCAGAGAGGTTTCCTAGAGAGACCTCTGGCGCTGGGCCCTAAGAGCCTAGAGCTCCTTTGGCAGCCCAGGTTTGCTTGGATAACCAGGGTGATAACCTGCAGGATATTGTGGAAAGGTTGGCCTGCATAGAAAATTATTTAGAACTGCCAGTCCCATTAGAGAAAGTGAAGCATTTAGTTTCCTCTGATTCTGAGGAATATGATTCATGCTTCCACAGTTTCTCATGATGAGTTATCAGAAGGTGAACTTTCTTCCGATATGGAAGAGAGTATTTCAGAATTGGGGTCCTCTACACAAGGGGGCTCTCAGTTTAGAGAATAGATGGAAGGTCTGCTGTTTCCTGAGCGAACTCATTTTTCCAGTCTTATCCAAAAGAAATGGGAGAAGCCGGATAGGCTTCCTTCCAGTCTTAGAGATCTTTATTTCTCAGATTTTTTCGTGTCTCCCTCCTGTAATAAAGAAGAAATGGAGCCTGGGGTATAACAAATACCCCAGGACTCACAAACTGAAGGAGCACAACCAATAAAAATATATACAATTTTTTTATTGAAAAAAACACAAGACATACATATAAAACAACCATAAAAAAACATGTTAAAATGCCACCACTGCTATTTGTCCTGTATTGCAATCAGATAAAACCACATTAACTATCCCCATAGGTAACCCATATAATACAAGGCTCTAGCCTGCTGAACAGTGTCTATTAACTAAACCTATATAAATCTATATACATATATATATATATCCCCCCCCCCCCCCCCCGGGATACCGGAAATAATTTTGGAATAGACCAAAGCCTCAAAATAGGGCAAGATCTTTCTGGCGTAACAAGGCAAAGCCCTATTCAAAATGGGTGGGGGGACGGCTTCTTCATTTTGCTTCTATTTGGAGGCTCCATGTAACAGATGTTCAGATACAGGAGGTTTTTTCCTCAGGTTACAAGATTGAATTGGAGGCCAGACCTCCTTGGAGATTCTTTTAATCAGGGGTATCCCAAAATCTGGTGAAATCAGAAGCGTTCAGATCCGCTGTAACTCGCCTTTTACATATTGGAGTAGTCCGCCATGTTCCCCTTTCGGAGCGCGGTCAGGGTTTTTTATTCCAATCCGTTCATAATTCCCAAGAAGGATGGTTCTGTGCACGCAATATTAGATCTCAAGGGCCTTAACAGGTTGGTCGTCTGAAGAAATTTTGCATGGAATCCTTAAGATCCACAGTGATGTTGCTTCAACCGGGAGAATTTATGACCACAGTGGATATAAAAGATGCATACCTACATATCCCTATCTTTAGGGGTCATCAAAAATATTTGCACTTTGCAGTAGATGGCCTACACCTTTAGTTTGTGGCTCTGCCCTTCGGCCTGTCATCAGCCCCAAGGTTTTGGCAGGTCTCATGGCCTTTCTAAGAAACCCAGGGAATACATATCCCTTTTGTAGTGCCCCATCCTTTCATGAGGCTCTGAAGGATACACAGACGCTTATCTACGCTAGAAACGTTCGATTTGGCTGGATAGTTGGCTATCCAAAGTCACATAACATATATTTAAGAGTTGTATCATTCCTGGAAATGTCGTCATACACAGGTCAGGCCAAAGTATTTCTTCCATAGCAGAAGAGACTCTCACTTCAGGCCAGGATAAAGGGGCAGGTACTTTAAAGGGGGGGGGGGGTATCTGCTTCATCCTTCTTCTTTTAGAAAGCCATAAACTTATTAGGACATTTTTGCAGGGGGTCATCCATGTGCGTCCCCCCCCCTTAAGCCTCTTCTGACTGTCTGGGACCAGAACTTAGCTTTGTCAGCCCTTTAGGGTCCTCCTTTTGAACCACTGACCGAAGCATTGTTAGGGTTGATGACACTTAAGGTAATCCTTTCTAATGGCAATTACTTCAGTACGACGGGTTTCTGAATTGGCAGCTTTATTGGTTAAGCCTCCTTATTTAGAGTTACATAAGGACAAGGCCATCTTTCGTTTTAAGTGGGATTTTCTTCCTAAGGTGGTGATCATCATCATCTTTTCATCTTATTGAGGAGTTAGTTTTGCCCTCCTTCTGTCCTGCTCCAGGACAGAAATGGATTAGACAAGAGGTAATAAGGGCCTATATAGCCAAGGGGAAGAATTGATCCTTTTCGGTTTACAGCTCATTCTACTTGAGCTATTGGAGCTTTTCATCACCAGGCCTCGGTGGAACAAGTATGCAACCTGCGACTTGGTCATCAGTTCATAGGAGTCCATGTGACCCCTTACCAGTTCAAAGTGAAAGTCTAGGAAAAAAAAAAAAAAACACAAATAACCTAGACTTGCCTTACCCCTCCGGGCTCCTGCACAGGCTCCTTTAAAGTGGACCAACACCCAGGATTTTGACTATCCTGGGTCTTGGTCCACTTCGGTGGGGCACCCCCGATCGGGGTGCCCCGCTGTGTGAAACCCCCCCTAACCCCCCGAAAAACTCACCTCTCCCCGCTCCCAGCGCCGACGTACAAGCCAGGTCCAGGAACGTCTAAGCGGCTGCCGCCTCCCGCGCGTCCCTTTTGACGCGTGCGCGCCCGTGCCGGCCATTCGCAGACGGCCGGCGCGGGTGCGCGCACGCCTACAGGGGCGCGAGGGAGGCGGCGGCGGCCGGCCGCCGCCGAAGATCAGGTAAGGTTTTTCGGGGGTTTTGGGGGGGTTACACCCCGCGGGACATCCCGATCTCGGATGTCCCGCGGGGTGGGGGGTGATCGGCCCGGGAATCTTATAGATTCCCGGGCCGATCACCCGTGGGTGTTGGTCCACTTTAAATGCATGCCACCGGGGTGTCCAAGGATGCTCTGCCGTCATTTTGCAAGGAAAGGAACACTGGTTCCCCTCAGTTCATCCCGGAGTCTGGCTGGGGGACAGCTGGGGACTCCTTGATGAGCTGGGGGACTCATCAAGGTGTCCCCAGCTGTGTTACAGCAATTCTTATGATTCCTTAAAACAGTAATTACCTTTACAGTATAATAGCGGTTTGAGCATACAGATATGAAAATACTTTAAAAGATTGCAATACTAAATATAATTAAGCTCTGTGAATATAAATCCCTCTAACAAATGAGATACTTGCTATTATCATGCTGACATGGGGAAAACACAAAAGTAAAAAAAAACAATTATGTACATTTTCTAAAATATCTCCCGATACCTATTATTGTTTCTAGAGATGAGCGAACTTCTTGAAAGTTCGATTCGGGCGATTCGCCGAATTTCCCCAAGAAATTCCGGTTCGCCCGAATCGAACTTTCACGAATCGCTCATCTGAAAAAAAAAAATGCCGGCATGGTGGGAGCGGGCAGGCCGGCTACACTGTCAGCGGGCGGCGGAAGCCGGCCCGCTGACAGCGCAGCCGGCCTGCCCGCTCCCACCATGCCGGCATTTGTTTAAAAAGCAAACGCCTGCATGGTCGGAGCGTGGAGGCTGGCGCCGCTCTCAGGCGCCCTCTGATGATGCGTCCTCTGATGACAGCTGAGAGCGGCGCCGGCCTCCACGCTCCGGCGCCGCTCTCAGCTGTCATCGGAGGACGCGTTATCAGAGGGCGCCTGAGAGCGGCGCCGGCCTCCACGCTCCGACCATGCATTTTTTTTTTTTGTTATTTCAGGGAAAATTCGATCGGCACGAACCAAAAAAAATTCCTTGTAGGAATGTTACCAGGCTTCTTGTTTAGAACTCACAAAATCCACAGGTAATCCACAGATTAATAGGACACACTTGTTCATTGCAACATGTAAGATCATATATAAAACCAAAACAGTATTATGCTGCCACCTAGTGGACACTGAAAAAAATGCACATACATGGACTGTAAACTTGTACCATCTCCAATAATAAAACTAAAATGCCCTAATTGAAACCGGACCTTCACCATGATTTATTGAAAAGCCCATACCCTTATAAAACGATTCCCCAGCATCTAAAGTTAATGTATTTTACGTTTTTAGCCACTTTTTTTTTTATTCTTTCCCCCACTGGGCTGCAACTCTGTTCAGGACTTCAGGATACGGGCGCCGCCATCTTGACTCAGAAGCATCACACTTACTGAGGAGAGGAGAGTGGGATAAAGTACAGGGGGCGGGTTATAACTGCTTTGCTCAGACAGAGCAGAGCTGGGGTCAGGAAAAGGTCAGCAGTCCCAGAATGCAGAGCAGCACAGTCAGGAGGCACTTCATGTTTGCAGGCTGCCTGATGTTCCATGAGCTGCCATCTTGGATGTTTAAAGGCTCATAACATGCAGTAGATGCAGGTAGGATGATTTTTAATGTGAGCAATCTGTATGTACAGGGTGTGGGAAACATATAAGATAGACTCTTATTCAGGGTGAAGGACCGCTTTAAGAAATTAGATTGTACATTTAGTTTACATGTCACGTGACTAATAACCTGATACTGATAAAGCAGAACAAACCTCAGGGAATTTGACTTTCCCAGGTTTTGTTCCTGGTGTGACTACGTCATTCGTCAGGCAGCTCTCATTGACTTGAATGTGGAGCACCTATCTGAAATGTAGACAATGAGAGCTGTCTGCTGCATTACGTAGTCACAGGATGAGAGCCCGCACATGCGCCGGTGGAGTGGGAAAAGAATCTTTTAGATTCCAGGCCAGTCGCTGCTGGGTTTTGTTCCGCTTTAAGGTAAGTATTAGATTCCAGGCCAGTCGCTGCTGGGTTTTGTTCCGCTTTAAGGTAAGTATTAGATGCCAGGCACTGCTGGGTTTTGTTCTGCTTTAAGGTAAGTATTAGATTCCAGGCCAGTCGCTGCTGGGTTTTGTTCTGCTTTAAGGTAAGTATTAGATTCCAGGCCAGTCGCTGCTGGGTTTTGTTCCGCTTTAAGGTAAGTATTAGATGCCAGGCACTGCTGGGTTTTGTTCTGCTTTAAGGTAAGTATTAGATTCCAGGCCAGTCGCTGCTGGGTTTTGTTCCGCTTTAAGGTAAGTATTAGATTCCAGGCCAGTCGCTGCTGGGTTTTGTTCCGCTTATTCAGGTAAGCGGTATTCAGTAATGAGGCTTGGAATCCACCATTGTATGTGGAGTCTATTTCCTTTTTCAGCCTCACTTTCTTTCAGATCCCCTCCAGGACATAGTTATTATGTACAGTCAGGGACAAATCCAGCCTCTGCTGCCTAAGGTGAACTCTAGGCCTAAGGGCACGCGCTCTACCTGCTATCTTTCTATGATGGGAGCAGCTCCAATTCACTGCAAGGGATGGGGGAGGAGCTGACAGTAAAAACATGCAGCAGTGCTCACCATCTCCATTGAACCACTACTGACATGTAAAATAATAATAAAAAACAAAACCATACAATAACTTCTGGTCCCCTTGCAGTACAGCCTGTGAAGAGTGAGTTGAGTATACAGGGGATTCCAGGGGTTTCCCACAGCAGGGAATCCTAAAGTAGAATGCTCAAGTAACATGGACCAATACCCGGGATGCTCAAGATCTGACACTCCTTTCCTCTTGTGACACCCATGGGGTTTTCAGATAAAGCCATATACCTTTACATTTAAAGGGACTCTGCAGGCAAAGTGCATAAACTGTCATTCAGCAGCTCTCATCATGGCTGCTCTCTCCCTTCCTGTCAGAACCAGGGCTGTGGAGTCGGTAGATAAATGTTCCGACTCCTCAGTTTTTTGTACTTCCGACTCCTCTGTATTAATATGTGAATGTATTTGATACATTCCTTGAAGGAAAGAAAGGCAACATACATGTCATTACTTCTAGCAGAGAAAGGTAGTTGGGCAGAAGCTGCCTTCTCCTTTCTGTGTGCTGATCTTCTGCTGAAGATAGGGCAGTGAGAGGATCCAGAAAGGGGCCTTTATTATAAAACATGATTTCCCTAGTAGAATCCCATAGTCATATTTAAAGTTTAAGCTAACAATCGAAGTTTACAAGTTTTTATAGCCTTTTGCTGAATGACAGCAGTTTTTACAATGGTACAGCTTCAGTCTTATTGATCCTCCATTCCCTTCACTTATACAAGTGTCTCTAGTCCTGCAAACAACATATTTACTTAATCCCTTATCATTGAGAGGCTAGGTTACCCATGGGTTCCCTGTAACAGCAGCACACAACACTATGCAAAGTATAAGTATTGCCGCTTCTAATTGTGCGTTGCGTGCCATATAGTGAAGCACATGAAAAGCATGCTTCTTCACGGTCACTTAACGTGTTCGTTTTGCGGTTACGTGAGGCACTGCATGCATTGGTCTTTATTCTTACAATAGAGAAGTCATTAATTATAACTTTTTGTGAATTGGGACATTTAAACTTGCTAAATCAAAATTTAGTAGGAGTCGGAGTCGGTGCATTGTTTGCCGACTCCGACTCCAGGTACCCAAAATTTCCTCCGACTCCACAGCCCTGGTCAGAACACAGCTGCTCCTAAAAGCAGAAACAAGGCAAAGAGTAATAGCACACACCTCGAATTCCTTTTCCATCGACCACCAATAATAGAGCTAAACTGGTGGTCTAAAGCTTTGCATCATCAGACTGTGGACACTGGGAGAGAGGGAGAACAGTCAGAGTGATGAGAATGCTTGTCTTACTGAACCCGCCCATAATGCTGATTATTATGTGGCATCACAGAGCCAAGGGTCACACCACAATATTTCAAAAGTTAAATCATAAAGTGTAACTGTAGATTTCGATATCTCGGCCATTTCTTCAATTTAAAAACAGATTGGGACAGGGAAAAATGTGGACAGCACCAGTTAATTATAATAAAAGGCCATATAAGGTGGTGTGCTCACTATGCCTGATAAATAAATTGCAATAGCAAAACCAACAAAAAATAGTGTCCCCACACACCCAGAGAAATTACCAAGACTAAGGAAAAAGTGGCACTACCCTCTAAAGATACAAATATCAATGATTTTATTTAAAGATACATGTTACAAAAAAGACACAAGACAATACATTTTAAAAAACACACATTACACATACACAATAGACACCAGGGGGCGCCAGCATTCCATCTAAGAATTCATAATATTACATTTAAACATATAAGATGCTAAGGGCTGGAAATGAAGTATGTAGTGCTTATTTCATAAAAAAAAAAAAAAAACAAATACTATTATTAAACACCTCTACTTGGAATTAATTATATGCAATTTGTGCAAATCATGCAAATAATATGCAACAAGTAAATAGCCATATAGCCTGTGCACTTCCTCGTCCTGAGGAAGTAACGGGTGCACGTTACGACACGCGTTGGCAGGCATACTGACGGGGAGGGGGCCCAGTTGGTTTGTACATTCTTTATTATTTGTTCCATGTCTCTTTCAATTACCCTGGCTGGTCCTGATAGTTTTGTATGATAGATAGATTGTTTTGCACAGGCACTTTGCTGTTTTTATATATGGCTATTTACTTGTTGCACATTATTTGCATGATTTGCACAAATTGTATATAATTAATTCCAAGTAGAGGTGTTTAATATTAGTATTTGTATGTGTTTTTTTTTTTTACTATATACTTCATTTCCAGCCCTTAGCATCTTATATGTGTAATTGTAATATTATGAATTCTTAGATGGAATGCTGGCGCCCCCCGGTGTCTATTGTGTATGTGTAATGTGTGTTTTTTAAAATGTATTGTCTTGTGTCTTTTTTGGACCAACATGTATCTTTAAAGTGGACCAACACCCAGGATTTTGACTATTTTGGTCCACTTCGGTGGGGCACCCCGATCGGGGGTGCCCCGCTGTCTGAAACCCCCCAGAAAGCCCAAAAAAACACCGCTCCCACGTGACCGCGCCAGCCAATCACAGCGCTCAGAGCCGCTGTGGTATGCGCGTCCAAGGCCGCCTGGACGCGCATACCAGCTCAGCTGGCTCTGAGCCCTGGATGCCGCGTCTCGCGCTTCCCTCTAACAGGGAGCGCGGCTGCACCGGCCATTCACAAACGGCTGGCGCGGGTGCGCGCCCTGCTAGAGGGAAGCGCGAGAAGCGGCAGCGGCTCGCGCATGCGCCGATGGAACGGGGCTGAGGTAAGGTTTGTGGGCCTCCTGGGGGGGTTCCTCCCCGCGGGACATCCCGATTTCGGATGCCCCGCGGGGAGGGATCTGATCGGTCCGGGAATCTTATAGATTTCCGGGCCGATCCCCCCTGGGTGTTGGTCCACTTTAAATAAAATCATTGATATTTGTATCTTTAGAGGGTAGTGCCACTTTTTCCTTAGTCTTGGGTGTGTGGTGACCCTATTTTTTGTTGGTTTTTCAATTTAAAAACAGTTTTGGACAGTGCCAAACGTAGCCTGACACAGTGGTCTAACAATTACCTTTGCCTTCTGTATCCCTTTAATAATAATCTAGGTAAACCCATCACTTGGAAATATTTCTACGATGCCCGACAGTGGTGGCAGTGACTGTGGGAGAACAAGTGAAGTGAGCAGCACCGCTAGAAGCTAGTGTGAGGTCATGGTGGCAGGACACAGTGGTGGGAAGAGGTGGGTTCGGGGACAGAGGACCCAATGCGGACTGATGATAGACTGGGAGGTGGCGGTGATTATCCATCGGCATGGCAACGGGTGCACAGTTAAAGGGCAGTGCATACAGTTTACATCCATGGAATGCGTTATGTGCTACAAAGCAGCGCGTAGATATGATGCAAAAGCCTATTAGATTAAATGGGCACAATTCCCTTCCCAATTTCATAGGAAACACAAAACATTTTTACATTTTTTTTTATTACAGGGGCAAGATATATACAAGTAACATCAAATAAATACAAAATGTTTTACCATAGTTAATTATCACCAATATTTCAATTACATTATGGAATTGAAATCCTACAAGTGAATTTATTCACCCTTTACCCATCATTTTCTTCACTCTCAACAATAATCGTACTCTTGTCTTCTTTCAAAAACTTGACACCTGTTTAAAAACAAAAATCAATCATGTAAATGTCTTACTATGTTTGGCAGAAAAAGAAGGAAAGAAATAGAGAAATCATACTACTATTACTACTACTATTACTACTTACTATTAAGTTCAGTCTTTCCTCACCACTTCCCTGTCCTCCTTCCAAAATGGCACGGAGACAGGACAAAAAAAACACCAAGTGCCATTTTCCCCAGAGAATTCAGCACTGGGTGCGGCCATCTTGAACAGGCAGATGGGGGCTGCTGTATGGGCTGAAGAGGAGCAGGCAACACCTACAGCTAAGCTACGGAGAGGCCTGCACACAGCTGTGCATGTCTACTGGTATATACTGGTCAGAACTAGGACTAAGAAGGAGGCTATTTGTGATGACATGGACTGTTGTTATACCAGCCTGAACTATGAGTAGACATGAGAGGCTAAATAATTTATTAGACTGATGATGCTGTTTTGAACAGGTCTGCACACAGGACATCTGACTCAACAGTCTTGTGGGTGGAGCCCACTGGAGAATCATCTTGCAGCCTGAATAGGGCTCTGAAGATTCCAGGGCCCTGGTGCTAGTCCTGGTGCCGAGGGTAGTGGGGCTTTTGGTGATGTAGGCCTTCAAAAGAGCCCCAGTGTCCCATCAGGGAATTCCCTGACTTTTGTTTGGGTCAGTCTATGCCTTCTAGAAAGTTTATTAGGGACTTACAATAATTAGAGGATAGATCCCTGCTGATCTAGAATATGGGGCACCAGCCAACAGAGAAAATTGCAAGAATGCACTTTGCCTTTGTTGCATTGAGGATAACTTGAATAAAAAGGCTTTATTAACATATGGAAAAGATAAGAACAAAAGCTTTATGCAAGAACAAAAATGACACAAACATGGCAAAACCTAGAGTGGGCCACAGAGGGGATCCCCATGGTGCTGGAACCAGCTCCAGCAGGCTTGCCTCCAGGGATTGGATGGAGGTCTGCTGGAACCCAGGACATATCTAGATAGTGATCTGCAGATGACAAAGCTTCAGGCTGGACAAAAGTCTCCTGCACTTGATTGAGGCTGTGGCCTAATATATATGAGTTGTCCTCAGTCAGGTGCAGCATAACCGAAACATTAATGGCTGAGCAGCTCTGCAGGACCCCTGCTGGTGGCCACTAAAACTGCAACAGTGCAGCAAGGCAACACAATGTCACAAGCAGGACATCTGCAAACTACCGGACGCCACTAAGTTTCTCTATGATTCCTGTCACTGACCAAAAAATATGCAAAATTGTGCCCTCCCATGATGCACATCTCCAGCAGCGTGGCAACACCGAAAAATCCTGTGTAAAACAGAGGAGACTTTATACTGTACCAACATGTACTGAGTTTATACTATTAATCCTAATGCCTGTTTGGAGGCAAAAAATGGAAACCAGGATTTCCGGTCTGCTGACCATGATGCACTTAAGTCCGTTTCAGACATTTCCAGGAAAGGGGGGAGAGGAGTTCTCCCCGGGTAGGCTAAACATAGAGTGTATATAATCAACATGAAATGACATGATGGACCCCTTTCACACCACAGTTTTTTACATTGCGTGTGAAGTATGTTTTTTTGAGACTAACGCTAGAAAATGTAACAGAAAATAAGACCTACCCCCAAAATAAGACCTAGTATGAGGATGTTTGAAATATAACCCCTAGTTACAGTTTATAAAACAAAAAATTTAAATGGTGTCCAGATAGCTATACATATAAAAAAGTAAAATACATTTGCAATAGAATGCAGCTTGACCGACTCTTCACCAAGAAATGCAGACACCCCCATTCACACTCCAAAGACCCCAAACAGTAAGAGTTGGCAAGTGCCAGGCAAACACACACAGTCCCTCTGGCATCACTCCACCGCCGAGAGTCTATCAGAGCATTATGCCTGCTTCCGGTCACCTGAGGGAGCCAAACGCTACACCTGTAGCGCAGTGGAACACGGAAGCGAGCAGCTGGGACGCCAAGAAGCCCGACAGAGCTTAATGTAGATACTAAGACCCCCTGAAAAAACTCTGAAGCATCTTTTGGAGAAAAATAACTCTCAAGGCCAGGAAAGTCACTCCCACTTGAGCAATGCAGACTCACAGGAACCTTGGAAATTCTGATAATTAAAGCACAGGTCTGTGGGCACAATCCTAACACAAATGTATCGTTTACATTCCAAGCGAGTTTTCCTATAACTTTTAAACCGGACCTTCACCCTGATTACGAGTCTATCTTGTATGTTTCCCCCACCCTGTACATACATCCTACCTGCCCCTAGTGCCTTTTCTGAGCTTTGAAACATCCAAGATGGCGGCCCATGGAGTCTCAGGCTGCCTGCAGACAGGAAGTGTCTTCTGACTATACTGCTCTGCATTCTGGGATTGCTGTCCCTTTCCTGACCCCAGCTCTGCTCTATCTGTGCAGACCACAGCTATAACCCACCCCCTGTACTTTTCACCCGTCTCCTCTCCTCGATATGTGATGCTTCCGAGTCAAGATGACGGAACCCGTATCTCGGAGTCCTGAACAGACTTGCAGCCCAGCAGGGAAAGAACAATCAGTAAGTGACTAAAAACTTAAAATAATACAATTCTGTGAAATACTCACCTGTAGAATTGGTATTATACGCATACAGTACGTCCTGCTCCATCTATAATAATTACACATGGGTAATCCTCCGCCAGAGGGCGCTGTTCACTGCAGACATGCAAAAACAGGCTCCTCCCGGCCCTTCATATACCCAGGGACCTCCCACAAATCCCCAGCATTGAAAAGCAGTGAGAAAAGAAGCCGGGAGAAACCAAACTGGTAACAATGGCAATGATAACAATCACCATACAGGGGATCCAGAAAATGTAAAACCAGGGTGGGGTGGAGCAGGACGTACTGTATGCGTATAATACCAATTCTACAGGTGAGTATTTCACAGAATTGTATTATTCTAAGCATACAGTACGTCCTGCTCCAATATAATAATTACACATGGGACATCCAATAGCAGTGTCCATAAAGTAGGGTGGGATCCCCAACAAAAAAGGCACAGCGGACAGTAAAGGCGCTGTCACCTGCAAACCTTGCTACCAAGTACAACATGAGCAAAGGCTCTAACGTAAATCTCAAAACAAAACCTTTTAAAAAGGTATGAACAGAAAACAAGCAGCGGTCTAGCAAACCTGTTTAACAGAAAACCTGGTGCTGAAGGGCCAAAGGTACCCAAACACCAGTAGAACAGAATAAAAAGAGAGGGAGATTCTTCTCCCTTAAAGGAATAGGCCAGTGTAACAGCCTAACCAGCCCAAAAGCAACAGAAGCCTCGGTAAAACTTAGAACTCTCCCCAACGGGGAATTGAAAACTGGTCTCCCGCCAGACAGGCGGGGATACTGACCCCTTCACTAACAAGGATCAGCAAGGAGCCGAAACCTTTACTCAGGACCAGGAAGGCAAACCATCCAAGTAAGATCAGTCCAAAGGGCGCATAGGCCCTGGAAGCAAACGAGATCAGGCGCATACCATGGAGGCGCCCGCAGACCCCAAAGGGCATCAGTCCCCCTAAGGGACAAAAAAACAACCAGGAAAATCTCAAGACCTGTTGAGGGAAAGTAGACCCCTTACTTCAGCATTACTAAGAATAAGGCCCATAGGCAGACTAAAAGTAACTTAAGTAATGATCATAAAACACCACCTTGGACAAAAGGGTCCGGCGTAAGGCAGAATACCACCACATCATGGTGTGTATATATATATATATATATATATATATATATATATATAAATGAACGAGGGCTAAGTAACCAGAGCCACCTTCTCAGGCACACGTCTGACTGAAGCAACAGCCCCTGGAGGGGCGACTTGAACTACAAAACAGCTCAGACAGCATCCAGAATAAGTCCCAAGAAAACAATCCGCAGGGCAACAGAATGAAAATTGATCCCAACAAGGACCATAGAACTACTTGGGAGATGCCCCTGAGCAATCCCCAAGAGAACTCCTAACAAGGCAGACTGAACCAGACTTCTACAGGAAGGCAGACCGAACAGAACCTGAACCTTCAGAGTACCGAGATGGGGAGCCAACCCCAACCTATGCTGTAACAACTCTAGAACCCTGGGAACCGAGAACGTCCAACAGGGGAGAGACCAAGACTCATGCCAATCAATATGGGTACGCCATAACCCACAATAGACGGAGGAAGAAGCCAAAGAAGCTTGCTCCTAGCCCCCCATAGACCAAGTCACCCAGAAGATAAACCCGTCTCCAAAGGGGTGAATGAATCAGCTGTCAAGCCCTCAGACAAGAGTCTGTAGATTGGGACGACATAAGAAGGAGCCTGACAAGGGCAGAACCGCACTCCTGAGAGAGTGTACAGGTCCGCTGACCTCAGCAGAAGCATCTGCGAACCACAGTTCACTAGGCCACCCAGGGTCCAACAATCTCACGGGTCTCTTTATCAGCACGACCGTGCACAGAACCCCACATAGCTGGGTGAATGAAGAGAAGACATATAAAATAGGAAGTCTATACATAATTTACTAAGCCCCCATGACCAGAGTCAGAATATTCTGGGGCAGTAAAAACAAGGGCAGAGCCCTGTGATATTAGCGAGACCCAACAGAGCCACCCTAGATGGCTCTCAGAGGGACACCAGGATAGCACAACCTGCCACTGAAAGACATCCATTGGAGCGAATACCACTGAGGAGCAGGGGACGTAGACCCCCACCCAGATCAGGAACCTTCCAGGAGAAACATCCTGCTTCAAGCTCCAGACCAATAATAAAATAGGCCATTGTCTTCCAACAGGCCAAGAGTCCCCAAATAGACAGGTCCTGAAGAGGAAAAGTCCAGCAGTATAGAGACAACTGAAGGGTCATTGTTTTAACAAAGCCAGTAGGTAAGATGGACCCTCTAAGGAACCCTACCTAGGAACCACGGGGGGTTTTGGAAGAAATTCCCCCCCCCCCCCCACCAACCTGCAAGACTTGGTACCCAAGGTGACCATTCACAGGAAGATGCAAGCAAAGAAGGGGGTGCCCCCTGACGGGGTCCTTGAATATAACCAGCTCAAGAGGAACCACCGTACCAAAGGGGAATGAGCACAGACCTAGCTCCCGGGGTGCTGGAACCCCATCTAGGATCAATAACCTACTGTGCCGAAGAGCCCAAAGGCTCTGTATATAAGGGACATCATCTGATACACCACCAACGGGCCCACCAGCTGCAATCCTGCCTGGTGAAAGTAAGATGTCAGCAAAGAGGGACAGAGCCCCCGTAACCAGGAGTCCACTTGTTGCCAAGGAAGAAGGCTCAAGCCTGAACCGAATACAAGGAATGGAGATAGCGGATAAGGAACCATGAGGGCTTGAGGTGACTGAGCACCCATCCAGTAACTCCCAGGGGACACCGCCGGCCTAATAACCTACGCGGCCTGACGTAGAGATTGGGAAGTAAGGAAGGACGATCCGGTAGGTCCTAGTGCGGACGCCCCACCGGCATGTCAGAGACATAACCCCCATCCACACCTTGGCGAGTAGCTTGGGAGCAGAAGAAAGGCCAAAAATAAGGCCCCAATCCGCAGGGTTGGTCCTTCAACACCGACTAGTAAAGGTCTTGGTGTCCAGAAGACACAGGGGGAACTCTAGGGATCTAGATCTCCCCAGGAGGCCAGAAGCCCCCTTTTGCACAGGGCGCCTGTGTCCCAAGACAGAGATATCATGCAGGGACTACCTGTGAGTGTAGAATTGCCAAGCCTACCATAGGCCAGCATGGCCCAGACCGCCTCATCATTTTGAGGGAAAGAGGAAAGTTGACATAGAGGTCATAGCCCCATTCTGTTAAGGGCAACCGGTAAGTAAGCCCAGACTCTGTAGACCGAGTACGGCCTGCACCAACTCCTGAGGGGAAAACAGGGGCCAGAAGCACCCTGACATCCTCTGAGAGGGACCGCCCAGCAAATTCTATCCTGTGTCCAGGGGAACTACCTCCTGGAACCACCAGAAGGAGAAGATACACTCCCAGATAGGAGTCAGGTGCTGTGGCAGTCCCCTCGCCCAGAAGGGCGAAGGGCGTCCCTTCATGCTTGGGAAGTCTTGGCAGATTTGGACTTAGCCCTGCCAGAGGGCCCAGGGCGTTGCCTGCCCACCCCGTGGTGGAAATCCACTTTGAAAAGTTGGAAGCACACCTCAGGTTCGCGTTTGACACTAACGTAGGGAGGGGGAGGGGTGTCCCTGGCCCGAGGAGGCCGAGACGGCCTTCTGCGTAGGGGTGCCTTACCCTTTGTTCCAAAAAGGTCCAAACAGGCCCCAAATAGACGCCGTCCGCTGAAAGGAAGGCCAGTGAGAGCCTTTTTCGTATCATCGTCAGCACCCCACTGTCGCAGCCAGACCAGGCGGCGAATAGCTACCACAAGGGCAGAGGTTCTAGCACACATCTTAATGGTGTCATCCAGCGCTGAGAGGATAAACCTCACAAACACATCACAATCTGAGAGTGCATTAAAGACCTCCCAGGGGAGATCCTCAGGTCGGTGATCAAGTAGTTTTCTAATGAGAGTCCTGGCGGCCACCGCAGTGATGGCCGCGGCACAGACCGGGCGCAGAGCCGTCCCTACACACGAAAAGGCGTGGGAAGCCAGTCTGTCAATGCGCCGGTCCTCAGCATCCCGAAGGGTACGGTAATGAGGAGCAGTCATGAAGGGGGGGTTAGTAACCCCTATAATCGGTGCATCCACCACAGGAGGTGCCGACCAAACGTTAACCACATCAGGAGGGAAAGGGTACTTCCAATCCCAGACCCCCGGGAACCCTTTAAGTTTACAAGGCGATTCCCATTCTTTGGATATAAGATTCTGGAAATGCTCCTGTTCCAGGAATTCCAAGCGCGGCGGCGCTGTGTGGAAACTCTCCTTCCTAGGCTTGGGAGCCTCTCCAGGAGGGGAGATTGACAAAACCTCAAAGATCTTAATAAGTAGTTCATCACAGGCCCCAAGAACCGGGCCCAGACTCATCACGGCTCCAGGGCATCCCATCCGAGGAGCCCGAATCGGAGAATAGCTCACCTTCATCAGAAGGATCAAGGTCCTGCATAGCAGCAGATTCATCAGTATCATTAGGAACCGGAGAACCAGGAGGTGTCAGGGACCGCTTCTTTCCAGGGCCTAAGCGCTCCGCCAAACTAGGCAGCACCTGCTCAGCCGTAGGCAGCCTGCGCGGCACGACTTGCTGGTCATCCCCGCTCGAGTGAGACTCATCCGGAGTGAGATTTAGGTCCGGGGAGACGGGTGTATTGAAGTGAGGTGCAGCCACAGGCAAACCTGATTGCAGGGTCAGTGCCTGTTCAGCACACGGTCCACAGACCCGTGCTCTGTCAGCATCAGCATGGGGCTGACCACACACTGTACACAGCCGGTCTCGTCCCAGAGGGACCCCGGGTACATAATTCTGAGATGCCTCCATATGGTGATTATCTGAGCAGTATGCCCGCAGGGATTTACGCAATAGGCAACCCTGGATGCCCCAAGACCCGTTAGGAATGTGGGAGAATTTTTTATGTGAACCCGCTATAACATATGTCAGGCCGGGAGAAGCCACCGAAATCTTGGCGTCTGAAAGACATAAAGGGGATAAGAGGGGGGGGTGTCAGTGCCATGCGCAGCTGAATAAAAAATCATAGGAATCAAAAAACCGCCCTGCAGGGCACTTACATGACCAAGGGAGGAGGCGGATCGCAACCACGCGCGCACGAAGACCGTCAAAATGGCGCTAAGCAAACCTCGAGGGGCGGGCCTGATCTGGCCGTGACGCGGGGAGCGTCATGCCAAGTCCCCGCCTCCCCTAAAGAGCGCGAAGCTCTAACCAGCGCAACGTCAATGACAGAAGTGGCTAGGACACACATACAGAGTGTAATTAAGGAGATTGCTCTCGACACTAGAGAATAATGCTGCCGCTCGGGCTGCACACTTCTTGTAAAGAAAGGACACACACGCGCACAACCAGACAAGGTTTATGTGGAGCAAGGAGCGCGGCACTGACACCCAAGTTTAAATAAAAAGTCAACAGCCATAAACGTGTTAACATTACGCTGGGACCGCCACACACATACCCCCCCCCCCCTTTCTTTTCCCCCGAGCTATGGGAGGAAGCGAGGGAGAAGCGGACCTGCACCCAGGGTTCATCGCTATGAGGGGCACGGGCAACATGCGGGAGGGGCATCTATTGGAGGCTCACCATCGGCCTAAACCGCCTACCCTATGGTGGGGGACTGCGGTGGAGCGTAGCTCCGTGAGCACACATGTTGCTGCCTACCTTCACCCGACCAGCGCAGCCCAGGCTGGGAGGCACATCACAAGAGGACGGGTGGGAATAGTCCTGCAGGGCCGCAGGCTGTAAAGCCCCGCTCACCTGCGAAAGAGTGATACTTCATGTCTTCGCAGTCAGCACTGCAGAGAAATCTGGGAATTTGTGGGAGGTCCCTGGGTATATGAAGGGCTGGGAGGAGCCTGTTTTTGCATGTCTGCAGTGAACAGCGCCCTCTGGCGGAGGATTACCCATGTGTAATTATTATATTGGAGCAGGACGTACTGTATGCTTAGAATATATTAATTTTAGATGCTGGGGAATAGTGTTTAAGGATTTAGGTTATTCATTAAATGATGCTGAAAGTCCGGTTTAACAGACATGGATACCAATTTTAAGCAAAATATGTGAAAAACTACAATAGTGGCAACACCCAACTAAACTTATAATAATATATATATATATATATATATATATATATATATATATATATATAAATTTGAGCCCCATACTGGCCAATTGTTGGAATATGTTTGGCCATATTTTCTCCCTCTACTGTACCTGAGGATAGTGGTGATCCATGCAGTGCTGGTGTGTCTTTTCTTCTGGGCTTCAGCAGGTTTGGCTCTTTATTAAGAACAGGTGGGGTTTTGGTATTTTGCTGCTTTTCAATTTCCTCAAACCTCTTCAGTAAGATTTCTGAAAAGTCTAGCACAAGAAATCAGATATGCAGAATGAAAATTATCCAAAATGTACAGAGGACAGTGCTCAGGCTTCCTTGGAGCCCCAGCTTGCTATTTTTCACAGGTCATGGCTCTTATACAGTATTTTAGGCTGATTATTGTATATTATACAATTGTATATGATATGTATATTATTGTATTCACTTTTGTGAACAGGTAGTACAAAATATGGTTGTCCTTGCCTGGTACAAGCTGAGGGTTTTGTAAGATGGGTGTATCTTTTCTCCTCGGCAGCTTTGGATTCTGTTCATTTCTTTCTGTTCTTGCTTTCTTTTGGATATCACAGCTCCTCCTTAGTTGTTCAGAAAGGTTTTCTAAAACAAACCGTTATTTTATACTTTAAGATTAATATGAAAAATATTATGTTATATGGTGCTCAGAATGAAAGTGATACAGAAGGCAAAGGCAATTGTTACACCATTGCATCAGGCTATGTTTGGCACTGTCCTAAACTTGTTACATTTTAAATTGAAGAAGAAATGGACGAGATATCAAGGTTTACAGTTTCACTTTATGAATTACTAGTATGGGCTCTGTGATGCCGCATAATAATCAACATAATTGGCGGTATCTATAAGACAGACCTTCTCATCACCCTGGCAGTTCTCCCCCTCTCCCAGTGTCCACAGTATGATGATGTAGAGCTTTAGACCACCAGGTTAGCCCTATGATTGGTGGTCTATGGCAAAGGAATTTAGGGGGTGTGCCACTACTCTTTTCCTTGTTTCTACTTTCAGGAGCAGCTGCGTTCTGAGAGGAAGAGAGGAAGAGAGAGCACAGCCATGATGAGGTGAGCTGCTGAATGACAGGTTATGCACATTGCCTACAAAGTCCCTTGTGGAACAAACCCCACCAGTGGCTGGCCTGGAATATAAAATATTTCACGACTGGCCGCTGGCTTTCCCCTGAATCAGGATGGCCCGATGTGTGAAACCGCCCAGGGCACCCGTACACGCTCACTTTTCCCCAGTCTAATGGCTCAATAAGAGACGTTTACCAAAAGATGTAAACATAGCAACAGTTAACCTTTATATGAGGTTAATCATAATCACTTTAAATGATGGCATCTGTGTATTGACCACTATTTAAAGTGCTACTGCATGCAAAGGTCATTGTTACACCATTATGTTGGGCTACATTTGGCACTGTCCTAAACTGTTCACCGTTTTTTAAATTGAAGAAATGGCCAAGATATTGAAGGTTTCCAGTTTCAGCCAATAACATTCATCCTGTCCCCCAATCAGCTCAGCACAGCTGGGACAAATTTGCCCCCCCCCCCCCCCCGCTCCAGATGCCATCATTTAAAGTGATTATGATTAACCTCATATAAAAGTTAACTGGTCTAGTAGGATTTTCCTGACATTTTCTTAGCTGCATTTTACAGTAAAAGTCATAGTCATGGCCCATAAACAGCTCGCACACATCAAAGGGATCTCATTGTTGAATGGTATCAGTCAGAAGCAGGATACAAAAAATGTTTCCATTGCATTAGATATACCACAGAAAATAGTGAAGACAATAATCAAAGAGTGAATGAAATTTAGCACAACAGTGATATGTGACAAATGGTGACAGGTGGCCTACAGCAAGATTAAAGTGGACCGAAACCCACCCTGCAGTCTATGAGACTCCAGAACAGACTTACTCCCTCCCCCCGGGGCAACACAAACTGGGACGCTCCGCTGTGTGAACCCACCCTGGGCACCCCATATTCTTACCTATCCCCAGCACATGTGCGGCTGGCTCGGGCATCACTCGCCTCCCTTTCTTGGCTATGTCAGCTCATCTACCACATCTGAATGGCTGTGCGTAGCAGTGAACACCTGAAGAGAGGAAGTGATGTAGCACACCGCTCGTAAGTACGACTAGGGATTCCATTTAGCTTCATGTTAATATGTGCGGTGGGAGAAGTTGAATCGGACAAGCAGCTGCGTCTGCGCCATTAGTTTGAGAAGAGGCGAGTTAGCTTCACATTCTGGAGGGTTTCACACAGTGGGGCACCTCTAACCAGGGTGCCCCTGGGCCCCACTTTAAAGGAAAAGTCTACATAAGTGGACTTTTCCTTTAAAGACTTTGGGGCTGGGCAGTGCTAGAAATCACTAGAGCAGCGATACTCAACTGGCGGACCGGGGTCCGAATGCGGACCTTGGCACCAGATTTCCGGACCCCTGCCCAGACAGCCCTGCACTCAGTTACTTCTGTGTTGACGTGCTCAGAGCTGCCCCCTTGATCGGCGATGTAGTGCTTAGTCTCCCGGCCAATGTCATGGCTCCCTGAAACCTAGCATTGCAATATGAAGTACTGCACAGGAAGTGGCATTGCAAGGTACACACTAACTTGGTGCATCATTCTCTTTGTCCAATCCTGTCTCGCTGCCCCAGCTCTGCCCCATCTGCCCCTGTCCCACCATCTCGCCCCCCCCCCCAGATCAGCCCCATCCATTCCTAACAGATTTGCTCCATCCATCCCATCACCATCCATTCCTGTCCTCCCAGCTTTATCCATCCAATCCCTGTCCCCTCAGCTCTGCCCCATCCAGCCCAGCAAGGGCAAGCAGCCTTTATTAGTTTTGCCTGGGAAATCTATAGCCCCTCCCCCAGTGTGCTGATTTCTAACTATACACCCCCTGCGACAGCCCCATGGCCGGACCTTCACCTCTCACCGGATACCTTTAAATGGACCTTTACAAGAAGTGGTTGAGTACCCCTGCACTAGAGGATCCACTTACCACACCGATGGCCATACACAGACCACAGCCACCCACCATTCGAAACCAGGAAGCACCGCTCCAGGGAGTCGAGCAGGACTGATGGTAGGGTAAGTGTATATTCTAGTGCCCTCTGGCATTGGCTGGCCCTGGAGTCCACAAAAGTGTTTAATAAGGAAGTAGGAAACGTCTGTTTCCTCTTGTTGTTCAAGCCAACATTTTTGCACAGGGAGGAGGAAAGGTGGGCAATGCTGAGGCAAGCAAGTTGGCACCAGATGTTGCCAGTTTAATGGCGAGTCACCTCATAATTACTCTGGGGTGTAGATTTTGTGGCCAAACATAGCTGCGACATTACTGACTAATTAATATCTATTAGGCCATATAGCATATAATACTTTCACAGCAAAGAGTTACAAATGTCTAGTCCTTTCCTGTGAGCCCAGGAGAGAAGCATTACACTTCCCCTTCCCATCTGGCAGGAAGTGGATTACCAGAAGGCAGGCAATATCAGGTTTCTGGCATGGTCAGTCATTAGGCGTGACTCTGGATGACTCATCACCATATCTAATGAATTATCAGACCTAACCACCAATAATGACATTTACCTAAAAGCTTACAGTGCTGTTCTTGTGGATCTAATATGTCTTCGGAGATATCTAGTGGCGACACACATTCTGTTGACATCATTGATTTTTATCCTGTGAAAAAATAATTAGAATCAAACATCACACATGAAACCTTTTATTAAGCAAGTGTTATAAATATTATATAAATTATCCTCTAACTTTGAAGGTGCTAAAGAAATTAAAACATACAGTATTTGTGAACTGATTAAGGCTTCCTGGTAAAGTGACAATAGTAGAAAAAAAGAAATAGTATGCAAGTGATTTCAGTATCAATCATTATCCATATTGGTATAATCTGTAAGGAAAATAAATGCATACAGCAGGGGGAGGAAGAGCATATAAAGGGAAAACAATGAAATAACCTGATTTAAACATCAGCATTAATATTTCAATCAATATACAAAACAGATTTTAAATACATTGAAAGGTTGCCTCCTTATTGAATTATTCATTTGTATATACCACTACTTTTATTTGCTCAGGTTACTAAACTAAAGCAATTGTTTAATGCTTTAATGTCACAGTGGGCTGAAAACATTTAACAGGAAATTGCTGTACAGATCAATCTATACAGACAGGTTGGTTTCCTTAATACTCATTAATAATGTATTCACGTCAGCTCACTGATGACATATATACATGAATAGGATGAGCAGGTAGCGTGTTGAAAGTAATACGTTTCTGCTGAAAAAAAGTTATTGTGACATACAGGAGTATTACAGTATACGGGTCATTTTTGTTCTAATAAAGCTGGTGAAAATATATCAGGTAGAGTCATTTAAAAGAAAATAAAAATGAAAAAATCTAGACCATTAACTCCAGTATAATTACTTTCTAGAGTTCATAGAAAGGTATTGCAGATGAACACTGGTTATATTAACTGACTTCATAGTAGTAAATACCAGGGCTGTGGAGTCGAGGAGTCGGAGGAAATTTTGGGTACCTGGAGTCGGAGTCGGCAAACAATGCACCGACTCCGACTCCTACTAAATTTTGATTTAGCAAGTTTAAATGTCCCAATTCACAAAAAAGTTATAATTAATGACTTCTCTATTGTATTGTATATACTCTATTGCATGCAGTGCCTCACGTAACCGCAAAACGAACATGTTAAGTGACCGTGAAGAAGCATGCTTTTCATGTGCTTCACTATATGGCACGCAACGCACAATTAGAAGCGGCAATACTTCTACTTTGCATAGTGTTGTGTTCTGCTGTTACAGGGAACCCATGGGTAACCTAGCCCCTCACTGATAAGGGATTAACTAAATATGTTTTTTGCAGGACTAGAGACACTTGTATAAGTGAAGGGAATGGAGGATCAATAGTTCAAGACTGAAGCTGTACCATTGGAAAAACTGCTGTCATTCAGCAAAAGGCTATAAAAACGTGTAAACTTCGATTGTTAGCTTAAACTTTAAACATGACTATGGGATTCTACTAGGGAAATCATGTTTTATAATAAAGGCCCCTTTCTGGATCCTCCCACTGCCCTATCTTCAGCAGAAGATCAGCACACAGAAAGGAGAAGGCAGCTTCTGCCCAACTACCTCTCTCTGCTAGAAGTAATGACATGTATGTTGCCTTTCTTTCCTTCAAAGAATGTATAAAATACATTCACATATTAATACAGAGGAGTCAGAGTCGGGGAGTCGGAGTATTTATCTACCGACTCCACAGCCCTGGTAAATACATTCAATCATTTACATTAGAATAAATGTTTCAACACAGCATCTGATTAAATTAATAGCACTGACATAATTGTTAAAGCAGACCAAAACCCAGGATTTTATTACCCCAGGCTTGGTCCACTTGGGATGGTCCTGATTGTAACCCCCCCCCCCCCTGTTTTGACCTGTACTTACCCTGATCTGGCAATCCAAAGTAACAAGATTTGGTCCTCTTTAAAATGCAATCATTGCTCTTTCATTGCTTAGTATTACATTTTGCTAAATCGATTCAAATAATCAAAGGAGCATATAGAACTATAATTATAGAGAATGTACACTTTTGATGGAATTTTTGTATATTTTTTGCACCACATTAATGTCTTCAAGGTGCTGAACTATAGTCAGCTTAACACATAAAAGGTAACACATAAAAAGTCTGTACACCAAGATCTACAAGAAGAGAGATATGAGCCCTTTACACATAAAACACTGCTTATTGGAGGTAGTGAAAACATAGCACACTTTTGCTAACATACAGTAAAAAAAATACCACAGTTCAGCACCTTGAGAACATCCTCGTGGCACAAAATCAATTGAAAGGGGCTTTTCATTTAAGCTCCTGTAATAATTATGTAGACTGTGGTTTACTGCTTTAAGAATCACTGGTGGTCAGTAAAGTAATAGATTTAGTGACAGTGGTGAGAGGAAGCAGAAGCAAAGAATTTGCCTATCACTAAATGCTGCTCACATTGGTGGTCAAGCTAATTATTTGATGAAGCAAGTGTCACTTTGGGTGTGCTTTTATCTGTGAATTACAATCTGCATCTCTGTGAACACACAAAAAAGCGGAAAGAAATGAAATTCCAGCTGAATTAAGTCCTAAGTGTTGATACATTTTCTGAGTATAAAACTGAGATAACATTATAGCTGCTCTAACCCTTCCACACTAAAACACATTTTGGTTCAACATTGATTTAAAGTGATTTTGACTATCCTGGGTTTTGGTCCACTTCGATTGGGGGTGCCCCACCGTGTGAAACCCCCCAGAACGCCCGGAAACACTCACCTCACCACGCTCCTACGCGGGCGCTCGTCCCAATCAGAGAGCTCAGAGCCGCTGTGGTATGCACATACAAGCGGCGTCCAACCACAGCGGCTCTGAGAGCTGGAGGCCGCGTCTCGTGCTTCCCTCTAACAGGGTGCGCGCCCTGCTAGAGGCGCAAGACGCAGCCGCGGCCCGCGCATGCGCCGTTGGAACGGGGTTAAGGTAAGGTTTATGGGCTTCCTGGGGGGTTTCACCCTGCGGGACATCCCGATTTCGGATGGGGAGGGATCTGATCGGCCCGGGAATCTTATAGATTCCCGGGCCGATCCCCCAGGGTGTTGGTCTACTTTAAACTTGAAGGTATTTAGAATGCATTGTGTTTTCTAAATGAATTCTTATTAATAAAATGAATACAATTATCTGATCAAAACAAGAGAATGCTGTAAAAGATTTTATTAAAAGCATTATATTACATATTCAATAAAAAAAAACAAAAAGAAAGATTCATTGAAAGATTTAAGCAAATATGATAATTACTGTTTTATTTCTATAACTGGAAATGTAGTACTTCATATACCCTTGCAGTTTCAAATTCCATTCATTAATAACGCATAAGAAACAAAAACAAGATCTTTCAGAAGTAATAAAATATTTCTAAGGCTTTCATGCATTTGAAAAACTTTAGCACTTTTATGACACACACACACTGGTATATATGTAGGTTTTTTTTATGTACTTAACACACTGCTAGAATTACAACTAAACTGTTAATATTCAATAATAAATATCCAATCAATATTGCATGTTTGTTTTAATAGGAAGCTGGGCTGCTGGAAAAAATAATGAAATTGTATGTACTTACAGTTGGTCCAGTGGTGCAGGACGGGAGGTTTGTGCAGCCTTTGTTACCGGAGCAGCTGATGGTGCCTTCTGTTGTGCACGCCCTTTTGAATGACTGGAACATGAATTCCCAGGAGAATCCCCGTCTAGGATAATTAGCCAGATCATTATGCACAGCCGGAAGAAAAAAACCACACACCACAAAGAGGTAATATTACAATCATATATTATCTGTACAAAAATAGTCAAAAATATAAAGACATCACTTATAATTTACAGTTATAACCAGACGTGTGAAGGGCAAATACGCTTATATTATTATTATTATTATTTATTTATAAAGTGGCATTATCGTCCATAGCACTGTACAAAGTCGTAATTACAGACAGGCTAGAAACATACAGTACATAGACTATTACAAATGCAGTGTTCACAACGAATATTCTGAATACAAGATACATTAGGAGAGAGAGCCCTGCCCTTGTGAGCTTACAGTCTAAATATAATGGTTCCTTTTTGGTAAACTGACATCACACTGGATTTTTTGGTACGCAAAACGCCAAAACAACTAGTGTCAATTCAAGGGTTTACGTAGTTTCATAGTTTTGTTAGTGAAGAATGTGACAAGCTGCCCTGCTATTATTTGGGAGTTTGGAGGAGGAGGTAGTCGGCAAACCTACCTTTCATCTCCACCCCTTAACCTTTAGATTGTAAACCAGCAAGGGCAGGGCCATCTCTCGCGGAGGCTGATTCGCTACTAACGCCAGGTATTGCCAGATGAGCGTCTGTATGGCCGCACTTAGAGTGACCGCTAGTAGACGCTGTAACAGAGGGTTCAGAAAGTGGTACAACAAGGAGGGGGTAGCTTATAGAATAAATGGCTTTAGGTTCCTTTTGAGGAGCTATATATATATTTTTAATTACCCTTTATTATTATTATAAGATTATATAACTACCCTTTGGTAGTTGGTCGCGGTCCTTTGCAGGCCTTCATTCACAGCCTGACTGCAGCACCTCTGTGCAGACTGATGAGAGGTGCAGGGACAAGTATTGTCTTCTTAAAGTGTCAGCCCCCCCCCCCCCCCCCCCCCATCCTTTCCTAGCGCTTGACTCAATTTGGGTATTTAAAATCACATAGAGGACTCACCTGTCCAATGCCAGGCACAACAATCCCCCATTGTCCACAGCAACACACAGGGTAACTAACCACACTGACCCTGTCTGACTGCTTAGTCAGAAGAGCATTGCAGCAGTGTTGCTGCAGCTGCACAGTGATTGGCTGACAAAGGAGTCAATCACAGTGTCATCCTCTGTGAACGCCGGGGGATCAGACGCCTGGCGAGTCCTTCTTTGTTCTTATTTACCAAATTGTGTCCAGCACTGGGGAAGGAATGAAAAGGGGGGGGGGCTGTAATGGAGGCTAAACTGCTGCTATAAAGTGAATATCCAAAGTCATAGCAGTCAGTCACCTTCAGTGCAGCAGCTTGGGAGGCAGAAATAGCTCAGCACTGCTCCTGCCAGGGGATCAGGCATATAGAGCTGTATAGGGGAGTACATTTTTTTGTTAGCTGTGGTGTTTTTTTTTCTTCAGTTTTTCTCCTGGACAACCGATTTAACCCCCAAAGTGTCTAATGTGTCTAGCATGTCAGCAGAAAAAGGAGCTAGGCATGTTGTTGGACAGAGATGGGTTTCCTGGTTCCCAGAAAGGACTAATGCTGGGGGGGGGGGCTAGAGTGTAGTGTCCAGCATATGTGGGGCATGCTCTTTTACTCACTTAGCCCCCCCTTGCTCCAGCACGTTTCTGGTCTGCCCCACCCTGATCCACAGCGACATCTAGTGCCACTCTTTCATTCAGACAGCGCTCCCTTGTCTGTCTTCAGTGTTGTCTGAAAAGGCAATGTAGGAGAGACCAGTGATAGAGTAGCCACCGGATTGGTGACGGCAGGTGACTGTGGTGGGGCACTGGGGCTAGGAAAGACGCTCACTCACCTAGATGTCAATGTTTGCCCACCCCCCGTATTGCCACAGTGATGTCATTGATCACCCACCCACTGAGATGCCGTTGCTCTCTTTGGCCTCTGTGATGCTGCTGCCTGCTGTCCCATCCCAACACACCGCCCGCCACCACAATGTTGCTGCTACCCCTGTTCGGCTGCCATGATGCCACTGGCTGATCCCCCATCCACCTTGATACTGCCTGCACATTACCATCCTGCAGCCCAAGATCTGCCACCTATTACTCACCTCTTTCCATGTTCCTTCCAAAAGCAGCCAAGCAGGTTTGCTTGTCTGGCGGTCTGGATGTGGATGGCTGGTGTGGGACATAATTCAGAATAGGCGACTGCACCACTACCAGACTTGGGTAGTGGTGGTGCACAGCAAGGGCATCCCAAATGTGGTTACCCCTGTGCTATTAAAGCTAGGAAACCTCTAGTGAGTTTTGACTAGAGGTCTTCTTTAATGAGAGTATGAGGATTAGGGTCACCATGAAGCAGTACCTTCTCTGGGCAAAAATCTGTGCTTAATAGTTTAGCATCATCGTATACAATAATGCTTAACAATATTTGCCTCCAACAAGGTTGCCACTGGAAAGACTGTAGTAACACACTGCAGGGTGTGAGCCGGCCAGGCTCCGTCCGAAGGGGCAATAATCCCTCGCTGCACACCTGCAGGACTTCCGATTAATGAGATAACAGCAGAAGAGGAATCTCTTTATACAATATTGAAGAAGTGATCCAGAATCTATCTAATCACCCTACCACAGTCTCCACAACTAAGACAGCGCCTGCTGCCACAGATTCAGCCTGTAATGTTGACTCTGAACTGGGTGGAGGGTTAATGTTATGCAACCCAAGGGTAAATAAAACAGAAGCCACACTCTTTGGATGGCTTCCTCACCTAGGACCCCGGTCCTGCTCCAATTAACACTAAAAAGAGCAGGAAAACAGGGAACTCGTTAGAGGCCATCCAAACAATACACCCCATTGTGAAAGAAAAAAAAGTCTGCATCACTTACAGATTTAGATGATCTCCTTCACATTTACCTCCTATGAAACAGGAGACCAGGATCCTCCTGTGGGATGCTGAGACTGGGGTTTTTGAGTGCAGGGCTGGCTGCTGTGCGGATATTGCTTCTGCGTGTGTAGGAGCTTAACAGCGCCGGTGGGCAGCCGCTCTATCTTTCGTGCAGAGAGCGGCGTCCGCCCACCTCTCTCTGCACCCAAGATGCTCACGGTGGCCAAACTTCCGGTCTTCTAAGACCTAGAGACTGAAAGTGGCGGGTGACACACTTCCCATGCCAAGGTGGACCCTCCATTTGCACACAACCGGGACCTCCGGGGAGAAGGACATCGTCCAGCAACATCAACGCTACAGTGGCCATAGGAGGGAGGGATGAGGGAAAAAAAATGCTCCAGCAAAAGCAACATCTGTGCAAATTTTGCCTTAAGCTGGACCTTCCCCCTGAATGAGAACATATCTTATATGTTTCACCCAACCCGTACATACAGATTTCCCCCATTAAAAATCATCGTATCTGCATCCACTGCTTTTTCTGAGCCTTTAAATATCCAAGATGGCACACCGACTGTGTCGCTCTGCATTCTGGGATTGCGGTACTTTTCCTGACCCCAGCTCTGCTCTGATTGTGCAGAGCACAGCTTTAACCCGTCCCCTTGCAGTTTTACCTCCTCTCCTCAGTATGTAATGCTTCTGAGGCAAGATGGCAGCGCCTGTATTCTAGAGTCCTGAACAGAGTTGCAGCCCAGTGGGGGAAAGAATAAGTAAGCTACTAAAAACTTAAAATCTATTAATTTTAGATGCTGGGGAATAGTTTATGGGTCTGGGCTTTTCATGAAATGATGCTGAAGGTCCGGTTTAACTACTCCCCCTATAGTCCAGAGCGCCTTCAGCAAAAAACTGCAGCCAACCACTGTGAGGGGTGGGCAGGCTTTTTAACCTGGCATGTGGTTTTGTTTCCGGTAGGCAGTCCCTATCATCATGTTACCAGGTCGAAGATTACTGGGGAAATAGTTCTGTATTAAAGAAATGAATTTCTGTTGAAACAATCCCAGCAAACGTCAGCTCCTATAATATTCCTTATTACCTTCCCATTGTATTCTATGGGAGAGTACCTCACAATGACAGATCACAGACTAGCCTGCTGTGATCCTTCCATGGTCCAGCTCACAAAGTGGATGATAGTTTAGTGCAGCACATCAACTTCCATTTTCCAGTTCTCATCTCACGTTCCACATGTTTGTCAATCACCTAAAACCACTTAAAGCATTAAAGAGGAATTAAACCCAGTATTTTCTAGGATGCATTTTGCTGTGAATAGAGTGGGTGTGATTGTTGGAATGGGTGTGGCAGTATAAGAATTAATAAATAGGGAAATGGTAGGACTTAATCTTGGGAGCTTGGTTCTTTTAAAACCAGGAGTAGGACAGTAGGAGGTACCGCGGGGGAGTATGGGTTTCCTTTGCCTGGACAGGCAAACTTTAACCCCAGCCTGGCGTGCAGAATTGTTGCAATACTACTCTAACCTGCTGCCCATATGAAGTCCTCAGAAGCTCAGGCATGATTCCAAGCTGTGGTCATCCAGCCAGGGATCGGACAAGCGAACCTTACTTTGCAGGAATCTTTCCATTCTTCAGTGGAGTGGCCTTTCATCCACCATCTTCCATGGCTGTGTACAATGTAGTATATACGGCACTGGAAAGCTGCTGGTAAAACATTTTAGACAATATAAACTAGACAGGAGGGATAGGTCTTATGGGGACCATGGGTGGCTTGGCCTAGCTTTACACCACTACATTAAATTACAGGTTTACTAAAAAACACAGACACTAACCGTAAGCTTATTCTAGGCACATGTTCCCCCAGCATTGGGGGACATTAAGCAATATATTTCAATATAGTATAAAAACAAAGTTGAGCAAGTTCTTGTTTATTTAAAAGTGTCCTTTATTTTCTGTGCACATTTTTTTAAATTAATTTGAACCTTCAAAGTAACCACATTTAGCTTCCCGACATGTGGATGTTTTCATGCAGATACTGCAAAGCCAGATCGGCCCATTTCATTTCTTGCTCTTTGACAGATTCCATTAGTCCACCAGTATCCTGCTCAGGTTCAGGAAGTTCATTCTGTGGGACAAGAAATCCAGGTTAAGTTTTTGCAATTTTATTTTGTTATTTAAGCTGCTATTAAAATGAGTGACAAAAATATTTTATTTTAAAATGTAAAGCCCACCAGGGCTCCTAAGGACACATTGGTAAGAAGAATAATTTGCAATAAAAGATTTTACAATAATAAAATTACATTTTGTGACATCTAAGTCCTTTGTTTGACAAGTCACCAAAGCAAGTTCTGTAGAAATAATTGTGTATAACATTATTTATAAGCAAGTGACTGCCGGTCACCACAAACTTATTTATGAAACGTTAGCGGCACTTAGCGTGGCATTCAGAAAGAAAAAACACAGCAGCGCTGATGCGGCTGCCAGCTAGCATCTTTTTTACCACAAGCACCGAAAATGATGCAGCGCCGTGCGCTCTGGTTGTGATGTAATGAAAGAATGCTGACCAGAGCTGGAAAAATACAGTGGCAGGAGGCCTACGGCAACATTAAAAAGGCTTCATGTGACAACAATCTCCCATATTCTTCATATATCTGTTGGGTAGGGTGGTAAGACTGAAGCCTTTTCCTACATTAACAAGAAAAGTCGTCCATAAGCATGTGGGGAAACGTATTAAGATCGGATGAGACCAAGACAGTAATGCATTGTGGAGGCAGTTATACTGTGCTGCTCCACTGCTGTGTAATGTAAATGAAACGTTCTCAAAAACAAAACTCACTGAGAGGGCTGAGAAAATGCAAAGATGCCACCCCGGCGTGAGCGCCCCGCAATAGCATGTGAAAAGCTACCCAAAGATATCTATAGGCGTTTGCAGAGTGTTCACAGCGCTGCGCAAAAGTCCTGCCAGCAGCGTCTTGAAACCGCCTCGCTTGCGATTCCACTCTATTGAGTGGCACTCATGCATTGGTGGCATCAAAGCGTGTGCAGAAAGGTGAGTGGAGTGAGCCATCTGGGGGGGGGGGGGGGGGTTCACACAGCAGGGCATCCCAAATTGGGATGCCTTCAGGGAAAGGACCAATCACCAGGATAGTGAAAAACCTAGTGATTGGTCCACTTTAAAGAGGTCCTGTAGCAAAGGAAGTGTGGAAACTATGGGCCTGATTTATCAGACATGCAGCAAATTAGAGTAGTGCAAAAATACAATTCTGTGAAACTCGCCTGTAGAATTGTTTTTGTATACATCCAGTCCAGGCCGTCCCAGAAATAATGACAGTTGGGTTATCCGCCACAAGTTACTGCAAGGACCAGAGCTGTAACACCCCCCGGCCTCCTATAAAAGGAGCTGTCTCCATAGAGTTCCCAGAATGTCAAAATGCAGTAAATGAGACAGGCCGGGAGGTCAAGAAACCATGTCAACTCACATAGCTTCAGCATGTACTCACTCACAAAGAAACTAAGGACAATGGTCCAAAAAGATAATCACCAGAATAGGCAAACAAGGTAATGAACCAAGGGCAGGGTGGGACGGCCTGGACTGGATGTATACAAAAACAATTCTATAGGTGAGTTTCACAGAATTGTATTTTTCTCTACATCCAGTCCAGGCAGTCCCAGAAATAATGACAGTTGGGACATCCAAAAGCAGTGTCCCCTAGGGTGGGATCCCCAGTGCGAAACAGCATGTAGTTTATTTCACTACCGCCAGAAGCATCTTCGGCCAAAAGCAGCCTCAGCTGAGGCCCTATCATCAACCTTGTAAAAACTTTGTAAAAGGTATGGACACGAAGACCAGATATCAGCCTTATTAAATTGTTCAACAGAGGCCTGGTGTTGAAAAGCCCAGAAAGCACCAAAAGCTCTAGTAGAATGAGCTCTAACACGAAAAGGGGGATCCTTCCCCTTGGCAGAGGATCTTTGCCCCACCACCTGTCTAAGCCACTTGCTGAAAGTGGACTTGGCCGGAGGCAAACCCTTCCTGGAACCTTCAGTAAAAACAAAGAGTGAATGCGACTTCCGAAGGATTCAATCGCAACCAGGTAGTACCTACTGGCTCTGACCACATCCAAGTATGGAGGGTCCTTTCCTTAGAAAAAGATGGTTCCAGACCCAGGGAATACAAAATAACTTCCTCATTAAAGATGAAAGTGAGAGAAAGACCTTCGGCAGAAAACAGGGTTTAAAGCGAGAACCCACCATATCCTTATGCTGCTCACAATAAGGAGTCTTCATACAAAGGCTGGTCAATTCTGACACACAGCGCACCGAGGTGATAGACACCAAAAAGACCACCTTCATGGTGAAGACAGACAATGCAGCGTCGCACAAGGGCTCAAAGGCGGGACCCTGTAGAGCAGAAGCACCAAAATCAAATCCCACACCGGTAACACATACATGGGTGACTCCTTGAAAAAAGACCTGAGCAATCCATGAATAACAAAGGATCTAGGAAGGAATGGCCAAGGCCGAGACCTGGCCCTAGAGGGTGCCCAGCTGTAGACCCAAGTCTAAGCCGTGCTGTAAAAAAATGCGACAAGGGAAACTCTTGGATTCACCAAGAATGTAGGCATGCAACCTCTATAGTAAACCATGGAAGAAGACTTCTTCCGCGCCTGAATCATGGTCTGAACGACCTTATCAGACCACCCCTTCCCCATGAGGATAGAGATTTCAATAGTCAGGCCGTCAAGCCAGCGCCTGTAAATGGGGTGCCGTAGCGGCCCCAATGTGAGAAAACCTGGGTCGTCGGGCATGAAGTAGCGATCGACTGACATCTGAACTATGTCCGCAAACCAACTCCTTCTTGGCCAGCGAGGAGCCACTATGAAGGTTGGTACCCCTTCCTGGGCTAACTTGCGCAGCACTCTGCCCAGGAGTGGAAATGAAGGGAATGCATAAAGAAAAATGAACTCCGTAGCGGCCCCAATGTGAGAAAACCTGGGTCGTCGGGCATGAAGTAGCGATCGACTGACATCTGAACTATGTCCGCAAACCAACTCCTTCTTGGCCAGCGAGGAGCCACTATGAAGGTTGGTACCCCTTCCTGGGCTAACTTGCGCAGCACTCTGCCCAGGAGTGGAAATGAAGGGAATGCATAAAGGAAAATGAACTCCGTCCAAGGAATCGCCAGAGCAACAGTGGCAATGACCAGAAGATCTCTTGAGAGGGAGACGAACTTTGGAAGCTTGTGATTGTGTCTGGATGAACAGATCCACGTCTGGCTGACCCCAGCGGAGACACTGAGCCTGAAAGGTCTCGCTGCTGAGGGTCATTCCCCCAGGCACAAGGAACTCCCGCTCAGGGAGTCTGCCTCCTGGTTCTCTACCCCGGGGAAGTAACCGCCGAGATGCAGGAAACAATCTCACCTACCCAAGTCAGGGTCTGAGGCACCTCCTGGGAGGACTCGCTTGCTCCGAGTCCCGCCCTGGTGATTTGATGTAGGTGACCGAGCGGATCTGGATCGCACAACCCCTGAGATGGGAAATCAAGTGAAGAAGCACCAAACAGATCGCTCTCAGCTCCAGAAGATTGATGGGTAAGTGGGCCTCCTGCGGCCCCGCTGGGCCTGAACATCAACGTTGCCAAAAACCTCCCGAGCCGGTCAAACTGGCGTCCGTGGTGACAACCCCCAAACGGGGAGTCAGAAGGGACTTGCCCAACAGAAATCTGGGGTCCACCACCACTTCAATAGAAGAGATCTCATGTGGAACTGAGCGAAGGGCACTGCCTCGAAGCATGACACCATTAGGCCCACCAGTAGCATCCCCAGACAGATCAATGGCCGCTGACAAGACAGTAATACCTGTGCCTGCGTCTGGAGGACCGCCACCTTCAGCTGGGCAGGAATACCTTTACCTGAGAGGTGTCCAACGTAATGTCCAGAAAGGACCTCATCCTTGAGGGAGCGATAGAAGATCTGGGTAATGGATTACCCATTCGAAATCCTCAAGAGTGTATAACACCGTCCAGGTGTCGTTCTAGGCCTGCTGAAGGGACTGAGCTGCATCAGCAATCGTCCAGATAAAGAAGGACCCCAATGTCCCGGATCCTCCGGATATCCAAGATGCCCACTAGCACCCTGGTGAACACACGGGAGGCTGAAGCTATCCCAACGGCAGTGCCCCAAACTGGTAATGCTGATCCACCAGCGCAACCTCAGAACTTCTGATGGCACTGAAAAATCGGAATGAGGAGAAGAGCTCCTTGATGTCCACCGTGGTCATGAAGCCGCCGGCCAAAGCGAGCTCACTGCGGACTGTAAGGTCTCCATGGGAATATGTCCGCCTCACCTGTTGAGACCCCACTGGTCCAGGATAGTACTCGGCGCCCGTCATTCTTTGGCACCGTGACAGATTGGAGTAGAACCCTCGACTCTGTTCCTGGTGAGACAAGGGACAAATCACACCTGATATCAGAAGACGTGGAACTGCCACACCTAGGCCCTACGCCATCAACATGTTCTGGGAATCCGTGACCAAAGAAAACTTGAAGGCAGCCAAACTGCCAGCTCTATTTAGCACCCAGAGGAACCGCCTCCTGAATCCACTGATCCGAGACATGCTGTCTCCTGATGTGAGACAAGGCAGAACCGTCCCCCCACCCAGGTGGTTGAGGGTGTCCCCTCATGTCAGAGAAGGCTAGGCAGGAGGTTTGGATTTAGCTCCCCAGGAGGAAGTAGGTCGGCCGCAAGACCTACCTCGACCCCAGGAAAATCTCAGGCCACCAGAAAATGAAGAGCCTCTTCCTCCTCCAAGGAGCGATAGGCAGATGAATGCCGAAAGGACCGCACCGGCTTCTGCCGCTGAGGAAGCCTTCCATTCTTGGCTAGAAGGTCCAGCCGCTCCCCGAATAAACCGAGCCCCGGAGAGGGGATACTGGTGAGAGACTTCCTTGGCCACAGTGACATCCGACCACTGCCGCAGCCAGAGCCGGCATGAAGCGCACCAAGCAGGGCCGAAACCCTGGCACCAAGCCGGACACAATCGTCCATAGCCAAGACTACAAAGTAATAAAATCCACACAGGCTTTGAGGTATTTATACTCCTCCGCCCGCTTACAATACTAGGCCATATCGACAAGGTGACTCACCTTCTTCCTGATGGCTAAGGAGACAATGGCTGCGGTACGGACAGGGCGAAGCCCAGTACCCACAAGGTGAAGGCTTGACAGCCAGCTGATCAATACGCCTAGCAGCTGGATCGCGCAAGGAAGCAGTATTGGGTGACGGCAAAACCGTAGTGTTGGATAACCCCGCACAGGGGAATCCGCATCAGGGGGACAGGACCAGAGGCGGACCAGCTCCAGCGGGAAGGGAGACCGCATGTCCAGTCCCTAAAGCATCAAAGGTAGTTTAGAAAGCCTAGCCCAGATCTAAACCCAAAGTGGAAGAATGGCTTGCTCAGGGAGGACGACCTCTTTCTCACAGGTCGGGAATAAATCACCCTGCTTCCCCTTAACCGTTTTAGGAGACACAACATGTAACATCTCAAACACAGAAGTCAGCAACTTCTCCATAATATCAGGGAGCCCAGATCCTCGCCCGAGGAGACATCAGGCTCGCTGTAATATATCATCAGCAAGTCCGAGTAACCCGGCTCAACGTGCCGCATCCTACTCGTGCACTCCCCAATAGCCGTGCGAGATAAGTCTCTCCAGGCTGGCCACCCATTGCGCCATTTTTTTTTTCTCTGCTGGCTTCCCCCTCACGAAGGGCTGACTGTCACAGAGGGGGCCCGCCCTATCATGTTCCTAAAGAAAGCTCCTGGCGCAAGAGACACAACGGTGCCGATTCTGCCCGGGGGGCAGGTAACGCACATGGGGCAGAGCTTCACCCACTAGATGGGGTCCCCAGCTCACTATCCCCGTAAGCCTCCATTATGATGATTAGTACAGTTCAGACAGGTTACAAGGCATAAATGCCCAACCGCTGATCCCTCCTGTTTTAGTCCCTCCTGTTTGTGATCCCTCTTAATAAAGAAGGGATGGTAGGCGGATAGAGGGAGGGCAAAGCCGGAAGGACCCACAACACCGCTATAAGAGCCCAACAGCACACAATATAGAAGGAGCGAGGCATCCCACAGCACATATGCAGCATATACAACAAATGCTAAAGATTCACGCCGCCGGTGGAGCTCGGCAGGGTCCCAGCAGCAGCAGGCAGCGTAGAATGAAAAAGACACGCTCAGACCAGCCCTCCGCTATCAGCACGCCCAGAAGGGGACCTCAGGACTCTCGCCGGCGCGGGACCCCCATGCAGAGGACGGCGCGTCCCCACGACCGGAAGCGCCGGCAGCTGTAGGGGCTTAGCCCCCAGCCAGGACACTGGCAGCCTCCCCCACCCCACAGCAAAACTAGCTCCCTGGATAGAGGGAGAGGAGCAGGAGAGGAGTGCCGAAGGAACAAGGGAGGTAAGTAACCAGTTAACACAAACATAACAATAAAGCTTGTGGGATAAGGGCATAAGGGGTCCCTGAGGTGGTCCCCCCCCCCCCCAATAGGCTCACCATTGCCTATGGCCAGCTACCCTTCAGGTCAGGGTCTGCAGCCCAGAGCCTAGCTCTGTGAATGCCTGACCCTCAGCATTCTCCCTAGCTTCACCCGTTCCGTAGCCGAGGCTGGGAGGCAGGATGGGTCTGCGGCAAAGGGTGGGAATAGGGATGCAGTGACTGACAGGCTTAGGATGCCTCGCTCGCCTGCACAATTCCTCAAAGAGTAGAACAGACGATCCTCGCAGTGAAACTGCAAGAAGAATTCTGGGAACTCTATGGAGACAGCTCCTTTTATAGGAGGCCGGGGGGTGTTACAGCTCTGGTCCTTGCAGTAACTGGCGCCACCTGGTGGTGGATAACCCAAATGTCATTATTTCTGGGACGGTCTGGACTGGATGTAGAGAAAATATAATTTCTACTTTGTTTAGCATGTTGCTGCACCGCTAATGTTTTAGTACATGTGTTTCTTGCAGTGTAGCAACATGCACCATTGTCCAAATAACATTTTAAATGATATGTTGCAGTGATGTGGCATTATCTGGCAGAAGTGCTTGATAAATCAGGCCCTATATTTTTTTCTGCCAACGTAAACCGTAATAACTCCCGCTGGCAACCACGTGACCATGGTGGGTAATCACACCTCTCAGTTTTACTAGAGGACCATGGAGAAAGACAAGAATTCTTGGGTGTAACAGGGGTAATGCCCGGGAGGGGGAGTCGGCAATCGGTATGCGCCCTTGTGCTAGGAACAACATCCATTTTTTGTCTATTGTTGAGACAAATCTTTGAGGTTCCTCCCCTTTCTGGTGGCACCCGCAAACTATACTGTAAAGCAAGAGCCCAAGCTAGGCCCGGTGACTACTTGACTGCTGAATGGTCACAAGAAGTTGTTCTCTTTCTTGAAGCGGAACAACAAAACCCTGGGGGGATGGGGTGTTGCTCTCCCAGCACACTTGGATATGTCTGTGACAAAATGGGTCTTTGGGAGGGGTGTGTGTGAATATATATATATATATATATATATATATACCTCCGTATAGGCAATTAAACATTCTAGCTAGTTGACATGTCTCCCTTGACTCAGCATCCTCACTTTTTTTGCCTCCTCCCATCTGGTCCTTTCCTCCAGATGACACTCTGCCACCATAGATGCAGGGTCACTCGTGATAGCCTCAAATGACTGTGCCTGGTTTCTCTTCCCCCTCCCACCCAGTAATAAAATTCAGGGTGGCCTGGAGAAAAATAAACCACAGCATCCTTAGGACAGGAGGAAGGGTTATCTGTGAAATCAGCAGAGCATGCAGACTCTAGGGAACAAAAGCCAGAGAGCAGGGCCCCTCCTCTGCTCACACCCCTCCCCTTGGAATGTCACCAAAGATGAGGAATACTATATGAACCACCCTCAATAGTGTGTGACCCCACAAGCTGGCTCTGCCCGTGGGAGGGGGCAAGCAGACACTGTTTGAGATGCAAGAACCATAGCCGAGCGATGGCAATCTGGGCACTCATGGCATATTCTGTGGGGTGACCAACTACTAACTTGATCGAACTTTGAACTGACTCACAACCCCGACAAAATCTAAGTATCGATTTTTTCCCTTTTAATTTTGGTTCTTATTTGATTATTTATCTACATTGTTTTGCAGTTATTTTTGGATCATATTGCACAGAATTTCTGCTGATTTGTGTGATTTATTTTCTGTTTTTGTAAAATAAAACTTCATACTACAGCTAATTCTGTAAGGCACTAAATAAAGTCTCCAGTCTTCAAACTGCCTAGTAACTGAACCATCCGGTAAATGCTCTGTTCGATTCCAGTCTAGAAGCAGCAGTCAGTGACCCATTGTTTTTTTGTTGATTCAGTAACAGTGAATGCAGCAATTTCCATGTCTTTTGGCAGCTTATAATTCATAGGTGTCACTGACCAGACAACACCTAGCGGCATGTGTGTGGCAAGATTAGACGATTCAATCAGACAACCAATCAAAAGGTCTGATCGACTCATGCAATCATCACAATCATGGTTCCAAAAAACTTGGTTTCCTGAACCTCCTTCACTGGCTGCTTATGAATGGATGTAGGAAGAGGGGTTGGAGGGACCTTTTCTAGAGTATATATACCAGATATTGTATAGAGTATATAGTATAGTATATCTTAGTAATATTTATTATGAGGGCAATCCCATTGTACCACTGACCCGGTTTATCTAACTCCTTGCGGTAGGCCTCCTCATCATGGTTCTTAATGAGACCTAGAAATGTAATGATCTTTACAGTGGACTCTGATGAGATAGCCATTGGTATACAGTGCTAACAGCAGTGGGGAGATTACGCATACCCTAAAAGCTTCTATGTTTGTGGACCTTACACCAGACCAATAAGGACCCAGTTTTACCTGTCGTTGCCACCCACTAAGGATGTCCCTGATCCATAAGAAAATATTGAAGTGAATCAGCAATAAATCTATGTAAAAGGTAATGTGACCCAGACCTTTTTAATTGTCCTTTTCCTTTGTGCTGTACAAGGCACCTAAACTTGATGTGCTATTTCTTTAAAGAGCTTTCTCTAGTATTGCTTCACATACTCCATTCAAAATGTCAGTTGGATGACAAGCAAAACATCTTTAAAGTGGATCAAAACCCCATGCGACCACCCCCTGCGATCGCCTTCCGCCGCATCCCCACCTTCCCTGTAGATGTGCACGCTCCTGCTCCGAGCCTGTCTGAAAAGAAATCTGGGGGAGCGGGCAGCAGGCTGCACCTCATCATTATGGCATTTGAGATCAGCCAATCGATGACTTTAAAGTCGAACAAAACCCTGTACGCCCAAAGCCTTGATTCTAAAAGTTTCCAGGGCCAGCCACTGGCCTTCCTCTGAGGCATCCCAAATCGTGATGCTCAGCTGTGTGAACCTCCCCGGGGTGCCAGAAAACTCACCTTCTTCCTGGCTCCCTTGCCAATGTAAGAACTTATCCCCTGCATGTTTGCGCTGTGCGCGCACTCCCATTCCAAGCTATTCAGATATGCTGGGATTGTGCGGGCTGTTGGGAGATTAACCCGGTTGCCGTAAACATAAGCTTTTGCTGAGTATTAAATATGTACAGCAAATGGCCCTTATTGGATGAGAGACACATTTATGCCATAGGACCGGGGAAGGCGCGCTTATATGGGCGATCTGCAGGGTTTCACACAGCAGGACAAGCCAAATTGTGATGGCCTGGGAGCAAGGAACAAAACCCAGGATTTTGTTCTGCTTTAGGAAAATAAAAACTGCAATTCTGTCCAGTTGCCTTTGATTTATTCCTACAGAAGTACTGTGACCTGGATGAATGAGAACCTTCACAAACATATTGCTTACCAGTGGAACAGACACATCTTCATAGGGCAATTTATCTTCCTTCCAGGCATCATCAACTAAATCTAAAATTCTTCCGTCCCTTGGAATCTCGCTATCCATGATTGAACTTGAAAAGAAACCAGCACAAATAAAAATCAAAAGACTAAAATTCACAAAGATACATTTGAGTAACAGCTGTAATACTATACAAACAACCTCTACACAGACTCAGGCTTGGCTGCTGCTTGAGACCAGGCTTATTTTCCCAAATTTGGCATAAAATTTTGATACATTTGAACCAAATAACGTATTTTAAGAGTAAAAATAGGACATAACACGCCTCTGAAATGCATTCATTTATACTCTACAAATAGGGTGTTGGTCCCTGTGCGGGTCCCCCCATTTGAGTAACTTGGGTGATGAAGCTGAGAGAGTCTAAAACATTTGGGGGGCTGCAGTGATTCTAAGAAGCGTAATACTGGATTTTGGGCTCTCTATTTTTCTATGTTAAAGCGGAACAAAACCCGCGAATATGACCCGGGTTTTGTGCTTGGTCACGGGGACATCCCAATTTGTGACATCCTTCCAGAAAGCAAAGTAAAACTCGCCTGTACTTTCCTCGTTCTAACAACGCATGCGCAAGCTCTCTTCCAATCAGAGCCATTTAACATTGTTTACAATGGTGAGCACTTGCTGCCGCATCCCCTGCAGCGCCGGTCACATTGGTAACAAATTGACCACTGCACACTGCTTCATGTTGCTGCAATATATCACTAATTATTGAGTATAAATATCTAACCCAGTAAAATGTGCCACAAATTACTGGCCAGCACGCAAGGGATAATATGGTGTGCATCATGGTGGCACGCAGCTGCTACTCCAGTTGCTACGGTTACAGCGTGGCCTGGCAGGCGGCCAGGCGTGTCACGTCAAAGGTCTAATAAGTGACACAGTGGGCAGTGGCTCATTCCGCATCTGCAAGCCGGAGGCATGTTTTACAGAGCTCCACGCCGATTTCGGATTTTATGACTCCTGTGGTATTATAAGCCACAATGTCTGTATACTCACCAAGACCCATAGTTTAGTTTTAGTAGTGAAAGAATAATCCTTCCTTTGAAATGGCCCAAAAGAGGCCCTGGGGCCTATAAGACTCCAGGGCTGCTTGATTCCCTCCCCCAGGGCATTGGGCATGTTCCCCTGTGTGAACCACCCCCCCCCCCCCCCCAAAAAAAAACCTTCTCCCTGATCCAACAAAGCTTCTTGTGGACTCTTGCTTCCTATAAGGGTTTTAATCACCCTTGAGGACAGACCCTTCTTTTTCAAGAGTGCCCTCTCAGAATTCAGGCAGTTAAATTTAGAGTCATTAGATCTGGGTAATAAATTGCACCCTGAGCCAGTAGGTTTGGTCTCTGTGGAAGCTGCCACGGAGAGTCTCAGGACATATTTAGCGCTGCAAACCTTCTCTTTGGCCAGGCTGGAGCAATCAGGATCACTGTTTTCTCCGCTTCAATCTTTTTTAGCACATGAGGTAACAGCTGAAGGGGGGGGGGGGGGGGGGGGGTAGGAGGGAAGGCATAGGCAAAAGGGAAGCTCCATCCCCCCGACACAGAGAGAAGAAGGTTTTGCATTTTGGATTCTGTCACAAAAAAAGTCTATCTGGGGAACTCCCTACTGATAGGGATCACAACTGGTGTTGGAGGGGCAGAAGGAAGGGACACAACCTTATGCAAGAAATCTGTCTTGAACCGAAACACCACCTTGTCCTGGTGTCTCTCAAAGTAAGGAGGTTTAATGGAAAGTGCCGCCAACTCAGAAACACGCCTAACAGAAGTGATAGCCACCAAAAAGACTAACTTAAGAGTCAAAATAGGCAAGCCAGCCTCACGAATAGGCTCAAAAGGAGAACCCTGCATGGCCGATAAAACCAAATTCAAATCCCAGACTGGTAACAAAGGCTTACGTGGCGGGTGCACGTGAGTAACCCCCTGGAAAAAAAGTCTTACCCAAACGGTGGTTGGCAAAAGACCTTTGGAAGAAAATAGCCAAGGCTGAAACATGGCCCTTGAGGGTACTAAGTTGAAGGCCCAAATCCAAACCATGCTGCAAGAATTCCAGAATCCTGGGAATAGAAAACACTGTACAGGGAAAAGACTCACACCAGGCAATGTAAGCATGCCAGACCCTGTAATAGATAAAGGACGAGGACTAGCCCTAATCATGGTGTCAACCACAGAGGCAGGCAACCCCTTTTCCATCAAGATGGAGGTTTCAGCAGCCAAGTCGTCAAAGCCAGCGTTTGTAAATTGGGATGGCACAGCTGCCCCTGAGTGAGCAGATCTGGGTCCTTGGGCAGGACGTACTGATCTACTGCCAACTGCACGATGTCTGCGAACCACACCCTTCTTGGCCAACAGGGGGCCACCAGGATGGTTGGCACCCCTTCCTGGGCTATCTTGCGCCGCACCCTGCCCAGCAGAGGAAACGGAGGGAACACATAGAGGAGCTGAAAGCTCTTCCAAGACAATGCTAGTGCATCCATGGCCAAGGCCAGAGGATCCTGGGAAAGAGAGACAAAAGACTGGAAGTTTGTGATTGTGACGGGACGCAAACAGATCCACATCCGGCTGACCCCAGCAGTGACACAGAGAGTCCGCCTCCAGATTTTCCACCCCCGGGATATACACTGCCGAGATGCAGGAACATTCACCTCCGCCCATGACAGAATCAGAGACACTTCCTTGAGGGCCCTCTTGCTCCAGGTCCCTCCCTGATGATTGATGTAGGCAACCGCCGTCTGGTTGTCCGAGCAGATCTGAACAGCCCGACCCCGAAGGTGAGGGGTCAATTGGGTGAGAACCAACCTTACCGCCCTCAGTTCCAGAATGTTGATAGGAGTATGGGCCTCCTGGGGGCCCCACTGACCCTGGAATTTCAAGGACTTCCAGAAACCCCCCCAACCTGTCAAGACTGGCATCTGTGGTTACAGTCTCCCAGCAAGGGGACAGAAAGGTTCTGCCCACCAAGAGGTTCCTTGAGTCCAGCCACCACGAGAGGGACCGTCTGGCCAGGGGGGACAGAGCAAACACCTGATCCAGGGACACAGGGTCCCGATCCCACACTGATAAGAGGTGCAGCTGCAGAGGTCTCATGTGAAACTGAGCATAGGGCACCGCCTCGAAGTAAGACACCATCAGGCCCACCAGTTGCCTCCCCTGCCGGATGGAGGGATCAGGACAAGAAAGAAGAAACTGGGCCTGGGCTTGAAGACTCTCCACCTTCTGTTGGGGGAGAAAAACCTTGACCTGAGATGTATCCAGAGTCATGCCCAGAAAGGACCTCACCAGAGACTGTAACAGAGAAGACTTGGGATGGTTGATCACCCAGCCGAATGACTCTAGTGTGGTCACCACCACCTGGGTATCCAGCCCTTCCTGATGGAAGGACTGGAACGAGATCAGAATGTCACCCAAATAAGGGAGAATGCGAATGCCCTGACCTCTCAGCAGAGCCATCAAGCCCGCCAGCACCTTGGGGAATACCCTGGGGGCCGAGGTGATACCGAAAAAGCAGTGCCACAAATTGATAATGCTGATCTCCCAGAGCAAACCTGAGGAATTTCTGATGACCTGGAAAGAATGGTACATGAAGGTAAGCGTCCTTGATGTCTACTGAGGTCATGAAGTCGCCTGGGCACAGTGAATTGACAGCTGAGTGCAGGTTCTCCATGCGAAAATGCTTGAATCTGACAAACTTGTTGAGACACTTTAAATCCAAGATGGGCCTGAGGGACCCATCCTTTTTGGGGACAGTGAATATATTGGAATAGAAGCCTCTGCCCCTTTCCCTGAAAGGTACAGGGCAGATGATCCCCAACTCCAGAAGGTTTTGGACCGCAAGGCGCAGGCCCTGAGCTGACCGGAGGTTTTGAGCCATCCGGGATCTGAGGAATCTTGGGGGCGGCCAGGCTGCAAACTCTATCTTGTAACCGGAGGAAACCACCTCCTGGATCCATCTGTCTGCTACACGTCGCCTCCAGACGTGAGCAAAGAGCCAAAGCCGTCCCCCCACCCGGATGGGTGAGGGCGCCTCCTCATGCCTGAGGGGGCTTAGGGGAGGATCTGGGCTTGGGAACCCAGGAGAGGCCGGGGCGGCCACGTCCTCTGCCCCAATAATCTTCACGTGCTCCTGCAAAGGAAGCTCCTTGACCAACCCTGGAAGCGCGGAAGGAGGGGAGAGAGGCACCAGTCCCCGAAAGGGCCGAGAAGGCCTCCTACGTTGAGGTAACCTACCACCTCTGGCAAACAAGTCCAAGCTTTCACCAAAGAGGCGCAGACCCTTAAAGGGAAAACCAGTGAGAGCCTTCTTAGCAGCGTTATCAGCTACCCACTGACGCAGCCAGACAGAGCGACGTATAGCCACTAACAGAGCAGACGTCCGCCCACACATTCTAATGGCATCATCCATAGCAGATAGAACATATGAAACAAATTCATAGCAAAGCAGGAGAGATCTATACTCCTCTCCTCCCGCAACATCAGAAGCCCCATCTAAGAGACTCTTAAGCAGCCCTTTAATAGCAATAGCTGTAATGGCAGAGGCACAAACCGGGCGTAGTGTGGTCCCCACACAGGCAAAGGCATGACAAGCCAGCTGGTCCATGCGCCAGTCCTCACCATCCCACAGGGTAGTAGTGTCAGGAGAATGCATGACAGATGTATTTGACAACCCCAGAACGGGTGTGTTCACCTCGGGAGGACATGACCAAATGCTTAATCACATCAGCAGGAAAGGGATACCTCTTGTCCCAACTCTTGAGCACCCCATGTAGCTTGCTAGGCCGTTCCCATTCCTTGAGCACCAGATTATTAAAGTGAGTCTGCTCAGGAAACTCCAAGCGTGGCTGCACTGTATGAAAAAGCTTACCCTGCTGCTGTGGAGCCACGGCAGGAGGGGAAATACAAAGCACCTCAAAAATGTGAGACAACAACCTATCAGTGTCATCTGAGGACCATTGGTCTTCTCCAAAAGGAGACCCGGTATCACCATACACCCTATGTTGTTCCTCAGATGATTCAGAATCAGAGAATAGTTCCCCCTCCTCAAGGGGACCATAACCCGAGATGTCAAAAAATTCCTCAGCCTCAACAGGGAAGAGGGAAACAGCGGGGGATAGATGCCGCTTCTTGGCAGAAGCCTTACGCGGGACCGACCCAGCAATATGCTTTTAAATGCTGGCCACCCGTGCAGCCAAATCCGATTGAGACTCACCGCTAGTATGTCCCTCGCTGGGGGTCAAATGCAAGCGACAGCGGGCGAATTTGCTTTAACAAAACCAGAAATTGTGCTGGAAACCCACTGAACAGCTTATGACAGCATGGAATTTTTAACAATGTATGTACGGGTGTCTCTGGGGGTGTTTAGGAATCACGTGAAAACCATTTAATTAGTTGTTTCACTAGTACTAGTTATCTGACGTATTAGTGACAGATAAAAAAAAAATTAAAAAAAAAAAAAAATCACATAAACAGCCATTCTCACAGAAAATAACATTCATTCCTATGGCGTTCACCACTAAAATCTGGCGTACTGAAAAGCCGGCAGCAAAGACGAACGGGCATAAATACGACAGATACAGCCTTGGCCTGGCGAATAGGGGGGGTTCACACAGTGACGCATCCCAAATCAGGATGCCTCAGGGACAAGGACTTATCACCAGGACCGTAAAAAATGCTGGTGACAGGCTACTTTAAAGTGCACCTATACCCAGAAAGGAAGTTTAGGTTGTAACTTTCCATTCCTAGCCCTGTGCCCCCAAAACAACCTGTGTTTCTTTTAAAGCCTTTGCCCAGTATTGGAAAAAAGACTTGTAGTATTATCAGGAAGTAGTATTATGATGAATGGCAGCCATATGCCAATTAGTTCAGTTACAATCACCACACTAAAGGGGTCCTAGATTACCCCTAAACTTCCATCCCCATATATTAAATGCCGCACTCTGAGAATAAAATCAACAATATTTTATTAATAAATTATTACACATAGACAACACAAACTGCAACACATCGCAGTACACTGCACAAAATTAAAAAACATATACACACACAGCGGGGGATTGACCTCCAAATTGTGACTATTATACATGGAGATTTAAACCATGATTACAACTCACATGTTAATGTTGAAATGCTATTTCATAACTGGGCCTACATATAGAAAAAGTTTTATTTTTATATATGCAGAAATAATTCCTGAATTTATTAATGGCCAGGAGGAATTTTTAACCACGTGATAAATAAGGTGAGTAATATTAAAAAGACCAACCCTAATTATGACCACCATTAATTTAAATGAAAACTAGTGCTGTATGAAAGATTATTACACACTACAACCAACCAGTAAAACACAACCTAATTAATACAAAAATGTGTTAAGTGCATGAATATCTGCTATAGCATTGCATGTGAAAAATAAACAACCATTAGTGAACCAAAACACCTATATGAAAAAATCTTGTACAAAAGAGTGCTATACAATCAATGTGTACCATATAATCCCCTGGCCAATTATACTACAAAGATAAAGCATGTGCCCAGAGCAGTTAGAAGTATAAGTATAACGCAATATTGTCCTTTACATACCTAGTCACTCGGGGGTCCCCCGTAGCAGCCGCCACCGACGCGTTGCGTGTCAAGTTGACACTTCTAACTGCTCTGGGCACATGCTTTATCTTTGTAGTATAATTGGCCAGGGGATTATATGGTACACATTGATTGTATAGCACTCTTTTGTACAAGATTTTTTCATATAGGTGTTTTGGTTCACTAATGGTTGTTTATTTTTCACATGCAATGCTATAGCAGATATTCATGCACTTAACACATTTTTGTATTAATTAGGTTGTGTTTTACTGGTTGGTTGTAGTGTGTAATAATCTTTCATACAGCACTAGTTTTCATTTAAATTAATGGTGGTCATAATTAGGGTTGGTCTTTTTAATATTACTCACCTTATTTATCACGTGGTTAAAAATTCCTCCTGGCCATTAATAAATTCAGGAATTATTTCTGCATATATAAAAATAAAACTTTTTCTATATGTAGGCCCAGTTATGAAATAGCATTTCAACATTAACATGTGAGTTGTAATCATGGTTTAAATCTCCATGTATAATAGTCACAATTTGGAGGTCAATCCCCCGCTGTGTGTGTATATGTTTTTTAATTTTGTGCAGTGTACTGCGATGTGTTGCAGTTTGTGTTGTCTATGTGTAATAATTTATTAATAAAATATTGTTGATTTTATTCTCAGAGTGCGGCATTTAATATATGGGGGTGGAAGTTTAGGGGTAATCTAGGACCCCTTTAGTGTGGTGATTGTGTATGTGCACATCCCCTTTTTGCCGGCACCTATACATTATTTCCTTGACTTGATTTTGAGCGGTGCAGATCCACTTTGCTTTGTATTGGAATTAGTTCAGTTACAGCTAAACTGTCACATTAGGGATGATTCAACACAATGAGAATTTGTTTTCTAATGCTTTTCTGTTTTTCCTTAGTGCAATTCAGCACCATATTTAGCTGTGCACATTCTTAAATAATTTGCAGTTAAATATAATTCTAAAATTGCAGAAATGCAAATAATTAAAAAAAAATTCTAACAAAAAAGGTGAGAAAGAAAAGTGTATTGCTTTTATTATAGTGAAATTCAGCATCTTTTGTGCTGTGCAAATTTATAAAACATTTGTACAGCTCAACATGGTGCTGAATCAGGGGCATACACAGAGTTGCTGGAGCCCCATCACAGCCCCCCCCCCCCCCCCATGAGCCATCAAAGGATACTTACTGGCTACGAGGTGCGCACAGAGACTAGGGTGGTGCCCAACGCGCGCAAAGAGACTGGGGCAGTGAGTGGCATGAGCAAGGAGATGTGTAGTGCGGGCCAGGAGAAGCCAGCCAGAAGCCAAGGAGGTAGCACTGGTAGGGAAGTCACCAGGTGTACATGCTAAAGAGGCACTGCAGGTAGCTTGCTTGATCCATGGGCCCAGAGGATCGTGCCTGCACTGATTTGACAGTGAGGAAAAGATACTTCTCTTCTCACAAAAAAAGTGAGGATAAATTCTCACTGTGCCGAATCAGCCCTAATGTCAGTTAGGTTGAAGTGTTCCCCCTTGCTGAGCTGTGTGTACTGTGACTGAGTGCATCATCGCTGGGGGTGGGGCTTCTGGGCCAGGGAGCAATATGGCCAACTGCATCCAGTTTGTGGTGTTATGCATACTGGGCAAAGGCTTTAGCAATACAAGAAACTGGGCTGGGGATAGAAGGTGACACCTTAGACTTCCCTCTGAGTACAGGTGCACATTGAAGTGGACCAACACCCACCGCTGATCGGCCCGGGAATTTGTAAGATTCCCGGGCCGATCAGCTCCCTGCCTGCGCGCGCACCCGAGCTGGCTGTTCGTGAATGGCCGGCGCGCTCCCTGTAAGAGGGATGCGCGAGAGGCGGCGGTGGGCGCTCTCACCTTGTCCGTCGACGGACCTCGCTTGTCCGTCGGCGGTGATTGGTGGAGCGAGTCACATGGGAGCGGGGTCAGGGTTTTTGGGGCTTTCTGGGGGGTTTAACACAGCGGGGCCCCGCGGAAGTGGACCAACACCCAGGATAGTGAAAATCCTGGGTGTTGGTCCACTTTAAGGTTAAAGTAAAAACAATCTGAAGTGACAAAACCTTCCTTGTACTGAGAAGCTCAGGTAAGACTAAGGGGCTGCTTCTCTGAAATGCATTGCTTATTACACAGGAGTGTTTTTACTGTTAAACTTATGCAAATAAAAGTTGTATTAGGCTTGCACTTTGGCTGGAGGAAGTGATGGAAAAACGCACACCAATACACAGACGACCTGCTGCTGTCATCCCAGGACTTGAAAGATCACTTAATGCTGACCAGAGCCTCTCGCACACAGAGAGGGGGAGATCAGTGTCAGGCTGGGATATCTGGAGCCCACCCACCCAACATTTAGATGCAGGTATTACTGGCTTATGTATGTGCTCTTGGGATGCTATAAGCTATACATAGCTCAGGTTTTAGTGATGTAACTGAACTGCACAGGACCAAGATATCCGCGCTGTGCTGACTGGCCGGCCATGTTTGGTCCCGTCCTTCCTCTCTCTTTCTATTAGCTGTGCAGCCAGCATATGCACAGAGGAGGGCAATATCACTGTGCACATGCCACCTGGGGCAAACACTGATGGAATGAGAAAGTGGGTATATAGGTCTGCCATGGGTGCCCCCCAGCCATCCTGGTTCTCTGTGTGAGAGCCATATACTCGCCTGTTGCTTGATCCCATGGTGCATGTGCAGCTCAGCCCTGGTATATATGTTGTACATAAGCATGCATGGAGGAGGTAGCAGGGATGCTGGAGGGTGTGCAGTTAATTCTAGCCCGAGGCACCTCCTGCTATTATATCTCAGTCATGCACATGGGCTGTGGGATGGAGTAGCAAGGTGAGTATATGGCAAACCCAGGGGGTATCAGAGTGACCATGGGGGAAAGATTGTACAATCACAAATGTGGGGTCAGCACAGGGCATCAGACTGTAGACTAAACACACACCTCTGATGTGTGTGTGTATATATTATATATATATATATATATATATTTATTGTGACATTGGTAACAAAGCATGGCTGGCAATCTGGAAAGCACTGACCTGAGTTAGTGTCCCTGCTCCGCCCCCTATGCCGCACTCATCATCTCCATTCCTTACACAGCACCGGAAGCAGCAGAGAGAAGCCAGGTGACATGAGAGGAAGGGACGCGGCGCCTGCACAAACTCTGTTTACACACAGACACCACAATCAGAGAGATCAGCGCTGTGTCTAGAGAGGGGAAGGGGAGGAGTCACTCTTCTCTCCGCTCTCTCTCTCTCTTCCTCTCACAGTGACGCCACTTACCCCGCCCACCGAGCAGTCTCCTGTCCTCAGTAATGGAGGCGGCCATTTTGTTGAATCCCTTTACAATACTGTAAAGGATGTGCCGCGCCAAAATACCAGCCATTACTATTGCCGGTAAAATTAAAATACGAGCACCAGCAGACTGGTGCAAATACCGGCTGTGCCTGTGACATACTGGTAAGGCGGTAACATTATTAGGCGCCGGTGCTACCCCACTGCTGTAAAGACAGATTAAAGTGGACCAAAACCCAGGATTTTGACTATCCTGGGTTTTGGATGCCCTGCTGCGTGAAAACCCTCAGATCGCCAAAGTTAACTCACCTCTTCCTCGTCCTAAGGCGCATGCGCGGGTGCTCGTCCAATCAGCGTGGCCGGAGCCACTGTGACTGACGTCATGTCGTCTTAGCTTCGTCTACGGCCAGCGGCTCCAAGCTCACTAGTGGCCATTCACAAATGCCTAGCGCGGGCATTCGCTGTTGGACCAGGAAAGAAGGTACGTTTTCGGGCGACCTGGGGGGTTTGATGCAGCGGGGCATCCTGATACAGGGGGAGCGAGTATGCCTGCCCTGGAGTCTCATAGACTTCAGGCTGGGTTTTGGTCCACTTTAAAGAGGAACATCGCTGGAGGTTAAAACCTTCCCCAAGCCTCACCAATCTGCTTTCCCCCCTCCAGTTTTACCTTAGGACATTCTATACTCACCTCGCCAAGGGATCCATCTTCTAGGTCCCTTGAGGCACTGCACGCAGCCTCCAATCTTGTGCCTGCGCATTGCCCATGAATGGGATGTGATGGGGGCGTCCGAAATCCTGTGAGAATTCCCTAATCGGTTCAGGACTTTGAAGAGCACGCCTGTCACTAACAGACGGCTAAGCCGGTGCGGGAAGCAGCGATCGGGCCCTGAAGCAGCCGGATGCCAGAAGCATCCAATAGGTAAGTAGGGACCAGTGCGGGGGGATCCAACCCTTTTTATTTTTGTTGCAATGTTCCTCTTTTATGGTTCTGTATCTGAATGGAACTAGTTTATAAGCCTAATTTATGAAGTGCACCTTTCTGCACCATTTAGCATCGTTTTGATAGCCTGCCTTGGCATGACTGCAACTTTTTAGATTTTGGCGCTGTTACATTTCCAGAACCGCAAGTCAAAATGTCTGTTATTGAATAATTAGCTTGCATTGGGGCACCAGCTTTATCCCTACTGACCAACCTGTGTCAGCACCCGCTGCACCCTTATGCAGGCTATAATAGTGCCAGTGCACTCTGTTCTGCCAACTTTTAACATTTAGAAAGAATTGGAAATGTATTGACCATGTGCTGGTCGCCATTTCTTCATTACAGTCACAATATATCACTGCTGTGAATAAAAGGACCAAAATGCGTTTAGGCTCCTTTTCAGAAGCTTGATTCAGAGCCGTTGCAGAGAAATTCTCCGGTGTGACTTGCCAGCACCCCTGGAAGACCCCAAACCCCTACTGAGGGGCAAAAGGGCTGGTAACTTTCAGGGACAGTTGGCTCTGCCTCTGAGCCCTGGGTTATAAGCCCTAATGCATGGTGTCCAGACTGGTTGCCGTTTGGGGGGCACTATTTTTTTTTTAATCATCTTAAACAATAAAAACTCTTCCGGTTATCATTGGGGTCGATTCAGAGCCAGGAGAGAATTCTCATTCCTTATTTATTAAAAAAACCCTGCCATTCACTTTCATTGGCTACCAGGTGTAAATTTTTACGTGGCACACAGTCTCATGTGGCTCTGAATCTACCCCATTTTCATTGATAAAAATCATGCTGCCTATAACAGCATGGCTTTAATCAATTTGAAAAAAGCATGTCAGCTAGTGAAGCCTACAGCGTTTGGCAGCTTTTTGCTGGCGAGATCTGCCAGATGAGAAAAACCCATTCTTGCCAAACATTTGTGTAAAAACACTCTCTCAAACAAGTTTTTACTTTTTCTCACAAAAAGTCGCTACCAAATAATCTAATGCCCAAAAAATAGTCTGCTTAATGAGGATAGGGGGAAAAATGTCAAGAGTGGGTTTTATCGCAAACAACCTTTGAAATCAGATTGTGACAGAGCCCCCCCATCACCCCATAGCAGACTGTGTGACAGAGCCCCCCATCACCCCTTAGCAGACTGTGTGACAGAGCCCCCCATCACCCCTTAGCAGACTGTGTGACAGAGCCCCCCATCACCCCATAGCAGACTGTGTGACAGAGCCCCCCATCACCCCATAGCAGACTGTGTGACAGAGCCCCCCATCACCCCATAGCAAACTGTGTGACAGAGCCCCCCATCACGCCATAGCGGACTGTGTGACAGAGCCCCCCATCACCCCATAGCAGACTGTGTGACAGAGCCCCCCATCACCCTATACCAGACTGTGTGACAGAGCCCCACCATCACTCCATAGCAGACTGTGTGACAGAGCCCCACCATCACTCCATAGCAGACTATGTGACAGAGCTCCCCCATCACTTCATAGCAGACTGTGTGACAGAGCCCCCCATCACTTCATAGCAGACTGTGTGACAGAGCCCCCCCATTACTCCATAGCAGATGGTACGACATAGCCCCCATCACCCCCGTAGCAGGCTGTGTGACAGAGCCCCCCATCACATGTATAGCAGACTGTGTGACAGAGCCCCCATCACCCCTATAGAACACTGTGTGACAGAGCCCCCCATCACCCCCATAGCAGACTGTGTGACAGAGCTCCCCCATCACCCCATAGCAGACTGTGTGACAGAGCCCCCCATCACCCCATAGCAGACTGTGTGACAGAGCCCCCCATCACCCCATAGCAGACTGTGTGACAGAGCCCCCCATCACCCCATAGCAGACTGTGTGACAGAGCCCCCCATCACCCCATAGCGGACTGTGTGACAGAGCCCCCCATCACGCCATAGCAGACTGTGTGACAGAGCCCCCCATCACCCCATAGCAGACTGTGTGACAGAGCCCCCCATCACCCCATAGCAGACTGTGTGACAGAGCCCCACCATCACTCCATAGCAGACTGTGTGACAGAGCCCCCCATCACTTCATAGCAGACTGTGTGACAGAGCCCCCCATCACTTCATAGCAGACTGTTTGACAGAGCCCCCCATTACCCCATAGTAGACTGTGTGACAGAACCCCCCCATCACCCCATATCAGACTGTGTGACAGAGCCCCCCATCACCCCCATAGCAGACTGTGTGACAGAGCCCCCCATCACCCCCATAGCAGACTGTGTGATAGAGCTCCCCATCACCCCCATAGCAGACTGTGTGACAGAGCCCCCCATCACCCCCATAGCAGACTGTGTGACAGAGCCCCACCATCACTCCATAGCAGACTATGTGACAGAGCTCCCCCATCACTTCATAGCAGACTGTGTGACAGAGCCCCCCATCACTTCATAGCAGACTGTGTGACAGAGCCCCCCCATTACTCCATAGCAGATGGTACGACATAGCCCCCATCACCCCCGTAGCAGGCTGTGTGACAGAGCCCCCCATCACATGTATAGCAGACTGTGTGACAGAGCCCCCATCACCCCTATAGCACACTGTGTGACAGAGCCCCCCATCACCCCCATAGCAGACTGTGTGACAGAGCTCCCCCATCACATCATAGCAGACTGTGTGACAGAGGCCCCCCATCATGTCGTAGCAGACTGTGTGACAGAGCCCACCATCACGTCATAGCAGACTGTGTGACAGAGCCCCCCCCCATTACTCCATAGCAGATGGTACGACAGAGCCCCCATCACCCCCGTAGCAGGCTGTGTGACAGAGCCCCCCATCACTCCATAGCAGACTGTGTGACAGAGCCCCCCATCACATGTATAGCAGGCTGTGTGACAGAGCCCCCCCATCACATGTATAGCAGGCTGTGTGACAGAGCCCCCATCACCCCTATAGCACACTGTGTGACAAAGCCCCCACCACACCATAGCAGGCTGTGGCAGAGCCCCCCATAGAAGACTGTGACAGAGCCCCCCCATCACCCCATAGAAGACTGTGACAGAGCCCCCCATCACCCCCATAGCAGCCTGTGTGACAGAGCTCCCCATCACCCCGATAGCAGACTGTGTGACAGAGACCCCCATAGCAGACTGTGTGACAGAGCCCCCCATCACCCCCATAGCAGACTGTGTGATAGAGCTCCCCATCACCCCCATAGCAGACTGTGTGACAGAGCCCCCCATCACCCCCATAGCAGACTGTGTGACAGAGCCCCACCATCACTCCATAGCAGACTATGTGACAGAGCTCCCCCATCACTTCATAGCAGACTGTGTGACAGAGGCCCCCCATCACGTCATAGCAGACTGTGTGACAGAGCCCCCATCACCCCCGTAGCAGGCTGTGTGACAGAGCCCCCATCACATGTATAGCAGACTGTGTGACAGAGCCCCCATCACCCCTATAGCACACTGTGTGACAGAGCCCCCCATCACCCCCATAGCAGACTGTGTGACAGAGCCCCACCATCACGTCATAGCAGACTGTGTGACAGAGCTCCCCCATCACGTCATAGCAGACTGTGTGACAGAGGCCCCCCATCATGTCATAGCAGACTGTGTGACAGAGCCCCACCATCACGTCATAGCAGACTGTGTGACAGAGCTCCCCCATCACTTCATAGCAGACTGTGTGACAGAGCCCCCCCCATTACTCCATAGCAGATGGTACGACAGAGCCCCCATCACCCCCGTAGCAGGCTGTGTGACAGAGCCCCCCATCACTCCATAGCAGACTGTGTGACAGAGCCCCCCATCACATGTATAGCAGGCTGTGTGACAGAGCCCCCCATCACATGTATAGCAGGCTGTGTGACAGAGCCCCCATCACCCCTATAGCACACTGTGTGACAAAGCCCCCGCCACACCATAGCAGGCTGTGGCAGAGCCCCCCCATCACCCCATAGAAGACTGTGACAGAGCCCCCCATCACGCCATAGCAGACTGTGTGACTGAGTCCCCCATCACATGTATAGCAGGCTGTGTGACAGAGCCCCCCATCACCCCTATAGTAGACTGTGTGACAGAGCCACCCATCACCCGTATAGCAGACTGTGACAGAGCCTCCCATCACCCCTATAGCAGACTTTGCGACAGAGCCCTCTATCTCCTCCATAGCAGACTGTGTGACAGATCCCCCCCATCACTCCTATAGCAGACTTTGGGACAGAGCCCCCTTCCCCTGTGATTGCCAGTATTCTGGCCAGCCTGATTGGGTGAGGGGAAGGCTAAAAGCCATTAATCAACTTTGGTGTTCAGGTCTGAACGCTGAACCCAAACGGAACTCTGGCTGAAGTCCATGCTCTGGTTTGGGAGCGCAAACTTGCAAAATTTGGTATGAACCTGAATTTTGTGGTTTGGTTTCACCCAATACTACCGATAAACCTATTCGCTACTTATAGTAAAGAATATATGAAAATAGTTAAAATCGTGAAAGGTAATCTCCAGAATTACAAATTGCAACCTTTTTTTGAAAAGGGAATCGGAACAGTAGCTCCAGATTAGCAGAGTTTATTGTCACAGAGTTGTGAAACCTGGTTAGCATTCAAGGGGAGCTACACATGTGGCAAGAGTAGATGCTTGGTCTGTAAAATGATCAAGCAGGGAGATATTTTCACCTCTTTTGTTAAGGAATTCCACAACTGTGAGAAGGCGATCATATAATTGGTTTCTTGCTATACATGCAGACAACAGTATGTGGGCTGCACAATTAGATCATGTAAAAAACTTATCAAGGAACATGTTAGAGATAATAAAAACGACTTACACTACTAATATCTCACACATAGCAAAACACTGTTTAGAAAACACGAAGGGAACATTGAACATTTAAAGGTACAGATTATAGATAGGGTTACAGTTGGCAGAAGACTTTAGGATGATCGTTTTAAATAGAGAATTCAGGTGGATATTTTCTCTAAACACAAGGTATCCAAGAGGATTCAATTCCTTTCTGAATGTCTCATGACGTACTGAAAGATATGTTTACCTTTTAGAGCAATTTTTATTCTTTGGCAATTATTGTGTTGTTGGATATATATATATATATATATATATATATATTCATTTAATTTACCGGCATTCAATTCTGTATAATGATATAAACCATATTAATTTAATATTATTTTTTTATACTTGCCATATAGATATCAATTGTAATATTATCATGGTTGCACATCATGAGCTTAGCTCCACCAATCTTTACAGATAACCCCCCAGCTCTACCTCTCACTGCTACCCTATCCCATTTTTCCTTGCTGTCTAAACAAAGGATATCCCTCCACGCCAAGGCCCACCTTACTACTTGCCCCCTTGATCTTACTCCATCCCACCTAATTCCACAACTGTCCCCCAGCCTTTACTTATCTCTTCAACCTTTCCTCTCAACAGGCATCTTTCCTTCACTCTTATAACATGCAGTCATAACCCCATTACTTAAAAATCCATCCCTGGACTCCTCAGCCACCAACTACTGACCTATCTCACTACTTCCTTTCACATCCAAACTTCTTGGAACTCGTACGCTATATTCCTTCAAACTCTATATTAGATCTTCTTCAATCTTTATTATGTTCTCATCACTCCACTAAAACAGCCCTGGCTAAAGTCATTAATGATCTACTAGACACAAAATCAATTACTCCATTCTCATCCTTCTTGACCTATCCTCTGCTTTGGAGACTGTCAAACACTCACTCCTCCATCTACTTGTCTCCCTAGGCATCCAAGACCTTGCCCTCTCATGGCTTTTCTCCTACCTCTCAGACTGCTCTTTTAGTCCAAACAGTTCCCCCTCGCTCTCTATCTGTTGGGGTACCACAAACAAAAATACTCTTCTCAGTCTACACCTATGTCCTTGGCAAACTCATAAACTCATTTTGCTTTCAACACCACTTTCAAATTTACCTGAGGCATATCTCTTCGATTCTATCTCGTGTTCCAGACTGCCTAACAGCTATTTCTTCATGCATTCTCTCTTGCTCTCTCAAACTAAACATGGACAAAACAGAGCTTGTCATTTTCCCATCCAACTTTGCTCCTATCTCCTCAATTACAATTTCTGATGACAATCTGACTACAGCAGACCCTCAAGCCTGATGTCTTGATGCTATACTGGACTCCTCTCTTTCATTCCAACCCCACCTTCAGTCACTAGCCACCTCCTGCCATCTCCAACTCAAGAACATCTCCTGCATCCATCCTTTCCTCCGGAAACCAAGAAAATTCTAGTGCATGCCCTGATCATCTCCTGACTTGACTACGGCAACCCACTTCTCTGTGGCCTACTGGCTTAACAGACTTGCACCCCTCCAATCTATTTTCAACTCTGCTGCCTGCCTCATCCACCTCTCCTCTCTTTTCCAAAGCTGCCCCTCTCTGTCAATCCCTACACTGGCTGCCAGTATCTGAAAGAATTGAGTTCAAAATCGTAACTCTAACCTCCAAAGCCCTCATACAGTCAAGCCCCTTCCTACATTTTAACACTAGTCCAAAGATACCTCCTCCTGTCCTCAACTCTTGATCACCTCCTCTGATTCTTGTGTCCAGGACTTCAAATGTGGCACTCCGCTCTTTTGGAATGCCCTTTTCTATACAATTCAACACTCTCCCACCCTCAAGCACCCTCAAAACCCATCTATTTTGACAAGCTTACCATCTGGTCTAACCAAACCACTTTACAGTCTTGTCAACCTGAGCACTTGCTACCGTGCTTAGTAAATACTCTTTGTAATACAACCTCTTGTCTTTACCCTCATTGTTTAGATTGTAAGCTTGCAAGGGCAAGGTCATTTCTCCTAACATGCTCGTGTTGTTGCATTTGACTTGTAATACTGTATGTTTGACATGCATTCATTGTCATATCTGTTATATATGACTCATAATGCCCTGTGTTTTATAGGTTTGTTACTTGGCCCAACTCTACTGTAATTTACACTTTGTAAAGCACCACAGAATATAATGGCGCTCTATAAATAAACAATAATAATCAAATACGTGGCTTTTCATTTTCTGTATTAATAATATGAATTTTGTATTGGCGTTTGACACAATTTTTTCTTTTCCTATGTCTCTTACTACCAGTCTCTCAAGTACTTGGGCTCCATGTATGTTTCAGAGTTTATTAGAGGAGAATTCCAGACACTTGTTTGGGAATCTGTGATGGTCAGTTTCTAGTTAAGTTGTAGGTTGTACTGTATTCTTTATCAATGTATTATGGACTGACAGCTGTGATAGGACTCCCCCCCACACTCACTCAAATGGGAGAGACTCAACAAACCCTTTTCTGTAATGGGCACTAGACTAGATGTTTGGGTGTGGGCTTGATCTTTGATAAAACTAGTAAATAGACCCCAAATGAGTGTCAGGAAATGATGAAACTTTAGTTTGAGACTCCAGGGCTGGCTGATTCCCTCTCCCTAAGGTATCCCGAACTGGGATGACCCACTCTGTGAAACCCCGCTGTTCATCTGGTTTTCTTGCCTGTCCAACAAGCCTATGGCTAATGCGCGGCCGAAGGCAGAATCATTTGCATCCTATTCCAGTTGTGCACCCACTGCACCTGAATGGCTGTGTGTGGCCTCGTTCAGCTGAAGGAAGCGAGTGATGCCGCACCCTGCTTTGTGCGGTTGGAATTCCATTTAGCTTCTCCAGCCACACTTTACTATGCTGAACCTGGTCACTGGACAGGTAAGAATACCTGGCGAATGTTTCACGCAACAGGGCATCCCAAACCGGGGTGTCCCAGGGGGCGGACCAAAACCTGGGATAGTGAAGATCACTGGTTTTGGTCCACATTAAAGTGATGGTATTAAGCTTTTGTATTGTAGGGGCAATGGGGCAGATAATGTGGCAGAGGTGTGTATGACCCCCAAAAGTATTGCAGGGGCAATACATGAGGTGTACAGTGGAGCCTCATCCATGTAAATTCTGCCACAGACTCTGGGTGAGGTGAGCTATGCCCAATCCATCCAGCCACAAAGCAGTGTGGCGCATTGGGAATTATTCATAGACTCTTGCAGTCTGCCCCTGCATGTATTTCACAGAAGTTGTGGAAAAACACATATCTGATATGTTTCAATTAAAGAAGGTCTGTAGGAAAAAGTACTATAATTTCCTGTGACACATCCCATTTAGCTTGGATCCTCAATACTTGCTCTGCTCTTCACTGAGCTGGAGGTTCCCATTCAATTCACTGGTTCATCTGCAAGGGGATTCTGTTTTTGACTATGGCATTTCTCATTGAAGATGTTGGCCAGATTATAGGGGGCTGTAAGAGCATACATGAAGATTGGGATGTGGATGTTCTCAGTTAGTATGCACTGAAGATCTGGTGCAGGGTGGTAATCATTAAATACGAGTTCAATGCAGAAGGGTGTTTTATTAAAACAAATATTTAAATACACACTCATTAACAATTGTCTTTAAAACCGCAGACTTTAGTGAAAGTGTCTATACTAATCAGATGCACATTCACAGCATGCTACTTAAGTTACATGAATGAAATGATGGGCATCTGACATACATTACATACAGTATAATATGAGTAAATCAAATCAGGAGTATATAATTAAAACTTGACCTCTTATTTGCCCATAAAAAGTACAAAATATACTCTCATTTTAGAAGAGCACAAAGAAAGCTATAGCTGACTTTTCAAGGAGACCTACCTAGTGATTCGAAAGTCTATTCTGGTTTTCGGATCCCTTTAAAGTGGACCAACAGTCAAAAATGACTCAAAGTTATACTATAAGCAAGCCCGATTGTTGTCCCATTGTGTTGGGCTATATGTTGCACTGTTCTAACCTTCAAACCGTTTTCAAAAAGGACCCTGTAGTTCCTAAGTTACTAGTAAACATATTAGAGCATTGGCGATGCAGAGGAAAAATGAGGAGAAACAGTGGGTGTGGCAACAGCAATGTGATGTAAGCACACTGTGATTAGTGTTAGAGGAGAGTGGAGGGTGAGGTTTCAGAGCTGCAGAGAGAGGCAGCCAATCAGGATGTCCGGGTGGGGAGTGGTGAGGTTTTTCCATTCTTGGTACACTGGTACACTGAAGTTGATTGATGGACCAGATCATCGGGGTGGGGATTGAAAGCTGAATGAAGAAGTGATTTTCTCACTAGGGAGACAGACAGAATAGGAAGCATAGTGCTGAAGGCTCTCAGTGAAAGGTAATCTACTGATATTTATTTTTTTAACAATTAACTTGCTCAAACTTTAAACCAGACCAACACAACAAACAGTGCTCATATGCATCCCTCCCCAGGGATTGATTGCTGCACATAAAAATTCATTTACATTTTTCTAACTCCTGCTGTGATCAATTTTAAAAACAAAATGGCAGCTTATGGATCTGCAGGCCGCCTGAAAAAAGGAAGTGCCGCTGGGATTCCTGTTACTGTCAGTTATAAGTTGAAACCAGCAGCATGACTTAGATGCTGAGTAAGGAAGCTCCAAAATGGTTTCTACCACTAGAAAATTGGCGATGAGGCATTCAGCTTTGAGTGGATACAGGAGCAAATGTAATTGCTGACAATGCTTCTGTATCATGCATTCAGATGGGGAATGGGAGTTTTCTTTTCATACTGTGCCAGGCTGTTGATCCAGTTTAAATAAAGTCAAAATTTTAAATCAAATTGTCCTTAGCTAATAACAACTTTTTTTAACCAGATCACCTTCTGCTTAGATTAGAGTGTGGCCTAGACATGTTTTCCTGCACAGCCAAATGCATCACGACTGGGCAGAGGATCAGAGTAAACAGAAGGGCAGAAAAAGTTGAATACGACTACAATAAAATCAAATTGAACCCTTCTGACAGCTGAGCAGAAAAGATCAACTGTATGGGAGGTAAGGCAAGTATTGATGTTACACTTACCTACAGATGTAATTTTTGTTTGCCAAAAGGCCTAGTTATATATTGATGTGCGTCCACATTTCCTGTTGTATTCTTTTGTTCATATAGTGTTATTTCATTCAAGGCCAACCATAGGATAGATGGCGCCCTGTGCGAGACTACACATCTGTGTTTCCTCTCTACCAGATTATTGGCCCACATGGTCACTGACAGACACTGTGATTTGCTGGATGTGCATAACCTAGCATCAAACCTGATGTCGGGCAAAGGCACCCACTTGCAGAAGCGCGCCTTAGCCATTGGCTCCCATTTCCTGGCCCCTTGTGACCTTCCATGTGGGGTGGTGAACTGGCAGATGGTGGGGAGGCAATGCAGAACTCTGGGAGTTTCTCTAGTATCAGGCATGATGCTAGGGGTGAGTACGACCAGCAGTCATTTTTGATTGTTGACCCACTTTAAAGTGGACTAAAATCTGTATTTGCCAGCCGTGAATTATAACAGACTCTGGAGCCAGCTGATTCCCTATCCACTGGGAATTCTAATGTGTGATGCCCCACTATATGAAACCACCCGGGATTGATGGTATATTTATCATACAGATGATCCCATGGCACATGCACAGGCCATAGTAGAGGAATCTGGGGATGCCAGCTGCTCCTTGCTCTCTGTCGGGCTCTGTTAACAAAAAGAATTCTATGCCCTGCATTAATATGTACAGCATAGAGTTCTGGATGAAAGGCTGCATACGTGCTGTGGGATTGCTTGGAATGTGGTTATTCAGGGGGATACCACATTGGGATGCTGCGAGGATAGGAAGTCAGACAGTTTGGTACACCTTAAAGGGCAGAATAGAGGTGAACATGGCACCCCTTCCATCTGACCCAGTGGATCTTGCTCCCGCAGCAGCTCCAATTGACACCACCCACCCCAGATGCTTGACTGAGTGTTCTATGCCCCTTATCAACAATTACCTGCACTTGTAATGGAATACGTCTACAGAATAAGGAAGAGCCTGAATCAAGGAAAAAAGTACAATTCGGTGCTCCAAAGCCATAGAGTCCTTCTAGCACCAATCTACCTTTTCATACAGGCTGCTGTAATGCTAATGGGATGTCCCGCCCCTGGCCATGCAGTGCCTCTCTTTTAGGTAGAGTGCTACTATGACACCCAAAGGACTCCAAAGTTCAAGACCTCCACTGGATGAAGGTGAATATAGGTTTGACTTTTCGAAGCAGCAACATCATTTATGAAGTGATAAGAACAGACAACTGAAGCTAATTCAGATCCTGAATAGCCAATGCATGAAGCAACAAGGGCAATGGGTATTGCAGCTTTTTTTTTTCTTTAGCTGTTATTGAAGCTTCTGAATGCCTTCTTAATCTGCAAAAAAAAAGACTTGTTTTTATTATCAGTATTATCATAGGAGGCAACCATTAAATAAAGAAGTCTAGGCAGCATTATTACACAACTGTAATTGCACTGATGTAGCTTTCACTTTCAGACAGGGCCTGTCTTTGGGTTGTGTGGCAAAAATTCACCTGGGGGGAGTCTATGAGACAGGGCAGGCATACTCGCTTCCCCCGGGGGGGTCCTGTTGTGTCAAACCCCCCAGGTCGCCTGAAAACTCACCTTCACTCCTGCTCCACCGGCGAATGCGCGAGCAGTGGGCGCATCCCCGCTATCCCTTTAGCAGGATGCATGCCCGCGCCAGGCATTTGTGAATGGCCGGCACTCTCCCTGTTAAAGGGTAGCAGGGGATGCGGCCGCCAGTGCGCTTGGATCCACTCGCATTAGACAAGCTCCTGGGGCTCAAGCGGATCCGAGTCTGCTGATTGGACTAGAGGGCTGTGAATGCGCCATAGGACCAGGGAGGAGTAAGTGAGATCAAGCGGCCTGGGGGGTTTCACACAGCGGGGCACCCCCGATCGGGGTGCCCGGGGGCAAAGACAAAAACCCAGGATAGTAAAAATTCAGGGTTTTGGTCCACTTCAAGTTCCCCCTTGCCCCATCACCTGCATCCCCAAAGCCCAGGGGGGTGCAGAAGAGGCAGTGTGGAGCCATGTGGGCAGGCTGGTAGCCTTCGGGGCCGGGGGCCATCCGCTTGGTTTGAACGAACCTGTTCACTCATCTCTAGTTCTAATTATATCATGCAGCAGAAGGGATGATAAAATGTAGGGGTACAATATATTATTACTTATTTTATTTTTATAATGCATTTTTAAAACTTACATTCTGAATAATTGTGCTGAAGTCATGTTTTGGTGATGGTTCTGTTTTCTTCAGTTGCTTGTTTTCTTCTGTGAGGTTAGTAATGGTTTCTGAATCTTCTTTAGGAACACTTGAAGTAGAAGGAGCATTTTGAATTTTGTCAGGAGTGTCACTATTCTCTATTTCAGTACAATCTTGTCTCAAGTTACAAAAGTCCAGCTCAGAATACAGCCTGGATTGCTCATCTAAAACCTCTTCAAGTTGCTGCATGAAGAAAAATCATGATTTGTAGCAATGTAATTAAAAAAAAGGAAATCGAGGGTAACATAGTGTTTAATTCTGGAGGGTAAATCTTTTCCTGAAACACTTACCTTTCCCTGGTGCAATGGCGCATGCGTGGGCTCTCGTCCCAAAAAATCCGCCTGCGATGACTATGTCGTTTGGCAAACGGCTTATTGTTTTCAATGGGAAGTGCGCACTGCTGCATCCACGCCAGTGTTGCGGGTGCTCCCGTCCCAGTCAGATAGCTGGGGATGCGGCAATGCTTGTTTGTGCGCATTTTTTTGTACCTAAATTTGCGCATGGAGTAAAATTTCATGTACAAATTTACTCGAAGATTAAATTTGCAAGCAGTTTTGAGGGGTGAAAAGTCTGCGCAAATGTGTTTTTTATGCGCCATTTTTCTCCAGCAAAAAGGAGGAAACTGGCTTCACTAACTTACACGCTTATTTCAATTATACAAAACATGCCTGCAATAGCTGGCAATAGTCAAGGTGAGCTGCTACACCCCCCTCTATTACAATGCATGGAATGGGGGCATGATAGTTCACTGTGATTGATATAATATTGTATTTTTTAATTACTGTTTTAATAAAATATTAAAGCCGACACATCCAGGAAACGTGCTAAACCTTGGCCAAAGGCCATGGGGCTGGAAAGTCGCCAGGCTTAGGGGCAGGCTGTTTGGCTTTTTGACCTTTGGGCTTGCTATGCCTGGTGCACCAGTCTTGTAATATGGAGGAAGGACCAGGATTCTTTTCTCTTCTTATTAGAAACCGTTACAAAATAAAAAAAAAAAATAAAGTCAACTGTAAATAAAGATCTATAGGAATAAATCTAGGCAACTGCAATTGCGTTTTTTTTTTTTCTTCAACACATTTCACAAGTCATCCAGCTGCCTTTCCTTTTCTTTTGCTTCACTTGGTTCCCATCCCACTAGGATGAATAACAAACCATGTGAAGTAAAGCAAGTTCAGTTGCCTATTTACTATATATATATACGATATATTACTAAATGCATAGCTAGCATTTCACGGATGAATTTGATCCTTCATAACAAAAAGACTAGTTGCACAAAAGCATTAAAAAACAATTGTCACAAATTCACTGAGATATATTACATTGGGGTGTCACCTGATCATTCTGAAGCTGTGTGAAATGTAGAAAACAAATGTACCAGAGATCAGAGATTTATGATTTTCAGCTGGAAAATTTGAGTGAAATTTCCGCTTACTAAAGCCATTTTCATATGGAAACGTAAATATTTCACCTTCTTTTCGACTAGACGAATATAATTAGTCAGCTTTGTTGAATCACTTGACGTTACTTTCGTTTTCTGCATGCGACCTTATTTTCCAATCAAAATGATTTTTTTTCTCTTTTTGTTGGATCAAGGCCTTTGTCTCAGTTATCTCAGTTCCAACTTGTGTTATCCCTTATGTGCTGTTTACCAGTTACATCTTTGATCCTAACAACCCTTTATGCAATGATGTCTTGCTCAAAGCATTGTACTTCAATGTGCAAAATGGATGCTCAAACCAGTGGTTCCCAACAAATGGTACTGGTATCCCAGATACTCAAAGGCTGCAGACTGATCTGTACCCCAAGTCAATCTGTTGCCATCTATACCTTGCTTACGTCTTGTTTTCAGTACAACATTGCTCCAAAAGCAAAGTAAAATGTTATGCATTTCATACACATTAAAGAGGAACATCAGGGGAGGTTAAAACCTCCCCCCAAGCTTCACCGATATGCTCCACCCCTCCGGTTCCACCTTAGGGCATTCTTTACTCACCTCCCCAAGGGATCCATCTTCTAGGTCCCTCAGTTTTCAGGCAATGGGCGATGCCATCTTGCATCCCATAAGGCACTGCACGCTGCCCCCGATCTGGCGCCTGCGCAGTGTCCATGAATGGAATGCAATGGGGCAGCCTTAAATCCTGCGAGAGTTCGCTGATCGTCACGGGACTTTGAAGAGCATGGCTAAAGCTATACTTGTCACTTACGGCTACACCAGTGTGGCTGGCAGTGATCAGGCCCTGAAGCAGCCGTATGTTGCCATAGCAGGCCGCGGTGACATCCAAAGGGTAAGTAAAGGCAGATGGGGGGGGGGGGGTCAGTAATCAATATCAATCAATAATTTTCAGTCTGATGTTCCTCTTTAAATGTTGTTTTGTGCGTTTGTAACCCAGTTTTAGGTGACTGACAAGCCATACTTAACACCCAGGTGGTACTTGAGATAATTATAAAAGGAAAGTGAAAGTTTGATTACCTCTGCTGTATACAGACTATTCCCTGCTGTTGGTTTCATAAAAGTACAAGTTACCAGTTTGATTATTTATTTTTTTTTTACTTTGCCAGGCTATGGTTTGAAAATGATTGGAAACTTACCAATGAAATGCTTTCCCTGACATGCTGTGCTCTTTCCTCTAAATTACATTCAAGTTTTGTGGCTTCTTTAAAAACATTTCGACGTAACGTATGCAGTCTTCTCATGTTTTCCCTAAAGCATAAAGAAATAAATTGCAGATATAATATTGAGGCGTCTTAGGCTTAGTCTAACAGAACTGAAACCCTATGGTTGAATGCAAATATTACCTGGGGAACTATCTTGAAAATAATAAAAGAGTTAGATGGCAAGAGGAGGGTTCGGGTGATTGTTTTGCAGGTTCCATTTTGCTTTTACAGGGTAGAACATCTTAACTCTCAACATTTCTCCTTGGCCAGCCTGTGCTAGAACAATGGCTTTTTACTTATGCAATTTCTCATGTGTGGGAAGCTGTTAAAATGTTAAATTCCACTGTTTCCCACAGGCTGGCTCAGTGTGGAATGGTTTCACCCCTGTATATTACTACCTGTAAGAAAAATGCAAATACAAGCATGGTGGGGACTGTTTCATTGGAGTATATAAGTAACTCTTCCTTTCAATATCTAGCATATGTATATGGATTTTTAATATTTGACTAAAGGCATAAAACTACATAGGAAACAACATAGATGTTATATTTGGCCACTGGATTTTTAATATTAATGACATTATGCCAAACTGTTATACAGTATGTGTTTGTGTGTGCCCTTGGATTTCAGAAATAAGCTACATATAGTGCAGGGTACACGGCTACCTCAAAATAATGCTGGTATTCTGCACCAATTCATGTAATTCATGGGTACTCATTTACCTTTTTAATCAGATTTGTGCTCCTTTGGCATCATTTAGAGAAAATAACTACTATTTGTCACTGTTTTTCTGTTTTTAGTTGTCTAGTAGCATCCAGCTGAGTTAAAAGACAGAAAAATGTTCATGGATGAGCCTTGACGGGACCCCTTTAATCTTCACACCAGGGCCCATTACATTTAGTTATGCCACTGCTATTTAATATTGAAAACCGACATCATAAAGATAGGATAAGTACATTAGGGTTGATTCAGAGACAGATACGCATGGACTTTCGCATGTGTCTGTGTATTTTTTTTTTACAGCTTGGCTTGTTTTTTGCGTTACTTTTTCCATTTCTATGTTCGTTCCCGCTAACCTTGTATATGTGCTTTCGATGTACAGATCTAAATCTGATAATTTGCGTTAGTTCGGATCATTTTCGGATCTAAATCTGATAATTTGCTACGTTTAGTTAAGTTACGTTATTGGGATGGGCTTGCGTCTGACTCTGAGACCTGATTGCCGATGGACCGGTTTCATTTCCGCTACACTTACGGGACCATTTTTGACTCGGCTTGCTATTGTTGAACATGTTTTGCGGCTATGTGGAGGAGTATGAGCGCCTTCAGCTCCAAGGCATTGCATGTATCAGCATGGCCGAGGCCAGATTGCACCGGCGATGCATGCATATCAGTCGCATGCATGATGTTGAGCTGTTCGAGCTGACCCGACTTAATCGCGTTTCCCTCCATAAATTGTATAGGGAGCTGCGGCCATGGTTAGCCTACACCACAAGGAATGGGCAAGCAATTTCAGGTATGACCAAGATGCTTGGCTGCCTGCAATTTTTGGCGAACGCCTTGTTCCAGAGACTGGGTGCCCTCTCCGTGGGGATGTCCCAGCCTATGATGAGCCGCGCGCTATCCAAGTTTCTGGATGGCATGGCTACCATTAGTCCCAAATATATTTCCTTTCCGGACGACATGGTAGCCTGGATTGCGCTTAAGCTGGATTTTTTTTCATATCGCCGACATGCCCAACGTCATAGGTGCGATCGATTGCACCCACTTTGCATTGGTCCCTCCCGCAGCCGACGAGTACATCTATAGATAAGTTAATCAGGTCATTTTGTTATATTGTTTATGCAAACTTTATTGTAACTATCTATTAATCCCTCCTTTTAAAGTGTCCCTTCGAACCACTTTACAATGCATACCTTAATCTCTTCTTCTAAAGTGTCCCTGTGAACCACTTTACAATTCATACCTTAAATCCTCCTTCTAAAGTGTCCCTTTGAACCACTTTACAATGCATACCTGAATCCCTCCTACTCCAGTGTCCCTGTGAAACAGTTAACAATGCATACCTTAATCCCTCCTTCTCAAGTGTCTCTGTGAAATAGTTTACAATGCATACCTTAATCCCTCCTTCTCAAGTGTCCCTGTGAACCACTTTACAATGCATACCTTAATCCCTCCTTCTCAAGTGTCCCTGTAAAACAGTCTACAACGCATACCTTCATCAATTATTTTCATGTAGGCCTTATCAAAACATTTTAATGCTGACCTTAATTAGTCATTAGCATTTAATCTTTATTTTCTAACACATCCATATAATATTTGTTATTTAAGCTACTTATGTACTTTGTTAATGTTATTTGGGTTGTAGAAAAGTGTTTTTTTTGGGTGTTATGAGTTAGTGTTTGAGTTGTTTACCTTGGCTTGCTGTAATTTTTTTTTTTTTTTGGTTTCAGGAACCGCAAGATGGGCCACTCTCTGAATATCCAAGCAGTGGTTGGCCTGGACATACAATTCCTTAGTTTACTTGCTGGGTATCCAGGCTCATCCCATGATGCTAATATCTTGCGGAGCTCCGGATTATTTCGTCGGTTTGAGTCTGGAGAATTATCTGGTGGATGGCTCCTGGGTAAGTTTGCTCAAGTTCCATCATTCCCTTTTCACTGTATGGCTATGAATATAGTTGATGACCCATGTCTTAACCTATGGCTGTTTATTTCCCTTGATGGCATGTTAAACAATAATGTTGCGTAGAATATGTAATTTATGTAAGTATTTTGTGATTCTTTCAGGGAATTCTGGATATCCGCTTATGCCCTGGCTCCTGACGCCTGTTCTTCGCCCGCAGAATGAGGCCCAGGAGTTGTATAATCGGGCCCACCGGAAGACCAGGGCCATAGTGGAGAGGGCCTTTGGACTGCTGAAGTCCAGATTTAGATGTTTGGACCATACGGGGGGGGGGGGGGCACTGCAATATGAACCCAACAAGGTCATCCAAATAATCCTTGCATGCTGCGTGCTGCATAATTTTGCCCTGATGCAGCGTGTCCCCCGTTATGTGGATCTGCCCCCTCTCCACCCAGCCAGGAGGCAGATGACATTTATGATGGCACCCCTAGTGCCTCTGGCCAATCTGTGGATGCACATGTGATTTCATCATATTTTTCTTAACATTTGGTTTGTTTGTTTGTTTGTTTATGTTTTTGTGTGTTTGGAATATAATTTGCCTCTGTAAAGGCCTTTTTTTTGGTTAAGCAATTTAGTAATGATTTAATTACTAAACATGTTTTGGTTTGTGGGGTGAGATGCAGGAGCTGCATGATTCATTGGGGACCACAGATGAAGAATAATTATCTGGGGCCTGCCATTGCTTTGTATATAGTTTTATGCTTTTAAAATGTTAAACAAAATTGTAAATATTTATTCAGTTTTTAAATTTTTAACCAAAAAAAAAAGTTTTGTACTGCCAAACATTTGCAAACCTTTAAAAAAAGGCAAAAGAATTGCAAGTTGATAGTAAAAAAAAAAAAAAACTAAAACTTGTTTCTGTGTCATTTTATGTTAAAAAACATTCATTAAGGGTTGGTTACAGCAAAACATAGGAAGAACCCAAAATTAAAAAATGAAGAATATCCAGACCGCGATGTGATGGAGGTAAGCATTAAGGGAGCAACATGAAGAAGAATGAAACTGCAATGTGATTGAGGTAAGCATTAGGTGCGCAAAGGGAAGAATATACAGACCGCGATGTGATTTAGGTAAGCATTAAGGGCGCAAAATGAAGAAGAATGAATCTGTGATGTGATTGAGGTAAGCATTAAGTGCGCAAAATGAAGAAGAATGAAACCGCGATGTGATTGAGGTAAGCATTAAGGCCGCAAAATGAAGAATGAAACCGCAATGTGATTGAGGTAAGCATTAGGTGCGCAAAGGGAAGAATATACAGATCACAATGTGATTTAGGTAAGCATTAGGTGCGCAAAATGAAGAAGAATGAAATCGCGATGGGATTGAGGTAAGCATTAGGTGCGCAAAGGGAAGAATATACAGACCGCGATGTGATTTAGGTAAGCATTAGGTGCGCAAAAGGAAGAATATACAGACCGCAATGTAATTGAGGTAAGCATTAGGTGCGCAAAGGGTAGAATATACAGACCACGATGTAATTGAGGTAAGCATTGTAGCAGAAGTGAGTGATCAAAATATGGAGATGAGCACATTAATGAGTTAATTTTTGTTGTGCGCAGGCCAAAGTTCGTAAAGATTTCTGTCTGGACGTTTATTTATAGAAAATGGAATTCAGAATCGGGAAACGTAAATCATTTGTTCGACGTTGGAAAAAGGCAAAAAACGGAAGCCTACGTTGTTTCCTAAGTAACCTAAACGAAAGCTGAAAAATGACGAATGGACGAACACTTTACAGAAGGCTTGTGATGCATGCTTAGAATCACTCGTACACTCATACACAAGCGGGAAAAAAAAAAAAAAAAAAAAAACCAGACACAAAAACGAATTTTTTTTATGTCTCTCTGAATCAACCCTTGTAATCCAAAGGTTTGCTGTCTGAGGCTAACCATGTTCTAACAGAATGTGCCTTATTTTGGAGTGTTTTATATTGGGGTAGCAGTGGACTACATAACAGTGTCCGAGCACACAATTCACCATCACACTAACAGTACTGACAGTAACCCAGTCCCTATCAGAGATCTCCTGCTGTAGAACAGTGACATCCTGGATTACCTACTGCTCCTATCATAAAAGCATGTAATCATTAATATTGCAGATGGCAGCCAAGTCATAAGGAGTATTTTAGTATTTACATTTTCATAATATTTATTAATGTGCTACTAAACCCAAGGAAAAAAAACTCACCCTCACTCCCGTGCAGCTGACCCGGGCTGGTCCTCCCGATGCCTTGTGCACCGTCCCGTCCCTTGCTTCAGTCACATGGTGCCATGTAGACCAAAACCCACTGAACTTGTGAAATATATTTGGCCAAAGCCCCTGCCGATACTCTCTTCTTAGGTTGTAGAACTGGAAAAGGATATTTCTACTTTTTGAACAGTCCTGTCCCTCTTTGTAAGATGGCAGGAAATCAGCTATTGCATAGGTTTGGCAATAACATCATTGCCACACACAGCAGTGGCAATGAATGGAGGAAGTGGAGCTTTACAGCTAAAACAGGCGATATTTTCTGGGATTAGAGTCAAGCGGGAGCAGTGAAAATTAGCAAAATGTACTCTTTTAATGCAATTCAGGGGATGCTAGGAGATGCTAGTTAAAAATGTGGGGTTTTGTCTGCTTTAATTGCGATGTTCATTACGCGTCTCTTCCTGTGTCTTCCGATGCGTAGACGCCCCCAAGACATCGTCACTGTGTACTGGCACGCCCCCCTCCATTCACTGCAATGGAAAGTGGGTGTGATGACCAAAAACACCCCTTTCCATTGCAGTATATGGAGGGGTGCGTGCCTGATATATACTCTATGGGAAATGTAGGGCATGTCATTCTAAACTAGTTGGAAAATGCTGGCTACATGGAAGGAGGGAAATACTTAAAAAATATTTGCAGAATTTTGGGTTTTGGTCCTTGCCCCTGGGACACGATCACGGGTGCCCCGCTGTGTGAAACCCCCCAGGTCATCTGAACAAACTCACCTCTTCCCGGTCCTACAACGCATGCGTGGCCACTTGGCCAATCAGTGTGCTAGGATCCGCTTTAGCCCCTTTATCCAGGAGCTTGTCTAATGTGAGCGCACTGGCGGCCGCATCCCCCGCTACCCTTTTGCAGTAAGCGGGGGATTCTGGATGTCCCAGGGGGAGGGAATCAAACGGCCCTGGAATATAGATTTCAGGGCCGATGGGGCGTGGGTTATCTTTTAAATAGAACATTTTCTCTGCTTGCCAGTGCATGGCAGCCTGTCTCTTTTAAAGGTGTTTTGTGATACAGATATACAGTTCGGGGGGTTGACTCAGCACTAGGTAAAAAGTAGATGATGAAAACATGCATTTTTGGTGAATATGTAATAGAAGTGGACTTTTTACACCCGGTGCTGAATCATACCCTAGGTAGACAAAGAAAGGGAATGACACTTTTTACTCCAAAAAGTGCACTTTCTGCACCTGATGCAAAAAAAGGGGCGTTTCAAAAGCAGGTACTCACTAAACTGCTTCATTGTAAAACCCACCAGGTGCAAAGGCTTTAGCATTGTCATTTCCATTTATTGGCGAACCCCTTGCTGTAATGGTAATTTACGCCTATATCAAAATTCTAGCCACCAAACCTTAAAAACAGTTTAGCCTTGCCTGGTTATGAGACCTTCATGTTATTTACTTACTTTTCCTCTCTTGTGAGAATACTAAAGCAGTGCGCTTGTTGCTCTTGCAAAAGTTGCTCGATTTCTAGAAGTTTCTCTCGATACCTGTGACACACCCTTTTCATGTTCTCCATATCATGCTCTCTCTTCTGTGTAAGATAAAGGCGGATTCATTTAGGCCGGCCAGGTATTTGGTCATCATAGTGCGTGGCTTTTTACATTTAGTTTAAGGTGTTAAAAATAATGTACAGACTAAAAAGACTTTGGGTCAACTAAAAAGCCTCCGTTTGAATGCCCCGCAAGGTAATAGTAAAATAGAATCCCAAGAATGAGACCCAACAGGTCTGGCCCTGGAATCTAAAAGATTACATGACTGGCTACTGGTCTTTCCCGGGCATCTTTGGGCTGTGTGCCCGCTCCTGCCCCCAGCCCTTCAGGGTGCCATAAACACAGCCGCTTGCTGAGTATTAAATATGCACGGCTGATTGGATGAGAGAAGCAGGAAAAGGTGAGTTTTTCTTGGTGACCTGGGGGTTTGCACACAGTGGGCATCCCAAATCTGGATGCATCCGGAGCAGGGGAACAAAACCCAGGACAGTAAAAGTCCCAGGTTTTGTTTACCTTAAAATACTAACCACTGGTAAGTTACCCCACAGTCATATGCAGAAACAGGGAAGAGCAGGATGCTTCTTTGCAGTGCTGGAATGCAGAAGTGGTAGATATTTTAGCAGTTTTCTAACTTTTTTACTATTAGACTGAAAAATTGGAATTTTCCCAGGAATTCATATTTTACTAAAGAGGCCAGCTTTAAAGGGATTGTTTGCATGTACAACACAATGCAAATGCCCATGTACACAAACCATAACAATTCATCTACATTTCTGTATCTGAACATATATGTACACTAACACACTCTAATTTTATTGGATCAATTATAATTCAATCAGTTTCATTTATAAATGATGAAATTCCCGGTCAGGCTAAAAATAATAAACATTTATTCTGACAATAAGACTCATGGTGGTAACGTATGGTAGGATTTGTCTTTTTTTCTTCCCACAGATGCCATTTAAACACATGGAATTCTTGGGTTAGGCAGCCACAGTTTCCTCCTGGTGGGAGGCTCAGGTCACCTATAATTTTGTATTGTAAGATACAATATTATGTTTATCATTGACTGCACTTTTTCAAACTTCTATAGGGAGTAGGGAAACCCAGGGCAATGCCCATGAGCTGCACTGTTTTTAATGCCCACATTTAGTCCCTGCGCACTTAGTCTCCCTCTCAGCCTCTTGTACTCAGCCCCACTGTACCCACAAGCCAAGGAACCCCAGCCCCCCTAGAGTTCCAGCATCAAGGTTGGGGGGGCCTCAACGGGGACATCTCTGGCCAGCCAGGGGCTGGTTAAACCAATGGCTTATTTTTGGTCCCAGTCCGCCACTAACTAGACATAATTTATGTATGGGTATTTCTGACAGGGTAGGATTCTTCAAGGGGATTCTTTACTGTAAGGGTAGGGATTAGGGATGAGTTGCAAAGTTCGGGTTCGTACTCAACTTTTAGAGCTCGGGCCCCTGAACCCTGAACTTCAGTCAGAAGTCTGTGCCGGGATTTGACATTCGTCTTTACCCCGGAAAAGCCGCTGCCTGCGGGTTTATTTTATTATATTTTTGGGTAATTTTTCTGGAATTTTTCAATACAATTTTTTTTTTTTTTTTGTCACTTGCCCTTGTTTTATTGAATGCCACTTAACCAGTATAAATAAAGCCGGGAGAGTGACAAAGGGGATCTTATTTTTATTATGTTTATTACATTTAAAACTAAAAAAAAAATATGTGGGGTCCTCCCCAAAGGATACGAGCCCGGGCACCGGGCTTGCAACCCAGGGCTTAGAGGCCGCGCTATTGGCGGCCCCTGTCCCTGCAAGTTACAAGTCCTTATGTCCTTTGGTATGGGCTTGGGCTCTTCCAGTTTTCCAAAATCTTAATTAACTTATACTTATCTTCTCCATTCGCATTCCCGCACAGGCCCCTACAAATGAATGGAGCCAGTGCATCTAACTCCTCTCCAGCATTTAGAAGGGAGGGGAGCCCGGGGCGTACATAGCCCTGATAGGGCCCATGGCAGAGCCCCCATCATTAGCTGTTCTAACCCACTGTCCCTCCCCACGTAGACAGTCATCGGCTGCAAATTACTTTGTCGCGTGAGGGAGGCGTGCTGGAGATGCGGGGCACTGGCGGAGAAGTTTGATCATCAGTGACAATAATTGAAGTGAGGCTGATTATTTACTAAACTATAGAGAACCTTAGAATAAAAAGTTCTGCATCCTTTAGTAAACAATGCCCAAAATCATCACAACAGGTTCACAAGCAGCAAATGTAATGTTGCATTGGTTCTAATGCATTTCTTTCATTTAGTACCAATATGTGCATACAATTGTATATATTATATGTTACCTAAAGAAACGAATAGTTAAAGTGGACCAAAACGCAGGATTTTGACTCGGTTTTGGTCCTTGCCCCCGTTCGGAGATGCCCCACTGTGTGAAACCTCCCAGTTAGCCTAAACGAACTCGCCTCTGTGGTCCTAGGGTGTATGTGCAGCCTCAGCAGCCAATAAGCATGCTCGGATCCACTCCTGCCGAGGCGAGCGGATCAGAGTGTGCTGGCGGCCGCATCCCCTGTAACCTCTAACAGGGAGAGTGCCTGCGACGTTGATTCACAAATGTCTGGCACTAGCTTTTATGGATAGCAGGGATACGCCCGCTGCTTGCGCATGCATGAAAGAAGGTGAGTTTCTGGGCGACTTGGGTAGTTTCACACAGCGGGGAAACCCAACTCTGGATGCCATGGGGGGGGGGGGGGGGGGGAATAAAGCGGCCCTGAAATCTTATAGATTCCCGGGCTGATCTCTGTAGGTTTTGGTCCACTGTAAGATAAACACTGTGTGGTAGGAAGGTCAGCGATGCTAAGTACCTTAAAGAATGTGTCAAATATATAAATATAACCTATCCATGCCATGTTAATACATACCAGAGATATATTAAAAAGTGATTCTCTCAGTAAGTGCAGGGTGTCTGACAGTTCCCTTTCTATGCGGATGTTAGCAGAGCTGGGACTGCTGGTTATGTTTTGCCGGATGGTTTGACATCTTAACATGCAGCAATGATGATGGTGGCAGCAGTGACAACAGGAAATATTTAGTGGTGGAGGTAAAGAATGTTGATGGTCGCAAAGACCCATTTCAAATGAATGTGAGTCGGTGAGAAAGGTGCTTCTTTGACGTGAGGAGTGATTGTTAGTAAAGCTTCCATTCCACCACCCTGTTTCAGTTTGGCTAAATGCATCCATTCTATCTTCCACACAGGTCAACCTGCCTTGCCCAGGGTTTCTGTCAATGGTGTTGTATACAGAGTGCTGTCTACTGGTGCCATCAGCTGAGCCTCTCGGGAAGCTGGATGGCATTTGTATGGTTACAGACTTATAAATATTTGACTTGATTTCTGTCTGGAATGTACTCTTTTTGTTCTGGAACGTGTGGTTCAACTCAACATTTGAATAATCAGCAGACTTATAAGGAGTCTCTGTCATAAAATTAAGGCTTTGTGGAGTGCTTGTTGGTGTTAGCGACCTTCTTAAACCTGACATTTCCACAGAACAGTCATCTACAGACAATGACTTCTGGACACTATAACCTTTGTTTTGAAGATCACTTACTTGTCCCTCAAAGTAGTCTGTTAGATTTTCATGTTTTGTACTAGTGGTTTCATTATTATTTTTACTCATGTCATTTGAGTAATGTGTGATGTAAACTGGGTATTCATATTCTGGAGTGTCCTGGGTGTTTGCTTGATTATCTGTTTGGTTCCCTAGTTCATCTTCCTGGACACAATATAGACCATCAGAAAATTCCTCCATTGCGTTTTCAGTATCCTCTGATATTGATACCTGTTGGTCCATTTCCTTCATATTGCTGTCAAAGCTCTGAAATACATCCTCACTATTTTCAGTGTTCATTGATATTGACTTGTATTTATTTTTGTCTAGGCAATGCGATGTCATTACTAAAGCATTTTCAGCCACCAAAGGAGAAGCAAAATCATAGAGCCTATTGTTTTCTTCAAGGATATCCTGAAAGTCGGAAGAATTACTTTTCCCATGTAGAGTCACCTGGCTGTCTATGCTGTCTGAGCTTCCATGTCGGTTCTAGAAGACAAGAAAATATGATGTCTACATTGCAATAGCTCAGTGTTCACAAAACTTTAATCCTTAAAGTCTCTGCGCAGGCAAACACTAGCTTCCTATTCTTGGGAACAGTGTCAAATAAGAAATTTTAATGCATCTTAAAATCTCAGATTATAGGGGTAATTTACGAAACGATACGCAGGCATCCGCCAGGTATTGGCAAGGTTTACGCATCTCCCAAGTGAAATTTAGCATGTTATGCCAGCGATGACCATGTTTTTTAGATTTACTTCTACTCCAGTTTGGCTCGGCGAATGCTGGTAAACACTTTTGCATTCGCCAACTTTTAGTGGTGAACCCCATAGGAATCAATGTTATTTAGGAAGAGATTGTCACCTTAGGTTTTTAAGCATCTTCAACTTGTTTTCTGGGCGTGAACATTAGAAAGTTATCCAGTATGTGAAAAACAACTAATAATAATGTTTTTACATGACTTTTAGATTTTCAATTTAAATTGTATTCTTAAGCTTTTTAAACAACCCAGACACTCCCAAAATACCCCACATATATTCTGAGACTCCTCCAATGCCCACATATGCTATAAAAGTGTGTTTTCAGCAAGATTTCATGTTTTTTGCTAAAGAATTCTGCCACAGCAGTTCACTGACATATCGCTGGCATTCTCCAAACCACTTTTCAATGCAAGTACCTGTGATTTTCGCAAGCAAATTGCTGTGCAATTGCATTGTGAAGGTCTGTATTCCCTTGTGTTCTCTGCAGTAAGTTTTGCTTACTCATTGGTCTGTCGTGTGTGCGGCACTTTTATTTTAATAGCAAATGGTAGTGAACATAGTAAATAACCCCCTATATATAACAGCCTTATGTATTCTAAACAATATGTGGGTGCAGAGTGTGCAGCAGAAGCACTGCTGTAACTTACCTGAGCCCCGATCCTCTTCTGGCAGTGGAGGTGGAGCGGTGGCAGCGGGGCTCTAAACTGGCCCCAGCCGGGGCTACAAAAAGATGGCCGCTGGCTCCCATAAGTGAGGACACTTCTAGTCCGGCCATATTTTTGAAACCCCAGCTGGGGCCAGTTTGGAAGGCCACTGCCAATGCTCAGCAGCCCATCAACCAGCTTTTCTGTATTCAGGCTGGACACCGAACTCAAACATGGACTTCTGGCTGAAGTTCTTGTTCAAGTTTGGGAAACCAGAACCCGCAAAGTTTGGGTTTGCCCATTTCTACCTGTAATAATTCTAAAACATTAGGGATATGTTTCTGAAGACTCTGTTGCACCAATTGTTGGCAATGAAAAAGTATGACTCCCTTTAGCAGCTACAAAGTAGCCTGGTTTTCCTTGTGTTTTAATCTGTATAATCCCATTGAGAAATAATGCATGTGCAAATGTTTGCAATTGAGACCACTGTTTTTAACCAGATTTTAGAGACAGATTTTAGAATGTTTTTATATGAATCTGTCAGGCTTAAAGGGGGCCTGGTTAAAACCAGCTGACAACTCTTTTTGTTCCATGGTCTAAAGCCCCTTTCACACTTAGCCCTTTGCATTGGATTGGAGTACAAATACTCCGAAGTGTTACAAATGGCAAGAAAACGTAGCCCATTAAAATAAATGGGCCCTTTTACCATCATTGCACTATGGTTCCTGTCCGTCCGGGGGACACAGGAAACTATGGGGCAGTGCAGGGGGGTATGTAGTGCATCTGCTGCAATGCTTCGGGGGAACAGCACACAGTTATGTGCGGAGAAACTCCCCCACTTCTGCATTGCACCTGCACCATCTGCCAGTCCTCCACCCCACATGGTTGGTCAAATGGGGCAGTGAGTCAGCACCCAATTGCTAGGGACCGCTTGATGCTAGGATATTTGCAGGGGGCTTCCGGAAAACCCTGGTGGCAACCATGTGGGGCAGTAGGCTGGTAGTAAGGAAGCCCAGAAGTGTCTAGGAAGGGAAAGCATCTTCTAGTCTTGCACAGGGACGCTTTCATCCTAAGGCCAGCTCTGCCTATATGTACCTCTTCTGTGATGGCTCCAATGGTTCCCACTTTCTTGGAGGGGGGTGGGGGTCAAGACTGTATTGTCCTAAAATGAATAATCTAGGGTGATGCTCTTCTTACCTGAGTAAGTTCCAATGGCTCCTCTAGAAATCCACTGCTGTCAGACTGACAACTACTTGACCTGGTCTTTTCTGCAACAAAACATATTACATATAAAATTTAGCATGTTTATTAATACTTGGCTGATCCATGCAACCATGACCTCTGCTGATTACTTCTATGTGTGGAGAGGTGGTTTGCTGCTGGCTGTCCCTCCTTTACACTGCCCACCAGGGAAGCTGGGTGGGGCCTGCAGCTGGCGACCAATAGAATTCACTAGTAATGTGACCAGGTAGCTGAATATGGAGCTGCAGTGAGAGATAGGTAGCGGCAGCTCAGTGCATCCGGCACTTGGTGCTCCACACTATTTTTAACTGCACACAGCGTCACGCTCTAAAGCTGGGCGCTGTAGCACAGAGCACCAGACGCTGTGTGATTACAGTCTGTTTTTGAACACATATCCACCAGTAACAAAGCGAAAACACATGGAATGACATTGTTTTAACATTGGGACATTAACACTTTAGTGCCAGACCTGTAAAAACAATTCTGCATAAAAATATAAAAAGTTCAAAACAATGTATAAAAGTGTTTGTTTGCAGCCAGGAGAGGTCACACAATGATTTGAGCAAAAAAATGTAATTGCCAAACACAATTTAAACACAAACAAATGAAAACCCATTGAAAAGTACGGGAGAGTGACACAGAGCAAAAGGTAATATGTGGCACTCTTGAACCTCGAGTGCCGGCGCTATACGCTGAGCCACCTGTAACACTGTAAAACATGTGAAGCTACATAGCGCTGTTAGAGGGGCTCACCAGATTCACTTTCATAAATGTTGCTTCCCGTACAGCGCCCAGTGTTCACGAGACGCTACCTGCCGATATCCTTTCTTAAAGGAGCACTTTCGCGAAATTGTGTAATATTTAAAATACATATAAACACGTTGAGAGGAGGGGTCACTTATAAACTCGAACTGAATAAAACTCCCGCCAAGCTCCTCCCACCATCCAGCATATTTATATGGATTTTTATCATTGGGCAATTTTTCGCGATAGTGCTCCTTTAAATGACCCCCTAGGAGCACAAAGCTCTTTCTAGTGGCAGCCAGTAAATGAAGCTGGGAGGAAGCACTGCAGGGAAGCAGATACTTAGAACTGTGGAAATGATACATCATATTTGGAGAAATAAAGACAACTATTAAGCAATTAGACCACTTACTATTTCAGATTCCATAGTTCCATAGTATATAATAGTTATGAGACATTTGATAATTTTCTAGTTCCTTTGATGCTATGATTTTTTTAGGCTATCTTAAAGTTTTGTTCATTACTACTTAGATGCGATTGGATTTTTAGTCAGTCCTCCATCGATAAACGGTTTTGCTGTAACATAGTGAATGTGCACTAGATGGCAGTATTATTCCATTTGTTACGTGGCATTGACAGTTCCTGGGTCCCGAGGTGTGTGTCTACATTATATATTAGATCTTTAGTAAAATTCAGTCAGATTACATTTGTTAATTACAATGTGCCACACATAGTGAATTTACAAAGGAAGCATCCAACAAAACAAAAAAAGCTCTACTCACCTGTCATGTTCCACAGTTCTTCTGTGTGGCTCTAGTGGTGTAAAACTGGCCGATCGATTGTGCAGAGCTGGTCTCCATTCTCTACCTTCTCCTTTATATGCCCACTCTTTTTTTTTTAATGGAGCGGGAATACTGGCCCCACTTCAGCACACCCCCTCCATTGCAATGCAAGTGCTGCAGGGGGACAAAAGGTGAGTAGAGCTTTTTTTCTTTTTTTGTTGTACAGTCCTTTGAGCTTTGCCTGGATGCACCCACAGAAAATTTAGATTAGTCTGGGGCTCTGGGATCTCTATGCCCTAGAGGGGCTTTAGAGAGATGTAGAAAGGGGCTCAACAGAGGAAAATGCTTGGAGGGGAGAGACGAGAGAGCAGAAATAGAGAGAGCATATATGGTCATCGAAAGCAGAAAGCCTGAAGAAAGGTGCAAATAAATACATACATGAATAAAAAAAAAAAGTGGAATGTGCTGGGCACAACTAAAAGCCAGTAATTCCCCATATGGATGTGGTGACAGAGAGTAGTGTTGTGGTTTGAATTTGGGTCATGGTAAAATTAAATCCAAATGTTGGCAGTTCAATTCTGATATTTGCTATTCGTTTATCTGGCATGCCCATGAAACACTGAGCAACTGATCAGTAGGGTTGAACAATCCCGAAACGCAAAGCCAGAAGTCTGTGTGCGAGTTTGGCATCAACCAGTTTTTAGCCCATAGCAGCAAGTGAGGGGTGACCCTTAACTCAATGCAGAGTGTTCAGCACATATAAAGCGACTGTACACTTACCTGAGCGGGCCCCATGAGCCAGCTGCCAGTGTCGTCAATCGTGGGGGCCATTTTATTGTAGCCCCTGCCATCATTGTGCAAGTTGGGAAAACGCAGACCCCGATAGTGCCTGCTGAGGTAAGTGTACAGTTGCTTATGTACATGCTGCTCACTCCGCATTAGGTTAAGGGGCATCTCTCACTTATCACCAGCACCCGCCTGCCACCGCAGTTTTTGTGACACTTCCGGTCCAATTCTGCCTCTGGGGGCCTAGTGGCAGATGGGCCCCCTCCACCCTCCAAACCTCATCTCATCTCTGGTTTCCCCTCATATGTATATGTATTTTTGGGTCCCAAAGTTTGGGTCCCTATAGATTTCAATGGAGTTTGGGTTAAGATCAAGCTTGGGTACCTAAAACATACTTTTGAAATCCTGTATGTGGGTTTGTGAGGAAGTGACCAGGATAAGGGACAGAGAAGGTCGTAGGCGGAGCAGAGGTTGCCTCTGGGTAGATATCTTTGGATTGATGATGAAATGTAAGGATAAGCTTGGCTCTAGAGATCCTAAATTTAAACCGACTTCTCTGTAAAACTGGAAGTCAGTGAAGGCACCAAAGAAGCAAGAGAAGATATGGATGAGATGAGAAGCAAAGTTCAGAACAGGTTGTATAGGTGCCAGTCTGTTTGCTAGTAGTCTACGAAGGAGGATCTTGCAGTAGTCTACTTGGGATATGACTAGGGCATGTAACAACATTTTAATGATGTTGGGCATGAGCAAGGGACGGGTATGGGAGATGTTTTTATGTTGGCAGGAGGTGGAAAGGAAGTGACTCCTTACTAACCAAACTTTAGGAGTTACAATTATTGTAAATTTGGTAATAGTAATTGTCGTGTTTGTGAAGGGCAGCAGAACTGGAAGGTGGGAAAAGATCCAGTTCTGTTTTGTTATCAAACCTGAACATGGACTTCAGCCAGTCCGGCTAGGTCTTCACTTCACCCAGGGGGCTTCTGATCCCCGCCCTGGGGCTCTTCTGACTTCAGGAGAGGGCTCAAAATAGCCCCCCCTTCCCTGAGGCTGCTGACACTTTGGATGAAAAAAAAAGACATTCACTCACCTCCCGTAATCCCTTCCGACTTTGTCAGCAGTGGCGTGCATCCGGGCCCGGCACCTCAGTGGGCTTCACTTTGTCAGCAGGAATCAAGCAGCAGAATGAGGGCGAGGGGGCTAGGTGAGTAAAAAAGCATGCCCTGCATACCAAACCCTTCAGCCATGCTCCCCGGCCTCATTGCTCCTCTCAAGTATTCAGGGAAAGCCTCTCAGTTCACTCCGTCTCAAGCACGGGGTAAACAGTTAGCACACATTTACTGTGGATGTGCTGGAGACGGGGTTATCACTTAAGGGTTTAAGGCAGAGGAGTAGCTAGGCTTTCTGGCACCCAGGGCAAAGATGTTCCAGCCGCACTGTATCAAAATGGAGAGGTGTGAAAAGGGCCATAGAGGGGTTTATTAACCTTTTTACGCCAAGTACTCCCTAGCGTCAGGAAGTGCCAACCAAGTACCCCCTATGGGGTAATCAATTATAAATGGTACCAAAATAAGAAGTCAACAGGCATTGTAGCAATTTTAATGCAAGAAGAGATACTGTTTAACTTAAAATAATATACCAGACTAGTCAGACAACCCTTGTTGATGTGCTCCTGAACACCGCTGTGTTCCCTCCTGGGGGTATGTATACCACAGGTTGAGAAACAGTGCCATAAAGCATACATGACCTTTCTTATTCTGCAGATCTGCAAAACACAGAAATGCAAACGCATCCAGACAGGTGTGAATGTAAACTTGTGCAGTCATATTACTGAACAGTAACTTTAATTTTTTTAAATGTGAGTAGTAAAGGAGAAGTTTTATTCATTCATCCAGGGAGCTGAACATTTTGGGGATTTGCAATGTTACAAACACTGCGTCATTGCTGATCTTAGGGGTTTATTTAAGAAGGGATAGCGCCAGGTAGTGCTTCGTAGCAGAAGGTAGCGCCTGTTGAACGCCGGGCGCTGTACACAAACCACATTTATGAAAACGAATCTGGTGAGCGACTCTAACAGTACCCTGTAGCGTCACATGTATTATTACAGGCGGCTCAGCGTATAGCGCTGGCACTCTAGCTTCCAGAGCGCCAGGTATTACCCTTCATTCAGTGTCACTCTCCCATACATTTCAATGGCCGTTCATTTGCTTGTGTTTAAACAGCATGTTTGATATTTTTTTTTCTTTTTTTTGCGCAAATCATTGTGTGACCTCTCCTGGCTGCAAACAAACAAAACATTTTTATGCAGAATTGCATTTACAGGTCTGGCAGTAAAGTGTTAATGTCACAATGTTAAAACAATGTAATTCCATGTGTTTTCTTTGGTACAGGTGCATATGTGTTCAAAAACAGACTTTAATCACACAGCGTCTGGCGCTCTATGCTATAGCGGCCAGATTTAGAGCGCCGACGCTGTGTGTGTGTTCTTTTTTGATGTTGTGTAGTGTTAGTATGGTGTGGAGCGCCGAGAGTCGGTCACACTGAGCTGGTGCTACCTTTCACTCCCTGCAGCGCTGCACTGGTGTTAGAGCGCCCAACACACATCACATTCATCAATGCAGGCCAGGTTACTAGAGCAACTGAGGCGCTCTTTTACAGCGTCTACTAGCGGTTGCTCTAAGCGCCGCTATACAGACGCTCATCTGATGATACCTGGCACTAGTAATGAATCAGCCTCTTACTTGACAGCTGCTCCTTACCTAACACAGGAATTTGTTGTAGACAAAGTAGTGTCTTCCCATGAGGTTTACTATTAAGTTATTAACATGTATGAATAGTATAAAGAACAACTAATAATATTTTTTTACAATCATACACTACTTTAAATGTTGGTCTATGGAATTCTAGAAGTCTAGGAGTTGATTGCCCCTTTGTCAGCAGTGTTGGCAAATAAGGATGAGACATTGTATGTGAAATTTCTTGCCATCCTCTGAATGTTTTTGTATTCAGCGTGCATGCCAGCCAGCCTGCTACACGCTATAGCACCAGCGAATTTGCTGCCAGTTCTGCTAGCTTTACCATTACTGGGTCCTAAAGTAAGCATGTGAACAAAGCTTCAGTGCAGAACAATGATGCTAGCTGCCAGTGCCTACAGAACTGAATACACAACAAATAAGCAACATCTGCTTCAGCATATGTGTTCGTGAAAAGTCAGAAAATAAAAGAATTTGGAAATGCCAAAAGCAACACTAAACTGCCAGTGCAACTGTAAGAGTGATTTTTTAATTGCGCATGCATGCAGGCAGACCAAAGGTATTAGACTCACATATGTCTTGTTGCTGCCAACCTGGGAGTATAGATGAATTTAATTAAACAAGGATTATCTCTTCTCCCCTGCCCAATTACTTATTTATAACAATGGTACAAATGACTGATAATAATATTACCATACATCACGAAAAGAGTAAGAAACCCCCTGTGCTTTTTATTGCCAATTAGAACAGTGCGCATTTTACTGTATCTTTGCAATGAAGTTTATGTGTTCAGCTATTTCTCAAGCTCTCAAAAACCCCAGCCTCATAACACCTCATGCGACAAAGCAGCCAGTGTCAGCTTGACAGCACAGCATAAAAATAACACAAAGCAGCCTGAATACGGAGCAAAGAAATTAACTGTAGGTATTAAAACTGTGGCCAGCCAAGTAATGATTTCACAGAGATCAAGCTGCATTTTATGATTGGAATTGCTACCTTACATGGCTGGATAAAGAACTGCAGATCACCAGTATCATAAAGGTTAAATATTATCTAAAAGGCACTTTTCACTTACCTGCCATTCCTCAGGTCTGGTGCCTCAAAGACCCCAATTGGTCTGGTTGCAGCGCTCTTAGCTTCGAAGCAGAGAGTGCAGTCCTGACTGGCCTCTGGTGCACATACATGAGTCCACCAATTATAGAACATGAGTGGTGGACACTCACATAATATGCAGCCCCCTGCCACCAGCTAAAGAAGAAGCCTGCAGCACAAAGGCCGATTTGGAGACTTGCAGGGAAATTACTTTGACTGCCTGGACAAGGACTTTAAATTATCAAAAGAATGGGTCTCAGTGTCACAATGGTGTTCTGCACAATGGTGTCAACAATATAAAAAACGGGTCCTTGTCCAAAGGCCCTTATCTAGTCTTTGTCCAAAGTTTGGCAGTTTATCTAGTCCTGTGGTATTAAACTTGGTAACCTTTATATCAATTTGTGAAATAAAAGTCCAAAAAGGCTTCCGATCCATCAAGCTGGGAAAAATGTCCATTTACTGGAGTGCAGAAGGGTTAAGTGTTTTCAATTTAGGGCTCACTCTTTTCCTTAACACCACCAGGCATATCAAAGTGAGATGCCCCCTAGGGACCTTGCTTAGAGTATCGGGAGTATAACAAAAAGAGCAAACTGCGAAAAGAAGGAAATACACCATTTCTAGACTAGTTAAAAAAATACCATTAATTGACTGGATTATGAAATGGTCCACAACAGCAAAAGTCAGCTCAGTTCCCCCAGGGTTCGTCCTGGGAGCAAGGATGAGCCTCTGAAAACCCCCAAACTTCTATAACTCCATAAATGTCCAGCTCACCAAGCCCTAAAACCTAACTTTTACTTATCCTTTAAAATCATTAAGTTCCCGTGCTGACTGTGTAATCCTGCCGCCCCTAAAGTCAGGTTTATGAAATTCATAATGAAATGTGAGCTTTCAAAGCTCAGGCAAAATACAAACCTGTAAATTACAGGCACATTTATACAAAGCTACAACTGTGAAAGAGGGGCTATTACTATTTTATATAGTTTTTTTTTGTATAAATGTGTGTTTGTAAGTTAAAGATTTGTATTATGCATGAAGAAGAAACCTAGGGTGCCTCCTAAGGCTAACATAGTACAACAGCTTACTAAAAGTAGCTTCCCAAGACTGTACACGGAGGTTTCTCTGTTTACATGGTCCATTGCATTGACGTTTGATCATTTGCTTGTTGAAATGGGACTGTAAATATTTCCAAAGGCAGATTATTTCATTAAGGCTGGCTGGCTTCTGTAGTCTAGCAGAAATTTTACATACAACAATAAGGACAACCTTTAAGAACATGCAGTGAAAAATGCATATTACTTTGTATACCTAAATGTAAATAGACTCAATTGAGTTTCTAGTAAAAGGTTTGAACCTATAGTCTCTTTAGTAATATCCTAGGGCTCATTTACATTCTTGAGACATTTTACATCTGCTTTGCATTATCTTTATATGTGTATCTCTGGACATTCACTCTAGTCAGTCTCCTGTTCTGCATTGCAAAAGTGAATGTAATGTGGAGGTTAAGAAAATTAAAAAGGTCTCAATAAGTTTTTCAGCCTTACATGTACATTTTATTTACTATTCACCTGTTTTGCTTCCACTTTTCATGTAACACAAGTGACTTAAGATGGATATGAGGCAATCCTAAAGTGCTGGCTGAGAAAAGTCACATTAAACAACTTACTTAAAACAGCTTAGATAAAGTTCCAGCCCCATAATGTGCTCCGCTAACAAGTAGTTGTATATGCAATATATGCTTTGACCAACAGATGGAAAAAATAGAAGAATTCATTACAATTACATAGTAACATAGTATGCAAGGCTGATTAAAGACTTTAGTCTATCCAGTTCAGCCTGTTTATCTTCTTCATGTGGTCTAGTAGCCGTAGCTGGTAACGTTATTGCATGCAAGGAAAGCCACCTTTAAAATTCTTTTAGTGTATTCTCTATGACTACTTCCTCTGGAAGCGAGTTGTCAGTGGAGGAAGTGCCTTTCCTCTAACCTTAGTGACCTTCATTGCCACCATAACAGGCAAGTGCCTGCTGACAATTAGTGATGAGCTGGAGCAGGTTCTATACGGTTTCGAGAAGCCCCAGTAATCCCCAGTATCTGCCAAATTTTGGACCCCACTTTGACCCCCCCCAGGTCACAACAAAACTCACAACAACGCAGCATTTCTTGACTCAGGTGCTCTCCCACTCTCAGCCATTTAGATAGGCTGTTGACAGGAGCTGTCCCTCAGTGAAACTGGGGATGCAGCCGCTCCCTATTCCTGGGCTCTGTGACTAAACAGAGCCGTATGCCAGACAATAATATGCATGACATACAGTGCTGACTGGATGAGAGCATGCACATTGTAACCAGGGAAAGGTATCTTTTAATGTTTTACACAATGGGGCATCCCTAATAGTTAAAATCACAGGTTTTGGTCCCCTTAAAATGAATCTGACCTTTTTTTTTTAGAAAAAGTTAGAAGTTTGCAAATACGGTGTGGGTGTAGCCTCATCGGAAACAAATAAAAGCAGAAATATTTTAAAGATTCAGATTCAGTTTATTTGCCAAATATATACAGGACACCTACAAGGAACAACAATCAGGAATTTCACTATTCTGGTAATTGGTCATTTCCTGTTGGACATCCAGAATGATTTCGGATTTTCTTACTTCCCAAACAATCCCATGGCCCATGGGTGGGCTCTCCTCCAATCAGCAGCTAGTGCTCCATTTAGTTTTAGTTGGCAGCTCCCATTAACCAGTAAGTACCCATGCCAACCATTTTGAAATGTCTGGCGCACATCAGCTGGAGGGAAGCCGCTGCTGCTGTGGCATGCGCAACTGTGGGATCACCAGAGAGTTGAGTATACTAGGTGATCTGTGAGATATTACAGAGCAGGGTATCCCAAATCAGGATGCCCAGGATTAGAGAATCGTCCAACAAAAGAGGCTGTTGTACTTTAACTGTGCTTTAATAGGCTCATATACCTGCTGTTTGAGAAGGCTAGACTTGGTAAGAAGGTACTTTAAATGAATATACCCCATCCTTGTCCTATCCACTGTAAGTGCAAAGTCAAGTATTTATTTGGTCTTTTTTATGGTTTTATTCTGTATTTTACTGTTGGTTAAAAACATTAACATTGTCCTATGGTGGAATGTGTGCTTGTCTGAGATGGTGTGCCATTTTTCTTTATCTTTATTTACAATAGCACAATTATATTATACATACATTTAAACTATATCTGCATTGTTACCAGCTGTGAACTGTATGCACAATCACTCATGCCAACTGGTGCAGAGAAACCAGTTTACCCAACCTGCATAACAAGTTCCGCATGCCAGTCACAATGCGAACAGTGCCACTCTATGCAGATCAATCAATATAAAAGGTTCCAAGAGTAGTGTCATGTAGTGCAAGTAACTCCTCCCTTCTTCCTCTCCCTGGTGGCCATTCTTACCCTGACATTCAAGCAGTGCACACATGCTGCTGCCTTCTTCAGCTATAGTTCTTCCACCTGTTGTTGCTGTATAGATTCACCACAAATTTTCCAGCTGCATTGAAAGTACATGTCTGCTGTACCAAGATTCTGTACCGAAATAAAGCTTTTGAATACTTATCACTGATCTACCAACAACTGAGTGAGCTATCTGCCGAGCCCTATGGAGTGAAGAAATCATCCACCACAGACACACACAAGGAACTTGGAGCTGTCTACAGGATTCCATTTGCTGCCATCTGGTGAGTCAGAATAGTGAAAGAACTGTATTTCATCTGTTAAGATTGTCCAGCAGCTCATGTGCAGCTTAGCTACAGAGCTATACAGAGCATCATATGTATGTGTGAGTGAAGCCATCTAAGGAAAGATATCCATCTACCAGCCTGAGTTATTACAGCTTGATAAGCCACAGCACAGCTAACTGTATAATAGGAGCTAATATCAAGTAACCTATATTCATCTGTGTGCCTGTGAAAGATTATTAAGTGCATTTGTGGATGTGTGATTTAGACTTTGCTCAGTTCAACGTTGTTTCTAGAAGCAAGAAAAGTCGCTAATTTCTGCCTTCCACCAGCCAGCTCCCAAATGTATCAATTTCAACTGATTCTCCCCAGCCAGCGTCTCTAGCAAATTGTTACATAGCAGGTGCATCTTCCTGGGCAGCCTGCCAACTCACAAGTCATTACTTTTTCTGCAAACATCTCTACAGCCCAGAGATTTATGCTGTCATCACAAAATACAGATCTACAGCCCAGTTATAGAATAAAACGCTCTGTTAAGCCCACATTCAAAGCAAAGGAAAGTCTTGAAAATATGATTCAAGTGCTGCTTTCCAAAATCAACCATCAATGGGAGGCCATATTAACCCATCGAGGTACTTTTACTCAGACTGTAAATAATGTGTCATTATTAGTGGCTGCTCTAAGACAACTTTCCACACTTTATGAGAAGTATATGCAGTTAAGTCAGAAGTATATTGACACTTTACAGAGAATTAATTCAGACCAGTCATTAAAAGAGTTGGAAAGCTTCCAGCAACTTAACTCTGAAAGAGACTGTTTAATTAGTGAGATTTAAACCAATGCTCAAGCTAAAATTGCCCAACTCCAGGAAACTGCTTCTCACATTTCTAAGGCCACTAGTCACTCTAAAGGTTCAAAACGATCATCCAAATCAAGATTGTCTAAATATTCAATGATCAGCCAACAACTTAACAGGCTCGCTCAGATGTAGCAGCTGCTAAAATCCAAGCAATGTTTGCACAAAGCAAGGCAGAGAAGCAGGCAGAGGTGAAAGCAGAGGCAGCTAGGCAGCACGCAGAAATGGTGGCAGACACAGCTAGGCAGCCTGCAGTAATGGAGACAGACGCAGCTAGGCAGCGTGCAGAAATGGAGGCAGAAGCAGCCTGTAAGCAGGCAGAGGTGGAAGCAGAGGCGTCACAGAAAAGGGCAGAAATAGAGGCTATGGAGAAACAATGTGAGCACGCCACAGCTATTGAGCGCACAAGGGACTATGTGCTAAGCCAAAATAGTGCGCCCCTGAATGCTACAGATGTTCCTGATATTAAATACATTTCTCCACAGCGGCAGGGGACAGATCCTTTGGCAGCACCCCGCTTTCAAGGTCAGTACAACGCACCACTCACTTATCAACCTGATCTTTCCTCACATGTTCCTGCACTCCAGGCCCCTATACCTCAGCAAGTTCATTTCAAAGACACTCATGTCCAAGCCAATGCTCCATCACAACACCAACCACCTCACCGCTACACTGCTACAATTGTACACAGAACCGAGCCTAAGAACTTTAAGACAGTTCCCGGTTTAAACGCTCATGCAGCTCCTTACCTACCCACGTATGTCACTTCGCAGCCAGCAATTTCCTGCCTAAAGACAGAAAAATCAGACATGTCAGAGTTCGCCAGATACATGGTCCGCCGTGAACTCACAAAGACCAGCCTCACAAGGTTTGATGATCAACCTGAGAACTATAGGGCTTGAAAATGTGCATTTAAAGCAACAGTCAGTGACCTTGGCATTACGGCAGCTGAGGAGCTTGATTTACATTTACTTTTGCGATCAATCTTGCGCAAAGATATGCTTAGTGAACGTGTACCTAAAGGGCCATCCAGAAAAGGCTTTAAAGGTTTATGCCATCTTGGATGATCAGAGCAATCGATCGCTTGCAAGATCAGAACTTTTTGACTTTTTCAACCTAAACGGTGAGACTTATCCTTACACCCTAGGCACCTGTAGCGGTGTTGCAGAAGTTTCAGGAAGAAGAGCTGGCGGACTCATGGTAGCCTCTCTCCGAAACAACCTTCAGTTATCCCTGTCCACACTTGTGGAGTGCAACCAGATACCCTCCAACAAGGAAGAGATCCCTACACCAGAAGCCGCTCATCATTGTCACGGACCGGGTGGAGCAGACTTGGATGTGGATCCGCTTTGACTATGGAACTGATGGCGAATGCCGTGTCAGGGGAGCGGAGTCTAAGAGGCCACCGGTATTCACCAGAGCCCACCGCAAGGCAGGTTGGTTTTGTAGCAGCGAGTGACCCCCAGGTCGCTACCCCCCAACAGTGGCCCAGTTCCACAGTTAGCCGAGGTTCAGCATGGTGCACAGGGGCAGGCAAAAGACGTAGTGAGTACAGGCAGAGGTCAGGGCTGGCAGCACAGGTTCGTGGTAAAGGTGAGTAGCCAAGGTCGGGGCAGGCAGCAAAGGTTCAGAGTCGGAAACAGGCAGAGGTCGGTACACGGGTGAGCAATCCAAAAGCAACTGATTTACAACTGCCATGGAAAGACCAAGATCCGGCACTGATGGAAAGGAAATGCCCCTTTAAATAGGGGAAGTGGATGCAGGATTGGATGACCAGACACCAGTCAGTGGTGTACAGGCTCTTTAAATCTCAGGAGTCCGGTGCGTGCTCCCTCTAGTGGACGGAGACATGCACGCACCTGACCATGCGAGGAGGAAGCATGGGGGGAAGGGAGACGGTTGGGAGCAGCCATGGAGGTGAGGGAGGTGCTGTGAGATGGATGACGGCTGGATGCAGCCATGGAGGTAAGTGAAGTGCTGCGAAATGAGCACGCAGTGCTCGCCCTAACAATCATCACCCACACCTGAGGGCAATTGCTGAGGAAATACCAGCCCTCAACAAGGACGCAAAGATCTTGCTGTTGCTTGGTAGAGACATTCTTAGGGTACACAAGGTACGTCGGCAAATCAATGGTCCCCATGATGCTCGTCTGGGTCATCATAGGCAATGTTTGCATAGACAAATTGAAGAAGCCGACCAGAGTCATTTCATTTAAGACATATGTTCTGCCAAATGGTCGCAACAGTTATCTTCAGCCATACCCATACCACTACTGCGTGAAGGAGAAGCTAAACGGCAGTGAGTGTCAGCAAGAACCTCAAGATGACATTATCTTCCCATCCCAGGACAGCCTGGGAACAACTGTGTTTAATACAACCAGTGATGACAACAAGTTAGCGCCTACTAGAGAAGCTAAAGAATTCCTCAAGGTGATGGACGAGGAGTTCACACAAGACGATTCTAACAGCTGGGTAGCACCCCTACCTTTCATAACATACCCAAGGGAGAAATTACCTAACAATACTTAGCAAGTAGTAGCCAGGTTTTCCTCCTTAAAGCGTACCCTGAGTAGGAAACCAGAAATAGAAAAGCATTTCATAGACTTTATGCAAAACATATTCGACAGAGATCATGCTGAACCTGCCCCACCACTAAAAGAGGGAGAAGAATGCCGGTACCTCCCATCTTTTGGCATGTATCACCCTCGCAAACCTAACCAAATAAGAGTGGTGTTTGACTCCAGTGCTCAGTACGAAGACGTCTCCTTGAACAACCTACTCCTTACTGGACCTAACTTGAACAACAGTCTATTAGGAGTATTAATTTGATTCAGACAAGAACCTGTTGCAGTAATGGCCGACATCCAGCAGATGTTTCACTGTTTCATCGTCAGGGAAGACCACAGGAATTACCTGAGGTTTTTGTGGCACAAGGACAATGACATAAGACAAGATATCATCGACTATAGAATGAAAGTGCATGTCTTTGGCAACAGTCCTTCTCCCGCGGTGGCTATATATGGACTAAGAAGGGCAGCAGAAGAAGGTGAGAAAGAGTATGGTCTCGATGCATGTCAGTTTGTTAAGAGGAACTTTTATATAGATGACAGTCTCAAATCCTTACCCACTGCCGGACAGGCAATCGACTTTCTCACCAGATCACAAGAGATGCTCTCTGTAGCTAACCTAAGACTTTACAAGATCATCTCCAACATGCCGTCAATTTAAAGGACCTATGCAACTCAGCCTAGGCTTGCTATGGGACATCCAGCGGGATACCTTTACATTTCAGGTGTCAAGTTCTGAGAAACCTTTTACCAAACGTGGGGTCCTGTCCATGGTCAACAGTATCTATGACCCCCTAGGATTTATAGCCCCAGTAACCATTCAGGGCAAAGTATTGCTGAGACAGCTCACTATGGAAAACATAGACTGGGACACCCCTCTACCTCCAGAGAAACAGCGAAGGTGGGAGAAATGGAAGAGTTCTTTGGAAATATTAGAACAACTTCAGGTCCCGCGCTGCTATGCTCCCAGTTCTATTTCTGCTGCGGTCAGAAAAGAAGTTCACGTTTTCTCAGATGCATCCATTGAAGCCATTGCCTCTGTAGCCTACTTGAAGGTCATAGAAACCAATAACGAGCTACACTGTGGATTTGTTCTAGGAAAGGCCAAGCTAACTTCAAAACCTGCTCACACTGTGCCTAGACTTGAACTTTGTGCAGCAGTATTAGCGGTGGAAATCGCTGAAGTCATAAAGGACGAAATGGACATTGCAATTGATTCATTTACCTTCTATACCGACAGTAAGGTCGTGCTTGGGTATATATACAACCAAACCAAACAGTTTCACGTGTACGTCAGCAACAGAGTGGAACTTATCAGAAGTTTCTCCACGCCTGATCAGTGGCACCACATCTCTACAGATCTTAATCCAGCTGATCGTGGGACAAGACCACCGGAGCCAGCTAGCCTTTGTGACAATATGTGGCTGTCACCCCCAAGATTCCTGGTTGAGGATCCCTCCTCACCTCCTGTCAAGTCCTCCTACGAGCTGGTGGACCCCCAGTCTGACAAGGAGATCAGGTCCACAAACTCCACCCTCTGCACTTCTGTGAGTGTGAAGGCAAGGCTGAGTTTGCATCGATTTCAGCGCTTTTCGAGTTGGTCGTCGCTTACAAGAGCCATTGCTCGTCTAATTCACATAGTCCGAAGCTTTAGGAAAGATACATCTGGAGGGTGCAGAGGTTGGCATATCTGCAAGCAACATCCTTCAGTTTCAGACCTAGAACATGCAGAAAGTGTTATCATTCAATGCGTGCAACAGGAAGCGTATGGTGAAGAAATCCACTGTATCACAGGGAACACTTGCCTGTCAAGAAAAAGTACGCTTTTCTATCTGAACCCAGTAATTGATCAACACAAACTGCTCAGAGTAGGTGGTTGTTTGATGAAAGCAGAACTTTGTGACAAAGAAAAGAATCCTGTCATCATACCAGGTCGGCATCACATTACTACTCTTCTGATCCGTCACCACCATCAGCATGTGCAGCACCAGGGCAGACAGTTTACCGAGGGTGCTGTCAGGTCGGCCGGCTTGTGGATCGTGGGAATGAAGAGATGCATCTCCTCCGTGCTCCATAAGTGTGTGAAATGTCGCAAGCTAAGGGGGAGGCACCAACAACAACAAATGGCGAACCTCCCAGCAGACCGGCTCAGTACAGATCCACCTTTCACTTATGTTGGTGTAGACATCTTTGGCCCCTGGTCAGTGGTTACATAGTAAGTGCTGGGCCGCGTTGTTTACATGCCTTAGTACCAGAGGGGGTACACATTGAAGTAATAGAATCAATGGATTCCTCTTCCTTCATCAATGCTCTTCGAAGGTTCTTCGCCATCCGAGGACCTGCTAAACAACTGAGATCTGACTGTGGAACAAACTTTGTTGGAGCATGCAAAGAACTTCAGTTGAACAATTTTTTGACCAATATTGGATGTACTTGGGTGTTTAATCCCCCACACGCCTCTCACATGGGAGGGTCTTGGGAGCGCATGATCGGTATCTCACGAAGGATTCTCGACTCCATGCTACTGGATCAGAAGTTCCTGCAGCTTTCTCACGAGACTTCAGTCACCTTTTTGGCAGAGGTGTCCGCCATAATCAATGCAAGGCCTTTGGTTCCTGTATCCTCGGATCTGAATTGCCCAGTGATCCTCACTCCAGCCACACTCCTTACTCAGAAGGTGGGGACCACTGCTGTGCCTCCAGGCGACTTTGATTGCAGCAACATTTACCGGCGGCAGTGGAAGCAGGTACAACATCTATCTAATGTGTTTTGGCGTCGCTGGAGGGTGGAGTATCTACACTGGCTTCAAAGTCATCACAAGTGGCAGACATCCAGACCTAACCTTCAAGTGGGTGACCTCGATCTTCTCAGGGACAAAGAAGCTCACAGAAATGAATGGCCGATAGGCCTCATCACAAAAGTTTTGCCTAGCAATGACGGGAAGATTTGCAAGGTTGAAGTCAAGGTGGCAAGTGGAGGCCCAGAGAGAGTCTTCTGTCGACCAATTACTGAACTTGTTCTCCTCCTTTCCCTAGAAGAAGTTACCTGAAAAGGACATGCATCATCCTGCAAGGCCATGGCGGGGAGTTTACCCTCCATTTGACAGCTATGGCACACAAGATACTTTCTTGCTTTGGACATTGACTGTGTCATACCACAACTGTGGATTTTGAATTAAACATTTCCTGTGAATTATTGGGTTTTTGAGGCCTTGGCCTACGGCAGCCTCTTTAATCCGAAGAGTGGGTTTTTCCTTTGTTTGGATTACCAGCATTTCTTGTTCCTGTTGGCCACAAGAGCTTTGGTCACAACACCTTATGAAGCATGAAGAACTTATGCCATTGCATGTTTTTCTTTTACAGGTTTTCAGATTACAGTTACCAATGGACATTTAATGGACATTTATACAATGTTATTGTTTATTTGAAATCTAAAGATTTCAGGCGGAGAGTGTCATGTCCCACGACTTACATTTCTTTCTACCCGGGGTAATGGTTAATATATGTTTTTTTTACATAGTCTCAGCACTGTGCCTTTAATTCCCCTTGTCCCCTCCAGGCTCACTTAGTCTTGCTCTGATGCAAGTAACTCCTCACTTCCTATGTGTTCCTATAGGGAGTGAGGCGTCAATTTTATGGTTAATAAAATTATTTAATCTAATCCATCAAAAAGTATAAATCACAATAAATAGGATCTAAGTCAGCTTGATCTAATCTGCTGAACCCTATTCATTGTTGTTTAATTTAATTGTATTGAAACCAACAGGCTGATTCATTATTAGCAGCAGGTAGCGACAGATGAGTGTCTGTAGCAAGCATTTCAGAGCGCCTGCTAGTAGTCGCTGTGCTTGGCCGTGGGTCGCTAGTTCAGAGCGACTCAGTCGTTGTGCAGCAATGATGAATACATTGTGGGGAGTCGCTATATGACCAGTACAGTGCTGTATGGGAGCGAATGTTAGCGACTTGTCATTGTGAACGACATATTCATAAAAAAAAACAGCCTCACACACCTCCGGCGCTCAAAAATGCTTTGCTGTAGGCCAGAGCACCGGAGGCAGCGTGATGTAAGGTTGTTTTTTAACATGTATCCACCAGTAACAAAGTGAAAACATATGGAATTACATTGTTATAACATTATAACATGAATACATTAATGCCAGACCTGTAATATCAATTCTGCAGTAATATATACAATGTAAAAATAAAATGAAAAAATGGCTTTTTCAAGGCCAGGAAAGATCCCTACATTATTTGAGAATAATAAAAAAATTAATAAAACAAAAACCCTGTTTAAAGAGAAGTAAAAGAACATCCATTGAAATGTATGGGAGAGCGGCAGGTAGCGAGAGGTAAAACGTTGCGCTCTGCAAGGCTGAACGCCGGCTCTGGGATAATGATGAATCGGACGCTACATGGCGTTATCCCAGTCGCTCAACAGATTTTGTTTGATAAATGTGTAATTGTGTGCCATGTCCGGTGTTCACCTGACGCTACCTGTTGCTACCTGTCATTTACAAGGCACTACCTGACGCTAACCCTTCATGAATAAGGCCCCAAGTCAACCTTGGAATAGAATTAAACGTTTTTAAATAGAACGATCACACATGTATACAGGAGTAACCAATAATTGAAAGCATGACCTTACTGTGTGTTGGCAAGTAACCATATGGGCTAAGAATTACTTTGAGCTGTGTTTTTGTTCCCAATAAAAGTTGAAAGAAACTCTGTTCAGGTTATCTATCTATCTATCTATCTATCTATCTATCTATCTATCTATCATCTATTATCATCCAGGTCAGATATAAAGAATCTCAAACTGCTTTATTACAACTGTACTCTGTATCTGTTACATTTTTAAACTCAATATATGAAAATGCAAAGATGCAAGGCCAAATGAAAGTCTTTACTAACCTAAGAATCTGTCATGACTTAGTACCTTTGGATAGTCCTCTTCAAAACTCAACACCTAAAATATAAACAACACTTTTATGTACTGGTAATTACTTTATGTTATTAAAAAATAAAGAATGTATACATTTTACTATTTGTGTGCGGTACTTTGTATATAGGGTTGAGCTTAGGTTCTGTCTGGGGACTCATGGTAAGTGTCAAATTGGGACTCTTGTTATCAGCACTTTAGTCACTTCATGCTGGGCTCCGCCCGGTGTTTTTTGTAAAATATAAATAATCTTTTATATGTCAAAACAGACTTTTTACACAGTTTATGGAAAACCAAGTATTCTTAGAACACAAAAACTAAAGTTTACGCTTAATTTGCCTTTCAAATCTCTACCCTTGACAAGAAAAATATTTTTTATATTGCTACTAACATATCATACACCATTTAGAAGGTGTAATAATGAATCAACAAATCACTGCTATACAGTCTATAAGCCATGTACCTTTGATCATTGCAATTGAACTTCTGAATAGTGGGATGTGGTGTTTCAGAGGCTGACTCTGCAGCAATCTATTTAATGGGCCGACAGCTGATGTCTAGGCCATGGTTATGAGTATCCGGGGACAGCAACAGGTGGTAACAGGATGTCAAGCTAGGATGGCAGCCTGGCCAAAAGTTGGGCAGGCTTGGCATGGAGACTAGGGCAGGGTAAGCATTGGGCCTGGCACAGAGATGTGGTCAGGTAAGGCAAGGTTGGTAACAGGGCTTGTTACAGAGATGTAGTCTAACAAGACAGATGGCAACTGGGCTTGCCACAAAGACATCAGCCAAAGCAGCGTTGGCACAAAGATGTAATCAGGCCATTTGGCGTTGTCAACATGACTTGACATAAAGAAGATCAGCAGGCAAACCTCTGGTAGGGCATTGCTGGAACAGCCTACACACTGACAATATGGTAAGCAGCTTTCTACTTCCTAGAGGATTCCTGCGGCATCTGAATTGTCTGGCAATATGTGTTACTATAGGTTAAAAAATCATATATGAGGAGGTGGCTAGTGACTGAATGTGACTTTTGAATGAGAGAGAGGACACCAAGACTCTGGGCTTGAATTTTCACCATAAAAACAAATCTACAATTATTTGTTTTTGTCAGCTGTTTATAAAATGAAAGCAAGGGGTAAATTAATGCTCAGCTGTTATGCCTAGTTTACATTCAAAACAGAACATGTAAAAAACTCATTTTGCTTTAGTTTCAGAGTCTGTGATTTTATTGTGAAGATTCATCATCACTTCCCGTTTCATTATGTGAGACAGGAAATTAATTTAGTCCAATATCCATGAGTTTCAGCAGGACTGAAGGTTGGTGACCACATACTGTTGTGTTAGTTACACCTGTTTTTCCAGTTATAGTAGGTGAACTTCCTGTTTAGTAAACATATAGAGGAAAGTGTTCACCCCCACGGAGCATGTGGAGTGGAGCCCCCCGCATACTTGTCTGGTCTAAGTATGGTTACTATCCTGCCACATCTATTTATCTATCAATTTTTCCTTTTTATCTTGTTTTTGAATACTCTTCTTAATTTCTTTTTCATTTATTGATTGTAGTCATATTGTGATAAGCACTTGCACTTTGATAAGTCACTTTAAGCTTTTGGCATGACATTTTGAGATTATTATCTGCAAGTGTATTTTTGGTGTGTATTTGTCCCTATTATGGATATGTGGCAATATTGATATAGTCTATGACCATAAGCATATTAATATAGTGTGGGGGTTAATCCCTTGTTTTTATTTTGTGTTTGTTTGTGATTTATTGTTTTATTAATAAACTATAAATAATTTAAAAACTCTAAATAATTTAATAAACATTTTAATACCCTTTGTGCAGCCATCTATGTGTATGGGGTTTTTGCAGCTTTTTGGGGCCACATGTCCCAGGGGTGGCTGCTTTTGGGTTCCTGGTATCTGTATTCCCCCACCAGGCTTTGCACGGGTTTAGTGAAATAGAGTGCCACTGGTGTATTTCTGTTGTTTCCATATAGAGGAAGTAGGCATGAGATGGTAAGTCAGCAGGATGGGGGAGGGGGGGTGTCACATGAAGAACAAAAACTCTTTTAAACTATTCTTTACCAATTGAAGTAAACATTTTGGCTATTGTTGGGCTTTCAATTGCTCTCAGAGGTCCACTTACCGCATTTGCTTTCTTACTTTTTCTGCGACAGGCGTACCTTTTTTTTCCCTTGTAATTTGCATATCTTAATGCTATGTGTTCAGTGTGCCTGTTTTCCTGGGAAGCACTAGCACTCAGAGAAAGTGCTACTACTTGTAATGCTTTGTTTATACACTTGAGTCAGCTGATTACCCAACATAGAGTTGGCAGTTTACTTCTTAGGAATAAATGCAAGTTTAAAATGAGGATCAGCAGCCAACAGCCTTAAGGCCATCCAACACACTGATAGGGTTCTATTTTTTCAAAGCTCTACATCTGGCAAATGTGGTTTGATATTATTTGTCACACATATACATTACATTATACATAATACATTAAAATGTATTGACAGTAAACCAATATAATATGCATACATTTTCTATTTTTCCAGGCAGATAAGTAATGTTAATGCAGCTAAAACATGAGCAGTTGCCCGGCCTTGTGTGTAACATTACAGTAAACCAACAACCATCCTAAAAATGAAGAGAGTTGATTGCAATGAGGAGGAGGACATCCTGATAATGATGCTCCCCATGCATACATCCCCCACAAGCCCCACTTTTCTTAACAGATTCTCGTTCTCCAATAAAATCCACCCCTTGATAGGCTACAGCGGTCACATAGTTCAGAGTCTTCTGCATTGCGTTCAACTCCCGTTTTGTAGAAAATGGTTGCTGGATCACTTTAACTCCAGGCAAGAATGACAATTAAAGCAAAATAAATAAATTACATCCAGTCTTCTGGTAACTCTGCATCACTCCCCTGGTGCTGAGGCATAGCGGGGAGGGGTTAAGAATTAAAAAACCTCAATGTGAATCCAATGCTGTTCTCGCTTCAAATTCCAGTGCTTAGCACAACCATCTTGCAAAGGTGGCCCCTTGCACCCAATACCTTCTATGGGCAGGGGGGGGGAGCGTGCACCGAGTAGGGAATGCAGCTCTGTGCATCCTCTGCGCCACCGCTGCCTGTAACACCGCTTGATCCCATGCAAGGTAAGGATCCCCTATGTTACCTAAGCACCAGGGTTAGGAAGGCAGGGTGAGGGGGGGGGTTACCATAAGACCAGACATTCACTTTACCAACAGTTAAAAGAAAGCTTTGTATAAATAAGTGTAGAGTTTGTCTAGGCAAAGAAAAAAAAGATAATACCTACCTACCTCTAGCAGGTTTGAACCCTCACAGCTTTGAATGATACAACACTGTTGCCTATCAGCCCTAATACTTGCAGTGCAAGCCCTCAAAATTCCACACTCTCTGTGATGGCCCAATACTGAGATAAGAACTTTACTGTGGGTCAATATGGGCTGCGCATCTCCATCCAGCTGTGAAGGAGCCCCGTTCCTTGGGTCTGGAAGCAGAGGCATACAAATGCCAGTTATGAAGCATGCTATCAACAGCAGAGCTGACAGCAGGAGAAGGACAGCTATTCACAGGGCCACCATACAAACACAATGTCTGGGTCTAATAATTAAAATAAATATTTTAATTATTATATATTTTAATTATATATTTTAAGGGGACATTAAAGCCACCAAACTAGTAACTCTAGCGTCTTCTCCCTGGCACATAGTCAGTGCGGAAAGGGGTAAAAAAAAGAAAATTAACTCACCCGACCTTGGCTTCAGTGTGTTCCCCTGGAGTTCCCGGCCTTCGCTGCAGTAAGGCTGCTTAGATCACCATTCCCAGCTGTGTCTTTGCACACCTGTAGCCATCTAAGATACCAGCTACACACAATGAAGGAGGGTGACTTGTGCAGCTGCCATCAAGAACACCAGGGGAATGTGCTGGATAATAATACATTATCAGGCGTACCTCTCACCAAGTAATTAAATAACCTATACTTTAATGACCGTTTCTGGATAACTGGGCCCCATGGCCACCATGCCAAATCATGCTTCAAGCAAATGGGTTATATGGAGCCCAGAATATACAGCCCATAGTATTTGACTCCCATAAACTATAATAGGAACACTTGGTCCCATAGAAAAACACAATAAATCATGCTGCAAGCATGGACCAAGCTATCACATATAGGTTATGTGGGTCCCAGCCATTCCATATAGGTTATGTGGGGGTACAGAATATACAGGCAATAGTATCTGGACCCAATTGTGTATATTAGGATCGCTGAGCCCCATGGTAGCCATGCCCAAACATGTTGCAATCATGAGCTCAACCATTATATATAAATTATGGGATCCCAGAAAATACATCATGGACACTATATTGTGCTGGGCCTGGGGTCAATGGTAAGTGACAAAAGAGGATTCTCAGCCCTGCAGAACCACAGACCAGTTAGTTCCCCCAGGCCCCACAGATCAGATGTAGCCCGCTACAAAATAGAATAAACAAAAATTATATATATATATATATATATATATATATATATATATACCTTATGGAAGGTGCTTAGTTTCTTGCTGCTCCATTCCAGTTTAAAGCTCACCAATAGTGTGGGGCGAACCCCTAGAGGTTCGGGTTTGGCAAGTTCGGACAAACTTTGAACATAAGTTTGGTTTGGGTACCCAAACTTTAGTCAAACCTGAACCCAGTTCTGGCACGTCAGTGCCAGCTGCCAGTGTCCTCACTTATTGGAATGGCGGGCATCTTTCAGAAGCCTCAGACATAGTTTATTTGACAGTGGAAAGAACGCAGACCGCCGATGGAATCGCGGGACTCAGGTAAGTTGTACAACAGCTTCCTGACAGCTTTTCCAGGTTTGGGCGGAATGCCGAATTCGAAAATGGGCTTCTGGCTGCAGTCCGTGTTCGAGTTAGGGAACCCGAACTTGGAAAGTTCAGTACGAACACGAACTTTGCAGTTTGTGTTCACCCAACACTACCCACCAACCCCACTGGCTGCTGGTAGCACCACTGAAAATGGGTGGAGAGATGTCCATGAAGCAGCAAATATTTAAATGAGAGCATGAGGAAAATTAAACATTTCCAAAGCACAGTGTCTCCTTATGGAGGTCCTCACTATGACCATTAGTGGTGGGCACATTTTCTGAGATTTGTTTTAGTATTTACTTATATCAGACCATGGGATTTGTTTTGGATCTGAAATAATTCAAATTAAATTGTTTTAATCTTGGTTGTCATGTAATTTTCGTAAACGATCCATTACGTTTTGTAGTTTTTTCCAGTAATATCTTATTAGAACTATATATGAAAAGATTATTATATAAATCACGTAAGGGGAAAATGTGCTGCCCAGTTCCAGAATTTTTCCAATCTTTTGGGACTCGTTTCAGACCTGACTTCTTAGAAATATCAGTCCAAAATTGTGTCACAAATGTATGCGTTTGCTTTCAACAACTAACTTTAATTGTTACATAATTTCCCAAAAAAGATATTGCTTTCTGGGTTTCAGGAAAAATGACTCAAGGAAGTCTCAAGGAAAAGCTGCTAGGTATTAATTCTGCTGGAGGTAAGGTAAGTATAGTCTGCTTTTCCAGCACAAATCACACATCTTAACAAGCCATGTTCAGCTTTTGGGGACCCACATTTTTTCCTTTAGGCTCAAATGTTTTATTGATATATCAGAAAAGCTTACCTCTTCCATTTCAAAAGAATCTGGTGGTTGTAGTGTGTTTTGAGAAGAGGATTTTCTGAGTGTTCTAGAAAGCATTTTGCAGCTTTTCATTGTTCTGATTTTGCCTGGCATTTCAGGTAGGTTGTATTGTGTTACAGGTGTTGGAAGCATACTTTGTTGGGATTCTTGCCTTGCGGGGAAAATACTGCCATTGTCACTTGCTGGCGATGCATCCTTTACTGAATTATTTTTATTTGATCTTTTTTTCCTGAAAACCTTTCCGTTAGGTATTGTTTTCAATGGTTCTTGTTGTCCTTGTTTGCCAATAGGTTCATCAGTATTCTTACAAGTACTTGGAATTCTATCGACATTTTTCACCTGCTTGGAAAATTTCCAAATAAGCTGTCGTATTCTGTTTCTTTTTTCTTTGGTTAGTGTGGACTTTTGAATGTCTTTATCTTTATCATTTTGAATGGCATGGACATTGTCAAGCAAAGATGAAAAAGCACTGGTCACTTGCTCTAAAACTTCTAGCTGACGGAAACGACCTGGAAATACCAATTGAAACATATATATTTAGTAACGTTATATTACCTCCTCCGTTGCTGTCCAGCAATTTTGTGTTAGAAATTGTTTTAAGGTTTATGTCAGACTGAATATTTTGGCCCCATGCCAATGTCAATTTTTTTTTTTTTGCCATGTGTTTTTCGCAGTATGTTGAAAATGCTCTACCTGCTACATCAGCACCATCCTTCTACATACAGAAGGTAATAAAATTCAGTTTTTTGGGTAATATTAAAAGAAAATATTAGATGGTCATTATTCTAAGAACCTTTCTTGCTGGGAATAGTAATATCTGCTCACATGGTCAAAAATAATGAACAGAGAGCAGTTTGTGTGATGCACACACATTTAGCAGTTATCTGATAAGCATGATCTAACACATTGCCGATTATACTTATTTCGCTTTATCTATAGCAGATCAAGCAATTGTTACAGGTCCTAGTAGAACATGGAGCAATTTTTGATGAAAATTTGTGCTGACATCACACAAGGGTCCACAACTAATACAGTATGTACTACAGTGGTGTCTTAAAACTCAGCCTTTCCAAAACTGTAGAAATCATTTGGATAATGCTCTGTGTGATACATTTACTTTATATTAACCACAGTTAAAACCTATAAATATAGCACAAAAAACTGACCACATAAATTTGGGTTCTCCAATTCCATCCTTCTTTTCTGAGCATCCAGAAAGACTCTGGTAGTAATTCCTCTAGCTTCAGAAGGTGTCATGATGAATCGGGAAGGTATTTTATTGCAAATGTCAGGTTCTTCAATTCCAAATCCCAAATCAAGGAGTAGCTCAACTGGATCTGCTTCACAAAGCTTAAGCATTTCAGAGATGCTATAATGAAAAAAGGATAACTTTGGTAAAACATCAGGTATTAACCAAATAGTTTATTGGTAAATAAATAATATGAGTCCAGTGCCCATAAGCAAGAAGAGTTCACTGGTAACTAACACAAGGGGATGCGTCACTTGAGTTTCTACTCAACTAATAGCTTTGGCAGTTGTTAAAAGCAGATGTCACCACAACTAATTTATAATGATAAATCTTATGTCCTTTTGTGATGTATGTCTATATGGTGTTTTAGTACTTAATTTATTAAAGTAAAAAGCCAAGGGGGGGGACTTTCACAAGGGGCTGTACGAGGGCTTGGCTGGGCTCTCTGCTCAAAATCTTTATGATCTCAAACGGAACCAAAGGTCTAACTAAACCCTCCCCTCAAGCCTAATTGCTATATTCATATCTATGATCAAATGTGGCACTGTCCAGAGCAGCTTTTCTCTGCAGCCACATCCCCATTTCTGTAACATGCTGTGCATTTCCCACAGATGTGATATCATCCGATGGGGGTGGAGATGGAGACACTTCCACTTCTGCATTTGATCAGCAATGTACCCCAGAGAGATGCTGCTTGGGTTGTGGGGAGTTTAGATACAAGTTCCGACTGCGGGGCATACCAAATTCAACTTATTGTTCACCAAGTACATTGTGAGATGAACAAGGAATTATTTTTGGCATATACACAGTGCAACAGATATTTACAGTTCCATAAAAAATAAAACAAGATATACAAACTACATTGAATACAAAGAATACAGAGATACAGATACTCTTACATAGTGCAAGTGAGCCTGGGCTTATGACGTCTGGGTTTTGTTAAGGGTGCGGACAGCCAAAGGAAGGAAACCATTCCTAGATCTAGAAGTCCTGCAAGCGGATACCGCAAGACATCGCCCAGTTAGTCAATACTGGAATAGAGCGTGTCCATTACCGTTCTTGACAAGACCTATAACGGTTGTGTCATCGGCATACTTTACAATTCTCACAAAGTTAGCCAAGGAGGTTCAGTCATTGGTGTAGATGGAGAACAGGAGAGGTGGCAGAACGCATCCTTGAGGGGCACTGGTGTGCCTGACACTGGACCGCAATGATCCAAGTCTAACTCTTTGGGATCGATCTGTTAGAAAACTAATTAGGATGCCCCATAGAAAAGCTGCTGGCCAGACCAAAAGTCTATTTTCACTTTTGGTCCTATATAAATTGGACCAACACCCAGCGTGACCGGCCTGGGAATCTATAAGATCCGATTCCTCCCCGTGGGGCATCCAAAATCGGGATGCCCCGCTGTGTGAATCCCCGCAGGATGCCCCATTCACCTTACCTGCATCCCGATCCAACGGCGCATGCACGGGCTGCAGCCGCACCTCGCACTTCTCTTTAAGCAGGGCGGACTCACTGTTAGAGTGAAGCGCGAGATGCGACTGCCAGCGTGCTCGGAGCTGCTGTGGTAAGACGTCTCATTGATGCACATACCACAGCGGCTAAGAACGCGCTGATTGGACAAGCGGCTGCGCATGCGCTGCAGGGGTGGGGTGAAGTGAGTTTTTACTTGCGATCTGGGGGGGAAGTAGACCAAGACCCAGGATAGTCAAAATCCTGGGTGTTGGTCCACTTTAACATCCAGCCAGATGTGTATTGTATGTATCTATAAAAATGTAAAGTGTTTAGAAACCAACCTTTTAGGGGTGCAGGTAGTAGAGGTTCCATCTCCATTACATTTGGCTGTGAGAGGTGTTTCCATATATTTATGCAGGGAGCTGCAAAAAGGTAATGCACAAAATGATATTTCTTCAATTATATGTAGTTTAAATAAGCGTATCTAATTTGCTTTAGTTTACTCTTAAATCAACTGTATTAGAAAGAAAAAAAAACTGCTGCCTTACTTTGGAAAACAAAATATGGTAGCATATTGTAGGTGCAAGAATAAAGGTGTTAGGTGTTAGCAAATGCTAATTATACTGTAAATGAGACAGAAGGTATTCTGTTTTATGACAGATGGTGAATCAGCTGCTAACCTTCAGGGAACACAGCTTCTATAGCCATGACTTTCAAAATATATTATTTCTGATATAATGTGTTCCTTTCTGAGCACGAGATCAAACTGCCTAGGTGATCAGATTTCAGAATACATTGTTGATTAAGCAATTCCTAACTTCCTTTAGTTAATAATTGAGTGTTGCCTAGAGAAAATACTGAAAATAGTCTTTCAGGAGTTTGGCCCCAGAAAGTGATAAAACGGTTAATTGCAGGTCTATAAAAAAATGAGGTTACTTGTGTGTGTTTAATGAGCTATCTAGAGTTTCTGGTCATTACTCAGCCACAAAAGCCAGGACTTGTAATACAAACAATGTATCTGCATCAGCTTTTAAGTAAGCCTTTAGTGGAAAGTGTTTGTCTTATGATTCCAAGGAAATTATTTTCCTGTTTCATTTATTTAGTCATAGATATAGGCCTTGATTCCATAAGAGTCGAAAAAAATTCTCATGGTAGTAAAAAAAATCACTTTATGAGGAAAAAGCACGAGGATGAAAAAGGCAAAATAATGAAAGTCAATATACATTTTACTACTACATTGTCTTCATAGCTGGTGATTCAGCAACATTGACATTCTCAGGCTTTTCTCTCACAAACTGAATTCTCTACTACCGTAAGAATTTTTTCAACTTACAGAATTGAAGCTATGTTGTTTAGCTTCTACTTCTAGTTTAAACTATTAATATTTACCAGACAAAGAGGAACATTTTAGAAAAAGAAACTGCTACCTGGGAGAGCTACATCCATACACTACCCAACCATGAGGTGTCGTTGGAAGGGGGAAAACCTCAGGCATGCAACCCTACAAGATCATGTGAATTGGGGACAGCCGGTTGAAGCAGCGGTACTACCAATTCTGGAATCCCAACTATAGCTCCAAAGTTAGTGGAGATTCTCTTGCAGGACAAATGGTGGAGGCCCAGGGGTGCATTCCCCTTACATCCTGCCTATAATTTGGCTCTTACAACCATACAAAACTGCAGCTGGAGGAGGTCCTGGGGGAAGGGGGCAGACTTTGAATTTGGGTAGAAGGAATCCCTGCTCTGAGTACCGTATGGGCAGCACTGTGTTAGGAGTTGTGTCGGAGGAGAGAGATTTAGGGGTACTGATTACTGATAGCTGCAAGATGAGTGGACGGTGCAGCCAGGCAGTGGGAAAAGCAAGCAGGATGCTCAGCTGCATAGCTTGAGGCATCACCAGTAGGAAGTGGGAGGTTGTGATGCCGCTGTATAGAGCCCTGGTAAGGCCACAGCTAGAATACTGTGTGCAGTTCTGGAGACCTTACCTGCAAAAAGACATTATTCAAATAGAACGTGTCCAAAGGCGGCAACGAAAATGGTGGAAGGACTTAAACTTAAAACTTATCAGGAGAGACTTAAAGAACTTAATTTGTACAGTCTGGAGGAAAGAAGGGAGAGGGGGGACATGATTGAGACCTTTAAATATGTGAAAGGATTGAATAAGGTTCAGGAAGGAAGTGTTTTTAAGAAGAAACTTAATGATAGAACAAGGGGGCACAGCCTGAAGCTAGTCGGGGGGAAGATCAGGAGCAATGTTAGAAAATATTATTTTACAGAAAGAGTAGTAGGTGCTTGGAACAAACTTCCAGCAGAGGTAGTTGAAAAATCAACATTCACTGAATTTAAACATGCCTGGGATAAGCACACATCTATCCTAAGATAAAGAGTACATACAGTATACACATAAGGGCAGACTAGATGGACCGTATGGTCTCCTTCTGCCGTCAACCTTCTATGTTTCTAAGTTTCTAAACAGCTAAACAGTTCTTGACCCAAAAAATGGAATGGTATTTTAAAAACCTGTCACTCCTTTCTTTCTGGAAAACAAGTAAGTAAATAACAAATAACAAGTAGCCCCTCCTCTTGCTATCTGGCATTTTTATAAAGAAAAAAAAAATGTCATGTTACATTAGAAATACTAGACAATTCCAATAGTTTCAATAGTGCTTCTTTAACAATTTATGTTATTTGGTGGAATAAAATTTGTGTTGCCTTCTACTACAGTTGGACACCAGTACATTTCCTTATGTTTCTTTGCTTAGTTTTTGCTGATTATTTAGTTATTTATGTATTATAATGTCATTGAGCAATTCAGTCAAGGTGGACTGGATGGATTCCTTGTGTAAAATTCAAGTAAATTACTGTAAAGTACCATATGATGCACCTGCCCATAAGACGCATCCAAGATTTGGTAGGAAAATCAGAAAAAAATATTCTGAACCACATGGTGTGCTAAAATACCCCCCCCCCAATCACCCCATTACAGACAGTGTGCAGACTCCCCCCCAATCCCCCTATTACAGACCCACATTACAAGCAGTGAGCAGTATCCACATTACAGGCAGTGTGAGGCACCCCAATTACAGGCAGTGTGAGGCATCTCAACCACAGGCAGCATGAGACATTGCAATTACAGACAGTTTGCAGCATGCCCCCCCAAAATAATGACATACTCAGTGCTCCCACACTGCTGGTCTGCGGATCCTGTCGACATATACAAACATACACAAACATGCATACTGCCACATACACATGTTCCTGGTGCTGGTTGTGGCTCATGGGTGTGCGTGGCCTGTGACTTGAGCCAGCAACGTCTGCCCTATAAAGGCCATACCCAGCCATAGCCTGGAGGAACATGTGTGCAGTGGCGACAGGCAGCAGCAGTAGCAGAGGTGCTGGGATCTGCAGAGGACGCTGGTAAGATATAGTGTGTGTGTGTGTGTGTTTGTGTGTATGTATATATATGTCGGCAGGAGACTGGGTGCTGCAGGAGCACAGGCCAGTAGTGTGGGAACTTTGCCCTTGTTCATTTCCAGGGGCAGACTGGCCATAGGGAGAATTCTACATTGCCCACTGCACTTTGGGGCCCACTGCACTGCTGCTTCTTACACTTACATCCAATTCCTGCCTCCCTTGTCTCCTACCTAGCCCCCTGGTACGCAGGTTCACTGTACACTGTACTGTAATGATCTGTCCCTGAATTGCTACATCGGACGTAAGTTTCAGTTCATGCCCAAAAGTAGCACCCAAAGGTAAGCTCCATTTACTAAATCTTTAGCATGACTCCCAAAGTTTATATCTCTCTGCTCTGTTTGTGTTGCTTTTTTAGGGTGTTCATTTTTGGCACTGATTAGCAGATGGGAGATGCTGTGCTAGCATCTTGCACTGATTTCGCTACAAGAAGTCCCCAGGAAAAAAGCAGTTTTTTTTCCACAGTAAGAAGAAGTTCCAAAAAGTTCCACTTTCTGGATTACAGTGACACAAAAAAAGCTGGGGCGGGGGTGGGGGGGGGCGGTTGATGGATGCCTGCTTTGTAACCTCTATGCAAAATTCCACCTGGAACTGACATTTCATATACAAATGGCTAAAAGGAAAGTGTCAAACCTGTTAAAGTTGGGCAAGTCTATGACAATGCACACATGTATTAGTATTACAAAACAGATTGTAGTTTTAATAAGTTGGCTTAGTTTATAACAATGCACTAGTGAATTGTGCTTTTACCTTACATTGGAACATTGGAGGCCCTGGAGTCTAAGAGTCCTGGGCCATCTGAGTTTCTGTACTTGGGGCTTCCTGAATTGGATGCCCCACAGTGTGAAACCCCCCAGATTCCCAGATCCACTCACCTTCTCCCGAGCCCTCGCCGTGTCTCTAGCTCACCTCTAGCAGTGTGCGCACCCGGGTCCGGCCTTTCTGAATGAGCAGCACAGGCACGCCATGGCTGCAAAGTGAGCAGGGATGCGACTGGCAGTGCACTTGGCTCCCTTCACCCGCTCAGGTGCTTAGCCATCCAGGCGGCTTAGCTGTCAGTGACACCGAAGAAAGCCGAGTGACAGCGAGCACACTAGCTCTCGCCTGAGTCTGCCACGTGGGAAGGTGAGTACATGGGGCGACCTGGGGGGATACACACAGTGGGGCATCCCAATTTGGGATGCCGTCGCATTGAGGAACTGTACACGGGAAAGTGAAATTCCTGTGTGTTGTTTCTCTTTAAACAAAGGCCGTGTCATAGAAAAAATGTGAATACAAATACAACAAATCTACCCAATGTCCCACGATGGTTTACAAAGATGAGATGCATTGTTTAGTGCATAGAGGGCCCCATTTACTAAATGCACATAGCTAGATAGCGAGCCTAGGCTAGAGGTAAAAGCTAAAATCATGGTGAAGACATTTTTAATATTTTTATGACTTTGTCTCAGCTTTAGAAAATGTAGGAATGTATGCTTTGTTCTTTTGGATTGATAAGTGATAGGGAAAAGAATCAAAGTGATAGATGTCTGACTTCTAAGAGGTCATGCACTTTGTTAAACCTTAAATCCTCAGGGTTACTTGGAGATAACAATATATAAATAAAATACACTTGCAAGGATGTAAATCCTTGTAGTTGATCACAGATCTACACCAACACTACTCATTCTGGCATGTATCCAAATATAGCAGAAATTGACCTTAATGAATAGCATTGTATTGCGCCTGTTGGCAGCAGAACACCAAATCTGGCCTGGGATGTATTTAGATTTGGCCTGTGAGCAAAAAGAAAATAAATATGGGTTCTCAATGGCAGGTATGTGAATCTCCAGCAGCTGTTTCTGGGAGAGAAAAAAAGCTGCAGAATGGATGCGTGATTCTTCAGCTCTGCCACAGTCGCAAGCATTTCAGTGCAGCTGGTCACTGGCTTCTCAGCCCACACGACCACTGCCACCATGTAAAAGGATTTGGTCCTATGCGGTCATGTGGGGTATCGAACTGGTGGCCACTAACGAGGCAATGCATGTCAATATGTGCAGTGTGGTTTGAGAATTAGGATGCCACCACTGGGGAAGGTATAAGTGGAGTTTAGGCGCAGAGGCCCACTTAGGTTGGAGGTCTCCTTTTAAAGTTCTTAGTAGAAGCCTGCCCCGCATTGATATGCTTCCTCTCAGAACATTCTGTATACTCCCCCCACCCCCACTGCAATAGAATTTATACTAAAGAGCTGATGCATTAATAAATGGAAAGGATTACAATCTTTCGGTTCAACAGGCACTCCTTACAAACAGGAACCTACTTAGTACAATACCTATAAAGAGAGACTCTCTTATACTTCTGTGGTCTACAAAGAAAGCCAATCTTAAACACTGGGGAAAACCGCCCCCCAGACAAAGGATCCTGGAAGGGATCGATCCTTTCCTGCCTAGCATCAGAGATCTCTCTATCTGATAATAAAGATGCCCTCTCCAAGTTAAGCGATGCAGTAAAAAATAACTAACTTAAACTAAGTATGATGAGATTTGTGATTCGAAAAGGTGTTTGTTTTTCCTACTTTTTTTTGTGAGTTTAGTAAGATCTGAGGTCGAAAAAGGGGAATGGGAGGGAATATAGGAGGAGAGGGCGAAGGAGAAAAGAGAGAGATAGGGAGAGAGGGGAGGGAGGAGGGAAGAGATGAGGGAGAGGGAGGGGAGGAGAGGAGGAAAAGAACCCACCCGACGACGACCTGGCCAAGTAACCTACTTATTCCTGCGGGGAAATAGTCTGGTTATCTCCGACAAAATGACTTTAACAAGAGTCACTTTACCTGAGGGATGGAAAAAAAAATAAAGAGCTGATGCAGCACTGTTTTTAGCCGTTCAAAGTTTTAAAAATAATTGCACTGCTAGATATGCTAAATTGCATCAAGGAAAAAAATGAAAAAATCAGTGCTGCATCAGCTCAGTATAAATTATGTTCAGTGGGGGGGGGGGGGGGAGTATATGAAATATTGTTGGAAGGAAGCATACAAATGTGGGACAGGCTTCTCCTCAGAACTTCTAAAGGTGACCTCCACCCTTGTCCCTCAGTGTGTCACTCAACACATGAATGCACACGGTGTATTTACTAGTTAAAAAAATAATGCTATATATGTTAAATTTGTGAAAAAATACAATTCTGTGAAACTAACCTGTAGAATTGTTTTTGAGTATATCCAGTCCAGGTCATCCCAGAGTGAGGATATGTGGGTATTCCGCCCCCAGGGAGCACTCAACTGCAAGATCAAAAGCTGTCACTCCTCCCGGCCCCTTATAAAAGCAGGTGTCTCTCTATCATTTCCCAGTGGTTAAAAAGCAGTAAGAAAGAGACAGGCCAGGAGGCCAAGAAACCATGTTACTTCACATAGCTTCAGTTTGTAATCTGTCCAACAAAGAACTTTAAGGACAACAAGTCCAAGAATACAAATGGTAATCACCATAACAGGCAACAGAGATAATGAACAAAGGGCGGGGTGGGATGACCTGGACTGGATATACTCAAAAACATTTCTACAGGTGAGTTTCACAGAATTGTATTTTTCCCTATATCCAGTCCAGGTCGTCCCAAAGTGATGACATGTGGGACATCCAAAAGCAGTGTCCATTAGGGCGGGTTCCCAAGTGCGAAACAGCATGTAGTTCATATCACTACTGCCTGAAGCACCCTTCGGCCAAAAACAGCATCAGCTGAGGCCCTAACATCAACCTTGTAAAATTTGGTAAAGGTATGAATTGAAGACCAAGTAGCGGCCTTACAAACCTGTTCAACAGATGCCTGGTGCTGAAAAGCCCAGGAGGCACCATTAGCTCTAGTAGAATGAGCTGTAATACGAAAAGGGGGTTCCTTCCCCTTGGCAGAATATGCTTGCACCACCGCCTGTCTGATCCACTTACTGAGAGTGGACTTGGCTGGTGGTAAACCTTTCATAGAGCCCTCTGTTAGGACAAAGAGCAAATCCGATTTCCTGAAGGATTCAGTCGCAACCAGGTAATACTTAATAGCTCTGACCACATCCAAGGCATGGAGGGTCCTTTTCTTAGAATTAGTCGGTGCTGGACACAAAGAAGGTAAGACAACTTCCTCATTAAGGTGAAAGGGAGAAACAACCTTAGGCAAAAAATCAGGTTTAAAGCGAAAAACCACCTTATCCTTATTCCGCTCAAAGTAGGGAGGCTTCATACAAAGCGTGGCCAGCTCTTACACGCGACGCACCGAAGTGATCGCTACCAAAAAGACTACTTTGAGAGTCAAAATAGGCAATGCAGCATCGCACAATGGTTCGAAGGGAGGACCCTGAAGAGCAGAAAGTGCCAAATTCAAGTCCCAAACTGGTATTACTGACTTACACGGTGGACGGACATGGGTGACTCCCTGGAAAAAAGTCTTGATCAACCTATGATTGGCAATGGATCTCTGGAAAAAGATGGCTAAGGCCGAGACCTGGCCCTTGAGAGTGCTCAGCTGGAGACCCAAGTCTAAGCCGTGTTGTAAAAACTCCAGAATCCTAGAGATAGAGAAAGTGCGGCAAGGGAGACTCTTGGACTCGCACCAAGCAATGTAGGCGTGGCAAACTCTATAGTATATCATGGAAGAAAACTTCTTCCATGCCTGAATCATGGTATGCACAACCGTGGCCAAAAGCCCCTTTTCCGTTAGGATTGAGGTTTCAATAGCCAGGCCGTCAAAGCCAGGGTCTGTAAATTGGGGTGCCGCAGCAACCCCTGAGTGGGAAGCCCTGGGCGTCGGGCATGATGTATTGATCAATTGACATCTGAACTATGTCCTGAAAACACGGGGGGGCTAAGGATATCCCGAATGGCAGTGCCACAAACTGGTAATGCAGATCCTCAAGAGCAAACCTCAGGAACCTCTGATGCCCCTGAAATATCGGGATGTGCAGATAAGCATCCCTGATGTCCACCGTGGTCATGAAGTCGCCGAGCCGAAGCAAGCTCACCACGGATCGTAAGGTTTCCATGCTGAAAAGTCTGACTCTGACAAACCTGTTGAGACCCTTCAGGTCCAGGATAGGCCTCAATGTTCCGTCCGTCTTGGGAACCGTGAACAGATTGGAGTAGAAGCCTTGACACTGTTCCTGACGAGGTACAGGACAAATCACACCTAAACGCAGGAGGTGTTGCACAGCCATTCTCAGGCCCTGTGCCTTCAATGGGTTCTGGTATATCTGAGACTGAAGAAATCTTGAGGGCGGCCTGACTGCGAGCTCTATTTTGTAACTGGAGGACACCACCTCCTCAATCCACCGATCCGAGATGCTCTGTCTCCAGATATGAGCAAATAGCAGAAGCTGTCCCCCCACCCGGATGGGTAAGGGCGCCTCCTCATGCCTGAGGGGACTTAACTGGGGGCTTGGACTTGGCTCCCCAAGCGGGATCGGGTTGGCCACGGGACCTACCTCTACCCCAGGTATCTCTGCGGCCTCTGAGGGAGTCTACCATCCTTGACCAGGAGGTCCAGACGTCCGCGACTTTTTGGCTGCGGCATCAGCCAACCATTGCCGTGGTTGGCTGACAACCAGGCAACAAGTCAGACACCATCGTCCATGGCAGAGACAACAAAGGCAATGAAGTCCACGCAAGCCCTGAGGTCTTTAAAATCCTCCACCCGCTTGCGAGTTCCCACTTCTGGAGGATGAGACCATAGCCGGACCAGCTCCTCAGGGAAGGGATACTGCCTATTCAGGCCCTTAGGCACCGACGGTAGTTTGTTAGGACTTTCCCATTCCTTGAAAATCATATTAGAAAAATGGGCCTGCTCTGGAAAGACTCGCCTCTGTCTTTCAGGCCTAAACAAATCACCCTGCTTACTCTTAGCTGCTCTAGGAGGGACAATGTGTAAAGTCTCAAACACTGAGGCAAGCAACTTCTCCGTATCATCAGAGAGCCACGCATCCTAATCCAAGGAGAAACCAGACAAACTGTCCTCCCCAGCAGAATAATCCGCAGGGGACCGTGATTCCTCTGGCAACTCACCTTCCTCCACAGAGCCCAAATCCTCAAAAAGATCATCATCATTATCCGAGTAAACGGCTCAATGTGCCGTCTCTTACTTGTGGCCTTCCTAGGAGCCGTTCGCGAGATCTGTCTCTCGAGACACCCTGTATGCCAAATCAACATGGGACCCCCTGCTGGCTTCCCCCTCACTGGGGGCTGAGTGCAGCAGCAGGGGTTCTGGAGAGGCCGTAGGAAAAGAAGGGGTAAAGGCAGGTACGCCCGCCCGATCATCATCCAAAATGACGCTCTGGGCGCAAGTGGAACAAATAGTGATGAATCCTCCCAGAGGACATGCACTGCACATGGGGCAGAGCTTCACCCGCCCAGAAGGGGCCCTCAGCTCACTATCCCCAGATGCCTCCATTATGGTGATTAGACAAAAAATTGGTATGCAGGTTACAAGGCACTGACGGCCCAAACCTAATTAGCCCACTTATATAGTCCCTCTTTTGTGATCCCTCTTGATAAAAGGGAGAGGGGGGTGGGGGACTGGGAGGAACCACAACCCTCAATATATCAATGGGCCCACCTAAAAGACACAAGCAAAAAGTGGGCATCAGTATGTCACAGCACATGCGCATAATAGATAAAACAATTGATAGTAGCAAGAGGGACTCACGACACTGACAACGTCAACAGTGAACACCGGAGGGGTCCCAGGCAGCGTGGCAGGGGAGGCAGCAGCAAAATGGCGCAGAGCCAGCAGCGTGGCGCGTTCCTCGAGGGGCGGGACGCACGGCAGTGATGCGAAAATCGTCATCGCACGGCCCCGCCCCCCCAGGCGGCGCCCGTGCCAAGATGAAGGAAGATGCCCCCGCATCCAAAATGCCACTGGGCGGCCCTGTCACAGTGTAGCAGCCACAAGATGGAGGGAAGAGAGGAGCAGGAGACATACTCGAGGTAGCGTGGGAGATATGTATAAATGCGCAGAATAAAAGCAAAGTGACTGTCTCACCACAAAACACAGTAATAAAGCTTGTGGGGCACGGAGGGTATGAAGCCAGTAGGCAATAAGTGTTCCCCCCCCCCCCCTATAAGCTCATCATCAGCCTATGGCCGTCTACTCATTAATCAGGGTCTGCAGCCCAGAGCCTAGCTCTGCCAAACGCCTGACCCGGCGTTCTCCCTACCGTCACAGTCCCAATCAGCCATGGCAATAGTGGGTCCACCGGATCAATTGTAATAGGGTCTGCAGCGGCCGACGGGCTAGGTGGCCCCGCTCAGCTGCCAAAATCCAGGAGAGAGTATCCAACGATCTTCAGCAGCCAGACTGCAAGATGAACACTGGGAAATGATAGAGAGACACCTGCTTTTTTAGGGGGCCGGGAGGAGCAACAGCTTTTGATCTTGCAGTCGAGCGCCCCCTGGGGGCAGAATACCCACATGTCATCACTCTGGGAAGACCTGGACTGGATATAGGGAAAATACAATCATGTATGTCTAAGTAAAAAACAACTCACTAAACTAAAATGCACATATTTTTGTGTTCCTCTCGTGTTTCCAAAGCCATGTGCAAGATTTGATTTGAAAATAGGTAACATGTTTTCTAGTTTTAATCTTCTAATTATATCTTATGGGAGCATTGATGACTGCTCCAGTGCTGGCGCCGATTTACACGGATGATTTAGTAAATATTTGTTTGAGTTTTCTAACCAATGCACTGATTTAGAAAAACATTTATAAATGCTTCTAGAATATATTCCACTGGTCACAAAAGTGTCCTAATGTGGTGGCATCTGTTGCCAAATGGGAGTTCTTTAAATCATACCAACATTGCAAAATATATTCCCATAGGTAACAGGTATTATCAATTAAAATGAAATCCCTCTTGCTGACACCTGGGACTTAAAACACACACAATAAAGGAGAAGAAAATGGCACTTAAAACGTTACAAAGCTAAACTCTTAGCAGTAACCTTATAAAATTATAAAACAGTTAATAAAGATTGCAAGAAAGAAATAAATGAACAAGATGTGGCCAAGGAAACAAAACCAACCCCAAATATTCGTTTTTAATATATAAATTCAAAGAAAACAACATCAAAACAGGTAGGTATCGTAACTAATGGTAATGAGTAATTGGTCACAGGGGAAAAAGAGAAGTTAGAGCCGCTAAATGGGTTATTCAGCTCTGTGTACACAAAAGAGGAGCAAAAAGTCAATCTTGGCTATGCCCCTGCTGACAATTAGTGATAAGCCAGGGCAGGTTCCATACGGTTCCGAAGCCCTCTGGCCAGATAATCGTCAGTATCAGGCATTTGGTACTTCCAAATGCTGAATACAATAGCTTCGGCTTGCACTATTTTGCTAACTGGTATAGGGGCCACTTGGACCCCTTGTCAGTTCACAAAAAGTTAAAGTGGACTAAAACCTGGGATTTTGGTTCTTGTGTCCGGGGGAACCCAATGCGGGATACCCCTCTGTGTGAAACCCCAGGTCACCCATTAAAACGCACCTTTCCCTCATCCTACAGCACATGCGTGGTCTCTCATCTAATCAGCGTGCTTTACTGCACAGCCATAAAATTGTCAAAAGGCTCCAGCCGAGCGCAACAACGGCCGCATCCCCGCTACCCTCTAACAGAGTGCATGCCCGTACCGGCCATTCTCAAATGTCTGGCATGGGCCCTGATAAAAATATAGCAGGCAGCAGCCCCTGCTGGTCTGCTGATGCCGGGGAGTGGCTATTGCAGGCCATTAAGCAGATCGGGATGTCTTATTGTGTGAAACCCCCCAGGTCACCACAAAACTCACCAATGTAAAAAAACGCATCCCCAGCAGCTCTTGGCTGAGGTGCTCTCCCACACTAAGCCATTCAGATAGGGGCGGGAGCTCTCCCTCATCTAAAGTAAAATTGGGAATGCGTTAGTGCCGGTCTCTGTGACTAAACAGAGCCGTATGTCACACAATAAAAATGCCTGGCATACAGTGCTAATTGGATGAGATTCAGTTTATTTGCCAAGTATATACAGGACACCTACAAGGAACAACCATCAGGAATTTTAATATTCTGGTAACTGATTTTGGTGCCCTGCTGTGTAAAACCACCTGGAACGCAGTGTATTTCTTATTCCCCAAACAATCACATGGCCCATGGGTGGGCTCTCCTCCAATCAGCAGCTAGTGCTCCATTTAGTTTTAGCTGGAAGCTCCCATTAACCAGTAAGTACCCATACCAACCATTTAGAAATGCCTGGCGCACATCAGCTGGAAGGGAGCCGGTGATGCTGCTGTGGCATGCGCATGCACTGTGGGATCACCAGCTATTTGATGTATACAAGATGATCTGTGAGATATTACACAGTGGGGTATCCCAAATCAGGATGCCACAGGAATCAGCCAACAAAAGAGGATGTTGTTCCACTTTAACTGTGCATTAATAGGCTCATACACCTGCTGAAGGCTAGATTTGGTTAGATGGTTCTTAAATGAATATACTCCATCCTTGTCCTATCCACTATACGTGCAAATCAAGGATTTATTGGTCCATTTTATGGTTTTATTCTGTATTTTACTGTTGGTTAAAGATTAACCTATGGTGGAATGTGTGCTTGTCATTTTTCTTTACCTTTTATTTACAATAGCACAATTATATTTCTACTGTTTGTTTAAGTTTCACCATACATTTAACCTATATCTGCATTGTTAGCAGCTGTGAACCATATACACAATCACTCATGCCAACTGGTCTAGAGAAACCAGTTTACACAACCTGTGTAACAAGTTTTTCATATATTGCACATTACATATTATTTTTTTAAGGAAATTGCCGGTACAAGGAAGGTAGAATATTTGTATAGCCCAGGTAGACAGGGGAATAATGTCTCAGAAAAGAATAATGTTGTTTTGCAGTAAACAGCAATACTATAGGCTATAGGGAACAGGTTGGTAATATGGTAAGGGCTTAGACTCAGAAGGTTTGAGGCAGCCTGTGCAGAAGGGAGTTGAGCTCAAGTTTCAGGAGTTGGAATTGATTATAAACCTCTCCACTAGTAGGACAGTCTATGGGGTGTAGATAGGGACAGATGGTAATAGATCTGAAAGACATTCTATTGACCACCTTTAATTGTTTTTAGGGCATTGTAGCACATGGGTCCCTGAGGGGTTTAGCTCCTCAGGGGTATGGGGACTGGGCTCATTGTTAACAGGCTTGGGGGGCCTCCCAATGTGGGCTTGCATCCAAAACTTCAAATGAGACGGACTTCATAAAAAGGGCACTTACTTTATTAGCAGGACTTCAGGTACACTTGATGGTTACAGCAGGTCATACAGTCATTATCCACATCAGTTCCGTTAGCAGTTTCCCTAGCACAGCATTATATCCAGGTGGACTGCAACAGGTGGTGGGCACTCATTCTGGTCCCATAACAGTATACTGAGGCCTTACCTTCCTCCATCAGCATCTCGGGTAGAATGGTTCACCTTTCTTGTGGTCACTTGTTAGGCATGATTGTGGCTCTCCTGCTCTTTCCTATACCCGTGACTGCTGACTGCTACCAATTGACTCTGCTGGTACCTTCCTCACTCCCTGTTACTACAATTCTTCTCTGAGGTAACTCTCCTCATGATCTCCTTGTATACATTCCCTCTAGCTGGCTTCTAGAACCTTCTCTAGTCTATTCACCTCAGCCAATGGCAGCTCAGCTATGTGGTTAGGTTATGGCCCACAGTTTGGTAGACCTGCAGTGTCACAATCCATTAGCCATCCAACAGGGCCATCTTGTAGTGATGTAGTGAGACTGCAAGACAGATATGAACTACCACACCGAAGAACCCCAAATATATATATATGTTGACCACCTTACGCTGGCCACAACATATAACTTTTTACAAGCATAGACTCCATATTTTCTAGGGGACATCCGCTCTTGATGCTTGTTGCCACAAAAATACTTAACAATAGGTCAGATGGCTGATTTAAACAATACAAAGTTGTGAAGAAAGACTAGTTACACAGTAGTGTAAAATTATAAATGCCTAGAAGGGAAGCAGCAAACACTTTGTTACAGTAGTTCCACCACTGTGTTTTGCGTGGTCAGTTCTATGCACTTTGTGCATAGTTTCACTATGCAGCATAAACAGCATTTTTCTGTTATTTCATCAGTATGATCATAGGAATTCGAAATATGTATTGTTTTTCTTCTGCACAAAAGGCTCGATTCAGAGGCACATTCGTCTGCACTTCCGTAGCTGTCTGTGAAAGTTTTTGTGTGTGTTAGTCATTTTTTTTGTTTTTTTCATTCATTTTCAATTCGTATGAACGTTCGGGCTAATGTGTATATGCGCTTTCGATGAACGAAAGCAAATCGGATCATTTGCGTTAGTTCGGATAATTTTCCCATCAAAATCTGATATTTTTCATTCGTTCAGATAACTTACGTAATGGGTATGGGCTTGCGTCTCATTCAGGGAGCTGATTGCCGACGGACCACCACCCTATAAACCCGTTTCCTTTGCGATCCCCTTACGGGACCAATTTGACCTCGAGACTAGCAGCTATGGATGACTCTAGTGTATTTGAGGAGCATGAGGATCTGCAGCTCATGGGCATTGAAATTGTCCGGAGGGCTGAGACAGGATTGCACCGGCGACGCATGCACATCGATGGCATGCATGACGTTGAGCTGTTCGAGCTCACCAGACTTAATCGTGCTTCCCTCCATAAGGTGTATAGTGAGCTGCGGCCATGGTTAGCCCGCACCACAAGGACCAAGATGCTTGGCTGCCTGCAATTTTTGGCGAACGGCTCGTTCCAGAGGCTGGGCCCTCTCCGTGGGGATTTCCCAGCCTACGCTAAGCCGCACGCTATCCAAGTTTTTGGAAAGCATGGCTACCATTACTCGGAAATATATTTGTTTTCCTGAGGACATGGTAGCCAGCAACGCGATTAAGCTGCCATTTTATAACATCGCCGACATGCCCAACATCATGGGTGCCATTAACTGCACCCACGTTGCCCTGGTGCCTCTGGCAGCCGACGAGTATATCTACAGGCAAGTACAACCTGTAATTTTTTAAAATAGTTAAACTAATTTTTTTTTTCATTTTTCAAAATCCCTCCTTGTAAAATCCCTCCTTGTAAATAGTCCCTGTGAAATAGTTCACATGGTATATCTGTTAATCCCTCCTTGTAAATAGTCCCTGGGAAACAATGGGCCGTATTTAGGCTCTCACATTTTTATCATGTGGCCCAAAGCGAAACATTTTAATGTGGACCTTAAATAGCCAATTACAATTTAATATTTACTTGATCCAACATACATATCCTTTTTTGGTTACAAAATACTTATGTACTTGGTTAGTGTTATTTGTATTGGCCCACAGGTTTTGCTTAGGGTGTTATTAGTTAGTGTTTCACTAGTTTTCCTTGCCTTGCTGATATTTTTTTTTTTGCTTTTCTCCCAGGAACCGCAAAATGGGCCACTCACTGAATGTCCAAGCAGTGGTGGCCCTGGACATGCGGTTCCTTAGTGTCCTCGCCGGGTTCCCAGGCTCATCCCATGATGCCTACATTCTTAGAAGATCTGGATTGTACGGTCGGTTTGAGTCTGGAGAATTCTCCGGTGGATGGCTCCTTGGTAAGTTGACGCCAAGAACGTCATTTACTTTTCAATGTATGCCTATGAATTTAGTTTTTGACCCATGTATGAAACTAAGCCTATTTGTACCCCTTTTTTATATGTGAAACACAACCTTAAACATTAAATTTATCAAACAACAAAGCCTTGACAAATGTTTGTCCGGCATTTCCAGATTGACAAATTCTACTTTATAGTAAATTAATTATTAGGCTTCCCCACACTCAGCTGTAATTATGTTCTTGACTTTATGATAGGGTCTGCGGCATCTTTGCTTAGATGCATTACACTTACTGAGTAGAGGAGAGCGGGATAAAGTGCAGGGGCCGGGTTAGAGCTGTTTTTGCCTCAGACAAAGCAGATACGGGGTCCTGAAAAGTTAAGACATCCAAGAATGCTGAGCAGGACAGTCCTAAACCAATACCTGTTAGCAGTCTGCCTGATTGGCCATCAACCGCCATCTTTGATGTTTAAATTGTCCCAATTAGATGGGGTTAGGGTTAATTTTGGGCAGCGCAATCTGTATGCTCAGGGTGTTGCTCAAATGTAACATAGGCTCTTAGTCATGTGGAAGGACCGTGTTTTTGATTCAATTTAGGGAGTAATGTGTAATTGATGCTATTCTTTTTTTTATTTTTTCAGGTGATTCAGGCTATCCACTGCTTCCCTGGCTGCTGACGCCCGTCCTTCGACCCCAGAATGCCGCCCAGAATGCCGCCCAGGATGCATACAATCGGGCACACAGGAAGACCAGGGCCGTGGTGGAGTGGGCGTTTGGCCTATTAAAAACTCGTTTTCGATGCTTGGACCATACCGGACCATGACCCCAAGAAGGTCATTGATATAATTATGGCATGTGCTGTGTTACATAACTATGCCATCATGCAGCGTGTCCCCCGGTATATGGATTTGCCCCCCTCTCCACCCAGCGATGACCCAGAGGACCACTACCGTGGCACAGCTAGTGCGTCTGGGCAAGCCGTTCGTTCAAACTTGATTTCCACATATTTTTCGTAATTTGTTGTGCCTGTGTTTTTTGTCCCTTTATTGGAGTAGTAGTAAGTTGTTGTACCGTGTTAGCCATCGATGTAAGCAGGAAATCCAAGGTTAAGGTAATACCATTTATTGGCTAACTCATTTAGATTGAAAATGCAAGCTTTCGAAGCTGTTCAAGCTTCTTCTTCAGGCATAATACAGATCTGTAACTTAGACACACATTTATACAAAAAACTACAAAGGAGTGACAATTGTTTTTACACTGACACACATGAAAAATAGCTAAGTCGTAAAATCGTATACTGTGAGATAAGGATCAGGGGGATTATAACAATTAATGAGAGCAATAAAAATTCCACACACTTTCTCTCCCCCTCTCATTCTTATCAGCCCACCATTAATTGTTATAGTCCCCCTGATCCTTATCTCACAGTATACGATTTTACGACTTAGCTATTTTTCATGTGTGTCAGTGTAAAAACAATTGTCACTCCTTTGTAGTTTTTGTATAAATGTGTGTCTAAGTTACAGATCTGTATTATGCCTGAAGAAGAAGCTTGAACAGCTTTGAAAGCTTGCATTTTCAATCTAAATAAGTTAGCCAATAAATGGTATTACCTTAACCTTGGATTTCCTGCTTTGTCCCTTTATTGATTGTTATTTAATTTATTTTGGCTTTGTGTTTGTAATTTTGTTTGTTACTGTCCAAAATAGTAATGAAGTAACTAATCAAAATCTCACACCTGATTTTAGACTCATGGCTTTTTTGAGCCCAATTTGTTTGTGCAAACTTTAAGTAATCTTTATCCAAAAAATACATTAAGGCATCAACTTAGTCAACAACAGGTCAAGTCAAAATTATTTTGGTTTATTTTGAAAGCAAACGATGGAGTTGATGGTCACTCCCAAAGTTCATGTAAATACATGGTAAAACAACAAATGTCATGTTTGACAAATCATGCCACATAGCAATTGGCCACAGTAAGGAGTTTAAAAGTAATGCACTCCAGGCCAAAGTTTACATCAAAAATTAAATACACACACATATATATATGTGACAAGCATTGGCATGTCCAGATTTTTTAGCCAACAAATAGGGCCACAGACACACCCTCTCCTGCTTGCCCACATTTGGCACAGGCACAGGTGGAAAGCAGCCATACCTATGCCACATCTACACCTGTTACTCAGTGGCCCACCCAAACAAGAACCCCCAGTCCCAATCCAAGTCCAGTTCAATCTCAGCCAGGGTTCAAGGTAGTAGTTTGCCAGCCCAGAATGTACCCCAATCCTGCCTACAAACAGGAGGAGCCAGAACCAATGTAATTAGGCCCAAAGCTGCAGCACAACAGCTTGAGTGGCAGGTTCAGTGAGGCTTGTCCTCCGGCATTGGCTAGTGGGATACCTCAGCACTCTAATGAGCTATATGGGCGCAAATCAAAAGCATACAAGCAAAGCCATACCAAAAGGGTATATTGGTAGGGCTCACCAGACAGGTCAATACAGTGGGATGTAGAGCAAAGATGTGGAGCAGATACAGGCCAAATAGGCCTTAAAATGGTGGATGCCCATAAAACCCAGGTTGTGGGCCTTGGAGGTGGGCCCTCACCTGGGCCTGTGTGGCATTCAGAATCTGCAACTGTTCCAACATGTTTCTATTGGTAGTTCAAAAATCAGCCAGCATGGCACTGAAATTGTTATTTAAGGTGGCCATGTGGTTGTTGCTATTTCGAACTTCCTCAAGCATGACACTGTAATAATTCGAAAAGGTGGCCATGTGGCTGTCGTTGGACCTAAATTCAGTCAGCATGGAGTTTAACGTATTATTTAAGGTCTCTAATTGGCCATGAAGATGCTCGTGGTTTCTTTGATTTTGTAGGCGAAATAAACGCCTCTCATGGTGCCATGCTGACTCCATCATCGATGCGCCCCTCCCCTGGGAAACTGGGCAACGTAGCTGACTACGCCTCCAAATTCCCCGGGTTGTGGGGTGTGCAGATGATGGGCCTCTAGGTCCACCAACAGCCACAGGTCTGCTTAGCAAATCCTCAGCAGCAGAGCTAACACTGGGGACTCGGCTCAGTCTCTGCATGCTACCCATGATGGGCTGGCAGCATGCAGCCAGCTTCACTCTGCTGCTGAGGATTTGTTGGAGAAACATGTTGGGACAGTTGCTCCCGGGGGGGCTGTACAGAAGGTCCCATGAAGGTTCCATCCTCCTTCAGCTCCTGGATTTCCTCCATCAGTGTGTGGGTCTGTTGGGACATGTAAAAAAAAAAAAAGGTTCAGTTTGGGCACTACATATGTAATTCCGCAAAAAGAAACATGGCAAGTCACATGCATAAGCAAAATCTGTAAAACACACTTACCGTATATATCGGATCCTGGGTCCGAGGCAGCACGGAAGTTGACGGCATGGACAAGCTGAGGCTTCCCCACTAGCTGAGGGATGATGCTGGGCTGCATTGTTAAAAAAAAAGACAAAACACACAACTATGCATTGCTGATGTGTAATAATACATATGCTTCACTAAAACACGTCGGCAAGCATGAATGGCAACTCCCCCAACGGTCCAAGTTGAACTTTACTATGAATGCCATTATCTGTTAGATGTATTAGTCAACAAGTACATACACATTGGTCACCTTAACCCAACAAAACATGCATGTACTGGGTGCTCTGAGGCTTCACACATCCCTAAAAGCCCATTAGGGGACCACACTCAGCTTGCAAATAGCATTTGGCCTAAGATTATGCTGGTTGCCATTCTTTCTAGGTAAACCTTTCAATCACCCCAGATCAAGTCTTTCAGACCAAAGCACAGCTCCAACCCAAGTGGGCTACAGATAAAGATGTAAGTGTTGGATGTGATTGACTAGAAACACATAACAGGCAGTCCTTTGCTAATCTCAATACTTTAATACTGTTCCTAAAGACTCTCAAAGGTCATGTTTGGACAAGCAAATTAGCAAATGATCAGTCCACATACATGACACACCCTGGTCAAATTGTTACCTCCACTACAAGGCACACCCTAGGGGCATGTGTTAATATATGGCTTGGAGCCTCATTTTACACGTAGCTCACATTTCACATACACACTAACATTACTAACCTGCAGGAATAGTCGGGATGTCCGTGTCTTGTCAGCCTGAGTGTCCCTCTAAGGCCACGGGATGTAGCAGGCCCAGCACCATCTCCTCAGCCTGGGTAACTGCAGTTTAGTGGGGAAGCCTCTACCAGTTTTTAAGCTGAAAATGATAGTTTGACACATTTAGCAAAATGGTAACAATACAAGAAGAAGACAAATCCACAAAGTATATATGTACCTGTAATGACGCCATTTATTTTCTTTCTTCCTTGCTGCATACTTGAGGTCTGATATTTTCCTTTGAAACTGCTCCACATCTTTGAGCTCTTCCCCTGCTGCATTGACCTGTCTGGTGAGCTCCTCCAAAATTTCTGCTTTGCGCTGTTTGCTGGTAGCTTTTGATCTGCGCCAATATAGCTCATCATAATGCAAGGTGAGCCCACTAGCCAATGCCAGAGTTTGGGCCTCCCCAAACCTGCCATTCAAGTGGCCTCTGCGCAATGTGCGCCCTGTTGCTTGCGGTTGTGGCTCCTCATTGTTTGCAGGCAAATCGGGGGACATTCTGGCCTGGCTGTGTTGGGGTGAAATTAATGACTGCTGGCTGGCTGGAGATAGAACAGGACTAGGAAAGGGACTGGGTGTTTGTGGCTGGGTGGCCACTGAAGTAGCAGGTGTAGATGTGGCATATGGTGAGTGCCTTGCCACCTGTGCCGGTGGAGAATGTGGCCGAGGAGGAGAGGGTGTGCTTGAAGAAAAAACATGCCCCTTGGAGGTAGTAGGCCGGTCCAGGGGTGAGCCAGAGCTTTGGCTTCTTTGCCAGTGCTTTGCCCTCTTGGCAGAGGATTTTGAGACCCATGCGGGTGGGGATGGCGACCTTGGGCTTCTTGGGCGGTGCCTTGCCCTCTTGCCATGAGATTTGTGGCCATGTGCGGGTGGTGGTGATGCCCAGCTCGGGCTGCTGGTGCTTCTGGGGCTTCGTTGCCGGTGCCTTTGGCTCTTGCAATATTTTTCAACACGTGCGGGTGGTGGTGATGGCGATGCTGGGACTTCTTTCCCAGTGTGTTCTCTTTTTAGCCTTGGCTTTGGAGGCACGTGGGTGGGGTGATGGGGACCTGGGGGGGGGGGCTGGGGCTTTGCACCCTCTTGGTACCTTTTTTGGCGGCCGTTGGTGTTGCCTTGCTGGCCTTTGGCTTCCTCTTGCCCGCTGGCTCCTTTTTTTGCCTGGTTGTTTTTGTTGGCTTTGGCTGAGCACTGCGGGTGGCCTGCAGCTTACTTTTGGGCATCTGGGAGCGAGTTGTTGGCCCTGCAGAAGGCTCCTGCCGCTTTGATGGCTGTTTGCTGCTGCTGCTGCTGGTGTGCTTTGCTGCTTCCGGCATATTCTTTTTGGGTGCCATTACTGACCGACTCAGAAAGGGAATGAGCTGTGTGTCCCGGACCCTTTAAATAAGAATGCCGAGGTCTGGCGCTTACGCGCTCGCGTACGCGTGCGTACGGTCATTTGTCCGGCCGCGTGGAACCCGGAAACCGCTGGGGCATAACTTATCTGCTGCAGACAAGAGGAAAGATGGCGCCCACAATCTTCACCCGCCAACAAGAATAGATCATCATGCTTGTAAGTGTCTTTTAATGCATTTGATTTGCCATCTAAATGCATGCTTAGGCCTTAAAGAAGCGCAGGAAGAAACGCTTTGTTTTAAAAGTGTCTAAAACTGAAGTTAGGGCCCACATGTACGAAGCCACACTTATGCCAACTACAAGGATTGTATTAGGCTAGAAATTTGTCTGTTAATGTCATTTAGTCAAATGATCGATTTGTGACAGATATTAGTATGCACTTGAATCTAAATCCTATGTTTATTTTGTGTTTTGTAGGTGATGCTGAAGCGCAGGTACGACTACCTGCCCAACTCATTTGAGAAGCGGACCGTCGCCCTGGAGATAGTGTCACGAATACAACACCAGACGGACACCACCTTCACCCATACTCAGATCATAAGACAACAAAAACTGAGGTAATGCACAGCTATCTACAATAACAAATAAGGGTGCAGGCCTCAAAGGCACCCAGGTACAACGTACCCCCCTAAAACTGCATGGCAGGATGCTGTGAAGTGGGCGGGGCCACGCAACGCGTAGATGCCGGATTCCCCCCTCGTTGGCACCTGAGGCTCCTTTTGGATAATGGTGATATAAGATTTGTTCATTTATGCCTGTTCCCTTGCTTATTTATGAATACGTGGTATGTCTAGGTAGTTTGGCACATTGCACTTTTTGGTCACTGTTAGTTGATTAATTTCATGGTTTGGTATAGACAGTTTACAGCACATTGCACTTTGTTTCTCAGTAAATACCAGGTTATTTGTGTACCTGGCACACATATTTGTATATATGTCCTGTGTGTGATCACTCATACCATTGTATTTCATCTATGTATTGGTTATATTATGTAGTTACTTATATATATATATAAAAAATTGTTGTTAGACAGGCAGCTTATACTAAATTCTGTTTAGAGCCAATATTAAGGATTGCCACCAGAGGGCGTTGTCATTCATGTTTTTTAATAGTCTATGTGTATGTATGTATAGTGTTTGTTTTATTGGTACTTTTTGATATTAAATACACTTAATTATTTTAAACATCTATGTTGGTTTGTGCGGCCTCATTTATAGGGTTCCCTTTTTGAGCTTATGCTGGTTGGCTCACAGGTGTCATGCATACTCAGATCATGCAGCATTGGTCGGACCTGAAACGGCTGCACATGCCCCGGGTGCGGCGCTTTTTTGGACTCCGCTTCCCTAGTAAGTACATAGCGATTGCATGCAAGATGTAACTAATACAGAAGGTAGGCCTTTATTTAAAAATGCTTTTCTTTTCTAGTGTTGGAAATGGAGTACCGAATCCGACGCACCCGGAGACGCACAGGCTGACCAGTGCTGCATGAATCTGCAGCTGGAAGTGAAGGTGGTGGATCTTCAGGGCGACGGTCCTGGGCGGCACGGCGTGGGCAGGCAGTCATACCCAGCGACGCAGGCGGGAGCCTCTGGTATGTGACTCTTCATGTAACCGCACACACATACATGCTATTTACAACCAAGCTGATTCCCTTAATCTGTTTTTCTAGATGCTTCTGGAGCAGGTGAAGATGTGGAGGATGCAGCAGATCTCGCCCAGGAGGCACAGGGAGAAGGTGAGTGATGTGACACACACATTGAAATAGACATTTGATTACTGTTGACTAAGACATTATGAGTTACCCTATTTGACATGTCTCTACAACCTCTACTTCACAGCAGTGGCAGGGCCCAGGACGGAGGGTTGTCCCCAACGAGACATCCGTCGGCCACCAACCAAGTAAGTTGTAATGTAATTCTTTGCAGTATGTGGTAATTGACATGATCACCCAGATACATCAAGCCATAGTCAATGGCATTGGCAGAATGACCTCTGCCCACTTCCTTAGATTAATGACTTAGCAGAATAACCTCTGCCCACTTCCTTAGATTAATGACTTAGTAGAATGACATATGTCGTCATGATTTATGTTGCCAACTAACATTCCAGCCACAGGTGAGAAACATGTATTTGTCTCAAACTAATGTTTTTTTAAACATTTGATACAGGGGCAAGTGTGGAAGAAATCAATCGAAGGGTCCTTGAGTTGGTGGCCGATATGCAGCTGCTGCGTGACTCGTTGGGGACAACAGAAGAGTAGTGTCCTGGGTCCTGTCACTGTGTTTTTTTTTTGTAAATAGTTTATAAATTTAAAATTTTTAAAACATTTTAATGTTTTTTTAAAAATCAAAAAGTTTGGAATATTTTTTCACCAAGAAAAAATTAAAAAAAGCCACAAAAAATGGCCTTCGAACCAAACCAACCAAACCAAATTCAACGTTTCAGTGTAATTTTTTTGCACAAATACATTAACACCAAACGAAGGGTGAAATAAATATTCAGAGATGAAGATTCAGATGACCGGGAAGTGGTTTAGGTAAGTTTTAGGGCCATAAAATGGAAGAAGAACCTAACCGGGAAGTGGTTTGGGTAAGTTTTAGGGGCCTAAAATGGAAGAAGAACCTAACCGGGAAGTGGTTTGAGTGAGGTTTAGGGGTCATACATGGAAGATGTAGGATTGCGCAAAGTGATTTAGCTAAGCATTGTAGCAGAAGTGAGTGAGCCAAATATGTAGGCGAGCACTTTAATGAGTTAAGTTTGTAGTGCACAAAATCGTAAGGATTTACGTCTGGACGATTATTTATGGTAAAAGGAAAACAGAATTTATCGGGAAACGTAAAGGATTCGTGGAAGGAGACGATGGAAAAAGGGCAAAATCAAAAGCTGAGGTTGTAACATGAGAAAATGAAACAGAAAAATCATGCTGGAAAATGACATCCTCGTACTCGTACAATGGCATATGAATGGACGGAAACTTTACAGAAGGTTAGCAATGCATGCATAGAATCGCTTGCACACTCATACGAGAGCGGGAACATTAAAAAAAAAAAAAACAGGTCGGCACTAAAACGATCTTTTTTTGTCTCTCTGAATTAAGCCTAATATGTGAATGAGCCTTATAAAAAGTGATGGAGGATATAGATGTAGCTTCAAGGTCTGGCTTTGGTGATTATATGATTGCTGCCAGGCCTTCCTTGGCATTGTAAAGCTATTGAGTTATGTCTACTATAAAAAAAACAATATTATGAAGCATTTATTAGATACAGCTTGATTTCGTTGTTAGCTAATGTGCTGTATGTAGAGAAAAATGAATTAGGACAGAGTGACTCGGGGTCTTGTTATAATAACAAACTCCAGCCTTATCTCAGGTTTGTTTAAGTACAGTGTGCAGCATGACACAGCAAGGAAAGTGATCCCCTTGGCAGGGATGGATTAAGTGTGATGGAGGCCCCTGAGCATAAAGTGTGATGGAGGCCCCTGAGTAGAGATGAGCGAACTTTGAAAAATTCGATTCGACTGATTCGCCGAATTTTCCGTCAAAAATCGTTTCGACCCGAATTTATTCGCGACGAATCGCTAATAAAAACGGCTATTTCTGAGCCTCCTAGAGCCTCAATAGGATTGTAAACCATTCTGTCTTGCTGTAACATGCATAGGATGCGTGCTGGGTTAGTGAAATAATACTGTAAATAATTATCACATGCAGATCAGAGGCGTCGCTAATAGAATCGCAGAGCGGCACAATTGCAGAGAGTTGGCATCACTATGAGGGGCCCCTATAGTGCCTGAAAAACACAACCTGGAGCTGGCAGCAGCAGGAGCCCAAAAATGTGCTGAATCACACCCTGGAGTTGCAAGCAGCAGCAGGAGGACAAACATTGCTTTAAAGAGACACTGGAGTTGGCTGCAGGAGGCCAAAAATTGGATGAATCACACCCTGGAGTTGCAAGCAGCAGCAGCAGCAGGAGCCCAAACATTGCTTTAAAGAGACACCGGAGTTGGCAGCAGGAGGCCAAAAATTGGATGAATCACACCCTGGAGTTGCAAGCAGCAGCAGCAGCAGGAGCCCAAACATTGCTTGAAAGAGACACTGGAGTTGGCTGCAGGAGCACAAAAATTGGATGAATCACACCCTGGAGTTGCAAGCAGCAGCAGAAGCACAAACATTACTTTAAAGAGACACTGGAGTTGGCTGCAGGAGCCCAAAAATTGGATGAATCACACCCTGGAGTTGCAAGCAGCAGCAGCAGGAGCCCAAACATAGCTTGAAAGAGATACTGGAGTTGGCTGCAGGAGGCCGAAAATTGGATGAATCACACCCTGGAGTTGCAAGCAGCAGCAGGAGCCCAAACATTACTTTAAAGAGACACTGGAGTTGGCTGCAGGAGCCCAAAAATTGGATGAATCACACCCTGGAGTTGCAAGCAGCAGCAGCAGGAGCCCAAACATAGCTTGAAAGAGACACTGGAGTTGGCTGCAGGAGGCCAAAAATTGGATGAATCACACCCTGAAGTTGCAAGCAGCAGCAGGAGCCCAAACATTACTTTAAGGAGACACTGGAGTTGGCTGCAGGAGGCCAAAAATTGGATGAATCACACCCTGGAGTTGCAAGCAGCAGCAGTAGCAGGAGCCCAAACATTGCGTGAAAGAGACATTGGAGTTGGCTGCAGGAGGCCAACAATTGGATGAATCACACCCTGGAGTTGCAAGCAGCAGCAGGAGCACAAACATTGCTTTAAAGAGACTCTGGAGTTGGCTGCAGGAGGCCAAAAATTGGATGAATCATACCATGGAGTTGGAAGCAGCAGCAGCGGGAGCCCGAACATTGCGTGAAAGAGACGCGAGTTGGCTGCAGGAGCCCAAAAATTGGACGAATCACACCCTGAAGTTGCAAGCAGCAGCAGCAGGAGCCCAAACATAGCTTGAAAGAGACACTGGAGTTGGCTGCAGGAGGCCAAAAATTGGATGAATCACACCATGGAGTTGCAAGCAGCAGCAGGAGCCCAAACATTACTTTAAAGAGACACTGGAGTTGGCTGCAGGAGCCCAAAAATTGGATGAATCACACCCTGGAGTTGCAAGCAGCAGCAGCAGGCGCCCAAACATAGCTTGAAAGAGACACTGGAGTTGGCTGCAGGAGGCCAAAAATTGGACGAATCACACCCTGGAGTTGCAAGCAGCAGCAGGAGCCCAAACAATACTTTAAAGAGACACTGGAGTTGGCTGGAGGAGGCCAAGAATTGGATGAATCACACCCTGGAGTTGCAAGCAGCAGCAGCAGGAACCCAAACATAGCTTGAAAGAGACACTGGAGTTGGCTGCAGGAGCCCAAAAATTGGACGAATCACACCCTGGAGTTGCAAGCAGCAGCAGCAGCAGGAGCCCAAACATTGTTTAAAGAGACACTGGAGTTGGCTGCAGGAGCCCAAAAATTGGATTAATCACACCCTGGAGTTGCAAGCAGCAGGCGCCCAAACATAGCTTGAAAGAGACACTGGAGTTGGCTGCAGGAGGCCAAAAATTGGATGAATCACACCCTGGAGTTGCAAGCAGCAGCAGGAGCCCAAACATTACTTTAAGGAGACACTTGAGTTGGCTGCAGGAGCCCAAAAATTGGATGAATCACACCCTGGAGTTGCAAGCAGCAGCAGCAGCAGGAGCCCAAACATTGCGTGAAAGAGACACTGGAGTTGGCTGCAGGAGGCCAAAAATTGGATGAATCACACCCTGAAGTTGGCAGCAGCAGGAGCACAAACATTAGCTGGAAGGCACACCCTGGAGTTGGCAGCAGCAGAAGCAGAAGCCCAAACGTTGCTTGAAAGACACCCTGGAGTTGGCAGCAGCAGCAGGAGGCCAAAAATTGGCTGAAAGGCACACACTGAAGTTGGCATCAGCAGGAAGCCAACAATTGGCTGAAATGCACACCCTGAAGTTGGCATCAGCAGGAGCCCAAAAATTGGCCTAAAGACATAAATATGTTTTGCACCATTTGGAAAGTGTAAAACGTGGCACCATGCTGAATCTAGTCGCATGCATCAGCCATTTGTGGGTGGAAATCCTGGCTGATCTATCCCTGATTCATTTTGACAAAGGTGAGTCTCTCCACATTTTTAGTTGACAGACGAGTTCTCCTCGCTGTAACTATGGCCCCCGCCGCACTAAACACCCGCTCAGATGGCACGCTACTTGCCGGTCAGGACAGATTTTCCAGGGCAAACTCTGCTAGTTGCGGCCACAAGCCAAGTTTGGCTGCCCAGAAGTCCAGTGGATCCTAAAGGTGTGTTGGCATGGTCACGTCAAGGTATGACATGACCTGCTGGTTGAGGTCCTGCTCCAGGGCTTCCTGCTGCTCATGAGTAGCCTCACTAAGCGGGTGTAGAAAGCTACTCATTAGCAACTGAAGACTGAGGCTGCTGCTGATGGAGCTGCTGCTGCTGCTCCTGCCAACCCCCCCAGCAGGCATAGCAGTGGAAGGAGAGCGCAGAGGTCCCCCCGAGTCAGACCTGCGAGAGTATGGACCATGGCGCAGATAGGCATCGGCCAACTAACTTCATAGAATGATTTTGTAGTAGTTCAGTTTGTCCTCCCTCTCGGCGGGTTTAAAAAATGCCCCCATTTTGTGCCGGAAACGAGGGTCCAATAAGGTGGACAGCCAGAAATCATCCCGGCGACAATAGGGAAACAATTCTGGGGTCACTACGCAAGCACGTGAGCATGCTTCCTGCCATTTGCGCAAGTGACTCGGAGGGACTACCTGTCTCCATCTCCACTGCATACTGCCACTGCGTGTCCGGGTCCTCTGTCTCGCTCCTCTGGCTGCTCCTCCTCTCCTGTCCACTGACTAGATAAACCAGCCATTTCGCCAAGCCTAAACTGTGCTTCACTGGGCCACTCCTCCTCCTCTTCCTCCTCCAGTTCAGCTCCAACGGGGTTCATGTGGCCGTAAGATGTAGACGCCATGTCTCCAGAGCCCTGACCACCCATGGTTTCCAACATGTGCTGTAGTACATGAAGCAGTGGAATCACGTCGTTCCTCCCGTAATCCTGCCGACTGACAAATAAAGTGGCTTCCTCAAAGGGCCTGAGCAAACAGCAGGTGTCACGTATGAGCTGCCACTGGTTGACATTGAAGTTACACAGCGGAGTCCCCCTATCTGTTTGGATCATCAGGAAATCCGTGATGGCTTTTCTCTGTTCATGTAATCGGTCCAACATGTGAAGGGTGGAATTCCAACGGGTGGAAACATCGCAAATCAGAGTATGTTGGGGGCTACTATTCTGACGCTATAGCTCAAGAAGGGTGTGTTTGGCGGTGTATGAGTGACTGAAGTGCATGCAAAGTTTCCTTGAAGTTGTTAGGATGTCTTGCAGATGCAGGGCGCATGGGTCAAGCTTCCTTGGCGCAGCGCCGACAAAATGTTCTTCCCATTGTCGGTAACCATGATTCCCATTTTAAGTTTTCTTGGAGTAAGCCATGTTTGGATTTGGTGATGAATAAATTTAAGCAGTTCCTCCCCTGTGTGACTCAGTTCGCCAAGACAAACCATGTGAAGCACAGCGTGACACCTCCGTGCCCTGCACACATGGTAGACTGGAGGGGCACTGAGACTTGAGCCTACCGTGGAGGGTGAGGAGATGGCGGAGGATGAGGAGGCCGAGTCACACGGTGTCACAGGCACAACGGGCAGGGAGCGCGGAGGCCGAAGCGGCGTGACTTGTCCAAGTTGCTGCTGCTGCTGCAAAGGGACCACATTCACCCAGTGGGCCGTAAACTACATGTACTGTCCCTGACCATAGTTACAGCTCCAAACGTCGGTGCTGCCATGCACTTTGCTACACACCGACAGGCTCAAGGACTGGCCCACCTTCTGTTCAACAAAAGTGTGCAGCGCTGGTACTGCCTTCTTGGCAAAGAAATGAGGGCTTGGGACTCTCCACCTCGGTTCGGCACAAGCCATCAGTTCTCTGAAAGGTGCAGAGTCCACCACCTGAAAAGGGAGCGACTGCAGCACCAGCAACTTGGACAGGAGCACATTCAGCTTCTGCACCGTAGGATGAGTGGGCGCATACTGCTGTTTCTTGGACATGGCTTCGCTGATGGATTGCTGGCGGGATGCATGACTTGGAGGAGGAGGAGGAGGAGCAGGAGCATCAGGAGCGACAGAGGATGGGTATGACGCACAGCTGCCTTCGGCTGAGGTGCTGGAGCCTTGGCTGGCAGAAATTGGGAGCGGCGTGCCACTTGGTGAGGAAGCAGGCTGGACCACCTCTTCGGAGCCTCGGTTCTCCCAGGCCGCTTTATGGTGACGCATCATATGTTGACGCAGGGCCGTGGTGCCAACATTTGGGCCCTGGCCATGCTCCACCTTCTGCCTACATATCTTGCATGTGGCCATGTTACCCTCCTGCGGATGCTTCAGGAAAAACTGCCACACTGCCGAATAGCTACTTTTCCCACCACTGATTCGCTGCTACTGTCGCCAACTCCAGGAACCCCTGCTCCACTACCTCCCGATAAGGTAACCTGCCGTGCAGCAGGTGCTCTACCCCGGCCCTGTTTGGCTCCAGGCTTTACAATTGTGCACCGATGCTGACTGTCAACCATGCTGCTAACACCTTGCTGCCTCAGCTGCTGCCTCCGGGGCAACCTGCGCCCCTCTTCTCCTGATGATGACGATGAAGCCCCTTCTGCACCCGGCTTCCAAGTGCGATTGGCTTCTTCATCATCATCATCACCGAGTTGTGGCTGCATGTCCCTGATGTTCTCGGTTTCCTTAACAGTGTCTGGCGCAGGAGCTGGAACGCTCGCAACACCCACGACACTCTCCACATCACTATTTGTCTGCCTAGCTAAAGAAGCCACCTCCATTTCTTGGCTGGGCAGTAGCTGCTGACTGTCCTCTATCTGATCGTCCTCCTCACTAAAGAGTGGAGCTGAACCCAAAGCATAGGATACGTCGCTGGGGGAGGGAACGGCGTAGGACAGAGGCAATGGGAGGACAGGGACTGCTCTCGGGGCATGCCAACTCAGGGTTGTGTCAGAGGAACCTACCGACCCTAGACTGGGGGTCTCAGATGTAAATTGTGATGATGTGGATGACCGCGTTAACCAATCTACCACGGCAGATGCGTTACTGGTGGAGACACGGCCGCTAGCAGATACTGGCAGATCAGGTCTCTCACCGTGACTCCTGCTGCCACTCGCCCCTAGTCTGCTGCGACCTCTGCCTGCTGAATCTTGGCCTCTGCCACTTCTCTTTGAACATCCTGGCACTTGTCTGCCTGACATTTTTATGTATTTGAAATGCGCAATAGGTAAAAAGTAGAAGCTAGATAAAGTGAGGAACTGCTTCTCTGCACCAGATACTATGAAAATTGGCAATATGGGATACCCTGCGGCCTGGTGTTTTGACATCAGGACAAAAACCAATTCAAAATGCAATAGCTTAATAAAGCTGAGGCTGAACAAGCTTATTTAGTATAACAGATAGGGTGCAACGTGGTGGTTTGGGATACCGTGCGGCCTGGTGTTTTGACAGCAGGACAAAAACCAATTCAAAATTCAATAGCTTAATAAAGCTGAGGATGAACAAGGGTATTTAGTATAACAGATAGGGTGCAACGTGCAGGTTTGGGATACCCTGCGGCCTGGTGTTTTGACAGCACAAAAACCAATTCAAAATGCTATAGCTTGATTAAGCTGAGGATGAACAAGGGTATTTAGTATAACAGATAGGGTGCTACGTGCAGGTTTGGGATACCCTGCGGCCTAGTGTTTTGGCAGCAGGACAAAAACCAATTCAAAATGCAATAGCTTAATTAAAATGAGGCTGAACAAAGCTTATTTAGTATAACAGATAGGGTGACATGTGCTGGTTTGGGATGCCCATGTGGGCTGGTGTATTTAAACCAGACAAAAACCAATTCAAAATGCAATAGCTTGATTAAGCTGAGGATGAACAACGCTTATTTAGTATAACAGATAGGGTGCTACGTGCAGGTTTGGGATACCCTGCGGCCTAGTGTTTTGGCAGCAGACCAAAAACCAATTCAAAATGCAAAAGCTTGCTTAAGCTGAGGATGAACAACGCTTATTTAGTATAACAGATAGGGTGCTACATGCAGGTTTGGGATACCCTGTGGCCTAGTGTTTTGGCAGCAGACCAAAAACCAATTCAAAATGCCATAGCTTGATTAAAATGAGGCTGAACAACGCTTATTTAGTATAACAGATAGGGTGACATGTGCTGGTTTGGGATGCCCATGTGGGCTGGTGTATTTAAACCAGACAAAAACCAATTCAAAATGCAATAGCTTGATTAAGCTGAGGATGACCAACGCTTATTTAGTATAACAGATAGGGTGACATGTGCTGGTTTGGGATGCCCATGTGGGCTGGTGTATTTAAACCAGACAAAAACCAATTAAAAATGCAATATATTTATGAGAAATAGCCTTTAAAAGCTGCTTTAGTGTAACAGATAGGGTCAAATGTGCTGAAATAGGATGCAAAAATTTAAACTAATCGAGAAATGCTTGTGTGTAACAGATAGGGTTAAATATGCCACTGCCAACATGGCATGCACAGTGGCAAGGAATTTTTACAGCACAAACAAAAGCAATTTAAAACTGATCTGGCAAATGAAGTGAAATGAAAATAAAAAAAAGCTTTTCCTGTCACTTTCTCTGCTGTCCCTGCCTCGATCTTTCCCGATTTTTCTCTATCTTTCCCTGGTTCTGTCTGGCACTCTGTGGGTCTCCCTGACTCTCCCTGACTCTCTCTTAGTCTCTCCCTGTCTCTAAACAGCTCCGTTGTGGCTGCAATACAAGGCTGAAATGCGCACCAGCAAGATGGCCGCTGTTTATATAGCTCTGTGACGTCACCGGGGCTCCTGGCTGCTGATAGGCTGCATGTGACCTTCCCATGATAACTTGCCCCAGGGGATATGTCCAGACATGTCCATCCACCATTTTACAATGCCTGTAATTGAAGTAAATGGAGTTTAAAGGAAAACTTCGATCGATCGAATCGCGGGGAAATTCGGATTCGTTCAGAATCGAATATTTCCGGAAATTCGGAACGAATTCGGGTTCGTCCGGATCGATTCGCTCATCCCTACCCCTGAGCATAAAGTGTGGTGGAGGCCCCATACAGTGATTGTTCCTACTTTTCAAATAACTGTGGCTCACAAACCATAGCATCTAAATATACAAAACAATAAATGTATATAGCACAATAAATTAGGCACATGTGAGTTGAATATAAATTTGGTACAAATGCAAGGCTGATCTGCTGCCAACCTGATCTGCCTTACCCAAGCTTTATTTACTTTATAAGTATAAAACTGCCCTAATGACCAAGGCCTTTCCTAGTTGGCAGATTAGCCTGGGAATCTAAATTCCCGAGCCGATCGATTACCTCCCCCTGGGGCATCCAAAACTGGGATGCCCCGCTGTGTGAACCCCCCAGGTCGCCCATACACTTACCTTGTTTCCCGGTTCAACAGCGCATGTGCGAGCCGCATCCGCATCCCGGCTATCCCACCAGGCATTTGGATGGACAGCGTGGGCATGCTTTCAGTTAGAGGGTAGCGGGGGGTGTGGCCGCCAGCACGCTCGGAGCTGCTGGCCTTAGACGAAGTCTTAGACAACATGGCGTTAGCGGCTCAGAGCGCACTGATTGGACGAGCGGCCGAACATGCACCGTAGGACCAGGAAAAGGTGAGTTGGCTTTGGTGATTTGGGGGGTTTCACGCAGCAGGGCAAACCTGATCGGGGTGCCCTGGGTGAAAGGACCAAAACCCAGGATACTCATAATCCTTTTTGGTCCACTTTAAGGTCAGAAGTGCACCTAAGGAGATCAAACCACACCAGTGCACTTCTGTGCCAGGAAGGGTCCTGGTCCACAGGGGCACAAAATTAACCCAACCTACTCACTTGTGCCATCAATGAGCCCTGCTCACCATATTCACCATTTCCTAGCAGAGTACCATCCAATGAGGATAGAAAAAAGTGCACACACTTGCAGCAACTATATTTACCCCAATAGGAAGTGGACAGCACTGCAGGGTGCAAATATTTCCTTCACCATCATACAGATCTCATTGTCTAATCATGACTTTACAAAAGATCTTGCAGCGTGGCACTTACCTCCAGCTTCACTGCTGGTCTCTGTTGCCTTCCCTGAGTCCTCTCAGCTGCTGCTGTCCTCTCTGCTGGGTCTTCACTGCCTTCTCTATGCTGCACCCCATCTATGCCCTATTTCCACTGTACCCCCATTTCTGCTCCCTGAAGCAACCCATCTATGCCATGTTCCATGCTGCATCCAATCTATGCCCTGCTCTATGCTCAATCCCTATTTATGCCCTGCTTCCCACTGTACCCCTATCTCCACCCCGCTCCATGCTGCATTCCATCTACGCCCTGCTCTATGCTGCATCCCTAGTTATGCCCTGCTTGCATTGCACCCCCATCTCTGCTGGATGCTGCACTCTATCTATGGCCTGCTTTCACTGCACGCCCATCTCTGCTTCCCATTGCACCCCATCTATGCCCTCCTGCATGCTGCACCCCATCTATGCCCTCCTGCATGCTGCACCCCATCTATGCCCTCCTGCATGCTACACCCCTATCTCCACCCACTCCACACTCCTGCTTCACTCTAATCCCGCATAATATTGCCTGTTTTAGCTGTAAAGCTCTGCCTCCTCCATTTGTTGCTACTGTTGTGTGTGGCAATTATGCCATTGTCATTGCCACACTTATGCAATGACTGATCGCCTACAATCTCACACACAGGCACAGCAAAAATGTGTTCCAGGATACTTAGAAAAAGAGACAATTTCCAGGGACTTTGGCCAAATGTAGTTTAAAACCTGTCATGGACACACACTGAGGAGCTTTACTTGCTGCTCAAAACTCAGAGTAACAAAGAAAAAGCTCAATGGAGTGCATGCCAGTGATTGGCTAGCAGCTTGGGCATGTGTTGCAGGAGCCAACCCATTCAGAAAATCCTGGCACTTGGAACTTTCCAATGCAGAGTGTAGTACCCGGATTTACATTTAAAGTGGATTTTGACTATCCTGGGTATTGGTCCACTTCCCCGGCGCTGTTTGAAACCCCCCAGAAAGCCCCCAAAACTCACCTCTCCCCGCTCCCACGTGGCCGCGCCGTCCAATCGGCGCCGACGTACAAGCTGATTGACAGCAACGTACAAGCAGCTTGCCCGTCGGCGCCTCCCGCGCGTCACTCTTGACGTGTGCGCGCCCGCGCCGGTCATTCAGAGACGGCCGGCGCGGGCGCGCGCACGTCTAGAGGAGCGCGAGTGAGGCGGCGGCGGCGGAAGCAGCGGCTGGAGAGGTAAGGCTTTTCGGGGGTTTTGGGGGGTTTACACCCCGGCGGGACATCCCGATCTCGGATGTCCCGCGGTGTGTGAGGTGATCGGCCTGGGAATCTTATAGATTCCCGGGCCGATCACCTCAGGGTGTTGGTCCACTTTAAGGCAGTAATACTGTTTAAATCTCATTGTTTTACTTGCATCTCTGTTTGTAGACATAGCCTAACCTTTTGTTGCTTCTGGTCCCACAAGTATACCTGTTTATCTACATTTTTTTGTTAGTAGTTACGGAGGGTTAAATTAATTTTACTACAGGTCAGGCTACAGTAAAGATGGTCATTTGGTAAATTCAGAAAATCCCTTTGGGCTAAGTCAAATGGTTAATGGGATCATTAACATGGCTGGTGTCAATGCAGCAGGTGTATGTACATTAACAATGATGGAGCCAACACCCACAAACAGATTATCAGGCTGCAAGTTAGGTTGCAGATAAATAAAGTGACAAGCATGATTTGTTGTAGTCTGCAGATCAAGTTATTGTAGAATAATTAAGCAGTGGGTACAGAGAAATCTTAATGTGGTATATGGGATTAAAATATTGTACTTTATGTTTATACTTTTATATGCTTTCCTCAAAATATTTCTAATAGATTCGATGATAAGCTTATGAGTACTCTGTTTAGTCCTTGTGGTTTGTTGTAATATAGGATGTAAAATATTGGGCACTTTCCATATGATTGCCTCTGGAAAAAAGGATAGCGCCAGGTAGTGCTTTGTTGCGGCAGGTAGCGTCTGGTGAACGCTGGGCGCTGTATGAGAAACCACATTTAAGAAAGCAAATCTGGTGAGCGCCTCTAACAGCGTCATGTAGTGTCACATGTATTAATCCAGGTGGCTCAGTGTAAAGCTAGGTTCCAGAGTCTTTCGCTCGCTGTCACTCAGTGTCGCTCTCCCATACATTTCAATGGGCTTTCATTCGTTTTTTTTTGTTCAAATCATTGTGTGATCTCTCCTCAGGGACGGCTCCAGGTTTATGTGGGCCTTTGGGCGGCATGGTCTCAGTGGGCCTCTTTGTGGTGAAGAGTTGCGTCACATCACCGAGAGACATACCAAATCTGGATGCCCCCTAAGGATCATGCTATTTGGACCAAAACAGTAGTTGTGGCCTACTTTGAAGTGCACCAAACCCCTTTAAACTTGACCTCGGAGTCTAAACGAATCTAGATCCTCCTGATTTTGGATGGCCCTGTGTGTGTCCCCTTCCTTTGTTCATTACTTTCCTGGAACTGGTGAATGCACTGTGGGCTCACCAGTTTGAGTTAACGACCAAACCAGGGGGGTTCTTTCACAAACAGGAGCATCCCAAATTTAGATGCCCCTGTAAAGCGGACCAAAACTCAGAGGTGGAATTGCTTGCATAGTGGGTATGCCAGCGATCCCAGGGGGTTTCACATAGTAGGATATCACAGACTGGGATGCTCCAGGGATAGGAAATCAGCTGGGGTGGGCAAATTAAAAGCAGAACAAAACCCAGCACTTCCTCCACTGGAAACGACCCATTGTGTGGAACCCTGCCATTTAAGGAGAAGTTGGTGCCCTCCCAGTCCGCTGCCGGTCAAGCACCGTCGCACATTCCAAAGGCCGACCCTGTCAGTGGGCCCCCAGAGAGTGGGGGCCCCTGGCAGCTGCCCCGCCTTGCCGGGTGCTGACGCCGGCCCTGCCTCTCCTGGCTGCAAACACTGTTATACATTTTTTTGACTTTTTATATTTTTATGCAGAATTTTACTTACATGTCTGGCACTAAAGTGTTAATGTCACAGTGTTAAAACAATGTCATTTCATGTGTTTTCGCTTTGTTACTGGTGGATATGTGTTCAAAAACAGACTTTGATCACACAGCGCCTGACGCTTTAAGCTACAGCGCCCAGTTTTAGAGCGCCAATGCTGTGTGTGTCCGAATGCCGGACACACTGAGCTGGCACTACCTATCACTCCCTGCAGCATTGTGCTGTTGTTAGAGCGCCCAACACACATCACATTCATCAATGCCGGCCAGGTTACTACAGCAACCGCCACGCTAGGTTACAGCGCCAATACCCGCTTACAGCATCTATTTGCGGTCGCTTTAAGCGTCGCTATACAGACGCTCACATGCTGATACGTGGTGCTAGTAGTAAAGCAGCCTCCACGTTTTGATCTCCTATTTTCAGACTCCTGTAATAATATTTCTACCCCATTAAAATAATAAATTGCACTTCAGCTGTAGAATTGATGTATTGCAGGTGCATGGGATTTTAAGTTTTAAATAGAAGTAAAGAAAATTACTAATTAATGATTATGTGCTGAGTGAGGGAAGTTCTCACTGTTCCCCCTCTCCAAAGGCTGACAAAATCATTTCAATAACCCCCACTGTGCATGTGTCCTGAAATATTGCTCCACACATGGGCAGGCTGATTCATCACTAACGCCAGGTAGTGACAGGGTAGTGACAGATGAGCGTCTGTAGCAGGCATTTTCAGAGCGCCCGCTAGTAGTCACTGTGCTCAGCCGTGGGTCGCTACTTCATAGCGACTCAGTCGCTGTCCAGTAATGTTGAATACATTGTGACGAGTTGCTATTTGACCAGTACAGCGCTGTATGGGAGCGCATGTTAGTGACTGCTCATAGCGACCCACTCACACCATATTCAGCAAAAAAACTGCCTCACAAATCTCTGGCGCTGAAAAATGCTTGTTTGAAGCCCAGAGCGCAGGAGGCGGTGTGTTTAAAGTTTTTCAGCATCTATCATCTAGTAACAAAGCGAAAACATATGGAATTACACTGTAGCAACATTGTAACATGAACACTTTAATGGCAGACCTGTAATGTCATTTCTGAAGAAATATTTAAAAAATAAAAAAAAATCGAAAAAACTGCTTATTCAATGCCAGGAGAGGTCACAGAATTATTTGAGATTTAAAAAAAAACAAAACAAAAACAGTTTAAAGAGAAGGAAAGGATCTTCCATTGAAATGTATGGGAGAGCGTCAGGTAGCGAGAGGTCATACCTGGCGCTGTGCAAGGCTGAACGCCAGCGCTGTTCGCTGAGGCTGGGAAAATGATGAATCAGACGCTACATGGCGCTATCCCAGTCGCTAAACAGATTCTGCTTGATAAATGTGCAATTGCGTGCCGTGTCCGGCGTTCACCAGTCGCTACCTCTCATTAACCAGCCACTACCTGACGCTATCCCTTCATGAATAAGGCCCTTAGACAGCTGTTTTCCTGTGTTTTGTACTGTTTTCCTGGTTAGTGGTATGAGTTAAGCTTTGCTGTGGCTGATAGTGCTGCTGTTTCGCTTTAAATCTTCTTATGGGGATGTGCTGAATCCTCCTAGTAGATTGGCATTACTGCTGCTGGCAGGCAGTTCATGTAGTAAAAAGAAAAAGCCTCCTCCAACTTCCAAATGTCTGCAAATGCTCAAGCCAGATAGTACACAACAGATGGCAACTGGTGTAACAGCCTCCAGCACCTATATATAATAATGTATTAAGGGGTTCAGGGGATATTAAAGTGGAGAAAAGCTACATTCTTTTATCTTTACAAAATATTAGTAAAATTATTTAGCTTTCCTCCTCTTATAGTAAAGTGCATACACAGTCCCTCCCTCACCATTCTATTTTTCCTGTCCACCAGTCGGCTTGGATGAATGTGAATGGCGTGGAAATCCTCCATTAGGTTCTTAGGCCTAGGAGTAGCCATTGCTGTGCTGCTTTTATTGTTGTATGTGTATTGGAGTACTGTATATTTAAAGAAGCATTTAATACATGTTGTATTTTGCATACTACCTTAGTTGAGATATCCATAGTAACCCCAATAGTGTTTTCTTATGTGTGTTAACTTGATGGCAGCTTTGTATAGGCTTCTGAACACAACCGCATTTCCAATTAAGGAAGAGTGTTTTCACTTCTGCAACTACATTATGCGAGTTATGTTATTTTTATCCCCCGCCCCCCATAAATGATTTTGGTTTTCCAATTGCACAGATTATGGGTCACATTTAAGGTGGAAAAAAATCTGAAATGATTCTTATTGGTCTAATTATTTTACATGCCATTTGGCATTTAAGCTGTATTCACTATGAGCTATGTTATGTACACTGTGATGACTCAAGCATCACTAAGCATGAGCCAGATTTTGACCCCACATAGGCCAGACAGCTGCTTTATCTGCTTGTTTTGGCCCATTTAGTAAATCAGGCCCTTTGTGACTGCTTTGAACATGATCTTTTCTTAAAACAGTAAAAAAAAACTTACCTCATATATTCTTTCACAGATAGTTTAATAATCCCCATATTGTGTACTGAACCTGCAATATAAATAGATGCATTTTAATTTGAAATATATAGCATGATCAAAATTACCTTATCTTACTTTTCCTTGTTTTGCAGTTTAATTATAATGGAATGGATGCTGCTCATTTTAGTATTGTGAATTATATTGCTGTAGCTGAATACCAGTATTTACATAAATATCATTCTGTTGCTATGGCCAAGTATTAGGCCAAGCTGCTAACAATAATAGTAACATTAAAATGTACCCTTACAAGAATCAGTGCTAATATGCATCCAATTCAGGCCAATTGAGGACAAACTGAACTACTACAAAGACATTCTGCGTAGTCAGTTGGCTGATGCCTATCTGCGCCATGGTCCATACTCTCGCAGGTCTGACTCGAGGGGACCTCTGCGCTCACCTTCCACTGCCATGGCCGCTGGGGGGGTTGGCAGGAGCAGCAGCAGCAGCTCCATCAGCAGCAGCAGCCTCAGTCTTCAGTCGCTAATGAGTAGCTTTCTACACCCGCATAGTGAGGCTACTCATGAGCAGCAGGAAGACCTGGAGCAGGACCTCAACCAGCAGGTCATGTCATACTTTGACATGACCATGCCAACACACCTTGAGGATCCGCTGGACTTCTGGGCAGCCAAACTTGATTTGTGGCCGCAACTAGCAGAGTTTGCCCTGGAAAAGCTGTCCTGCCCGGCAAGTAGCGTGCCATCTGAGAGGGGTGTTTAGTGCGGCGGGGGCTATAGTTACGGCGAGGAGAACTCGACTGTCAACTAAAAATGTGGAGAGACTCACCTTTGTCAAAATGAATCAGGGATGGATCAGCCAGGATTTCCACCCACCAATGCCTGATGGCCCAAAAATTGGATGAATTCAGATTGCTGCACATAAAATTAATTTAGCTTTTTGTAACTGCTGTTATGGGTGATTTTACCCCAAAAACAGCATCCTATGGAGCTGCAGGCCACTTTTTGGGTTTTCTGCCGCTGTTCATTGTGAGTTATGTTGGTTAAATACAGACAGCTGCATGGCAGGAAAGCAGGGAAAGGAGGCCTCAGTGGTGCTTCAAAATGGCTGCTCCCAAATGAAAATCAGTGAGGTGGCATTTCAACTTGGTTGCAGGTGCAAATATAGGTGCTGACAATGATTCAGTATCATGCATGCAGATGGGTGAGTTTTGGAGAGTTTTTTCAATGAACTGTGCAAGGCTGGTCCGGTTAAGGGGCCTTTCACACCAGGGTGATTTTGATCACCTAAGAGAAGTTGAGACGAGCATGCAACTCGTTTCTCCAAAGAATAGAATAAGAAAAATAAGGTAAAATTGCCAATTGCCAAGTGCCAACCGTAATTCAATGTTATGGATGGACCTAAAATGAGCAGTGCATGGAGGCAAACAAACTGATGAAGTTGCCTTGTATGGTGAAATGAGATAAAATGACTAAATTAGGTCTAGAGGATAAATATACAGAATGTGTTAGCGATCAAAATCAAAAGTCTTTCCTTTCCTAACCCCATTAGATTTCGATTATGGGACCTGTGTATATTCATTTCCAGACCCCTGATTTCAATCATGGCTTATGAATTCTGAGAGGAAAAGTGTTAAAACAGAATTCTTGTGTGTGTTTACTTGGCAGAACTACAGTTATCCTTCCTGTGCTAATTACTGTATTTTTAGTTCTATAAGACACAATTTTTCCACCCTGCGTCTTATGAATTAAATTTATTGTGGCGCCTGGTCACTACAGGCTGTCAAATGAAAGTCTTTGTCATATACTGCTAGGTCACACAGAGGTTGAGGAGCATCACACAGCGTGGCAACCAGGAGGCAAAAGGGAACAATGTTCCTGTATAGGCATGGAGGAGGAACATCCCTCTGACACGGACAATTGATTTTTGGCAAGAGTGAATGCACAGGGTAAAGAGGACAGGAAATAGAGAGAGAGAGAGAGAAATACGGGAGCTCTATTCTGTTGCTGTCTGAAAAGAAGGGAGAAAAATCACTTGTGTTTGACTTCATATGCCCCATGCTTTTGAAGAATTAGAGTGTGCCCCTCACCTGACCACCCTCCTCTCCACTTGCTTGCAGCCCTTACCTCCCCATCCACCCCTCTATTGGCTTGCACCACACACCTGACCAAACACCCCTTGTCTGGCTTGCATCCTTCACCTAACCACCCTGCTCTCCACTGACATGCACCCTTCACCTGCCGGCCCTCCCCTTCACTGACCTGCACTGCTCACCTAACCTACTTCCTTTCATCTGCACCCCCCTATCTAATTGCTCTCCCCCTCTTCTGGCATGAAACCCTTATCTAACTGCCCCTCTAATCTCAACCCCCACCTGCCCAACCTTGGGTAAGTAGTGTATGTATTGCTTAACCCAGACAACCCCTTTCCTCCCCTGCTGCAGCTCACAAATGGCCCACCATCTGGTTCAGAATATTTGTATCTTATGGTCAGGTGTGTCTCATAGTGCAAGAGATTTTTGAAAAGGGGCTGTCTGTAAAGAATTTTTATTTTATATTGCTGCCTGGGAGAGGAAACAACCAAACTAGGGGGCTTACGTGTAAATATAGTCAATGTAAGTTGCACTGTCAGGCATTATTGTCTGGCTAAAGGAAGTTGGACAAGCATACATTCAAGGTCCAAGTTTTAATAAACTACAAAATGTTTAACAGGTTTCTTATTAAGTTGCAGTTACATTAGGATAATATCTGATTTACTGTAACAGACACACTGATAAAACAACCCGGAACAGCTAGTTCTGCAATGTTTGCATAGCAATTCTTCCATCTAGGTGAAATTCTGTGTAAGTCACATAATCTCATATTTATTGCTTCATCACACATATATTTATTGACTGAAGTACATTTTTGTTTGCTCATGGTATCTTACCCATCTGGTTAGTGCGCTGTCTTCCTGGTAATCTACAAACAGAAAGAATAAAGATTGGTGAGCTCTATATACCAGTTTATTGTACACAGAAACATGTGTGAAAATAAAGGGTGAGATTTTTAGCTTGTGTGGTGTTAAACCAGAAATTCACTGAAAACTGCCCCCCCCACCAGCTCTGCCACCCTTCACTGGAGCTGAGAAAGGACGGTGGGTTACAAATAACCATCACCTTAGCCGGACACCCTTGCCGTCGTCTCCTGGCTCCAATTGTGCTCCTGCCACCCACAGAGCCGGGGTAGGGGGGGGAGCGGCTCTGTGTCTGCCACCTAAGATGGCAGTGCTCAGGATCCGGAGTGCGGAGATAGCGGCACGGGAGCCTGCCTAAGGTAGGGGATTTTTTTTATTTGTAACCCCCCCCGTCCTGCCTCAGCGCAAGGGTAGGGTGGTGGGGGGGCAGTTTTCAGTGAAGTTAATATTACAAATACCAGTATTCATGTAGCCTTAATGACCATCGATTGATACAACCAGTGACTGCTGAAGTCCTCCTCTATCACCTAGTGCTGTGTCCCAAGAAGCAATACTTCCTCAAATACCTGGCACATACAATCTATTGTGTGAGATTAAACCTGTGAAAACAGGTTTAATTACTAGCACAGTAAATACCCATAAGCTAATCCAATAAGTTCCCTAAAATTTCCCCAGAACACCGTAAAGGTTACAGACAGTTATTACATGTGAAATGTAAATAAACTAATCCAAGTTCCCAAAGCTTCCCTAGAAAGCAGTAACCATTACAGGAGCTTTTACATTTACAATGTAAAAGTTATAAATGATTATAGTTATAATGGATAGAGAGTGAGAGAAAAAAAGAGATTGTACGTTGAATAAGTTACAATATGTTACAGGTAGTGTTACTTGGCTATTAAGAAGATTAATTCCCGCACTGCCGTCTGTAATTGTAAATTCTGGATGCTGGCTTGGGAGAAAACAACCCCAAAGGTTGATTAAATCTAAGGAACGGATAGTAGAAGACCAGCCAGCCTCACTAATATCTCCCTTCTATTCATACAAATAGGCCGCTCAACAGAAAAACGGTTACCTCAGTATACAAAATAGCAATATTTTATTGTAAGCCAATAGAAAAAACATACATACATTTAAAAAACACAGATTAAGATTAAAACCCCACTGGTGGGGTGTAGCAGAACTTGGCTGGACTTGTTACTAAACATCTAAGAATAAACTGCGAAAGTCCACTGAAGCTATTTGCACTAATATATGTAGGCTTGTAGCAGCAGTATCTATGCCAATCAAAAAGTCTAATATATGCCACGGGAAATATCCCTGAAATATTGTGAAACGGTGAAAAATGGTGCTAAGGACATGCAAGTGAGTGAGTAAACAGAAAACGTGATTAAAGAAAACAGTGAGAAGCAAAACAAGACAATTAAGACAAGAAGAGGGGCATAAGTGTCCCAAAGTGCAGTGAGGACTCAAATATTAAGTCTTACTACATGTGCAGGTCTGAAACGAGGGGGATGGATACCCGGGCATATAATTATACAAATAAAACTAATTTAGATTGTTGTATATAATTTGCATGTGCATACAATAGCCACAGTGTACAAAAGTTACACTATACTTATATGAAAGTTAATAAATGAAAACGCAGAGTGATGTACATTACCATGTCATATTGTCCAGGTCCTCATACACCCTCACCATGCCAACACTGACGCGTTGCGTGGCCTGAGCTTAAGCCACTTCATCAGAGTGTTACTTGGCCATTAGATGTTTTCAGGTAGCCACCTGGTCCAGCAATTCTCGTGACTGAGAGGCCTTTAGGGCCAGCCACTCGGCCCCTCCAAGCCCTGGGCTACAAGGGGGGGGGGCATGTTGTTTTTTTTGTTTCATTTGTAAGAGTTTAACCATTAAATTTTTCTAAAAATAGTGTGTGCCCCCCCCATCCTTGGAGAGGGTGGATCCCACATATTTTTTTTAATAAAATATATATATATATATAAATTATATATATATAATATAGAGGAGCTCAGTCCATCACCTGACAGAAGACATAAGCACTTCCTACAAGAGGTGTGTGACACTACAGGGTGAAGTCCCAATCATACAAAGCTCCATGAGGAAAAAATGTTTACATGTGGCATGCTTAGCTAAGTTAGGGTTGCTATTCTGGGTCCTACATAGCAAGCAGTAGGTTTTGTGATATTATAGATACACCCTTACTCCATTGCAGCGTCCCTAGCAAAAATAGCTTTTGTTTGGATTTGTATTTTCTTTTACTACTCTCAACAAAACCACTGGCACCAGAAGCATGCACCTTCCTGCTCTATATTATTATTGACCACTATAAAGCCTGTTTATTCATGTTTTCTGATCATTATATTTGCCTTGAGTTAGTGGGTGTCCTTTCACTGTACTAAATGAAGCTGGGTCTTTCACATATACTTTCTGGCTTGAGCTGATGCTTAAAGGGATTGACCACCCAAAAAAAAAGAAACAAATGATGTCCTCTGCAGAAGATCGGTCTTACTCCTCTGATCTCATCCTGCACTGCCTGGGTCTGAACCCCTATCACCAACACTTTACCAGTCACAGAGACACTGCCACAGTGTAGTATTAGAAGTGCTAAGCAAGACGAGAGGATACTTATACACTCCAATTGAAAGACATTTTCACTAAGTTTGAGATTTTCTTCTTGCAAAATAAAAGTTACTGGATTTTTGTAGTATTATGGTGAATGACCTGCCATTTGCTAATTCGTTCAGTTGCAACTAAACTGTCACATGATTCAGTACCGTGAAGATTTTTTTCTAATGTTTTGTTGTGAGAAAAACATTTTTATAATATTTTTTACTTAGTGAAATTCAGCACCATTTTAGCTGTGTACCTATCTACCGGTAAATAATTTGCACAGCTAAAAATAATGCTAAATTACACTAAAGGGAAACATTTTTTTTAACAGTGCAAGTAAGCATCTTTTTTTTAACTGTTCAAATTTATAAAACATTTGCACAGCTAAACATGGTGATGAATTGCACGGAGGATATAAAAAATGAAGTTATTTTTTTTCTCACAAAAAAGTAATGAAAAAAAATTCTCACAGTGCTGAATCAGCCCTAATGGCAGTTAGGCTGAAATGTTCCCCGTTGCTGAGCTGTGTGTACTGTGTGTACTCGGCCAGGGATCAATATGGCTGACTGCATTTAGTTTGTATTGGATCTGTTTTGGGGCACTGGGCTGGGGATGGAAGGTGACAACATAAATCTCTCTCTAAGTATAGGTACATTTTAACATCCCTCTTGTTTTATTAATTTTTTTGTTATATAAAGAAGGAGGGCATGTCATACTAGCCCTAGGCTTATTACCTACTGAACCAGTTGAACCTTAACCTACTGACTTAATCATGATGAGTAATGAAGGTGCCAGAGACAATACACAGAAGCAAAAAGGAATAAAACACAGCGATCTTAAGATAGCAAAGCATTAATCAACACAATGTTTTTTAAGCAGTGACACATTTGTCCTTAGCAAACTCTATGTAGATTTAGGGAATTTACTGTTTGTCGGGCATTCACCGTGCTTTCTATAGTTTCCAACATTTACTAATGTAAAAGTGGCCTAAAGACAGTAAAACCTCAAAACATCTTTGAATCTCCACCATATTTGACTGTAGATGCTATGTTATTTTCTTTGTAGGCCCTATTCTATTTCAGTTCACCGTAGACTGATATGCTTGGTCTTAGCTCAAGACATTTGGCAAACCTTTTTTATTTCATTTCATTCAAATGACGAAACATAGTTTGGGCTGACTTGTCTGGGGCTGCTTAGCCACTATTCGGACCATCCTGCATTGCAAATTTTCATAAAATTTTCACTTAGAACTATGTCCAGGGAGACTGGCAACAGTGCCATTGGTTGTAAATGTTTTGATTATAATGCCCACCGTGGAAAATGGAACATGAAGATCCCTGGATATGGACTTGTAACCATGAGATTGTTGATTACAACTCCAGTCCTCATCTGTCCTCTCCTTCTCTTTCTGTTCTCCATGCTTAGTGTGAGACACACAGACACCTGAGTAAAGTTCTCCCCTTTTATCTGGGCAACAGGGGAATCAGAGCCTTCACCATAACCTGACCACTTTACAAGGTATTGTAAACCTCTTCCGCATCTTCTGGCATCAAGGATTTCGTCTAACTAGTATTCTGGCAAGCCTTCCACAACAGGCTCTGCAGTTGGAGAACTATAAACAGGCAGCCGGGATGTGTTCAACAAGTACGAGTGCAATACAGGATAGATCTTGTATAAATGTGGTAACTGAAGTTCAAACGCTACATTATTGATTTTTCTTCTGATTTGGACAGGGCTAATGAATTATGGCCCATGTTTCTGGAAAGGTCTCCCCAATTTCAGGTTTACTGAGAACTAACAACCCAGTCACCAATTGAAAAGGACAGATCAGTAGATGTCCGTGGTTCTCTTATATTTTTCCTGGGCTTTGTTACTGGTGTAAGATCCTGGACTGCCGGTAAGCTGATAGTCAAAGGGAATAGGGAATCACCACGGGATGGTACCCATAGTAGGCAGAAAATGGAAAAATTAATTGAATTATGTATGGAGTTGTTAAAGGCAAACTCTGCAAGCGGATGGATATATTGTTCAAGGGCCTAGTTGGTCCTCTCTATTTGACCATTAGTTAGTTAATTTTTAGGCCCTTACACAGGGCTGTCCAGAATTTTGATGTTAACTGGGACACCCTGTCAGACACAATATCATCAGGGAGGCCACAAAGATGAAGAATGTAGTCAATGATTATCCTCGCAAGCAGCTGCGAAGAAGAAGAGCAAGAAGAGGGATGAAATGTGCCATCTTTGATCCACCACCACCAGAAGAGTATTGTTTCCTTCAATATTAGCAATATTGGACTATGGGCAACTTAGGACAAGAAGGGGTTGTAGCAGGCATGCTAGACTGAAGTGCTGAATTTTGCATCTGCCACAGGTGTCACAGTTGATTACATAAACCTTGCAATCTGAGTTAATGGTAGGCCGCCAAAAAGATCATTTAACCAGGTACCAGGTTTTGCACACCCCTAAATGTCCAGCCACCAGGTGATCCTGGGAAAGAGTTAAGACCTTGGGTCATAATCGTTCTGGAACAAATAGAAAAATATTTTCTTTGATTTCTGAAAGAATTGAAGGTAGCCAATGTGTGTAGAGCATTCTTTTCGCCCGTTCTTTGTGACAGAATGGCACCATGTTTGATTTAGAAGCATCCACTTCAACAGCAAAAGGGAGTTGGGAGTCAGGGTGTGTCAAGAGTGAAGCTGAAGTAAAGAGGTGTTTTAATTTGTCAAATGCTTCCTGTCTCAGGTCACTTGAATTTTGGTTGTTTCTTAGCCAGATCAGTAACAGGCTTGGTGAAGTTTAAAAATCCGCAAATAAATTGCCTGTAAAAAATTGTTGAATCCCACAAAACACTGGTCTTCTTTGCAGGGGCTGGGAATGTGTCATTCCAGGATTGCTGAGACCTTACTGGGATGCATTGCTGTTCTAGTAGCAGATGTACAAAACCCAGGAATTATCGGTCATGATTTCTAAGAAGTTGTAAAACCTTTTTAACATGGATCCGGTGGAGCTGAAGGCTGGCGGAAAAGATTAATATATTGTCCAGATATACTGCAATGAAAATATAATGGTGACTTTTTATTTAGCTCCCTGTAATCTATACATGGATGTAGGGACCCTTCTTTTTCCACAAAAAACATTCTTGCATGAGCTGTGGAAGAAGAAAGGTTTGCAGGGAGAAGAAAAGCTGACGACTGTTTTGTAAAGAACATTTTTTTCCTGGTTCCCAAAAAACGTTTAGGTAGGGATTCCCAGGGTTGGGCAGAGAGTCAGTTCTTTCATAGGAAGAGGTCGCAGTAACTTCACAGCTAGAGAATGCCGTAATCCAGTGCAGAGAACCAAAACAGGTAGTCTTCTAAGCCAGGGCTTAAAGTGGACCAAAACCCATCTGGATTGGCCCGGTCCAAAGACGCATGCACAGGCCGCATCCCTGCTATCCCTCTAGCAGGGCACGTGCCCGCGCTGGCCATTTGTGAATGGGCGCACTCCCTGTTAAAGGGAAGCATGAGATGCACCCGCTAGCGTGCTCTGAGCCGCTGAGCTAAGGCGTCGGGTTAGACGTCCATTGCTCAGCGGCTCCGAGTGTGCTGATTGGACGAGCAGCCACGCATGCACAGTAGGACCAGGATGAGGTGAGTCTAATGTGCAATCTCTGGGGGGTTTTACGTAGCGTGGCACCCCTGATTAGGGTGCCCGGGGGAGTGAACCAAAACCCAGGAGTCAGAACCAGAGCAGGGTCGATATCCAAGCCAGAGAGTCAGAGCCAGAGTGGGTGGTCAGCAAAGCCAAATTTGAGCAGGGAAATGTTCACACAGGATCAGGAGGCAAGCAATCTGCAGGCAACTTCCCAGCACCGCAGGCCTTCTTTTGAAGCTGGGTCCAGGGTCCATCCAAGCATGCGCAGACCAGTGCGCTGATCACCTTCACTAATGTGCGAACGCTGGCGCACGTTAGTAAAACCAGATCTTCTACCTTGACACCAATACACACAAGAGAAATAAACATGTGTACAACAAAACATGTTACCTTGCAATCATTTTCTAATACTTCATTTGTATCCCCCCACAGTCGTTAGCTCTTGAGTAACATAGTATGTAAGGCTGAATAAAGACTTTAGTCCATCCAGTTCAGCCTGTTTAACTCCAGTGGTCTAGTAGCCATAGCTGGAAATGTTATTACATACCAGGAAGGCATCAAGGCCACTTTTGAACATTTTTACTGTATCCATCATTACTACCTCCTCTGGCAGCGAGTTCCATAGTCTCACAGCTCTTACAGAGAAGAATCCCCTCCTATGTCTGTGGAGAAAGCACCTTTCCTCTAACCTTAGTGGATGCCCTCGGGTTATAGTTACACTCCAGGGTATAAATAGATTGTGGGACAGATCTTTGTATTGACCCCGAATATATTTATACATAGTTATTAGATCACTCCTCAAGCGTCTTTTTTCTAAACTAAATATACCTAACTTTGACAATCTTTCAGGGTACTCTAGTCCCCGTACTCCTTTTATTAACTTTAGCCAAGTCTAGCCAAGAATCTGAAAAGGAGCTATATAATTGCTACTAAGCCAGTTGTCCTCTGTCTCCCTTTCCTTTTGGAGGCAGAAGACCACCACAGGCAGGTCATTACCACGTTTTTTTGCTCTTTTTTTTTATTATTTATTTATTTATTTATAGGGGAATTTATGTTTTTTTTATTATTATTATTATTATTTAAATAGTTTAAATGATTGTACATGTAATGTAGTTAGTACATCTGGTGCTTTAATGGCCAATGTTCCATCAAAGTACAAGATGCCCATGCTACAGTCAGAAGACCATTTTTTCTGTTTCTTATGTGTTTCATTATTTTTTTTTAATTAGTTTTTAAATTCAGCTCGTACATCTTAAAAAGCCTAGGTAAAAGCCATGGTCATGTGTGAAAATGGGCCCAACCTTCTAGCAGCTAATTCATGTAACTTGCATGGCTGACACTCTGAACCTGGTAGTTCAGTGGTGCTGTAACAACTATCCAGGTTTGAAGCCACTGCTGAACAAGTCCAGAAGACCAGAAGAGTATGCGCTTTTGGCATTCTCACTTGTCTGCCACTTTTAGCCCGATCTTTTTGGTGTCATCTTCTGCATTCCTTTGCCCACAATGGGGAGTGGGGTGGTTAATCTTTGGACTCTCTAAGGGCCCCCTACCAACAATATTACATTTTCATTTCAACGGTATGGGAGGCAGAAATGAAAACACTGAGGTACCCTTCCAAAGTCCTATCCTTTCTTCCTGTGTGGCGTGGTCTTCTGTGTTCCCTTGCCCATACTAAGGGGAGGCATGGCTAATATTTGGCATGTTCAAGGTCGAACACCCCCTCAAAGGTGGTTAAGTGGTCACAGGTAGCACTTGTCCTCCATGATCAAGTAGTATGTCAACTGCAACTTGGATGCCAGCTGCCTCATGATTGGGAAGCCACTGAACTACTGGGTGGAGAGGCTCAACCAGTGGACAGAGCTTTACAAAATCTTCACTGGAAATACTCGCCTGCCCTGCTGCTAGTGTGTTTTTAGAAAGGGAATGCAGTGCCACTGGGGTGTATCTCTCAGAGAAACATATCTGCCTGTACGCAGATAATGTGGGTCACCGGACCTTTCTTAAAATGAACCATGCTGGCTATCATGTGACTTACCCCCCTTCCCCGCCTTGAAGATCCCCTTAAATGAGCAACAAACACAGCAATCCATAAATTCCTGAGATATCTCTACTTTAGAATAAAGAAGCCATTTAAAAGCATTGAAGATTTCAAGATAGCTTTGTTAAAATCCATAGAAACCTCTTGTGGGCATTGCAATAATTGCAGTGGTTCTCTGGCGGTTCTGAGATAGGCTGGCTACTTGTTGTATTCCCACACTGCAAGAATACACACAACACCCCAGAAGAATCTCTTAATGGTCCTATTACTTTATTAAAGAGACAAGCATCATTTGTCTCTGATATTTCAGCCGTTAGTTGTCTAGCTGTATCCAATTTAGTTAATATGCCGACAAAAAGGTTACTGTACGAGTCCTGATGGTACCCTGTTCAGTGTTCACCCCAGGGCACAGTCATATTTAGTTATGTCACTGGCTATTCCTGTCGTTTTACATCCAAAAACCTAAAAACATTTTACCTTAAAAAAATAAACTATAAAAGCTGCCGTATTGGTGGTAGTGGCCTCTGCTTGAATTGGTGCCAATTAAATGCATACTGATGTTGTTGGGTGCAGTTGTTTTCCAAAATAATTCATTTAAATGTTGCTGCATGTAAAATAGTGCTAGATTCAGCCTTTCCTAATAGCTGGTTCTGTAATTGTGTAAAGTGGATGATGGAGCAGAGTGCAAGCTATTGGGGTCGATTCAGAGCCGTTTTTTTAGGAGAGAAAACTGTCATTCACTTTCATTTTCTATTGGGAGTTAATTTTCACCTGGATCTGAATCAGTCCCAAGGTTTTGTGACCAGGCTCTGGATCAACCCCATTGTGGGAAAGATATATGCAAAACTGAGCTGCTGCTCCTTGTAAAGTTTTATTTTGTCTTGTTTTTGGACAATGAATTGACTACAATTAACGTCAAGCATACGGTAGTGCCAGCCATATATATGCTTTAGTATTGGTGTGCAACAAGGTTAATTTTTTTTTTAACATGTGTGCCCAAGAAGACCAGTATAAGATAGTAGGCAGCAGATGACTTTAGGCACAGGCCAATGGATGAAATACCCCAACTTTAGATTTGATGTGCAACTAGGTAGAATAACTTTTTTTAAATTAAAGAAAAGTACCTCCAAGTATACTGCTATAGAGTTAAATAAGAGAGGTGAGTTTACTGGCTGAACTAAGGGGTTTCACACAGCGGGGCATCACAATTCGGGATGTTCTGGGGGCACAGAACAAAACCAGGGAAAGTCAAAATTCCGGGTTTTGTGGTGTTTTAACTGTCAGCCTACCTAGTGATTTTGTCACCCTCTGTTGCCTGGCCATTTGTCATCAATTTGCATTATGTGTTTAACTGTGATTTTTTCAGTGTTTTCTCAACATTTTTTGGGGAAATAAATATCTATTTTTTAAATTTTGTAACTTTTTTTTCCAAATAAAAATTGTACATTTTTCAAGCAAATCATATTGTGTGTAAAAGTTACCTGATTACAATGGTACCACATATGTATCGGTAGACACTAGTTCGTGCCCAGGAAACACTGCAAACTGAGTATTTAATTAGACTTTCACGTAAAATACAACTACTATGCCCACTATCAAGGATTATACTCTTAAAAATAAAATAAATAAAAGCAATGTGGGGTCCCCCCTATCCAGCAAAACCAGGCCGGGCACCAGCTATGGGGGCTGGTAGACCAGGGCGTTGAGGTTTAGCAGCTGGACCCCAGCCCTGAAGCCTACCAGCCTGCATAGGCCATAGCCCATAGCCACAGGGGTGGGGGTTATGCCAAGTCACCAATTTGCTGTCAGGTGACTTGCTAGCCCTGTGAACGGTTACCCCTTACCAGTTCAATTCAAAACAAACACACACAGAAAAAAGTTATTTTTTCTACTTACCTTTCATCACTGATTGCAGCTGTCCCACACTGTTCATTGCCTGATCGGCAGAAGCTGGTATCAGGACAGAGGATCAGGGTCCACTGCCCTTCTAGCATCTTTCACTAATCACTCTGGCTTCTCTGCTCCTTCCTGCTGCTTTTATGCCAGTGAGTGTGCTGACGTCCGCACACTTGCCAAAATAAAGGGCCCCTCCCTGTGGTGGCGTGCAAGCTGTTAGAAGCCACTACGCAGGGCATAGAACACTAGTTAAGATCCCAGGGGGGATTGGAGGCCCCTTGGGGAAGAGGAGTGTCTTGGTATGGGAACCTGGATGGGGGTGAGCTTTTTTTTTTGCCGCAAACCTGGGGGAAACGCCAGGTACGTTGAATTTACATAGCTGGCAGTTAACGGTAGGAGAGGCAGCTACATAGATTCTATGCGTTTGCTGTTTAAAGGGTTAGAAGAAAAGGTAATTGTAAGCTCTTCTGCTGCCAACTGCTGCCTTTTATATAAGCTGACTATGGTACAGGCCAGTGGTCGGTATACAGATCAGACAGTTTTTTAGTTTACTGCTGCCTACTGCTGCTTTCTTATACAGTATAAGCTGGGTATGTTGATTGCAGGCTATTACCCTCCCAAATACCTGATATTTTATCTGATCTGCCTAGATTGCAAACTCTCCTCCCGCAGCCCCAGCTTCCACCTATCTAGGCATTCCTAGCTAAGCAAAACGTATTGCTTTGTGTTAGCAGGTAATTGAAACCCTTCTGGTGCTAGCAGGTGCAACAATGTCTATGTTACATAAGCGGAAGAGTGGGCAAACATGATTTGATCTGTCCTTCTAACCTTGTAAATGACTGGACCAAAACAGAGGACTAACCTGGAATTTGGTCCATGCCCCTGGGGCACCACTATTTGGGATGCCCCATTGTGTGAACACATCTGAATGGCTGAGAGCATGCCCTGATTGTGGAATGAACAGGAGTTTACACAGCAGGGCTTTCCAAATCGTCGACTTGATAGGCTATCAAAAGTGGTTGGTCCTCTTTAAACTGGTTACATAGAGACTTGACTTTTTCAAGGATCACAGGCAGTAGAACCTTGTCCCTTGCCATTCGTATGTAGAGAGGGCAAACCAGCAGTAGAACCTTGTCCCTTGCCATTCATATGTAGAGAGGGCATACAGGCAGTAGAACCTTGTCCCATGCCATTGATATGTAGAGAGGGCATGCAGGCAGTAGAATCTTGAACCATGCCATTCAGATGTAGAGAGGGCATACAGGCAGTAGAACCTTGTCCCATGCCATTCGTATGTAGAGAGGGCATACAGGCAGTAGAACCTTGTCCCATGCCATTTGTATGCAGAGAGGGCATACAGGCAGTAGAACCTAGTCCCATGCCATTCGTATGTAGATGGGGCATACAGGCAGTAGAACCTTGAACCATGCCATTTGTTTGTAGAGAGGGCATACAGGCAGTAGAACTTTGAACCATGCCATTTGTATATAGAGAGGGCATACAGGCAGTAGAACTTTGAACCATGCCATTTGTATGTAGAGAGGGCATACAGGCAGTAGAACTTTGAACCATGCCATTTGTTTGTAGAGAGGGCATACAGGCAGTAGAACCTTGCCTCATGCCATTCGTATGTAGAGAGGGCACAAGTTGCATGTTTGTTTAAATGTTCTGATGGTGCTAAAAAACGTGATGCTAATTTTCAAAAAAGTGAAGTCATTGGCACTCATTTGGGTTGATTCAAAGAAACATGTAACAGCTTGGATTTGGGTCACGATCATCCTATTTTTCCCGTCCGCTCGTGCGTTCGTATGAACTTGCGAGTGATTCAATAAGCAAATACGTTTCTATCCTAAAATATACGTCCGTTCGTATGGCAGTTCGGGAATCAGACCTATGTCAGTTTCCATCCTGAATTTTCCGTTTCATTTCTCAGGTTGCAACATTGGTTTTGCCCTTTTTCCTTTTTTGTCTGGACTTAAATCCTTCTGATCTTGCGGCTCCGCACTACAAACTTACCTCATTAAAGTGCATTCTAAATATTTGGTCTTTTATTTTTCTTTATTTCATTCATTTTGTAGTAACCAACCATTAATGAATGCATTTGCATAAGTAAATCTTACTTTGTTTAATTTTTAGTTAACTTGCATTTTTTACTTGTGGATTTAATTTTAATATTTATGCTTCAAATGGTACAACTTTACATTTTTAGTGTGGTTACCCACACCCTCTACATACAGATTGCTCACAAATATTAAAAAACACCCAGCAACTTCTGCATGTTATGAGCCTAGAAACAGCCAAGATGGCGGCTCAGGTATTATCGGGCAGCCTGCAAACAGAAAGGGCCTTGTGACTGTGTTGCTCTGGATTCTTTGATTTCTGACCTTTCCATGCCCCCAGCTCTGCTGTGTCTGTGCAAAATACAGCAGTAACCCACATCCTGCACTTTATCCCGCTCTCCTCTCCTCAGTAAGTGTGATGCATCTGACCAAAGATGTGCTTAAATAATTAAACAAAGCAAAGGTAAACAACTACACCAATAAATGCAATCTAAAAATATTATTCTAGTACCTCAATTTTAAAATAAATAACAAAGGACATAAGTTTCTTTAATTAACGCAAATATATTGCAAAATAAAGGTTTACATGCAAAGGACTAATTAAGGTCCACATTAAAATGCTTTTAAAAGGCATACATGAATCAGGTATGCATTGCCATACAATTTATGGCCTCGGCCATGCTGATACATGCAGTTCATTGGAGCACAAGACGCGCAGACTCCTCCACATAGCCAAAAAACCTGTTCACGAACAGCAATCCGGCTGCTAAAAGGTGTCGGCTGTGGCTTTCTTTTAAAACGCGTTTAGAGGTTTCTCTGAATCACACCTAAACACATCCAATTAACCTAAGTTTTACGTTTTGATCGTAAGTTTTAGGATTTGATCCTAAGTTTTACGTTTTGATCCTAAAATTTAGGAACGAACTTCCGCTGATCGTAAGAGCATATACGCATTCGTACGTAGGCTCGTGCGAGTCGGAAATGGCCAAAAAAACAGGAAAAAATGACTAACACCCACCCAAACTTACGATTCTCGATACGAAATCAATTAACTTTTGCTCTTTGAATCGAGGGGATTGTCTTCCATTTTACTTTGTTTTTTCAAAATGCAAACATTTAGTAAACATTTGCACAAATGACCTGTGAAGCAAAACCTCTACTCCTCCTTATCATAAACACGCCTTTTTTTTTAATGGCTGCGTGCTTGCAGAGAAAATAGTGATTTGTTTGTCTAATGTAGGATTATTTGTGTGCTATTTTTAAAAATTTACGTAGGCCCTTTGACTACCTGTCCAATGTAAACTTACATTAGGCACATGCATCATTTCCGCCCACACCAGTTAGGTACGTCTTATTATTTTCTTTGCAGTTGAATAGATGTGAAAAAGCATCTTTCACTGCATTTAAAAGACGAGTTAATAATTCCTCCTTGTTGTCATGTTAATAACATTCTTTTCACTACAAAAAGGACTTGTGTGACTACATTAATCCTATTTATAAAGTTGTCTGGTGAACACAAGTTTGAAACTCAAAATCAAGCAAATAGGTCATTGCTGGGTGAATGTTAAATATGAAATCATTTCGTTCATATTAAAAAAGACATTTGAGTATTTATGTTTTACATACAAGAGAATAGGTAATTTTTGAAAATAAATGTAGGAGCATCAGGTGCACTTATTAGATTGCTTATAAAGGCAATCTGAGGCAGTCATTGGACTACCTTTAAAGGTAATCATTAGTCATATACTATACTATAAATAATATTCTTTGGTTTCCGACACCACTTTTACAAGATGACATTCATATATACAGTGCCTCTCAAGCCCAAATTTTCATTCCTTCAATCCTGTGTCCGAGAACAGATATCTATCTATCTAACGCCCTCAAACTGAGCATGGATAAAGTTTCTCGTCATCCAGTTCTGCTCCATTCACCAATATAACAATATCTATTTACTATCCCACAATCGACGCTGCCCCCCAAGTCTGATGACTAAGTATTTTACTGCACTGCACTCCCATTTAAACTTCACATTCAAGCACCAGCTATCTCTTGCTCTTGCCACCTCATCAAACGTCTCCCACAGGGAACCACCTAAATTTTAGTGCATGCCCTGATCATTGCTTGAATAGATTACTGCAACACAATTTTCTGTGGTCCCTACAATCTATTCTCATCTACCTCTCCTCTCACTTCTCTGGTTCTGCATCCCTTTGTCAGTCCCTCTATTGGTTGCCTTGCTTCCAAAAAATTCAGTTTACAATAACTCTAACCTACAAATCCCTCTCTTTGGCCATGTCCCTTCCTATGATACTAACCCGCCCTACCCTGATCATTTCCTTCCACTCTCATCTCCAGGGTTTTGCACATGTTGCTCCACTTCTTTGGAATGTCCTCCCCTATACTCTTTGCCACACCGGAACCTTTTAAACGAGCACTATCGCGAGAAATAGCCCAATGATAACAATTTGTATAAATATGCTGGATGGTAACATAGTAACATAGTATGTAAGGCTGAATAAATACTTTAGTCAATGAAGTTCAGCCTGTTTATCTCCTTCCAGTGGTCTAGTAGCCATAGCTGGAAATGTTATTACATACCAGGAAGGCCTCCAGGCCACTTTTGAATGTTTTTACTGTATCCTTCATTACTACTTCCTCTGGCAGCGAGTTCCATAGTCTCAGAGCTCTTACAGAGTAGAATCCCCTCCTATGTCGGTGGAGAAATACCTTTCCTCTAACCTTAGTGTATGCCCTCGAGTTATGGTTACCCTCCGGGGTATAAATAGATTGTGGGACTGATCTTTGTATTGACCCCGAATATATTTATACCCTGTTATTAGATCACCCCTCAGGCGTCCTTTTTTTCTAAACTAAATAAACCTAACTTTGACAATCTTTCAGGGTACTCGAGTCCCCGCACTCCTTTTATTAACTTAGTTGCCCTCCTTTGAACGCGCTCCAGTTCTGTCCTTCTTAAGAACAAGTGCCCAGAACTGTACACAGTACTCCATATGGGGTCTGACCAGTGACTTGTACAGGGGTAAAATGATGCTCTGGTCATGAGTACCTATGCCCCTCTTGATGCCCTCCATGATCGTGTTGGTAGCTGCTGCCTGTCATTGATTACTACAGTTAAGCATATTGTTAACTTAGACCCCTAGGTCATTTTCCTTGTTGTTTTACCAAGTGTTTCTCTATTTGTGTGTGTAATCATGACACAGATTTCTCCTTCCCATGTGCATAACCTTACATTTATCAGTGTTAAACTTAATTTGCCATTTAACTGCCCATGCTTCCAATTTATCTAAATCTGTTTGTAGCTGTCTGCTGTCCTCTTTTGTTTGAATTACTTTACACAGCTTAGGGTCATCTGCAAAGATTGAGACTTTACTGTTTAATCCGTACCCAATGCCATATATATATATATATATATATATATATATATATATATATATAAATAATTGAAGAGAATTGGTACCCATGTGGTACTCCGCTAGTAACAGTGACCCAATCTGCGTGTGTACCATTGATAACCATGATACACTAAACATGTCACCCCTGAATTTTCTTCCTACCATGAGAGAATAAACCACAAGGAGCTTGATTCAGTTTGTTGCATAAAGTCATCTTCCAAGAGCCTACTATCATTTGGAGTGTGAACTTTATATTTATTATTATTATTTATTTACTATTTATATTTATTAGATATAACCGAAATGCATATGTTAAAAGAGCTTTTCCATTTGTTGCAGTTAGTTTCAACATATGTTGGCCAACATGGGCTTATTATGTAACTTCTCCTATATGAAGCTTTCTTAAAGTGGACCAAAACTGGACCTATAAGTCACTAGGTCCGGCTTGACATTCACCCCTGTGGCATTCCTATTCTGGATGCCCCACTATGTGAAATGCCGCCAGTCACCCAAAATCTTAACTCACAATAAACTTTCTCTGGCTGTGCGCAGCCAGTCTGCCATAACTGAATAGCCCTGGATAGCCAAGGATGCCGGGATTGCCGTGTGCCGATCACAAGTACGGCTAGGATTCCATTCAGCTTCTCTGATTGGAGTTCCTACATCTACTACACATGGCTGTATATTTAGCAAAGTATTTTTTAAGCAGCTATAAATCATTCACAGTGGTGCCTGGGGGTTGCTGAAAGCTTTCACACATTTTACATTACTCCATGATAGACATAGATTTACTCAATTTTGTAAAAGACAAAAAATAACGGCTTCAACTCTTAAAGTGGCCCAAAACCCAGGCATTGACTATCCTGGGTATCCTTGACTGCACTGACACGCCCCTTAGCTAGGGGCCGAGTCTAGCCAAGGGGCACTGAGTGGAGCCGGCCACTCACAAATGCCTGGCATGGGCACACTCCCTGCTAAAGGGATAGCAGGGATGCAGCGCTGCTCTCACATGTGCCATTAGACCAGGGTTTTGGTCCAAGTTGTGTTAAAAAATACTCCAACAGAAAACTCAACATTTTAAAAGGTCCAGTATTTGAAATCCAAAGCATGCACATTAAGGCTATGTTGCCCCTTTACTCATGCATATCAGAAATAAATAAATACCAAGTTTAAATACACATACGTATGGCATCAGATGTATGAAGGTCACGTCCCCCAGACTCAAGTCATCCACTCATCTCCACACCTCCCCCATCCCTCCCATACTGCTGCAAATGGCATGATTGGGTGAGGGATGGAGCCCACCAATGCCCAGAAGCTGGAGGAAATAACTTGATGGCATGCAACACATGACATCACGTGTCATGGAACGCAGCGTCGGACATATACTGGGAACTGTCCCACTGTTGGACCTTGCATACATGTGTTCCTTAGTTAGGAAAACGACTTCCTCATTCAGCTTTCTGTTCCCCACCCCGCCAACCTGGTCCATCAATCAACCTTCAGTGGACCAAGAATGGGAATACCTCCACTCCCTCCCCAGATGTCCTGATTGGTTGCCTCTTTCTGCAGCTCTGAAACCCCACCCTCCTGTCTCCTCATTCTGAAGCTGTCAGAAAAAGTACCTAGATTCTTCTGGCTAGTACAGAACTGCCCATATGATACTTAGAGAGGGGATTCCTTCTAAACAAATGTACGGTTTTACATTTAGAGTCAGACTGATTTTGCTAATTATGTACATCAAATTCATATTAGAAATTTATTGTTGCAGGGGGCTACAGAGAGTACAACAAATGGGGGACTTGGATCAGTTGGCAAATTGCTAATGGTTCCCGACGCCACAATGAAGGGTTCCTTGTTTAAAGAATCAAAGGGTAACTAGTGGATAAAATAAGATTTTGGTTGGGAGGGAGTATGGATTTGGGGGATTGTGGGAACACCTTCATCTTTCTGCATTTTAATGAATAGCCTCCAAAAATTCCATACACAAATGGTCTCTACTGCTGCAACACATAACTTACTGAGCAAAGTAAATGTAAAAAGTAAAAAGATAACAAAAGTGGGGTGGCAGTCGCTCAGACTAATTTATAACTAACCTACTGTTGTTTGGTTTGCACAAGGAGAAGGCAGACTGTAATATATTTCTGCTAGATATTTCTGTTTGTTCAGTGACTTATTTTCTATTTCAGTATTGTTGGAATTACTGGTTCACATATTAATACTGGACCCAATAGTGGCTAAAGGCAGACAGTTTCTGGCTTTGTTTAAACCGCCTAAGGAAGTTCTAGTGTATTGTGTGGTATAACTCATTAAATATCTGGCATGCCTGTCTATGTCAGGCTACGTTTGTCAGTGGTTCTATTTTAAGCGTACAAACAGAATTTGATAGACTGATATGTAAATCTTGCGTGCTACAGCGCTACGGTTCCCTGTTGATCACATTGCCGATGTCTGTTTTTTCCATAATGTTCTCTTTATAAATACTGTGCATATAGAGGTGCAAAGAATGTGCCTGGTGGGTCACAGCTGAATTTAAACCAGACCAACACCTGTTTTTCTTTAATGGGTGTTGGTCCTGCAGACAGTGAATAAGAACAAGCTCTAGGCGTGGCATCCAGAATTCTGGAGCCCCCCCTAAACATTATCCCTCCAGAATGCCCGATATTCTTACCCTCACCTCGAGGCAGCACTGGTAAAGGAGTCCCTCAATTGGCTGCTGGGCGGTCATGTAAGCCATGGTTGTGTCCTCGGTGCCGGCCCCCAGAAAGCCCCAGCCGGCGGCCAATCATGAGACTCCTTTACCAAAGTGAAGGTAAGGATATCAGCGTAATGGGGGGATATAAAAATATTGTATGACAAACACACAAAAAAAAGGCCTATAACTTGACTTTGTGTAAAAGAGATGGTCTGTTAAAAAAGCAGATAAGCACATGCTGGATCTACAGCTTACTTAGGACCTTCCTGTACAACAGGATCAACCAGCTAAGCAGAGGAAGACTAAAAGCATGAAATATTGCTACTCTGTGCAGTACAAACTTGTTTAAATGCCTTAAACAAGAAGCTATACATTAGAGTAATTGAGACACTAAAGAAGGGGGATAATTCATTAGAATGTGAACCTGCTCTCAACATTTTGAGCAGCTCTTAAAAAAACCTCAGTTCACTGGTATTCATATAATACCCCATAGGATTTTCCAGATTTGCCTTCATTGCCTGAAACAGGTTTTGAAGATATCCACATCCAGTATACACATTCTCTCCTCTTTTGCTATTTGCATGTTTATTAGAGCATCCCAGTTTTGGCTGAATATATCAGCCCTACTAAGTTACTCTGTGACCAACCTGCAAAATGTCCACTGAGCCCCCCTCCCTCCGGCCAACAAGTACACTCCAAGGTTGTAGCTTTAGAATTACAGTGACAGAGAGAGTGAGACAAGGAGGGGGAATTGACCGGTCTTAGAAGCAGCAGCCTAGCCGTCCCCAAGCACGGCAGCCCACTGGAAATTATCCCATGTCTTACTTTGGCTAGTTCACCCTTGCCTCATTCTAATGAAGATGCATACAGCAGAGGTAGATTGGGGGTCAAAAATCAGCCCTGGAATTGACTAGCCCTAACTAATCTATAACCAACCTTGACCAACCATGAACTGAAGAGGAACAGGGTCTGGGTGGGCTTCCAGGAATTCTTTCTAGCCTGCTTATGGCTAGTCCACCCCTACATCACAGAGCCAGCTGTAGTGTCCTTTTCATGCTTGGGTTGTCCCAAGGAGTGGAACTCAACTATAGACTGAAGCAGAGACGTCAGTAGTAAAATGAGTCATGTTGGCACTTATGCTTTATGTTCAGTGAGCATGATAGTTTGATTACATGCTCAATGAGTAAATACAGTGTAACTGGAATTAAAGTGGAATTACAGTGCCTTAAAAAAAAATAAAAACTGTATTCACCTTGTGTCCTTAGGCACAGCTGCCATTGTGTATAGGTGTTTAAAAGTGGGTCCTGTGATTTGAAAGTACAACAATACACTCCATTCACTGGGATAGAGGCTGCAGCAGGAGTCTCCAGCAAAATATGTTGGCAAATTAACGACACAGGATCTGATCTAAGATTGGTACATTTTAAATGGTCAGGCACTGCACCAACTGCAGCATGGGTTTAAATACTGTTTTTTTTGTTTAGACCAGAATGTTAAAATTTTGATCAATTCAGTTTGCGTACTACTAATAAAAACTTTTGAAATTGCATCTCAATCACAATGATGGACAGTCGCTTACAATATAGAAAATGGTAAATTGCCTGTAAATTTCTATTTAGATTTTATGTATAGAATTGTAATCAAACTTAATAGGTCTTGTCAATGTATGGTCTGGATTTCAGTACCTATTGACTTGAGACAACATCACCTGATCTGAAAGAGTATGGGTGAATATAGAAACTGGGCCTTTTTCCACACTTTTATGTTTATATTAACTTATGTTAACTTTACTGTAGATTTTTTAAATGGAGCCACAAGCAACAAAAGTCCCCCCACCCAGCAGTTAGATAATGCCGGCGGCTCTCACCAACCCATATGGACCCATACGCGTTTCGTTGCCTATAGCAACTTTAGCGAGGCCTCGTTAAAGTTGCTATAGGCAACGAAACGTGGCAACGGCGACATGTGGTGGTTTTCCTCAAAGGATCTTGATTTAGCTGGATTTGGCCATTTCCATATGGGTTGGTGAGAGCTGCCTGCATTATCTAACTGCTGTACATTTGCTGCTAAATTTGTGAGTGCATTTCTACTAGATTAAAGGTTTGAGGTGTTTTACAATATTGCGCTAGATGCGTTTTTCTTTTTTTTTTATTTATCCTCAAACTGCTTTTAACTGCATGGGGCTTTGTGAACAAGAGAATTGGTCTCTTTGCTGGAGGTTTATATACAATGACAAGCATTGACTGTTGATGTATGGGCATATTGTTTGCTGAAATCCGGTAAGAGTCTGTGATTTTGATTGAAGGATACGCTGTGGATGCGCTTTGGAACCACATTGCACTTGGATGATTTATATGCTCTGGGAGCTCTGGGCCTAACTATTCTTTGAGCACCTGTCTAAGAACTTTTTATCCTAATACTTCTGAGCCTGGCATTGTTGTTTTATAAATAATTAGAATGGATATGGGCTTTATCACAAGTGTTTAGCAAACCCAGACCACAATGTTAAGGTACTTACAGAGGTTGGGTTCCCGAACACAGACATCAGCTAAAAGTCCATGTCTGATTTTGGCATTTGGCCCGACCCGGAAAAGCTGGTTGATGGGCTGCTGAGCAGCTCATCAACCAGCTTTTAGCCCATAGCGGAGAGTGAGGGGTGCCCTTACCTAATGCAGAGTGTGCAGCACATAGGATGCGACTGTACACTTACCTGAGTCAGCATTCGGGGTCTACGTTTTCTCATCTCGCACAATGACGGCCAGGGCTATAAAAAGATGGTCGTCCCCCATGAATGAGGACACTGGCAGCAGCAACTTTTTTTCACACTACCAGTCCTATTCTGCCTTTAGGGGCCTCTTGACTAGTAGGCCCCCCTCCCCCTCACTCCTCAAACACCTGCTGGTCGTCCGTCATTTGCAATTTTGGACCAATTTTGGGGTGCCCAAGTTCGGGCCCCCATTGATTTTAATAAGGGTTCGGGCCAAGTTCGACTACTTGAACTGAACTTTTGTTTAAAGTTCGGCCAACCTACGGGTTCGCTCAATACTATTTATCACAGCTAAAGGTTTTTCAATTTGGTACTGTAAAACATGCATTGTCCAGTTTATCAGCATACAACACCACAGCACCTGCCAGCGGGGGCAATGGCAGGTTAAATTGGAAGTTGGCACCTGAACATAGACTGGCAATCAGCTGGGTTTTAAAAACAAATGTTGCAAGATACGTTTTGTTGCAGTTGGCCCAAACCTACCCTTCAATGAAATGGTAAAATACATCAAAAACACATATTATGTATAATTCTAGCATACTAATGTCACTGTTATGGGACTTTTCCAAAAACACGAAAAAAAAAAAAAAAATTACGATTTACAAAAACCTCTGCCTTTTCAAACATTGCAGGGGCTTTCAGAATAAATTTTTGGACACCAAATTGCTAGATAAATTACTGTATAACTAAAAATTATCCTACCTGTGAAATAGCGCAAGTTATTCCTCTGTCGTAATGTAGCTGCAAGCATTCCATGTAGTAAAAGTGGTGTTAAACACAAAATGTGACTGGACTCCTTTTGAGTTTGTTTCTACCATCCCAATGTTTTAGTTATACAACACAGTCACTGGGTCTAGTGTAGCAAATGCATACAAAGAAGTAGGAGTAGCACATTTGTTGAGCTACGGAAACACCCAATATGAAAGGGCCGTAAAGATGGATTATCAGGGTTGGCTACTTTATTTGCCTTCTAAAAAAGAGTGTTGCTCTCTTTTGTCACATTGAAAAAGCAACAAAGAAAATGAGGACTCTTCATAGAGGAAATAGTCTAAACAACTTTGGTGTTTCCATGGGTTTCTGGGCTGTCTTTTAACAATGTCCTATTTGGATAGCAAATCGTTATACTGAAGAAAGAGTTCTGCTAACTTTACATTCACTGCACAGCTCAAGAAACAGTCTGTACTGTTAACCTAATACAAATGCTGTAACCCACAGTGTACAAGTGGATTTCATCTGTCAACATGCTGCTTATGAAATCTACACTTGAAAGAGACAATTATCTATGATCAGAGGGAGTTGCTTTCTATAATTTATTTGTAAAGTTCTTCAGTGCTGTAATAATAGCCCCTTTTTATGGTATATATTTCCCTTCATTCTTCTTTTCACAAACCAGCATTTTTGGGTGATAATCAAGCCTACCAGTGCCTACGCTCAGGAATTCTCTGGAACCTACTTGCTACCAGGGACAGGTAATACTGCAATACTTCTCAAATTTGTGTATACAATATAATTTAGAACAGGGGTGTCCAATATTTGATAAACACAAGCCAGTTAAAGAGGAAGTCCAGTCACCGCTTCCTCTGTGCTTAGATCGTTTTGAAAGGAAAAACGGCAGTGCTGGTACTAGAAGTGTTCTCACTCATGGGAGCAGGTGGCAATCTTATTTGTAGACCTGGCTGGGGCCGAATTTAAACGCTGCTGCTGCTTTGCCGTGACCCTTAGGTGAGACAGTTTGATGCTCAGCAGCCCATCAACAAGCTTTTCAGTGTTCGGGCTGGACGCCAAACTCAAACATAGACTTCTGGCTGAAGTCCGTGTTCACGTTTGGGAACCTAAACTCGCAAAGTTCGGTACGAACCCGAAATTTGTGGTTTGTGTTCGCCAGATGGTCAGAAGTCCCATTCAAAGTTACCAGAACTCAGAAGACATATACGCCTTAAAGAAATTGTCCATCCCCCCTAAAACAGCTATTCTCTCCTTTTGTCGAGCACAACATCACCAGCTTGGCCTGCTGATGTAACACTTACCGAGATTGGAGAACGAGTGCTCTGACGGTCCTCTCCAGGCCAAGATAGCAGCCGTGGACTTGAAACTGATGGAAACATTTACAAATAATGCTTGAAAGTACTTGAAGGCATCAGACTTGATGATGGAATGTGCATGTAAACCCACCTGGCCCATAATAGTCTGGCTCCATGTAAGCCGATCCCCCAGCCTCAAAAAGGTTTAATGGCAGAATTGTGCAAACAGAAAAGCATACTGGCTTACTGCAGCTTTCGGGACACAAGTGTGGGTAATACTGAGTTCAGTGTTGGAAGCTGCTGGGACAAGTAAGCTAAAACATTTCTTTGGCTGCCTGACTCCAGTGCACCCAAGTGCACTGGTATAGCGGACAACCAGTGAGTTACACATGAGGCATCAGCGAACCACATGCGGCTTCCGAGCTGCAGGTTGGGGACCTCTGTCCTAGAGTCTATAGCACTATGTCTCAACCTCTGGTATGGGTACCCCAGGGGGTACTCAGCCATGTTCAAGGGTGCACCAACAGGTGGGATATGACAGATCTGGTGTATCATTTTAACAGTAATACATTGGCTTTAAAAAGTGCTACAAGGCCTGTCACCTACTTATTTTGGTAATGTTAGTAATTAATATCCTCCTTGGGGGTACTTGGTTTTAACTGTTTGGTGCTGGTGGTGCTTGGCTTACAAAGGTTTAGAACCACTGGTCTAAATCACTCTATTTCTGGCTGAAACGCTTCTCTAGGGGGCATCGTAAATCAGGAAGACCCACAGTCTAGAATCTCTAGTCCTTGGATCCTGGGGTAGTCAAATCTAGCCAAATCTAGACAGTGGAGTCCTCTGATTTGCTGCAGCACTCCTGCTCTTTGTGCTCTGCATGCCCTGCATACCCAATAGTTCACTGACAAGTGCAAGCAGAATGGAAGGTATGAGGATGCCGCGGCTATGCAGGGTAAGGGAAGTAGGTGTGTTTCAGGACTCGCTGATGTACCAGGTGAGTGATTTTTTTGTTTTAATGCCCTAATAATTTAATGCCAAAGGAAGGAGGTGGGGAGGAGTCTCCATAGTCTCTGATTAAGATGCCTCCATTGCCCCTCTCTTGCTCTGAGGCAGGACGGGGGGTTGACTTCAACAGGGGCTAGGAGCGGGCACAGAGTAGGGGATGTCATCGTGTACAGCCTTGGTGCGGCCACAGGGAGGGCTGTTGGAAGCTATTTCTGCAGGTTTTTAAAACCCCCTTCCACACGCTGCATCATCAGTGGGGGAGAGAGCCAAGTGAGTATGGGAAGGGGAGTATGAGTTTCTTTTTCTGCCTGGATTCCGTGTATACATTTTTGGTGGCATCTGTACAACCTTGTGACAAGACAATCAAAACTTTCCCTAAATGTCTTGAAGCCAATGTCTAAATGATGCTGCTATAATTTCTTCCAAAGATGGATCCAAAGAGGATGTACATCCTCTTTACTTCACAAGAAAAACACAAAATAAAGGACAGTCATGGGTAAAGAATTCTACTTTAAGAGACCTACCACAGAGTTAAATCTCATTTGCTAATCTGACATTTCTTGGCACAATTATGAAAAATATGCATGCCTAAAGCTGTACTATTTATGTACAAAATACTCCTGAAGGTGAATTTTTAGATTGAATGAAGAACCCTGTAACGTAATTAAAAGATTGCCAGGCGACTCCTGCTGGCTACTTCCTGCAGGCTGCGAGCAGCTGCCGCCAGCCATTTAGATATGCCTGGCAGGGATCCGCCGGATGTAGAGATGCCAGAGGAGGCTTGTGCATGCACCATGGGATTGAATACTGTGAGTAGACTGGCTTAAAGTTATACTTCAGTCAAAATAAAACCCCCGCTATACTCACCTTTCATTCCCCCGCAGGCTATAGCTGCTAGTTGGGTGCTATTAAAATTACGCCTGATGTTAGAACCACGCCGCATGCAGCGTACTCCTCCTCCGCCACATCGACGCATGACACTGCTGTGCTGTTGCTGAGTATGGCCCACCCCGTGCCATCATCATAGGAACTACGGCACGCCCCTCTCCATTCACTGCAATGCATTGAAAGGGAAGTATAGCATTTTTTTTTCTTTCTCTGAAGTATGACTTTAATGAGGGGTTCACCAGTGTAGGGCTCTCACCTGGCCCTCTAGTCTTTTACACTCTAGGGCTGGGCTCACTGGGGCTTGGTTTACTTTAACAAATAATAGCTTCTGAAAAACTGAATCACTTTATTAGTCACTAAGTACATATACATAGTGTACAAATGACAAAATATTTGTTGCTGAACAGCAAGTACATCGGATATTGGATCAGACGGTAAAACAGAAAAAAAGATAAGAGAAAAAAAGACACTAATATTTTGCCTCAGAGGCACTTTGTGCAATTTAACAAACCAAAAACCTCAGCGCCGATGCATCCACCACCCTGCATCTAATTTATCACTAGCTTATAGTTTGCAGTGAACGATGCTCTTGTTTAGATTGGCAGTGTAGGTTAAGATTCCATAGAGCACAATGGACAGAACAGTTTTGAAGTGTTTCTTACTTATTGTGGTGATCAGCTCTGGTAGACAGCAGGATGTTTTCAGTATAGAGGCTCAGAGGCAAACGTTCAACTTAAAGTCCGTGTTCATTCACACAAAATCCATAAAACAGAACGTCCTTTTGGGTTACATCACCTTTTCAGGAAAATACATCAGAAATGAACCCGACAGGCAACTGCCTTTTTAGTCCTCGTGCAAACTTGCAAAGTTGCAGCCGAATCCGCCTCTGGTCCACATGAAACAGCCTGCACAGGAGTTTCCAGCCAGGCCCACAGAGTCTCACTTCACAAATGAGCTCTAGACACAGACCCTGAACAGCTGACTCCCCAGGCTATTTATGCGGCCTGTAAAACCTGGACTTGGGTAGGGGATGGAGCCCCACCCTGCTCTACTCCATCCCAGTAAAACCGTCCCAGGTTAGCCTTTCGGTTATACTAAAACTTCAGCACCAGACTGCCATTAGCAGCTGATGCTGGGAAACAAATTACACGGCTTTACTGCACCAAGGCCAGGTACCTTGGTGCCACATACCTTCTGTCAATGACGACACCTTGCACCTTACCACAATATATATAATATTATACACCTTTTTTTGTACAGAACTTGATTTGGTGACTTCTTAATAATGTAAAAGCAGGATTTAGATGCCACCAAATGTCATTTTATTTTTATCCTGTAAAATATATTCTCAGCTTTTTTCCTTACCACTGTGTTATTTGAAACAAATAAAACTCAGTCTAAAAGACTGTAAAGTTTGCCTCCTTTGCCCTCAGCAATGACATTCTGCAACTGTAATGATGAAATGCTGACCAGTTACATACAGCGCCAATCTTTTCAGCAAGCCAAAAATTAATAAATACGTTGTGCAGTGCCTAAGAGATGGCGGTACAGAGAGGCGTAATCGGCATAAGGGTCCAACAGCCACTGACCCAGGCCGGCCAATACCTAGTGCACTAATTCAAGCTGATTTAACATCGGGCGTTGTGACTTGCAGCTTCATTCTGTGCATCAGCGGCTCCAAAATAAAAATAGATACTGGCGCTTAAAAGCGGGCCAGTATGCCAGCATAATCGCGCTAAAAGACTCACTTATTATTGTTCCACCAGAGACTATAAATAATGGGGATTTTTATAAAGGAATGGTCTGAATAAATAACTCACTACTAACACCAGGTATTGCCAGATGAGCGTCTGTACAGACACTTAGGCCCTTATTTAACAAGGGATAGCGCCAGGTAGCGAATGGTGAGCGAACGGTAATGACGGTCACCGCCACGAGAACGCCGGCTCCCCTCCGCAATCACACATTTATCAAGCCGATCCTGCTTAGCGACTGACAGAGCGCCAGATAGCGAATCATTCATCATTATTCCAGCCTCACCCCACAGCGCCAGCGCGCGACCTTGAACAGCGACAGGTATGACCTCTCGCCACCTGGCGCTCTCCAATGCATTTCAATGGAGCAATCTTTAAATATTCATAATTAATTGCTATTAATGTTTTTTTTTTTTTTTTTAAATGTCAAAAATTCTGTGACCACTTCTGCAATGTTAGATTTTTTTTATGGTTAAAAAATTGTGCAGAATTGATATTACAGGTCTGATATTAATGTATTCATATTACAAATTGTTTTGAAAAACTTGTTTTCTTTTCCAAAAAAAATATGGTTGTTTGGGGGTTAAAAAACTACTTTTAACCCATCGCCGCCAGCGCTCTGGGGTTTAAACAAGCATTTCACAGCGCGAGAATTTTTTGAGCGTGATTTGTTAATGAATATGCTGGGAGCCGTTCGCTATGGCCATTCGCTGTCATGCACTCCCATACAGCGCGGAACGTGTCAAACAGCGACTCCTAACCCCGTATTCAACATTACCGCACACCGACTGAGTCGCTGTCAACAACCGAACAACGGCCAAGCACAGCGAATACTAGCGGGCGCTGTGAAAATAACGCTACTGTCGCTCATCTGTCGCTACCTGGCGCTATTAATGAATTGGCCTCCCCGAGCAATCGCTAGTAGACGCTGTAAGTGGGTATCGGGTGCTGTAACACAGCGACTCAGTCGCTCTAGTAACCTGTTCGGCATTGATGAATGTGATATGTGTTGGGTGCTGTAATAACAGTATAGCACTGCAGCGGGCCAGAGGTAGCACCAGCTCAGTGCGTGCGGCACTTAGCACTCCACACCATATTTAACAAAACACTAGACACACACAGTGCGTCGGCACTAAAGCTGGGCGCTGTAGCATAGAGGGCCAGGCGCTGTGTGATCAAAGTCTATTTTTGAACACATATACACCAGTACCAAAGCGAAAACACATGACATGCCATTGTTTTAACACTGTGAGAATAACACTTTAGTGTCAGACCTGTAAATACTATTCTGCATAAAAATATGTTTTTAAAAATGTATAAAAGTTTACATGTTAACTTCACAAATAAAGTAAATTGTTAAAGCGGACCTTCACCCTGAATAAGAGTCTATCTTATATGTTTCCCCCTCCCTGTACATACAGATTGCCCACATTAAAAATTATCCTACCTGCATCTATTGCATTTTCTGAGACTTTAAACATCCAAGATGACGGCCCATGGAGGTGCAGGCTGCCTGCAAACAGGAAGTGTCTTATGACACCTTCTGTTTGGCCGATCTCTGCATTCTGGGATCGATGACCTTTTCCTGACCCCAGCTGTGCTCTGTGCAAACCACAGCTATATCCTCGCTCCCTGCACTTTTGACTCCTCTCCTGAGTATGTGTGATGCTACTGAGCTAAGATGGTGGCGCCCATATCCTGGAGTCCTGAACAGAGTTGCAGCCCAGTGGGGGAAAGAATAATAAGTAAGTGACTAAAAATGCTAAATATAATAATTTTAGATGCTGGGAAATAGTTATTTAAGGGTTTGGGCTTTTCAATAAATGATGCTGAAGGTCCGGTTTAAACCAGTAGTACAGGTTTGGTTGTGTGTATAATTTACCAAAAAATACTCAATGTTGTTCTATGCATTTCACCCCTCTTGGGGGCTTCGTCGAGAGGTAAGTATATAGGAAGTCTATAAGTGCAGGAGGCTTGTAGTAAGTAGATGTCAGCCAATCTAGGGTACTCAGTTGAGCTTTGGTGTGGAGGGTCATCTGATGGGTAACGCAGGACACTTGTTTGTAACAAATTTGGGTTTAACTCTGGTGTGTAGCAAGGTTAGGATGCCCCTTATTTGTCACTCTTCTGTCTGATTGTCATTTGGCTGGTCCTGTAAAGTTTCTGGTTGGAAACCAGTGTAGATAGAATATACTCTTGGCAATGTGCTGGGGAAGTGGGTCAGCTTGTAGGTAGCAGGTAGGTAGGTTGATATTGTGCCACGTTTCTGGAAGTTGCTTGATATTTGTTGGTGAGATGGAAGCTGTGTGATGATTACAGTGTTGTTTTGCAATATAAGTTAAGGGCAACGATGGCTGAGCACTCACAATACTCGTGAAGTGAGATTTGATGTTTTGCACTGCAATGTGTTTGAAAGTTTATGGCAAAACAGGCAGACTCCCCAATGCAGCACATGGCACACCCTGCAGCACCGGTGTCTGTGTATCAGAGGTGTTACTGGCATACCTGACCAATGCCATGGCACAGCAATCAGGTATAAACATGCTCCTATATAGCTAGTTCCATAATTTTAAAAAGCTATGGCTTTGGGGTCATGTTAATTATTTGGTGAAGCAAGTTTAACTTTGGGAGCAAATTTATGTGTGAATTGCAACTTGCATACCAGTGAGCTTTTTGCACACAAAAAAATGTTTGTTGGAATTTTTTCCCCAAAATAAAAATCACCCACACCTTCATTTTTACAGGTGAGATGCATACCCCATATGGTGCTTTTGTTTCCAAACATGCAAATAATGATCCTTCGTCATTGGAAAAATGATGTACCTTACATGTAAAAATGTCCCATTTACAGGTACAGGTGTTTTTGGGGAAAGCAATGTCATTGCACCATTCTGTTTGTTAAAAGTATGCTCTGTAGTAGATTACACATTGTACACAACAATTAACATTTTTTGTGCTAGAACAGGACAATTGCTAGCCTGTGACGAAAATAACTGGTTGAATCAGGATAGGTTCATTTTTTGAATGTTTGGAAACAACAGCACCCTATGGCAAGGGCATAACTAAATGCCCTTTTACAAACATTAAATGGGGCCCTTTCAAGGCCCATACAGTAAACTTTTTTTTCTGTCTTTTAACTGTTGGATGCAGCTAGACAACTTAAAGCAGAACAAAACCCACTAAAAGACTTTAGGGCCGGCCGCTGGCCTTCTTCTTTGTGAAAGCAGAGGCGCTGCAACCCTCACCTGCTTCCTGACGCTCTCCGCGATGTAAGCATCCGGTGGCCTCATCCTTCGTGCTGTGAGTGCGTGTGAGGATAGGAGTGTGCACGCTGCTGGGGATGCTGTGGTTCGTGCTCCTGATTTCTGTGCTCTGTATGTAAACAGACCTGTTTGCTGAGCATTACCTATGCATGGCAAATGGCTCTGACCAGAGCCCGCGCATTCACCATAAGGCGGGAAGAGGTGAGTTTTACAGGGTGTTATGGGGGGGGGGGTTCACAAATTGGGGCATCCCAATTCGGATTTGGGGTTTGGGTTTTGTTACACTTGGTGCTTCTTTTCTCTAAATGATGTCAATGAGCACATGTGGTTGCAACTCCCTGCTAAAGAATTTGCCAAATGTTTCTGCATAGTCTATGGGGGGGCTGTTGATTCCAAATTTTAAAAATATTGTCCTTATCTCACAGCAAATTTGATTGACTTCACCTGTAAAAATGCCCCATGGCAGATACAAGTGATTTTTGGGATGATATAGAGCAAACTTTTTTGTTGCACTGTTTTTGTGTTACAGATGTGTCAGTTATGATCCAAAAATCAGCCCAAAGTTGTTATTATTAGGTAGATGTCAATTGCAGCCTGTGTCTTAGGCTTGCATTACATTTTTAATTTATACACTCAGGAAAGTGCAATAAAATATGTTTTGTTCCAGTTCTTCTAGATGAGGTAAGCATATATATTTTTATTTAGGAATATAGAAATAAAAAAAAAAAACGCACTTTTCAACATAGCCCATAGGGTGCTATTATTTCCAAACTTTGAGAAAACATCCTTACCTTACTATATACTGATGTACCACACATGTAAAAACGCCCCATTTCATGTACATGTCATTTTTGGGATAACATGGAGCAAACTTTTTTATTGCACTTTTTCAGCATAGCTCATAGGGTGCTATTATTTCCAAACTTTGAGAAAAACATCCTTACCTTATTAGATACTGATGTACCACACATGTAAAAATGCCCCATTGCATGTTCAGGTCATTTTTGGGATAACATAGAGCAAACATTTTTATAGCACTTTTTCAGCATAGCCCAAATGGTGCTATTATTTCCAAAATTTGAGAAAAACATCCTTACCTTACTAGATACTGATGTACCACACATGTAAAAATGCCCCATTGCAGGTACAGTTCATTTTTGGGAAACAATTAAAACAAAAGATAGGTTGCAATTCACACCGCAAGGCACATCCAAAGTTCAGCTTGCTTTCCAAATATTCAGTATCACCCCCTCAAGCATTAAATTCTTGCTAAAGTTGGTAGTCAGGAATCAACCAATGATGTTTGCAGTTACATATACTGCAGCCATAAGCTTATACAGCAACAGTGGGGATCCAGAATATAGTCAGATAATATTTAGCTAATTAGGGGCAATGGCTTGAGGAACAAATAAACCAAAATTAGGTGTCGCACCAAAAGTTCATCATAACCATTCCTTCAAGCTGCTGACTTTCCTCAATACAAGTCCCAAAAACATTGATTTAAGCCAGTATGCACTAACTTCCCAAATGTCCAACAAATTCATATGGATTAAACTTTGCTCATCAATATTAAATGGTCAAATTAAATAAGACACACAAATGTTTCCAGCTACTATAAAAATAAGCATAATGCATAAACAAGTAAAACATGACATACCTTTAGGCACATTACAGTTAGTCCTTTCAGGAAATCCTAAAGAAGGGTAAAACCTTGAACAGCATTGATATAAGTCACTGGATATGTCAGTTCTTGTCTGCTAATGTAGTCCTTGTGTGTGTGTGTGTGTGTGTGTGCACTGTGCGTGCATTAAATTTGTTTTAGTGACTAGCAGGAACAAGTACAGGGAAAAAAAATTTGCCTAATCTGAGAGTCCATTTTCATATTCCCACCCACTGGACGAATAGCAAACCTGTTTTTCTAGGTAAACATTAGGTATGACACTAACAAAGCAGACAATACGTAGAGGAGCCAACAGCTAAAATAGGAAAAGGCTGGAGGTGCTGGAATGAATTCAGTGTGAGTTTAGATAGGCTGACAAAGTGATTGAAAGCAGAATGGGTAGATCCAACACAGGCTGTAGCCCATGTACTTTGCATATGTTTCAAGGTGTCCACTTGTCACTGTGTGCAAAGCAAAACAGAAGCTTGGGATTTTTTAAGTGCTATTAAAGGCTTTGCCTAATGTTCCAACTCCAAGCCATATGATTATTCTGCCATTTTTAATACTAATGCACAATGTACCGTACATCTCATGGTTGACATAGCCCAGTGCCGGCTACATTTACCATGTGATGAGCCACAAGCACCAGTAATAACTCAGGAATTCTTTCCAAGGTCGTCTTGATTTGAGACACCCTTAAGCTAATTTATTCAAAGAGCAGGCAAAGCTTAATTTACTAGGTGCACAGAATCACAACCTGAGTGTCACAAATGTTGGAAATTGGCAACTGTGATATGTTGAACATGGTATTAAATAGGTATTTATAGTTGGAATAAACTGTGAAATTATGTTCAGAAAAAGATGTATACACCCGTTTGGTTTCATAAGCCAATATGCCTAAAACTGTTGCTGTAATTTGTAGAGTAATACAATGTAATGTCCCATGCCTTATTACTGATTTATGAATGGAACAAGGAACATGGTAAAGGCATATATGGGTAGGGAAATAAGTGTAAATGTCAAAAGCATGGAATGAACTAGTCTGCTTAGTAGCTTCTATATATGGTTCAGCGTCAATGGTGCAGCAGACCTTTAAGATCTTGCTGGTTACCTTCTTTGAATTTTTTTTTGCATTTTTGCATGTTTATTTCTTGGTTATAATAAAGTTTTTACCCTGATGTGCTTCAATTAACCTGCTTTTGATGCTTAACTCACCTTGTACTATAGCTTTACGTGCCAAATTGCCAACATCTCACACATCAGTCCCTTCCTCTCACCTGACACCACTAAAATGTTAGTGCATGCCCTGGCCATATCCTGACTGGTCTACTGCAACATCCTTCTTTGTGGCCTACCAACTAACAGACTGGCAGTCTACACAGAACTCTGCTGCTCACCTCATCCATCTCGACTCCAGCTCATTCAGCTCTGCCCCCCCTCTGCCAATTCCTACACTAGCTGCCAGTCCCACAGCGAATCCTGTTCAGAACATTAACTCTCACCTGCAAAGCTCTCTCCAGCCAGGCCCCTCCCTACATCTCATCTCTAATCCAAAAATATCAACCTAGATGCCGCCTCGGCTGTGCTGCTGACCTTCTCCTGTCCTCCACTCTGGTCACCTCCTCTCATGCTTGCCTCCAGGACTTCTCAAATTCTACCCTAATTTACTGGAAAAGGTTGTGCAACCCTACGTTAACAGCAACTTAAACGTTAAACTGTAATCAAAATCTATAATGTTAACCTCTAAAAATACATATTTTTCTATATTATATTCCACCAATAAGGCTTCCAAAACAATAAGTAAATCCCAAAAAATTTCAGTTCAATATCTGGAAGCAGATCCTGTGCTAGGGATTTGGGAATGTGTGGTTCTAGGATAGAGGTGATGCAGGGAAAGAAACGGGGAGGCCGATTCATTAATAGCGCCAGGTAGCGACAGATGAGCGTCTGAAGTGCGGCGCTATGAGCGACCGCTAGTGTACGCCACGAACGGCTGTGAGTCGCAATTGCAGGCCTCCTCAGTCGCTATCTGCCGTTGCTGGGAAGAATGCATACATTGGTGAATGAGAGGTTTCAGATCAGCTTTGTAGGCGCTGTTATTTTTTCACACGGTATTCAAGACAGCGCCTGAGCGTTTGTTTGCTGTTGGATTTAAATCAATGTTAGAACATTCTGTAGTAAACACATTGCACCATGTTTATTTGGTTAAATGTTTTTTATTTTTTTTTGTTTTTTTTTAAATAAATGCCTACAATTGTTGCCTTCTCTTCATGGTGCCTAAAAAAGAAACAAAAGTGTTATTACTAATTTTGGTTTGTAGCATTTAATTACATACCAAGGCCTCATTTTTTTTTTCAAATTTTGGTCAACTTGCACACCACCCCTTATTCTGGTTTGGGTCAACTTGCACACCACCCCTTATTCTGGTTTGGGTCAACTTGCACACCACCCCTTATTCTTATTTGGGTCAACTTGCACACCACCCCTTATTCTGGTTTGGGTCAACTTGCACAACACCCCTTATTCTGGTTTGGGTCAACTTGCACACCACCCCTTATTCTGGTTTGGGTCAACTTGCACACCACCCCTTATTTTTGGTCCCCAAAAATAAGGACCCTGTAGTCCAGTACTTGGAGTATAGTTAAGGTGAGCTAGCTTACCGAGAAAAACGACGTAATCATGCTTTCCCTTAACTCAAAGCCAGTCTGGGTGTCCTCAGTCGTTTCTGCGGGCATGTTGGGGATTTCTGGCACCAGTGCTGTTTCTTCAGGGGGTTTTATTCTGTGGCATATGCAAATATTGTGTAGGACACAGCATGCGAGGATGATTTTGGAGACCTTTTGTGGACTGTACAACATTTCTCCTCCTGGGCGTGCCAAACACAGAAAGCGCACGTTCAGCAGTCCAATGGTTCTTTCTACAATGCATCTGGTTTTGCGATGTGCTGCATTGTAGCATAGTTGGGCAGAGGTCTGTGGGTTTCTGACGGGAGTCATGACCCACGTTCTCTGCCCATATCCCTTATCCGCTTTGAAATAAACACAATGAGAGAGACAGCAATTAGTAATAGTAAATGTTTTTTTTGGCCATTTTTTAAATTTAGCTTACTAGGCCACATATTTTTATCAAATTACTTTGTCATGGTTATTTATTTACCCAGTAGCCAGCCAGGTGGCATTTCATTGTTTTCAAACTTCCGGCACATGACTGATTGCTGGAGCACGTAGGAATCGTGGCATGAGCCGGGGAAGCCAGATCTCACGGCCAGCAGCATCATGTCATGGTCACATACCACCATGACATTGATGGAATGGAATTGTTTCCTATTCCTATAATGCAGCTCCTGTGCACGGGGAGGGCGGAAAGGGATATGTGTACCATCCACGCACCCTAGCACATTCGGAATCCCTCCCATGTGGTAGAACGCATGCTTTATTTGGGCAACCTCATCCGCATCCTCAGTTAATTTGATATAAACAGGGATAAGGTCACAAATAGCCAGTACTACCTTGTAAAATATGCGGCTCATTGTAGCCTGGCTGATCCCGCTGAGGAGGGCAGAGTTTGCCTGGAAATTCCCTCGTGCCACAATATTAAGCGTGGCACATAGGCGAACTATGCCTGGAATGGATTGGGTGCGTGTGGTGGATGGATCGATTTTGGTCTTAATCTGATCATATAGGGACTGTAGTGCTGCACGATTCAGACGAAAGCGGCTTCTGATATGCTCGTCACTTAAATCCCACACTGAAAGACGGATGCCAAAGGATCGGGGTGCCCTAAGCCTCACAGCGACCTCCTCCCTGGCCTCCTGTTCTTCCAGCAGTCTCCCACAACCATACATCCAGAACCCAAACATCAGCCTCTCATCCATCTCACACTCATTGGCCATAGATACAAAATAAGGCAAACCAAAAACAGAAAACCAACACACCACAGACACAAGCACACTCCTCACACAATCACACCAATGCAGCTCAACACAAAACCAGATGTATAGTGGTCAGAACCACCAGACTGCTGAAAGTCTGCTTTCTAAGTTAGGCACAACCAAGAGAGGATTTGCTGCACAACCCACAAAAGGCCCCAAAATCAATCCTCACTTGCTGTATGCTACACAATATTTGCATATGCCAACAAAATAAAGAAACAGCACTGATGCCAGAAATCACCCAACAAGCCACACAGAGTAAGGGCACAACCCAGCCAGACAATTTTTTAAAGCAAGGGACCAAAGGACAACACCACAGCCTTTGCCACAGTGTAACAATACAAGAAGGTTGTCAAATAAAGCTATTTATACTTAACTTTGGGAAAGGACTGGTCTGCTTTGCCGCCTCTTGCGGTGCTTAGCTATTTCCGGTCTGCAATTAGCTTACCCAGGTGTGCTTGAAACGGTTTGCGCACACGTACGCTAAAGCATACTAGCGTACGTGAGCAGATACTTGCGTGCTTTAGCGGATATGGTTCATCAGTCAGGTTTGGTCCAATAAAACTTATGCTGCTCTTAATTCAAATAGCCGTTTTTAGAGCCACATTTTACATGTGTTTAACAGACCTGAGTACATTGGTTTCTTATGTTGGGTTGTTTGGTTAATGAGCTCTCTAATTATTTAATTGTCTTCCACACATGGTTGCCAGAAACATCAGGCATTGCAGTGAAGATGTCGCTACAAACACCTGGCCAGTATGTGTGAAACAATTAAGTGGACCTGTTTGTGATTGGTTCTTAGAGCACATAAAACCTGGCACACCCAAGCAGCAGTTGTTGCCATTTTGTAGTCTGCATACGTGCTTGGGTGTTGTATAGTGGTGTGTTTGCAGCTACAGGATGGAGCCAAATTCTGGGCATCTGCCGGCCACAGCTGGACCAAGTAGGAGTGTGTTGGGTTCTGTGCGCAGACCTCCCCTAAGGAAAAGGGCACAGGCCAAGCGTCCATTTGCCAAGAGGGAGCCAGAATTTAATTTGGCGGATAACAATACTCTTGTGCGTCTGACACTGGCAAAATGGGAGTTATTATTTGGCTCCCAAAGTCAGTGTTTAGGCAAGCAAGAAAGGAGCAAATTGTGGGATGCCATTGGTGAGGAGCTTACTAGCAGTGCTCAATACCCACGAAGTGGCCCTTCCTGCAAGAAACGCTTCTACACCAAAAGGGCCCTTATGCAAAAGATGAAGAATGATCTTCTTGTAGAGAGTGGGACCAACCAGGGTCCAAAGAGTACCTACAGGCCATGTGAGGAGATGCTGAAGTGCAAGATTCCGCTCATTCGGCTGCAGGGTGTTGATGCTGGGGATGACACCACAGGTTGGGCTGAAGGTACCTAGTTTAGAAATTTTTAAATCTTGTTGTTGTAATGTATGTTATTTTATTTTAATTTTTTTTCAATACTAACAGTAGGACATGTGAAGTAGTACATTATACCTCATTAATGTGTTACTTGCCTGTCTCTTGCTTTATGCACTTTAGGTGCACATGGTGAGGCCCAGGATTCTGGGGAGGAGGACACCCAAAATCCGTCCCTTCCCACAACCTCAAGCATAACCCAGTCGGCCATTGAAGGTATTTTTAAGTCATTTTGGTGGTGGTAATTTTGGGCCGCACATTACCAATGGCTAAATCCTTACTTTTATTTCTGATAGTTGCCCTGACATTTGCACCAGCATCTCCTCAGGAGTCAACCTACTCTTTGGATGCCGGTAAGTGCATGTGTCAACCTTGCTTTAGCTACTTTAACACAAGGGCATGTCTTTCATTCATCTATTTTCATTGTAGGGCAAGTCCCTGCTTCATCTTTGGACACCACTTCCTGTGTTGCTGGTCAGCTGGACCCTGTTGGTGTGTATTTCCAAACACACTGTATCCTTTCTGCTGTTTGAGTAACAATGTGTATATTTTGTTAGTCTAAAATTCAACATGATTTCAATTACAACTTCAATATGGATATTGACACTGGATTGTGCATCAACACGATCAGAAATTAAATTGTTGTAATGTGTTCCCTGCATTTTTTGGTTGGCCCTTCACCGTGAGGCTGCTAGAGATGAGGGTAAGTTTGTTTAGCTTTATTCTCTAGTAAGGATGTTGGCTAACCTGTTTTTTTGGAATTATTAGTCCAACTTGTTATTCAACATGTTTTTTGAAGGGCAAAGCTCGAGTGAGGGCCTAAGTCGGGACATCTGTGAGATGGCGGGTATGCGTAATTTGAGCAATGTGTGTAGGTTATTATTTGCCACAATGATTTCATCCTCTTCGGCTTACATACATGTTTGGAATATGATGTTCCATGACACATTTTTGCTATTGGGCAATCCCCCACTTTGGAGAGGTATGGCCTCGATAGTGTGGGCCAAAAATAGTCCCACAATCTCAAATGACCTACTAACATGACTTTCCTGTTTAGCATATGCCAGCTTGCCCCATCTCTCAGATGTGGAGTTTCCCCTTTCTGGCAGCCAGACACCGGAACTACTTTGGCCGGAGCAGAGGTACCATGGCTGATTTGTTAGAACAGTAACCACATTTACATGTTTGGGGGGACAACAGGATCCACCATGTAACATACAACATATTTGTGGTTTAGCAGGAGTCCATTGCGGAAATCCAGGCTCTGCCCTCTGCCCAAGTGCCATGTGGACAGGCTACAGAGGCTGAAGCAACGGTACTTTATAATGGAACCCTTTTGGGAAATGTTTGGGAGGGCATTACCTGCATTGTTCCAGCTTCACTAGAATCTTTTTTTGGTGTTTTAGGCTGAACATCCTACAACTGGAGCTTTTGTGGGCATTTATTGGGTTATTTACAGCCAAACATCATGGCCAAAGTCCTAACTATTAAACTGCTTGTGAAAAGCATATTAGAGTTCCCAACCTTAGCAGGCAAATATTTTTATTTTAAGCAAACATTTTACCAATACGTGTAAAAACCAAAAATGTGAGCCAACAATCAAGCATGCAGACATGCATTTAGTATTGTGGGACGAGCAAATGTCACCTAGATGTGTGCTTAGAAAAGACATAGGGACATTGTCAATTAATATATATTTTAGACTAAGACATAGGTGTCCTAAGTATTTTTGCATATGAAGTTGATGTACTCACCATCGCAGCTGTGGCTGGGGCCCATGCTGCTGGACGTCCCTGGAGCTGGGGTGGGGAGTATGGTCACAGGGTCCGTCTGCGTGGAAACATCTGTCATGAGAAAGCAAAACCAAAAACAAAATTAGTTTGCCAATTACACATTAAGATTTGACATCCATCTGTTTAGGGAGTCTGCCAAAAAATGCTTGCATGGTTACACACATGTTGTCAGACATTAGCATATTTACTGGTCCGTGAGGTCATGGGAATTATTTATGTGTGCAACATGGACACATCAATATAATGTGCCAATAACCTTTACAGTGCAATGCTAAGACATACATTTAAGTTGAGGGTAGAATATTAATTGTAGAGTGTGCAACATGTGTTAGCAGGAGCAACTTACAAAACTAACACATTTGCTAGCCACCATCATGGTGTCTGCAGAAACATTGGGGTGGTTGGCAGTTGGATTGGACTAGAGTGGGGTTTGTAAAGTTAATTAAAATTACACTACAATCTGGTACTATGGACCAGTAAACGTGTATGTTTTTGGAATGTCATTACATATGGCATGTGAGGGATACCAACAAACACTTACCACGACTATTCCCACGGGCAAGGGCTGGCGCAGCTGCTGGAGGTGGTGGCTCTATGATGCCCTAAAAACCAGATAACAAGGGCACAGGATTAGTGCTAAGTCACCAGGATCACCTGTAACAGACAAACAAGAATTAGAAATGCACTCACCAGGGGATGAACTGCTGCTGGTATCCCAGGGAGGACTCTGAGGAGGAGGCGTGGAGCCTCGACTCCTCACAATCGGCCCAGAAGATCCTAAACCACATGGGCCACCCTCCTCGCTCTCACTCCCAGATCCTCGAGGGGGTGTGGGTGAGTCCACCTCCCCACTTGGACTCCCCACTTGAGAGTGGCCCACGGGGTTTGTGGACTCAACTGAGTCCAATTGTGAGGAGCTGAGGCTCCAGACTGCCCGCCCCCCAGCAGCACACGCCTCTGGGGCGTCATCCCCTTCCTCCCCTGGGTCCTCAAGATAGGACTGGTGAGAGGGCCCCTCCCCCGCAGATTCATCCGACCCCACCACTCTTCTGCGGGGGAGGAAACCCTTCCCACGTTTGCCCAGGGGAGGACGCTTATCTGTGTAAAAGGGGGGAAAAAAGGACATCTTTAAAACCCCCCAAAAAATGAAAACTATTGATAATACTACATTAGTGGAATGATTTACATGTTGTGAGCTGACAATTACCTGAAGCATAGGCATCATAGAGCCTATAAACGCCCTCTGGGTCCCGGCGCTTGAAGTCCGACCATTTCTGGATGATGGAGCGGACTGTGAGCTGGGTCTGGAAGTGCCGGGACACAGTTGCCTTCACGCTATGCACCACGGGCATAGTAGTATTCCCTCAGCAAAAAATCCTATAAAAAACACATTTGAAAAACAAACATCAATACATATCTATATAGACTAATAACCATAAATAACAAGCTATATGGTTGCACAGCATAAATGGAACATATACCTACTTTGACCACCTGGGCGTTCACACGCGTATCAACGCGTTTGCGCTTTAATTTTTTTGGGGGGGCAGGGGATGTTGAGGGACCAGGGGAGACAGGGGGAGGAGGGGGGGAGGGGTTGGGGAGGAAGATTCAGAGGAGTAGCTGGGGAGTGGGATGGCTCGCCGTCTGGGCCTCATTTCTAATCCTGAGAGGTGGAAACCGGAAGTTGCAAAACGAAAGTAAAATGAAAAAATAAATAAATAAATACACGCATACGCTAAAATACGCTTATCAATTCGCAAGGATACGCAACATCACAATAGCGTATAGCGACGAGTCAGCTGCTCCCGTGTCTGCTGCGTATTCATCAACAGCAACTGGGGGGCGTAACAAGTGAAGTAGCGACCAAAAAAAAAAACGCATGTATGATCAGCACAGCGCCGCTGCCTGCTCCACATAGCGACTCGGCATAGCGACTGGGCCTCGCCGCAACACCACGGATTCATCAAAGAGATTACTATCATAGAGCGCGGGCGCTGTTGTTAGCTGACTGCGGCACAGAGTGCCTGTAACGGTTTTCAAAAAAAGATTATTTGGGGGGTTCGACACCTTCGAAAACGCTAACAATAACTGAAATGACATTGGGAGAGGGCTGTGATTTGGACATCCAAGTGACACAGTCCGAAATACATTAAAAAAACAAAAAAAAACATCCAAAACATTCAAGACAAATCAGAATTAATGTTTAATGCGTGTACTAATTTCATTAAAAAAAAAAAAAAAAAAAACATATACAAAAGCCAAAAAAAAAAATGTGTCTGCCATAGAAGTGTATGGGAGAGCGCCAGGTAGCGAGAGGTAATACCTTGCGCCGTGCAAGGCACAACACTGGCGCTGTTCGCTGAGGATGAGAAATTGATGAATCATCCGCTACATTTCGCTATTCCAGTCGCTACACAGATTCTGGTTGCTAAATGTGCTATTGTGTGCCGTGTCCGGCGTTGACCAGGCGTTGACCAGTCGCTATTTGGCGCTAGCTCCCGCTAACCAGGCGCTGAATGACGCTATCCCTTGTTAAATAAGGGCCTAAATCAGGGGCCCCTAAAGTTCAAGGAAACACATATTATCGACCACCTTATATCCTCCCCCTCCTGGTTTTACATTTATGTGCCCACAACAATATATTATAGACCTTCTGTTCAGGTCTCCAAAAGACTAACCAAGACAAAGGTACCAAACCAATGAAAAAGGAAAACTCAATTGAATTTTATCCACAAGTGTCCAAAACCCTTGGATGTCTTTCTTTTATCCAAACTAAGACAGAAGTTCATAATTACATGCCCACGTCCATTAGTTATGCCCATCGTTAATCAGTATAATGTATCATCTGTAATCACAATTTATACTAGCTTTGCTTCTTACCTGTCGTAAACGTATCTGCAACTTGACTGCACCATAATAGAGAAGAGCTGGAAACCTGTAAAATTTCCGATTGCATTAACATTATTGCACACAGTATATGAACAGGTCGATAGAAAATAATGGAAATGTTTTTTAAGCATTGGGAGTGCAGGTAAACACTGTGCTGTAATGCACTGCACATGGCCATATATTGCTTCTGGAAAAGATTTCCTAGCATATCAGTACACAACATAAGGAGACACATCATTAAAGAAATTGCAAGTGTTTATGGATTCTTTGCGTACCTGCTTTTTTATTTTGTGTGGGTAGGGTGGGAAACTAATTAACTAAGTATAAAATATTAATTGCTCCGAATTATGTTATTATTAAGTTACAATTGTGTGCCCATGAAAAAATCACCAACTACTTCTAGTTATTAAAGAGAATGTCCAGGCAAATATATATATTGAACTTACTTTTTGTCCCCTGCAGCTGGTCAGTCCTACTAGGTAGTATGTGAGGTTCCCATCTTGCAATTATTTGAGGTGCCTCCGGGTTTGCAGGCTAGTATCTGAGATGCCCCTGTGCAAAACAACCAACAATCAGATCTGACCTCACCTCTCATCCTGACCACAATTCAGTCTTGAGACTCGTGTCAGGTTGACAACCCCTTTCTTAGAGGTACAGTGTGCTTCCGTCGCTCAGCCCTGCCGCTCCATTCACTGAGGACATGAGGAACATAGGGTTAAACTTTTAAAAAGGAAAAAATTGAGAACATATCATGTGTGGATCTACACCAGTGTTCCTCGACCCTCTCCTTGAGAGCCACCAGCAGTTCATGTATTATCGATCTCTGCATAGCTGTATCTCTAGCGCTGTCTGGGCACCGGTTACTTCACCTGCAGATCTGCAAAACCTAACTAGCTGGTGTCTCTTGAGGCGAGGGTTGGGCAATCATTGCCATTACATTTTGGGGGGGTCATGCTAAATATTTAGTTCTGGCAATAAATGAAACTTAAATCGGAGTGAACTTTTCTTACTTTAAAACTCAAAAAGTTCTAATTTTTCTAAAAAAAAAAAAGGACAGTTTCTTAAAAGTTTGGAAACAGTACCCTGTAGGGTATGCAAAAAAATGCCATATTCTCTGCATACTGCTATAGGTGGTTGTTGTTTCCAAATGTAAAAAAAGATATCCTTACCTCACTGGGAAAACACCCAAGATGCAAGTGATTTTCTTTTTAGAAAAATTCAAACAGAAACATTTTTATGCACTTTTTTGTGTTAAAGTGGACCAACACCCTCCCCTGGTAGGGGATCAGCTCCCTGACTGCGGGGCACCCCAATCGGCACCCCGCTGTGTGAAACCCCCCCAGATCCCCGAAAATCCTACCTGATCCTCGTTCCAGCGGCGCATGCACGGGCCGCCGCCGCCTCCCGCGCGTCCCTCTAGCAGGGCGTGCACCCGTGCCGGCCGTTTGTGAATGGTGATTTGTGAATTGTGACGCGTTCAGCCTGTCCGGCGCTGCCTCTCCTTGTCCGTCGGTGGCGATTGGACGAGCGAGTCACGTGAGAGCGGGGTCAGGTGAGTTTTCGGGGCTTTCTGGGGGGTTTCACACAGCGGGGCACGATCGGGGTGCCCCGCGGAAGTGGACCAATACCCAGGATAGTCAAAATCCTGGGTGTTGGTCCACTTTAAGGTAAGAAAAACTCACTCAGATATAAATTTCAAATCACACTCCAAGGTTAAACCTTTTCCACAAAACAAATAGCATAACCCTTACTGGAAATACCTTATTTAAGAAACGCTAACACAGCGTAGTGGTGCTCAGCGGCAGATGTTCTTGTTAGCGGCACCAGCAAGTCATATTTATGACGCAAAAAGGGTTAGCGCCTCTGCCATGTAGCTTTCGATATATCAAGAGCACCAGGTACTTTGTTAGCTTCGGCACTGTGCCACATGACATTAGGTGCTCAGTGTTGTTCTCCCATAGACTTCAATTAGCCAGTCCAGTTACGTTATTTTTGGTTACTTCTAGTTAGCGTCTTTTTTATTTTTTTTGTGCTCAATGAAATGACGCGGGATCCCTGGCCTGTTTATTATTGTACTTAAGTTACCCGCAGCTAACTTGTGTTTTCATGCCTGCCAGTCATGTGTCATGTGATTTGTATGCCCCCAATGTCATTCCATGTGCTTTCGCTTGGTCACTGTGCTGCCATCCCCAGGTAAAGCCTTTTTCATATTGCACATGGCGCTGTATGCCTAAGTATCATAATTTCAGAGCGCCCGATTTTACATGTTAAACACAAATGATTTCTGACCCTCCCCACCAGTGCTACCTGTCGATATCACCAGGATGCAGTTTGCAATCCACGCCACACTGCACACTGCAAGTCACACTGGCTTTACCAAATATTTAGCATGACGCCCATAATCTATCTTGGGGCTGATTCAGAGCAAGATGAAAATTTACACCCAGCAGACAATGAAAGTAAAATGGCATTGATTGAGAATTCTCTGGCTCTGAATCAAGACCATAGTTCTGCATGTCCAAAAAACTTGTAGCTCAAGGTCCTATAGAGCACAATGGGCAGAACTGGATTGAAGTGTTTAATGCTTATAATTAATATTAAACACATTTATTTAAATGATTAAATATTGATTTTAATGGCTTCTCTTACTTAACAAGGTGTAGTTTGGAGAACAACTAAAATGCAGCCTAAACATACTGTAAAGTTTGTCCCCAGCACTGATTTTGTGCAACTTTAATGATGAAACGCTAAACAACGCCAAAGATTATAACATTTTAAAGTTGATAATTATGCCCGGGAGTGCCCAAAAAGTGGCAGTACAAAGTGGCACTCACTGGCACTGGGATAATTGGCCGGCGGGTCCAACAGACACTGATATAGGCCGGCCAATACGTCAGCGCAACAATCAAAGCTAATTAGTGGCATTTGGACAGTGACCGCTAGCACCAATGTAGTCCACAGCACTGCACCATATAAGACAGGATTGCCAGCACTCCAAAGCTGGCGCTATAGCCAAATGAAGCCAAAAGGGACACAACTGTCAATCCTAAGGATGATTTGATTCAGAGCCTCCACCTAAAGCAGAATGAGTAAGCTACTATAATAATAAATACACCAAGTGATAAGAAATCAAGCACAATATATTTCCCATCAAAAATATATATGCAATAAATATTATATACAACTATTCCTACAACAAATACATGCATAATCGTTGCCCTAAATTCAGTAAGCTTGCTTTAAAATATCTCATGAAAATAGGGGCCGTTTCATGAAATTAGACATGGGTGATGCACTAAAGATCAGCATTTGGCACTTTCACATGTAATTACAAAAGTCCGGCATGTCTCCTTTTTCCAGTGAAAAAAGTGCATCACACGCAATCACAAGCGCTATTGCTTGCTCGCTATATCAGATCCCCTGGATAAAAACTCACCTCTCTGGTGATCCAAGCTTTTTGTAACCTTCAGCCACCCCGTCTTACACTATTCTGAGCTGATTTGGGCAATTAAATAATAAAACAACTCACCTGATCGTGGCAATGCTTCCCTGGCGTCTGTAGGGGCAGTGCCCTGCATGGCAGCTGTGGACCTGAGTGACAGTTGGACTTGTGTGACAGACCAGTACAGTCACACTGCCACAAAGGATTGGGTCACTAACCTGTCAGATCCAAGCTTTAGCTTCCCTGCAGATTGCCAGCCACTGAGTAAGTTGCTTGCTATGTTATTGCCCAAATTGGGCTTATAACAGCGGGGAAGGTGTGTGGAGTGTTATAAAATGCTTGAACTTCCTCTTTAAAGTGGAACAAAAACCATGATTTTGACTATCCCAGGTTTTGTTCCTTGCACCCCAGGCATCAGAGTTTTGGATGCCCCACTGTGTGATACCCCTCCAGATCACCCTATAAAACTCAAATCTTCCTGGTCCCATGGTGCATGCACAGGTTCTTTTCCAATCAAAGGGGCAGAGCGGTTTGCTCGGGAAATCGGGAGAGGCCACAACTCTGCATCTTAGGGCTATGCGTGCGCTCCCAGCCCAGGCCATTCACATAGGCTGGGTGGGAATGTGCATTGCTGTGGATGCGGCCATTTGTTTTACTGATTGCAGAAAGGCAATCTTTTAGATTTCATGGCCACCTGCTTTGGGTTTTGCTTCATTTTAAGTTATTAAATTTTTAAATGAATTGTCCTGGCAAGTAAAATAAAAAGACATACTAACCTTCTCTTCCCCAGAGCTGATAATTACAGTGGGCACACACCCCAGATTTTTAAGTGCCTGTCCACTATTTGCTAGCAGGTAGACGTGGCCCTGCCCCCACCCCAAATTCCCATGACAGTGTATGGAGTACAAGGCTCTGATTCAGAGGGGGCATGGCAGACACTGCCTTGTATACCACACATGAACAAAAAACAAGAGATTCCTAACCTTTTAAAAGCTCAAAAACATGCAAAATAATCTGTAGTCAAAGATTTCAATAAGAATGTAACAATTAGGGATGAGCGAATCGATCCGGACGAACCCGGATTCGTTCCGAATTTCATGGAAAATTCGATTCTGAACGAATCCGAATTTCCCCGCGATTCGATTGATCGAAGTTTTCCTTTAAACTCCATTTATTTCAATCACATGCATTCTAAAATGGTGGATGAACATGTCCAGACATACCCCCTGGGGCAAGGTATCATGGGTAAGTCACATGCAGCCTATCAGCAGCCAGGAAGCCCGGTGATGTCACCGTGCTATATAAACCGGCGGCCATTTTCCTTTTGCGCATTTCAGCCTTGCATTGCAGACAGAATGGAGGTTGCTGCAGACAGGGAGAGACTTACAGACAGGCAGGGAGAGTCAGAGAGGCAGATAGAGAGGCAGACAGAGCCAGAGAAAGATAGGGGAAAACCGGAACCATCCAGCCAGGGACAGCTTAGAAGTGACAGTGAATTTTTTTTTTTTTCATTAGCCAGATCAGTTTTCAATTCAATATCAGTTCTTTGTGCTGTAAATCTGCCTTGCCACTGTGCATGCCATCTATGCACTGGCTTATTTAACCCTATCTGTTACACACAAGCATTTATCATAATATAACTGGATTAGTTTAAATATTTTTTGGTCTGCCTTTAACAAAAAAAACACCAGCCCACCTGGGTATCCCAAACCTGCACTTAGCAGCCTATCTGTTATACTAAATACACTTGTTCATCCTCCTCAGCTTAATCAAAGTATTTCATTTTGAATTGGTTTTTGGTCTGCCTTTAACAAAAAAAACACCAGGCCGCAGGGCATCCCAAACCTGCACTTAGCAGCCTATCTGTTATACTAAATACGCTTGTTCATCCTCCTCAGCTGAATCAAAGTATTTCATTTTGAATTGATTTTTGGTCTGCCTTTAACAAAAAACAGGCCGCAGGGCATCCCAAACCTGCACTTAGCAGCCTATCTGTTATTGTAAATACGCTTGTTCATCCTCCTCAGCTTAATCAAAGTATTTCATTTTGAATTGGTTTTTGGTCTGCCTTTAACAAAAAAAACACCAGGCCGCAGGGCATCCCAAACCTGCACTCCGCAGCCTATCTGTTATACTAAATACGCTTGTTCATCCTTCCTCAGATTAATCAAAGTATTTCATTTTGAATTGGTTTTTGGTGTGCCTTTAACAAAAAAAGCACCAGGCCAAAGGGCATCCCAAACCTGCACTTAGCAGCCCATCTGTTATACTAAATACGCTTGTTGATCCTTCCTCAGATTAATCAAAGTATTTCATTTTGAATTGGTTTTTGGTCTGCCTTTAACAAAAATAAAACCAGGCCGCAGGGCATCCCAAACCTGCACTTAGCAGCCTATCTGTTAGACTAAATACGCTTGTTCATCCTCCTCAGCTTAATCAAAGTATTTCATTTTGAATTGTTTTTTGGTCTACCTTTAACAAAAAAAACACCAGGACACAGGGCATCCCAAACCTGCACTTAGCAGCCTATCTGTTATACTAAATACGCTTGTTCATCCTTCCTCAGCTTAATCAAAGTATTGCATTTTGAATTGGTTTTTGGTCTGCCTTTAACAAAAAAAAACCAGGCCGCAGGGTATCCCAAACCTGCATGTAGCACCCTATCTGTTATACTAAATATGCTTGTTCATCCTCAGCTTAATCAAGCTATTGTATTTTGAATTGGTTTTTGTCCTGCTGCCAAAATACTAGGCCACAGGGTATCCCAAACCTGCACGTTGCACCCTATCTGTTATGCTAAATAAGCTTGTTCAGCCTCAGCTTTATTAAGCTATTGCATTTTGAATTGGTTTTTGCCTGCTGTCAAAACACCAGGCCGCAGGGTATCCCAAACCTGCATGTTGCACCCTAGCTGCATTTTTTATTGGTTTTTGTCCTGCTGTAAAAACACCAGGCCGCAGGGTATCCCAAACCTGCACATTTGACCCTATCTGTTACACAAAAGCAGCTTTTAAAGGCTATTTTTCATAAATATATTGCAGTTTGAATTGTTTTTGTGTGTGCTGTAAAAACACCAGGCCTCAGGGTATCCCAAACCAGCACATTTGACCCTATCTGTTACACTAAAGCAGCTTTTAAAGGCTATTTCTCATAAATATATCGCAGTTTGAATTGTTTCGGTGTCTGCTGTAAAAACCCCAGCCCACATGGGCATCCCAAACACTAGCATAAATATCTCAAGACTACCTGTCTAATATAATATTTTATAATTAACGTCACTTTTCCACAATCAAGGGAGGCCTCCTTTGTATGTGAGGAGGGGGCATCCCAAACACTAGCAGTAATATTTCAAGAGTACCTGTCTATTAACTGGTTGCATTTTGTAAAGAAAGTCACTTTGTCAAATTGACAGCAGCCATTGCCTTTAACCGGGGGGCATCCCAAATATGCTATCATGCATCTTTTAAGAGTGCTCACATTGGAGTTGGCAGCAGCAGCATTAGGAGCCCATATATTGCCTGAAAGTCACACATATGAGCTGGCAGCAGCAGCATAGGGAGCCTATATATTGCCTGAAAGACACGCCCAGGAGTTGGCAGCAGCATAGGGAGCCCATGTATTGTCTGAAAGACACACCCAGGAGTTGGCAGCAGCATAGGGAGCCCATATGTTGCCTGAAAGACACACCCTGGAGTTGGCAGCAGCATAAGGAGCTACCATGCATCAGCTACTACCATGGATCAGCCATTGTTGGCTGGAAATCCTGGTTGAACCATGCTTGATTCATCTTCACAAAGGTGAGTCTCTCCACATTATTCGTGGACAGACAAGTTCTCCTTGGCATGACTATGGCCCCCGCCGCACTAAACACCCGCTCAGATGGCACACTACTGGCCATGCAGGACAGCTTTTCCAGGGCAAACTCTGCTAGTTGCTGCCACAAGTCAAGTTTGGCTGCCCAGAAGTCCAGCATATCCTCAAGGTGTGTTGGCATGGTCATGTCAAGGTATGACACGACCTGCTGGTTCAGGTCCTGCTCCAGGTCTTCATGCTGCTCATGAGTAGACTCACTATGTGGGTGTAGAAAGCTACTCATTAGTGACTGAAGACTGAGGCTGCTGCTGGTGGAGCTGCTGCTGCTTCTCCTTCCACCCTCCCAGCAGCCATGGCAGTGGAAGGTGATCGCAGAGGTCCCCCCGAGTCAGACCTGCGAGACTATGGACCATGGCGCAGATAGGCATCTGCCAACTGACTACATAGAATGTCTTTGTAGTAGGTCAGTTTGTCCTCCCTCTCGGCGGTTTTAAAAAATGCCCCCATTTTGTGCCGGTTCAGTTCCGACACGGCTTGATCGACCATTCCTGTCTGCTGCCTGTACTGACCTCTGCTTTGTCTGACCACGAAGCTGCTTGCCCCTCTGGATACCCCGCAATCTATGACCTCCTGGCTTGACCCTTTGGCTACTCCTGACTACGCACCTGTCTCGTCCGTGTGCTCTGCCTGACGCATCCTCTGGATTGACTACCTGTGAACGAGCTATTTTTCGGGATACCCTTGTGGTTCATCTGCCTTCACCGTAAGCAGCCGTCCTTTGCGCCTATTAAGACCTGGGGGCAACTGTGTCCGGTGAGGCGTACCTAGCGTCCCGGCAAACGAGGCCTTGACTATAGGCAGAAGCAGCGGTGGAGATTGGGGGTTGCCTGCTTACAGAAGGCTGGTGTCCCGCTGGGCATCACAGTATGGACCATGGCGCAGATAGGCATCGCCCAACTGACTACGTAGGATGTCTCTGTAGTAGGTCAGTTTGTCCTCCCTCTCAGTGGGTGCAAAAAATGCCCCCATGTTGTGCCGGAAGCGAGGGTCCAATAAGGTGGAGAGCCAGAAGTCATCCCGCTGACAAATGGAGACAATTCTGCGGTCACTACGCAAGCACGTGAGCATGCATCGTGCCATTTGTGCAAGTGACTCGGAGGGACTACCTGTCTCCATCTCCACTGCAAACTGCCAAGGTGTGTCTGGGTCCTCTGCCTCACCTTCCTCACAACCCTCTAGCTCCCGTGGCTGCTCCTGCTCCTCCTCTCCTGTCAGATGACTAGATAAAATGGCCATTTTGTCAAACCTAAACTGTGCTTCGCTGTGCCCCTCCTCCTCCTCCACTTCAGCACCCACAGGCTTCATGTGGCTGTGAAATGTATGCGCCATGTCTCCAGTGCCCTGACCAGCCATGGTTTCCAACATGTGTTGTAGTACATGAAGCAGTGGAATCACATCGTTCATCTCATAGTCCTGGCGACTGACTAATAAAGTAGCTTTCTCAAAGGGCCTGAGCAAACGGCAGGTGCCACGTATCCGTGATGGCTTTTCTCTGTTCCTATAGTCGATCCTGCATATGGAGGGTGGAATTCCAACGGGTGGAAACATTGCAAATCAGACTATGTTTGGGGATACCGTTCTGATGCTGAAGCTCGAGAAGGGTGTGCTTGGCGGTGTAGGAGTGGCTGAAGTGCATGCAAAGTTTCCTTCCCGTTGTTATGATGTCTTGCAGATGGGGGGAAGACTTCAGAAAATGCTTGACAACTAGATTGAACACGTGTGCCATGGCAGGACACATGGCTCAGGCTTCCTTGTCACAGCGCAGACAAGGTGTTCTTCCCAGTGTCAGTCACCATGGGTTCCATTTGCAGTTTTCGTGGAGTAAGCCATGATTTAATTTATTGATTATTGATTATTGAAGGGCACTGGAAAAAATAAAAAAATAAAAAATATTTAGAAAAAACAAAATACAAAAAAAAATAAAAAATACAAAAAAAACGGTACAAAAATTCACAAAATATTAAAAAAAAGACAATGGAAAAAAAAATATAAAAAAAAAAATTCAAAAAATAAAAACATATATTTTTAAAAAATACAAAATCTGGAAAAAAAAAAAATATCCCCCCCAAAAAAACTTTATACATTTTATATGTTACTGTTATTATGTTAGATGTTATTGTTGCTATGTTATATGTTATTATATGTTATCATTATTATAAATATGTTCAAATAAGATAAATGTTAACTATTAATATGTAATTGACAATTAGCCACTTTTTTCTGTGACACCATTGCTAAGTGCAAGTGCACTGTCACAGGCACAAAGGCCTAGGAGCATGGAGGCCACAGCGGAGGGACCTGTCCAAGTTGCTTTTGTGGTTGTGCAGGAACCACAATCACCCAGTGGGCCTTAAAGGATATGTATTGTCCCTGACCGTAGTTACAGCTCCAGACGTAGGCACTGCTGTGCACTTTGGTACACACTGACAGGCTAAAGGACTGGCCCACCTTCTGTTCAACAAAATTGTACAGGGCTGGTACTGCCTTCTTTGCAAAGAAATGACAGCATGGGACTCTCCACCTCGGCTCGGCACAAGCCATCAGTTCTCTGAAAGGTCCACCAACTCAAAAGGGAGGGACTGCAGCACCTGCAACTTACACAGGAGCACATTTAGCTTCTGCACGTTGGATGAGTGGGCACATACTGTTGTCTCTTGGACATGGCTTGGCCAATGGATTGCTGGCGGAATGACTGACTCGGATTAAGAGGAGGAGGAGCATCTAGAGCGACAGAGGATGGGTATGACACACAGGAGGTGGTGGAGCCTTGGCTGGCTGGAACAGAGAGCGGCGTGCCACTGGGTAATGCAGCAGGCTGGACCACCACTTTGGAGCCAACTCTCCCAGGGCGCTTGATGGTGACGCTGCAAATGTTGACGCAGGGCTGTGGGTCCAACATTGGGACCCTGGCCACACTTCACCTTCTGCCTACACATCTTTCATATAGCCATGTTAACCTCCTGCAGATGCTTGATGAAAAACTGCCACATGGCCTTGTAGCTGATTTTTCCTACCAACATTCCGCACTAATTCACTGCTGCTGCCGTCGCTGCCACCAACTCCAGGGACCCTCTTCCACTACCTCCTGGGAAGATAGCCTGCCGCGCAAGTGGTCTACCCCGAGCACTTTTGCCTTCATACTTTCCCCTTCTGCCACCATGCTGGCCGCTAAATCTGTCACTCTCCATCACTCTAAGCCTTTAAAAGTGCCCTCAAAACTCACTGATGTCCTCCTCAGGTTCCTCAACAGTGTCTGCTTAAGAAGCCGAAACGCTTGCAACACCACCTCCCACGCCACTCTCCTCATCACTACTTGCCCGCCTAGTGGAAGAAGCGGCGAGTGTCTCCTCCACTTCTTGGCTGGGCAGTAGCTGCTGATTTTTCTTATTATCAGATCGTCCTCACTGAATAGTGGAGCTGAACCCTAAGCATAAGACATAACCGACAGTTGACTGGGGGTGTCAGATGTCACTTGTGATGCAGTGGATGATCGTGTTAACCAATGGATGATGGCAGATGGGTTGCTAGTCAAGGCACGACCGCTAGCTGATCCCGGGAGATCAGTCCTCTCACTGAGACTCCTGCTGTTACTCACCCCTAGTCTGCTGCAACCTCTGCTTGATGAATTTAGGCCTCTGCAACTTCTCTGTGCCCATCCTGCCACTTCTCTGCCTGACATACTTAGTGCGTATATGAGGGAAGGACAAAACGCTACACTACACTTAAAACAGGATTTGTCGAAAAGAGCAGCAGGTGTGTAACTATCTATGGTCTTTCACTAAGTAGTAACTAGGCCCTGAAGACTTTAACACGAACAAAATGATGAAACTCTTAGATGTTCGTAAGTGATGCTCTGATGAGAGCAATTCAGTGTGCTCCAGTATGCTTCAAAAATGTTTTTTTTCAGAGACTGGCCTGCGTGGAAATGAATCGGGGTTGGATCAGCCAAGATTTCCCCCCACCAATGGCTGATGCAGTAGATTGATCATGGGGCAAGACCAACACTAAAGAAATGTGGATCGTGCAAAACAGATTTAAGGCGCTGCTCTCCAGTTACAGACATTCCTCCGCATCCGACCACAAGTAATTATTGAGAAAATGCTTTACGTTACTCTTACTTTTTATTAATATTCTTCGGATAAGATATCTGTGCCAAAAATCTGTATATGTTCTCTTAATGCTGCTGCCAACTCCAGGGTGTGTCTTTCTGGCAATATTGGGCTCCTGCTGCTGCTGCTTGCAACTCCAGTGTGTCTTTAGGCCAATTTGTGGGCTCCTGCTGCCAACTCCAGTGTGTCTTTCAAGCAATGATTGGGCTCCTGCTGCCAACTCCAGTGTGTCTTTCAAGCAATGTTTGGGCTCCTGCTGCTCCTGCTGCCAACTCCAGTGTCTCTTTCAAGCAATGTTTGGGCCCTGCTAATGCTGCTGCCAACTCCAGTGTGTCTTTCAAGCAATGTTTGGGCTCCTGCTGCTCCTGCTGCCAACTCCAGTGTCTTTTTCAAGCAATGTTTGGGCTCCTGCTGCTCCTGCTGCTAACTCCAGTGTCTCTTTCAAGCAATGTTTGGGCTCCTGCTGCTGCCAACTCCAGTGTGTCTTTCAAGCAATGTTTGGGCTCCTGCTGCTCCTGCTGCCAACTCCAATGTCTCTTTCAAGCAATGTTTGGGCTCCTGCTGCTCCTGCTTGCAACTCCAGGGTGTCATTCAGCCAAGTTTGGCCTCCTGCTGCTCCTGCTGCCAACTCCAGTGTCTTTTTCAAGCAATGTTTGGGCTCCTGCTGCCAACTCCAGTGTCTCTTTCAAGCAATGTTTGGCCTCCTGCTGCTGCTGCCAACTCCAGTGTCTCTTTCAAGCAATGTTTGGGCTCCTGCTGCCAACTCCAGTTTGTCTTTCAAGCAATGTTTGGGCTCCTGCTGCTCCTGCTGCCAACTCCAGTATCTCTTTCAAGCAATGTTTGGGATCCTGCTGCTCCTGCTGCCAACTCCAGTGTCTCTTTTAAGCTATGTTTGGGCTTCTGCTGCTGCTGCTTGCAACTCCAGGGTGTCATTCAGCCAATTTTTGGGCTCCTGCAGCCAACTCCAGTGTGTCTTTCAAGCAATTTTTGGGCTCTTGCTGCTCCTGCTGCCAACTCCAGTGTGTCTTTCAAGCAATGTTTGGGCTCCTGCTGCTCCTGCTGCCAACTCCAGCGTGTCTTTCAAGCAATGTTTGGGCTCCTGCTGCCAACTCCAGTGTCTCTTAAGGAATGTTTGGTCTCCTGCTGTTGCTTGCAACTCCAGGGTGTGATTTATCCAATTTTTGGCCTCCTGCAGCCAACTCCAGTGTCTCTTTAAAGCAATGTTTGTGCTCCTGCTGCTGCTTGCAACTCCAGGGTGTGATTCATCCAATTTTTGGCCTCCTGCAGCCAACTCCAGTGTCTGTTTAAAGCAATGTTTGGCCTCCTGCAGCTGCTGCTGCTGCTTGCAACTCCAGGTTGTGAATCAGAAAATTTTTGGGCTCCTGCTGCTGCCAGCTCCAGGGTGTGTTTTTCAGGCACTATAGGGGCCCCTCATAGTGATGCCACTTCAACTTTCTGCAATTGTGCCGCTCTGCGATTCTATTAGCGGTGCCTCTGATCTGCATGTGATAATGATTTACAGTATTATTTCACTAACCCAGCACGCATCCTATGCGTGTTACAGCAAGGCAGAATGGTTTACACCCCTATTGAGGCTCTAGGAGGCTCAGAAATAGCCGTTTTTAATAGTGATTCGTCGCGAATAAATTGGGGTCGAAGCGATTTTTGTCGGAAAATTCAGCGAATCAGTCGAATCGAATTTTTCAAAAGTTCGCTCATCTCTAGTAACAATAAAGCATGGAGCTAATTCTTTGCTAAAATGTCTACATAAGTCCCACCATGATTAAAAGACCAACATAGGCACTGCCTTGGTGCACTCGCTTTGTACGAGGAGGTGGGCATGTACCTGGTCACTGTGGGAACTGTTCTCCAAATCCTGGAAGTGCTTTTACTCCCTGGACCTGGTGAAACCTGGACCTGGACCCGGGACTTTCATTTGTAATGTTAGCCGTAAAACTTTATTACAAATGAGATTAATATATTGAATAAAACATATTGATCTTTAAATTGCTTTCCTGCAATCATGTTGTGTATTACTATGTGTCTCTTTACTTTTACAGGCAAAATGTCTGCTGAGTTGTAAAATACCAATTACTGAACAGGATATAACCTTTTATCTGTTTGCTTACCAGGTGAATAGTGTAATAAAAGCTTGGCCCACGAGTTTCTGGTGTGGCCTTTACATACTATATTGTGTGCAGGTAAATATATGATAGCACTCTATGTACTTGCTTAGGTCTGTATATGACATACCATTGATTTTCTTTATCATGTACTTTAAATGTTTATGACGTTGACGTGAGTCTGTTACTACAGGTGAGCCTATGGTACTCTGTCATCTAAACACAGGGATAATTCTGTTGGTTCACTAATTTCATATAAATAGTGGGGGCTGATTCAGCACCGTGACAATTTCTTTATAATTATGTTTTTCCTTTGTGCAATTCAGCACCATTTTTAGCTGTGGCGGTGGTGGTGCAGCTTTAGCATGCTTCTGCAGATGTGTGTGGACCAAGACCTCTGTTTTTAACCAGGGATAGATTATAGGTTTGGCTGCAAGCCAACAGGGTTGAGTGATGTGACCCCTTTAAGACTTGTGTATACTAATTGCCCTGCTAACCTCCCAGGTTAGTTATAAAATGGTCTGAGCGGCTGCCACCTCTCTTTTGTTTCCTTTGATTTTGATCAAGCACATGGGGTGGGGGGTCTGAAGCTGTACTGCAAGACTTTCGACCCTTCTACCCCATGTGCTGCACTCGAGGATTAGGGCAACCTGAGGTAAGTCTGTTCCAAATTTTTCTATTGCATTGTATGTCCCAAAGGCTCTCGGAGATTAGAGTTAGGACTGCACCTCACAGAGGCACCTTGACATTTGGTGGTGCAGCTTCAGCATACTTCTGCAGATGTGTGTGGACCAAGACCTCTGTTTTTAACCAGATTTAGATCTAACCAGGGATAGATTATAGGTTTGGCTGCAAGCTAACAGGGTTGAATGCTGTGGCATTTTAAAGACTTGTGTATCCTAATTGCCCTGCTCACATTCACCTCTCATGGTTAGTTATAAATTGGTCTGAGCGGCTGCCACCCCTCCTTTGTTTCCTTAAATTATTGAAACATTTGCACAGCTAAAAAAGGTGCAATGTATGCACTTGCAGGAAAAATCATTATAAAAATGTTTTTCTCTCCAAATGCATCACTCCGCTATGGTCTTTGTGGCTCTTATGTGGCAGCAGGTAGGTTAAAGTCTCTGCATCAGAGCACCACAGGGTTTAGAGCCCTCTTCACCACCACCCCAGACCAAATTAGGATGTTGTCCAATTAAAAACCAGAGCAAAATGCTCACCGAGTCCTAGTCCCATGGTTCTGGCATCTGTTTTTGCATAGGTCTTTCACTGTTGGTCTACAGCAATAAATAACAAGCATTGTGAGACCCCATACAGGCATTTAATAAATATTCCCCCTAGGCCCTCATTAAAAAATAATCTAGCAGAAAAGCATCACTAAATAACCTCATCAGACCAGCAATAATAATGCCCACAGGCCAGCATTAGAAAGAATAACTTCCCAGACAAGCATTTAATAAATATCCCCCCTAGGCCCTCATTAAAAAATAATCTAGCAGAAAAGTATAAAATAAATAATCCCCACAGACCAGCAATATTAATTCCCACAGACCAGCAATTATAATTCCCACAGACCAGCAATAATAATCTCCACAGACCAGCAATAATAATTCCCACAGACTAGCAATAATAGTTCCCACAGACCAGCAATAATAATCGCCACAGACCAGCAATAATAATTCCCACAGACCAGCAATAATAATTCCCACAGACCAGCAATAATAATCCCCACAGACCAGCAATAATAATCCCCACAGACCAGCAATAATATTTCCCACAGACCAGCAATAATAATTCCCACAGACCAGCAATAATAATCCCCACAGACTAGCAATTATAATTCCCACAGACCAGCAATAATAGTTCCCACAGGCCAGCAATAATAGTTCCCGCAGAACAGCAATAATAATTCCCACAGACCAGCAATAATAATCGCCACAGACCAGCAATAATAATTCCCACAGACCAGCAATAATAATTCCTACAGACCAGCAATAACAATCCCCACAGACCGACAATAATAATCCCCACAGACCAGCAATAATAATTCCCACAGACCAGCAATAATAATTCCCACAGACCAGCAATAATAATTCCCACAGACCAGCAATAATAATCCCCACAGACTAGCAATTATAATTCCCACAGACCAGCAATAATATTTCCCACAGACCAGCAATAATAGTTCCCACAGACCAGCAATAATAATTCCCACAGACCAGCAATAATAATCGCCACAGACCAGCAATAATAATCCCCACAGACCAGCAATAATAATTCCCACAGACCAGCAATAATAATTCCCACAGACCAGCAATAATAATCCCCACAGACCAGCAATAATAATTCCCACAGACCAGCAATAATAGTTCCCACAGACCAGCAATAATAATCCCCACAGACCAGCAATAATAATTCCCACAGACCAGCAATAACAATTCCCACAGACCAGCAATAATAATTCCCACAGACCAGCAATAATAATTCCCACAGACCAGCAATAATAATCCCCACAGACCAGCAATAACAATTCCCACAGACCAGCAATAATAATTCCCACAGACCAGCAATAATAATTCCCACAGACCAGCAATAATAATCCCCACAGACCAGCAACAATAATCCCCACAGACCAGCAATAATAATTCCCACAGACCAGCAATAATAATTCCCACAGACCAGCAATAATAATCTCCACAGATCAGCAATAATAGTCTCCACAGATCAGCAATAATAATTCCCACAGACCAGCAATAATAATTCCCACAGACCAGCAATAATAATCCCCACAGACCAGCAATAACAATTCCCACAGACCAGCAATAATAGTTCCCACAGACCAGCAATAATAATTCCCACAGACCAGCAATAATAATCCCCACAGACCAGCAATAATAATCCCCACAGACCAGCAATAATAATTCCCACAGACCAGCAATAATAATTCCCACAGACCAGCAATAATAATCTCCACAGATCAGCAATAATAGTCTCCACAGATCAGCAGTAATAATTCCCACAGACCAGCAATAATAATTCCCACAGACCAGCAATAATAATTCCCACAGACCAGCAATAATAATCGCCACAGACCAGCAATAATAATCCCCACAGACCAACAATAATAATTCCCACAGACCAGCAATAATAACCCCCACAGACCAGCAATAATAATCCCCACAGACCAGCAATAATAATTCCCACAGACCAGCAATAACAATTCCCACAGACCATCAATAATAATCCCCACAGACCAGCAATAATAATTCCCACAGACCAGCAATAATAATCGCCACAGACCAGCAATAATAATCCCCACAGACCAGCAACAATAATTCCCACAGACCAGCAATAATAATCGCCACAGACCAGCAATAATAATTCCCACAGACCAGCAATAATAATTTTCCCAGACCAGCAATAATAATCCCCACAGACCAGCAATAATAATCCCCACAGACCAGCAATAATAATTCCCACAGACCAGCAATAATAATTCCCACAGACCAGCAATAATAATTCCCACAGACCAGCAATAATAATCCCCACAGACCAGCAATAATAATTCCCACAGACCAGCAATAATAATCCCCTCAGACCAGCAATAATAATTCCCACAGACCAGCAATAATAATCCCCACAGACCAGCAATAATAATTCCCACAGATCAGCAATAATAATCCCCACAGGCCAGCAATAATAACCCCCACAGACCAGCAATAATATCCCCCACAGACCAGCAATAATAATCCCCACAGGCCAGCAATAATAACCCCCACAGACCAACAATAATAATCCCCACAGACCACCAATAATAATCCCCACAGGCCAGCATTAGAAAAGATAACCTCCCAGACAAGCATTAAAAAAATAAAAAGCTCCCAGACCAGCATAAAATGAATGTCCCCCGCCCCTCACATTTATTTAATAAATGCTCCCTGTGGAAGCATTAAAAAAATATCTCTCCAGGGCGTGGCTAGGCGATGGAGGAGTAGGCAGCACATTGAAGGAGCTCTGCACAGAGTACTGCATAACGGACATCTACAGCGTAAATCAGGGATCCCTCTGTTTCATGACCAGGCGCGGGAGATCCACGGGCTCAGCGAGGAGATGGCAGTCGGCCTCCATAGCCCAGTACTTTGGCGCTGCGGGCCGTTCGGAGGAGGAGGGCCGCTCAGGCAAGATGGCGGCGACGCGACAGAGAGGCATCCTCAGAGCATGTGAGGCCGGAGCGGAGGAGAAAGACAGGCCGGTATCTCCTACCGTGATTCGTGTGGACGGGGAGAGGAGGGGCAAGCGGGAGCGCAGGAGCACATCTGATGCCGTCCGTGCCGGGAGCGGTCTGACAGGCGAGAGCTCGAGTCGGCCGGGGAGATCGATGACGACACCGCTGGAGGTGGTGAGAAGCACAGCAGGTGGCGGCGGATCGGCTTCCCCCGTCCAAGGGAGCGGCGGGTGCGCTCTCTCACCCTCGCCTCTGCTGTCTGCAGAACAGACCGGCGTGCCTGCTGGGGGTGGGGGGAGGCAGGAGGCGATGGCAGGGGGCCCCTCTTCCCCCACGTGGAACGTACCTAAATCACAGCCAGGTGGTCGGATGTCGTGGCCCCCACAAACAGGGGGGGAGAGCCCTAGCTCCCCTCCACGTCAAAGTTCACACAATACAGACTGTCGGCCCTGGGTCCCCCATAACAGTCGACGAGGGAGTGGAGGGGGTGGGCCTCATCCCACAGCGGGGTTTAGAGGAGTCCTTGCTGGCTGCGGCAGGACTTGATGAGGATGTGCCCAGCCAGTTGCCTCTTGTGCCAACAGAAGCTGCCCCCGCGGGCTGGGCTCGGGAGACCCCCCGGTGTGGAAGATGGAAGCATTCCCTGGAGGCGCAATCTGGTCTCCCCGGGATCCTGGGATACGAGTTCCGTTAGGGGAGATGGGGTCTGGCCCCTGGAAGCCCCCCGCCAAGAAGCGATGATGACTCAGCAGCGGATGCTTGTTCAGCTTCCCCATGCGGGATGCCCTCGACTATGCAACTTGTGCCCCCGTCTTTGATCGCGGCACTGGCTGATGTGGTCAAATCCAATATCTCGGATGCCCTGAGGGCGCTTCCCTCCCGCTCAGATTTCGATGGATACATCACTCTCAGAAGAGAACTCAGCTCACTCCAAAATTCCATATCGGAAGTTTCCCACAGAGTGGATTCCATTGAGCAAGACCAGTCTACGCTGACCCAGTGGCGGCCTTGGAACCGTTGCAGCGAGATGAAAGGAGACATACTTCTGCCCTTTATCTAAGTTTGGATGACTTGGAGAACCGCAGTAGACGCAACAACGTTAGGCTGAGAGGGCTCTCGGAGGCGGTTGCTCAGCCGGACCTGGAACGCACAGCCAAGACCTTCTTTAATCTGATCCTGGGGTCCCCCCACGCAGAGGACATTGTTATCGACAGAATCCACCGGGCCCTGGGCCCCAGACCAGCAGATGCGCAGCCTCCCAGGGATGTGATCTGCAGAATACATTACTACAAGACCAGGGAGGATATCTTGAGAAAGGTGTGGGAGAAGGGCCCAATCAGATTTGAGGGCTCTTCCGTGGCGGTCCTTCCTGACCTTTCCTCCAGGACACTTCAAATGAGGCGAGTATTGCGGCCCTTATTGGAGGTCATTCAGCGTCAGGGGGCCTCCTTCTGCTGGGGGTTCCCGTTTCAGCTCATCGTCCGCAGAAACGGGAGATCCTTCACTCTGAAGACATATGACCAGCTTCTGCAGCTTTTCGTCTTCTTGGACGCTGACCCGATTCAGATCCCGGACTGGCTCACGCCGACTCTGGAGCTCCAGCCGGGCGGACCGAGGGGGCGGGGACTGCGCGGTCCACCGGTGAGGGCAGGGGGGGGCCCCGAGACGTTGGGAACCTCCACCCGGTGACAGAGCTTGAGACGAATCATCATTGGGCTGCGGCTTCCCCCTTCATTGGGCCCTCCGGGGCTGGCCCGCGCTTCGACCCTGTCACCATAGAGAATAATCATCTCGCTTATCCGGGCCGTCTGGTCGCTGTCCTCATGCCCCCGCTGGGGCCGTCGGCCTCCCCCCCCGGGGGAGCCCGCATCAGGGCGGGTTGTAGGATCCGGGGGGGGCTGGAGGGGGGTCCTGTGGGGGCTTGGGCTATACTGATGGAGGGGTGAGGCAGCTCGGGGTCGGTGGGGGGCGGTTCTGGGGGGCACTTCCTGGGGGGGGGGTCCGGCCCAAAATATGCCCCTCCTTGCCGTAATATCTTGAGGTGTCTTGCCTCCTTGGTTCTTAGGTTTTAGTTTTAATGATTGCCCTGGGGTGTTTCAAGCGGGGAGGAGCCCTTTGGGGCGGCCTGCCGCCCCGGCCACCCGGCTCCGCTCTCGCATCCACTTGTTCTGCGGGGTGGGGCCGGTCGGTTCGGGGGGGGGCGCGCCCCCCCTAACAACATGAGCCTGGACTCCCGACCGGGTGTCACCCTAGGGGCCCGCTCTGGGCCTTATAGCTTAAATCAGACATATGTCTTTGTTTATGAAACACCTATGGGATTACAATGTTGAAGCCTCAGGGGTTAAATGTTGATTAAGCTTGTTGTTAAGTTATCCTTAAACTTCTAAAATATCAATAATTAATGACTGTGCCTTCTGCGCCCGGGGCCGAGGGGTCTGTAGCCGGTGATATGAGCGTCCACCCCCCTATGTGGGTGCCAGAGTCCTTTAGACCACATGGGCTAATGGAGGCATTGACTAACCCTGCCCCCCCTGTTTGTGGGGGGGTGGGCAGAGGGGGCTTGGACAACCGCGAGATGGGGTGAGGGGTGTCCCCCAAAACCCACGCGGGCCGAACATGGACTCCGCCCCGAGGCCTTGTGCCCACAAGGTATCAAGATGTTACAATGTCATAATGTTATAATGCGGTTAATGCCTGTATCTGAAGAGACAGTTGTTTCCTTATCTCGTATCTCTTATTTCTCGTTTTTATTAGTCCGTATATGATGTGACAAAACTCTCCAGTATGTGCATCTCCTACGCCTATGCTGTTCCCGTCTTACATACCCCCAACTTAGGTGCCCCTGATTGGGTCTAGCGCCACCGTTGCTGGCGCTTCCCCACACAGGTAAGCGAGGGTACTCGCGGTTCTTGTGCTCCGCGAAACCCCTCGTGATAGAGTTTAGCGCGGGCACACCTGACCCCGGTGTCCCGCTCTCCCTAACACTCCCTTCCTGAATCGTAACCTTCCTGTCCACTACCGCCCCTTACCTACCTCTCTCCCTTATAGGTGCTGCGTAGCTGCCCACCTAATTCAAGTCCCGTCCCCTCTACCCCCCGTTAGTTGGAAGCCCCCTTCTGTGCTCATCTTCCGACACTTCCTCCCCCCCCTTTTTTTTGTTTATTTGTCCTATCTTCTCTCTCTCTTTTCTTTTTCCCTCTGCCCCCTCCTCCACTCTACTCCTCTTCCTTTCCCTTATTCTTGCCGTACCCCTATTTCCCTACCCTTCCTAGACTTCATCCTTCCATACCGCCCAACCCCGCCTCTCGCTTGCACTCTCCCCCCGGCTGCTTGACACCTGACACATACAATCACTGTTTTATCCCACGCGCATCCCAAGGCCGACACCTCCTCTGCGATATGGCTAAATTGACAGTCTGCTCCCTGAACATCAAAGGGCTAAATGTTCCTGAAAAGCGCTCCAAGGTTCTATATGACCTACACAAACAGAAAGTATGCATTCTTCTCCTCCAGGAAACCCAGGATAATGTACCGAACCTACGCCATAGATACTTCACATCATGGTTTCACAGCACTAACCCGCAGAACAAATCTCGGGGTGCGTCTATTGCAATCCATAAATCCCTGCCCTTCACAGAGATATATCACCTTGTGGACCCTGAGGGGAGATTTGTCTTCCTTAAGGTAACGATTCATCAAAAAAAGTATACAGTGGCGAACGTATATCTGCCGAATCATGACCAGGCTGGAACACTCCAGAAGTACCTTAGGAAATTGAAGGAATTCGCTGAGGGAATTTTGATTCTGGGGGGAGACTTCAATCTCACTTTGAATCCCACCTTAGATCCCTCATCCGGAAGGCATTGGGAAAGTTGCAGCCTTCCGGAAGACACTCCATGGCATGCAGCTAATAGATGTGTGGAGACTGGGGCATGGACAAGCTAAAGACTATACATATTTTTCACCCATGCACAGATCCTACAGTCGCATCGACTATATCTTCACGAGGCATCACGCCTTGCAATGGCACCCTGAATCGCGGATTGGCCGTTTTTTGTGGTCGGACCATGCGCCGGTCTTCGTAACGTTCGATCTACCAAACGCAGCAGCGAAAAGTTGGAACTGGCGCATGAATGACAACCTGCTAAAGGACACAATGTGCATGACCAAAATCAGAGAAGTGATAACTCACTTTACAGCCGACCATGAAAGGGATGACTGCTCGCCAGCAATCCAATGGGAGGCACTTAAATGTGTCCTCAGGGGAATATTCATCCAAGAAGGTTCAAGGCTGAAGCGCGAGAGGGCGGCGTTGGTCGTTAAGACATTAGACACTATTAATGACTTGGAAGCTAGACACAAACAAGATCCCACCCCGGAGCTGCTATCGGAGCTTTCACTTCACAGAAACAATTTACTCAAAATCTACGACCAAGCGCATCTTAGATATAGGGATAGACAACGGGCCTCAATGTATGAACAGGCTGATAAGTGCGGGAAGCTCCTGGCCAGATCGCTCCATAGTAGGGCAGGAGCAACATACATTCCAAGTATCAACTCCGGGAAAGGAGAGGTCGTTACGGACCCGTCTAAGATTCCAGAGGTGTTCAGAAGCTTCTACAGCAGCTTATATAACCTCCATCCGGACATCACTCAAGCCTCAGCAGCTGCGCTAGAAACAAACATAAATGACTACATAGCGGAGACCCCACTCCCAACAATCACTGAGGATATCTCGGCGGACTTGGAGGTGCCCTTCACGGAATCTGAAGTCCTGAAGGCCATCCAGGAAGCCCCTGCGGGGAAAAGCCCAGGCCCGGATGGTTTCACACCACGATTCTACAAGACCTTGGCCTCACGGCTGGCTCCTTGGCTAGTGAGAGCCTTCAATTATATAGGAGAGGACACCCCTTTTCCTAGACAGGCGCTGGAAGCCACAGTCACAGTGATCCCTAAACCGGATAAAGATCCCTCAATATGCGGCAGTTACAGGCCTATTTCCTTACTAAATGTAGACCTGAAACTGTACGCAAAAATAATAGCCACTAGAATCAAGCCGCTGATTCCTCATTTAATAAACTTGGACCAGGCAGTATTTGTCTCTAGCCGCAAGGCTAGGGACAATACCAATAAGTTACTGGACCTCATCGCTTATGTACATAAGACTAGCACCCCAGCATGTGTCCTATCCTGCGACGCCGAGAAGGCGTTCGACAGGGTAAGCTGGCGCTTTCTCAGGGCCACCCTCTCCCAGATCGGCATGGGTCCCACTATTATTTCCAAGATCTTGGCACTATACCAGAATCCCTCGGCCCGCGTGAGAACTAACGGGATGTTATCCAATTCTTTCACAATTACAAATGGTACTCGTCAGGGTTGCCCTCTTTCACCCCTGCTATATATACTCACAATGGAGCATTTGGCGATAGCTATTAGAAATAACCCGGATGTCAGGGGGATCGAATGCGGGGGGAGGCAATATAAAGCCTCGATTTTTGCGGACGACTTGCTCCTCCACTTGACCTTCCCGGCCATATCTTTCCCGCCGGTGCTGAGGGAGTTTGAGCGATTTGGCCAACTGTCCAATTTCCATATCAATTATGCAAAGTCTGAGGCACTGAACCTTAACCTGCCTCAGCCCTTAGTGGAGCGACTCCGGAGCAGTTTCCCTTTCAAGTGGCAGCCTTCCGCAATAAAGTACCTAAGTACCTTTATGCCGTCAAATCTAAACAACCTCTATGAGCTGAACTTCAAAGCTCTGCAGACCAAAGTCAACCAGGACCTTGCGAAATACGATAGAGGACGATACTCGTGGTTCGGAAGGATAAGCATCCTAAAAATGGATATACTCCCCAGGTTCCTATATCTTTTTCAAACTATCCCGATTAGACTCCCCCGGCACTTTTTCAAAACCTTACAGGCAACCTTCCTGAAGTTCATCTGGGGTGCACGGAAGCCACGTATCAGATTCAATATATTAGTCAGACCTAAGAGTAGAGGCGGAACTGGGGCTCCGGACCTGAGACTCTACCACTCGGCGGCTGTCATCACAAGGATGGCGGACTGGAAATACAGGAAGAAGGACAAGCTCTGGGTCCAACTGGAACAGGATCTTCTGGGGTATAACCCGTGCTCCCTCCCGTGGACATCTACTGCGGGAGACGCTAATAGAAAAGGGTTCCCCTACTTGATCCAGCATTTTCTTTACAGCTGGGACAGCCTGCAATGGCAGGAAGAACTGGTGAGTAAGCCAGGCCCCCTTACTCCACTTTTTAACAACCCAGAATTTATACTGGGACAGAACACTCCCCGATTCCTGACCTGGAGTGGGACGGATGATGTTAGGTTGAGGGACGTGCTGGTAGGGGGGCTACCATCCCTGGCTGATATGAGAGAACAAAATGTAGGTGGTCATCTATCCTGGCTACACCACTGGCAGCTGGAGGCGTTTTTCAATGCAGGGGAGCGCCTTACCAGGGCAACTCTCCCCTTGACACCTTTGGAGGAATGCCTCACGCAGGCGCAACCACTGGAACACGTGATATCGACATTCTATAGTCTACTGGTGGCTTCCAAGCACACATCGGAACTGGAATTCATGTCCAAATGGGAGAGACCTGGGGATGGTAATTACATGGGAGGACACCCGAAAGATCTTCGCGCTGACACATAAACTTGTGGGGGCCAGCTCCGCGCAGGAGAAAAATTACAAAGTACTCACGCAGTGGTACAGATGCCCAGCAGACGTGGCATTGTATTCACCTGGAGAATCGGACGCTTGCGGGGCACCTCGAGGAGGGAGATGCGGAGATGCGGGGCACCTCGAGGAGGGATGCTACATATTTGGTGGGAGTGCCCTCCGATCCTGAAGCTTTGGGACACTGTCTTCAGGATTCACACAGAGGTAGAGGGCTTGGTAGTACTGAACAATCCAGGGGTCGCTCTGCTCTCCTTGATCCCTGGCTCCATAGCCAAGGCTAAGAAAGAAGTACTCAAATATTTCCTCACGGCAGTAAGATCAATCATCCCCAGGCACTGGAAGTCCCCCATTCCCCCAAACATAGCAGAATGGTTCGCTGAAATGGACGATATACTTAGAATGGAAGAACGGATAGCAGTGGATAGAGAGAGAACAGATGTACACTGGACAACCTGGATGAACTGGATCAGGTTCAGGGAGTCGGACGCGGCAAAGGCCTACGTGGGGGCAGGAGTTGGCAGTGGATGAGAGGCCTCACAGACGAGGTCCGAGGCTGGAAAGACCTTCCCAATGCATGTGTCAGCAAGCCATTGTTGCGGGGTTCCCTTGCCTGCTTCCATGCCTCCCCGTGTACTACTTTCCCTCCCCCTACTATCCTTGCCTTCCCCCTTCCCCCTGCCTTCTGTTCATTTCACCTTCTTATTAACCTATTTTCTTTCCACAGTCTCTCTTTGTGTCGTGGGTTCCCCCCTCCCTCCGGCTGAATTGACCCCTCCCCGCTCTCTATGGCCCTGCTTGATCTGGGGGTGCCTCCTTTGGGGCGCGTGCGCTTTGGGCCTTCCTTTCCACCCCCGTTGGTGCCTAATTGGGCGGCGCCTGAGCCCTTTACTCGGGCTACGTGTGATGGAATCCCTGTACATTCCGGGTGGGGGGGGGTCTGTTGCCTGGGGCGGGTGGGGAGGCCCGGGCGCGGTGCGGCCCTGGAGCCCCCTACGCATGCGCTGAGGCGCCGAGGCACCCGCCAATAGTGGCCTTGGCCACGTTAGAGATGGATTTCTGGAAATCTGCGCACTGGTGATTCGGCGGGCCGCCGGAAAGACGGGGAGATGCAGGCGCGGCGTGTTTTCGAGTGCATGCGCTGTACTTTGGGGGCGGGTGGCTGGCGGGGGGAACTGGAGTCGTCCCAGCTGCGCCTTGAGACGGGGGAGGGGTGTCTTTATGTTTACTCGACTGTATTTTCTATTCTTGTATTGTTATTCTTGCCTGTATTTGAAAAATGCCAATAAAAAAGGGATTAAACTAAAAAAATATCTCTCCCAGGAAAGCCTTAAACCGGACTAACAGCCTGGCACATTTGGAAAAGAAAGGTAGCGGCCATTTAGGAGCTTCCACTCCCAACTGGCATAACTGACAATGCACAGTAACAGGAAGCTCAGGGGGAGGGGTGGGAGCACAGATTGTCTTCATGTTTACTCGACTGTATTTTCTATTCTTGTATTGTTATTCTTGCCTGTATTTGAAAAATGCCAATAAAAAAGGGATTAAACTAAAAAAATATCTCTCCCAGGAAAGCCTTAAACCGGACTAACTGCCTGGCACATTTAGAAAAGAAAGGTAGCGGCCATTTAGGAGCTTCCACTCCCAACTGACATAACTGACAATGCACAGTAACAGGAAGATCAGCAGCACTTCCTGTTTGCAGATGGTCTGCAAATGCATGAGCCGCCATCTTGTATTTAAAATTTATTACAGAAAATTAATTTTTATGTGCAAAATCCCTCCCGATTCATATGAGCAGTGTTTGTTGTGTTGGTCTGGTTTAACTCATTTTTGACTGTTGGTCTGCTTTAAATAAATGTGGGTGTATTAAGAAAAAACATGACATCGTCCAACAGTCATAACTGATTTACAGGTACTTTAATATGGCCTTTTTATAGTTTGGCTCAAAGAGGTTAGCTTCAGCCCTGACTGCACCCCACTCCTCCACATGCCCCAACCAGTCATTAAGAAATTCCTTATGTGGGTGTTTATTCCTTGTGTATATGCTAAAGGTATATTGGAGATGGGACATGGGATTGTCGGTCATGTTAGTATAGCGTTCAATTCCTGGCTTCATGCGTGCACCCTCCCACCTCAGCGCCAGGAAAGGGTGGCAGGGTGTGAGGAATTGTTTTTGACTGGAATTCCACTTTAAAATGGTCTAAATGGTTCCTCATGTGATCTACTGACTCTGTGGTCAGTATGTCAGTGAGTCCTCGGGCCCCTGCCCATAAAGCATCTGCATTGGAGAAGCTTTCTCCCTGCCATTAGATCTACATGTTCTCCTTAATGCGAATGTTTGCACAGAAGAAATGTTGACAGACACTTCAAAGCAATGGTGCACAGCAGAGAGAGCTTTTCTTGGCTGTCCTGTGAGAAAACTGAAGGCAGAAAAGGTCAGGTTTATTTGGGTTCTAAACTATTTGATCTAAGGGCTTCAGTTAAGAAGTTATAATTAGCTTAGTATTATATGTGTATTTACTATTTGGATTATAAACAGTTCTGAATAACTAAGAAGGAACCTGCTTTTCTACATGTCGCAGTCACTTTATTTTATTTAGTTAGATTAGAGTTATACTAAAGGCAAGTACAGTTGTTGTCCCATTGTATCAGGCTACATGTTGTACTGGCTCAAACTTCAATCCGCTTTCAAAAAGATCCTGTAGTTCTTAAGTTATTAGTAGAAGTATTAGAGCATTGGAGATGCAGAGACAAAATGGGGGGAAACAGAGATGTGATGTAATCACACTGAGAGGAGGGCAGGGTTTCAGGACGTCTGGGCAGGGAGTGGTGGGGGGTGTTTCCGTTCTTAGTCCCCTGATGATTGTTTGGTGGACCACATTGGCAGGATGGGGATGGAAACCAGAAGGAGGAAGTGATTTTCCTCACTAAGGAGACAGGCAGGAGAGGAAGGACAGTTTACTTTTGACTTGCCAATCACTTTAACGCTGACCAAAACTTACTGAACATGAAAAGTACATTTGCCCATATTTCCTTCTTAGGGTATATAACTAGAAATTGGTATTTCTGCTTTTGGAATTGTCCTGGGGCACTTTATTTTTGCTGTCCCTTTCTGTAGGAAAGGCGATCAGTCATTGAATAGGTGTGGCAGTGGCAATAAATTGAGGAGGAGGAGCTTTACAGTTAAAACAGGAGCAGTAACATTTGGAATTAGCGTGGAGCAGGAGGAGCAATTCAGAGAATGCTAGTAAAAAATGTGGGTTTTGATCCGCTTTAACTAAATAAGTCTGTAGTGATTTTGAGATAAGCAATGTATTTGGCAATGTGTACTGCTACTGGCAGATTTATTCATAGACACTTACCTCACTGTCCGGTGGCTGCAGTGGTCCCATTTCAGGGCTATTGGCGCCAGTGCTGATACCTGAAACCCCAGCAGGAGAAATCAGGAATCAGACAAATTAGCCATTCCTGTTCCTGGTATGCTCCCGCTGTCCACACAAACTACATCCCTGTGCATGCAACACTGCACTTTTACCTGGCAGTCACCAATGAGGAAGGGTGGGTGAATTGCCTAGTTTTTTTCCTGGGGGGGTATACAGGTATACATATCCCTGTGCTGGATAGATGGGGGTAGGATTAACCCTTTAAATGCCAAGCACGAAGTTTCTACATGGTTGCTTCTCCGACCGTTAAGTGCCAAGCATGTAGAAACTACGTGCTTGGCATTTCCCCCTGCTACTGTAAAAATAAATAAAAACTCACCTCCGGTATGGATGCGAAGCTGGGGGTCTCCTCTTCCTCCAGGGGCATCCGATCCCCCCCTCGGGGTCTCCCGTTTTCAGGAGGGGGCCCGAAATTGGCCGCCTCCCACTTCCGCTGCTGACTTGCGGCTGTTAAAGAAAAAAAAAATTACATTCACTCACCTCCTCGCCCGATCCGTCCAGGTCTTCTCTTCACCAGGGGCTCCACAGGTTTCAGGTGAGGACCCGGAAGAGGGTCCTCCCCACCTCTTCTGATGGCGCTGGCCGCTGCCCCTAGCCCCATCTTTTGTGAGAGGAGCGGGATGACGTTATCCCGCTCCTCGTAGTCTCTCACCTGCACCCGGCTCTGACAGATAGCGGTGCAGAGCGGGTGAGAGGCGAGAAGGCTCCGATCACTATCGGCATCTGTCATCGGCGTGGGACAGCGGTGAGGGACACAGGATCGGAGGTGAGAGGTAGTGAACACAGTGGGTGCCATGTTGTAGCTTGTGATATCGTCTATATGACACACCCCTGCACCAAGGCGCACAAGAGCCGGCACGCCCTGGCGGACCCCCGAAGTGTGCTTGCGTCCAAACGCTTATGTAGCCTATAGGTTGCTGGTGCCTGTGATGGGCTGTTAAATAAACCAAATTGTTTCCACCACAATTTCCCACTCAATTAAGTATAAAAGAACAGAGCTGAGGCTTAGATTTGCTTGCCACTGCTGACTTAGGAGTTAACTATGCCACACCATAGGTGCCACCACAGCCCCCCAAAGCCAGGAATTTAGAATGCTTGGCTAATTCCCATCTGCCAGGGTTTGATACTGTTTTTATGGCTGTTCGTTTACCTTTGGAGATGATTTTAAAAGATCAACAAAAAAGCATTGAATTGAGTGCTGACCTCTATATCCTTTGCCCTAACCCAAAGCCAGGAACACAGGCATGGCTGAGGTAGCCACAGCACCCTGCAATAGCAAAATAGCACCAGACGGGCTGAGGGGTAAATGCTGAGTGAGCAGAGGGATGTTTTGGCATCATACATTCCAACACTTCCATGTCATAATTTTTTGGTATTTTTGCAGGTTGCAAAGTGGGAGAGGGCTTCAAAAAAACCTTCAATTTATACATGCTGAAGAGTTGCAGGGATTCGGCACCCCAACACCTACCAGGGGGTGTTGAAGACCTGCAACACTGATCCCGGCATGTGCTCACCACTGGTAAGAGTTGGCTGGAATATGCATATTGCAACAGGGAGGTGGGGGAGGAGCCCAAACAAAATACATCATTATCCACAGGCACGCCCAAAGTTGGAGGGCGGGCCTGGAACACACATGGTGGGCCAAGTGACACACAAATGTTGGTGGAGTATTACAAGGACTCCATTGCTGCGTGATCTTGCCATTGCTTCTCCCTTGGCTTTGCAGCAGATAACCAGTCAGCAGGTACCACTGTTCAAGAGGCAATCCCTGTCCCAAAAGCTGCACTGTCTGCCATGGCCCCCGGACCCACTGTCAAGGCAATGGCCACACAGAAGGTACTCTCCCAATAAGGGGAGCACAGACACTGATGAGGTAAGTGTGTGTCCATAATGATCCAAGGGCAAGGGTCAGGGGGGAGGAGTCTGCTGAGCCTACATTACTTTAAGTTTTTTGGGACTGTGTGGGCACGTTCAGGGAACCAATAATTAATGACTATCTTTCTCAAACACAGACTGCATCTCTAATGGATTAAATACGGGAGCTTGAGGAAGACAGCCAGGATTGTGGGGACCACACCCCAAATATCCTGCTGGAACCTCCTCCAGTTGCTGCAACACCTGCCACTGTGGCAAATCCCACCTCCCCTAAACTTGACTCATAACAGCAGTCTGGCATCAGCAGACACACCACCTCCAGCGAAGGGACGGAAGGAAGCCATCCACACCCCTGTACCCAGGCGCCACTTGCCTTTGTTAATGCAGTGACATCAGGTCCTGTCTCCCTCTCTTTATCTTGTACGTGTCCACCAGAGGCCACTATTGCAAAGCTTCAAATAAGGGAGACACAGTTATAACAACTGATCAGCCTGACTTATCTATAGTGTTCAAGGCTAAGATAATGAAATAGTAAGGAATGGTTGGGATATTATGCTGACCTTTCAAACAGACCTTAATAATCATTTAGCTATTAATAACCGTATGAAATTCAAAAGATGTTTGAAAAAGTAAAAAGAAGCAGGATTATTTTAGCAGCATAGGGAGCAAAGACCAAAGCCCAGGATAGTCAAAATCCTGAGTTTTGGTCCACTTTAAGGTAAACCACACCAGCAGCTGTCTTTTCCATGGCTCACCCGCTTCTTTAGCCAGCATCTGCTTTTCCTGTGGATTCCAAAAGGCGTCACTGTACCCAATTATAGCACAGGCAACAGACCTTGCGCACTCCACACGCATGTGCACAATAAAATATTGTTTAGTATTGGTGCATTGGCTACAGTCATTCCATGCCTTTTGGAATCCATAGGAGCTACTGATACTGTTAACTGGCTGAACGGAAGGGAGAGCCATGTGAGCTAAGGAGAAGCCAGCTGCTGATGTGGTTTACCTTAAGGCATGCCTGAATCATCCATCCCGTTGCCCCAGTGCTGGAGTATGGTGGGCACTGGGAATGCTGTGAGTGGAGATAATTAATCATATTATCCTATTATTACAAGTACATGGAGGGTCTACCATCTTGAAGAAGTAAATACCCTAACAACCTGAGATGAAGCACCTTGCACCGTAATGGAATACGAATGGATTTAATAGCACCTGCTTAATCTATAGCTTTATGTGACATGAATTGATGGTCTTGTGCTGACCAATTTAAGCAACGCAGCTTTTTACCCAGCTGAGCGTGATCCCATTGATATTACCTATAGTAGTTTTATTTTATTTGAAAATCTCATATAGCGCTTTTTTTCAGTTTGGGGTCTCTTGGGAAGGACAGGTGTCTATAATAGTTGTAATAGGTAGGAATGGGGCTTTCACAATATGATTTACTCAAAAAACGTTATGTTTAAAAAAAAGCCACAAATTTAAAAAACTGCTTTTTTTCAGCTATTTCACCTAAAAATATTGGGAAAGTACTGAAAAAATAAAAAGAAGAAAAAACGTCTCTAGTACCGGCTGGAAGTGAAAGTGTTAACACTCTCGACCAGGAGTGAAAGGGTGCTGAGGTAACAAAATGGCTGCTGCAAGGCTTGGTAACAAAATGGCTGCTACAAGGCTGACATTTAGAAAACTGTCGCTTTAAGGTTCAAACTGTGAGAACAGTGCAGTGTCCGTTATCTGGGTGCTAGGAATGTGTTGGCCACAAGAACATGAGAACATAACAATTCTTTCCTGTGAAAACCTTGGTAGAGAACCCAAACAACTGTTTCCTGAGAAGTCCTTGGTTAGGTTGGTTCTTGGAATATTCCCTCACGTGTAATGACGTGCCATGAACCAATGTATGGCCACACCTTATACACACCCCATACACACCCCGGACATCAATATATTGACATAATTGAACCAATCAAGAACTGATTGGGATAGTCTATTGCTTTTTCCCCGCCTATGTCTTGATTTTGCTTTTTATGCTGTAACCCACGCTAAAATAAACAGTTCACACCGAGAATAGCTGTTATGTGTCTTTCTTGCGCTTGGTGTGGGCTCCGGAATTCCGAAGTGTGAGGGTAACTCTGGTCTACAGACAAATAAGGTAATCCCAGGTAGAGGACTCAGTGGGAGTCGCTCTTAGGTGTCTGCCAGTAATAGGGGCAGATATTTTTTCAGTGGTGGAGTTTATGCGGGGCAAGTCTCCTTGAAGGGGGTAAGTGATTTATATGCTTAACCCCGAGGGAAGGTTAAAGGACTTGTGCCCTTGTGCCTCTCGCAGTCTTGGCGAGGTGTTGCGGGGTTCGTAGGGAATCGCCGCTTGGTTATTTGAAGCGCGCTATATAAATTGTTGATTATTTGTGTTTGGGAACAGATTTGTCTGTTAACTGTGAGTTTACCTGACCACTGAAACCTTTCTCTCTCTTTCTCTCTGAAACATAGTGTGTTAAGATTATTTGTTTGTGTGGATTGATAAGTGTGAAGGTGAGCACGCTTTAAACCACGGATATTGTCATTTGTTTATTTGTCATTTGTTAACTGATAATGGGTCAGTCTGAGTCTAAAGTGCCCCATGTGGGAGAGAATTGTATCCACTATGTAGAGAGGTTAACTGGAGGAGCATGTTACACGCTGCCTTTTGTTGATAATTTGGCGAGGTGGACTGGAAAGGTTCCCGTATTATGAAGGAGACCCAAACTGGGATAAAGATTATATAAAGAAGGGAGGTGGAAATGGGTTAAACATGCTTCCTATTGGTTTAAAACTAGTTATAAACTAGATGTAGAGGACATCCAATTCAGGAGACAAAGAGTCCCCTGGGTTTCATGCCCTGGAACACAAACTAGGAACACATTTAAAATAAAATGTAAACAAGAGTTTAGGGCTAAAAGTAACTGCCCCTCACCTTACGTGCCACCTAAGAAAAACAGCCTCTATCCCTCCTCTACTCAGGAAGAGATAGAAGAGTCAGGAAACAAATGAGCAGCGATACACAGAAGCTGTCTGCTGATGTTTTCTCCGCTAGATAAATAGGAACAAAGAGAAAAATGAACTAGTTAAAGATGACAGCTGGGTTTTCTATTGGGGTCCCGCTGCAAATACTAGGAGTAAAATTAGTTGGAGAAAGTTAATATAAAAGCCTAACTGCTGAAGTCAGGTCAGGATACAATGTGATAGAATCATAAGATGCTTTGTTAGGATCCACATAAGATTGGGCTAATATGAAATTATTTTAGAGACATCCCATGCTGTGTGACAGTGTATGGGTTAAATAGCACGCAGGCAGGCAGGAACGGAATGTGTGTTTGTGTGGGAAAGACAGCGATAATACGCACTAGAGGTAGCAGATTTCAGCACAAGCAATGGAGATAAATACACCGCCCTTACTAATTTCTGACCAACTTCATGCTAAACAGGGAATCATACATATTTTCACAATGAAACTTAAAAGGTTGCATGTAGACTTAAACTAGATAAGCCCTGGATGTGTGATTTTATTACCAGAATATTTTTTTAATAAAACAGCGACATTGAAACCATGAGATTTGTCTCAGGAACTATCCTTTTAGTGTCTGTCTGCCATCTCCTCTCACCTCATGACACGGGCTGGAATAGCAACATTGATTTAAGAAATAGTTTTTTTCAGCGTCCCAGTGGACAAGGAGACACAGCCCATCTTTGCTTTTAGGTCACATTTGCCCTAGGCTTATGTGTATTGGTAAATAGTAGTTTTTTGTGTAATGATACAATATTCCTCCTCTTAAAGTCTGGACACCCAGCCATGGTTCTGTCCTACTGCAGACAGTTTTCTCCTCTGCAGTTTTGATTGGGAGGCCACCCTGTGGGACAAGAGGAATCATTTGAATTGTCTTTTTGTAAGTGATTATAAAGTGTCTAAAGAAAAGTTGTAATGGTGTCAGAAAAAAGCTTGAATACCCGGGTTTTGTGCTTTCCCAGGGACAAAGAGAAATGAGCTATAAGAGAATAGCTGCTGTCGTGGGTCTGCCCTGCCCACTTACCAGGAAGGACATGCTAACCTTCCTTGGTATGATTGGCTGCTGCCACCAATGGATTCTAGATTGTTCATGTTATGACAGCATATGGAGAGCTGAAAATGTATGTTGATAAACCTGACACCCTAAAATGGTTAAATGAAATGTGTAATGTGCAATGTTTTGTGTATTTGAGATATGGTAATAGCCCCAGGGTTAGGGTTTCCCGATTATGGCAAGATGTCATTTAGTTGCCAGGATTTGTAAAACCGTGTGCATGGGCCCAGTATAAGAACATGGAGGTGCCCTGTTTTTTTTTTCCTCAAAGGTGGTCCCTGGGCAGGTACAGGGCAATGCCTGTGTGTCTCATAGCCCTGGCCTTGTGTGTAGTGTTAGTAGGAATGGCAGAAACCTTTACTTTTTGTGACATGATACAAACTTACTTTACTACCCTCAATTTGTTTTTCCTTCTTAAGAACATACACGCAAACAGCAAACATGCAAACGCCCATGCTAACACCAGACATACCCCTCCCTGACCAGACTATGACTGACTTACAAACATATGCTAGTAAAAAGACAGGGAGGAATGAGGAAAGGCAGGAGTGCACAAATGTCCATGGATTTTTTTGTGAGAGGGGAAAAACTAGGGAAACCGTGCAGCTGCTAGTAGTGCACCTTTTTTTTTTTAACCCACAGAAAGCAAGAAATGAGCACCTGACATTCCAACAACCCTGTTCACACATCTGCGGATTGACTTTACTCACATGCTTAGTTAAGGGAAAAGACAGGAGTACCTTTTTGTGATAGTGGATATGTTCCCAAGGTGAGTTGAACTTTTTGTGACGACGAGGGAAGATGCCAGGACTGTGGTAAGAATTCTCACACAAGCGAATATTCCTAAATGGGGATGCCCCTTAGTGGGTAAATGGGTAAATCCAAATAGGCTGTCCCTCACTGTGAAGGTCTGTCAGGATTTAGTAGAGAACCCTTAGGATAGAGTGGAAGTTTCACATCCCTTACCACCCTCAGAGCCCTGGAATAGTTGGAAATAAAAATATAAATAAATAAATAGGAACAGAGAGGATAAATTATAAATTAAGCCACAGGAGGGAACTTATGCTAAATGTAAAAGGGTCCTTCCAGGAGTAGGATTGGTAGGAATTAGAATGACCCCCCCTAAGGTCACTGGGTAGTCATCATTCAAGGTTTTAATGGGAAGACCATTCCCCACCCCCTGGGCTAGGGTGCCCCTTTATGTTAGAAAGAGGGGACCTAGACCTGATATAGGAAGAATATGTGAGGAAGCTGATTAAAACTTTGGAAAATGTTGAAAGAAATATGGCTTGCACCTCTCTGTCTCGTATCTCTCCTTTTCTTCACAGATGTCCCTCATCCATCCATCCTTCTGAAGTAGGTGCCATGGTTGTGATCCAGTAGCTGAATCGCAGAAAGAAGCAAGGCCACGGTGATCGCAGTGACTAGAAACAGTCCTAGTGGAGGATTGCCAGTCGTGGGTGCAGAGTGAAGAAGAGCACAGGAAAAGCATGAAGATGATGACTAATGCGGGGGATCTAGGGTCCCCGAAGATGGAAGAACAGACGAAGCCCTTAACCAGGCCTTATTTGCTGGACTCTGGGGCTGAAATGGCTAAACTTTTGATACTTGCTTTTATTCTTTTTGTGACAATATATGTGCTTACTTTATGCATTTATGACCCACAGGTGTTAGGCCCCACTCAAGGTGTATGTGGGAAAAGTAAAATTAGAGAAATTAAGTAAAAGAGGGACAAGTGAAGGCGACCTCCTAAGATGCTACTTCTAAAGTTCATAGATGCCTATGCCTGAAAGTCCAGTGTTTGGATATGTAGTAAATTACACCCTGAAATATTACAGGTCATTTGATATCTATCAAAAAAAATTTGGGAAAGATTACCGCGCTAAAATTTGTTATAGTGTTTGCAGACAAGTGTTGTTATGTTTTACAAAGGAGAACTGCTCAACGTGCTATGACCCAAATATCCCAGTAGGTCCAAGGTTGACATATAGTGATGTGGCACAAAGCAAAATAGGAATAGGCCGCTTAGAGCCCCTGCATGTCCAAAAGTGTCCAAACAATGAATCCAACGTTGATAGCTATGCCTTTAAATCTCATTCAGACCTTTAATTTATAAAAACCAAATGAGAAATGATTGGGTTTCAGATATAAGACCCACAACCCAGACTGCTGGTTTTAAGTTTGGGAAATCTAATAGGGAAGTAAAAATCCCATTCTTAGTTTAATATTTCTAAGCCAGCTGAGAGCAATGCCCAGTACAATGCAACTGGCTGGAATTTCATTTTGATTAATCTGTAATCTGTAATCTGCCTAACTGAATTTCTTATAATTTCTGCATTTCTTATAATGTTCTTCATGAAGGAGAATATAAAGGAAATTTAGAAATAAGAGCATAACACAAGATATGAGCTTGTGTAATAACATCTACATTTGTTGTAGGGAAAGTGTGTTACCCCTGGTTCCCACTAGAGCTGAAAGGATGGTGCTATATGGCTGTCCTAATCCTAATCCCTGTAAATGGTCGTGGATCACGAGGGAAAGTGTTATTTTGAAATTAGTCAATATCAATACTAGTCAATACTTTTAATAATTCAACTTTTATATTTGCTGTTTAAAATGTTTATGTGTATGATAGGGATAAATAGGGATGGGATTCCCACCCCACATATCTGCCGCTTTCAGGCCAAAGGGAGAGATCCCTGCTCAACTTTTCCCCTCACTATAGGAAATCCTTCCCCCTCAGACAATGGGACCTATTGGTTTTTTGTTCCTGTAGTGGCTGCTCAGATTGGGGAAGAAGGTTTTACTCCCGGGATATGTCCAGTTTTAGGGGTAAGCCCCGAGCCCCAACACTTCCCCCAAATGACCCCTTGGATAAGAAAATTGTCACTGCAAGAGGTCCAGGTCATGACCAACCCTTCCCCTGAGGATACATTTGCCTCTGAGACAGGGTTTGACAGTAACACCAATTTATGGGTTAAATTGGCTCATTATACAGCACAGAGCCAGAACACTATGTTTGTGCAGCCGCCCGTCCTCACCTAGGTCCTGTACCTTTGACCTTGCCCCCGGAGGAGTAGGGGTGTTTCCTTACACATATACAGCAATAGGACCTAAGAGGGGGAGTGTGATATCTGGAAGAGAAAATATCCTATACTAACCCAGACTGTTTCCCCGGGACCTGGAATAGAAGTTTACCCCGGGAACTACACCTGTTATTCCCTGCCTAGTGGCACTGTGAATGTAAGCATTTTCAGTCCAGATTTTTGTGCCAATAATGGTAGTTCCACCATCCCTGACTTATTTTATTTGTTTAATCAGTCACATGGTGTGGGAGATGTGTTCAGGCTATGTGGAGATGGGAAAATAAGACATAAACTTCGACAATCATGGAGAGGCCAATGCACCTTGGTGAAAATTATAATGCCTTTCCTTATCACCCCCTCCAATACCGTGACAGAGCAGGTACATTTCCCCTTGCTGACCGAGGGTAGACGAAAGAGGCCTAGGGGGAAATTTCGACCCCCACGTGTACCTGGATGCCATAGGAGTCCCAAGTCCCAAGATGAGTTTAAGGCCCAGGATCCTGTTAAGACAGGATTTGAGTCTATTATTCCCCTTATCACTGCCAATAAAAATGCTGATTGGATAAACTACCTCTACTACAACCAGCAGCGTTTTGTTAATGCAACGCGAGATGGCCTTAAGGGGATGGCAGAGCAATTGAGTCCCACGTCCACCATGGTATTCCAGAATAGAATGGCCTTAGACATGCTCTTAGCAGAAAAAGGGGGTGTATGCAAATTAATAGGTGAATGTGGGATGTGATATTTATCCAGATATATACTAATATCCAGCCATATACCAAGACTAAGGCTTGCTTGAATCAGTTTGCTCAGGCTTAGAATAAAGGTGAAAGTTTCACTTTAAGACACTTACATATCCATGCAATCATTTAGCAGAAACTGGACATTTCATTATTATTATTATAACCTAGCTAACGAGATGTGCCCTATCTAATGTCAGTCTGTATGCTTCAGGAGACAGCATTAAGGCTGCCTCTAATTCCTTCTCTTGTTTAGGAACTTACTGTATTGTATTGTTTATGCCTACGTGCAAAATGTCCCGTTAATAGTTGCTCCCCGAAGGGAGGTGTAAGGAGAAATTCTGTATACTGCCCTATATATTCTCAGAGGTGAACATCCCGACCCCGGGGAGATACCGAAGAGGTATTAGGCCTACACTAGAGACCCAATTGACCTGTGAGGATGGGGTCCCTGTATTCTGGTACAACACGTCAGCAAAGGTTGTAACTTATACCTTTGATCTGTGTACGTTGTTCGAGTGTAAAGGGAGTCGACAGATGCTCGAATATGGAAGCCCCAGCACAACATATTATATATGTGTAACTGATGATTATTGGGGACAGAATTTTGACTATTGGGGGGCGGTGGGCTGGAACACAAATCCTGAATTCCCTAAAGGCAATGGAGACTGGGGATGCGGGTAAATACTGGCTGGGAATCTACCCCACAGGAGGGTGTAATAAAAAACTGTCATAAATGCTTACAGAGTTTCCTACTTAAAGACATTAAGGACAAGCCAGTTGTCCCCACACCCCTGCCTTCTGCAGAGGAAACAGAGAAAAGGATAGCTGTGGAGACTGATATTACCCCTGAAAACACTCTAGAAACAGAGACGGGGTTTAATCCTTCCCGAAACATTTGGGTACAATGGGCCCACTATACAGCACGCCAACACAATAGGTCTGACTGTTATGTGTGTGCGGGAACTAGCCCACATCTTGGTACAGTCCCCTTACCTTTACCCCAGGAGGACCAGGAGTGCTTGTTGAAAATTTACAAGAATGAGTCTTTAAGCAATAATGAATGTCGAGTGTGGTCTCAGCATTTTCCCCGGCTGGATCACCCTGCCGCCGTGGGGTCGGGTATACATGCCTATAAGGGGAATTATACCTGTTATGAGAGAAAGGAGGGCACCATAAGTGTAGGTAGGATGCCCAAGGGATGGTGCTCAGGGATAGCAAGCGTGACAGAGGATAAGCTTGGCCCATATAAGGTTGCACTGGGAGATATTTGGTGGCTGTGTGGCGGTAGTGTGTTATATCCGAGACTGTAATTCAGTTGGCAAGGACAGTGCGCACCAGTAAAATTGATTGTGTATTTTGTAATTTCCCCCGCACTGCAATGGGAGCTACAGGGAACCCTGTCAGTGGAAATGAAAATGAATGCCGGTTCAGAACAGGACTGGGGAAACTGGTTTAAAGATTTCTTCTCCGGCTGGAAGGGATTTTTAACTCAGTTGGTGGTCATCATCATGCTTATCATAATCGCAGTAGTAGCTTTTAAGATTATAATGTGTGTAATCGCTATGCGTGCTAGTAAGGCTCAAAGTACTTATGCTGCTTACTTAGCCCATAACCAAGAGGAGTATGAGAAAGCGAGTCAGCGACTTAAGTAAGTCTTGACTCGAAAGAGGGGGCTGAAAGGGTGCTGAGGTAACAAAATGGCTGCTGCAAGGCTTGGTAACAAAATGGCTGCTACAAGGCTGACATTTAGAAAACTGTCGCTTTAAGGTTCAAACTGTGAGAACAGTGCAGTGTCCGTTATCTGGGTGCTAGGAATGTGTTGGCCACAAGAACATGAGAACATAACAATTCTTTCCTGTGAAAACCTTGGTAGAGAACCCAAACAACTGTTTCCTGAGAAGTCCTTGGTTAGGTTGGTTCTTGGAATATTCCCTCACGTGTAATGACGTGCCATGAACCAATGTATGGCCACACCTTATACACACCCCATACACACCCCGGACATCAATATATTGACATAATTGAACCAATCAAGAACTGATTGGGATAGTCTATTGCTTTTTCCCCGCCTATGTCTTGATTTTGCTTTTTATGCTGTAACCCACGCTAAAATAAACAGTTCACACCGAGAATAGCTGTTATGTGTCTTTCTTGCGCTTGGTGTGGGCTCCGGAATTCCGAAGTGTGAGGGTAACTCTGGTCTACAGACAAATAAGGTAATCCCAGGTAGAGGACTCAGTGGGAGTCGCTCTTAGGTGTCTGCCAGTAATAGGGGCAGATATTTTTTCAAGGAGCATGGAGCATCAGAGATGGTAATATGGGTATCATTTCTTTGTTTCTTAGCCTATAGATGCCAAATTAGTGAGACCATATTGTACAACGTAAAGAGCAAAAAGCTACAAACAATACTGTGGCATAAGTATGATATAGTCTCTGCCATTACATTAAATGAGCAGTGTGCCAATTTCATGTGTGTCCTGAAGATGGAGTAGTAATCCTGCATTGTCTATGCTGAAATGAAATGACACGCTGACAGAAATCAGGACCAAACCTGAAAAAGCACCTTTCAGTTTACTAAGACAGGGTTCAAAATGAAAATGGGCAACATCACATATCATTAAAATATTAGTCAAGAGGTACAGACGTTACTTTATTTGATTGTATAAATCATATACTGCATATACTAAATTTGAGTTTGCTATGTGTGACACAAAAGCTATAAAACACAAAAAAAAGATGTGGCTCCTACAAATGCCAGACATATTAAAGTCATTGCCCAACATTCCCATTGTACAGGGCTACACATGGAGGATTTTTTAAAAACAAAGCCATATTACTAGAATAATTATATTATCAAGTCTCATATCTTGTACTGTCATGTTAGGGGAGTGGCAGTGCTAGGGGTCTAAACACAATGGCCTTGATTCAATGAGAGTTAAAAATAAATCCACGGTAGTAAAAAAAATTTAATTAATGAGAAAAAAGCCTGAGAATGTCACTGTTGCTGAATCACCAGCTAGGAAAACAATGAAAGTCAATGGCACGTTTTCCTCTTAAGAAAAGTAGAGAACTGTTTACTCCTTTCTACACTGTAGTAAAAGCTGCCATTGACTTTCACTGTCTTTTTAAATTGTGATTTCAGTAAGAGTGACATTCTCAGGCTTTTTTTCTCATGAATTCACACGGGCAGGCTGATTCATTATTAGCGGAAGGTAGCAACAGATGAGCGTCTGTAGCAGGCATTTCAGAGCGCCCGCTAGTAGTCGCTGTGCTCGGCCGTGCTCGGCCGTGGTTCGCTAACTCAGAGCGACTCAGTCGCTGTGCAGCATTGATGAATACGTTGTGGGGAGTAGCTATATGAGCAGTACAGCGATGTATAGGAGCGAATGGGAGCGACTGGTCAGTGCAACCGACTCACAGCATATTCATAAAAAATAACAGCCTCACACACCACCGGCGCTCAAAAATGCTTGGCTGAAGCCCAGAGCACCAGAGGCTGTTTGATTAAAGGCTGTTTTTGCACACATATCCACCAGTAACAAAGCGAAAACATTGTTATAACATTGTAACATGAACACTTTAATGCTAGACCTATAATGTCCATTCTGCATAAATATATAAAAAATGAAAAAAGTGTGAAAAAATGGCTTTTTCTAGGCCAGGAGAGGTCACAACTAGTCGCTCACCAGATTTGGCTTCATAAATGTGTAATTGCGTGCCGTGGCCGGTGTTCACCTGACGCTACCTGACGCCACCTGCCGCTGTACAGGCACTGCCTGGCGCTATCCCTTCATGAATAAGGTCCTAAGAGGGGGGGTGACTGGAGCAAATAGACAGCATGGAACTAACACTGCATGAGGTAAACTGCTAGGCCATAGAGTCTAAAGTTTGACTGGTTAATCCCTTTAACAATGGGCTTGATAAATTTAGTGCTGGTGTTTGAAATCTATGCTGTGACTTAGCTATCAGAGCCAGTGTACGCAGAAAACTTTTGTTACTTTAGGAACAGGAACTTCCTCTACACCAGGCTTGTTCCCATCCCCAAAAAAGGGAATGGAAAGAGACTGGCTTATGTCTCTGCTGCATAATTTAGGCCAGTGAGCAAAAGATTTTTCTTATTAATCTGGGGGCTGTTCTAAACAAGTCCATGCCTAAAAAGAGCCCTTCCCCATTCAGCTTTTTATTTCTACTCTAATTACCTTTTTAAGTACCTGTTAGTGGTTCTCTCAGATTTTCTAAAGCTGTACTAGCAATGGCTTTTCCCACTGGCAGTCACTGCTCTCTGAAGCTGACTCCTCAGGCCAAGTCCCGCCCCCTCCAATATATTGCAATTAAGTGAGCACTATTGTGAATACAAATTAAAATAAATATGGTAGATAAAAAGGGGAGTGTGTACAACCTGAATCCCCCAAAAATCCACTTTTTATTAGAGGATTTGGAGGGCACCTTTCCTGGGCGGAGACAATATGCCTTTCTCCTGCCGGGGAGAGACGAAAGAACCTCCACACCACATGACAGGTGCGCCGGCAGGTTGCAGGCAATCAAGCAGCAGGCAGATACAAGGAGAGTAGGGCTAGGAGGAAAAGTAATGTAGAGGTAAGTTTTTTTTTTTCTTTAAAGAAGGTTATTTTTTCTTTTCTCAGGTCAGGTTTAAAGGGTTTTGGTGCACTTTAAAGTAGACCAAAACGAGAGTTATGGTCCAAACAGCATGATCCTTATCCAGATTTGGGACGTTCCTCAGTGATGTGATGTGACTCTTCACCACAAAGGGGCCCACTGAGACCATGCCGTCCAAGGGCCCACATAAACCTGGAGCCGACCCTGTAAATGATCACTGTGAAGTGTACGACTAGAGAAAAATTCCCCTGCAGGAATGGGCCATGTGGACAGGTGTGCTCAAAACTGTCATCCATAGATTGGATTTCTAACAGGAGGAGAAAACTCCACTCACTATCCATTATGTTTATAGTAATTTTTTTTAATAATGATTGATTTCACAATATAGCTCCTTAACACAAAAAGGAATGACAAATGACAGTAAATAACAAGCCATAACCATTACTACCAGTAGCCCTGTACATGTCGATACACTTGCATGCAGCATGATTTACAATGCTGTACTTTGTGTTGTTGCTCCCCTCACATTCTCACTTTACAATAACGCACCTAGCAGTTTGTGCGGGACAGGTCTAGTAGAGAATACATTTGATATTTATTGGAAAGTATGACCATGTGTGACATTCTAAAACGAATGTTTGTTCACAGAAAATCGATTGATGGTATATATCTTATGCCCCTGCAGGCCTCCTATATCTTCCATTCCCCAGGGATCCTGATTTGGCATCCTGGTTTGCTGTTAACGATATGTGCTGCTGTGGTATGTGTGGACTGTCCATAGGGAGACCAGGGAGAGTTCCTGGTGGGTGCACTGCTTTGGGGCCAGTTGGACTGATGCAAATTACAAACCCATCCAATTCCTGCCCCCCCCCGGTCTTCCTCTCTGCACCCCTGGCCCCACTCTACCCCACTAGAAAACCAGGTTCTGCCTCAATGCTTTAGAAGCACAACTGGGGGTCATACCCACACCTGCCACATAGGGTTGTATTCCAACTCTGTTCATGACTAGTCCCTGCAAAGCTATGGCATCAGCCTTGGAGGGCACGTGGGTTCAGGAGAGATGTCACAGGCTAGTCATGGGCTGGCTAAATCCTGGGCTAAATTTTTCCTACTTTCACTATTTTTTATTTAACTGAATAAAGTGTTAAAAGGTGTCAACATTAATACATTTAAGATAAGAACTAGGAAGAAAGAGAAGAACAAAGAATAGTGAAGCAGAAGTAGAATAGAAAGGAAATGAAGAGACAAAGGGGCAGACATTGAAAAAGGAAGGCAAAGGTAAATACATTTGGATCCCTGCTCCTCCTTTATGGCCCCAGCCATGGTCTGTCCACCACCTATGCATCAACAGTGAGTGACTGATTGCAAGTTGGGTATCCATAATCGATCCAGGATCCCCAGACTCTATTACACCAGGGTATTGGTTACATTTTCATTAACAAAAAAAAAAAGGATATCAACTTTTTTCCATTCTCTGTCAATATCCTGTCGGGTTGCCAATAAAAAGAAGGGCAGCAGTTCGATCTGACGTCTTTTCAGCTCCACTACCCTTTGTAACAAGAGGGTTTGTTTTAAACAGTAAGCCCAAACAAACTGCTGGCCAGGTCAAAGGTTCTGGACCAGACACTTACCACAAAAGGACACTTCTATGATATATACATGACATCCCTAGGAGCATCACATCCATGGAAGCATCTGTCAGAATAGCCAGGGACTGCAAGTGCCACACTAGTTGGAACCAGGTACCATTGCATCATAGGCTGTTTCCAGAGAGAGAATTTTAAGTCCTCTTCTGACCTCTCCTCTCCCAGATCCAAGGTCTAACATTGAACATCGGATATATTGGAGTACCTAGGGGGAATGTTTATTAAACTATAGAGCACAGAGCGTTTCTCTACTTTTGTGAAGTTGTCATATTGAGAAAATTCAAGTATTTTAAGGATAAGACTGTATCCAATGCCTAAGCTGTATATACTGAAACCTTTCAGAGGAGGGTATATTATACTCTGTCCACCAGAGAAAGGCTTGAAAATTATCAGAACCAGGAGGGAACCTGGGGTTGTGCCCCAGATTCATAAGAGGTAAGTGAAGGGAAATCAGGCCACCAGAGTACTTCACCCTATCCCAAGTATTCAAAGAATGCTTAGGTCTGGTGTTCTTTCTGATGGAGAGGTAACTGGAATTTGTGAGCAGTTCAGGATCTTCAGGGTGTCCTTGGTTTCTGAGCTGATTTTTTGCCCCAGTCTGCAACTGCCAATAAGGTTTACCAAGAATCCATAACAATAATGTGTGTTATATCAAATAGGAGGTCTGATGCATAACCATAAAAAAATTCTATTCCTCCCTCCATTTCTGGGGGTTAACAGCAAATGGCCATCACAAATATGGGTACTTGGGGTTGGGGACAGGGGCCCTCAGGTTTATTATATGGGTCTACTTTAAGGCAACATTGATAGTAGAGCTACAGGACAGTGTTCTGGATTATGCATGACTAAATAGCTGTTACTACTCTTGGTTTATATGAAATGAAAAAAATCTATGAATAAAACTAGTTGTATAGTATAGGACCACATTTATCCAGATGCATACATCTAAGGAATGCTAGACTTGCATGTTTAAAACCGCACTGCTGGCTTCTGCTGCTCAAGACACTGACCCACAAATGTGAACTGACAGATGGTTAAAGAACTTGGCATAGCTGTAAAGGGGCAGCAGGAATAAAGACCATGTTATAACGGAAATATAGCTGATGTGCTTGCATATATTAACTGCGCTGAGGTGTATTCAACTGCAATTATTGCTTGAACTGCTCTTTACAGGTTTTTTTTCCACATCTAGCATTCTTCTATAAAACATCTTTTTTTCCTGACCTTTTCTAAATGGGACATCCATTTGACAAAAAACAATTCACCACATAAAGAGAGGAAAAGGCATCACAAGAGACGCTGACTTTTCTGAAATAGAAGCTGAATGTGAATGCTGTAAATGATTTTGGCCAGCTGTACCTTAAAGTTATACTAAAGGCATGCCCGAATGCTGTTTCATTGAGCTCGATTCAACAAAGGCCCTTATTTAAGAAGGGATAGCGTCAGGTAGCGCCTGGTTAATGAGAGGTAGCGACAGATAGCGACTGGTCAACGCCGGACACGGCACGCAGTTACACATTTATCAAGCAGAATCTGTTTAGCGACTGGAATAGCGCCATGTAGCGTCTGATTCATCATTTTCACAGCCTCAGCGAACAGCGCCAACGTTCAGCCTTGCACAGCGCCAGGTATGACCTCTCGCTACCTGTCGCTCTCCCATACATTTCAATGGACGATCCTTTTCTTCTCTTTAAACGGGTTTTTTTTTCCCCAAAAAATCACAAATAATTCTGTGACCTCTTCTGGCATTGAAAAAGCAGTTTATTCATAATTTTTTCATTTTTTAAATATTTCCTCAAAAATGACATTACAGGTCTGCCATTAAAGTGTTCATGTTACAATGTTGTTACAATGTAATTCCATATGTTTTCGCTTTGTTACTAGTTGATAGTTGCTGGAAAACAGACTTTAAACACACTGCCTCCTGCGTTCTGGGCTTCAAACAAATACTTTTCAGCGCCAGAGATTTGTGAAGCTGTTTTTTTCCTGAATATGGTGTGAGTCGGTCACTATGAGCAGTCGCTAACATGCGCTCCCATACAGCGCTGTACTGGTCAAATAGCGACTCCTCACAATGTATTCAACATTACTGAACAGCGACTGACTACTAGCGGGCGCTCTGAAAATGCTGCTACAGACGCTCATCTGTCGCTACCTGCCGCTAATGATGAATCGGCCTGAAAGATTGTAACAAGAAATTAGTCTGTTTCTTGAGAAAAAAATACAAATGTTTTAGCTTTTTCAAATTCTTGTGATTCAACAAAGAAAAAAAACATGCTTCATTTTCTACACTATTTTTTTTTCCCTTGTCTTTTCTAATTTGTCTAAAGTGAAAATAATACAACTGAAATTCAAAATTGTAAAAAATTAGTGTGATTCAGCAATGTTTTGACTAATTCTCAGCACATTCCCTTATGGTTATTTTACTCAGAAAATCCAGGTCAGCAAAGACATGTGGAAGTAACTTTATATTTTTTATGACCGTTTTAATTTAAAACTGCCAACACCCCAGGCAGAGCACCAAACCTGGGCCAAAAACGTAAGGGGTTTATTCATCAAGGGATAGCGGCAGGCAGTGCCTCGTAGCGGCAGGCAGCGTCTGGTGAATGCTGGACGCTGTACGCAAAACCACATTTATGAAGGTGAATCTGGTGAGTGACTCTAACAGCGCCATGTAGCGTATGACTCATCATTACAGGCGGCTCAGCGTATAGTGCCGGAGCTCTAGCTTCCAGAGCGCCAGGTATTACCTGTCGCTACCTGTCACTCTCCCATACATTTCAATGGGCATTGCTTTTTCTTCTGTTTAAACAGGGTTTTTTTGTTTTTAATGTTTTTTTTTTCTCTCTCAAATAATTGTGTCACCTCCCCTGGCCTAGTCATTTTTAAAAACATTTTTGATTTTTTATATTTTTATGCAGAATTGTCATTACAGGTCTGGCATTAAAGTATTAATGTCACAGTGTTACAACTATGTTACTGTGTCTAGTGAGTTGCCAGGACCAGACTGGTGCACTAGCCTTGTAATTTGAATGGAGCACCATGATTTGTTTTCATTTTTATTGAAACAGTAAAAAAGGAATAAATAAGAAAATAAAATAAAAGAAATGAAAAGTTAACTCAAGTAGATTTGCAGGAATAAAACTACGCAATTGAAATAGCTTTTTTTTCACCTTCATACATTTCACAAGTCATCTAGCCACCATGTGGAACAAAGGAAAACAGCGGGTTCGGTTGCCTTGATCTATTACTCAATACATCTCTTTATTAGTTAATTTAATATCTTTTAATTACTGTTTTAACAAAATATTAAAGCTGACACCCAAGCAAAAGTGCTAAACCTTGGCCAAAGGCTCTGGGGCTGGTAAGTTGCCAGGGCCAGGGGGCAGTTGGTTCGGCTTTTTGATTCTGGGATTACTATGCCTGGTGCACCAGTCTGGTAATCTGAAGGAAGGACCATGATTCTTCTTTCATTTTATTTGAAACTCCAGCATATCTATAGGAATATGTCTATGCAACTGCAATGGTGTTTTTATTTTACTTCAACACATTTCACAAGTAATCCAGCTGCCTTTCATAATAGTGGTATGAATAACAAAACATGCGAAGCAAAAGAAGATGAATAACAAAACATGTGAAGCAAAAGAAAACACCATGTCCAGTTGCCTTGATCTATTACTAAATACATAACTAGCATTACATGGATGAATGTGATCCTTCATAACAAAGGGACTAGTTACCTGAGATATTTTACATGGGGAGTCAACTGATCATTCTGAATCTATGTGAAATGTAGAAAACAAATGCACCATTTGGGGTAAAGACTCCAATTTTCCAACCAAAACTAATTTTTTTCTTTGTTGAATCAAGCCCAATGTCTACAACCAGCTGACTGCCAATCCAAACCCCCACCCCAAAAATTCTGAAATATATGCCTCTAAAAAATGTAGTTTAATTAGTGCTTACACTACAGCATACCTTGCCTATTGCTTGAAAATTAACCATTTAACCAAATTAACCAAATTAACCATGTAAATATAGGTAAACAGGAAGATTAACATGCAACAGTCACAGAAACAATACTCTGCCCCAGAAATGCAAATTCACATTTAAGAATACTTATGGGAAAATTCGAGCACATTTTCCAATAGTTTTTGCTTGCTACAGCCTTTTTACGATCACACCTGAGTGTATGTATTTAATTCGACCCCTTTGCTGAATTGCACGAAAAAGTTAAAAATTCACGTCTGTGTTCCAATTTTCAGAGAAAAACATTTTTTCTACCTTTGTTGAATCAAGGCCATTGTCTCAGGCTACACGTTGCACTGTCCCAAACTTCAATCCATTTTCAAAAAGATCCGTAGTTCCTAAGTTATTTGTAAAAATATTAGAGCAATTGGAGATGCAGAGAAAAAATTAGTAGAAACAGTGGATGTAAGCACACTTTGTGCTTTACATATATCATAGTAAAAAAATAAGTGCATTGTTTTGCCTCTAGTTTCTTACTGCCAGCACATAGTGTGATCAGAAAAAGGGGGCGAGAGATGCTGCAGGCTAAGAGCAACTCCAGCCTGCCAGCATATAGTGTGACCAGAGAGGGGGGCAGGATTTCACAGCTGCAGAGAGAGGCAGCCAATCAGGCCGTCTGGGGAAGGAGTGAAGTGTGTTGACTGAAGGACCAGCTCACCGGGGTAGGGACTGAAATCTGAATGAGGAAGGGATTTCCTCACTAAGGAGACATACAGAGGAGGAATCACAGTGCTCCAGCCACTCAATGTAAGGAAAGCTACTGATAAATTGTTTTTACTTTTGACTTGCCAGTCAGTTTAAATCAAACCTTAGTTCTTCCTTGCATCTCTATCCCATTTGGGATTCTGGTCCACAGAGCCATTAACAGTCACTAATAGAGATGAGCGAGTAGTGAAATATTCGAAATTCCGAATTTCGATTCGAATAGACCGCGTTACTCGACTACTCGACCGAATATCGAATCCCATTATAGTCTATGGGAAAAAAATGCTCGACACTTGGAAATCTCAATTCGACCACTTGGAGGTCACCAAGTCCACCCTGAAACATCAGAAAATGATGCCAACACTGCTGGAATGCAACTGGGACAGCAGGGGAAGCATGTCTGGGTGCATATAACGCGCCCAAGTCGCACTATTACGCCACTATCACAGCCACTCAACAATACACTCCAAACACAATATAACTTCTACGTAAAGTGAGACAAGACAAGGAAACCTTCTTTCCTCTACATTGCCATGGACCCCAAGCCAAACTGTACAAAAAAGAAGAACAAAATTCTGCACCCCTTAAAATCACGTTGCCTAATGACAACCACAGATGGCATAGGCAAGGGGGAAAATAAATAGACCCCACCCCTAATTGTCATTGTGTGTGTGTGTGTGTGTGTGTGAGATGTGGTCAGACATGTCCTCTTGTGTCATTGTGTCACCCCAGCAGTAAGGGAAGCTTAAAGGAGGAGGTTTGTTACAGTGTGTTACCCCAGCAGTAAGGGAAGCTTACAGGAGGAGGTTTGTTACAGTGTGTCACCCCAGCAGTCAGGGAAGCTTACAGGAGGAGGTTTCTTACAGTGTGTTACCCCAGCAGTAAGGGAAGCTTAAAGGAGGAGGTTTGTTACATTGTGTCACCCCAGAAGTAAGGGAAGCTTACAGGAGGAGGTTTGTTACAGTGTGTCACCCCAGCAGTAAGGGAAGCTTACAGGAGGAGGTTTGTTAAAGTGTGTCACCCCAGCAGTAAGGGAAGCTTACAGGAGGAGGTTTGTTACAGTGTGTCACCCCAGCAGTCAGGGAAGCTTACAGGAGGAGGTTTGTTACAGTGTGTCACCCCAGCAGTAAGGGAAGCTTACAGGAGGAGGTTTGTTACATTGTGTCACCCCAGCAGTAAGGGAAGCTTACAGGAGGAGGTTTGTTACATTGTGTCACCCCAGCAGTCAGGGAAGCTTACAGGAGGAGGTTTGTTACAGTGTGTCACCCCAGCAGTAAGGGAAGCTTACAGGAGGAGGTTTGTTACAGTGTGTCACCCCAGCAGTAAGGGAAGCTTAAAGGTGGTAAATGGTGGTAAATGGTGGTATATGGTGGTAAATGCGATATTCTGAGCTTCTGGGGCCCTGCCTGCCTACATATGAGCTATATACTGTTCAGCATAGTAGCCCTAATAAGGGCTCTCAATGACTCTCTTGTCTTCTGGTAGCTGGTATATATGGTGGTAAAAGCGATATTCTGAGCTTCTGGGGCCCTGCCTGCCTACATAGGATATGAGCTATATACTGTTCAGCGTAGTAGCCCTAATAAGGGCTCTTAATGACTCTCTTGTCTTCTGGTAGCTGGTATATATGGTGGTAAAAGCGATATTCTGAGCTTCTGGGGCCCTGCCTGCCTACATAGGATATGAGCTATATACTGTTCAACATAGCAGCACTAATAATGGATTAAGGACTCTCTTGTCTTCTGGTAGCTGGTATATATGGTGGTAAATGCGAGATTCTGAGCTTCTAGGGCCCTGCCTGACTACATAGAATATGAGCTATATACTGTTCAGCGTAGTAGCCCTAATAAGGGCTCTTAATGACTCTCTTGTCTTCTGGTAGCTGGTATATATGGTGGTAAAAGCGATATTCTGAGCTTCTGGGGCCCTGCCTGACTACATAGGATATGAGCTATATACTGTTCAACATAGCAGCACTAATAAGGGATTAAGGACTCTCTTGTCTTCTGGTAGCTGGTATATATGGTGGTAAATGCGAGATTCTGAGCTTCTAGGGCCCTGCCTGACTACATAGGATATGAGCTATATATTTGTTCAGCGTAGTAGCCCTAATAAGGGCTCTTAATGACTCTCTTGTCTTCTGGTAGCTGGTATATATGGTGGTAAAAGCGATATTCTGAGCTTCTGGGGCCCTGCCTGACTACATAGAATATGAGCTATATACTGTTCAGCGTAGTAGCCCTAATAAGGGCTCTTAATGACTCTCTTGTCTTCTGGTAGCTGGTATATATGGTGGTAAAAGCGATATTCTGAGCTTCTGGGGCCCTGCCTGCCTACATAGGATATGAGCTATATACTGTTCAACATAGCAGCACTAATAAGGGATTAAGGACTCTCTTGTCTTCTGGTAGCTGGTATATATGGTGGTAAAAGCGATATTCTGAGCTTCTGGGGCCCTGCCTGCCTACATAGGATATGAGCTATATACTGTTCAGCGTAGTAGCCCTAATAAGGGCTCTTAATGACTCTCTTGTCTTCTGGTAGCTGGTATATATGGTGGTAAAAGCGATATTCTGAGCTTCTGGGGCCCTGCCTGACTACATAGAATATGAGCTATATACTGTTCAGCGTAGTAGCCCTAATAAGGGCTCTTAATGACTCTCTTGTCTTCTGGTAGCTGGTATATATGGTGGTAAAAGCGATATTCTGAGCTTCTGGGGCCCTGCCTGACTACATAGAATATGAGCTATATACTGTTCAGCGTAGTAGCCCTAATAAGGGCTCTTAATGACTCTCTTGTCTTCTGGTAGCTGGTATATATGGTGGTAAAAGCGATATTCTGAGCTTCTGGGGCCCTGCCTGCCTACATAGGATATGAGCTATATACTGTTCAGCATAGCAGCACTAATAAGGGATTAAGGACTCTCTTGTCTTCTGGTAGCTGGTATATATGGTGGTAAAAGCGATATTCTGAGCTTCTGGGGCCCTGCCTGCCTACATAGGATATGAGCTATATACTGTTCAGCGTAGTAGCCCTAATAAGGGCTCTTAATGACTCTCTTGTCTTCTGGTAGCTGGTATATATGGTGGTAAATGCGAGATTCTGAGCTTCTAGGGCCCTGCCTGCCTACATATGAGCCATATCCCGTTCAGCGTAGTAGCCCTAATAAGGGCTCTTAATGACTCTCTTGTCTTCTGGTAGCTGGTATAGATGGTGGTAAATGCGATATTCCGAGCTTCTGGGGCCCTGCCAGCGACAGCCTGTCTTTCCCTGCTGTGAGCGTCTGTCCCTCACTAAGTTCAAGCTGCTAATGCTGAGTTTTGTATATTCGAGGTCACATGGTTTTTCCAGCCAATGCGTGTAGACGCCGTTCTCGCGATGCCAGCGTCCTCCCAGGACCTGTCCCACCCCCCCTGCATGGTGATTGGTGTAAAAAACGCGCCAGGGAAGGTGGGAGGGGAAACGAATTGTGAGTGCGCCATCGCCGCTGTACTCGATCGAAATCGAGTATGACGAACAGCGTAGTATTCGATCGAATACCGGCTCGGTCGAATACTACTCGCTCATCTCTAGTCACTAACAAACCTAGCCTACCCTGTATTGATAGAAGGTATTTTTTCGTACAAGTGTAGGCACAAGATGATTTTTTTAAATTGATTGATAGAATATGTCCAGTGGTATTTTGTACTTGAGAAAAGATTGGCCCATGTGTCAATGCTTCCTGCCTACCTAGAGTATCCGTATTCTGTTTCCTGACTTTCTCAGTGGTTTCTAGTATATTTGTGGCTCAAAGGGGATTATAGTTAATCTGGTATAATATCTAATATATTAGCCATGGAGATATTACATGTGATTACTTGAATTATAAGCTCCATGCCAATACCAAGCATGTGTATTTTAGGTGTGAGAGACCAGCTTTAAAAAGAACTGGATTATCTGGGTCTACACTTGCTAGATATGTTGAGTTTGGATCTGCTTATTTCAAAACATCACTCAATCACTAACGCCCTAACCTGTTCAGAGCCATAAATCATCCAGCAAAAGCTGGAGTAGGGCTAGCTCTCTGCTATCTGAAAGCAGAGGTCAGGCTTCGAGATGTTCCCCCTTTTTTAATAGTGTAGTATTAGGGACTGAGCATACATAGTATGATTCATGAGAAGTGGTGTGAATATAATAAAAGTAATGAGTGATACTGCAGGTGGCAGCAACATTACATTAATTTATTGGCTGGAGGAATACTGCTTTATTGAATCAGTATGATTCAAACAGAGCTGAGGACATTATGAAAAGATACCCCAAACTCACAAATACCACCCACAACTTGCTCCCACCCCACATCTTCCCTCAACACAGGGACAGATAAGTACAATAAAGCAACCCAATACCACGGCAGTAAAGGGAGATGTTGCTGCTTAACACCTTAGGCCCTTATTTAACAAGGGATAGCGACAGGTAGCGACTGGTGAGGGGCCGGTAATGACGGGCACCGCCACGAGAACGCCGGCTTCCCACCACAATCACACATTTATCAAGCCAATCCTGCTTAGCGACTGAGATAGCGCCATATAGCCACTCATTCATCATTATTCCAGCCTCACCCCACAGCGCCAACGTCCGAACTTGAACAGCGACAGGTATGACCTCTCGCTACCTGGCGCTCTCCAATGCATTTAAATGGAACAATCTTTAAATATTCATAATTAATTGTTATTAATGTTTTTTTTTTTTTTTTAAATGTGAAAAATTCTGTGACCACTTCTGCCATTTTAAATAATTTTTTTAAGGTAAAAAAAAAAAAAAAAAAAAATGTACAGAATTGATATTACAGGTCTGATATTAATGTATTCATATTACAAAATTATTTTAAAAATTTGTTTTTTTGGTTTCCAAAAATATGGTTGTTTGGGGGTTAAAAAACTACTTTTAACCCATAGCCGCCAGTGCTCTGGGGTTTAAACATGCATTTTACAGCGCGAGAATTTTTTGAGCGTGATTTGTTAATGAATATGGTGGGAGCCGGTCGCTATGGCCAGTCGCTATCATGCGCTCCCATACAGTGCGGAACCTGACAAATAGCGACTCCTCACCCAATATTCAACATTACGGCAAACCGACTGAGTCGCTATCAACTACCGAACAACGGCCAAGCACAGCGACTACTAGTGGGCGCTCTGAAAATGCCGCTACAGTCGCTCAACTGTCGCTACCTGCCGCTGTTAATGAATCGGCCTCCCCGAGTTGATTCACCACCAGACAAGAAATGATCTACTTTTATTGCCAACCTTATACCACAACTAGCTCTGAGCATTGGAGTTTGTATTCAATCTTATACTACAAACAACTCTAAGCACTGGGTTTGTGTACCCTCTTATACCACAACTAGCTCTAAACACTGGGGTTTGTGTCTTCTGTCTTTTTCAAGAATCTTTGATAATCTTTAACCCTTATAATGCCAGCTACATAAAATTTACATATTTGCTTCTCCTACTGGTAAATGTCAGCTACATAAATTTTACATACCCGGCATTCCCCATGCAATGGTATAACCAACATTAACTAACTAAAAATAGAGCATGGTTTCAGTTAGAAATTAGTGCAATCAAGGCACGAGCCCCCAATTGTTTTGCTTGGTGTAATTTTGCTAAAATTATATCTCTGAAGTTATACCAAACTCTAATAAGTTCATTTGTCAGTAACTCCAAGGAAAATATAGATGCACGTTAAATAGTTATTTTTATACCTTGCTTGCAAAAAAAATAGAAAAAATAGAAAAACTGTTAAAACACAAAAAGCCTAACGGGGCAAAAGCATATATTAAAATGAATTACTGGATCTGGTCCAGGCAGAAATCAGCAGGCCTCATCCAATCTCCAAACAAGATGGCAGCTGCATTAAAGTTCACAAAGCAGGTCTCTCTATCCCAAAGCAAAACTTCAGCTTCCCCGAGTGAATCTCTGTCTCTCACCAGCTAACTGTTTTTCTCAGGCTGACCCCTTGTTGTTATTTGAAATCACACAGGTGATCTCTGATTGGCTCAGACAAACTAACCCAAATGGTACTCTGATTGGCTCAGATAAAACAGGTGATTTTCTGCTGCCCAACTCACTTTGCATGTGAATGCACACATGAAACTAAGTTCGGGCCAAACGCTACCAAGCAAGTCTTCAGAACAAAGGAAGGCCTCCAACTATGCTGACTATTAAGGAACCAACCATGCTAGCTAAACAGAAGGGGTCAGCCTATATACAGTGCAATTTTGATTGTATAAGAATTTTTACAATTTCTAATGGGAACAAAATATTTTAAAATATCATAGCTTTACAGTTGCCATGCACCTGGTTCTGTTTCAGTGTTCTCCTCCTCAAGGTGCCTGGGGAGCAACAAATGGCTCATCTCTTCCAAAGGTGGTACTGTTCCAGCTCACTCTCCAAGACTTTGGTCCATCAGGGTGTTCTCTTTCTCAAGGCGCTTGGGGAGCACAAAACTGCCCCTCTTCCTTGCAGAGAGACTATTTCTGCCAGCCAGGCCAAAGTTTCTCCAGCAGGTCAAGATCAAGTGTGATTCTTTAGTCCGTTAGCCTGAATCAATGTCCCAAGGTACCAGGGAGCACACACATTGGCTCTTTGCTTTGTCCCAGTCAAGGAAAATTCCACACATTGGACTTCGTCGTCACCCCCATCCTGTCTATCAACATGTCCCTCTTGACAAATATCCCATCCCACCAGGTGGAGTGAAGCGCCTGTTAGATACACACAGGTGGGGAGCTGCGTACCAGCCACATTTGTTGTAAACCAGAAGCTGCCGTCTGCTTTTGAAAGGGGCGCTGAGGCGGTATCTAGTAGCAGAAACAGGATGTAACGTTGCTGCCAGACGCACTCATCAAAAGCAGCTGAACAACGGCTTGTTGAGTGGAAACTTAGACAGAACAGGGAAGGGGGGGGGGGTTAACCCCTGCTGAACTACTAATGTCTTTAAGCACATAGGCACCTGGTGTAGGGCAATCTGAGCCAACAATCGAAAAACAAAGAAAAAAAATCATGGCCGCAGCACAGGGTCTGAATAATGCATCAAGGGCCCACCAGGTGACTTCCCGGTAACCCGGCAGGGAAGTCCAACACTTCAACAAGGTTAATAAAGTAATACTACTGCAATCTGTAGTGTTCAATGAGAATAAAGAACCTCCTGCTTTGTTTGCTATCCAATTTGGGATGCCCCACTGCGTGAACCCCCAAAGTTTCTCAGACTCCAACCTACCTAAAAACAAGACACTTACTTTGCTAATGTCCACCGCAACATCACAGCACTGTTCAGCAGTATTCTTTCAGTACCAGTTCTTAATGGAAGTTTCTGAGATGAGCTGACTCACTTTCCCAGTCCCATCAAGAAGCTGACACAGTCGGCATTTAATCCCTATGGCTTTGGTACCTAGACCTTATCTTCGTTCTTAGGTCCTAGGGTTGCGGACTGATACAGATCTTCTGCATTCATGGGGTGTTAGACCATAGCCCATTCCTGGCTTCCTCCTGCACTGACTGATCTGCTGCTCCTCTAAACAAAGCAAATATATCCTCTATACAAGAATTAACCAGCTCTGCCTGGATCTTGAACCTATATTGGCTCTGTTTCCTTACAGTCCCCAGAAATTATCCTACACTTACTCCATAGCTTGACAAGACTAAAGGGGGCTCTTCCTTACAACCTCTAACAATATAATTGCTAACTGACACTATGGGGGTTATTCATGAAGGGATAGCGCCAGGTAGCACCTCATAGCGGCAGGCAGCATCTGGTGAGCTGGGCGCTGTACACAAAACCACATTTATGAAAGCGAATCTGGTGAGCGACTCTAACAGCACCATGTAGGCTCTGATGTATTATTACAGGTGGCTCAGCGTATAGCGCCGGTGCTCTAGCTTCCAGAGCGCCAGGTATTACCTTTCGCTCACTGTTGCTCTCCCATACATTTCAATATCCGTTCCTTTTCTTCTGTTTAAACAGCATGGTTTTTTTTTGGCTAAAAATCATTGTGTCACCTCTGCTGGCCTAGAAGAAATCATTTTTAAATTTTTTTGTGATTTTGGATCTTTTTATGCAGAATTTTCATTACAAGTCTGGCACTAAAGTGTTAATGTATAGTGCCAGGTAGTGCTTCGTAGTGACAGGCGTCTGGTGAACGCTGGGCACTGTACGCAATACTACATATATGAAGTCAATACTGGTGAGCGACTCCCTGTCGCTCTTCCATACATTTCAATGGACGTTCCTTTTCTTCTGTTTAAACAGTGTTTTTTCTCCTGGCCTAGAAAAAGTATTTTTTAAAAACTTTTTTGATTTTTTAGATTTTTATGCAGAATTGTCAGATCTGGCATTAAAGTAACAATGTCACAATGTTACAACAATGTAATTCCATGTGTTTTCGCTTTGTTACTGGTGGATATGTGTTCAAAAACAGACTTTAATCACACAGCGCCTGCCTCTCTATGCTATAGCGACCAGCTGTGCTTGGCCGGCATTAGCTTGATGACAGCGACTCAGTCGGTGTGCGGTAATGTTGAATACGGGCTGGGGGGTCGCTGTTTCACAGGTCCAGCGTTGTATGTGAGCGCCTGACAACGAATGGCCAGAGCGAACGGCTAGCTTCATATTCATCAAAAAATCACGCTCCGAATGTGCTGTCGCTGTCCATTCCTTGTTTAAACCCCAGAGCGCTGGCGGCGATCTGTATTAACTAGTTTTTAACCCCTAAACAACCATATTTTTTGAATGTAACATTATACATGTTTTTAGAATCATTTTGTTATATGAATACATTAATCTCAGACCTGTTAGATCAATTCTGCACATATTTTTTTTTTTTTTTTTTTTACTTAAAAATAAATCCTAACATTGCAGAAGTGTTCTCCGATTTTTTGACATTAAAAAAATTAAAAAAAAAATTATTACCAATTAATCATGAATTATTATAGATTGCTCCATTGAAATGCATTGGACATCGCCAGGGAGCGACAGCTCATACCTGGCGCTGTGAGGGAATTTGCAGCGGCGCGGTTCGGTCCAGGCGGCTTCATGATGAATGCCGCGCTAGCCGTCGCTCTCGCCGGCGCTAGCCTCATTTTGTTTGATAAATGCGTCATTGTGACCGCCTCCGGGCGTACTTGAGTCGGTAGTCGCCGTTAGCTGCCGCTACCTGGCGCTCGTCGGACACTACCTGGCGCTATCGCTTGATGAATAAGGGCCTGAGAGTCAGTCCCACTGAGCTGGCGCTACCTTTCACTTCCTGCAGCAACATACATCGCATTCATCAATGCGGGCCAGGTTACTACAGCGACCGAGGCGCTCTGTTACAACACCTGATACCCGGTTACAGCATCTACTAGTGCCGCTATACAGACTCTCATCTGGAAATACCTGGCGTTAGTAGTGAATCAGCCTCACATAACTGTCCACTGTTATACCAGCCCCTGTCACCTAATCATTTGTTTCATTTGATCTCTTATATGTAACATGCTACAGCTCCCTGCTACTAGAATTAAAGTCTATAGGAGAGTTAATTTCAGCAACAAATGTTCAAAACGTATGACTTTCCCTGGACTGAAGAAAACACCATCAGCCATGTCCCTGATTCTGTGGTCTGCATTTGGGGGGGGGGGGTCCCCTAAGTTTTATGCTTGCCTAAGGCCCAGTTTCACTATAAACTATCTTTGATTGTGAAGCACTTTAATTCTATTAGCATATGCTAAATTTATTTTTTTTGGCACTGAGCATTATGTTCTACAGCAATGACTCATATTTCAGTTAAAAATGAAAACAGAAATGTGTTGTGTGGTGTTTTCATTGTTTTACTAAAGCAGCATTGTTTGTTTTTTAAAGGGATAAAACAACACTTGAGCACACACTAATGCATCTTATTCCAAATGAGTCATTTATCATGTAATTTTAATTGCAGGCCTCACAATTCTTCCCAATTCAGCTGCTCTATAGAATAAGCTGAATCCCTCACTCAGCATGTATGTTAAAAGTGCAGAAGTAAAGTCAAAACAAGCTGATGTGCCTCCTTCTGCCGAAGGCCAGTCTGTTCCTGGCCAGAATGGTAGTAGGGGATAAGGTCTGTAGCGATGATTTAAAAGGACAAGACTATTGCATTTGCTACACCAGGGATGTTAATAAGGGTAGTCCAGGCAAAGAAGCCTTTCTGCTCATCACTATAAATCAGCAGTGCTTTATATTTTTTCTGTTAAGCCCTACTGAGCTTGCTCCCTACTTCTGACTTTATCCCCTCAATAAATTACACTTGTCTGGAACATTCAGAGCATGACGGGGAGGCTGATTCATTAATAGCAGCAGGTAGAGACAGTTGAGCGACTGTAGCGGCATTTTCAGAACGCCCGCTAGTAGTCGCTGTGCTTGGCCGTTGTTCGGTAGTTGATAGCGACTCAGTCGGTTTGCCGTAATGTTGAATATTGGGTGAGGAGTCGCTATTTGACAGGTTCCGCGCTGTATGGGAGCGCACGATAGCGACTGGCCCTAGCGACCGGCTCCCACCATATTCATTAAAAAATCACGCTCAAAAAATTCTCGCGCTGTAAAATGCATGTTTAAACCCCAGAGCGCTGGTGGCGATGGGTTAAAAGTAGTTTTTTAACCCCCAAACCACCATATTTTTGGAAACCAAAAAAAAAAGTTTTTAAAATAATTTAGTAATATGAATACATTAATATCAGACCTGTAATATCAATTCTGTACAATTTTACCCTTAAAAAAAATATCTAAAATGGCAGAAGTGGTCACAGAATTTTTCACATTTAAAAAAAAAAAAAAAAAAAAAAAAACATTAATAACAATTAAATATTAATATTTAAAGATTGTTCCATTGAAATGCATTGGAGTGCGCCAGGTAGAGGAGAGGTCATACCTGTTGCTGTTCAAGGTCGGACGCTGGCGCTGTGGGCTGAGGCTGGAATAATGATGAATGAGACACTATATGGCGCTATCTCAGTCACTAAGCAGGATTGGCTTGATAAATGTGTGATTGTGGTGGGGAGCTGGCGTTCTCGTGGCAGGGCCCGTCATTACCGGCCGCTCACCAGCCGCTACCTGTCGCTATTCCTTCATAAATAAGGGCCTAGGTGAGAAAGAGGGAGAAATGCAAAGCCAATGGTGGATGAAAGACATGGCTCTTGACAATTCAGCATGAAGATAGCAGAAAGCAGGCTAATTAAACCCTTTGTCTTGACTGTTCCTTTACCTTCAAACAGACAACAACATTCCTGAGAAGTCTGCCACAGGGAGGCTGCAGGTCCTTTTGGAGAACCTTCACCCCACACCTCAGCCCAACAGTGACCTCTCCTCTACCAGGTTGTGCCTGACAAAGGACAGGAAGCCGAAGCCTGCATTGCACCTCTACTAGCGGGAGACTGCAGCTGCTGCGATGCGTGCTTTGGCCCTTATTCATCAAGTGATAGCACCAGGTAGTGTCTCACTAGCGCCAGGTATCGCCAGCTAACGGCGGCTACTGACTACAGAACGCCAGGCTGCGAACACAATCACGCATTTATCACGCTAAATGAGGCTAGCGCCGGCGAAAGCGTCAGCTAGCGCGGGATTCATCATGTAGCCGACTGCAACGAACAGCGCTGCTACTAATCCCATCACAGCGCCAGGTATGACCTCTCGCTATCTGGCTCTCTCCAATGCATTTCAATGGAGCAATCTTAAAATATTCATAAATAATTGTAATTAATGTTTTTTTTTTTTTTTTTTTAAATGTCCAAAATTCGGTGACCACTTTTTTTTTAAAGGTTAAGAAAAAAAAAAAAAAAAAATTGTGCAGAATTGATATTACAGGTCTGAAATTAATGTATTCATATTACAAAATGTTTATAAAAACTTGTTTATTTTTTTTTCCAAAAAATAAGGTTGTTTGGGGGTTAAAAAACTACTTTTAATCCATCGCCGCCAGCGCACTGGGGTTTAAACAAGCATTTCACAGCGCGAGAAATTTTTGAGCGTGATTTGTTAATGAATATGCTGGGAGCCGTTCGCTATGGCCATTCGCTGTCCCATACAGCGTGGAACCTGGCAAACAGCGACTCCTAACCCCGTATTCAATATTACCGCACACCGACTGAGTCGCTGTCAACAACCGAACAACGGCCAAGCACAGCGAATAGTAGCCGGCGCTGTGAAAATAACGCTACTGCCGCTCATCTGTCGCTACCTGGCGCTATTAATAAATCGGCCTCCCCGGCCTCCCCGTCTTCCAGTCCCCTGTCAATAGCAGTAAATCTGGAACTGGTGGGGGTGTCAGGATGGGGTTTTTAGGTTGCTAAGGGGACATACATCCCCCTGGCACCTTTTGGCATTTTAAATCACCAAACCTGACCCTCTAAAGTAGCAGTACATGTATAACCCCCTATTCAGCCTCAAAGGCGTTATTAAAGCAGAGCTAAATTGGAAAATGACCAATGGCCACTGCTAACAGTGCCCAAATCACTATATATATATATATATATATATATATATATATATATATATATGACATATATATATATGTCATTTCAAGAAACTTATACTACTAAATCTGCATAAAATACAAGAGAAATGCACAAAATAACATAAGATGAAGTGAGAAAGAAAGAGAAAGGATGGGTAAATAGAAATGTAAGAACAGTTAGTAACAGAGTTTGCTCTGTCCATTAGGCCTCTTATATTGAAAGAGCCTGGGTGCCTATTGCTAATATCAGATATATGAACCCAAGAGTGTTTCCAACTTTTTTACATTGTCAGTAGATAAGACCAATCATTTTGTGTAGATCCAGGGCTGGATTATAAGGGGGGAGCAAGGGGTGCTCACCCTGGGGCCTCCACCACTTGCCCTGCAAAGGGGGCCTCCACCAAACTTTGAGTTATGGTCTGGTCCAGGAGGCTTTTCAGTCTTTGGTCTGACAGGCCGTGGAGCCAGCAACAAGCTATTAGAGGCAGTAGGGGCCCCAGCACCTGGGCAAGCCCTTTTTTATTTTTGCAAACCTGCAGCCAAAGCCACCACAGGGCAGGACGGAGAGTCTAGAGCAGCAAATCCGCTGTCAGCAACGCTACAGTGATGGGTGGGTGTAGAGCTGTCAATTAGCGGCTGCTCACTTCACATAAGCCGCTAAGCACAGCCACTGGAAGCTCAATGGACCAGCTGGGCGACTACACCACCCTCCCAGTTCCAGAGCAGCACGCCACCACTCAAGGGACTCGATCCGACATTCCAGTAAGTAGGCGGGTGCCAGACAACCACCAATCAGTTACTTAGCTGGACAATTTTTTAAAAGGAAAAATAATACTGTACCGGATTTTTTCAAGCTAGTGCTGGCACTTTCTTTGCTGCATTTAAAATGAGTTGTGACAAACTGAGTACATCAAAAGGATTTCAAGTTTAATAATGCCACATCCAGCGTGCATACACAGGAAGTACCCAGAAGGTAATTTACCAATTATAAAACCTTATAGATTCCTGGGCCGATCGCCGTGGGTTTTGGTCCATTTTAAGGGCCTCCTGGTCGTAGTGGATTAGAGTGAGTGGCCAACAGGACCCATCCAGCTGGCCAGACTCCGGGACCCTATAGAGTGGTATTCCAGCTTCTCCTTAAAGAGCCAGTAAGTGGAGAAAAATTCATCCTTAGAGTGCTCTTCCACTTCAACCAAGTCCTCCATCCAGAAATGGACAAATAAGGCATTTTTATACCTTGGGCAGACACCCTGCCACAATATATATATATATATATATATATATATATATATATATATATAGGATTTACTTGACAGTCACATCATGCATGATTAAAAACAAATTAAAACAAAATAGGCTAACAACAAAATACATACATTTCAAAGGCAAGGTTAGTCTCTGCACCACAAAAACAGACTCGTCAATTTCCACCATGGGCGAACTGGCCATATGGAGATCTGGGCAAATGCCCCGGTGGGCCGAACAGCCCTATGGCAGTCTGGGCTGCTACCTTTGCTAACACTCCCATCCATTGCCACCCCTCCTTTATTTCTCTATTCCATCACTCAAGCAACCCCAGCCCATGTCCACACCCTAATGATATAGCCTCAGCCTTGGAGCACACTGGTTGACTGGCCAGGAAGTAGCAGAGATGCCACTGGCTGGTCATGGGCAGACCAAGTGCGGGTAAAATCCTGGGCTGATTTTCCCCTGTTCGCCACTGCACACTGCACTGCGTTGCCGGCAAAGCTAGCGGATGGGCCATTTTTGGGATTATAAATATGACACTCGCCAATTTATGTTGGCGCATCACCTATAAATCAGGCCCCAATGGACTTCGCTTAGCTGTGCTGCACTGTGCCGCATCATGCTTGCTTAGCTTTACTTAGGCCCTTATTCATCAAGCGATAGCGCCAGGTAGTGTCTGACGAGCGCCAGGTAGCGGCAGCTAACGGCGCCTACCGACTCAAGTACGCCCGGCGGCGGTCACAATGACGCATTTATCAAGCTAAATGAGGCTAGCGCCGGCGAGAGCGACGGCTAGCGCGGCATTCATCATGAAGCCGGCTGGACCGAACAGCGCCGCTGCAAATTCCTTCACAGCGACACGTATTACCTGGCGCTACCTGCCGCTCTCCCATACATTTCAATGGCAGACGCTGCAATGATTGTTCTTAGTGGTTAGGGGGTTTTTTGCTTTTGGACAAAATTCAACACATGTTTATATTGATATGTTTTATGAATCTAGCTGGTTATTTATGTTTTTTTTTTTTTTTTTTTTTTTTCACAATGTAATGTTGTGAGTGACATGGGAATTGCATCTCCTCCACCCAAACTCATTGGCCTCAAAAGCGCTGGTTTTCCACACAAACGGGGCTTGTAAAGCTATTTTGTAGCCTGTCAGGTTGGGCGGTCACGTTCGCTCTTCGAAATTGTCAGCGCCCAAGCTATTCGGCAGCCCTGTCCTTGATGAATCTGTGTTGGTCAGTGTTTGTGCAGTCGCTGTTTTAATTCGCTATGTGGCGGCGCGAGCGTCGCTGTGCCTCGCTGCGCTGCGTTGTGCGGCGCTGTGCTGTTCATACATGTGCCCTTCTGCCATTTGCAAGGAATTCACTTCCCGCGACCCCAGTCGTTGTTAATGAATACACTGTAGTTGTGAGCGTGCCTGGCCACATATTGCAGGATTAACATTCAGTCGTACCAGCTCATAACAACCCGTTATGCATTCTCATGTGTGCCACATTATCATGTAGTTGTCTAGTTTGATTGTGTGATGACTTTGTGAAGGACTAAGATTTGTATATTTAAGCACAACGGTGTATGCTTTAGAAGGACCTATGCATTCCAGTATGTAGAACCCCCTGCTAAATCAAGCTAATAATTTGTGGCGCCGTGGGCCCTAGCTTGTTTTTCAGCGTCATTTTAATGTTTTTCCGCCATTTAGCTTGCACATAGCTGATATTAGCTTGTCCCTGCTGCGCGCATGTTTTTTTTTTTAGTTTGGAAGCACAGTTGCTTGCGTCATATCCGGTTCCGGGATCCTCCTTTGCGTTTCAACGCCACCTTAAGGTAAAACTGTCTTGCGCTTATGCCAATAGCTTGTTTTTCAGCGTCATTTTAATGTTTTTCCGCCATTTAGCTTGCACATAGCTGATATTAGCTTGTCCCTGCTGCGCGCATGTTTTTTTTTTTAGTTTGGAAGCACAGTTGCTTGCGTCATATCCGGTTCCGGGATCCTCCTTTGCGTTTCAACGCCACCTTAAGGTAAAACTGTCTTGCGCTTATGCCAATAGCTTGTTTTTCAGCGTCATTTTAATGTTTTTCCGCCATTTAGCTTGCACATAGCTGATATTAGCTTGTCCCTGCTGCGCGCATGTTTTTTTTTTTAGTTTGGAAGCACAGTTGCTTGCGTCATATCCGGTTCCGGGATCCTCCTTTGCGTTTCAACGCCACCTTAAGGTAAAACTGTCTTGCGCTTATGCCAATAGCTTGTTTTTCAGCGTCATTTTAATGTTTTTCCGCCATTTAGCTTGCACATAGCTGATATTAGCTTGTCCCTGCTGCGCGCATGTTTTTTTTTTTAGTTTGGAAGCACAGTTGCTTGCGTCATATCCGGTTCCGGGATCCTCCTTTGCGTTTCAACGCCACCTTAAGGTAAAACTGTCTTGCGCTTATGCCAATAGCTTGTTTTTCTGCGTCATTTTAATGTTTTTCCGCCACTTAGCTTGCACATAGCTGATATTAGCTTGTTGCTGGGGCGCGGTGCGTATTTTTGTTTTGGTTTGTTTTTTATGTCTCATGTCGCTAGCGTCATTTCCGGTTCCTGTTTCCTCCTTAGCGTTTCCAATATGGCTCCCAAACGGCGAGTAATGCGCCTCCCCAGCTCCTCCTCAGATTCCGGCCCCCCCACCCCTCCCCCACATCCCCCACCTACCTCACCTTCCCCAAATACCACCCCTCCCACCCATTCCCCTCCTGTGCCCCAAAAACAAAGGCGCACCCGGGTGGATAGCCGGGTCAATGGCCAGGTAGTTAAAGTGAGTATTTTAGTTTTGTATTTTTAGTTTAAAAATGTCTAAACACACAGGGTGGATAGGGGCTGTTTTTTTTTTGTTTTTAGTCCAAAATTGTACACTCCACATGGGGCATCCCCATTGTGGATGTCCTGCTTGGATGCCCCCCCCCCCCCCCCTGGAGGCCCCCAAAAATTATCTCTGGCCCGTCCCATCTGTGCATGTGTGAGTTGCGGATGCCTATTGCGCTTACCTCTAGCAGGGTGTACCCCTGCGCCATACATATTTTCAATTGGTGTGCAGGCGCACTCCCTGTTAGAGTCAAACGCCACATGCGTACTTTGCCGTGCAGATGCAGCTGAGCTGGTATGCACCTCCCAAGGCCCTTGGTTGCGCATTCCACACCGGCGTGGACCGCTGTGTTTGGCTTGCGGAGTGACGTGGGAGTGTCCTCAGCTGTGTATTTGGGCCCTTCAAAGGGGGTTGCAGACAGTGGGCCACCCACAATAGTTGTGGCCCAAAAAAGTGCACACAAACACAGACTAATGTAAATCCTGGGTGTGGTTCCACTTTGATCTTGTCTCTGTAGAACTGTTTATGACATTGTTCTGAGGTCATGTTGTGATTTTTTTTTTTAATTTTTTTTACTTTTTTCATAGGACTTCTGCCTGGCCGAATACGACTATGCCCGAGGAGCAAAAAAACGCCTTGCCATGGAGGTGAAGGCCACTGTGTCCCGGCGCTTCAAGACCAACCTGACCATCCGGGCTATACAACAGAAATGGTCAGATTTTAAGCGCCGGGACCCAGAAGGCGTGTACCGCCTATATGATGCCTACGCATCAGGTAAGTGAAAGCTTATGTTCTTTTTGGCCTTTGTGCACAATCATCTGCTAAGCTGTGTCCTTTTTTGCTTTTTATATTAATTATTTGCTTTCACCCCCTCCACACAGATAAGCGTCCTCCCCTGGGGAAACGTGGGAAGGGATTCCTCCCCCGAACCAGGCAGGCGGACTCGGGGGAGTCATCGGGGGAGGGTCCCTCCCGCGGGTCCTATTTAGAGGACCCAGGGGAGGAAGGGGATGACGCCCCAGAGGAGTGTGCTGCTGGGGGGCAGGCTGGATCAAGCCTCAGCTCCTCACACTCTGAGGCTGAGGACTCTCACCAGGCAAGGGGCCACTCTCAAGCAGGGAGTGAGAGGGAGGAGGGTGGCCCTTTGCCTGGTGGATCTTCTGAGCAGAGTGTGAGGAGCCGAGGCTCCCCGCCTCCTCCTCAGAGCCCTCCCTGGGCTTCAAGTGGCGCTTCATCCCCTGGTGAGTTTACATGTTTTAATTGTTAGTCTGTGCCAGGTTTCATCTGACCATTTGTGCTTAGCCCTTGCCATTCCTCTGTAATTTGCAGGGCATCATATAGGCGGCACCTCCATGGATTTTTGGCGTCAAATCCTCCTCGGGCATAGTCGTGGTAAGTGTATGTTTGAAGCTAGTTCATTTTGGACTTTATGTCATTCCTTAAAGTGGACCCACAAACCTTGCTGATATTGTTTGGATTAGGGCGCCTTGCCTGCCAAATCACATCCCTCACCCAGGGCCCCCCCCCAACCAAACACCACAAACTACTTCCCTCTTTGGGGGTGGCAGAAGCCATTGTCCCTGCCTCCTGTGTGGCACTCGAGATGTGTGTGCGCCTGCGCTCTGTTTCCTACTGGCATGCGTGTGCGCACACACTGGCGGAGTGAGGTGCGGAAGGCAGGGGCGGTGGCGGACTAAAATTGTGTTGCTCTGGCAAAGTAGACTACTACACTGAATAATCACAATCCTGTGTCTTGGTACACTTTTAACAGACACGTTTCCTGGACCATTGTCTAAGCTGGTTTGCTAATGTACATTAACATCACAAACCACACTACAGTGCTAGCCAACTGGAAACCACCCCTATGTTTCTGGCCACACCATGATGTGTGCTAGCAAAAGTTAATTTTCGTGAAGTAGTTAGGGCAAACACATGTTGCACACTGGTAACATTATCCATTAAATTGTTAATGAGTCATTTACATTGCAATGTAAAGGTTAGTGCCAGATTGGCAAAATGGATACATGTGGCAACCATAAACACTTCACATTAACTAATGGGCCAGGAATATAGAAAATATCGTTTAACATGTATGTAAAGAAGTGTTTGTTTTTGGAGCTAAGACTCAATAACCAGATTGATGTCCAAACTTCGGGTGTCAGAGCTCCACTAAATGTGGTTTGGTATTTTGTTTTTTTATGGACAGATGTTGCTACGCAGACGGAGGCAGAATTCCTCCTCCCCACACCAGCTCCAGGGACGGCCAGCAGCATGGGCCACCGCCACAGCTGCGATGGTGAGTACATCCAAATTAATATGGCTAAATACTTTGTAAACATTTCTCTTCTAGTTACATTTGTAGAAATGTGAAATTGACCAATGTGTGAATATCACACACATCTAGGTTAAATGTGTTTGGTCAATAATCCAACATGCCAGTCACCATCCTTGATAGTTGCCTCACATTCTTGTTACGGACACATACGGACTATTTGTGGCGTATAGACAACCAAATGGGGCTGCTTAGGTGTTTACCAATAACATTATAGGGCAAACTTCCCTCTTCCTTAGGCACTGATGTTTGGCTTGGACTAAAGACATAAATGTCCTTACTTGCCCATAAACATTATTACCTTGCAAGAGTGAACCTGGCCCAACACCAAGGCTGTTTAATGTGCATTAAACATTTAATTTGCCAACAACTAACAACTAAAACCCCGCAGAATATACGATAAGTGCATGTACCACGGGTCCACCCCACCAAGCAAACCCCTAATTATGGGAACTTATCTTCCGCTGGCTCCTGCGCAACACTCCAGACGTGCATTTTTCACCCCTGGGCCTCTGTGAATGGCCGCCGGGTCCCCATGAGCAGCCAGAGAGTGACATGCGTGAAGAGGGGGTGGAAGAGGAGTGTACATTCCTGTTCCCTGCATAGACGTTAGCGTGCGTTCTTTGTGCCAAGCACGTTGGAGCATGGAGAGGTGAGTGGCTATGGATTACTGTGTGTATACACACATCAGGGGAAATACAGATCTGTGAGAAACAACAAAGTGGGCCAAAACCCAGGATAAACTATATTGTGGGTGTTGGTCCACTTTAAGAGTAAAGGTATGTGGTCCTAACATGTTTTCAAGTCAATATTAAAACTTTATTTTAAAATGTTAGGGGCACATTGTTCACCAATGTTAATGTGAGTGTTAGCAAGTTAGAAACACTGACATTACATTGCTACATCTGTGTATGTTGAGTTTGCAAACAAATTCTAATATATTATTTTTTATCACATCTCTACAGCTTGTATACGCCAGCATCGCAGACTGTGGCGGGCCTTCCGACAGATGAAAGGGATGCTGCTGGCCATGAAGAGGCGTCGGAGACGTTAGGGTGGGGGGGATGGCTGCCCTGGCCATGTTTTGCAGGCTTTGTTGGCCTATGTTGCCCGTGTTGGGCCAATTTATATAAAGACATTTATCTTTACCAAGAACTGTGTTGTTCCTTGACCAGCATAGGTTTCGATTCCCCAAAACCATTATGTCTTAAATTAGGCTGCCATTTTGAGCCAGTACATGTTTACACCATAGTAAGTAATGTTAACTAATGTGGCACATAAATGGTGGCATAATATTAGAGATGAGTGAGCAAATCAGCCCTGACTGTGTATTTAGCTTTCACATGTATGGATAAACACAAATTAGAGGTGGTTTTCAAAAATATATTTACATAAATCATAAGAAAAAGGTATACAAATTAATATTCTTGGCTGGGTGGCCGGGGAGGTTGGGAGTCATTGCTAGGGGCGGTGTTGGGGGACAACAGTGCAGTAAAAAATATAGACTGCTGTTGTATGAGCTGTTGTATCAACAACAAAGTTTGGTCCTGCCGCTGTATTGCCTCTGCCTGGCGCTGTATTGCCTCTTCCTGCCGCTGTACAGATTGTTCGATAACATTGGCAAGGCGACCAAGGTCCTGGTTCTGTTGTAGGTTTTGCCTTAACTGGTCCACCTGGCGCTGCAGGCCCTCATTTTGTTGCTGACACATCAGCACCTGATTTTCCAACGCCGCAATGCGCTCATTAGTTCCATCACGCGGCTGTTGGCGACTGTAGTCCTCCAGCATCCGGACCCCTAGTGTGTAGAAATCGGCACTGGTTGGTGCCACACCTCCTCTTGCTGTGGTTGTAGGCTAAAAAAATAGTAAACCACATTTTAGTCAAACGGAACAAATGCAGCTATGCCCCTCCCAAAAGTTACCATAAACACTCACTAGACAACTTACCCTTGTCTGAGCCTCTGAAGCTTGGCCACATGGGACTTGGGAAGAGGTCCCAGCTTGGGGTTCTGGTTCCGCCTCCTGCCAAAACAACAATGAAATGAAATGTTACATGTTGCTTCTTCCACTACCCACGAATATGCCAATGGGTTTAGAGGTCGTCTACATCAGCCATGTTACCTGCGTGTCCTCCAGCCCAGGTAGGCTCGAGGTATCGCTGCCAGAGAGTCGCGAATCAACATCAGAGATGTCGGGCAAGTTGGCAAATGCTAAACAGGAAAATCAGGTTAGTAGGTCTGTGGGCCAAACTCTAATGTAACCTGGTTAGGCTATCGAGGTCATACCTCTAAAAAATTAAAAAATACACAGTAGACCAAAGGTCTTGGTTAAACTCAGATTGTTAACATGTATGTTACAGGACTAAGACGCACTAATTTCTGCAAATCTCATCATAAACATTGCTTAAATTAAACATACCCGCAATATCCCAGATGTCTGGAGTGGGGTCCTCACTCGAGATTGGACCTTGAAAATAGATGTGGACACACAAGTTGCCAGAAGCAAGTGGCACAACATTAGAGCCAAAAGACATACTAGAGCAAGGCAAAACCACTTACCCTCATCTCTGGCAGCTGGAACTTGAGGGGCCCTTTCTGGACAGCCACTTCCGATATTCGGGTCAACTAAAAAAAAAAAAAAAAGGGTCTAAAGATTCAGCAAACTACTACAGTGAATGTTTTCCTAAAAATATGTCCGCAAATATACATTGCTATCACTAAAATAACTAATAGACTGACCCTGGGGAGGCAACCAGCACTCCCAAGAGGCATCTTCAAGTTTACCAAGCAAACATGTAGCTTAGTAGACTAACCAAATTGAACCAGTGTTACCTAAACAGCAGAAAGGATACATTATGTATTGCTCTACACACCAACAGGGTCCTGTTGACCGGCAACATCGGAAGTGGGGTCCAAAGATGAACCAGTCACTTGGCCTACAAAGAAAAAAGACAAATGAGACACATGCACTTGAGTCAAAGTGGATCAAGCAAGGTGAACACATGCACTTACCGACATCCAAAGAGTAGGTGGGATCCGGAGGAGATGCTGGGGCCAAGGGCATGGGAGCTAGTGCAAAATAAAACCAACATTGAGCCATAGCTAATGTGCGTGCCAAAATACAACATGCATTAAGGTGTGTGAGCAGCTCTTTCACTAATATTGACTAATCAAGCCAAGTGTGGCTCACACATTGATAGGCCGATATATGGCTACACATCTCTGGCATCCTACATATCTACACATGTTAGGGCCTTGTTAGTTACTGACTGTGAGTGTTACAGTGGGCGTGCAATTAGGGCGCACCCACATATTATTAATAGTCAACAGGGCAAACCTTTATGGCTTGAGCTGCTCCCACACCCATTTGTTTTTCAAAAAACCAGCAAACAAATAATGGGTAAATACCTTCAATGGCAGACTGGGGTAGCCTTGAGGTTGCTGGAAGGGCAGGAGCTTGGTTGTCCGGAGCCACATCCCGGACAGCAGCATGTGCACCTATGCATAAAGCAACAGACAGAAAAATTACAAATGTTTTAGCTATAATGTAATACTTCACAGGTCCTACAGTTAGTTGGTCAGAATGTAAAAATGCTAATCACATACATTAACATTAGGTTATAGTAAAAGCCATAAAATATGTACCTTCAGCCCAACCGGTGGTGTCATCCCCAGGATCCACACCCTGCAGCCGAGCCAGTGGGATTTTGGCCTTCAGCATCTCCTCATACGGCCTGTAGGTACTCTTTGGAGCCTGGATGAACCCACTGTCCACATCAAGATCGTGATTCATCTTTTTCATAAGGGCCCCTCGCAAAGTGTAGAAGCGTTTCCTGCAGGATGGGCCACTACGTGGGTGTTGAGCTGTGCTACTAAGCTCCACACCAATGGCATCCCACAGTTTGCTTCTTTCTTGTTTGCCTATGGACTTGCTTTGGGAGCCAAATATCAGCTCCCATTTCGCAAGTGTCAGGCGCACAAGATGATTATTCTCAGCCAAATTAAATTCAGGCTCCCTCTTGGCACCTGGGCGCTTAGCCTGGGGTGCTGCCCCACCTTCAGGCTGTGCCCTTTTCCGTAAGGGAGGTCTGCGCACAGCACCCACCAAACTCCTACTCGGGCCTGCTGTGGCCGGCAGATGTCCTGTATTTGGCTCCATCCTGTAGCTGCACACACACACAAATCAACACCCCACAAGCACGCATGCACACTACAGAATGGCATCGCAATCTCTTAGGCTTGGGCAGGTTTTATGTGCTCTAACAGCCAATCCAAAAGCAGCCCACTTAATTGATTCACACATACAGCCCAGTTCCTTCTAGGCACACCTCCACTGCACTGACAGAAGCATGTGTGTTAGCCAATTAACTCATTACAGACCTCAATCAACAAACAACACACACCCAAATCCAACAATGGACTGATGTATCTGCAACCCTTGTGACATGTGCTTAGCCTAACGGCTATTTAAAAAAACAACAGCTTCACTTTCATTGGTCCCCACCTGATTTTTGGCCCATGTCCGTTAATGCACGCACGTTACGGCTCAAGTACGCTAGTAGCGCTACTAGCGTGCGCGTGCGCACTCTGTTTTACGCACACCTGGGTCGGCTAATTGGCGCCCGGAAATAGCAGAGCGACGCAAAAGGCGGCAAAGCGGACCTGTCACTTTTGAAAATGAAGTATAAAAGGACGGAATGAACTAGGTTCTGCTATTCTTACACTGTGGCAAAGGCTGTGGTGTGGTGCTGTGCTCGCTTCCCTTAGCTCATTTGAGCCTCTGTCTGGTTTCTGTCCTCACTCTCTGTGGCTTGTTGGGTGATTTCTGACATCAGTGCTGTTTCTTTAGGAGCTTGGTTTGGGTGGCATCTGCAAATTTTGTGTAGCATACAGCAAGTAAGGCTTGATTTTGGGGCCTTTTGTGGGCTGTGCAGCAACTCCCCTCTTGGTTGTGCTTAACTTAGAAAGCTGGTTTTCAGCAGGCTGGTGGTTTGGACCACTATAGTTCTGGTTTTGTGGTGAGCTGCATTGTAGCGGGTGTGTGTGTAGTGTGATTGTTTGTGTGTGTGTTGTGTGTGAGTGTTTTTTTTTTTTTATTTTTGTTTTTGTATATATCTTTAGTGTGTGTGATGGATAAGAGGGTGATGTATGGTGTCTGGGTGGATGGATGTATGTGTATGCTGAAAGAGCAGGAGGAAAGGGAGCGGGGTGTTGTGAGGCTTAGGGCACCCCGCTCCTTTGCAATCCGCCTTTCAGTATGGGACTTAAGTGACGAGCAGATCAGGAGCCGCTTCCGTCTGAATCGTGCTGCACTACAGTCCCTATATGATCAGATTAAGACCAAAATCGAGCCATCCACCAAACGCACTCACTCCATTCCAGGCATAGTACGCCTGTGTGCCACTCTTAATGTGTTGGCACGAGGGACCTTCCAGGCAACCTCAGCCCTCCTCAGCGGGATAAGCCAGGCTACTATGAGCCGCATCCTAATCCAGGTAGTTCTGGCAATTTGTGATTTAATCCCAATTTACATCAAGTTTCCTGAGGAGGAGGAAGAGGTTGCCAAAATAAAACATGCTTTCTATCTGATGGGAGGGATCCCGAATGTGCTAGGGTGCGTTGATGGTACACATATCCCTTTCCGCCCTCCCCGTGCACAGGAGCTGTCCTACAGAAACAGGAAGCAGTTCCATTCATTTAATATCATGGTGGTCTGTGACCATGAGATGAAGCTGCGGGCGGTGAGATCGGGGTTCCCCGGCTCATGCCACGATTCTTACGTCTTGCAGCGGACAGTCCTGTGCCGGAAGTTTGATAACAACGAAATGCCAGCTGGCTGGCTACTGGGTAATAAATTAACCATGTCTATGTATTTTGCTAATATGTGGCCTAGTAAGGCAATTTTCAACAAACTACCACCCAAAAACATGTACTAGTACTAATTGCTGTCTCTCTCCTTGTGTTTTTTCTACAGCGGACAAGGGATATGGGCAGAGAACGTGGGTCATGACTCCGGTCAGGAACCCACGGACCTCTGCCCATGAACGCTACAATGCAGCGCATCGCAAGACCAGAAGCATTGTGGAAAGAACCATCGGCCTGCTGAAAGCACGCTTTCTTTGTTTGGCACGGCCAGGAGGAGAGATGCTCTACAGCCCACAGAAGGTTTCCAAGATCATCCTTGCCTGCTGTGTGCTACACAACATTTGCATTTGTCACCGAATCCAAGCCCCCGAGGAGACAGCACTGGTGCCAGAAATCCCCAACCTGCCCGCAGATAGAAGTGAGGACACCCAGACTGGCGATGAGCTAAGGGAAAGGCTGATCACTTCTTATTTTGCGGTAAGCTAACTACCCTTCACTCTAATGCAAGTACTGCACTCCTGTTTAAATGTCTTTGACCTCCCATCCAAAAGAGCAACCAAACGCACTAAGGGGGGGTTTAAGATGACCCAAACCACTCTAAGGGGGGGTGTAAGATGACCCAAACCACTCTAAGGGGGGGTGTAAGATGACCCAAACCACTCTAAGGGGTGTTTGAGATGACCCAAACCACTCTAAGGGGGGTTTAAGATGACCCAAACCACTCTAAGGGGTGTTTCAGATGACCCAAACCACTCTAAGGGGGGGGTGTAAGATGACCCAAACCACTCTAAGGGGTGTTTCAGATGACCCAAACCACTCTAAGGGGTGTTTCAGATGACCCAAACCACTCTAAGGGGGGGTGTAAGATGACCCAAACCACTCTAAGGGGGGTTTAAGATGACCCAAACCACTCTAAGGGGGGTTTAAGATGACCCAAACCACTCTAAGGGGTGTTTCAGATGACCCAAACCACTCTAAGGGGGGGTGTAAGATGACCCAAACCACTCTAAGGGGTGTTTGAGATGACCCAAACCACTCTAAGGGGGGTTTAAGATGACCCAAACCACTCTAAGGGGTGTTTCAGATGACCCAAACCACTCTAAGGGGGGGTGTAAGATGACCCAAACCACTCTAAGGGGTGTTTCAGATGACCCAAACCACTCTAAGGGGTGTTTCAGATGACCCAAACCACTCTAAGGGGGGGTGTAAGATGACCCAAACCACTCTAAGGGGGGTTTAAGATGACCCAAACCACTCTAAGGGGTGTTTCAGATGACCCAAACCACTCTAAGGGGGGGTGTAAGATGACCCAAACCACTCTAAGGGGTGTTTCAGATGACCCAAACCACTCTAAGGGGGGGTGTAAGATGACCCAAACCACTCTAAGGGGTGTTTCAGATGACCCAAACCACTCTAAGGGGTGTTTCAGATGACCCAAACCACTCTAAGGGGGGGTGTAAGATGACCCAAACCACTCTAAGGGGTGTTTCAGATGACCCAAACCACTCTAAGGGGTGTTTCAGATGACCCAAACCACTCTAAGGGGGGTTTAAGATGACCCAAACCACTCTAAGGGGGGTGTAAGACGCCAATGTTGGTTATCAAGTTATGCATTTTTTTAAAAGAAAGCACAAAATAACTATAAAGATATATACTAACTGCACTTTTCTTAATTTTTCAGGCACAAAGAGATGCACCATGATCTCGACATTCCTCTTACAACCCTTTCCTGGACTTTACTTTTCTTTTGCATTTCTGCTGGACTTTTCTTTTTCTATTTCATTTATATTTTATTCTTAATTTAGTTTGAGAGAAAAAATTAAAAAAAAATTAGATATATACATGTGGCTATGTGTTTAATTCGGTTGTAAGTTTCCTTTACATTCTAATTCCTATTTTCATTTTCCTTTTCTTTCTCTGTTCTGTTTTTATTTTCCTTTTCTTTCTCTGTTCTGTTTTTATTTTCCTTTTCTTTCTCTGTTCTATTATTATTTTCCTTTTCTTTCTCTGTTCTGTTTTTATTTTCCTTTTCTTTCTCTGTTCTGTTTTTATTTTCCTTTTCTTTCTCTGTTCTGTTTTTATTTTCCTTTTCTTTCTCTGTTCTGTTTTTATTTTCCTTTTCTTTCTCTGTTCTGTTTTTATTTTCCTTTTCTTTCTCTGTTCTGTTTTTATTTTCCTTTTCTTTCTCTGTTCTGTTATTATTTTCCTTTTCTTTCTCTGTTATGTTTTTATTTTCCTTTTCTTTCTCTGTTCTGTTTTTATTTTCCTTTTCTTTCTCTGTTCTGTTTTTATTTTCCTTTTCTTTCTCTGTTCTGTTATTATTTTCCTTTTCTTTCTCTGTTCTGTTTTTATTTTCCTTTTCTTTCTCTGTTCTATTATTATTTTCCTTTTCTTTCTCTGTTCTGTTTTTATTTTCCTTTTCTTTCTCTGTTCTGTTTTTATTTTCCTTTTCTTTCTCATTGGTGATTTAATTGTATTTCCTTTTTAGGTAACAAATAAAAATTAAAAAAATTGTGACTATGTGTTTAATTATGTTTTATTTTCCATTTATATTCGAAGATCTGGTAGAATGTAATTACCTTTTACACACAATAAAAAAATATTTACATTTCAAAACAAATGTGGCAATGTGTTTTATTCAGAAGGTACTGGATGGCCAGGACACAGCAAAGCTAACAGGCGCTGTGTAGAATAGCGTGGTCACACTGACTGACAGCGCCAACAAAGCTGAGGGCCAACATCATATTCAGCAATGTAGGCGTTGTTCGCAACAACGCCAGGTAGCGACTGAGGAGGCCTGCTATAGCGAATCGCTAACGCCCGCGGCTGACGCTAGCGGCGCTCATAGCGCCATACTTCAGTCGCTCATCTGTCGCTACCTGGCGCTATTGATGAATCGGCCTCCCCATTGCACAGACACGCATAGTCACACGTGGCAAAGCACACTCTCATCATAACTAGCAAAATAGCAAAAAAAATTAGGAGATTTACAATAAAATAAATCATCTTAAAATGTCAAGATTTCCAAAAATATGTTTATATATTAAATTACTATTGCAAATTACTATTTCTCTTTGTAAACTCTGACACAAACACTGGCAAACTGTAAAATGAGGTTTTAAAACCATCAGTGAACCAACAAATTAAAGAAAAAGGTAAACGTTAAAAAAAATAATAAAAAATAAAATATAATAAAAATATTTTTTTTACGGGTGATGGAGGCCAAACGGCCAAACAACAACACCTGGGCAACTGCCCTGAAGAAAATGGGCTAAGGAAAACACAAAATAATCCCACAAAACAAAAAAATACATACAAAGAAATACATACATAAATGCATTCTTAAAAAAAGAAAATTTTTAAGGGTGTTGGGGCCTAATTGGGGGGGGGGCACCTGGGCAACTGCCCTGCACAAAATAGGCTAGGAAAGAACTCAAAGTATTCCCACAAAATTAAAATATTAAAGAAATATGTACATACATTAAAAACAGAAAATATTAGTTTTTTTTAAATTGACCAAAACCCAGGCCGACAGCCCTAGACTCTAGATTCCAGTGCTGCTTCATTCCCTCCACCCTGGGGAAACAATTTAGGATGTCTTGCAGTGTGAAACCCCCAGGTCGCCTGGTAAACTTGCCTTTCCCCCCTGCTCCAATGGCGCTTGCACAAGCAGCGTCCACTCCCTGCAATACCTTTAGCAGGGCGCGCACCCGCACCAGGCATTAGACAAATGGGCAGGGGCGGATCCGACCGTTATGACTGGACGAGAGGCTCAAGTGCCTTAGGGCTGGGGAAAGATGAGTTAGAATCGACTCCCTGGGGGGGTTTACACAGTGAGTCATCCCAGACTGGGGTGCCCCGGGGCAAGGACCAAAAAAAAAAAGGTTCTACTTTTGTTTCCTCCAAAATTACCTGTACCTGTGATGGGACATTTTTAAAGGTTAGGTACAAAACTTTTCCAACGAGGTAAGGGTAATTGTTTGGAAAGAACAGAACCATATGGGCTATGCAAAAAAAAATGTTGACATCTTAGCATAGCCCATAGGGTGCTGTTATACCTAAACTAAAAATATATCATTACATCACTGAAAAAACTTTATGGCTGAACTGTAAAATGGTGCCATCACAGTTACAGGTGTTTTTTTTTGGGGGGGGGGGGGGGAATTTAAGACAAAGACTTTTTTGTGCACTTTTTGTGTGTTATTGCCATCCATACCGCAATGTACACCGGAAGTCACACTGGCTTTACCAAATGTTTAGCATGACCCCCTATATACATAAATAAACATTTCCCTTTAACCATTTCTTCAGGCGCTGGCACAGTCAATTCCCATGGGATCCACGCCTGGTCCACCTTACGAAATGTAAGCATGTCCACATGGTCCACATGGTTGTTACATAGTTACAAAATTAATATGTTTGATAAAAGACATATGTCAGTCAAGTTCATCCGAGGGTGTTGGGGTAGGGGAGGTTATTTTTTATTTCATTTTTTGTTCTTACTGATAACCGCTAATAGTAACTGTTAAATTGGACCAAAACCCAGCTCGATCGGCCCAAGAATCTATAAGATCCAAAATTGAGATGCCCTGCTGTGTGAAAACCCCCAGGTTGCCCCATTCACTTACCTAATTTCCCGGTTCCACGGTGCGTCTAAGAGCAGCGGCTGCATCCCGCTCTCCCTCTAACAGGGCGAGTGCCCGCGCCAGGCATTTGTAAATGGCCGGTGTGGACAAGCTCCCTGTTAGAGGGAAGAGGTGGATGCGGCTTTCAGAGCCGCTGCTGTGGGACCGGAAAGAGTTGAACTGGTCTTTGCGTCCTGGGGGGTTTCGATTGTGGTGCCCCCGGGGAATGGACCAAAACCCAGGATAGTCAAAATCATGCGTTTTGGTCCACTTTAATGTTATTTTCTTCTAAATAAGTACCTAGTCCTTTTTGAAGCTGTCAGTAGTGGATGCTGTAACAAGCTTCTGTGGGAGGCTATTCCACAGATTTATAGTTCTTAGTTGGTAAAAAATGATTGTCAAACAGTCCAGTCAAACAGAATGCCCCCTTGTTTTTAGAGAGGATTTTACCTGAAATAGTGTTTCCCCATATCTTTTGCATTGCTCATTTATATATTTATACATATTAATCATGTCCCCTCTCAGTTGTCTCCTCTCAGGATTAAACATATTTAATTCTCGTAATCTTTCCTCATAACTAAGATCCTTCATTCCTCTTATTAGTTAGGTGTCTTTCCTCTGCAACCTTTCCATAGTCAGAGCGTCCTTTCTATGAATGGGTGCCCAGAACTGGACATATTGTCGTTGTGGATAGGCGGATCCTCCTATTGGTGATGACACCACCTGAGAGGGTGAACACATGTTCTGGGCACTTGCCGCAGGACAGGCCAGCACCTCCAAGGCATAGAGGGCAAGCTCTCGCCATGTGTCCAGTTTACCAACCCAGAGATTGAATGGGGAGGACCCATCGATCAGTACCAGGAGACGTGTGGAGGTAGTTATCCACCATGCGAGTCAAAGTCTGCATCCTGGTACTTCGAGCCATATCAGATGGTGGTGGATTTGGCAGACAATGGAATAAGGTGTTCCACATTGTGGCCATGCTCACCCTCCCCTGTGAGGTGCCTCTATGCTGTTTTGGGGACTTTCTCCTCCTCCTCCTTCTCAGCCCTGTGCCACCACTGAGCCCTCAAAGATAGCTGGGAACATCGCCAATAGTCCCTCCACCAGAATGTGTTTGCATTCCCTCATTTCGATCCCATTCCAGTGCTGGAATCAAGCAGGCGATGTTGTCTTTATAGCGGGGATCCAGCAAGGTGGCCACCCAGTAATCGGCCCTGGTGACTATGTGAGCAACTCTCCAATCATGCACTGGAGCATGTAGTGCACTGAGTCAAGGAGAAGCTGCCCTCAGTATCAGGTGTCCTCCTCCTCCTCCCTCCAGCCACACTTCAGTGATGTCCCTGAGCTGTGCTAGGTGCCACCCTGCTGTGAGAGAAAGTCTCCCTCCTTCTTCTCCAAAACTGTCCGCTGGCTGGACAGTGGAGTACCTGGCCACCCACCCTGCGAATACTGTGTGCACTTCCTCTACCTCTGGTGGAATCATCACATCCTGCATCATGGCCTGAAGGTTTTTTTCCAGCAGGCAAAGGATGGGGATGGTATGCCATATTGGTGGCATACTGAAAGCACTGCAGCACTATGAAAATGTCCCTCATGGAAGCCAACTCATTGGTGGGTTGCTGTTGGTCTGTACGTCTACCCACCTGGGCATTTTGGAGCTGGAACTCCCCTATTGCCTGCTGCTACTCACAAATCCTTTCCAACAAATACAAAGTGGAATTCCACCTGGTGGGCAAGTCACATATGAGGTCGTGGGTGGGAAGGCTGAAGTTCCTCTGCAGTACAGAAAGGCGAGCAGCAACAGGGGGGTAACGAGAAAGTGGGTGTACATGCCAGGTACTTTATGCAGCAGCTCCAGCATCTCTGGATGATGGGCCAGGAAGCTCTGCACCACCAAGCTGAGCACAAGGCCCAGGCAAGGGATGCGGATCAACCCTACTAGCCCAAAGACTGCTAAAAGGTTATGCCCCTTGTCGCACAGCACCTTACTGGGATTCAGGTGCAATGGCAGCAGCCACTCATCTGTCTGCTCCTGGATGGCAATCCACAGCTGGCTCTTTTGCCCAGCCCGGTCATTAAAAGCTAATTTTTATGGGAGAAGCTGGATATTTCCATGTTCATTAATGCAAGGTGTGCCACAGTAACTCATTTATCAAAGACCAAGAGGGTCTAATGCAAGGTGTGCCCAAGAGTAACTAGTTTATAAAAGACCACGAAGGCCTAATGCAAGGTCTGCCCATAAGTAACTACTTTATCAAAGACCAAGGGGGGGGGGGGGGGTTAATGCAAGGGGATGGGGTTTAATTCAAGGTGTACCAAATAAATGTTTTTTTCATAGACCAAGAGGGTCTAATGCAAGGTGTGCCAAGTAACTGGTTTATCATATAGTGCCCAATAGTAGCTAGTTTACCAAAGCTCAAAAGGATGTAATGACAGGTGTGCCCACAATTAAATAGTTTACAAAGCCAAATGGGTCTAATGCACAGTGTGCCAAGTAACTGGTTTATCAAAGCCCAAAGAGCATAATGCAAGGTGTGCCCACAAGTAACTAGTTCCAAGTAACTAGTTCATCAACGCACACAATGGTCTAAGGTAGGTGTGCCCACAATTAAATTGTTTATCAAATCCAAAAAGTGTCTAATGCCAGGTGTGCCCACAGATGAGCTGTATTAAATGCCCAGAATGTGCCCCAGCAGCTGCCCTCAGGGTGCAATGAGAACAGGAAATGTTCTCCCTCTCCCTATCTGTCACTCACTGTCAGTGTCCACTCACCCTAGCTAAATGTCCTGATAAGGATGGTATGAAATGCAGCCAGCCTCCTCTCCCCTCCTATGTGTTCTGAAAAGAATAGGACAGCCCTATCTGTCCCTGAAACAACAGCAGTACCTCTCCCTATATAAAAACCACCGGAATGACATTGGGCTGACGCGTCTTTTATAGGGCGGGATCATGTGTCCTGTCTGGCCTATCACAGCCATGCCTACTATGTGCATGACTGTGGTTTTGAGTTGTAAAAAGTTGGTTGACTGGCTGCTCAGCAGTCATTCAACTAGCTTCCTGTTTCCGGATTCAGCTGAGTGCTTGGGTTCGGGGGAGCGAGCATGCAAAGTTTGGTATGAAACTGAACTTTACAGGTACGGCTCATTCATCTCTATTCGGAACGCTTCATGGCGCATGCAGTTGCCATCACTCCCCACAAAGTGGAAGATTGCATGACATTATTCCTCTTGAGTCGAACATCCAACCCTTTGCTACTGGCTTGGACCAGTCTCTTCGATGGTGCCCACTAGGCATGCTGGGATATCTGCAAGGCCTGACAGCAGAAGTTTAAAAGTATTAAAGCTAAGCAAGTACAGTATTGGACAATTTACAATGCAATGAACAATAGTACACAAGATGGATTGTGTGTAATGTAAGTATATAACGTTTGATAGAAATGGCTAACCTATGAATCTAAAATATCTTTAATGGAACACTACATTGTTTTTTATATAAAGCTGTAAACGATAGCGTCATGTTAGGTAACTATACCTAGGTTACCAGAGGGTAGCATTACCCTTTCCAAGCAAAGCCGTATAATTACAAAATGTCATAAAATGTAGATTATGGTGGTATTTGTTGTGTTCATTGTGTGACAAATTTTGTGTCCTTTCCGGGAAGGTGTATAACTCAACTGAAGCTTCTTGGAGTTAAAATTTCATACTTAATTGTTTTCTTTCTCTTAAATGAGTGGGATCATAAAGCACAGAAAATCAACTCAAAGAGAACAAAAGCAGCTTTTTCAACTTGTGACACATTTTATTGCGGAGATATAAAGGGTTGAAAGATTTTGCCAATTAACTTTCTTAATGAACATGACTCTTTATTTGAACCGTCAGGAATGTCAGGAGTCTTCACAGAAGTCCTGAGGGCAAGAAAGGATTCTCTAGATGTTAAAGTCAAAAATGAATAAATCTGTATGTGAAACAATAACATAAAATATTTGGTTATATTTTATGAAAAATTATATGATGCCTGCAAAATATTTGAAAAAATCAGTTTAAACAGGTTGTCATGCAAAGTTCAGTTTGCCCAAGCAGGCTTGGCTTTGGTACATACATGATTCTTTTATCCATTAATACAATAGAATAATTAATCAATACATGAATCAAGGTCAGTGCACCAGAAAATGCACAAGTGCCCATTGAGTGTGCATTGCAAACTAAAAAGTTTTTGTTTTAGTACATACAATTATTATGTACAGAAATTGTTTAGAACAAATTCTTGTTTTTTATATATCGTTGTGTGTTGATGTTACATTTCTATGTATTTATTCTTATCATTTTTGTCTAATTCCTAATGTATTTTTTTTGTTTCCTTTGTGTGCATTTAGGATTTCTGTGTCATAGAATATGACTATGCAAGGTGGTGAGGGCCACAGCGCTATAACATAAATCTGCATCCCAAAGCTATCAGGCAGAGATGGTCCGATTTCAAGCGCCGGGAGCCTGAAGAGGTCTATAAGATGTATGTGTGCCTATGTATCTAGTAAGTTGACTACACACCCAAAAATCTTTGATATGCCCAGTTTAACCTGCTGTAGGATTTGATGTATTTTCTGCTTTTCTTTTCTTTCTCCACAGATAAGCGGCCTCCCCTGGAAAAGTGTAGGATTCTGATGAGTCAGCGGGGGAGGGGCCTTCACTATGTGCCCAAGTTGAGGACCCAGGCAGGAAGGGGACGAGGGAGTGGAATACCCAGTGGAGTATGCCAGTGATGTGGGGGTGGTGTGCATCCTCCGCCCCTCTGAAGAAGATTTGGCAGGGTCTGGCTACCACTGAGGTCAGTCTAAAGTGGGGACTCCTGATGTGAAGGAGGTGAGGGACTCCACCACACTCCCTGAGAGGTCTGGGGGTGAGAGGGGGAGGCTGACCCCTCAGAATCGGGCTTGCTGGACCATGCCTTGGGAAGGGACATTAACATGTGAAATAGATGGTGCTGGAGTTAGGTCAGTCTGTAGCAGTATTGTGTTTTGCACTTGTGATGGTCCAAACAGTGCCAGGAAGAACACATTTTGCTGTTGGGCATGGTGGTGTAGGACCTGCAGCAAGTCTGTGATTTGGTAGCAACTGTCTTGTAAAGCAGAAAGAATTTGCCCATTTTGCACCTGTGCCCAGACAGCCTCCTGTGCCCTAGGATACAGTTCTTCTTGAATGACGTGTACTTGCCCTTCTCTGCCTGCCAGTCTTTCATCTATTCTGGCATGGGGTTGGTGTCTTGAGTAGGCTTTTAACATTTGTGTACCCAGCTCAGCTGGGCATTACTGGGTCCTTCTTGACGATCATCATCATCATCATCAAGCAACAGTGGTGGCTGTAAAAAGGCAAAACAAAAGACACATTCAACAACAGGCATCTTATTTTGACTTGGAGATGCGACCCCAACAACCATAAACTCGAATTATACCCCATGTATTGATTTGTGTTGTACCTATGGTGTGTCATTACTACACATCATTCAGTGGAGAACAATCCTGACCTTAAAAACTCACAATATCTAGGGGTGATTCTGGACATTAGGGTTGATTCAGAGCCCCTTTCTCACAATTGTTTTGTGTGAAAATTTCCGCTCTTGTCAATTTTTCCCCCTCATATGATTCAGCAGAGCCTTTTTTGCAAGAAGTTTTGTGTGAAATGTTTTCATTTTTGCATGATTTTTTGTTTGGAAGCAAGACCCCGCAAAAAGGCAAGAAAGGGGCTCTGAATCAACCTTATTGTGTTTTGAATGCAGAACCAGCTACACATTTAGACTCCAGATCGTGTTGGTCAGCATACTGCGGGACATTAACACCTACCGATTCAATCCTTGATTGGTGTGTTTCTGTGTTTTGTTGGTCCACGCATGGTGAGGATGAACTTTAAATGATTGTAATTGGGTTTGGCAAGGCCGAATCTTACAAGAAGTTGTGGCTGGGGTCATAGAAACTTGGTGACTACTGGTGGGTCCTACCATAACATTATTAACAATAAAGGCACAGAGCAAAGTAGAGTTCTTTCTATGGGATACATCACTTGTGCGGTGTCCCAAAGCGCATTCACATCCAATATATGTTTTCAAATAAATGGATGAGAGAATTCCTTCCTCGGAAAATAGTCAAGATGTATCCCAAGGTTTTTCAAAGGCTAGTGGCAGAGCAATCACGGCCATATTAAGTAAGAGCCTTCCCCTATCATGAGCATGGCTTACTTTGGTCCAATCAGCTGTCTATAAACTCAGAATCCCACACTCTATTCTCAGTTACTGGATGGTGCAGAGGGAAGACACTGCCCATCAACAGGCTTGTTATTGGAAGCCGTGATCTTTCGGCTATTTCTGCCACAGATGATCGATCCCCATAACATGATTGATCCCCATAAATGACATGCATTGAGGGTCACTGGCATAGGCAATTTTAAATTGTTCTGACAGGCTATGTGCATCAAAACCACGTTTGATGTTGTATATGTGTTCTCTGATCCTGATTTTAAGATCCCGGGTAGTTCGCCCTACATAAAAAAGTTGGCAGGCAGACCATATTAGATAAACCACATTCGAGTGGCATGAAATGAAGTCAGAAATTTTGTATGTTTTACCTGTTTTATTAAATGTAAAGGACTTTTTTGGCTTTTCAACTGGTATACATGTTCTGTATCCCATACAGATTCCGCACCTAAAAAAACCCTTACTAGGGTTCTCTGTCAAGGTGATTTTCTTGGGAGGATCAATATAGCTCCGAGTCAGTAGATCCCTCAGGTGTGTGTTGCCTCAACTTCGTCACCACCATTAGATTCCCATGCTGCCTCTACAAGTGGGGAAACAACAACTGAAGCTTAGCAACCAAAACATTCAGGGAAGGACTGTCACATAGACACATAAAACAGGCACTTACCCTCTGCCAAGGCTGTAGTGTCATCCCAAGCACCCACACCACGCAGATGATATAATGGAATTTTAGGCTTCAACATCTCCTCAAATGGACAATAGGAACTCTTTGACCCCTCCTTTTCACAATGCTCAATCAGCAGATCCACCTCCATCTTCTTAAGTTAGGCCCTGCGCAAGGTGTTGAAGCATTTTTTAGACGAAGCAGTGGTCCTTTGATGTGCTTCTGAACTATTCAGGTAATCCATTATTACCTGTCATATCTTTGTTCGATCATGCTTATTGAGGCCCTGACTCTGTGGCCCATACAACAATGGCCACTTCACCAGGGTCAGCTTGACAAGAGTGGTGTTATCAGACAAATGAAATTCTGTCTCATGCTTGGCTGAAGGTCTTTTGGGGGCGGCAACAACAGGAGCCACAACCTCAGGTGAGGGTGAGATACTTTCTTCATGCTGAGGAACTGTTGTATGCTGCACATGTCTGGCCCCAAGAGTTTGAGACTCAGGAGCAGGTGGGGGCAACACAGATATTGACCTTGGTAAAGCACTGTTGCCAACATAGCTACTGCTGCCACCCCGACCAAGACCGAGAACCTGCATCTGCTTGCTGACAACACCACAGCCACGATACAAACCAATGGCACTGTGCCCCACAGGGGACTGGGTAACTGTCCACAATGCACACTTAGTAGGTGCTATAGAAGACTCTCTTTGTATAGAGAATCACAGACAGAAGGTGAACTTCCAAAATGTTAATGGAGCAAGAATAGTGAGATGTTGAGCAGGTTTTATGTGATTGGTGGACCAATCAGGAACAGGGCATGGCCGATTATACCGCTGGTGTGTGGACTGTAGGATGCTAAAACACTACTTAGCCAATAACACACAAATGGCTACTGTGACAACTATTCTAGACGGTTAAAAAATGCTAAAGCGGCACAAGAAGCTGATGATGAAGTCGTGTAGCGCTCTGGCTTGTGCTGCGTCTGATACATTACAAATACATAATTATAAATAAAGGCCTGTCTATTGTGTGTGTCATCTTTGGATACTGTGGCAAAGATGGGAGCATCATTTGTGTGGTTTCAATAGTCATTCAAGGCAGGCAGAGCCAGCCTGTGCTTGGTCACCAGTGTCCGTGGGAGTGACTGGGCTGGATGACATCAGTGTTGTTTCCATAAGCTCTTCCTTTTGTGGTGGATGCCCATAGTGTGTAGGGCACAGCTAGTGTAGATTTATATGGAGACCATTTGTGGTCTGTGTAGCATCTCCCCTCTTGGCTGGGCCAAACTTAGGAAGCATTCTTTCAACAGCCTGAAGGGTTATTCAGCAAGGCATTGAGGTGCACTTGTGTTTGTGTTAGATTATGTGTGTTGGGAATTTGGCTTGAGTTGTTGTTTGCTTGTGTGAGAGAGTGTGTGTAAAGTGTTTGGATTTGTGTGTGCATTGGCAATGCAGAGGTGTGAAGAGGAAGCTTTTGGCCTGATGTTTGTTGTGTGGCTGCAGTGTACCGCCAGTGCTGAAGTATCCCAGGAGGCGTGGGAACCAGGGTGGTGAGAGTATGGGCTGACAGAATATTTAGTACCCATCTGTCTGTGTGGGAGTTGAGTGATGAGCAAATCCGCAACAGGTTCCATCTGAATCATGATGCGCTTTGGTCGTTGTATGACCAAATACAACACACAATTAACACCACTACTGGCCGCAGCCAGGCTGCCATAGTGCGTCTGTGTGCTTCCCTGAATATCTTGGCCCGGGGCCCTTTTCAGACCACTGCTGCTCTCCTCAGCATCTTTAGCTAGACGACCATGAGCCACATCTTCAATGATGTTGTCCTGGCCATATATGAACTTATCCCTATATATACGCTTTCCGTTGGAGGAGGTGTCAGGCATAAAGCTGGCCTTCTACCACATGGCATGAATCCCCAATGTCCTTGGGTGCCTTGATGGCCCACATATTCCATCCCACCCACCTTGAGCACAAGAGCTTCCCTATCACAACCGGAAGAACTTCCATTCCCTTAATGTGATGGTGGTTTGTAATCAGGAGATGAATCTGCATTCCGTGAGATCGAGCTTGCTGTGATCCTGCCATGACTCATATGTTTGGCACCAATCTGCCCTTTGCCAGAAATTTGAGAACAATGAAATGCCACCAGGATGGTTACTAGGAAAGTACAGGGCCCCTTTGCTTCTCTAAAATAAAGCTGACCAACAACACTAGGCAGGAGGGGTAGCCACATAGACTTAGGCAGGCAGCAGGTGGGGGTGTAGTCTGTTGTGTTGATCATCATGATGATCATAATGTGTTTCATTTTAGCCGATAAGGGATATAGCCAGAAGACATGGCTCATGATGCCTATGTGGAACCCACAGACCGACCGCATCTGAAGAGCACTACAATGCAGCTCACTCCAAAACCAGATGTTTTGTTGCAATGAACTGGCCTGCTGAAAGCATGCTTCCTAGGCTTGGCCTGTCAAGGAGGGGAGATGATCTTGGTCTGCTGTGTCCTACATAATATCTGCATCTGCCATAGAATGGAAGAGCAGAGGAAACAGCGCTGGTGCCAGACTGGCTTTGCCCGGCGGGCAGAAATGATAAATTCATTTTTCCAGGTAAGTGACCTATGCTGTGAGATAAAGACTCCATACAAATTAACAGGGGGATATGTGGCTAACATTCCAATTAAATGCCAATTAAAATAGCTCTAAACAAGATTAAGGTCAGCCCCAGCTCAAGCAATTTTTTACATATAACAAATTCTAAATATACCATGGACAGGGAAATATTATGACAATTTCACTTTTCATAGACCACTTTTGCCGCCCTTACAGGCACATAATCCCATTCTACAGGGAATTGCTGTGTGGATTGAGGTGGCAGAAACATAATTTTTTTCATTGTGAAATTACATTGCTTTATATGCACATATTAATGTAAATAAACACTAAAGAATGAAAAGTGATGTATAAATAAGCTGTTTGGGTCATGTGGGTGAAGCAGAAGGCTGCTGCAGGCTGGTCATAAAACAATATAGCAGCATTGGTATGCTCAGGCGCTGCAGTGAGTCAAGAGAGCGCTTCTACAGCGCCCCCCAGACATCACATTTATCAATGCTGGACAGGATACTACAGTGTCACTTGTCCAGTGGCAAAGATGTGTCACAGCGCCAGAGCCCAGTTTGCAGCATCCACTTCCGGACGATCCGAGCGAAGCTACATAGACGCACAAATGGCAATATGTGGCGCTAGTCTTAAATTTGCTTTGTTATTATATTTATATTTGCTTTGTAATTTGTTAACATAAGGAAACTCTTATATTATTGTGTGCCAAAAGGATATCCTCAAGGAGCAACACAAATCTAGCATTTTTTTCTTTTTTCTTATGTTAGCAGGGATCTCCTTTTGGCAATAATAAGCACTTTCAAAAATCGCCCCAAATCAAACAAAATTCTATAATAATAAATACCTAAAACTATGCAGAATATTAAATGACATGAAGTAAGGGTGTAATAAATCACAAGATTATACCCTTAACACAAACAAAATAAATAACGAAAAATAAAAAAAGTGAACCTGAAATAGGTACATTTACACTAATAAATAATTTATGCCAATACAAGTTAGGCGGATTACTTTATTAAAATTAACCTTAAAATTATGAGGTACATCCAAAGACACAGCTGGCCATGGGATAGATGGCAGTAGCATAGAAATCAGATATTACTAGACAGAATTCTCAATAATTTGGCTTGCAAGGCACTGAAACCATGTAATAATTCCTTTACAAATCTGCCCATTTCTTGGAAATCAGTATCCATATTTCTTGCAGTACACATATTGAAAGTCACACTGTGCAGCTCATGATTTATAGCACAAACTTCTTGTTCTATTTTCAGTGTGCATACATATTAAATGACCCATTTAGCTCATGGTTCAGCTGGACAATAAGCAGTGATAAAATAAAATCCTTTAACCAGCCAAAATCTTTTGCAGCTACACTGAACCATGCCAGCATATAATTCAAGTGGTCAAACCAAGGTCAGTTAAATGATCAGTATTTGTGGGCACATTTAATTATTTCTATACTTTAAATATCCTTCAGCTACCCAAATGTGTTTTTGGTGCTGGTCACAGGAAAATCTTGTGCCAATAGGGGGTTAACAAGGGTCCAGTCCATCCCTGCATATACAGCTATACCCTCCTTTGCTGCAAGACAGCAATAACATCCAAGAAAAATTTCACTCCAGATCCTGAGAACACGTTGTGTAATAATTGCCAAATATGGCATGACAAACTGGATCCCCAACCTGTGGGGCACTGCATCTTTACCACCCCCCCCCCGTATCAGCATTTGGGATACCCACTGCCTGCACAGAGTGAGCATAGAAACGTACCTATTCCATGCGGTCTGCAACAGGCAAACTCCGGAAACTTCTATACTCTGCTGCACAGATGTGGTAGTTCTGCACAAATCAATCAGAGGTGTGTGTTACCATGTGCAGCAGGGCTGGCTTGCATGGAATAGTTAAGTTTCCGTGTTGTGCTTGGGTATTAAAACAGCAGAGAGCTCAATGCAGGATGCACATAGTGGACCAACAGTAATTTTTGACTAATGGTCAGCCAAGTATAATGCAGTGATGCTTGTTGAAGTTCTTCTTTAAACCATTCCTTTTGTTTAGTTCTCATAGGCCCAACCAGAGTGCAGTGACAACAGACAGTATGTGACATAAAAATACTGCATAGCTATTTATGATTATTTATTTTAGACACACTAAGAGCCTAAATTATCTATTTGTTTAAGGCCATCGCCCACTCTGCATTGCCTCCTGGAGACAGGTAGCAATCTGCCCTCACTTCCTCCCAGCCGGCTGCTTAGTACAGCCCAGGGCTTGTCAAAGCCGATGCCATTGTGACTCCTAGCGCCTGCTGGGAGTACTGGTAAAGGTCAGGATTTTTTAAAACACAGTGCACGTATGGACAGGGCTGTATCTACCATTAGGCAACCCTAGGCACGTGCCTAGGGTGGCAACCTGGAGGGGGGGAGGGCGCTGCCCTTACTACTGTAGTAAAGAAAAGAAATTACAACTCTCATATCCAGAACATTAATGCCTGCTAACAAGCACCCCCAAGCCACAGAAGGAAGCAGAGTGTATTTGTGTTAAGGGGGGTACAATGGGTTTAACATAGGATCAGAGCATCTCCCTTACACTGCTTTGGTCATGTGACTCCTGTATATCTTGCAATACAGATGGAACATTCTTGTCTGCTTCTCTGCATTTCCCCCCTTTGTCTCCTCTCCCTCCTCCACACACATACTCTGCATCTAGCCCATTGCATGGCTCCCAACATTTCAGGGTGGGAAAGAGGGACACTTTGGGCCTTATTCATCAAGTGATAGCGCCAGGTAGTGTCTCACTAGCACCAGGTAGCGCCAGCTATCGGCGGCTACCGACTCCAGAACGCCCGGCGGCGGACACAATCACGCATTTATCACGCTAAATGAGGCTAGCGCCGGCGAGAGCGTCAGCTAGCGCCGGCGAGAGCGTCAGCTAGCGCGGGATTCATCATGTAGCCGACTGCAACGAACAGCGCCGCTGCTAATCCCATCACAGCGCCAGGTATGACCTGTCGCTACCTGGCGCTCTCCCATACATTTCAATGGCAGACCCTGCAATGTTTTTTTATGTGGTTTTTGTGTTCTTGTCTTGTTTCCAAAATTCCACACATGTTGTTTCGGATATGTTTGATTAATCTGGCTTGTTTTTATTGTTTATTTGAGGAAAGATGTAATTTTTACACTGGACTGTTGTTTGTGAAATCTAAAATGCATCTCCTCCCACAAAACACATTAGGCTCAAAATAGCTTGCTTTCACAACACACATGGCTAGTAAAGCTACTTTTTAGTCACTCATGTTTGGCGCTCACGTTCGCTCATTGAAATTGTCAGCGCCCAAGCTATTCGGCAGCCCTGTCCTTGATGAATCTGTGGTGTTCAGAGTTTGTGCAGTCGCTGTTTTGATTCGCTATGTGGCGGCGCTAGCGGCGCTGTGCTGCGCTGAGCTGTTCATACATGTGCCTTTCTGCCATTTTGCCTGAATTCACTTGCAGCGACCCCAGTCGTTCTTAATGAATACACTGTAGTTGTGAGCGTGCATGTCCACATTCTTCTGGATTTGTTCATGCGTACAAGCTCATAACAACCCGTTATGCATTCTCCTGTGTGCCACATTATCATGTAGTTGGCTAGTTTGCTTGTGTTATTATTTTATGAAGGACTATAAGATTGTTATTTGTAAGCAACCAGTTTTGTTTTTTTGCTGACGTATGCATTACAGGATATTGATCACCCAGCTAAATCAAGCTAATAATTAATGGCGTCTTGGCCAATAGCTTGTTGTAATGCGTAAAAATCCTCTTGCCGCCACTTTGCTTGCACATAGCGGATATTAGCTAGTTCTGGTGCGGGGGGTTGTTTTTTTTTTTTTTTGGTCTGGCGCTTTCGTCATATCCACTTCCGGTTTCCTCCTTAGCGTTTCAAAGCAACATAAAGCTAAAAATTAATTGCGCTTTGGCCCATAGCTTGTTGTAATGCGTAAATCGACTATTTCCGCCACTTAGCTTGCACATAGCGGATATTATCTAGTTATGGTGCGCGTGTTTTTATTTATTTATTTTTTTCTTTTGGGGTCTGGCGCTTTTGTCCTATCCACTTCCGGTTTCATCCTTTGCGTTTCAAAGCAACATAAAGCTAAAAATTAATTGCGCTTTGGCCCATAGCTTGTTGTAATGCGTAACTCGACTATTTCCGCCACTTAGCTTGCACATAGCGGATATTAGCTTGTTCCTGGTGCGCGGAGCGTTTTTTAAATTTTTCCTGTCGCTTTGGTCATATCCGGTTCTGGTTTCCTCCTTTGCGTTTCCACCATGCTGCCCAGGAGACGGACTATGCGCCTCCCCAGCTCCTCCTCAGAATCTGGCCCCACCACCCCTTCCCCCCCTCCCCCACCTACCTCACCTCCCCCACCTAACCCCCTCCAACCCCTCCCCCTCCTGGGCCAGCGAAACAAAAGAGAAAATGGGTGGATAGCCGCGTAAACGGCCAGGTGGTCAAAGTGAGTATGTTTATCTGGGGTTATATGTTTAAAGTGGACCAACACCCAGGGGGGATTGGGACTGAAATCTTTAAGATTCCTGGCCCGATCAGATCCCTCACAGAGGGGCATCCCAAATTGGGATGTCCCGCGGGAAGGAACCCCCCAGGAGGGGGGGTTGTTTTGTCATTTCTCATAGGATTTCTGCATCCACCAATACGATTATGCCCGTGGGGGCAAGAAGAGAATAGCCCTGGAGGTGAAGGCCACAGTGTCCCGGCGCTTCAACACCAACCTCAGTGTCCGATCAATTATGCAGTGGTGGTCGGACTTCAAGCGCCGGGACCCTGAAGGCGTGTACCGCCTATATGATGCCTACGCTTCAGGTAAGTAGAAGCTTATGCTATGTTTATACTTTGTAAAACATAATATTCTAAGCTGTGTCCATTTTGGGTATTTATATTGATTCTTTGCATTCACCCCCTCAACACAGATAAGCGTCCTCCCCTGGGGAAACGTGGGAAGGGAGTCCTCCCCCGAACCAGGCAGGCGGACTCGGGGGAGGGTCCCTCTCGCGAGTCATATTTAGAGGACCCAGGGGAGGAAGGGGATGACGCCCCAGAGGAGTGTGCTGCTGGGGGGCTGGCAGGATCAAGCCTCAGCTCCTCACACTCTGACTCTGAGGAGTCTCAACAGCCAAGGGGCCACTCTCAAGTGGGGAGTCCAAGTGGGGTGGAAGGAATGGACTCTCCCACACTCCCTGAAGGAGCAGGGAGTGAGAGGGAGGAGGGTGGCCCTTTGGCTGGGGGATCTTCGGAGCAGAGTGTGAGGAGCCGAGGCTCCCCGCCTCCTCCTCAGAGCCCTCCCTGGGCTTCAAGTGGCAGTTCATCCCCTGGTGAGTGCACATTTAGTCAGTGTTAGTCTGTGACAGGTAACATATGTCCATTTGTACTTAGCCCTTGCCATTCCTCTCTAATTTGCAGGGCATCATATAGGCGGCACCTCCAGGAGCTATTGGCAACGCCTTCTCCACGGGCATAGTCATGGTAAGTGTTTGTTGTTATCCCTCACATTCCCTATGTTATGACATTCCTTAAAGTGGACCAACACCCATGTTGATTGTGCTTGGAATATCTAAACTTCCATGCCCAATCACCTCCCTCACCCAGGGCTCCCCCCCAAAAGCCCACAAACTCCTTACCTCATTGGGGGTTGCAGAAGCCACCGCCGCAGCCTCCTGCTTGCCCCTCTAGATGTGGGTGCGCCTGCGCTCTCCGTTTCAGAATGGCCTGCGCGTGCGCACACAATTGAGGAGTGATGCGCGGAAGGCAGCGGCGGAGGACGGTGTCTCACTCAAATTGTTGGGCCCTGCCAAAGTTGGCCAAAACACAGGATAGTATCAATCCTGGGTCTTGGGCCACTTTTAACATACACATGTTTCCTGGTCCATAGGCCAAGCTGGTTTGAGAATGTACATTAACATCACAAGCTCCACTGCAGTGCAATCCAACTGGCAACCACCCCTATGTTTCTGCCCACACCATGATGGGGGCTAGCAAATGTGTTATTTTTGTAAGTTGTTCAGGCTAACACATGTTGCACACTATTAACATTCTACAATCAACTGCAAATTAGTCCTTACCATTGCACTGTCCAGGTTATTGGCACATTATCTTTATGTGTCCATGTTGCAACCCAAAATTATTTACATGAACTCATGGACCATGAAATATGCTAATGTGGGACAACATGTGTGTAACCATGCAAGCATTTGATTTTGAAGACTCCATAACCAGATGGCTGACAAATAGTCATGTGTCATTGGCCCACTAATTTTGCTTTTCTCTTTGGCTTTCTCCTGACAGATGTGGCCACGCAGACGGAGCCAGTGTACATCACCACCACACCTCCCGGGACGGCCAGCAGCATGGGCCCCAGCCACAGCTGCGATGGTGAGTACATACCACTTCATATGCCTAAAGACTTGTGACCCCTATGTCATATAGTACATTCTGGACACATTTGCAATGTACCTATGTGTTTTACAAACACACATCTAGGTTACATGTGTTTGGCCAACAATCCTACATGCATGTCTGCATGCTTGATTGTTGGCTCACATTCTTGATTTAGCAACATCGAGGCAAATTGTGGTTTCTACACAACCAAATTGGGCTGCTAAGGTGGTGACCTCTAATATGCTTGGCCCAACCAGTTTACTCGTTAGGACTTAGGCCCTGATGTTTGGCTGTAACTAAACAAATAAATGTCCACACTGGGACTTATACCTTCTTTTATTCCCAAGAGTAAATGTATGCTTGGGATGTTGTGGCCACATTTAAGGCAGCCACTAGTACTCATATAATGGTAACACATAAGGGCACAGTTGGCAACAATGTGAATGTGAGCGTCAGCTAATTGTCGGCACTTACATTACATTGCTACATCTGTGTCTGTAGAGGTCACATTCTGGATTGTGATTATTTTTTTTTTCTACTCTCTACAGCTTGTGTAAACCAGCATCGCAGACTGTGGCGGTCGATCCGGCGTCTTCGCCTTATGCTGCTGGCCTTGAAGAGGCGGTGTTAGGGTGGTGGTGATTTTTTGGAGGCACTGTGCGGCCAAATGTTGGGCCTGTTGCCCGCCTTTTAAAATAAAATTTTTCTATTTTGGTAATTACAGTGTGTTGTGCCTTTTCAAGCATAGTTTAAGTGTCTCCAAAACCATTCTTTGGCTAGTTTTGGGGTACCTTTGTAGCTATTTAATGTGTAAACCATAGTAAGATATGGTCAGCAATGTGTGTCCTAAATTTGCACATACATTTACATATCTAGATCAAGACACTCATCCCTGACTGTGTTCTTAGCTATGTCTTTGGAATAACACAATTTCAAGGTGTGCCAATCAAATATATTTAACACAAAATCAAAATAACCACAAACCAATTAATATTCTTGGCTTGGGGGCCGGGGAGGTTGGGAGTCATTGCTAGGGGTGGTGTTGGGGGCCAACAGTGCAGTAAAAAAAATAGACTGCTGTTGTATGAGCTGTTGTGTCAACAACAAACTTTGATCCTGGCGCTGTAAAGATTGCTCCATCAGGTTTGCAAGGCGAGCCAGTTCCTGGGTCATTTGGTGTTGGTGGCCTTGTCTCCAATCTTCCATCTGGCGCTGCAGGGCCTCATTTTGTTGCTGACACATCCGCACCTGATTTTCCAACGCCGCAATGCGCTCATTAGTTCCATCACGCGGCTGTTGGCGACTGTAGTCCTCCAGCATCCGGACCCCTAGCTCGTAAAAGTCTGCACTGGTTGGTGCCACACCTCCTCTTGCTCTGGTTTGAGGCTAAAAAAAAAAAATACAATTTTAGTGAAACTGAACCAATGCAGGTATGCCCCTCCAAATAATTTGCCCAAAGTGTAACAATACAACTTACCCTTGCTTGAGCCTCTGAAACTTGGCCACATGGCACTTGGGAAGAGGTCCCAGCTTGGGGTTCTGGTCCCGCCTCCTGCCAAAACAACAAAGAAAGTAAATGTGACATGTTGGTTCATGGACTACCCACGAACATGGCAATGTGGTTATTGGTCCTCTAAATCAGCCATGTTACCTCCGTGACGTCCGGCAGAGGTAGGTGCGGGGTCTGGCTGCCAGAGAGGGGCAAATCCACATCAGAGAGCTCCGGCAAGTTGGCATATGCTAAACAGGAAAGTCAGGTTAGTAGGTCAGTGGACCAAACTCAAATGTAACATGGATAGACTATCGAGGCCATACCTCCACAAAGTGCCAGATTACACACTAGGCAAAAGGTATTTTGGAAACTCAGATTGCTAACATGTATGTAAGAGGAAGATGAGGCAATAATTGACCCAAAAAAGAACAGAGACATTGCGAAAATTACACATACCCGCACTCTCCCAGATGTCTGGAGTTGGGCCCTCACTCGAGCTTTGCCCTTGAAAATACATGTTTAAACACAAGTTGCCCTACTAAAGTTCCACAAAAGTAGTGCCAAAATCCATACTAGATAATCAAGCCAAACAAACTTACCCTCATCTGTGTCAGCCTCAACGTGAAGGACCCTTTCCGGACAGCCACTTCCGAGATTCCGGCCAACTAAAATACACAATTAATGTCTCTAAATATTCCTACAACTACTCGGGTGAATTATTGGCTTAAAATATACCCTAAAAATGCATTTCATTCACTCTAAAAAACATACTAATTACCCTGGGGATGGCAAATCCAATACAAATAGCCATCTTCCAGTTGACATAGCAAACATGTCGATTATTAGACTAACCAAATAGAACCAGTGTCACATAAACAGCCTAAAGGATACATTTTTGGAGGCAATACACACCAACAGGGTCCTGTTGACCTGCAAGCTCGGAAGTGGTGTCCAAAGATGAACCAGTCACTTGGCCTACAAAGAAAAAACAGGAATGATAGACATGCACTTGTGTAAAAGCGGCTAAAGCAAGGTTGACACATGCACTTACCGGCATCCAAAGAGTAGCTTGGCTCATGAGGAGATGCTGGGGCCAATGGCGGTGCAGCTAGGCAAAAGCAAAGAAAACATTTAGCCATTGTTAATGTGCGGCACAAAATAAACCATGCATTAAGGTGTGTGTGAGTAGCTCAATCACTAATATTCCCTAATCAAGGCCAGTGTGGCTTCCACATGTATATGCAGATATATGGCCACACATCTCTGGCTTCCAACATAGCTACACATGTTAGGGCCTTGTTAGTTAGTTGCAGAGAGGATTAAAGTGGACGTGTAAATAGTCCGCAGGGCAATATTATTAATCCTCAACAGTGGTCCAATCTTTTTTTTGAGGTGCTACCACACCCATTTTTGCACCAAACCCCCCCCCCCCTAAATTAGTGATAAATACCTTCAATGTCAGACTGGGTTAGGCTAGAGGTTGGTTGAAGGGCAGGAGTTGTGGAGTTGGAGGAGTTGGAGGAGTTTATGAGGTATAATGTACTACTTCACAGGTCCTACTGTTAGTTGGCCAGAAAGATACAAAGCAAATCACATACATTAACATTAGCTGCCAAAAATATGCAGAAAATATGTACCTTCAGTCCAACCTGTGGTGTCATCCCCAGGATCCACACCCTGCAGCCGAGCGAGTGGAATTTTGGCCTTCAGCATCTCCTCATATGGCCTGTAGGTACTCTTTGGACCCTGGATGGTCTCACTGTCGACATCAAGATCATGATTCATCTTTGCCGTAAGGGCCCTTTTCAAAGTGTAGAAGCGTTTCCTGCAGGATGGGCCACTACGTGGGTGTTGAGCACTACTAGTAAGCTCTTCACCAATGGCATCCCACAATTTGCTCCTTTCTTGTTTGCCTATTGACTTGCTTTGGGAGCCAAAGATCAGCTCCCATTTAGCAAGTGTAAGGCGCACAAGAGTATTATTCTCCGCCAAATTAAATTCTGGCTCCCTCTTGGCAACTGGGCGCTTAGCCTGGGGTGCTGCATCACCTTCAGGCTGCGCCCTTTTCCTTAAAGGAGGTCTGCGCACAGCACCCACCACACTCCTACTTGGGCCAGCTGTGGCTGGCAGATGTCCAGAATTTGGCTCCATCCTGTAGCTGCACACACACACCAATACACAACCAACAAGCACGCATGCAGACTACAGAATGGTATCACCGTTTGTGGGGTTTGGGCAGGTTTTATGTGCTCTAACAGCCAATCACAAACAGGTCCACTTAATTGCTTAACACATACTGGCAAGGTGCTTGTAGCCACAGCTAAAATGCACTGATTGAACCATGTGTGGGAGCCAATTTACTAATTACAGACCTCATTAACCAAACAGCACACAACCAAAGACAACAATGTACTCATGTATAGTAAACACTTTTGACATGTGGCTATACAAACGGCTATTTAAATCAAGAGCAGCTTACCTTTCATTGGTCCACCACAGAATTGTCAGCCATGTCCGTTAATGCACGCAACTTTCGTCTCACGTACGCTAGTAGCGCTACTAGCGTGCGCGTGCGCACTCCGTTTCACGCACACCTGGGTCAGCTAATTGGAGACAGGAAATAGCAGAGCTACGCAAAAGGCGGCAAAGCGGACCTGTCCTTTTTCCAAGTGAAGTATAAATGGCTGGATTTGGCAACCTTCTGGTGTTACACTGTGGCAAAGGCTGTGGTGTGGTGCTTTGTTCCCTTAGCTCATTTGAGTGTCTGGCTGGGTTTTGTCCTCACTCTCTGTGGCTTGTTGGGTGATTTCTGACATCAGTGCTGTTTCTTTAGGAGATTGATTTTGTTGGCATATGCAAATATTGTGGAGCATACAGCAAGTGAGGCTTGATTTTGGGGCCTTTTGTGGGCTGTGCAGCAGCTCCCCTCTTGGTTGTGCCTAACTTAGAAAGCTGTTTTACAGCAGTCTGGTGGTTCTGACCACTATACTTCTGGTTTTGTGGTGAGCTGCATTGTAGTGAGTGTGTGAGGAGTGTGCTTGCTTGTGTGTGTGGTGTGTTTGTGATTTTTGGTTTTGTTTGGATTATTTTGTATATCTGTGCATTGTGAGATGGATAAGAGGGTGATGTATGGGTTATGGGTGCAGGGATGTGTGAGAATGCTGGAAGAGCAGGAGGACAGGGAGGGGGGTGCTGTGAGGCTTAGGGCACCCCGCTTCTTTGGAATCTGCCTTTCAGTATGGGATTTAAGTGATGAGCAGATCAGGAGCCGCTTCCGTCTGAATCGTGCTGCACTACAGTCCCTATATGATCAGATTAAGCACAAAATCGAGCCATCCACCAAACGCACTCATTCGATTCCAGGCATAGTACGCCTGTGTGCCACTCTGAATATTTTGGGCTGAGGGACCTTCCAGGCAACCTCTGCCCTCCTCAACGGGATCAGCCAGGCTACAATGAGCCGCATATTTATCCAGGTAGTACTGGCGATTTGTGATTTGATCCCTATTTACATCAAGTTTCCTGAGGATGAGGATGAGGTTGCCAAAATAAAACATGCCTTCTATCTCGAGGGAGGGATCCCGAATGTGCTAGGGTGCGTTGATGGTACACATATCCCTTTCCGCCCTCCCCGTGCACAGGAGCTGTATTTTAGGAACAGAAAGCAATTTCATTCGCTGAACATCATGGTGGTCTGTGACCATGAAATGAAGCTGCGGGCCGTGAGATCGGGCTTCCCCGGCTCATGCCACGATTCTCACGTCCTGCAGCGGACAGTCCTGTGCCGGAAGTTCGAGAACAATGAAATGCCAGCTGGCTGGCTACTGGGTAAATAATTAACCATGTCAAAGTATTTAGCATCAAATATGTGGGCTAGTAAGCTAGATTTTGGAAAATGAAACCAAAAACATGTACTAGTACTAATTGCTGTCTCTCTCATTTTTTCAACAGCGGACAAGGGATATGGGCAGAGAACGTGGGTGATGACTCCAGTCAGAAGCCCACAGACCTCTGCCCAAGAATGCTACAATGCAGCACACCGCAAAACCTGAAGCATTGTGGAACGAACCATCGGCCTGCTGAAAGCACGCTTTCTCTGTTTGGCACGCCCAGGAGGAGAGATGCTGTACAGTCCACAAAAGGTCTCCAAGATAATCCTCGCCTGCTGTGTGCTCCACAATCTCTGCATATGCCACAGAATCCAATCCCCTGAAGAAACAGCACTGGTGCCCGAAATCCCCAACTTGGCCGCAGAAACGAGTGAGGACACCCAGAGTGGCTTTGAGCTAAGGGAAAGCATGATCTCCTCGTTTTTTGCGGTAAGCTAACTACCCTTCACTCTAATCCAAGTACTGCACTACAGGGGAACTATTTGTTGGCTACAATCATAATTTTGGCGAAACCACTATAAGGGGGGTGTAAGCAGACCTAAACCACTATAAGGGGGGGTGTAAGATGACCAAAACCACTATAAGGGGGGTGTAAAATGACCAAAACCACTATAAGGGGAGGCTAAGATGACCTAAACCACTATAAGGGGGGTGTAAATTGAACTCAACCACTATAAGGGGGGTGTCAAATGACCAAAACCACTATAAGGGGAGGCTAAGATGACCTAAACCACTATAAGGGGGGTGTAAGTTGACCTAAACCACTATAAGGGGTGTAAGATGACCAAAACCACTATAAGGGGGGTGTAAGCTGACCTAAACCACTATGGGGGGGGGGTGTAAGATGACCAAAACCACTATAAGGGGAGGCTAAGATGACCTAAACCACTATAAGGGGGGTGTAAGCTGACCTAAACCACTATAAGGGGGGGTGTAAGATGACCAAAACCACTATAAGGGGAGGCTAAGATGACCTAAACCACTATAAGGGGGGTGTAAGCTGACCTAAACCACTATAAGGGGGGGTGTAAGATGACCAAAACCACTATAAGGGGGGTGTAAGCTGACCTAAACCACTATAAGGGGGGGGGGGGGTGTAAGATGACCAAAACCACTACAAGGGGAGGCTAAGATGACCTAAACCACTATAAGGGGGGTGTAAAATGAACTCTACCACTATAAGGGGGGTGTAAGCTGACCTAAACCACTATAAGGGGGGGGGGGGGTGTAAGATGACCAAAACCACTATAAGGGGAGGCTAAGATGACCTAAACCACTATAAGGGGGGTGTAAAATGAACTCAACCACTATAAGGGGGGTGTAAAATGACCAAAACCACTATAAGGGGAGGCTAAGGTGACCTAAACCACTATAAGGGGGGTGTAAGCTGACCTAAACCACTATAAGGGGGGGGTGTAAAATGACCAAAACCACTATAAGGGGAGGCTAAGATGACCTAAACCACTATAAGGGGGGTGTAAAATGAACTCAACCACTATAAGGGGGGTATAAAATGACCAAAACCACTAAGAGGGGAAGCTAAGATGACCTAAACCACTATAAGGGGGGTGTAAAATGAACTCAACCACTATAAGGGGGGTGTAAAATGACCAAAACCACTATAAGGGGAGGCTAAGATGACCTAAACCACTATAAGGGGGGTGTAAAATGAACTCAACCACTATAAGGGGGGTGTAAAATGACCAAAACCACTATAAGGGGAGGCTAAGATGACCTAAACCACTATAAGGGGGGTGTAAAATGAACTCAACCACTATAAGGGGGGTGTAAAATGACCTCAACCACTATAAGGGGGGGGGGGGGTGAAATTGACCAACAAAACAATTTGGGTTGCTGTGCAAGTTGGCCCAAAATGTTATTTAAATTGTTTTTTTTTTTTTTTAACTGCAAAAAAGCCACATTAAATATAAATACTAACTGCACTTTTTCTTCTTTTTCAGGCACCCCGATAAAAATCCAGAGGATTCACATTTTTGCTTTCACTAAAAATACATTTAGAAAATAAATAAAAAAACAAAACAAAACAAAAGTTGCAATGTGTTTACTTCTGAAGGTACTAACATTGATTTCAAGCCCACAGCAAAGCAAAGCGCAGGCGCTGTGTTGAATAGCGTGTGTCAAAATGACAGCGCCTACAAAGCTGATCACAACATCATATTCAACAATGTAGGCATTGTTCCCAACAACGGCAGGTAGCGACTGAGGAGGCCTGCTATAGCGAATCGCTACCGCCCACGGCGTACGCTAGCGGCGCTCATAGCGCCATACTTCAGGCGCTCATCTGTCGCTACATGGCGCTATTACTGAATCGGCCTCTTTGTAAATTAGGGCACACCCCCTCATTGAGGGGTGGATGAAGCCATGCCCCATCATTGAGGAATGGATAGGAGATACATTGTAACAGTTACAACAATAGAAACACTTTGAATAGGCAAATTAATTATTTATTGCTGCAGACCTGCATGTTACACCTCAAAGAGGGACAAATGAGAACAACGAGGGACAGGGGGACATGGACTCAAGAGAGGCACAGTCCCTCTGAATCAGGGACAATTGGGAGTTATGCCATTGCACCCTTTCCCCTTACACATTTTTTTTTAATATGGACCGTGATCTAACTTAAAAAAAGGGGGCGCAAACACTTAAAGTGCCTAGGGCACAATGAACACCAAATACGGCCCTGCGTATGGACACTGTAAAAAAGGGATTGCAGGCACACAGCACCTGTTGCAATCCCCATTTTTAATTTTTGGAGGAGATGGCAGGCCATAAAAAACACAGGGAATGGCATTGGGGACACATGAAAGGCATGACACAGCATTTGTCCAACTCACAAGCTTGCAGCGCAACACAAAAGTGTCAATAATGCATACAAAATTAATTCCAAACAGCCCAAGGGTTCCCGTGGCACATGCATCAGCCCCCCAAAAATTGAACAAACAAAAGTGGCCCAAAAAATTTCAACCGTCTCAGCCCATTGAAATGTAAAGGATAAGGCCACACAGTGCAGGGTGAGCACCTGGTCCTACCTGGCACTCATCCCATCACCAGCGCTGATGATAGATGGGACACTACCTGGCACTGTAGGGAACTCAGCTCCAGCACTCATCCCATCACCAGCGCTGATGATAGATGGGACACATTGTGCTAATTAAAAAATACACATCTTTGGAGGTTTTCATATTTTACATCCGGCACTGAACAGAATAAGAAACTGAATTTTCACTATCCCTGCTTTGTTTCTTGCGCTCTTTAGACACACAGCTTGGCTATAGTGGCAGCGGGAAAATCCCCATTGCCCTTTAGACAGGGTAGGGTGAGGGGTTGAAAAAAAACTAGACATCCCCTTTAAAAGAAACCAGGAAGGGTCAGGATTATGATCATATGCTGCAGAACAGGTACAGGTAACGCGGGGATCCGGGATTGGGATGACCCGCTGTGTGTATCCCCCCATGTCACCCCATACACTCACCTTTCTTTTGCTCCCACGGTGCAGACTCGGGGCGAGAGTGAGTGCACTGATTGGCTGAGCAGCACGGCTTTGCTGATGACTAAGCAGCCGAGCAGTGCCGAAGGGACCCGAGTGTTCCACCAGCTGCATCCCCCGCTAGAAGTGAGCGTGGATGCGGCCGCAGTGCACAGACGGGGCAAGGGCTCTGGGAGATAGTGAGTGTAACGGGGCTTCCGGAAGGTTTTAAACAGCGGGGCATCCGAATTAGGGATGTCCCAAGGAGTGGAAATCGAACAGCCCTGCAGCCTTTTAGACTCCAGGGCCCCCAAATTTCCTCTTTCAGTGTCCCTTTGGAAAAATGGTCAGCTTATTCTAGGTCTAGGGGTGGAGAAGCAAGATAAAGTTGAGGAATAAATTGTCATCTAATAATGCCCACAGACCCCCAATCTTTTCCCCTGTCTTACGGAATTGTCTCTTTTCATTATAGTTTTCTCAGCTAGCCCTTAAAATTCCCATTAACACATTCCCATTGTGTGGCCATATGGGGCGCAGTAAAATACGTGACATAGCATTTGCGGCTTTAAGTCTATAGACAAGAGGACTCTCCTGGTGTACAATGTAGGAGGACCATAAACCCAGCTTTAGGTGAGCACTGTGGATGAGCGAATCGATCCGGACGAACCCGGATTCGATCCGAATTTCATGAAAAATTCGATTCGGATCGAATCCGAATTTCCCCGCGATTCCATCGCTCGAAGTTTTCCTTTAACATCCATTCATTTACATTACAGGCATTCTAAGATGGCGGACGGGACATGTCCAGACATGTAAGCTGGGGCAGTGTATGCTGGGACAGTCACATGCAGCCTGTCAGCAGCCAGCAAGCCCGGTGACGTCACAGTGCTATTTAAGGCCGGCGGCCATCTTGCTTTTCCTCATTTCTCTATTGCAATCGTGAGAGACAGGATGCTGCTGTAGGCAGGGAGAGAGACAGTTAGACAGACAGGGACAGACAGGGAAAGGCTGGAGACAGGCAGGAGACAGGCAGGAGACAGACAGAAAGTCAGCGAAAAACAGGGAAAGTTAGGAAAAATCGGAGGCAGTCACAGGGAGATTTTTTTTTTTTTCATCCAGCCTGGCTGGCTGACTGGCTTTGTTAGCGTTTTCAGGCTGCTTATACACTAACTGTGCATATATACTGAACTGATCTCAAGTCTGCTGTGAGGCATCCCATTCTGTGACTACACCAGCCTCTATTTAATACCATAATAACCATTTGCACTTATTCTAATAGAAATTAGGCCTGATAAAGACACTTTTGCTGTGCATGCTCTCTGGTTTTTGTGGCATCCCATTCTGTGACTACACCAGCCTCTATTTAATACCATAATAACCATTTGCACTTATTCTAATAGAAATTAGGCCTGATAAAGACACTTTTGCTTTGCATGCTCTCTGGTTTTTGTGGCATCCCATTCTGTGACTACACCAGCCTCTATTTAATACCATAATAACCATTTGCACTTATTCTAATAGAAATTAGGCCTGATAAAGACACTTTTGCTGTGCATGCTCTCTGGTTTTTGTGGCATCCCATTCTGTGACTACACCAGCCTCTATTTAATACCATAATAACCATTTGCACTTATTCTAATAGAAATTAGGCCTGATAAAGACACTTTTGCTGTGCATGCTCTCTGGTTTTTGTGGCATCCCATTCTGTGACTACACCAGCCTCTATTTAATACCATAATAACCATTTGCACTTATTCTAATAGAAATTAGGCCTGATAAAGACACTTTTGCTGTGCATGCTCTCTGGTTTTTGTGGCATCCCATTCTGTGACTACACCAGCCTCTATTTAATACCATAATAACCATTTGCACTTATTCTAATAGAAATTAGGCCTGATAAAGACACTTTTGCTGTGCATAGTCTTACTGCTGCCAGGTGCACTGCTGGCTGTTGGGGCATCCCATTCTGTAACATAGCATACCCCTCTTTATTTACACTAAGCAGCTCTCTTATTTACACTAGGCAGGCCTGTTGGAGGCTGAGTGTTACTGCTCACTTTTGGTGTGCATTAAATTCTGTTTCATATAGACCCACCGCTGCCTGGGGGTTCTTAAAATATCACCTACTACCACGCCAGTTAGACTATGTCGGGCAGACAAGTGCCTAGAAGTGAAAAGAGGAGTGGCAGAGGCCAAGATTCCGCAGGCAGAGCTCGCAGCAGACTGGGGGCCAGTAGCAGCAGGAGTCACGCTGAGAGACCTAATCTGCCAGTATCTGCTAGCGGTCGGGTCTCCACCAGTAACGCATCTGCCGTGGTAGATTGGTTGACGCGCTCATCAACAACATCATCACAACTTACGTCTGAGACCCCCAGTCTAGGGTCGGTAGGTTCCTCTGACACAACCCTGAGTTGGCATGCCCCGAGAGCAGTCCCTGTCCTCCCATTGCCTCTGTCCTACGCCGTTCCCTCCCCCAGCGACGTATCCTATGCTTTGGGTTCAGCTCCACTCTTTAGTGAGGAGGACGATCAGATACAGGAGGACAGTCAGCAGCTACTGCCCAGCCAAGAAATGGAGGTGGCTTCTTTAGCTAGGCAGACAAATAGTGATGTGGACAGTGTCGTGGGTGCTGCGAGCATTCCAGCTCCTGCGCCAGACACTGTTGACGAATCCACGAACATCAGTGACGTACAGCCACAACTCGGTGATAATGATGATGACGATGAAGCCGATCGCACTTGGGAGCCGGGTGATGAAGGGGCTTCATCGTCATCATCAGGAGAAGAGGGGCGCAGGTTGCCCCGGAGTCAGCAGCTGAGGCAGCAAGGTGGTAGCAGTCAGCATGGGGGCACAATTCCAAAGGCTGGAGCCGGCCGGGGCCGGGGCCGGGGTAGAGCACCTGCTGTGCGGCAGTCTACTTTATCGGGAGGTAGTGGAGCAGGGGTTCCTGGAGTTGGCAACAGCAGCAGTGAATCAGTGAGGCCAGGGGGTGGGAAAAGTAGCTACTCGGCAGTGTGGCAGTTTTTCCTGAACCATCCGCAGGAGGGTAACATGGCCACATGCAAGATATGTAGGTAAAAGGTGAAGCGTGGCCAGGGTCCAAATGTTGGCACCACGGCCCTGCATTAACATATGATGCGTCACCATAAAGCGACCTGGGAGAACCGAGGCTCCCAAGGGGTGGTCCAGTCTGCTTCCTCACCAAGTGGCACGCCGCTCCCAATTTCTGCCAGCCAAGGCTCCAACACCTCAGCCGAAGGCAGCTGTGCGTCATACCCATCCTCTGTCGCTCCTGCTCCTCCTCCTCCAAGTCATGCATCCCGCCAGCAATCCATCAGCGAAGCCATGTCCAAGAGACAGCAGTATGCGCCCACTCATCCTACGGCGCAGATGCTGAATGTGCTCCTGTCCAAGTTGCTGGTGCTGCAGTCGCTCCCTTTTCAGGTGGTGGAATCTGCACCTTTCAGAGAACTGATGGCTTGTGCCGAGCCGAGGTGGAGAGTCCCAAGCCGTCATTTCTTTGCCAAGAAGGCAGTACCAGCGCTGCACACTTTTGTTGAACAGAAGGTGGGCCAGTCCTTGAGCCTGTCGGTGTGTAGCAAAGTGCATGGCAGCGCCGACATCTGGAGCTGTAACTACGGTCAGGGACAGTACATGTCGTTTACGGCCCACTGGGTGAATGTGGTCCCTTTGCAGCAGCAGCAGCAACTTGGACAGGTCACGCCGCTTCGGCCTCCGCGCTCCCTGCCCGTTGGGCCTGTGACACCGTGCGACTCGGCCTCCTCATCCTCCGCCATCTCCTCACCCTCCACTGTAGGCTCAAGTCTCAGTGCCCCTCCAGTCTACCATGTGTGCAGGGCACGGAGGTGTCACGCAGTGCTTCACATGGTTTGTCTTGGCGAACGGAGTCACACAGGGGAGGAACTGCTTAAATGTATTCATCAGGAAATCCAAACATGGCTTACTCCAAGAAAACGTAAAATGGGAATCATGGTTACCGACAATGGGAAGAACATTTTGTCTGCGCTGCGCCAAGGAAGCCTGACCCATGCCCCCTGCATGGCTCACGTCTTCAATCTGGTTGTCAAGCGGTTTCTGAAGTGTTCCCCCCATCTGCAAGACATCCTAACAACTTCAAGGAAACTTTGCATGCACTTCAGCCACTCATACACCGCCAAACACACCCTTCTTGAGCTACAGCGTCAGAATGGTATCCCCCAACATAGTCTGATTTGCGATGTTTCCACCCGTTGGAATTCCACCCTTCACATGTTGGACCGATTATATGAACAGAGAAAAGCCATCACGGATTTCCTGATGATCCAAGCAGATAGGGGGACTCCCCTGTGTAACTTCAATGTCAACCAGTGGCAGCTCATACGTGACACCTGCCGTTTGCTCAGGCCCTTTGAGGAAGCCACTTTATTTGTCAGTCGGCAGGATTACGGGATGAACGATGTGATTCCACTGCTTCATGTACTACAGCACATGTTGGAAACCATGGCTGGTCAGGGCACTGGAGACATGGCGTTTACATCTTACGGCCACATGAACCCCGTTGGAGCTGAACTGGAGGAGGAAGAGGAGGAGGAGTTGCCCAGCGAAACACAGTTTAGGCTTGGCGAAATGGCTGGTTTATCTAGTCGGCGGACAGGAGAGGAGGAGCAGGAGCAGCCAGAGGAGCTAGAGGTTTTTGAGGAAGGCGAGACAGAGGACCCGGGCACACCGTGGCAGTATGCAGTGGAGATGGAGACAGGTAGTCCATCCGAGTCACTTGCGCAAATGGCAGGAAGCATGCTCACGTGCTTGCGTAGTGACCCCAGAATTGTTTCCATCTGTCGGCGGGATGACTTCTGGCTGTCCACCTTATTGGACCCTCGCTTCCGGCACAAAATGGGGGCATTTTTTAAACCCACCGAGAGGGAGGACAAACTGAACTACTACAAAGACATTCTACGTAGGCAGTTGGCCGATGCCTATCTGCGCCATGGTCCATACTCTCGCAGGTCTGACTCGAGGGGACCTCTGCGCTCACCTTCCACTGCCATGGCCGCTGGGGGGGTTGGCAGGAGCAGCAGCTCCATCAGCAGCAGCCTCAGTCTTCAGTCGCTAATGAGTAGCTTTCTACACCCGCATAGTGAGGCTACTCATGAGCAGCAGGAAGACCTGGAGCAGGACCTGAACTAGCAGGTCATGTCATACTTTGACATGACCATGCCAACACACCTTGAGGATCCGCTGGACTTCTGGGCAGCCAAACTTGATTTGTGGCCGCAACTAGCAGAGTTTGCCCTGGAAAGGCTGTCCTGCCTGGCAAGTAGCATGCCATCTGAGCGGGTGTTTAGTGCGGCGGGGGCCATAGTTACGGCGAGGAGAACTCGTCTGTCAACTAAAAATGTGGAGAGACTCACCTTTGTCAAAATGAATCAGGGATGGATCAGCCAGGATTTCCACCCACCAATGCCTGATGCATGCGACTAGATTCAGCATGGTGCCACGTTTTACACTTTCCAAATGGTGCAAAACATATTTATGTCGTTAGGCCAATTTTTGGGCTCCTGCTGATGCCAACTCCAGGGTGTGAATCATCCAATTTTTGGGCTCCTGAAGCCAACCCCAGTGTCTCTTTAAAGTAATGTTTGGGCTCCTGCTGCTGCCAACTCCAGGGTGTGATTCATCCAATTTTTGAGCTCCTGAAGCCAACCCCAGGGTCTCTTTAAAGTAATATTTGGGCTCCTGCTGCTGCTGCTGCCAACTCCAGGGTGTGAATCATCCAATTTTTGGGCTCCTGAAGCCAACTCCAGTGTCTCTTTAAAGTAATGTTTTGGCTCCTGCTGCTGCCAACTCCAGGGTGTGATTCATCCAATTTTTGGGCTCCTGAAGCCAACCCCAGGGTCTCTTTAAAGTAATATTTGGGCTCCTGCTGCTGCTGCTGCCAACTCCAGGGTGTGATTCATCCAATTTTTGGGCTCCTGAAGCCAACCCCAGGGTCTCTTTAAAGTAATGTTTGGGCTCCTGTTGCTGCTGCTGCCAACTCCTGCCAACTCCAGGGTGTGATTCATCCAATTTTTGGGCTCCTGAAGCCAACCCCAGGGTCTCTTTAAAGTAATATTTGGGCTCCTGCTGCTGCTGCCAACTCCAGGGTGTGATTCATCCAATTTTTGGGCTCCTGAAGCCAACTCCAGTGTCTCTTTAAAGTAATGTTTGGGCTCCTGTTGCTGCTGCTGCTGCTGCCAACTCCTGCCAACTCCAGGGTGTGATTCATCCAATTTTTGGGCTCCTGAAGCCAACCCCAGGGTCTCTTTAAAGTAATATTTGGGCTCCTGCTGCTGCTGCTGCCAACTCCAGGGTGTGATTCATCCAATTTTTGGGCTCCTGAAGCCAACTCCAGTGTCTCTTTAAAGTAATATTTGGGCTCCTGCTGCTGCTGCCAACTCCAGTGTGTGAATCATCCAATTTTTGGGCTCCTGAAGCCAACTCCAGTGTTTCTTTAAAGTAATGTTTGGGCTCCTGCTGCTGCTGCTCCTGCTGCTGCTGCTGCCAACTCCAGGGTGTGATTCATCCAATTTTTGGGCTCCTGAAGCCAACTCCAGTGTCTCTTTAAAGTAATGTTTGGGCTCCTGTTGCTGCTGCTGCCAACTCCTGCCAACTCCAGGGTGTGATTCATCCAATTTTTGGGCTCCTGAAGCCAACCCCAGGGTCTCTTTAAAGTAATATTTGGGCTCCTGCTGCTGCTGCTGCCAACTCCAGGGTGTGATTCATCCAATTTTTGGGCTCCTGAAGCCAACCCCAGGGTCTCTTTAAAGTAATATTTGGGCTCCTGCTGCTGCTGCTGCCAACTCCAGGGTGTGATTCATCCAATTTTTGGGCTCCTGAAGCCAACTCCAGTGTCTCTTTAAAGTAATGTTTGGGCTCCTGTTGCTGCTGCTGCTGCTGCCAACTCCTGCCAACTCCAGGGTGTGATTCATCCAATTTTTGGGCTCCTGAAGCCAACCCTAGTGTCTCTTTAAAGTAATATTTGGGCTCCTGCTGCTGCTGCCAACTCCAGTGTGTGAATCATCCAATTTTTGGGCTCCTGAAGCCAACTCCAGTGTTTCTTTAAAGTAATGTTTGGGCTCCTGCTGCTGCTGCTCCTGCTGCTGCTGCTGCCAACTCCAGGGTGTGATTCATCCAATTTTTGGGCTCCTGAAGCCAACTCCAGTGTCTCTTTAAAGTAATGTTTGGGCTCCTGTTGCTGCTGCTGCCAACTCCTGCCAACTCCAGGGTGTGATTCATCCAATTTTTGCTCTCCTGAAGCCAACCCCAGGGTCTCTTTAAAGTAATATTTGGGCTCCTGCTGCTGCTGCTGCCAACTCCAGGGTGTGATTCATCCAATTTTTGGGCTCCTGAAGCCAACCCCAGGGTCTCTTTAAAGTAATATTTGGGCTCCTGCTGCTGCTGCTGCTGCCAACTCCAGGGTGTGATTCATCCAATTTTTGGGCTCCTGAAGCCAACTCCAGTGTCTCTTTAAAGTAATGTTTGGGCTCCTGCTGCTGCTGCTGCCAACTCCAGGGTGTGATTCATCCAATTTTTGGGCTCCTGCTGCTGCCAACTCCAGTGTCTCTTTAAAGCAATGTTTGGGCTCCTGCCCCTCATAGTGATGCCACTTCAACTCTCTGCAATTGTGCCGCTCTGCGATTCTATTAGCGATGCCTCTGATCTGCATGTGATATTTATTCAAAGTATTATTTAACTAACCCAGCACGCATCCTATGCGTGTTACAGCAAGGCAGAATGGTTTACAACCCTATTGAGGCTCTAGGAGGCTCAGAAATAGCCGTTTTTAATAGCGATTCGTCGCGAATAAATTCGGGTCGAATCGATTTTTGGCGGAAAATTCGGCGAATCAGTCGAATCGAATTTTTCAAAAGTTCGCTCATCTCTAGTGAGCACTGAAGCAAAGAATGGGAAACTGTTTTGAAAAAAGACTAGTCGGGGAAAATTAAAAACAAATCATAAAAACAAGTGGCATCTGCAGAGAGGGAGAACCCAGTGGAGGGTACCATACAATAAATAATGAGAATAATGAGAAAATTCTCATTCATTGCAGTGGCAGAAATATTAAAAATGAAAAGTTATATTGATTCTTTAATAATCCAATATCTGTTAGAAATGAAAGACTGCAAAATGATGAACTGCTAATCTGGTGTATTCTGCTATCACCCAGTAGTATCTGTCAACATCTTGTTATAGATTAAACTTTGCTAAATACATTTAAGACTACTGAAAATAATTGCAGGTTTTTAAGCTAATCTGCCTTGAAGACATGATCATCTCTAAAGGGTTTATTCATCAAGGGATAGCGGCAGGTAGCTCCTCGTAGCAACAGGTAGCGAATGGTGAATGCCGGGAGCTGTACACAATACCACATTTATTAAAGTGGACCAACACCCAGGATTTTGACTATCCTGGGTTTTGGTCCACTTCGGTGGGGCACCCCGATCGGGGGTGCCCCGCTGTCTGATCCCCCAGAAAGCCCCAAAAAACTCACCTCTCCCCGCTCCCACGTGACCGCGCCAGCCAATCACAGCGCTCAGAGCCGCTGTGGTATGCGCGTCCAAGGCCGCCTGGACACGCATACCAGCTCAGCTGGCTCTGAGCGCTGGAGGCCGCGTCTCGCGCTTCCCTCTAACAGGGAGCGCGCCTGCACCGGCCATTCACAAACGGCCGGCGCGGGTGCGCGCCCTGCTAGAGGGAAGCGCGTGACGCGGCTCGCACATGCGCCGATGGGACGGGGCTGAGGTAAGGTTTGTGGGCCTCCTGGGGGGTTCCTCCCCACGGGACATCCCGATTTCAGATGCCCCGCGGGGAGGGATCTGATCGGTTCGGGAATCTTATAGATTTCCGGGCCGATCCCCCCTGGGTGTTGGTCCAGTTTAAAGCGATTCCAGTGAGCGACTCTAACAGCGCCATGTAGCGTCCGATTCATCATCACAGACGGCTCGGCGTATACCACCGGCACTCTGGCTTCGAGAGTGCCTGGTATTACCTGTCGCTATCTGTCGCTCTCCCATACATTTCAATGGATGTTACTTTTCTTCACTTTAAACAGTGTTTTCTGTTTAATTTTTTTTTAAATCATTGTGTGACCTCTCCTGGCCTATTAAATGTCATTTCTGAAAACTTTTTAGATTTTTTACATTTTTATTCAGAATTGTCATTACAGGTCTAGCATTAAAGTGTTAATGTCACAATGTAATAACAATGTAATTCCATATGTTTTCGCTTTGTTACTAGTGGATATGTGTTCAAAACAGTCTTTAATCACACAGCTTCTGGCGCTCTGGGCTACAGCGACCCAATTTTGAGCGCCAGCGCTGTGTGAGGCTGTTTTATTGATGAATATGATTTGAGTCGCTCACACTGACCAGTCGCTACCATTCGCTCCCATATAGTGCTGTACTGGTGTTATAGCGATTCACACATCAAATTCATCAATGCCGGCCATGTTACTACAGCGACTGAGGCGTTCTGTAATAGCGACTCACGGCCGATCAGAGCGACCGCTGGATGAACTGTTAAAACAATGTAAAGCTGTTTTCAACAATCAGTAAATTGATTGTGGGAGTTTAGGACTTCCCTGGCCTCTTCCCCTTAGTGGTATCCAGTTGTCAACTATAGTATATTCCATAAACATTAGGGAATTGCTTGGCAAAACAAACAACAAAAACAAAGACAAGATTCTTGGTTTGGAGCCAGACCAGACTACCTGTATTTAATCAACCAGTATTGGACTGTCACCAGGTTGATATTTTGTAAGAATCTCTGACCACAAGTTTTTTGTGAATATTGAGGATTTGGTCAAATTAACATGGTGCTAATCCATAAAAAGCTTAATTAGAAATATAATTTAAAATGTAACATTATTGTTATTCATTTTAGATTTTCACTATAAATCTTAAATCTGATACTATCCCCTCGATTCAAAGAGCAAAAGTTAATTGATTTCGTATCGAGAATCGTAAGTTTGGGTGGGTGTTAGTCATTTTTTCCTGTTTTTTTGGCCATTTCTGACTCGCACGAGCCTACGTACGAATGCGTATATGCTCTTACGATCAGCGGAAGTTCGTTCCTAAATTTTAGGATCAAAACGTAAAACATAGGATCAAATCCTAAAACTTACGATCAAAACGTAAAACTTAGGATAATTGGATGTGTTTAGGTGTGATTCAGAGAAACCTCTAAACGCGTTTTAAAAGAAAGCCACAGCCGACACCTTTTAGCAGCCGGATTGCTGTTCGTGAACAGGTTTTTTGGCTATGTGGAGGAGTCTGCGCGTCTTGTGCTCCAATGAACTGCATGTATCAGCATGGCCGAGGCCATTAATTGTATGGCAATGCATGCCTGATTTAATACATTTCATGTATGCCTTATAAAATCATTTTAATGTGGACCTTAATTAGTCCTTTGCATGTTAACCTTTATTTTGCAATATATTTGCGTTAATTAAAGAAACTTATGTCCTTTGTTATTTATTTTAAAATTGATGTACTAGAATAATATTTTTAGATAGCTTTTATTGGTGTAGTTGTTTACCTTTGCTTTGTTTAATTATTTAAGCACATCTTTGGTCAGATGCATCACACTTACTGAGGAGAGGAGAGCGGGATAAAGTGCAGGATGTGGGTTACTGCTGTATTTTGCCCCCAGAGCTGGGGGCACGGACAGTCACAAGGCCCTTTCAGTTTGCAGGCTGCCCGAGAATACCTGAGTCGCCATCTTGGCTGTTTCTAGAGTCATAACATGCAGAAGTTGCTGGGTGTTTTTTAATATTTGAGAGCAATCTGTATGTAGAGGGTGTGGGTAACCACACACAAAAAATTTAAGTTGTACCATTTGAAGCCAAAATAATAAAATTAAATCAACAAGTAAAAAATGCAAGTTAACTAAAAATTAAACAAAGTAAGATTTTATTATGCAAATGCATTCATTAATGGTTGGTTTCTTCAAAATGAATGAAATAAAGAAAAAAAAGACCAAATATTTAGAATGCACTTTAATGAGGTAAGTTTGTAGTGCGCTGCCGCAAGATCAGAAGGATTTACGTCCAGACAAAAAAGGAAAAAGGGCAAAACCAATGTTGCAACCTGAGAAATGAAACGGAAAATTCAGGATGGAAACTGACATAGGTCTGATTCCCGAACTGCCATACGAACGGACGTACATTTTAGGATAGAAACGTATTTGCTTATAGAATCACTCGCAAGTTCATACGAACGCACGAGCGGACGTGAAAAATAGGATGATCGGCACCAAAATCCAAGCTGTTACATGTTTCTTTGAATCAACCCATATATGTGCATTGGACCTGAGATAAATTGTTGACAAAGGCCCTTATTTAAGAAGGGATAGCGTCAGGTACTGGCTGGTTAATGAGCGGTAGCGACAGACAGCGACTGGTCAACGCCGGACACGGCACGCAATTACACATTTATCAAGCAGAATCTGTTTAGCGACTGGGATAGTGCCATGTAGCGTCTGATTCATCATTTTCACAGCCTCAGTGAACAGCGCCAGCGTTCAGCCTTGCACAGCGCCAGGTATGACCTCTCGCTGCCTGACGCTCTCCCATACATTTCAATGGACGGACCTTTTCTTCTCTTTTAACAAATAATTCTGTGACCTCTTCTGGCATTGAAATAGCAGTTTTTTCATAATTTTTTCATTTTTTTACGTATTTCCTCAGAAATGATATTACAGGTCTGCCATTAAAGTGTTCATGTTACAATGTTGTTACAATGTAATTCCATATGTTTTCGCTTTGTTACTAGTTGATAGATGCTTGAAAACAGACTTTAAACACAACGCCTCCTGCGCTCTGGGCTTCAAACAAATATTTTTCAGCGCCATAGATTTGAGAGGCTGTTTTTTTGCTGAATATGGTGTGAGTCGGTCGCTATGAGCAGTCGCTAACATGCGCTCCCATACAGCGCTGTACTGGTCAAATAGCGACTCCTCACAATGTATTCAACATTACTGAACAGCGACTGAGTCGCTATAAAGTATCGACCCACGGCTGAGCACTGCGACTACTAGCGGGCACTCTGAAAATGCCTGCTACAGACGCTCATCTGTCGCTACCTGCCGCTAGTGATGAATCAGCCTCAAAGTTTCCATACTGATCAGATGGAATGCTGTCAGTTATCAAAAATTGTCATTGTTTGTTTGAGTGAGCCACTGTGTAAAATGAATATTGTTACGTGTTGCAGAAATGGATTAATAGAACATGTACTTTTACATTTAGGGGGTCATTTACTACGCTTGCACCGGTTCGCCAGTTTACGCCTGGCTGAGTGCACCATGTGTACTGGGAGCGTGGAATAACATGGTGATCTAAGCTATTTATGGCCTTATTTATCACGGGCTAGCGCCAGGTAGTGTCTGACGAGCGCCAGGTACCGCCAGCTATCGGCGGCTACCGACTCAAGTACGCCCGGCGGCGGTCACAATGACGCATTTATCAAGCTAAATGAGGCTAGCGCCGGCGAGAGCGACGGCTAGCGCGGGATTCATCATGAAGCCGCCTGGAACGAACATCGCCGCTGCAAATTCCTTCACAGCGCCAGGTATGACCTGTCGCTCCCTGGCATTGTCCAATGCATTTCAATGGAGCAATGTTTAATTAATCATAAATTATTGGTAATAATTTTTTTTTTTTTTTTTAATGTCAAAAATTCTGAGACCACTTCTGCAATGTTGGGTTTTTTTTTTAAAGTAAAAAAAATTAAAAAAAAAAATTTGTGCAGAATTGATATTACAGGTCTGATATTAATGTATTCATATTACAAAATGATTCAAAAAACATGTATAATGTTACAATCCAAAAATATGGTTGTTTAGGGGTTAAAAACTAGTTAACACCCATCGCCGCCAGCGCACTGGGGTTTAAACAAGGAATGGACAGCGCCAGCAAATTCGGAGCGTGATTTTTTAATGAATATGAAGCAAGCCGTTCGCTCTGGCCATTCGTTGTCAGACGCTCACATACAACGCTGAACCTGTGAAACAGCGACCCCTAAGCCCGTATTCAACATTACCGCACACCGACGGGGTCGCCGTCATCAAGCAAACGCCGGCCAAGCACAGCGAATACTGGCTGGCGCTGTAAAAATCACGCTACAGTCGCTCATCTGTCGCTACCTGCCGCTATTAATGAATCAGCCTCTTAGGCCCTTATTTAAGAAGAGGTAGTGGCTGGTTAATGTGAGGTAGCGTCAGGTAGCGACTGGGGAACGCCGGACATGGCACACAGTTACACATTTATCAAGCAGAATCTGTTTAGCGACTGGGATAGCGGCATGTAGCGTCTGATTCATAATTTTCACAGCCTCAGGGAACAGCGCCGGCGTTCAGCCTTGCACAGCGCCAGGTATGACCTCTCGCTACCTGTCGCTCTCCCATACATTTCAATGGACGATCCTTTTCTTCTCTTTAAATGGGGTTTTTGTTTTTTTCTTTTAAAAAATCTCAAATAATTCTGTGACCTCTTCTGGCATTGAAAAAGCTGTTTTTTTTCTTTTTTATCATTTTATATATATTTCTTCAGAAATGACATTACAGGTCTGGCATTAAAGTGTTCATGTTACAATGTTGTTACAATGTAATTCCATATGTTTTCGCTTTGTTACTAGTGGAAAGATGCTGGAAAACACACTTTAAACACACCGCCTCCTGCGCTCTGGGCTTCAAACAAGTATTTTTCAGCGCCAGAGATTTGTGAGGCTGTTTTTTTGCTGAATATGGTGTGAGTCGGTCGCTATGAGCAGACACGGACATGCGCTCCCATACAGCGATGTACTGGTCAAACAGCGACTCCTCACAATGTATTCAACATTACTGAACAGCGACTGAGTCGCTATGAAGTAGTGACCCACGGCTGAGCACAGTGACTACTAGCGGGCGCTCTGAAAATGCCTCCTACAGACACTCATCTGTCGCTACCTGGCGTTAGTGATGAATCAGCCTGCCAGCGCTGGTAAATGTGAGGAACAACTAACTTTCTGGTGCCATTTTGCTTTGTCTTCACCACATTTCCATGGTCAAAGTTTACTAGCAAGCAGGATGCTCTTCACAGCCCCAATGTCAATAAAATTAATCCAACAGGGCCAACTCAAGGCATATATGGGGCCTCCTTTTATACAGTCTCAGTGGACCCCTTTGTGGTGTGTCATGACATGAATGAAATCGAATGAAAATAATTTACTCCACAATAATGGAAAAAGCACAAAACAGTGTAAACTTAACTAAATCTAAGCACTCTAAACAAAATAAATAAAAAGTACTCTACTATTAAGAATTTTAGCTAGTCCTTTTACGGCAATTAATAATAATTATATGAATTAATAAAAATAAATTAGCCTATTGCAAAACAAAGAGGCTGATTCATTACTAACACCAGGTATCAGCAGATAAGCGATCTGAATAGCGGCGCTTAGAGCGACTGCTAGTAGATGCTGTAAGCTCGTATCGGGCGCTGTAACAGAGCGCCTCAGTCGCTTTAGTAACCTGGCCCGCATTGATGAATGTGATGTATGTTGGGCGCTCTAACACCAGTGCAGCGCTGCAGGGAGCGAAAGGTAGCGCCAGCTCATTGCGACCGACTCTCAACGCTCCACACCATACTTATCAAAAAAGGACACACGCACAGCATCAGCGCTCTAGATCTGGTCGCTATAGCATAGAGTGCCAGACGCTGTGAGATTAAAGTCTGGTTTTGAACGCATATCCACCAGTAACAAAGCGAAAACACATGGAATGACATTGTTTTAATACTGTGACATTAACACTTTAGTGCCAGACCTGTAATGATAATTCTGCATAAAAATATAAAAAGTCAAAAAAAGTTTGTAAAAATGTTTGTTTGCAGCCAGGAGAGGTCACACAATGATTTGAGCAACAAAAAAAAAATTGTCGAACATGTTGTTTAAACACAAGCAAATGAACGGCCATTGAAATGTATGGGAGAGCGACACTGACCGAAAGGTAATACCTGCCACTCTGGAAGCTAGAGCCCTGGTGCTATACACTGAGCCGTCTGTAATAATACATGTGATGCTACATGGCGCTGTTAGAGTCGCTCACCAGATTAGCTTTCATAAATGTGGTTATGCGTACAGCGGCCAGCCTTCACCAGATGCTGCCTGCCGCTATGAGGCACTGCCTGGCGCTATCACTTCTTAAATAACTCCTATAGTGAAGAAGTCTTGCACAGTTCCCCAAAGTCACTTGCCCCATTTGCATGCAAGATAGTGAATTGTCAGCACTTACATTTTCTCCAGCATGCACTGAAAGCGTTTAACCAATTTTCTTCTGGTGGCAGCCATTTTAGCATCCCAGCCATGCTGCTGACTGAACTTAACTGATATAACCCACAATGCAAAGTGGCAGGAAATCCAGGGGCGCTTCCTTTTTGCAGGCCGCTAGCAGATTCTTAATACACCAGTCTTGTAAGGGTATTGACTGGTCCAAGCTCATGCATATGTAAAATCAAATATGTAGTTACTGAAATGCCTACATTTACTGCATTTACTGCCTGATGCTGCCGGAGTGGAGGCTCCCTGCCCCGTACGTGCTCCTGTCTGCCCTTTCGATTGAGTGGCATTAGGCAGCTGAGGAAAGATGGCGGTGCCTGGCGATGCGATCCAGCGACCAGCACCTCTGGATTAAAGATAAGCAAGTCTTTGTTTGTTATTTAACCCCCCGCCCTGCTTAAGTGCTAGGTAAGTGTGGCAGGGTTGGAGGTGATTTCAAAATGGTCCTTAAGAGTACAAAATAGTAAATATTGTATTCCTTCAATATGCGGATGCTCTATGGGGCAATAATAGCTTAGTGAATGCTGCCTTGTTTTCAGGGTAATGCAATGCTGGATCAATGAAGTGCTGTATGGCTTTAGTAAATCGGAACCCTAGTACCTAGAAAAGGACTGGAAGGGCACCCATCCCCACACATTCTATGGGGCAACTCCTGCTGCTTTCTCAATGGGATGATATTCTAGACCCAGTTAACCCTCTACCTGTCCTAATGAAACAACTTCTAAAGCATCCAAAAATGTTTCTGCATTAGCAGGGGCAGCGCCAGTCACCAAGTACAGAGTGTTGAGTTCTTGCACACAGGGTGAAGGGTCTGGGGTCTGCTCTACCAAACCTAATAGCTAATTTTATTAAAAAGAGTAAAACACATCCAATGAGGGTATTAATATTGGTCTGGATTTACTAAAGCTATGCCAGACTATAGCTGTCCAGCATACAGGTCAACATTCAACATATGTCATACTCCCGATTGTGCTTGAAGATCCTTTGTGCAGGGGGCTAAACTATTCTGATTTCAGAATATCAAACATATCATTTAAGGCTGTTATCAAATTATTTTAAATGAAAACTTTGGATGTTCTGCCTTTTGTTTTTCTGTTTTGGAATGTATTATAAACATTTGTGGTAGGATTGTGTCCCCATACCTGTGATTTACTTATCAGCTGTTTCCAAGTTTTACTATATTCCTGTTTCTCTGGGTAAGTAATGCAGCAGCGGCTTTCCTGGCCTTGAGTTAAAACTACTGACTACAAATCCCTGAATCCTTCCACTGTAAAAAGTGAGCTCATCAGCAGCTTGGGCTGAATCAATCAGCAGTAATTACCACCCCAAGTGAGAACGCTGCCAGTAACCCTTTAGCTACTGTGACACAAGATTGTTATTCACTCATCTGAAGAGGCTAAATAACAGCAGGAGGGGGTTAAACATGTGAGCTCAGGGATGTGGAGCATCTCTGCCTCAGCCAATCAGATGATTAGCAAACCAGGAAGTCAGGAAGTCTCTGCCAGGTACGCCAAGCACACTAGTTGGTGTATGTTGCTAAAATAAACACATTGGTGCTGTTTTCTTATAACACAGAGTAGCAAACTTCGCAGAAGTTCAGCTCCTTGGGGACATTATTTTGGCACACAATAATAGAAACTTTTCAAAACAGCATCAAAAGGGGAACAACCTAACTAGCGTTGGGTGAACCCCCAAAATTTGGGTTTGGCAAGTTCGTTGAACTTTGAATAAACTTTGCGAACTTTCCGAGTTTGGGTTCCCAAACCCGAACACGGACTTCAGCCTGAAGTACGTGTTCCAGTTCGGTGTTTGACCTGAACACAGAAACTCTGGTTGGGGCAGAGTGTGCAGCAGGACGGCATTCCTTTCAAATGGGCAATGGCCAGAGCCACAAAAAGATGGCCACCGCTCCCATTAATGAGGACACACCCAGTGTCAGCTGGCAGTGCTGGCGCTAGGAGTGTTCTTACTCATTGGAGTGGCTGCCATTTTTCTGTGGCTCAGCCAGAGCCCATTTGAATGGAGTGCCGACTGCTGATGGGAACGGGATTGCAGGGCTCAGATAAGTTCACACTTCATGTGATGCTGGTTGATGGGCTCTTAACAGCCCATCAACACGCTTTTCCATGTTCGGGCCAAACTCAAACATGGAATTCTGGCTAAAGTCTGTTTTCAGGTTTAGAAACCAGAACGCACACAATTTGGTACAAATCCAAACATTAAAATAGTACCTCTGTGCATGAGGATCTCAATTCCGGTTGTCCACTGCCTGATTCCCTCCAAAGAGAAGCGGGCTGATATGTGGAAACTTGATTTTCACCTTAAGTTTTTTACTTCTTTGCTGAAAAACAGATAAATACAGAAGCTGCAACATTTGTCAATTGTTATGGGAATGCTCTTAGTTATATTTTTTATTACACAGTAAAAGCACAAAATGTGTAATCTATCACAGTGTGGCATCTGTGTTTGAAAACGATTAGTACAAATAAATAAAGGTATTATTAACTAAAAAAAAGGGCCTTCCTTCTTTTTTGCTTGCAATTCAGGAACTACATTAGATTAAAAAAAACTTTGGCCTCCAGCTTGGGCTTAAAACAAAATTAATATAATTAACTATATTAAAGTCCATTTCCAGTACTTAGCTGCTGGGGCGCAGAAGGTGCGACTGGCGACTGTACTGGGCCCAGAAAGCCAGGGTGGCCCCATCATTGTTTCTCCTTCACATATTTCTCAGATTTGTGCTCACTTGCCATCATTTAGAAAAATGGAGCACTATTTGTCTGTTTCATTCTGTAGTTTAATTGAGATAAAAGAAAAACAGAAAAAGTTCACTGTATGAACCTTGACACCCCAGTTAGATGTTCACACCAGGGCCCCATCACATTTTGTGATGCCACTGCATAACTGACTACTTGCAGGCTGCTTGCCACCATGTCTTAGAGACTGATTCATTACTAGCGCCAGGTATCAGCAGCTGAGCGTCTGTATAGCAGTGCTTAGAGGGACCGCAAGTAGACTCTGTGATTAGGGATGAGCGAATCGATCCGGACGAACCCGGATTCGATCCGAATTTCAGGAAAAATTCGATTCGGATCGAATCCGAATTTCCCCGCGATTCGATCACTCGAAGTTTTCCTTTAACATCCATTCATTTACATTACAGGCATTCTAAGATGGCGGGCGGGACATGTCTGGACATGTATCCCGCGCCAGTGCAAGCTGGGGCAGTCACATGCAGCCTATCAGCAGCCAGCAAGCCCGGTGACGTCACACAGCGGTATTTAACGGCGGCCATCTTGCTTTTCCTCATTTCTCTATTGCATTCGTGACAGACAGACAGAACGCTGTGTAGCTGAGGCAGTTAGACAGGCTGGAGACAGGCTGGAGACAGGGACAGACAGGGACAGGCTGGAGACAGGCAGGAGACAGGCAGGAGACAGGCAGGAGACAGACAGGAGACAGACAGAAAGCCAGGGAAAGGTAGGAAAAACGGAGCTGGCTGACAGGGAGAATTTTTTTTTTTCATCCAGCCTTTGTTAGCGTTTTCAGGCTGCTTATAGTAACTAACTGTGCATATATACTGAACTGATCTTAAGTCTGCTGTGAGGCATCCCATTCTGTGACTAAAGCAGCCTCTATTTAATAGCATAATAAACATTTGCACTTATTCTCATAGAAATCAGGCCTGATAAAGACACTTTTGCTGTGCATGCTCTCTGGTTTTTGTGGCACTGGCATCCCATTCTGTGACTAAAGCAGCCTCTATTTAATAGCATAATAAACATTTGCACTTATTCTCATAGAAATCAGGCCTGATAAAGACACTTTTGCTGTGCATGCTCTCTGGTTTTTGTGGCACTGGCATCCCATTCTGTGACTAAAGCAGCCTCTATTTAATAGCATAATAAACATTTGCACTTATTCTCATAGAAATCAGGCCTGATAAAGACACTTTTGCTGTGCATGCTCTCTGGTTTTTGTGGCACTGGCATCCCATTCTGTGACTAAAGCAGCCTCTATTTAATAGCATAATAAACATTTGCACTTATTCTCATAGAAATCAGGCCTGATAAAGACACTTTTGCTGTGCATGCTCTCTGGTTTTTGTGGCACTGGCATCCCATTCTGTGACTAAAGCAGCCTCTATTTAATAGCATAATAAACATTTGCACTTATTCTCATAGAAATCAGGCCTGATAAAGACACTTTTGCTGTGCATGCTCTCTGGTTTTTGTGGCACTGGCATCCCATTCTGTGACTAAAGCAGCCTCTATTTAATAGCATAATAAACATTTGCACTTATTCTCATAGAAATCAGGCCTGATAAAGACACTTTTGCTGTGCATGCTCTCTGGTTTTTGTGGCACTGGCATCCCATTCTGTGACTAAAGCAGCCTCTATTTAATAGCATAATAAACATTTGCACTTATTCTCATAGAAATCAGGCCTGATAAAGACACTTTTGCTGTGCATGCTCTCTGGTTTTTGTGGCACTGGCATCCCATTCTGTGACTAAAGCAGCCTCTATTTAATAGCATAATAAACATTTGCACTTATTCTCATAGAAATCAGGCCTGATAAAGACACTTTTGCTGTGCATGCTCTCTGGTTTTTGTGGCACTGGCATCCCATTCTGTGATTAAAGCAGCCTCTATTTAATAGCATAATAAACATTTGCACTTATTCTCATCGAAATCAGGCCTGATAAAGACACTTTTGCTGTGCATGCTCTCTGGTTTTTGTGGCACTGGCATCCCATTCCGTGACTAAAGCAGCCTCTATTTAATAGCATAATAAACATTTGCACTTATTCTCATAGAAATCAGGCCTGATAAAGACACTTTTGCTGTGCATGCTCTCTGGTTTTTGTGGCACTGGCATCCCATTCTGTGACTAAAGCAGCCTCTATTTAATAGCATAATAACCATTTGCACTTATTCTCATAGAAATCAGGCCTGATAAAGACACTTTTGCTGTGCATGCTCTCTGGTTTTTGTGGCACTGGCATCCCATTCTGTGACTAAAGCAGCCTCTATTTAATAGCATAATAAACATTTGCACTTATTCTCATAGAAATCAGGCCTGATAAAGACACTTTTGCTGTGCATGCTCTCTGGTTTTTGTGGCACTGGCATCCCATTCTGTGACTAAAGCAGCCTCTATTTAATAGCATAATAAACATTTGCACTTATTCTCATCGAAATCAGGCCTGATAAAGACACTTTTGCTGTGCATGCTCTCTGGTTTTTGTGGCACTGGCATCCCATTCCGTGACTAAAGCAGCCTCTATTTAATAGCATAATAAACATTTGCACTTATTCTCATAGAAATCAGGCCTGATAAAGACACTTTTGCTGTGCATGCTCTCTGGTTTTTGTGGCACTGGCATCCCATTCCGTGACTAAAGCAGCCTCTATTTAATAGCATAATAACCATTTGCACTTATTCTCATAGAAATCAGGCCTGATAAAGACACTTTTGCTGTGCATGCTCTCTGGTTTTTGTGGCACTGGCATCCCATTCTGTGACTAAAGCAGCCTCTATTTAATAGCATAATAAACATTTGCACTTATTCTCATAGAAATCAGGCCTGATAAAGACACTTTTGCTGTGCATGCTCTCTGGTTTTTGTGGCACTGGCATCCCATTCCGTGACTAAAGCAGCCTCTATTTAATAGCATAATAAACATTTGCACTTATTCTCATAGAAATCAGGCCTGATAAAGACACTTTTGCTGTGCATGCTCTCTGGTTTTTGTGGCACTGGCATCCCATTCCGTGACTAAAGCAGCCTCTATTTAATAGCATAATAAACATTTGCACTTATTCTCATAGAAATCAGGCCTGATAAAGACACTTTTGCTGTGCATGCTCTCTGGTTTTTGTGGCACTGGCATCCCATTCCGTGACTAAAGCAGCCTCTATTTAATAGCATAATAAACATTTGCACTTATTCTCATAGAAATCAGGCCTGATAAAGACACTTTTGCTGTGCATGCTCTCTGGTTTTTGTGGCACTGGCATCCCATTCTGTGACTAAAGCAGCCTCTATTTAATAGCATAATAAACATTTGCACTTATTCTCATAGAAATCAGGCCTGATAAAGACACTTTTGCTGTGCATGCTCTCTGGTTTTTGTGGCACTGGCATCCCATTCTGTGACTAAAGCAGCCTCTATTTAATAGCATAATAACCATTTGCACTTATTCTCATAGAAATCAGGCCTGATAAAGACACTTTTGCTGTGCATGCTCTCTGGTTTTTGTGGCACTGGCATCCCATTCTGTGACTAAAGCAGCCTCTATTTAATAGCATAATAACCATTTGCACTTATTCTCATAGAAATCAGGCCTGATAAAGACACTTTTGCTGTGCATGCTCTCTGGTTTTTGTGGCACTGGCATCCCATTCCGTGACTAAAGCAGCCTCTATTTAATAGCATAATAAACATTTGCACTTATTCTCATAGAAATCAGGCCTGATAAAGACACTTTTGCTGTGCATGCTCTCTGGTTTTTGTGGCACTGGCATCCCATTCTGTGACTAAAGCAGCCTCTATTTAATAGCATAATAAACATTTGCACTTATTCTCATAGAAATCAGGCCTGATAAAGACACTTTTGCTGTGCATGCTCTCTGGTTTTTGTGGCACTGGCATCCCATTCTGTGACTAAAGCAGCCTCTATTTAATAGCATAATAAACATTTGCACTTATTCTCATAGAAATCAGGCCTGATAAAGACACTTTTGCTGTGCATGCTCTCTGGTTTTTGTGGCACTGGCATCCCATTCTGTGACTAAAGCAGCCTCTATTTAATAGCATAATAAACATTTGCACTTATTCTCATAGAAATCAGGCCTGATAAAGACACTTTTGCTGTGCATGCTCTCTGGTTTTTGTGGCACTGGCATCCCATTCCGTGACTAAAGCAGCCTCTATTTAATAGCATAATAAACATTTGCACTTATTCTCATAGAAATCAGGCCTGATAAAGACACTTTTGCTGTGCATGCTCTCTGGTTTTTGTGGCACTGGCATCCCATTCCGTGACTAAAGCAGCCTCTATTTAATAGCATAATAAACATTTGCACTTATTCTCATAGAAATCAGGCCTGATAAAGACACTTTTGCTGTGCATGCTCTCTGGTTTTTGTGGCACTGGCATCCCATTCTGTGACTAAAGCAGCCTCTATTTAATAGCATAATAAACATTTGCACTTATTCTCATAGAAATCAGGCCTGATAAAGACACTTTTGCTGTGCATGCTCTCTGGTTTTTGTGGCACTGGCATCCCATTCTGTGACTAAAGCAGCCTCTATTTAATAGCATAATAACCATTTGCACTTATTCTCATAGAAATCAGGCCTGATAAAGACACTTTTGCTGTGCATGCTCTCTGGTTTTTGTGGCACTGGCATCCCATTCTGTGACTAAAGCAGCCTCTATTTAATAGCATAATAACCATTTGCACTTATTCTCATAGAAATCAGGCCTGATAAAGACACTTTTGCTGTGCATGCTCTCTGGTTTTTGTGGCACTGGCATCCCATTCCGTGACTAAAGCAGCCTCTATTTAATAGCATAATAAACATTTGCACTTATTCTCATAGAAATCAGGCCTGATAAAGACACTTTTGCTGTGCATGCTCTCTGGTTTTTGTGGCACTGGCATCCCATTCTGTGACTAAAGCAGCCTCTATTTAATAGCATAATAAACATTTGCACTTATTCTCATAGAAATCAGGCCTGATAAAGACACTTTTGCTGGCCAAAGCCCTACTGGACCCTGCCAGGTCGATTCCTGCCCGGGGCATCCCATTCTGTGACTACAGCAGCCTCTGTTTAAGACCATATAAGCATTTGCTCTTATCATATTTGAAATTAGCCTGATAAAGACACTTTTGCTGGCCAAAGCCCTACTGGACCCTGCCAGGTCCATTCCTGCCCAGGGCATCCCATTCTGTGACTAAAGCAGCCTCTGTTTAAGACCATATAAGCATTTGCTCTTATTATATTTATATTATAAGACACTTTTGCTGGGCATAGGCTTACTGCTGCCTGCCAGGTGCACTTCTGTTGAGGCATCCCATTCTGTAACATAGCATACCCCTCTTTATTTACACTAAGCAGCTCTCTTATTTACACTAAGCAGGCCTGTTGGAGGCTGAGTGTTACTGCTCACTTTTGGTGTGCATTATATTCTGTTTTATATAGACCCACTGCTGCCTGGGGGTTCTTAAAATATCACCTACTACCACGCCAGTTAGACTATGTCGGGCAGACAAGTGCCTGGAAGTGAAAAGAGGAGTGGCAGAGGCCAAGATTCCGCAGGCAGAGCTCGCATCAGACTGGGGGCCAGTAGCAGCAGGAGTCACGCTGAGAGACCTAATCTGCCAGTATCTGCTAGCGGTCGGGTCTCCACCAGTAACGCATCTGCCGTGGTAGATTGGCTGACGCGCTCATCAACAACATCATCACAACTTACATCTGAGACCCCCAGTCTAGGGTCGGTAGGTTCCTCTGACACAACCCTGAGTTGGCATGCCCCGAGAGCAGTCCCTGTCCTCCCATTGCCTCTGTCCTACGCCGTTCCCTCCCCCAGCGACGTATCCTATGCTTTGGGTTCAGCTCCACTCTTTAGTGAGGAGGACGATCAGATACAGGAGGACAGTCAGCAGCTACTGCCCAGCCAAGAAATGGAGGTGGCTTCTTTAGCTAGGCAGACAAATAGTGATGTGGACAGTGTCGTGGGTGCTGCGAGCGTTCCAGCTCCTGCGCCAGACACTGTTGACGAATCCACGAACATCAGTGACGTACAGCCACAACCCGGTGATGATGATGATGATGACGATGAAGCCGATCGCACTTGGGAGCCGGGTGATGAAGGGGCTTCATCGTCATCATCAGGAGAAGAGGGGCGCAGGTTGCCCCGGAGTCAGCAGCTGAGGCAGCAAGGTGGTAGCAGTCAGCATGGGGGCACAATTCCAAAGGCTGGAGCCGGCCGGGGCCGGGGCCGGGGTAGAGCACCTGCTGTGCGGCAGTCTACCTTATCGGGAGGTAGTGGAGCAGGGGTTCCTGGAGTTGGCAACAGCAGCAGTGAATCAGTGAGGCCAGGGGGTGGGAAAAGTAGCTACTCGGCAGTGTGGCAGTTTTTCCTGAGGCATCCGCAGGAGGGTAACATGGCCACATGCAAGATATGTAGGCAAAAGGTGAAGCGTGGCCAGGGTCCAAATGTTGGCACCACGGCCCTGCGTCAACATATGATGCGTCACCATAAAACGACCTGGGAGAACCGAGGCTCCCAAGGGGTGGTCCAGTCTGCTTCCTCACCAAGTGAGCTCCCAATTTCTGCCAGCCAAGGCTCCAGCACCTCAGCCGAAGGCAGCTGTGCGTCACACCCATCCTCTGTCGCTCCTGCTCCTCCTCCTCCTCCTCCAAGTCATGCATCCCGCCAGCAATCCATCAGCGAAGCCATGTCCAAGAGACAGCAGTATGCGCCCACTCATCCTACGGCGCAGAAGCTGAATGTGCTCCTGTCCAAGTTGCTGGTGCTGCAGTCGCTCCCTTTTCAGGTGGTGGAATCTGCACCTTTCAGAGAACTGATGGCTTGTGCCGAGCCGAGGTGGAGAGTCCCAAGCCGTCATTTCTTTGCCAAGAAGGCAGTACCAGCGCTGCACACTTTTGTTGAACAGAAGGTGGGCCAGTCCTTGAGCCTGTCGGTGTGTAGCAAAATACATGGCAGCGCCGACATCTGGAGCTGTAACTACGGTCAGGGGCAGTACATGTCGTTTACGGCCCACTGGGTGAATGTGGTCCCTTTGCAGCAGCAACTTGGACAGGTCACGCCGCTTCGGCCTCCGCGCTCTCTGCCCATTGGGCCTGTGACACCGTGCGACTCGGCCTCCTCATCCTCCGCCATCTCCTCACCCTCCACTGTAGGCTCAAGTCTCAGTGCCCCTCCAGTCTACCATGTGTGCAGGGCACGGAGGTGTCACGCAGTGCTTCACATGGTTTGTCTTGGCGAACGGAGTCACACAGGGGAGGAACTGCTTAAATGTATTCATCAGGAAATCCAAACATGGCTTACTCCGAGAAAACTTAAAATGGGAATCATGGTTACCGACAATGGGAAGAACATTTTGTCTGCGCTGCGCCAAGGAAGCCTGACCCATGCCCCCTGCATGGCTCACGTCTTCAATCTGGTTGTCAAGCGGTTTCTGAAGTGTTCCCCCCATCTGCAGGACATCCTAACAACTTCACGGAAACTTTGCATGCACTTCAGCCACTCCTACACCGCCAAACACACCCTTCTTGAGCTACAGCGTCAGAATGGTATCCCCCAACATAGTCTGATTTGCGATGTTTCCACCCGTTGGAATTCCACCCTTCACATGTTGGACCGATTATATGAACAGAGAAAAGCCATCACGGATTTCCTGATGATCCAAGCAGATAGGGGGACTCCCCTGTGTAACTTCAATGTCAACCAGTGGCAGCTCATACGTGACACCTGCCGTTTGCTCAGGCCCTTTGAGGAAGCCACTTTATTTGTCAGTCGGCAGGATTACGGGATGAACGACGTGATTCCACTGCTTCATGTACTACAGCACATGTTGGAAACCATGGCTGGTCAGGGCACTGGAGACATGGCGTTTACATCTTACGGCCACATGAACCCCGTTGGAGCTGAACTGGAGGAGGAGGAGGAGGAAGAGGAGGAGGAGGAGTTGCCCAGCGAAACACAGTTTAGGCTTGGCGAAATGGCTGGTTTATCTAGTCAGCGGACAGGAGAGGAGGAGCAGGAGCAGCCAGAGGAGCTAGAGGTTTTTGAGGAAGGAGAGACAGAGGACCCGGGCACACCGTGGCAGTATGCAGTGGAGATGGAGACAGGTAGTCCATCCGAGTCACTTGCGCAAATGGCACGAAGCATGCTCACATGCTTGCGTAGTGACCCCAGAATTGTTTCCATCTGTCGGCGGGATGACTTCTGGCTGTCCACCTTATTGGACCCTCGCTTCCGGCACAAAATGGGGGCATTTTTTAAACCCACCGAGAGGGAGGACAAACTCAACTACTACAAAGACATTCTACGTAGGCAGTTGGCCGATGCCTATCTGCGCCATGGTCCATACTCTCGCAGGTCTGACTCGAGGGGACCTCTGCGCTCACCTTCCACTGCCATGGCCGCTGGGGGGGTTGGCAGCAGCAGCAGCAGAAGCTCCATCAGCAGCAGCAGCCTCAGTCTTCAGTCGCTAATGAGTAGCTTTCTACACCCGCATAGTGAGGCTACTCATGAGCAGCAGGAAGACCTGGAGCAGGACCTGAACCAGCAGGTCATGTCATACTTTGACATGACCATGCCAACACACCTTGAGGATCCGCTGGACTTCTGGGCAGCCAAACTTGATTTGTGGCCGCAACTAGCAGAGTTTGCCCTGGAAAAGCTGTCCTGCCCGGCAAGTAGCGTGCCATCTGAGCGGGTGTTTAGTGCGGCGGGGGCCATAGTTACGGCGAGGAGAACTCGTCTGTCAACTAAAAATGTGGAGAGACTCACCTTTGTCAAAATGAATCAGGGATGGATCAGCCAGGATTTCCACCCACCAATGCCTGATGCATGCGACTAGATTCAGCATGGTGCCACGTTTTACACTTTACAAATGGTGCAAAACATATTTATGTCTTTAGGCCATTTTTTGGGCTCCTGCTGCTGCTACTGCCAACTTCTGCCAACTCCAGGGTGTGATTCATCCAATTTTTGGGCTCCTGAAGCCAACTCCAGTGTATATTTGGGCTCCTGCTGCTACTACTGTCAACTCCTGCCAACTCCAGGGTGTGATTCATCCAATTTTTGGGCTCCTGAGGCCAACTCCAGTGTATATTTGGGCTCCTGCTGCTGCTACTGTCAACTCCTGCCAACTCCAGGGTGTGATTCATCCAATTTTTGGGCTCCTGAAGCCAACTCCAGTGTATATTTGGGCTCCTGCTGCTACTACTGCCAACTTCTGCCAACTCCAGGGTGTGATTCATCCAATTTTTGGGCTCCTGAAGCCAACTCCAGTGTATATTTGGGCTCCTGCTGCTGCTGCTGCCAACTTCTGCCAACTCCAGGGTGTGATTCATCCAATTTTTGGGCTCCTGAGGCCAACTCCAGTGTATATTTGGGCTCCTGCTGCTGCTACTGTCAACTCCTGCCAACTCCAGGGTGTGATTCATCCAATTTTTGGGCTCCTGAGGCCAACTCCAGTGTATATTTGGGCTCCTGCTGCTGCTGCTGCCAACTTCTGCCAACTCCAGGGTGTGATTCATCCAATTTTTGGGCTCCTGAGGCCAACTCCAGTGTATATTTGGGCTCCTGCTGCTGCTACTGTCAACTCCTGCCAACTCCAGGGTGTGATTCATCCAATTTTTGGGCTCCTGAAGCCAACTCCAGTGTATATTTGGGCTCCTGCTGCTGCTGCTGCTGCCAACTTCTGCCAACTCCAGGGTGTGATTCATCCAATTTTTGGGCTCCTGAAGCCAACTCCAGTGTATATTTGGGCTCCTGCTGCTGCTGCTGCCAACTTCTGCCAACTCCAGGGTGTGATTCATCCAATTTTTGGGCTCCTGAGGCCAACTCCAGTGTATATTTGGGCTCCTGCTGCTGCTACTGTCAACTCCTGCCAACTCCAGGGTGTGATTCATCCAATTTTTGGGCTCCTGAAGCCAACTCCAGTGTATATTTGGGCTCCTGCTGCTATCACTGCCAACTTCTGCCAACTCCAGGGTGTGATTCATCCAATTTCTGGGCTCCTGAAGCCAACTCCAGTGTATATTTGGGCTCCTGCTGCTGCTGCTGCCAACTTCTGCCAACTCCAGGGTGTGATTCATCCAATTTTTGGGCTCCTGAAGCCAACTCCAGTGTATATTTGGGCTCCTGCTGCTGCTGCTGCCAACTTCTGCCAACTCCAGGGTGTGATTCATCCAATTTTTGGGCTCCTGAAGCCAACTCCAGTGTATATTTGGGCTCCTGCTGCTACTACTGTCAACTCCTGCCAACTCCAGGGTGTGATTCATCCAATTTTTGGGCTCCTGAGGCCAACTCCAGTGTATATTTGGGCTCCTGCTGCTGCTGCTGCCAACTTCTGCCAACTCCAGGGTGTGATTCATCCAATTTTTGGGCTCCTGAGGCCAACTCCAGTGTATATTTGGGCTCCTGCTGCTGCTACTGTCAACTCCTGCCAACTCCAGGGTGTGATTCATCCAATTTTTGGGCTCCTGAAGCCAACTCCAGTGTATATTTGGGCTCCTGCTGCTGCTGCTGCTGCCAACTTCTGCCAACTCCAGGGTGTGATTCATCCAATTTTTGGGCTCCTGAAGCCAACTCCAGTGTATATTTGGGCTCCTGCTGCTGCTGCTGCCAACTTCTGCCAACTCCAGGGTGTGATTCATCCAATTTTTGGGCTCCTGAGGCCAACTCCAGTGTATATTTGGGCTCCTGCTGCTGCTACTGTCAACTCCTGCCAACTCCAGGGTGTGATTCATCCAATTTTTGGGCTCCTGAAGCCAACTCCAGTGTATATTTGGGCTCCTGCTGCTACTACTGCCAACTTCTGCCAACTCCAGGGTGTGATTCATCCAATTTTTGGGCTCCTGAAGCCAACTCCAGTGTATATTTGGGCTCCTGCTGCTGCTGCTGCCAACTTCTGCCAACTCCAGGGTGTGATTCATCCAATTTTTGGGCTCCTGAAGCCAACTCCAGTGTATATTTGGGCTCCTGCTGCTGCTGCTGCCAACTTCTGCCAACTCCAGGGTGTGATTCATCCAATTTTTGGGCTCCTGAAGCCAACTCCAGTGTATATTTGGGCTCCTGCTGCTACTACTGTCAACTCCTGCCAACTCCAGGGTGTGATTCATCCAATTTTTGGGCTCCTGAGGCCAACTCCAGTGTATATTTGGGCTCCTGCTGCTGCTGCTGCCAACTTCTGCCAACTCCAGGGTGTGATTCATCCAATTTTTGGGCTCCTGAGGCCAACTCCAGTGTATATTTGGGCTCCTGCTGCTGCTACTGTCAACTCCTGCCAACTCCAGGGTGTGATTCATCCAATTTTTGGGCTCCTGAAGCCAACTCCAGTGTATATTTGGGCTCCTGCTGCTGCTGCTGCTGCCAACTTCTGCCAACTCCAGGGTGTGATTCATCCAATTTTTGGGCTCCTGAAGCCAACTCCAGTGTATATTTGGGCTCCTGCTGCTGCTGCTGCCAACTTCTGCCAACTCCAGGGTGTGATTCATCCAATTTTTGGGCTCCTGAAGCCAACTCCAGTGTATATTTGGGCTCCTGCTGCTGCTGCTGCCAACTTCTGCCAACTCCAGGGTGTGATTCATCCAATTTTTGGGCTCCTGAAGCCAACTCCAGTGTATATTTGGGCTCCTGCTGCTACTACTGTCAACTCCTGCCAACTCCAGGGTGTGATTCATCCAATTTTTGGGCTCCTGAGGCCAACTCCAGTGTATATTTGGGCTCCTGCTGCTGCTGCTGCCAACTTCTGCCAACTCCAGGGTGTGATTCATCCAATTTTTGGGCTCCTGAGGCCAACTCCAGTGTATATTTGGGCTCCTGCTGCTGCTGCTGCCAACTTCTGCCAACTCCAGGGTGTGATTCATCCAATTTTTGGGCTCCTGAGGCCAACTCCAGTGTATATTTGGGCTCCTGCTGCTGCTACTGTCAACTCCTGCCAACTCCAGGGTGTGATTCATCCAATTTTTGGGCTCCTGAAGCCAACTCCAGTGTATATTTGGGCTCCTGCTGCTGCTGCTGCTGCCAACTTCTGCCAACTCCAGGGTGTGATTCATCCAATTTTTGGGCTCCTGAAGCCAACTCCAGTGTATATTTGGGCTCCTGCTGCTGCTGCTGCCAACTTCTGCCAACTCCAGGGTGTGATTCATCCAATTTTTGGGCTCCTGAAGCCAACTCCAGTGTATATTTGGGCTCCTGCTGCTGCTGCTGCCAACTTCTGCCAACTCCAGGGTGTGATTCATCCAATTTTTGGGCTCCTGAAGCCAACTCCAGTGTATATTTGGGCTCCTGCTGCTACTACTGTCAACTCCTGCCAACTCCAGGGTGTGATTCATCCAATTTTTGGGCTCCTGAGGCCAACTCCAGTGTATATTTGGGCTCCTGCTGCTGCTGCTGCCAACTTCTGCCAACTCCAGGGTGTGATTCATCCAATTTTTGGGCTCCTGAGGCCAACTCCAGTGTATATTTGGGCTCCTGCTGCTGCTACTGTCAACTCCTGCCAACTCCAGGGTGTGATTCATCCAATTTTTGGGCTCCTGAAGCCAACTCCAGTGTATATTTGGGCTCCTGCTGCTGCTGCTGCTGCCAACTTCTGCCAACTCCAGGGTGTGATTCATCCAATTTTTGGGCTCCTGAAGCCAACTCCAGTGTATATTTGGGCTCCTGCTGCTGCTACTGTCAACTCCTGCCAACTCCAGGGTGTGATTCATCCAATTTTTGGGCTCCTGAGGCCAACTCCAGTGTATATTTGGGCTCCTGCTGCTGCTACTGTCAACTCCTGCCAACTCCAGGGTGTGATTCATCCAATTTTTGGGCTCCTGAAGCCAACTCCAGTGTATATTTGGGCTCCTGCTGCTGCTACTGCCAACTTCTGCCAACTCCAGGGTGTGATTCATCCAATTTTTGGGCTCCTGAAGCCAACTCCAGTGTATATTTGGGCTCCTGCTGCTACTACTGCCAACTTCTGCCAACTCCAGGGTGTGATTCATCCAATTTTTGGGCTCCTGAGGCCAACTCCAGTGTATATTTGGGCTCCTGCTGCTACTACTGCCAAGTTCTGCCAACTCCAGGGTGTGATTCATCCAATTTTTGGGCTCCTGAGGCCAACTCCAGTGTATATTTGGGCTCCTGCTGCTGCTGCTGCCAACTTCTGCCAACTCCAGGGTGTGATTCATCCAATTTTTGGGCTCCTGAAGCCAACTCCAGTGTATATTTGGGCTCCTGCTGCTACTACTGTCAACTCCTGCCAACTCCAGGGTGTGATTCATCCAATTTTTGGGCTCCTGAAGCCAACTCCAGTGTATATTTGGGCTCCTGCTGCTGCTGCTGCCAACTTCTGCCAACTCCAGGGTGTGATTCATCCAATTTTTGGGCTCCTGAGGCCAACTCCAGTGTATATTTGGGCTCCTGCTGCTGCTGCTGCCAACTTCTGCCAACTCCAGGGTGTGATTCATCCAATTTTTGGGCTCCTGAGGCCAACTCCAGTGTATATTTGGGCTCCTGCTGCTACTACTGTCAACTCCTGCCAACTCCAGGGTGTGATTCATCCAATTTTTGGGCTCCTGAGGCCAACTCCAGTGTATATTTGGGCTCCTGCTGCTGCTGCTGCCAACTTCTGCCAACTCCAGGGTGTGATTCATCCAATTTTTGGGCTCCTGAGGCCAACTCCAGTGTATATTTGGGCTCCTGCTCCTGCTGCTGCCAACTTCTGCCAACTCCAGGGTGTAATTCATCCAATTTTTGGGCTCCTGAAGCCAACTCCAGTGTATATTTGGGCTCCTGCTGCTGCTGCTGCCAACTTCTGCCAACTCCAGGGTGTGATTCATCCAATTTTTGGGCTCCTGAAGCCAACTCCAGTGTATATTTGGGCTCCTGCTGCTGCTGCTGCCAACTTCTGCCAACTCCAGGGTGTGATTCATCCAATTTTTGGGCTCCTGAAGCCAACTCCAGTGTATACTTGGGCTCCTGCTGCTGCTGCCAACTTCTGCCAACTCCAGGGTGTGATTCATCCAATTTTTGGGCTCCTGAGGCCAACTCCAGTGTATATTTGGGCTCCTTCTGCCCCTCATAGTGATGCCACTTCAACTCTCTGCAATTGTGCCGCTCTGCGATTCTATTAGCGATGCCTCTGATCTGCATGTGATATTTCTTCAAAGTATTATTTAACAAACCCAGCACGCATCCTGTGCGTGTTACAGCAAGGCTGAATGGTTTACAACCCTATTGAGGCTGTAGGAGGCTCAGAAATAGCCGTTTTTAATAGCGATTCGTCGCGAATTTATTCGGGTCGAAACGATTTTTGTCGGAAAATTCGGCGAATCAGTCGAATCGAATTTTTCAAAAGTTCGCTCATCTCTATCTGTGATCAGCTATCGGGCCCTGTAACAGAGTGTCTCATTCGCTGTAGAAACCTGGCCGGCATTGATGAATGAGATGTATGTTGGGAATTCTAACACCAGTACAGTGTTGCAGGGAGTGAAAGGAAGTGCCAGCTCAGCGCGACCGACACTAAGCGACACTATATTCAACAAAAAAACACACAGCGTCGGCGCTATAGATCTGGCCACTATAGCACAGACGCTGTGTGATGTTTGTATTTGAACACGTATCCACCAGTAACAAAGCGAAAACACATGGAATGACATTGTTGTAACATTGTGACATTAATACTTTAATGCCAGACCTATTATGACAATTCTGCATAAAAATCTAAAAAATCAAAAAAGTTTTCCAGGCCAGGAGGGGTGACACAATTATTTATATGAGAGAAAAAAAATTAACAACAAAATACCCTGTTTAAACAGAAGAAAAGGAACCTCCATTGGGAGAGCATCAGGTAGCGACAGGTAATACCTGGAGCTCTGGAAGCTACAGTGCCGGCGCTATACACTGAGCTGCCTTTAATAATACATTGGGCATCTGTAATAATACATCGGGCGCTACATGGCGCTGTTAGAGTCGCTTTCATAAATGTGGTTTTGTGTACAGCGCCCGCCATTCACCAGACGCTGCCTGCCGCTACGAGGCGCTACCTGGCACTAACCCTTAATGAATAAACCCCTTAGTGTGTGCCCCTGCTTTTATTTATGAGAGACTTGTAGCAGATTTATGTTCAGTTGCATCCCCCAGATATGAGCATACTGATTTGCTAATAAACTGTGAATTGGAAAGGGTGACAAATATCTATTTCTATTTCCAATGAGCATTTATGTGAATAAGCATCTTAAATCGAGTTTCCCTGGACTGGTATGATATCTGCATAGCTATGCAGCTTGCCCTAGGAGATGATCCATGCACCATAAATGTTATCAATATCACCCAAAGCTTTCTCATAGGGGATATGCATAGCCTACCATGAGCTCTCTGCCCATGTGAGACTTGAAGTGCTTAGTAGGCCTGCAATGGTCTCATAGTAGGAGAATGAAAAAAAACATTCCATGTTACTGCCCATTGGAAAGATCACCATATATGCAACATACTCCCTCATTACATTACAACCATAAAACCTGTCTCCTCTGTTGAAAATAATTTATGAAACTTCGAAGAGGTATGGTACCATCATAAAGCTAGTCATGAATATAGAGGGCAAATGTCTGGAATACCTTTAAAGTAGACCAAAACCCAGGATTTTGACTATCCTGGGTTTTGGTGCATACACGGCAGCTCGGCCAATCAGCGCCCTGACATCACCCCGTTTCAGCCAGCGTCTAAGGCCAGTGGCTCAGAGCGTGCTGGCAGCTGCATCCCCCGCTTCCCTCTAACAGGGAGCATGCCCGCGCCAGCCATTCACAAATACCTGGTGTGGGCACGTGCCTTGCTAGAGGGATAGCGGGGATGGGGCTGGGGCTCACACATGCACCATTGGACCGGGAAGCAAGGTAAGTGAACAGGGCGACCTTGGAAGGTTTCACACAGCGGGGCATCTTGAGTTTTGATGCCCTGGGGGAGGGAATCAATCAGCCCGGGAATCTTATAGATTGCGCTGGGTTTTGGTCCACTATAACCATATTCTCTTATATTTTGAGGTAGCTTGAAAATGTTGCAGACAAAGAATATGTTTCCTTTGACCTTTAGGTACCTTTAGAAAGCGTCAGTGGCCCTATTTCTGCTGATTATATTATTTGCTGTAGTGTTCCTGCAATGTAAATTGTAACAGGAAAAGGCTCTCAAGCAGTAGAATGTATGGTATCTGCCCAGTCTGCAGTAGTCTCATTAAGATGGAGCTGTTCCAGCAAGATGAGTCCATTCGTGCCAATAGAGGACATGTGAGTGATGGGATTTACAAGACAAGACATTTAACTGATGGGATTTACAAGACAAGACAAACCCCAATCCACTGTCATCTATGGCCTTTAAAATGATTGCTGATGTATTGCAAGCAGCATCAGGTCCCTTTTTATAACATGGAGGCTGATTCACTACTAACGCCAGGTATTGCCAGATGAGCGTCTGTATAGCGGCGCTTACAGCGACTTAGAGCGTCTCGCTGTAGTAACCTGGCCAGCATTGATGAATGTGATATATATTGGGTGCTGTAACAACAGTATAATGCTGCAGCGAGCGAGAGGTAGCGTCAGCTCAGTGTGTCTGGCATTCGGCGCTAAACACCATATTTAACAAAACACTAGACACACAGCCAGCATTGCCACTATAAAGCTGGGCGCTGTAGCACAGAGCGCCAGACACTGTGGGATTAAAGTCTGATTTTAAACCCATATCCACCAGTAACCAAACGAAAACACATGGAATGACATTGTTTTAACACTGGGACAATAACACTTTAGTGGCAGACCTGTAAATGCAATTCTGCATAAAAATATTAAAAGTCAAAAAAGTTGGGAGTGCGCATGCGCGCGGACCTCTAATGGCAGCAGAGTAAGAGAGCTCCGTGCCCACCGAGCACACTGCGGGGCTAAGCGCAAAGGCAGGCGCGTCACTCACCTTCTAGAGAGCCGTCACCGAGTAAGGAGAGGCGGCGGGTGTCAGCGCGAGCGGCGGAGGCGAGGTCTGAGTCCCGGGAAGCGCCCTGCGAGCGGCGGCTGCTGCGGGCCTGGCAGGAAGTAAGGCCTAACACACAGACAACTGGAGAGGCGGCGGTGACGTCAGCAGCTCGGGGAGAGAGCTGTAGATGGCGGTGGCTGCAGACGCAGCTTGAAGTGTGCCCCTCGAGCAGCGCAGGCATTCAAAGGGAGCAGCTGAGGAGCCCTCCAACGCTGGGGGAGACAATTTCAAGCAGCCCCAGCCAGCAGATACCTGAGACCCTCACACCACAAGCTACAAAGAGGTGAGCAATACCCATCTCAGCCACAAAGAATAGCTGTGTTTGAACCAGCTGCAATTATAGATATTCCTGTAAATATAAGCTAAGCCATATCCCCATCCTAATCTGTGAGAAGTTGCTGACATGGCAAAGGCTAGGGAAACAATAGAGGGCCTATCTATAATAGAGATGGAGGAAGTGGAAGGTAGTGAAGCCTCCTTTTTGGCTAGTGAGTCAGAAGAAGCTCAGATCGTGTGCAAAAATAAAATGGCTATGGACTTACTCCCTAAAATAGATAACCTGCTCCAAACAGCCTTAGCCTCAAACACACAGCTTATAATGGAGCATTTGACAAAAGAAATTGATAAAGTATCCTGTGGCTTGATCACTCTTGATAAGAAAATTAGTGACGTATCCACAGCACAGGCAGCTTTGGAGACAGAGATTACACAGCTGAAAAGAGATAATTATATTCTGAGCACAAAAATGGAGGACTTTGAAAACAGAGATCGCAGAGCGAATTTACGCTTCAGAGGCTTCCTGGAACACATGGAAGATGCAAAAGCTGTTGTATTAGGACTATGCCAGGAACTAGCCCCAGGTCTATCAGTGGAGAAGCTGGAACTGGATAGGGTGCATAGAGCCCTAGGCCCAAGACGAACGCCCGAAGAACCCCCACGCGATATTATCGCCAAATTTCACTATTATACAAGCAAAGAAATAATCCAAAAGGCAGCCCGGGAAGTGACAAACCTCTGCTACCAAGGTTGTGCTTTCCAAGTTTTCTCCGATCTCTCGGCCGCTACAATGGCCAGAAGGAAGGAACTTAGACCGTTACTACTTACTCTACGGGAACACGGCGTCAAATATAAATGGGGTTTCCCTTTCCGAGTGTCCTTTATGTATAAAGGCGAGTCCTACACGGCGACATCTCCAGAAGAACTACAGCAACACATCTCAGCTATGCAACTCCCGAAAGTCCTGGGTTCTAAATCGTCCAGATCTGTTGATGATTCCCCTAGATCACAGCGCGCTGGGAAACGGCAGAAATGTTGGACATCTGCAACTGGGCGAGGGACTCGCTTAATGTATGAGGAATCATGAGGGCCTGGCTGCTGTAGCGCTTCCTTTTCTTTTTTCTCCAGGATACAATCCATAAGCTAATGACCACCCATGCCCCCGTATGCCCACTTTCGGTGTGGGGCAACTTAGTTATCTTTAAAGTTGTTAATCTTTATATTTGATATTCCGATACAAAACTGTACAATTATGTTACCAGATTCCAGCACTAATGTACTGTTATTTTCTTGTTCTTGTTCTGCTTCTTCTCATTCTCCCGCTTCTCCAAAGCACAAAGTTATGTTGTTTGTCGGTTATATCTGTTGTTAGGTTAAAAGACGCAGCCTGCCTTAGTAATGCGGTTTTAGATATGTATAACCCCATGTGCTCGGCGGCATATACATGTCGCACTCACGTTAAATCAGGGGTAGAATACCTCTTGATTTGTTTTTCCTTTGAGGTTCCTATTTTCACGCTAGGTGACTATTACTATTTTTATAGTAAATAACTTTTTTTTTTTCTGCTTTATATTCAGCTTTAGTCCTAGTGCGCCCCCGGCCTAGTACTAGGAAGGGCCTGACGGCGCACAGCTCGCCTGGTCGATCCTGTGTGGGGAGGCTGTCCGCCTGAATCTATCCTTAGGTGCTGAACGCAAAGCTAGTTGGTGGGCCGCCCCCCTGCGCAGAATCGAGTGGACGACTTTATTTAATAATCTTAGCTGGTAATTTTCTTCAGTGGCTGCATCAATAGGTGGCAGCCTGAACGAGGACTTTCTCCATTTTTTCTTTTCTGTCTTTTCCCTCCCCCATCCTCACCCCTCTTCCCGTTTACAGGTATTCACCATGGCTACAATATTCTCGTTGAACGTTCAGGGATTTAACTCCCCCAACAAGAGGAGTATGGCCTTCCGTAAAATAAACACACTACACCCGGATGTTATATGCCTCCAGGAGACACACTTCTCGGGCTCCTCCAGACCTAAATTCCTTAACGCTAAATACCCACAAATTTTTATGTCCTGCGCGGAAACTAAACAGAAAGGAGTCCTTATTGGTTTTAAAAGGGGAACCCAATTCCATTGCTCCAAGGAAATCTCAGATAAAGGAGGCAGATATCTTATCCTTATTGGTGAAATGCACGACGCTGAAGTAACATTTGCTACCTACTATGCCCCCAACGTCAACCAGCTACCTTTCTTGTCTAGCTTCCTAAAAGAGGTAACGGCTGTAGCCAAAGGGACAACTATAATATGCGGGGACTCAAATTTAGTTCTAAACCCCCTTTTGGATAGACAGTCCACGAAAGGATCCTTAGCAGGAACCCAGTTGATTGCGACCTCAAAAGCCTTTAGGAACCTATTAGATTCCTGTTCAGTGGTAGATTGCTGGAGAGAAGCCCATCCTGGAACCCAGAACTTTACGCACTACTCCCACCCCCACTCGGTATATACCAGAATAGATCATATCCTACTACTCATACCTACTCTGGCGTTATTGACGGCTATAGACATAATCCCGATCTCTTGGTCTGACCATGATGGCCAGTTACTCAAATTGCATTCCCTGCTTAGCAGACCGCTAAGCTCATCATGGTCTCTTAACGTATCTCTTCTTTCAGACCTGGTGCTAACCCAATCCATCACTGACACACTTACTGAATATTTTATGTTGAATGAGAAGGGGGAGGTCTCTTTGTTGGGAAGCGCATAAGCCAATTATCAGGGGTAAGTTAATCCAGTTAGCCTCGAGGAAAAAAAGGGAGAGGAATGCCCATATAGACAAACTGGAAAAGGAATACCTAGAACTAGTGGACAAGGCCAAACGACAAACGACGACAGATATCAGGTCTAAACTAAATAGAGTGACTGACGAACTTAACCTAGCTCTAGCGGGTAAAGCGGAGAATGTTTTAAGGCGCCTTAAACACAAATATTATTGCAAAGCTAATAAGCCTGACTTCCTATTGGCAAAAAGGCTGAAAACCCCTGACCAGACTTATCGTCCTATTAAATTGAAAAGCGACAGAGGGATTGTTTCTAGTAACCCGGTCAAAATAGTAAAAATTTTCAGAGACCAACTTTCTAAGTTATACTCTAACCCCTGTCCGCCAAAAGTGGAAGAGATCTCGGCCTTTTTGGAGAGACTTTCCCTGCCCGACATACCGGATGCGTTGAGAACCCTTATGGACTCTGATTTTAACGTTGCAGAAGTAATAGCTGGACTACAACCTAATAAAAGGCCAGGCCCCGACGGATTCCCTGCCGCATATTATAAATGTTTTACTTCTATATTGGCCCCGAGGCTGGCGGCAGTCTTCAATGCGGTTCGAGGAGGTGAGTCCTTCTCACAGGAATCACTCACCGCCTCGATAAGCATGATCCCGAAACCAGACTCGGATCACACGACTTGGACTAATTTCAGACCAATATCTTTAATTAACCTGGACGTTAAGATATTTACAAAAGTCCTAGCAGATAGATTATCTGGATATTTGCCACTTCTAATCCATAACTCATATCACGCTACCGTTGATACACCAGGTTGGGTCCATATCGAATCGGCCATGTCCATGCCCTCACCGATTAGTGACCTTCTATGGCTCACACCGAAGGCTAGAAACTTGGGGAACAATCTGATTATGGCCCACTCTCTTCGGCTGTGGGACGACATTACATTTTCAGGCGGGCTGGCCTCTCCACATATGCCTCTAATGCCACTTTGGGGAAATCCATTATTTACCCCCGGAATTACTGATCCACTTAGGTTCAGTAGGTGGTGTAACTCGGGGATCCTACACGTGCTTAACTGTTGTCACGGTCCCGATATAGCCTCCTTCCAACACCTTAGAGATAAGTTTGGTCTCTCGCCAAAGGACTTCTTTGGATATCTCCAAGTGCATCATTTCATAAAGTCTATAACGAAGAACGCCCCAAACCTAGAAGACTATACTTGTTTTGAACGCCGATGTATACGCAATCCGAGGGACAAAGGCGCTATTGCTAGCTTATACCACTCACTCTGCAAGAACTTAGATGGTGCCACCCCAACGTACAGGAAAAAATGGGAATCCGAATTGGGAGGAGAAAGGGCCCCTGAAGTATGGGACAGGATGTGGCGGGCATCATTTGGTAAAAGAGTCTCAGTACAAGCAATAGAAGTTAACGTGAAGGTGGCTCTGCGCTGGTATTTAGTCCCTACGCAGTTAGCGCACGTATCGGTGGGGACACAGAATAAATGCTTTCGCGGCTGCGACATGCCAGGCATATTTGGTGGAGTTGCGAGGTCTCCAGAAAATACTGGGATAAGATTCAAACCCTACTATGTAAGGTTTTTGGTATAAATATTACCTTAGATCCCTGGGTTGCATTGTTAAACGAACCTCTAACAGGAACCTCGGTTAGACAGAGACAACTGTTGTACCATGTCCTTACCTGTGCTAAGTCAGTCATCGCTAAGGCATGGAAGACTCCCTCGCTAAGCTTTGAGGAATTTAAGAACAGGGTTAATAACACACTAACTATGGAAAAACTATCAGCTATCCATGAAGACAGACTGGAAGAGCTCCGAGAGGTGTGGGCTCCTTGGATCAGGGAAGTTTTTCCTAACACGTTCGACTGGGACCTTTTGAATGTTTAGGTACCGGTTTACTTTAAAATATTATGCTAGATATCAGATCCTTACCCTTCCCTCCTCTCTTACTATCCTTCCCCTTCTCCTCCCCCCTCCTTCCCCTTACTTTTCAGCTGAGCTCTTTTTGAGGCTCCGTGGCTCGATCTATACTTGATGTATTTCAGTCAACACATTCAGGAAGCGCTCAGGCCAGCGAGTAGCTTTAGGTTTGATGCAAGCCTTGTGATGCAGGCCGGATCGCTTCCTGACTATCAGTTCTGATGTGATGATTATTTTAAGCGAAAGCAGACGCTCTGATTTAATCTAATAGCCTTTATTATAGCTACTCTTGTGGCAATGCCTTGAAATGTTTAATTTCCTCGTTGTATATTTGCAAAGTCTTGTAAGTACCATTTTGTCTTTGATACTTCTGTGAATTTCAATAAAAATCATTGAAAGAAAAAAGTCAAAAAAGTTGGGGGACGTGGCCTGCGTATGGCGGTGTGAGGAAGGTGGCGGGGCTCCGATCGAGTACACAGCGCTTGACCAGACAGCAGCGATTTCCACATCAGGAATGAAGGGCAACAAGAAGAAAAAGATGACAGGAGGAAGAGGAAGCAAGTCTGCGAGGAGGATCTACTCCTACATGGTACCTGGATCCTCACCCCAGAAGGCGGCGGAGTTGGACAAGATGGCGCGGTCGGGGGGAGGACCGGGTCTCCCGCAGCGTGACCCGCATGGCGGGAGAGCGAGCGACAAGCAGCAACAGCTGGAGGAGGAACGGCAGGCAGATGACGTGGCGGCAGGAGCAGAGGTGAGCGGGCGTGCTGCCCTGAGCCACCCGACATTAGCAGTGACAGAGCTGGTGGAGAGAGGAGAGCTGCGCACGGAGCTGCAGACCCGAGGGCCGCCTCCAGGTGAGCGGTGCAATCTCTCGGCCTCCGCAGGAGAGGGAGATGCGCAGGCAGCTGGGACAGCGCCACCGGGGGTGGAGGGAGTGTGGCCCTGCTCAGCAAGGGGGGCGACCCACAGTGAAATGCGGGAAGCACAGTCCTCAGTGGAGGAGCCCCAAGGAAGGGCTGAAGATTGCAGGGGGGGAAGCAGTAAAAAAAGAGATGGATTGGGCACTGCCCCTCCCCGCACGTGTGAGAATAGCAAGGGGATGCTGCCCCCAAGATGTGAGATGCCGAGGATGAACCCCTCTGCATAGCCCCGTCCTTGCAAGATGTTTGACGGCTGTGTTTGGAATTATCCTCATTTTAAGCTATGAAGTAAAAGCTAAGTTTTAACCCTTTTTAAGCTGGACATTGCAATTGTAACGGTTTGGGGAGTTTTTCAGGAGATCCTGAGGTCCGTGCTGTTTGGGTCTGAGGGTGAGCTGGTCGTTGCTTGCTTATGTTTACAGGACACCAGAGTGTCCACACTGGAGGGCTCAAGTGCAAACCATGAAAGCCGAATTATGGAATTGGAGCGAGCACTTCATACTCAACAACAGCAACTCACCATCGTCTTTCTGCAGTCAGACGACTTAGAGAATCGGAACAGACACAACAACCTGAGGCTGAGGGGTGTCACCGAGTCGGTCCCCTCGAACCTGATGCAATCCACGGCAATGGTTATTTTCAACTCTCTGTTGGGGAAGCTTGGAAAATATTATTGATCGTATTTAAAGGGCAGCGGGCCACCCGAGGGCGGCAGAGGTACCGAGGGACGTCCCCTGTCAGATCCATTTTTCTACAGTGAAAGAGGACATTTTACACCGGACCTGGGAGAGACGCCAGGTGGAGTGGGAGGGTCAGAGGATAAAGATTCTCCCTGACGTTTCTCAACATACTTTGTGCATGAGGAGAACCATGCGCCCCCTTCTGGATAAGCTCAGAGAAATCAACACTTCCTGTTGATCATCCATTCCATCATTCCATCTCATCGTGCAAAAGGACAATGGCGTATTTCCTCTGAGAAGCAAAGACGAACTGCCAAAGCTGTTCCGTTTTCTGGGCATTGACCCCATTGTTGTCCCCGATTGGTTGGACTTCAACGTGGACCCGTTTGTGGGGGGGGGGGGGGGGGGTTTGGGTGGCTGGGCCGGGGCAGGCGCTCTGGGCCGATCTGCCCAGGGCCATGAAGATAGCACGATGGATTCCGGCCCTGCACTCCCTGGTGAATCAGAATGCTTGCTTTGTGACGATATCCTTTTTATAAGCGCAATATTATTACTGCTATGTTTCTATGTTTAGTTTTAAGGAAATTGCTGAGTTATGACTGTTGGTTTGTTGGGATCTTGCTTGTTCTAAACAAACGGGGTGTGGTACAGTGTACGTGGTTGGGTGACTGGAGGCCTAGCCGTGGGCGCGTGCCAGATCTCGGCTATAGTTGAGGAAGCGTGGGTGGACCGGGGCCCTGCTCCGCGGTGTGAGGTCGCTTTACCCCCAATAGTTTTCTGCTTCTTTCCGCTGAGCCGAGGCCCAGTGGGAACAGGCAGAAAAAGGAATGGTAGTTCTATCCTTAGCTCTCTCCCTCCTCCTCTACAGAGAGGGCTGCTCTTTCTTAACGTTCCTGTTTACGCTTTCCTTTGCCTAGACCTTCTTCTCCCCTTTCATTTCCTTGCTTAAAACAATCTATGTGCATTTGGGTCTCTACTTTCTTTTGCTTCCTTTGCCTTTGAACCCCGCCCCCTCTGTCCCAACGCCTTATTTACCCAAGCAGGTGGAAGGACCGGGAAACATGACTAGCCTTAAGATTTGTTCCCGAAATGTGAAGGGCTTCAACGTCCCTGAAAAAAGAGCTAAGATTCTATATGGGCTACAAAAGGAGAAGGTGGACATAGAGTTGTTTCAGGAGACCCACTTTTGTTCGGGAAGGATGCCAGAGATTAAGAATCGATACTTCTCTAGATGGTTTCACTGTCTGAACTGTCTGAACCCTGATGCTAACTCTAAGGGGGTTTCAATTGCCATCCATAGAAGTGCCCCTCTGGAGCCCCTGGACTCAAAAGTGGACCCACAAGGCAGGTATATTTTTACAATGAACAGGGAAACCTATACCTTAGCAAATATCTATTTGCCCAACCTTAAGCAAACGGAGACTGGGATACGATTTTTACGCTTGCTGGAGGGGGACTTCAATATGGCCCTAGACCCAAGGGTGGACTCGTAGGTAATAGATGCTTGGAGAGCCTTGAACCAAGGGGCGAGGGATTAAACCTTCTTTTCCCATGTCCATGCTTCCTACAGCAGACTTGATTACATTTTCATTAGTCACCATGCACTGTCTAGGGACGTAGAAGTTAAAGAGTCCATAACCAAATTCTTAGTAGACCATAGGAATGACGACACTCCCTTATCCACCCAGTGGGAGGCTCTGAAATGTGTGCTCCAAGGGGTGTTCATCAATCATGGGGTGAGACTGAAGAGGGAGAGGACTCGACTGATCCGGGTTACCCTGGACAGAATACAGACACTTGAAAAGTCTCATAAACAGACCTCTGCCCAGGAAGAGTTGCTGGAGCTGATTGCGGCTAGGGAGGAATTGAAGAGGCTTATCGACCAGGGCTACCTAAAATATAGAGATAGGTGTAGAGCTAGGTTCTATGAGTTCTCTGACAAATGCGGAAAATTGTTGGCTAAAACGCTGCACCCTAAGCAAAGTATAATGTACGTACCGGTGATTAAGAGCAAGGGAGGGCGGGACGTACACAAGCCTATGCAGATAGTGGGCGAGTTCCAAGACTACTACACAGACCTCTACAACCTTAAGGGATGTTGGGACTCCCTGCCTGTTGAGGATTTAGACGCCTGTATAGAGGCATATGTGGAGGAAACGGCGTTACCTACTGTATCTCAGGAGGTTAGGAATTCACTGGAAGAAACCTTCGCTGAGGATGAGGTGAGGGTTGCCATAAAAGAGACGCCCGTGGGGAACAGCCCAGGACCGGATGGGTTTAGGCCGTGGTTCTATAAGGTCTTTGGGGGGCAATTGTCCCCTTTCTTGACGAAAGTGTTTAACGGTGTCTCGGAGTCCTGTCCTTTCCCTAGACAGGCCTTGGAGGCTCATATATCTATTATTTCAAAGCCCAATAAAGATAGGACCACAGTAGGAAACTACAGACCGATATCTCTTATCAACGTAGATATCAAATTGTATGCAAAAATGATAGCCACAAGACTGCAAGCACCCTTAGCAGAAATTATAGATGGGGATTAGGTGGGGTTTGTACGGGGGAGGGAGGCCAGAGACAATACGTTAAGAAAAGGCATTCGATAGGGTCCATTGGAGGTTCTTGAGGGCGGCGCTGGTGCTGGTGGAAATAGGCCCAGAGCTGTTGGGGAAGATCATGGCGCTTTACAAGGGGCCCTCGGCCAGGGTCAGGGTTAATGGTCTCCTGTCAGCCCCCTTTGCTATCGGGAATGGCACGCGACAGGGCTGCCCCCTGTCTCCACTTCTATATGTAATAGTAATGGAGCACCTGGCCCAGGCTCTGCGTGCCAACCACACGATCAGGGGCTCCTGTGTGGCGGGAGGGAGCACAAGTTTTCACTTTTCGCGGGCGATCTCCTGTTATACATCGTATCGCCACACCTTTCACTGCCTTCGATAATCAAGGAGTTTTAGTAGCCACAGTAAGTTTAAAGTTAACTTAGCAAAAACTGAGGCCTTGAACGTCTCTTTGCCGCAGGAGCTCCAGCGGCTGCTGGAATCGAATTTTCCCTTTAAGTGGCAGAGGGAATCTATTAAATATCTAGGGGTTTACCTCCTTTTCGATTTGAACCACCTTTACGGGCTGAACTACGCCCCGCTCCTCTCCAAGACCTTGGAGAACCTTGGAAAGTACAACAGGGGCCAATATTCATGACTGGGCAATATAAATATAGTAAAGATGGATATTCTGCCCCGCTTTCTTTATATTTTCCAGGCAATCCCAATTGTGCCGGATAGAGGATATTTCAAAGCACTAAAAACAGTGCTTCTCAAATTGATCTGGAACAATGGGAGGCTGAGGATTAGTTACTCAGTTCTAACAAGAGCTAAAGAAAATGGGGGCCTAGGCCTTCCGTACTTCAAGGTATATCATACAGCGGCAGTGGTGGCCAGACTGTCAGACTGGTTTCACCGGAGGTCCAATAAACTCTGGGTAGCCATTGAGGAAGATGTGTCTCCCCTGAGCCTCATGGCGCTCCCATGGATAGACCCTGTGTTGAGGCCTAGGGTGCACACTATGTCGCTCTTGATGCACTCGCTGCTGTCTGTCTGGGATTCAGAACTTAGGAAAAAAAACTTATCGACCAGGCCGGGCCCCTTCATGCCCCTGTTTGATAACCCGGCTTTTTCCCCCGGTGTGGGGACGGGCAAGTTCCTGGGATAGTTCACAGGGAACCCAACTTGGGGATACGTTGCGAGGCAATCGGCACCCAAGCCTGCAGGAGCTCCAGACAGGGGGTCAGGGAAAAAGGCTGTCATGGTTCCTGCATCGACAGCTGGTGGCTTTCCCTAGGTCTCCCCTGTGTCATATCTCTCTCGGCCCCTGACTCCTTACGAGAGCTTGCTGAGAGCAGCACCCACCCATACCCTTTCGCTAGCATATCGGATTCTGCAGTCTGAAGAGGAGGCTTCCGGGTGGCCTGGGTTCATTAGGAAATAGGAATCAGAACTGGGCTGCGAGGTAGACGATGAGCATTGGGAAAAATCCTTCATGTTAATCCACAAGTTCTCCGTAGCATGCAGGGCACAGGAGAAAAATTGCAAGATATTGGCCTGATGGTATAAATGTCCAGTGGACTTGGTTAGGTTCGGGGGGGGGGGCTGACTCTGGTACGTATTGGCGGTGTGAGAATGCGGAGGGCACATTGCTATGCATTTGGTGGGAGTGCCCTTCGGTACACAAGCTCTGGGACCAAGTACTTTCCATGTACAAATTCCTAACGTTGGAAAGCGTCCCCAATAATCCTCAGGTGGCTCTGCTGTCCATGGTGCCTGGGTTAGCCTACTCTGTAAAGAAGGGATTCCTCACGGCAGCAATGTTGGTGATCCCATGGCACCGGCGCACCCAAAATGCACCAGGAATTATGGAATGGGTGCAGGAAGTGGAGAATATCAGTACTGGGGGGAAATGAGAGCGGGAGACAAAAATTCAACACAACATGTATGGTATGGTTGATGAGCCGCAACACCCTCGAATTTGGCGCATTCCTGACTTCACTACAGAGGGACCAATAGAGGCTGTGTAATGAGGTTGTACTGAGGGAGCTCCTGAATGCCTGACTCGTTGCTCAGTGGCGGTACCCCGCCCAACCCACCCCCCCTACCCTACCCTCTCTCTACATCTCTCCCTTCCCCCCATGTATGATATTTGTATGTGCAGACAAGCATTTATATATTTTTTTTTTCTTTCTCTCTCTCTTTTTCTCTCGATCCCTTTTTTCTACTTTATCTTTCTTTCCCCTTTTATTCCTTTCTTGCTCTGGGAGTTGCTCAGTCGTTAAGTGCCTCTGTACCATAAAGGTTACGTGTGCGGCCTCAAACGGCCTAAGTGTACATGATGATCAGAGTTTGACCCCCTGGAATGAGGCCTAAAGGCAGTTGGGACCCCCCGGTTAGTTGGTAAAGGTTTGCAACTTCCGGGGTTGTCGGCAGGGGTAATGGAGAGCGGGGAAGGAATCTGTTGAGGGGTTTAGTTTAGTTAAGGTCGAACACCATGGATGGCTCCCTCTCATTGCCTTTCCGTCCCCGGGAGGTGAGGGTCCGGGAGAGGGACATTAATGACACTGATGTTGTTGGTATCCGTTGTATAAAGATGTATATTTGTGGCTGGCACTGTTTTTTTGTAAAGTAGCACTCCTATGTTGTATTAGTCTCTTTTATGCTTTCAATAAAAACATATTGAACATAAGTCAAAAAAGTTTCTAAACGTGTTTGTTTGCAGCCAAGAGAGGTGACACAATGATTTGAGCAAAAAAAAATTAAAATTGCCAAACACGCTATTTATACGCAACTAATGAAACCCCACTGAAATATATGGGAGAGTGCTACAGAGCGACAGGTACTACATGGCTAGAGTGGTTAGAGTCGCTCATCAGATTCGCTTTCTTAAATGTGGTTTTGCGTGCAGCGTCCGGCGTTCACCAGAATCTGCCTGCCGACAAGTGACACTACCTGACGCTATCCCTTCTTAAATAACCCCCTTAGTCCATCTCCTCAATACAGAGGACCCCCAGGGGACACCCTCCTCATCCTCTTCATTCACATTTTATATTTAATTGTCAAATCAGTTTTGAATTAAACCAAATTTAACAAGAAGTAGATGAGTAATGTTTCTTTTTGAATTCATTTTAACAGAACACAAAAGGGACAAATACTAAAATAAATGGCCATGCCATCTAATTGCTTGCATCAAAAATGTTATTTGAAATACAAAAATATACACATTTGTTTTACTCTTCCTTTTATTTTGCCTGTGCATTACATTCACCAGACAAGAGCAATTATACTGAGAGCAATTCCAAGCAAGAGAAAAACAATATAGCCTAAGGCTAGTACATATTTCATTTTCAGTCCAACAGTTTTAAAGTCTGCTTGCCACAATTCAAGCATTTGAATAAGAGAGAGTGCTGCAGATGAAAATATATTTTTTAATTGAAAAATATATTATATATTAATAACATAGAATATACAAATATATTTGGTCAATAAGGCTATTCAAATAATATAACAGCTTATATTGAAGGTTTGATGCCCTATGGGAAACATGTTTTTAAATTGCCCTGCAATACTGCATCCTGCATGCCATCTCCAACCCATCCTAGTGGTGATGCACTGATCCTTACAATCTTTGTGTTTTGATTGATGCACTCAGCAAAATAATTCTAATCTATAGATTCGAATCTAATCTATAATACGCAGCAAAAAAATAAATGTAAAAGTATATGAGGTAAACCCTGCAAACAGTTTCCCCAAACAACCATGCTAATTTACTATTGGAGATACAACCAAATGCCTTTTCTTGTTCGAGTAACCAGGGTGGCATGCATTTTGTCATTTGGATATAGTGTAAAGTTTACAGAGATCATGACTAAAGCAAGTCTGTCTGTGATTCTGTGAATAATGCTTCGTGTCTTCAGGTTCTGGTGGATTATATGTCTTATGTTTATCCTCAGGCGTTGTCACATTGGTACTAGTACAGAAACAGATTACAGTGTATACCGTAATCCCTCCTTGTAAATTGTCCCTGTGAAACAGCTTACAGTGTATACCGTAATCCCTCCTTGTAAATTGTCCCCGTGAAACAGCTTACAATGTATACTGTAATCCAGTGTATACCATAATCCCTCCTTGTAAATTGTCCCTGTGAAACAGCTTACAGTGTATACCGTAATCCCTCCTTGTAAATTGTCCCTGTGAAACAGCTTACAGTGTATACCGTAATCCCTCCTTGTAAATTGTCCCTGTGAAACAGCTTACAGTGTATAGCTTAATCCCTCCTTGTAACTTGTCCCTGTGCCCCATTTCACCATGTATAGCTTAATCCCTCCTTCTCAAGTGTCCCTGTGATCCATTTGACCGTGTATAGCTTCAGCAATGTTTTTAATGTCGGCCTTAGGCAAACATTTTAATGTGGACCTTAATTAGTCATTCGAATGTTAATCTTTATTTGATCCAACATACATATACTTTTTGGTTTAAAAACTACTTATGTACTTAGTGTTATTTGTATTGTCCAGCATGTTTTTGGAAGGTGTTAGGAGTTAGTGTTTGAGTAGTTTACCTTGCCTTGCTAATATTTTTTTTTTTTTCCCAGGAACCGCAAAATGGGCCACTCCCTGAATGTGCAAGCAGTGGTGGCCCCGGACATGCGGTTCCCTAGCGTGCTCGCCGGGTTTCCAGGCTCATCCCATGACGCATACATCTTGCGAAGATCTGGATTATACCATCGGTTTGAGTCTGGAGAATTATCAGGTGGATGGCTCCTTGCTCTTTGCTCAGATGCATGACACTTACTGAGGAGAGGAGAGCGGGATAAAGTGCAGAGGGCGGGTTAGAGCTGTGCTTTGCTCAGACAAAGCAGATCTGGGGTCCTGAAAAGGTAAGACATCCCAGAATGCTGAGAAGCACAGTCATAAGCCACTTCCTGTTTGCAGCCTGCCTGATTTGCCCTGAGCCGCCATATTTGATGTTTAAAGGCTCATAACATGCAGTAGATGGTGTTAGGCTGTTTTTTAGGTGAGCAATCTGTATGTACAGGGTGTGGCTAAAATATAAGATAGGCTCTTAGACAGGGTGAACAACCGCTTGTCCATACATTTTTGTTTTGAATGTGTAATTTATGTAAGTATTTTCTTATTCTTTCAGGGGATTCCGGCTATCCGCTACTTCCCTGGCTGATGACGCCCGTCCTGCGGTCACAGAATGCGGCCCAGGACGCCTACAATCGGGCGCACCGCAAGACCCGGGCCGTTGTGGAGAGGGCCTTTGGCCTGTTAAAAACACGCTTCCGGTGTTTGGACCATACTGGGGGGGGGGGGGGGGCGCTCCAGTATGACCCCAACAAGGACATCGATATCATACTGGCCTGCTGTGTCCTCCATAACTTTGCCATAATGCAGCGTGTCCCCCGGTATGTGGATCTGCCCCCCTCTCCACCCAGCCAGGACCCAGAAGAGAACTACCGTGGCACACCTAGTGCCTCTGGCCAAGCTGTTCGGGGCAATTTGATAAGCACCCATTTTGCCTAATTTGGTTTTCATTTGTTTGTTTGTTGAATGAAACAAAGGGGGGGGGGTGGCAGCCGCTCAGACCATTTTATAACTAACCTGGGAGGTGCACGTTAGCAGGGCAATTAGGATACAAAAGTCTTAAAGGAGCCACAGCACTCAACCCTGTTAGCTTGCAGGCCAGCCTATAATCTGTCTCTAAACTTGGTTAAGTTAACTTAACTTAACTTGGTCTCAGAGATTAGAGTTAGGACTGCACCCCACAGAGGCACTTTGGCGTAGTGGTGCAGCTTAAGCATACTTCTGCAGATGTGTGTGACCGAGTCCTGCTTTTAACCAAGTTTAGAGACAGATTATAGGCTGGCCTGCAAGCTAACAGGGTTGAGTGCTGTGGCTCCTTTAAGACTTTTGTATCCTAATTGCCCTGCTAACGTGCACCTCCCAGGTTAATTATAAAATGGTCTGAGCGGCTGCCACCCCCATTTGTTTCTTTTGAATATGTGCAAGCACATGGTGTGTGGGGTCTAGGCTGTATTGCAAGGCCTTTGACCCTTCCACCCCATGGCTTGCACTTGAGAGGTTTAGGGCAACCTCAGGTAAGCCTGCTCCCAATTTATCTATTGCACTGTATGTCCCAAATGGGCTCTCAGAGATTAGAGTTAGGACTGCACCCCACAGAGGCACTTTGGCGTAGTGGTGCAGCTTAAGCATACTTCTGCAGATGTGTGTGACCGAGTCCTCTGTTTTTAACCAAGTTTAGAGACAGATTATAGGCTGGCCTGCAAGCTAACAGGGTTGAGTGCTGTGGCTCCTTTAAGACTTTTGTATCCTAATTGCCCTGCTAACGTGCACCTCCCAGGTTAGTTATAAAATGGTCTGAGCGGCTGCCACCCCCCATTTGTTTCTTTTGAATATGTGCAAGCACATGGTGTGTGGGGTCTAGGCTGTATTGCAAGGTCTTTGACCCTTCCACGCCATGGCTTGCACTTGAGAGGTTTAGGGCAACCTCAGGTAAGCCTGCTCCCAATTTATCTATTGCACTGTATGTCCTAAATGGGCTCTCAGAGATTAGAGTTAGGACTGCACCCCACAGAGGCACTTGGGCGTAGTGGTGCAGCTTAAGCATACTTCTGCAGATGTGTGTGACCGAGTCCTTTGTTTTTAACCAAGTTTAGAGACAGATTATAGGCTGGCCTGCAAGCTAACAGGGTTGGGTGCTGTGGCTCCTTTAAGACTTTTGTATCCTAATTGTCCTTCTAACGTGCACCTCCCAGGTTAGTTATAAAATGGTCTGAGCGGCTGCCACCCCCCCTTGGTTTCTTTTGAATATGTGCAAGCACATGGTGTGTGGGGTCTAGGCTGTATTGCAAGGTCTTTGACCCTTCCACCCCATGGCTTGCACTTGAGAGGTTTAGGGCAACCTCAGGTAAGCCTGCTCCCAATTTATCTATTGCACTGTATGTCCCAAATGGGCTCTCAGAGATTAGAGTTAGGAATGCACCCCACAGAGGCACTTTGGCGTAGTGGTGCAGCTTAAGCATACTTCTGCAGATGTGTGTGACCGAGTCCTCTGTTTTTAACCAAGTTTAGAGAGAGATTATAGGCTGGCCTGCAAGCTAACAGGGTTGAGTGCTGTGGCTCCTTTAAGACATTTGTTTGCTGAATGTAATTGTTTATTCGCACTTTATTTTGCCTTTGTGAAGGCTTTTGTATTTTTTTGAAAAAAATAGTAATGAATTAATTACTAAAATATTGACACATGATCTGAGCCTCATGCATTTTTATTTTGCATGTTTGTTTTGAAAAACCTTCAGTAATCTCAAAATAACCCAAACATTAATGCATCAACTTAGTCAACAACAGCTAAAGTCACATTCAATATATTTTATTGAAATATGAAAATTTGGAGTTGAAGGACACTCGCAGACTTCATGTACATACATAGTACAACAGAAATATACATTGGTGCCGACTCATGGCACCTAGCAATTGGCCACATCCAGGAGTTGTGAAGTAACGCACTCCAGGACGAAATTTCAACAACCAATAACATAAACATACAGGGAGCAACCATTTGCATGTGAATATTTGACCAGTAATACATAGGGCCACATACACACCCTCTCCTGCTTGGCCACATTTGCCACAGGCACAGGTGGAAAGCAGCCATACCTATGCCACATCCATGCCTGTAAGTTAGTGGGCCACCCAAACAATAAGCCCCAGTCCGAATGCCAGTCTAGTCCAATCTTTGCCATGGTTCAAGGTAGTAGTTTCCCAGCCCAGAATGTCCCCCAATCTTGCCAACAAACAGGATGAGCCAGACACAATTTCATTAGGCCCAAGCCTGCAGCGTGGCAGCTTGAGCGGCAGCTTCATTGAGGCTTTAGCTCAGGCATAGTGGGGTATCTCAGCACTCTAATGAGCTATATGGGCGACATTCAAAATCATACAAGCAAAGCCATAAAAAAGGCAATCTTGGTAGCGCTCACCAGACAGGTCAATACAGTGGGGATGTAGAGAAAGATGTGAAGCAGATACAGGTCAAATAGCTGTTAATATGGATGTTGGGCATAAAACCCTGGTGGTGGGCCTTGGAGGTGTCCCATCACCTGGGCATGTGTGGCATTCATAATCTGCCACTGTTCCAACATGTGTCTATTGCTTGTTCTAACTTCCTCGAGCATGGCAGTGAAATTATTATTTAAGGTAGCCATCTGGCTGTTGCTCGTCCTAAATTCAGTCAGCATGGTGGTGAATGTATTATTTAATGTCTCTGCAGTAAGCTTCTCTGTGGTTCTTTGAGTCACCTGCCGAAAGTAACGGCTGTCATGGCGCCACGCTGACTTCCGGATCAGCACGCGCCTCCCCTGGGAAACTGGTCGACGTTGATGACTACGTCTAACAATTCCCCGGGTTTGAGCGCCTGCCAATGCTGGACCTCTAGAGCAAGAGTCCCAGATGTGCTCGGCAAACCTCTGCAGCAGAGCTACCACTGGGGACTGTAGGCTCAGTCTCAGCCTGCTGCCCACGATGGGCTGGCAGCATGCGTCCAGCTTCACTCTGCTGCAGAGGATTTGGTGCAGTAGCATGTTGGGACAGTGGCAGATTAGGTTTCAGGGGGGTCAGTTCTGAAGGTCCCATCAAGCTGGCATCCTCCTCCATCTCCTGGATTTCATCCATCAGTGTGTGGGTCTGTTGGGACATGTGCAAAAAAAGTTTCAGTTTGGGCCCTAAATATATTTGTTAGGCAAATTAGTCATGTGCATTCACATGCATCAACAGTTTCAATAAAGTCCACTTACCCTATATATCTGTTCCTGGGTCCTAGGCAGCACGGAAGTAGATGGCGTGGTGAAACTGGATGAAGCTTCCACACGTGCAGAGGCTTAATGCTGGGCTGTGTTTAAAATAAAAAGGCACGTAAACACCAAAAAATCCATTGATGATCTGGATTACTACATATGCTTTAAAAAACACGTGGCCAAGCAGGAATGCAAACTCCAACAGCGGGACAAGATGTCCTTCACTATGAATGTCAGTATCTGTTATATGTATGCCTCACCCTGTACATACACATTGGTCACCTTAAATAGTCCAAACATGCATGTACTGCATGTTATAAGGCTTAACACATCCCTAAAGGGCCATTAGGGGCCCACACTCAGCTTGCAAATAGCATTTGTCTTCAGAGTATGCTGCTGTACATTCTTACTATGTAGACCTTTCCCTGACCTCAGATCAAGTATTTTAGACCAAAGCACAGCTAAAACCCAAGTGGTATAAATACAAAAAAGGATTGACTAGATTCACATAACAGGCAGTGCTTTGCTAATATAAAGACTTTAATAGTGACCATAAATACTGTAAGGTCGTGTATGGCCTGCATGTATCAACGCCAACACCATCTCCTCAGCTTGTGTATACTGTAATGTACTGTTGGGAAGCCTCCACCAGTTTGTAAGCTAAAAAATAGAGGTTGGCAAATTTAGGGCATTGTGGTCAATACAGCAAGCAGAAAAATGCACAACTCAAATATGTACCTGTAATTGCGCCGTTTATTCTGTTTCTTCCATGCTGCATACTTCAGGTCAGATATTTTGCGCTGTATCTGCTCCAAATCTTTAAGCTCCTCTCCCGCTGCATTGACCTGTCTGGTGAGCTCCTCCATGATTTGTGTCTTTCTCATTTTGCTTGTAGATTTTGACTTTCGCCCATATAGCACGTCATAATGGAGTGTGAGCCCATTTGCCAATGCGAGAGTTTGGGCCTCACCAAACTGCCTCTCAACTGTCCTCATCGTAATGTTCGGCCTATTGCTTGCTGTTCTGACTCATCTCTGTATGTAGGCAATTTGGGGGACATTTTGGGCTGGCTCTGTGGAGTTGAAATGTGCGACACGTGGCTTGAGAATGAATGGACTGGACTTGCAATCGGACTGGGGGTCCTTGCCTGGCTGGCCACCGAACTTCCAGGTGTGGATGTGGCATATGGATCGATGGTTGCCACCTGTGCTTGGTGGCAAATGTGGCCGAGGAGGAGAGGGTGTGCTTGGGGGTGTGGGGTTTCTGGCCCTGTGGCTCTTTGTGCCCTTGCCACTTGTGTTTCAATGCCCATGGGAGGTACTGGCACGTGGCTCAGGAGAGGCAGTGCTGGCTGGGCTGGGCTGGGGCTTCTGGCCCTGTGGCTCTTTGTGGCCTTGCCACTTGTGCTTCTATGGGAGCTTTGCCCACATGGAGCTGGAGAGGCAGTGCTGGCTGGGCTGGGGCTTCTGCCACGCTGGCTCTTACTGGCCTTGCCAGTGGAGCGTGGTTTATGAAGGGATGTGCTAGGGTGGGGAGGAGGGGAGGGTGTTCTTTGGAGCTGGGGCTTCTCACCCTCTGCTTCTTAGTGGCCTCTGTTGCCGGCGTACCTGCCTGCTTTGATGTTGTTGGCTTCTTCTTAGCTGCTCCCTCCTTGGCTTTGGTGGTTGGTTTGGGTTTTGCGGCCTTGTTGGGCAATGTCGCCTTGGGTTGGCCACTTTGGCTGCGCGTTTCCCGCACCTTGTGACCGAGTGGTCGGACGTGAGGAAGAAGGCTCCTCAGGCCGCTGGGGCCTTTTGCTGGTGGTCTCCTTGGCTGGTGTGGCCTTAGAGATGGCTTTTTTCTGTGGCATGTTGAAAATCACAAAGAGAATGAGTTGTGTGTCCAGGACCCTTTAAATGCTAATGCCTGGGTATGACGCTTACGCATCCACGTATGCATGCGTACGCCCGTTCGTGCGGCCGTGCGGAAACCAGAAACCACTGGGGCATTACTTATCTGCTGCAGACCAGAAGAAAGATGGTGCCCACGATCTTCACCCGCCAACAACAAGAGCTGATTATGCTCGTAAGTGTATTGTAAGGACTTTGATTTGCCATCTGAATGCATGCCTAGGCCTTAAGGAAGCGCAGGAAGAAACAGTTTTGTTTAAAAGTTTGTCAAACTCTGTGCCAAACAGAAGTTAGTGCGCACATGTGCGGACCTAGTCACTTCCATCTAGAAGGATAGTTTGAGCCTAGAAATGTGTTTGGGAATGTCATTTAGTCAACTGATCTAATTGTGACAGATATTTGTATGCAGTGTTAGCTAACAACTATTTCTATTTTGTGTTTTTTAGACGATGCTTCAAGGCAGGTACGACTACCTGCCCAGCGCATTTGAGAAGAGGAACATCGCCCTGGAGATCGTTTCCAGGATCCAGCAGGAGAGGGACACCACCTTCACACATACGCAGATCATGCAACATTGGTCCGACCTGAAGCGACTCCACATGCCCCGGGTGCGGCGATTTTTCGGGCTCCATTTCCCAAGTAAGTGTATAGCGATTGCATGCTAGATGTAAGTAATACAGAAGGTAGGCCTTTATTTATAAATGCTTTTCTTTTCTAGTGCTGGAAATGGAGTACCGAATCCGACGCACCCGGAGGCGCACAGGCCGACCAGTGCTGCATGAATCTGCAGCAGAAAGTGAAGGTGGTGGATCTCCAGGGCGACGTTCCTACCCCTCCTCTGTAGCGGCCTCCGACCAGCCCCTGGACATTTCTACAGAGGAGGGGCGTCACGGCGTGGGCAGGGAACCGTACCAAGCGACGGAGCCATTAGCCTCTGGTATGTGACTCTTAATGTAACCGCACACACATACATGCTATTAAAAGCAAAGCTGATTCCCTTAATCTCTTTTTCTGGATGATTCTGTAGCGGGTGAATGATCTGGAGCAGGGACTGCAGCAGATCAGGCCCAGGAGGCACATGGAAAAGGTGGGTGATGTCACACACCCATTCAAATTGTCATTTGCTTACTGTAGCATAATGACATATGCCCTCTTTCTTTGATTATTTCCCTAGCATAATGACATATGGCCTCATGAGTTAGCTTGTAACTTACTAAACATTCCATCCACAGCTGTTAAACATGTATTTGCCAACAAATAATGTATTTTTCTTTATTATACAGGGACCACACGTGCCAGAGTGGCACAAATGAGTGCCAGGGTCCTTGAGTTGGTGGCCGAGATGCAGGAGCTGCGCGACTCGTTGTGGACCACAGATGAAAACTAATGTTCTGGGTCCTGCCATTGCTATGTATATAGTTTTTACATTTTTAAAATTTTTTAAAATTTTGCTGATGTTCATTTTAATGAAAGAAAAAACAAAAAACAAAGTTGTTACATTTTTATCCAAAAATGTTACCAAAAAAAAAAACACAAAGTGACATTTCAGATAAAAAAAAAACAAAAAAAAATGTTTCTGTGTCATTTTCTTTTCTGAATACATTAATTAAGGGTTGGTTAACACAAAACGAATGGGGCAATAAATATTTAGAGATCAAGATTCGCAGGACCGCGAAGTGATTTAGGTAAGTTTTAGGGGTGGGAAATGCAAGAATATACTGACCGCGAAGTGATTTAGGTAAGTTTTAGGGGTGGGAAATGCAAGAAGAATGAGACCGCAAAGTGATTTAGGTAAGTTTTAGGGGTGGGAAATGCAAGAAGAATGAGACTGCAAAGTGATTTAGGTAAGTTTTAGGGGTGGGAAATGCAAGAATATACTGACCGCAAAGTGATTTAGGTAAGTTTTAGGGGTGGGAAATGCAAGAAGAATGAGACCGCAAAGTGATTTAGGTAAGTTTTAGGGGTGGAAAATGCAAGAAGAATGTGACCGCGAAGTGATTTAGCTAAGCATTGTAGCAGAAGTGAGTGAACCAAATATGTAGGCGAGCACATTAATGAGTTAAGTTTGTAGTGCGCAGGCGTAAGGTCGTAAGGATTTTCGTCTGGATGATTATTTATAGAAAAAGGAAATCTGAATCTAACGGGAAACGTAAAGGATTCGTGGGAGGAGACGATGAAAAAAGGGCAAAAACGAAAGCCTACGTTGTAACAGAATAACATAAACGGAAAATGAAAGCTGGCATACGACGGATGAAGACTAGGGATGAGCGAATCGATCCGGACGAACCCGGATTCGATCCGAATTTCAGGAAAAATTCGATTCGGATCGAATCCGAATTTCCCCGCGATTCGATCACTCGAAGTTTTCCTTTAACATCCATTCATTTACATTACAGGCATTCTAAGATGGCGGGCGGGACATGTCTGGACATGTATCCCGCGCCAGTGCAAGCTGGGGCAGTCACATGCAGCCTATCAGCAGCCAGCAAGCCCGGTGACGTCACACAGCGGTATTTAACGGCGGCCATCTTGCTTTTCCTCATTTCTCTATTGCATTCGTGACAGACAGACAGAACGCTGTGTAGCTGAGGCAGTTAGACAGGCTGGAGACAGGGACAGACAGGGACAGGCTGGAGACAGGCAGGAGACAGGCAGGAGACAGACAGGAGACAGACAGAAAGCCAGGGAAAGGTAGGAAAAACGGAGCTGGCTGACAGGGAGATTTTTTTTTTTTCATCCAGCCTTTGTTAGCGTTTTCAGGCTGCTTATAGTAACTAACTGTGCATATATACTGAACTGATCTTAAGTCTGCTGTGAGGCATCCCATTCTGTGACTAAAGCAGCCTCTGTTTAAGACCATATAAGCATTTGCTCTTATCATATTTGAAATTAGGCCTGATAAAGACACTTTTGCTGGCCAAAGCACTACTGTACCCTGCCAGCTCGATTCCTGCCCGGGGCATCCCATTCTGTGACTAAAGCAGCCTCTGTTTAAGACCATATAAGCATTTGCTCTTATCATATTTGAAATTAGCCTGATAAAGACACTTTTGCTGGCCAAAGCACTACTGTACCCTGCCAGCTCGATTCCTGCCCGGGGCATCCCATTCTGTGACTAAAGCAGCCTCTGTTTAAGACCATATAAGCATTTGCTCTTATCATATTTGAAATTAGGCCTGATAAAGACACTTTTGCTGGCCAAAGCACTACTGTACCCTGCCAGCTCGATTCCTGCCCGGGGCATCCCATTCTGTGACTACAGCAGCCTCTGTTTAAGACCATATAAGCATTTGCTCTTATCATATTTGAAATTAGCCTGATAAAGACACTTTTGCTGGCCAAAGCACTACTGTACCCTGCCAGCTCGATTCCTGCCCGGGGCATCCCATTCTGTGACTAAAGCAGCCTCTGTTTAAGACCATATAAGCATTTGCTCTTATCATATTTGAAATTAGCCTGATAAAGACACTTTTGCTGGCCAAAGCACTACTGTACCCTGCCAGCTCGATTCCTGCCCGGGGCATCCCATTCTGTGACTAAAGCAGCCTCTGTTTAAGACCATATAAGCATTTGCTCTTATCATATTTGAAATTAGGCCTGATAAAGACACTTTTGCTGGCCAAAGCACTACTGTACCCTGCCAGCTCGATTCCTGCCCGGGGCATCCCATTCTGTGACTAAAGCAGCCTCTGTTTAAGACCATATAAGCATTTGCTCTTATCATATTTGAAATTAGCCTGATAAAGACACTTTTGCTGGCCAAAGCACTACTGTACCCTGCCAGCTCGATTCCTGCCCGGGACATCCCATTCTGTGACTAAAGCAGCCTCTGTTTAAGACCATATAAGCATTTGCTCTTATCATATTTGAAATTAGGCCTGATAAAGACACTTTTGCTGGCCAAAGCACTACTGTACCCTGCCAGCTCGATTCCTGCCCGGGGCATCCCATTCTGTGACTACAGCAGCCTCTGTTTAAGACCATATAAGCATTTGCTCTTATCATATTTGAAATTAGCCTGATAAAGACACTTTTGCTGGCCAAAGCACTACTGTACCCTGCCAGCTCGATTCCTGCCCGGGGCATCCCATTCTGTGACTAAAGCAGCCTCTGTTTAAGACCATATAAGCATTTGCTCTTATCATATTTGAAATTAGCCTGATAAAGACACTTTTGCTGGCCAAAGCACTACTGTACCCTGCCAGCTCGATTCCTGCCCGGGGCATCCCATTCTGTGACTAAAGCAGCCTCTGTTTAAGACCATATAAGCATTTGCTCTTATCATATTTGAAATTAGCCTGATAAAGACACTTTTGCTGGCCAAAGCACTACTGTACCCTGCCAGCTCGATTCCTGCCCGGGGCATCCCATTCTGTGACTAAAGCAGCCTCTGTTTAAGACCATATAAGCATTTGCTCTTATCATATTTGAAATTAGGCCTGATAAAGACACTTTTGCTGGCCAAAGCACTACTGTACCCTGCCAGCTCGATTCCTGCCCGGGGCATCCCATTCTGTGACTAAAGCAGCCTCTGTTTAAGACCATATAAGCATTTGCTCTTATCATATTTGAAATTAGCCTGATAAAGACACTTTTGCTGGCCAAAGCACTACTGTACCCTGCCAGCTCGATTCCTGCCCGGGGCATCCCATTCTGTGACTAAAGCAGCCTCTGTTTAAGACCATATAAGCATTTGCTCTTATCATATTTGAAATTAGGCCTGATAAAGACACTTTTGCTGGCCAAAGCCCTACTGGACCCTGCCAGCTCGATTCCTGCCCGGGGCATCCCATTCTGTGACTACAGCAGGCTCTGTTTAAGACCATATAAGCATTTGCTCTTATCATATTTGAAATTAGCCTGATAAAGACACTTTTGCTGGCCAAAGCACTACTGTACCCTGCCAGCTCGATTCCTGCCCGGGGCATCCCATTCTGTGACTAAAGCAGCCTCTGTTTAAGACCATATAAGCATTTGCTCTTATCATATTTGAAATTAGGCCTGATAAAGACACTTTTGCTGGCCAAAGCACTACTGTACCCTGCCAGCTCGATTCCTGCCCGGGGCATCCCATTCTGTGACTAAAGCAGCCTCTGTTTAAGACCATATAAGCATTTGCTCTTATCATATTTGAAATTAGCCTGATAAAGACACTTTTGCTGGCCAAAGCACTACTGTACCCTGCCAGCTCGATTCCTGCCCGGGGCATCCCATTCTGTGACTAAAGCAGCCTCTGTTTAAGACCATATAAGCATTTGCTCTTATCATATTTGAAATTAGGCCTGATAAAGACACTTTTGCTGGCCAAAGCACTACTGTACCCTGCCAGCTCGATTCCTGCCCGGGGCATCCCATTCTGTGACTACAGCAGCCTCTGTTTAAGACCATATAAGCATTTGCTCTTATCATATTTGAAATTAGGCCTGATAAAGACACTTTTGCTGGCCAAAGCACTACTGTACCCTGCCAGCTCGATTCCTGCCCGGGGCATCCCATTCTGTGACTAAAGCAGCCTCTGTTTAAGACCATATAAGCATTTGCTCTTATCATATTTGAAATTAGGCCTGATAAAGACACTTTTGCTGGCCAAAGCACTACTGTACCCTGCCAGCTCGATTCCTGCCCGGGGAATCCCATTCTGTGACTAAAGCAGCCTCTGTTTAAGACCATATAAGCATTTGCTCTTATCATATTTGAAATTAGCCTGATAAAGACACTTTTGCTGGCCAAAGCACTACTGTACCCTGCCAGCTCGATTCCTGCCCGGGGCATCCCATTCTGTGACTAAAGCAGCCTCTGTTTAAGACCATATAAGCATTTGCTCTTATCATATTTGAAATTAGGCCTGATAAAGACACTTTTGCTGGCCAAAGCCCTACTGGACCCTGCCAGCTCGATTCCTGCCCGGGGCATCCCATTCTGTGACTACAGCAGCCTCTGTTTAAGACCATATAAGCATTTGCTCTTATCATATTTGAAATTAGCCTGATAAAGACACTTTTGCTGGCCAAAGCACTACTGTACCCTGCCAGCTCGATTCCTGCCCGGGGCATCCCATTCTGTGACTAAAGCAGCCTCTGTTTAAGACCATATAAGCATTTGCTCTTATCATATTTGAAATTAGGCCTGATAAAGACACTTTTGCTGGCCAAAGCACTACTGTACCCTGCCAGCTCGATTCCTGCCCGGGGCATCCCATTCTGTGACTAAAGCAGCCTCTGTTTAAGACCATATAAGCATTTGCTCTTATCATATTTGAAATTAGCCTGATAAAGACACTTTTGCTGGCCAAAGCACTACTGTACCCTGCCAGCTCGATTCCTGCCCGGGGCATCCCATTCTGTGACTAAAGCAGCCTCTGTTTAAGACCATATAAGCATTTGCTCTTATCATATTTGAAATTAGGCCTGATAAAGACACTTTTGCTGGCCAAAGCACTACTGTACCCTGCCAGCTCGATTCCTGCCCGGGGCATTCCAATCTGTGACTACAGCAGCCTCTGTTTAAGACCATATAAGCATTTGCTCTTATCATATTTGAAATTAGCCTGATAAAGACACTTTTGCTGGCCAAAGCACTACTGTACCCTGCCAGCTCGATTCCTGCCCGGGGCATCCCATTCTGTGACTAAAGCAGCCTCTGTTTAAGACCATATAAGCATTTGCTCTTATCATATTTGAAATTAGCCTGATAAAGACACTTTTGCTGGCCAAAGCACTACTGTACCCTGCCAGCTCGATTCCTGCCCGGGGCATCCCATTCTGTGACTAAAGCAGCCTCTGTTTAAGACCATATAAGCATTTGCTCTTATCATATTTGAAATTAGGCCTGATAAAGACACTTTTGCTGGCCAAAGCACTACTGTACCCTGCCAGCTCGATTCCTGCCCGGGGCATCCCATTCTGTGACTAAAGCAGCCTCTGTTTAAGACCATATAAGCATTTGCTCTTATCATATTTGAAATTAGCCTGATAAAGACACTTTTGCTGGCCAAAGCACTACTGTACCCTGCCAGCTCGATTCCTGCCCGGGGCATCCCATTCTGTGACTAAAGCAGCCTCTGTTTAAGACCATATAAGCATTTGCTCTTATCATATTTGAAATTAGGCCTGATAAAGACACTTTTGCTGGCCAAAGCCCTACTGGACCCTGCCAGCTCGATTCCTGCCCGGGGCATCCCATTCTGTGACTACAGCAGCCTCTGTTTAAGACCATATAAGCATTTGCTCTTATCATATTTGAAATTAGCCTGATAAAGACACTTTTGCTGGCCAAAGCACTACTGTACCCTGCCAGCTCGATTCCTGCCCGGGGCATCCCATTCTGTGACTACAGCAGCCTCTGTTTAAGACCATATAAGTATTTGCTCTTATCATATTTGAAATTAGCCTGATAAAGACACTTTTGCTGGCCAAAGCACTACTGTACCCTGCCAGCTCGATTCCTGCCCGGGGCATCCCATTCTGTGACTAAAGCAGCCTCTGTTTAAGACCATATAAGCATTTGCTCTTATCATATTTGAAATTAGCCTGATAAAGACACTTTTGCTGGCCAAAGCACTACTGTACCCTGCCAGCTCGATTCCTGCCCGGGGCATCCCATTCTGTGACTAAAGCAGCCTCTGTTTAAGACCATATAAGCATTTGCTCTTATCATATTTGAAATTAGGCCTGATAAAGACACTTTTGCTGGCCAAAGCCCTACTGGACCCTGCCAGCTCGATTCCTGCCCGGGGCATCCCATTCTGTGACTACAGCAGCCTCTGTTTAAGACCATATAAGCATTTGCTCTTATCATATTTGAAATTAGCCTGATAAAGACACTTTTGCTGGCCAAAGCACTACTGTACCCTGCCAGCTCGATTCCTGCCCGGGGCATCCCATTCTGTGACTAAAGCAGCCTCTGTTTAAGACCATATAAGCATTTGCTCTTATCATATTTGAAATTAGGCCTGATAAAGACACTTTTGCTGGCCAAAGCACTACTGTACCCTGCCAGCTCGATTCCTGCCCGGGGCATCCCATTCTGTGACTAAAGCAGCCTCTGTTTAAGACCATATAAGCATTTGCTCTTATCATATTTGAAATTAGGCCTGATAAAGACACTTTTGCTGGCCAAAGCACTACTGTACCCTGCCAGCTCGATTCCTGCCCGGGGCATCCCATTCTGTGACTAAAGCAGCCTCTGTTTAAGACCATATAAGCATTTGCTCTTATCATATTTGAAATTAGCCTGATAAAGACACTTTTGCTGGCCAAAGCACTACTGTACCCTGCCAGCTCGATTCCTGCCCGGGGCATCCCATTCTGTGACTAAAGCAGCCTCTGTTTAAGACCATATAAGCATTTGCTCTTATCATATTTGAAATTAGGCCTGATAAAGACACTTTTGCTGGCCAAAGCCCTACTGGACCCTGCCAGCTCGATTCCTGCCCGGGGCATCCCATTCTGTGACTACAGCAGCCTCTGTTTAAGACCATATAAGCATTTGCTCTTATCATATTTGAAATTAGCCTGATAAAGACACTTTTGCTGGCCAAAGCACTACTGTACCCTGCCAGCTCGATTCCTGCCCGGGGCATCCCATTCTGTGACTAAAGCAGCCTCTGTTTAAGACCATATAAGCATTTGCTCTTATCATATTTGAAATTAGGCCTGATAAAGACACTTTTGCTGGCCAAAGCACTACTGTACCCTGCCAGCTCGATTCCTGCCCGGGGCATCCCATTCTGTGACTACAGCAGCCTCTGTTTAAGACCATATAAGCATTTGCTCTTATCATATTTGAAATTAGGCCTGATAAAGACACTTTTGCTGGCCAAAGCACTACTGTACCCTGCCAGCTCGATTCCTGCCCGGGGCATCCCATTCTGTGACTAAAGCAGCCTCTGTTTAAGACCATATAAGCATTTGCTCTTATTATATTTGAAATTAGGCCTGATAAAGACACTTTTGCTGGCCAAAGCACTACTGTACCCTGCCAGCTCGATTCCTGCCCGGGGCATCCCATTCTGTGACTAAAGCAGCCTCTGTTTAAGACCATATAAGCATTTGCTCTTATCATATTTGAAATTAGCCTGATAAAGACACTTTTGCTGGCCAAAGCACTACTGTACCCTGCCAGCTCGATTCCTGCCCGGGGCATCCCATTCTGTGACTAAAGCAGCCTCTGTTTAAGACCATATAAGCATTTGCTCTTATCATATTTGAAATTAGGCCTGATAAAGACACTTTTGCTGGCCAAAGCCCTACTGGACCCTGCCAGCTCGATTCCTGCCCGGGGCATCCCATTCTGTGACTACAGCAGCCTCTGTTTAAGACCATATAAGCATTTGCTCTTATCATATTTGAAATTAGCCTGATAAAGACACTTTTGCTGGCCAAAGCACTACTGTACCCTGCCAGCTCGATTCCTGCCCGGGGCATCCCATTCTGTGACTAAAGCAGCCTCTGTTTAAGACCATATAAGCATTTGCTCTTATCATATTTGAAATTAGGCCTGATAAAGACACTTTTGCTGGCCAAAGCACTACTGTACCCTGCCAGCTCGATTCCTGCCCGGGGCATCCCATTCTGTGACTAAAGCAGCCTCTGTTTAAGACCATATAAGCATTTGCTCTTATCATATTTGAAATTAGCCTGATAAAGACACTTTTGCTGGCCAAAGCACTACTGTACCCTGCCAGCTCGATTCCTGCCCGGGGCATCCCATTCTGTGACTAAAGCAGCCTCTGTTTAAGACCATATAAGCATTTGCTCTTATCATATTTGAAATTAGGCCTGATAAAGACACTTTTGCTGGCCAAAGCACTACTGTACCCTGCCAGCTCGATTCCTGCCCGGGGCATCCCATTCTGTGACTACAGCAGCCTCTGTTTAAGACCATATAAGCATTTGCTCTTATCATATTTGAAATTAGCCTGATAAAGACACTTTTGCTGGCCAAAGCACTACTGTACCCTGCCAGCTCGATTCCTGCCCGGGGCATCCCATTCTGTGACTAAAGCAGCCTCTGTTTAAGACCATATAAGCATTTGCTCTTATCATATTTGAAATTAGCCTGATAAAGACACTTTTGCTGGCCAAAGCACTACTGTACCCTGCCAGCTCGATTCCTGCCCGGGGCATCCCATTCTGTGACTAAAGCAGCCTCTGTTTAAGACCATATAAGCATTTGCTCTTATCATATTTGAAATTAGGCCTGATAAAGACACTTTTGCTGGCCAAAGCACTACTGTACCCTGCCAGCTCGATTCCTGCCCGGGGCATCCCATTCTGTGACTAAAGCAGCCTCTGTTTAAGACCATATAAGCATTTGCTCTTATCATATTTGAAATTAGCCTGATAAAGACACTTTTGCTGGCCAAAGCACTACTGTACCCTGCCAGCTCGATTCCTGCCCGGGGCATCCCATTCTGTGACTCAAGCAGCCTCTGTGTAAGACCATATAAGCATTTGCTCTTATCATATTTGAAATTAGGCCTGATAAAGACACTTTTGCTGGCCAAAGCCCTACTGGACCCTGCCAGCTCGATTCCTGCCCGGGGCATCCCATTCTGTGACTACAGCAGCCTCTGTTTAAGACCATATAAGCATTTGCTCTTATCATATTTGAAATTAGCCTGATAAAGACACTTTTGCTGGCCAAAGCACTACTGTACCCTGCCAGCTCGATTCCTGCCCGGGGCATCCCATTCTGTGACTACAGCAGCCTCTGTTTAAGACCATATAAGCATTTGCTCTTATCATATTTGAAATTAGCCTGATAAAGACACTTTTGCTGGCCAAAGCACTACTGTACCCTGCCAGCTCGATTCCTGCCCGGGGCATCCCATTCTGTGACTAAAGCAGCCTCTGTTTAAGACCATATAAGCATTTGCTCTTATCATATTTGAAATTAGCCTGATAAAGACACTTTTGCTGGCCAAAGCACTACTGTACCCTGCCAGCTCGATTCCTGCCCGGGGCATCCCATTCTGTGACTAAAGCAGCCTCTGTTTAAGACCATATAAGCATTTGCTCTTATCATATTTGAAATTAGGCCTGATAAAGACACTTTTGCTGGCCAAAGCCCTACTGGACCCTGCCAGCTCGATTCCTGCCCGGGGCATCCCATTCTGTGACTACAGCAGCCTCTGTTTAAGACCATATAAGCATTTGCTCTTATCATATTTGAAATTAGCCTGATAAAGACACTTTTGCTGGCCAAAGCACTACTGTACCCTGCCAGCTCGATTCCTGCCCGGGGCATCCCATTCTGTGACTAAAGCAGCCTCTGTTTAAGACCATATAAGCATTTGCTCTTATCATATTTGAAATTAGGCCTGATAAAGACACTTTTGCTGGCCAAAGCACTACTGTACCCTGCCAGCTCGATTCCTGCCCGGGGCATCCCATTCTGTGACTAAAGCAGCCTCTGTTTAAGACCATATAAGCATTTGCTCTTATCATATTTGAAATTAGGCCTGATAAAGACACTTTTGCTGGCCAAAGCACTACTGTACCCTGCCAGCTCGATTCCTGCCCGGGGCATCCCATTCTGTGACTAAAGCAGCCTCTGTTTAAGACCATATAAGCATTTGCTCTTATCATATTTGAAATTAGCCTGATAAAGACACTTTTGCTGGCCAAAGCACTACTGTACCCTGCCAGCTCGATTCCTGCCCGGGGCATCCCATTCTGTGACTAAAGCAGCCTCTGTTTAAGACCATATAAGCATTTGCTCTTATCATATTTGAAATTAGGCCTGATAAAGACACTTTTGCTGGCCAAAGCCCTACTGGACCCTGCCAGCTCGATTCCTGCCCGGGGCATCCCATTCTGTGACTACAGCAGCCTCTGTTTAAGACCATATAAGCATTTGCTCTTATCATATTTGAAATTAGCCTGATAAAGACACTTTTGCTGGCCAAAGCACTACTGTACCCTGCCAGCTCGATTCCTGCCCGGGGCATCCCATTCTGTGACTAAAGCAGCCTCTGTTTAAGACCATATAAGCATTTGCTCTTATCATATTTGAAATTAGGCCTGATAAAGACACTTTTGCTGGCCAAAGCCCTACTGGACCCTGCCAGCTCGATTCCTGCCCGGGGCATCCCATTCTGTGACTACAGCAGCCTCTGTTTAAGACCATATAAGCATTTGCTCTTATCATATTTGAAATTAGCCTGATAAAGACACTTTTGCTGGCCAAAGCACTACTGTACCCTGCCAGCTCGATTCCTGCCCGGGGCATCCCATTCTGTGACTAAAGCAGCCTCTGTTTAAGACCATATAAGCATTTGCTCTTATCATATTTGAAATTAGGCCTGATAAAGACACTTTTGCTGGCCAAAGCACTACTGTACCCTGCCAGCTCGATTCCTGCCCGGGGCATCCCATTCTGTGACTAAAGCAGCCTCTGTTTAAGACCATATAAGCATTTGCTCTTATCATATTTGAAATTAGGCCTGATAAAGACACTTTTGCTGGCCAAAGCACTACTGTACCCTGCCAGCTCGATTCCTGCCCGGGGCATCCCATTCTGTGACTACAGCAGCCTCTGTTTAAGACCATATAAGCATTTGCTCTTATCATATTTGAAATTAGCCTGATAAAGACACTTTTGCTGGCCAAAGCACTACTGTACCCTGCCAGCTCGATTCCTGCCCGGGGCATCCCATTCTGTGACTAAAGCAGCCTCTGTTTAAGACCATATAAGCATTTGCTCTTATCATATTTGAAATTAGCCTGATAAAGACACTTTTGCTGGCCAAAGCACTACTGTACCCTGCCAGCTCGATTCCTGCCCGGGGCATCCCATTCTGTGACTAAAGCAGCCTCTGTTTAAGACCATATAAGCATTTGCTCTTATCATATTTGAAATTAGGCCTGATAAAGACACTTTTGCTGGCCAAAGCACTACTGTACCCTGCCAGCTCGATTCCTGCCCGGGGCATCCCATTCTGTGACTAAAGCAGCCTCTGTTTAAGACCATATAAGCATTTGCTCTTATCATATTTGAAATTAGCCTGATAAAGACACTTTTGCTGGCCAAAGCACTACTGTACCCTGCCAGCTCGATTCCTGCCCGGGGCATCCCATTCTGTGACTAAAGCAGCCTCTGTTTAAGACCATATAAGCATTTGCTCTTATCATATTTGAAATTAGGCCTGATAAAGACACTTTTGCTGGCCAAAGCCCTACTGGACCCTGCCAGCTCGATTCCTGCCCGGGGCATCCCATTCTGTGACTAAAGCAGCCTCTGTTTAAGACCATATAAGCATTTGCTCTTATCATATTTGAAATTAGGCCTGATAAAGACACTTTTGCTGGCCAAAGCACTACTGTACCCTGCCAGCTCGATTCCTGCCCGGGGCATCCCATTCTGTGACTACAGCAGCCTCTGTTTAAGACCATATAAGCATTTGCTCTTATCATATTTGAAATTAGCCTGATAAAGACACTTTTGCTGGCCAAAGCACTACTGTACCCTGCCAGCTCGATTCCTGCCCGGGGCATCCCATTCTGTGACTAAAGCAGCCTCTGTTTAAGACCATATAAGCATTTGCTCTTATTATATTTATATTATAAGACACTTTTGCTGGGCATAGGCTTACTGCTGCCTGCCAGGTGCACTTCTGTTGAGGCATCCCATTCTGTAACATAGCATACCCCTCTTTATTTACACTAAGCAGCTCTCTTATTTACACTAAGCAGGCCTGTTGGAGGCTGAGTGTTACTGCTCACTTTTGGTGTGCATTATATTCTGTTTCATATAGACCCACCGCTGCCCGGGGTTTTTTTAAATATCACCTACTACCACGCCAGTTAGACTATGTCGGGCAGACAAGTGCCTGGAAGTGAAAAGAGGAGTGGCAGAGGCCAAGATTCCGCAGGCAGAGCTCGCATCAGACTGGGGGCCAGTAGCAGCAGGAGTCACGCTGAGAGACCTAATCTGCCAGTATCTGCTAGCGGTCGGGTCTCCACCAGTAACGCATCTGCCGTGGTAGATTGGTTGACGCGCTCATCAACAACATCATCACAACTTACGTCTGAGACCCCCAGTCTAGGGTCGGTAGGTTCCTCTGACACAACCCTGAGTTGGCATGCCCCGAGAGCAGTCCCTGTCCTCCCATTGCCTCTGGCCTACGCCGTTCCCTCCCCCAGCGACGTATCCTATGCTTTGGGTTCAGCTCCACTCTTTAGTGAGGAGGACCATCAGATAGAGGACAGTCAGCAGCTACTGCCCAGCCAAGAAATGGAGGTGGCTTCTTTAGCTAGGCAGACAAATAGTGATGTGGACAGTGTCGTGGGTGCTGCGAGCGTTCCAGCTCCTGCGCCAGACACTGTTGACGAATCCACGAACATCAGTGACGTACAGCCACAACCCGGTGATGATGATGATGATGACGATGAAGCCGATCGCACTTGGGAGCCGGGTGATGAAGGGGCTTCATCGTCATCATCAGGAGAAGAGGGGTGCAGGTTGCCCCGGAGTCAGCAGCTGAGGCAGCAAGGTGGTAGCAGTCAGCATGGGGGCACAATTCCAAAGGCTGGAGCCGGCCGGGGCCGGGGCCGGGGTAGAGCACCTGCTGTGCGGCAGTCTACCTTATCGGGAGGTAGTGGAGCAGGGGTTCCTGGAGTTGGCAACAGCAGCAGTGAATCAGTGAGGCCAGGGGGTGGGAAAAGTAGCTACTCGGCAGTGTGGCAGTTTTTCCTGAGGCATCCGCAGGAGGGTAACATGGCCACATGCAAGATATGTAGGCAAAAGGTGAAGCGTGGCCAGGGTCCAAATGTTGGCACCACGGCCCTGCGTCAACATATGATGCGTCACCATAAAACGACCTGGGAGAACCGAGGCTCCCAAGGGGTGGTCCAGTCTGCTTCCTCACCAAGTGAGCTCCCAATTTCTGCCAGCCAAGGCTCCAGCACCTCAGCCGAAGGCAGCTGTGCGTCATACCCATCCTCTGTCGCTCCTGCTCCTCCTCCTCCAAGTCATGCATCCCGCCAGCAATCCATCAGCGAAGCCATGTCCAAGAGACAGCAGTATGCGCCCACTCATCCTACGGCGCAGAAGCTGAATGTGCTCCTGTCCAAGTTGCTGGTGCTGCAGTCGCTCCCTTTTCAGGTGGTGGAATCTGCACCTTTCAGAGAACTGATGGCTTGTGCCGAGCCGAGGTGGAGAGTCCCAAGCCGTCATTTCTTTGCCAAGAAGGCAGTACCAGCGCTGCACACTTTTGTTGAACAGAAGGTGGGCCAGTCCTTGAGCCTGTCGGTGTGTAGCAAAATACATGGCAGCGCCGACATCTGGAGCTGTAACTACGGTCAGGGGCAGTACATGTCGTTTACGGCCCACTGGGTGAATGTGGTCCCTTTGCAGCAGCAACTTGGACAGGTCACGCCGCTTCGGCCTCCGCGCTCTCTGCCCATTGGGCCTGTGACACCGTGCGACTCGGCCTCCTCATCCTCCGCCATCTCCTCACCCTCCACTGTAGGCTCAAGTCTCAGTGCCCCTCCAGTCTACCATGTGTGCAGGGCACGGAGGTGTCACGCAGTGCTTCACATGGTTTGTCTTGGCGAACGGAGTCACACAGGGGAGGAACTGCTTAAATGTATTCATCAGGAAATCCAAACATGGCTTACTCCGAGAAAACTTAAAATGGGAATCATGGTTACCGACAATGGGAAGAACATTTTGTCTGCGCTGCGCCAAGGAAGCCTGACCCATGCCCCCTGCATGGCTCACGTCTTCAATCTGGTTGTCAAGCGGTTTCTGAAGTGTTCCCCCCATCTGCAGGACATCCTAACAACTTCACGGAAACTTTGCATGCACTTCAGCCACTCCTACACTGCCAAACACACCCTTCTTGAGCTACAGCGTCAGAATGGTATCCCCCAACATAGTCTGATTTGCGATGTTTCCACCCGTTGGAATTCCACCCTTCACATGTTGGACCGATTATATGAACAGAGAAAAGCCATCACGGATTTCCTGATGATCCAAGCAGATAGGGGGACTCCCCTGTGTAACTTCAATGTCAACCAGTGGCAGCTCATACGTGACACCTGCCGTTTGCTCAGGCCCTTTGAGGAAGCCACTTTATTTGTCAGTCGGCAGGATTACGGGATGAACGACGTGATTCCACTGCTTCATGTACTACAGCACATGTTGGAAACCATGGCTGGTCAGGGCACTGGAGACATGGCGTTTACATCTTACGGCCACATGAACCCCCTTGGAGCTGAACTGGAGGAGGAGGAGGAGGAAGAGGAGGAGGAGGAGTTGCCCAGCGAAACACAGTTTAGGCTTGGCGAAATGGCTGGTTTATCTAGTCAGCGGACAGGAGAGGAGGAGCAGGAGCAGCCAGAGGAGCTAGAGGTTTTTGAGGAAGGAGAGACAGAGGACCCGGGCACACCGTGGCAGTATGCAGTGGAGATGGAGACAGGTAGTCCATCCGAGTCACTTGCGCAAATGGCACGAAGCATGCTCACGTGCTTGCGTAGTGACCCCAGAATTGTTTCCATCTGTCGGCGGGATGACTTCTGGCTGTCCACCTTATTGGACCCTCGCTTCCGGCACAAAATGGGGGCATTTTTTAAACCCACCGAGAGGGAGGACAAACTCAACTACTACAAAGACATTCTACGTAGGCAGTTGGCCGATGCCTATCTGCGCCATGGTCCATACTCTCGCAGGTCTGACTCGAGGGGACCTCTGCGCTCACCTTCCACTGCCATGGCCGCTGGGGGGGTTGGCAGCAGCAGCAGCAGAAGCTCCATCAGCAGCAGCAGCCTCAGTCTTCAGTCGCTAATGAGTAGCTTTCTACACCCGCATAGTGAGGCTACTCATGAGCAGCAGGAAGACCTGGAGCAGGACCTGAACCAGCAGGTCATGTCATACTTTGACATGACCATGCCAACACACCTTGAGGATCCGCTGGACTTCTGGGCAGCCAAACTTGATTTGTGGCCGCAACTAGCAGAGTTTGCCCTGGAAAAGCTGTCCTGCCCGGCAAGTAGCGTGCCATCTGAGCGGGTGTTTAGTGCGGCGGGGGCCATAGTTACGGCGAGGAGAACTCGTCTGTCAACTAAAAATGTGGAGAGACTCACCTTTGTCAAAATGAATCAGGGATGGATCAGCCAGGATTTCCACCCACCAATGCCTGATGCATGCGACTAGATTCAGCATGGTGCCACGTTTTACACTTTCCAAATGGTGCAAAACATATTTATGTCTTTAGGCCATTTTTTGGGCTCCTGCTGCTGCTACTGTCAACTCCTGCCAACTCCAGGGTGTGATTCATCCAATTTTTGGGCTCCTGAAGCCAACTCCAGTGTATATTTGGGCTCCTGCTGCTGCTACTGTCAACTCCTGCCAACTCCAGGGTGTGATTCATCCAATTTTTGGGCTCCTGAGGCCAACTCCAGTGTATATTTGGGCTCCTGCTGCTGCTGCTGCCAACTTCTGCCAACTCCAGGGTGTGATTCATCCAATTTTTGGGCTCCTGAAGCCAACTCCAGTGTATATTTGGGCTCCTGCTGCTGCTGCTGTCAACTCCTGCCAACTCCAGGGTGTGATTCATCCAATTTTTGGGCTCCTGAAGCCAACTCCAGTGTATATTTGGGCTCCTGCTGCTGCTGCTGCCAACTCCTGCCAACTCCAGGGTGTGATTCATCCAATTTTTGGGCTCCTGAAGCCAACTCCAGTGTATATTTGGGCTCCTGCTGCTGCTGCTGCCAACTTCTGCCAACTCCAGGGTGTGATTCATCCAATTTTTGGGCTCCTGAAGCCAACTCCAGTGTATATTTGGGCTCCTGCTGCTGCTGCTGCCAACTCCTGCCAACTCCAGGGTGTGATTCATCCAATTTTTGGGCTCCTGAGGCCAACTCCAGTGTATATTTGGGCTCCTGCTGCTGCTACTGTCAACTCCTGCCAACTCCAGGGTGTGATTCATCCAATTTTTGGGCTCCTGAAGCCAACTCCAGTGTATATTTGGGCTCCTGCTGCTGCTGCTGCCAACTTCTGCCAACTCCAGGGTGTGATTCATCCAATTTTTGGGCTCCTGAAGCCAACTCCAGTGTATATTTGGGCTCCTGCTGCTGCTGCTGTCAACTCCTGCCAACTCCAGGGTGTGATTCATCCAATTTTTGGGCTCCTGAAGCCAACTCCAGTGTATATTTGGGCTCCTGCTGCTGCTGCTGTCAACTCCTGCCAACTCCAGGGTGTGATTCATCCAATTTTTGGGCTCCTGAAGCCAACTCCAGTGTATATTTGGGCTCCTGCTGCTGCTGCTGTCAACTCCTGCCAACTCCAGGGTGTGATTCATCCAATTTTTGGGCTCCTGAAGCCAACTCCAGTGTATATTTGGGCTCCTGCTGCTGCTGCTGTCAACTCCTGCCAACTCCAGGGTGTGATTCATCCAATTTTTGGGCTCCTGAAGCCAACTCCAGTGTATATTTGGGCTCCTGCTGCTGCTGCTGCCAACTTCTGCCAACTCCAGGGTGTGATTCATCCAATTTTTGGGCTCCTGAAGCCAACTCCAGTGTATATTTGGGCTCCTGCTGCTGCTGCTGCCAACTTCTGCCAACTCCAGGGTGTGATTCATCCAATTTTTGGGCTCCTGAAGCCAACTCCAGTGTATATTTGGGCTCCTGCTGCTGCTGCTGCCAACTTCTGCCAACTCCAGGGTGTGATTCATCCAATTTTTGGGCTCCTGAAGCCAACTCCAGTGTATATTTGGGCTCCTGCTGCTGCTGCTGCCAACTCCTGCCAACTCCAGGGTGTGATTCATCCAATTTTTGGGCTCCTGAGGCCAACTCCAGTGTATATTTGGGCTCCTGCTGCTGCTACTGTCAACTCCTGCCAACTCCAGGCTGTGATTCATCCAATTTTTGGGCTCCTGAAGCCAACTCCAGTGTATATTTGGGCTCCTGCTGCTGCTACTGTCAACTCCTGCCAACTCCAGGGTGTGATTCATCCAATTTTTGGGCTCCTGAAGCCAACTCCAGTGTATATTTGGGCTCCTGCTGCTGCTGCTGCCAACTTCTGCCAACTCCAGGGTGTGATTCATCCAATTTTTGGGCTCCTGAAGCCAACTCCAGTGTATATTTGGGCTCCTGCTGCTGCTGCTGCCAACTTCTGCCAACTCCAGGCTGTGATTCATCCAATTTTTGGGCTCCTGAAGCCAACTCCAGTGTATATTTGGGCTCCTGCTGCTGCTGCTGTCAACTCCTGCCAACTCCAGGGTGTGATTCATCCAATTTTTGGGCTCCTGAAGCCAACTCCAGTGTATATTTGGGCTCCTGCTGCTGCTGCTGCCAACTCCTGCCAACTCCAGGGTGTGATTCATCCAATTTTTGGGCTCCTGAGGCCAACTCCAGTGTATATTTGGGCTCCTGCTGCTGCTGCTGTCAACTCCTGCCAACTCCAGGGTGTGATTCATCCAATTTTTGGGCTCCTGAAGCCAACTCCAGTGTATATTTGGGCTCCTGCTGCTGCTGCTGCCAACTTCTGCCAACTCCAGGGTGTGATTCATCCAATTTTTGGGCTCCTGAGGCCAACTCCAGTGTATATTTGGGCTCCTTCTGCCCCTCATAGTGATGCCACTTCAACTCTCTGCAATTGTGCCGCTCTGCGATTCTATTAGCGATGCCTCTGATCTGCATGTGATATTTCTTAAAAGTATTATTTAACTAACCCAGCACGCATCCTGTGCGTGTTACAGCAAGGCTGAATGGTTTACAACCCTATTGAGGCTGTAGGAGGCTCAGAAATAGCCGTTTTTAATAGCGATTCGTCGCGAATTTATTCGGGTCGAAACGATTTTTGTCGGAAAATTCGGCGAATCAGTCGAATCGAATTTTTCAAAAGTTCGCTCATCTCTAATGAAGACTTTACAGAAGGCTTTCGAAGCATGCTTAGAATCACTCGCACACTCATACGAGAGCGGGAAAATAAAAAAAACAAAAACAGAGCGGCACAAAAACGAAAGTCTTTTTTTGTCTCTCTGAATCAACCCTAATATATGAATAAGTAATTGGACAGTGAGGGGCGAATTGAGTGTCCGCAGCAGGAGCTGGCTTACACTTTTACTGCCACAGCGTTTTGTCTCACAGTGAGTATACAATAACAACATGTCATTTATAATAAGCATATGGGATAACAAAAATAGGTCTGTTAGGTGAACTTGAAATGTTTCAAAGATACCCTAAAGGGCCACTGAGCCCAATTCTAGATGGGTCATCTTAGTGCTTGAAATCGTCGACTAATATCCCAGGGGGAAACCATTTCCTAAGGACCTAAATGACTACAGGCCTGTAGCCCTTACATCGGTGGTAATGAAGTTGTTTGAGCCACTGGTGTCACAATTCCTGAAGAAGATCGCCGACTGCAAACTAGATCCATTCCAGTTTGCCTACAAGTTAGGGGGTTATTCATCAAGGGCTACATCACATTCATCAATGCCGGCCAGATTACTACACCAACTGAGACGCTCTTTTAGCGTCTACTAGCGGTCACTCTAAGTGCCGCTATACAGACGCTCATCTGCTGATACCTGGCGTTAGTAATGAATAAGCCTCCACGTCACAAATATGAGCCGCCTTGGCATCCCTTCCAAAATCTGCGTAAGGACATACAGCTGGTACTCAGCTCTCGAGTACAAGATCCATCAGCGCAGGTGCTACCCAGGGGTATGTTCTTTCTCCCCTAACCTTCACCTTATTCACAAATTACTGTACATCACGTCAGGCTATGATCCTGAAGTTCGCAGGTGTCACCACAGTCATTGGCCTGATCAGAAATTGGGATGAATCTGCTTACAGAGAGAAAATAGAGTGGAATTGTGGTGTACCGGAAACAATCTTGTCCTAAACTCCACTAACACCATAGAGCTAGCAGTGGTTTTTAGGAAGAACCCTAATGTTATACTCCCAGTCAAAATCTATGATGAGGAAATTAGGTGGGTGTGAAAAACCACATTTCTGGGGATTACAATATCTAATGAGCTGAAGTGGGATGCTGTTCTGCCCAAACGGCTGCTGGAATCCTTGTACAACTCTGTTATTATTGCAGTCCTGTCCTTCTCAATCACTTCCTGGTATTGTAGCTCTACCAAGCGTGAAAAGAACAAGCTATAGTGGACTGTTAACTCAGAAGAAAAGATCATTGGGACCTCACTGCCTTCACTGGAATCCAAGTATGAAACATCTTTAACTTTCGAAGGCCTCATACATTTCCTTCTTTACCCCCTAAAGTCTGGACAACAGCTCAGGGTGCCCCAATGTAGAACTTTCAGATTCCAAAATAGCTTCTATCTGTCAGCCATCGGCCTTTTAAACATTACCCTGGCTGGGGGAATTGGCTCCCCCTCTAAGCTAATGAAGACAAAAAAAACAAGGACTGAATCTACTGCTAAGCACAGCTTGTACACTGATAAGTGGCCTGTGCACATGTACATACTCAATATAAGAGCTCTACATGGACATTTACATATGCATAGCTATCACATGCTGACTGCAGGCAGGTAGATTTGTGCATTAATGTAATGCAACTTCTCTGTTTCATATTTTGCTGTGATGTAACTTAACTGTCTTTTAGTATCTAATTCATGTTGTTTTTATGCAAAATATACTACTGTTATATTGTGTAGCTCAGTTGCCTCCCTTAGTCTACGTTCACACCTGTACAGTGGAATTTGCGGCATGCATTTTACGGCAGGAATTCCATTTTGCGTTCGCATTTTTATATGTGTTTGTGCTTGAGTCATTTTAAACAAAATTCATGTTTCCGGGTCCTATGCCCTGCCTTCCTGTCTTTTGAATACCATTAAAATCTATGGGGCTACAAATGCAAAATACATGTGGCAATGCATAAAAACACGCACTTGCGTTCACGTTTGCAGCCGCATAGACTTTTATGTGATGCATTTGCGGGCAAGACGCAGCAGGCAAATTTTTTTGTGGCCACGTTTTTCTCCTCTCTGCATCCCCGTAGAGGCATGAAAGGGGCCACAGAGGTGCCGTTGACAGCATCTGATGAAAACACAGAAACGAATGCTGTACCGGACAGGAGTGAACTAGGGCTTACTGCTTTTCCTTAACTCTGTAACCAGCCAAAATGTATTCCTTGTACCAATGGTGCAACTAAATGTGACTTTTCAACTTTTTTTCTGTATTTTAACTCAATTGGATGCAGCTAGACAACTAAAGACCAAAACAGTGGAGACACATGATATTTCCTTCTCTAAATGATGCTCAGTGAGCACAAAAATGATAAAAAAGTTAAGCAACAATGATGAGGTCCCTCTGACCTTCTGGGCCCCGGTGCATTTGCATCCCCTGCACGCCCTCAAATTAGGCCCCTGCCTTGTATGTGGAAATGTGCACTTGGCTAAATAAAATTATTTTTGGTTTGCACAGAACATTTGATTAGGATAATAAAACAATACAACAAGCATGGAGTCCAAATGGTTAATATTGCTAAGAATCTCTCTGTAGTATCTTCAATAAATGCAGCAATTAAAGCTTCATTACAATAGTATTGCTTGTATTGTTTGTTTTCTTTTATTATTCTGTGAACGTCTCGTTTGATGGTGGTTAGTAGTTAGCGCAATAACGGTATACTATTGTTTTTATGCTGTGATTAGGGCAACTTATAGCTTAAAGAGATACTTTGGTGGCCCTGGAGTCTAAAAGATTTCAGGGCCATCCCAGTTTCACTCCTTGGGGCATCCCGAATTGGAATGCCCCACTGTGTAAAACCCCCCGGAAACCCCCATACGCTCCCCTTCTCCTGGAAAAGAATTCCTGTGTGTTGTTCCTCTTTAAAGTGGTCCTATAACCACATTCTTACCACTTCCTCAGCCATGTAACCCTGCCAGTCACGTGACTGTCAGTGACCAGTTGGGATAGAGTGGGCTTGCATATCAAACCTGATTGGTTGTTGGTGGTCACATGATTGGCTGATATTGGCTGCCATACAAGTAAATTAGTAACTGGCAGTAACAAGTTGATCAAGACAAGTGTTATGTGTTTTTAATATTGTAATTATTATTATTGTTTTTAGTCTTTTTTAGATTACACAGCTGACTGCTTCTACACGAATGTGTGTTTTCCTGTGCTTTTTAAATAACATAACCATCTGTGGAAAATAAATCATGTTACACTTCACAAAGTCGTTTGCATTTAAAATAGCTTATTTTCTTTTCACCTGAGCTGAAATAAAATATTACACACTGAGTTCCTTAATGGCAAATTATTTTACTTACAGTCAGCAGTGGTATGAATAAAGATGTACCTCGTAAATATACCAATGCACATTTCCGATATCAGAGGATGGGAGAGCACTAACATATACAAACACGCCTCCATGGTGCAACTAGCAAGATTTAGCACTTTGGGCTATACTTTGTACACTTGTGGGGTTCTTAAAAGAAGCAGTATCGCCACAAAAATAGCCCAATGATAAATATTCCATATAAATATGGAAAATGAAGGAGGGGTCACTTATACACCCGGCATTAGGCACTATCCAGCCAGGCTTGTTTTTCTTTCTTTATATGGAAGGAATATGAAATCAGGGTTGACGGGGTAAGGATACACTCAAACCTGGCACCCCTAAATATTATTCCTACCAGGAAAAGGAAACTTGGCTTGGAGCTTGGCGAGATTTTTATTTATTTCGGGTGTAAAGTAACTAGCCCTATTCTTTCTTAAATAGCCCCCATAATATTAAAAATCCATAGAAACACACCAGAGAAAGGGTTACTTTACACCCGAAATGAAAGGTAGTGCTTCATAGAGGCAGGTAGTGTCTGGTGAACTCTGGGCGCTGTATAAGAAACCACATTTAAGAAAGCGAATGTGGTGTGGGACTCTAAAAGCGCCATGTAGGGTCACATGTTTTACTGGAGGCGGCTCAGCGTATAGCGCCGGCGCTGTATGTTCAAGAGTGCCACATATTACCTTTCGCTCAGTGTCACTCTCCCATATATTTCAATGGGCTTTCATTTGGTTGTGTTAAAATAGCGTGTTTGGCATTTTTTGACCAAATCATTGTGTGACTTTTTATATTTTTATGCAGAATTGTATTTACAGGTCTGGCACTAAAGTATGTTTCCCCTACCCTGTATTAAAAATCATCCTACCTGCATCTATTGCATTTTATGAACCTTTAAACATCCAAGATGGCGGTCCATGGAGTCTCAGTGTCTTCTGACTGTGTTGCTCTGCATTCTGGGATTGCTGCCCTGTTCTGACCCCACGGCTCTGCTCTGCAGAGCACAGCTATAACCTGCCCACTGTACTCCCCCCCCCCCCTCTCTTCAGTTCAGTTCAGTATGTGATGCTTCTGAGGCAAGATGGCAGCACCAGTATCCTGAACACAGTTGCAGCCCAGTGGGGGAAAAAAATAATAAGTGACTAAAAATGTAAAATATATTAATTTTAGATTCTGGGGAATAGTTTTTTAAAGCTTCAGGCTTTTCATTTAATGATGCTGGAGGTCCAGTTTTTAATTGTAGTGGTGGGATTGGGCACGAAGCTACAGAGAGTAGCAGGTGGGGCAGCTTTTTGTTGGAGCAGGGATCACTGTCTTCATAGAATACAATGTTGTACAACAATTTTTTTCTAATAACATTTGATCTATGTCTTTGGAAATATAAAACAAGCCCAAAATATCAATTTTCACTATTTGGAAATAATTTCTTATACTTCTCTGCAAATAGAATATATAGAACCAAATCTACTTGTAACATACAGAGTGTTACATAAAATACATTATTATATTTCTCCTAAAAGGTGTATTTTTAACTGCTGCAGTGTTGGTATTGTCCAGCAGATGGTGATAAAGGAGAAAGAAAATATCTAATACTCCATAGTGATTATTATGGTATTTGTTATGCACTAAATGCTGAATCGAATGAATATTTTTTTTATATGTAGTATCTCATTTGAAATAGTCTATAGTATAGTATGTTCATGCAAGTGACATAACATTATGACCATATAAACAAATATGTGCAAGTCCGAAAACAATAGGGAAGGGATATTTATCGATGATAGGTAGGTGAGGAAAGTGATGGACCCCCAGAATAGCACCCACAAGTTTTGGGGTAACTATGGCCATTGCCTCGGGGTAGTGTATTGCAGTTAGGTAGGTTCAGGGCTGGCACTTGTGTACACGCCCTGACATCATGCCTTGTGATGTTATATGTCTTATTATGTCTTCACATGTCTAAATAAATTATTTATACATTTTACTATGTAAATCCTTTCTTTTGTCACCACCCCTTATTCTCTATCTTGTAACCCCACAAGGGCAGGGCAATCTCTAGTATCTTTCAGTATGACTGTGTATTTGTGTAATGTATTTTAAGTTAGTTGTTTTACCCTGTTTGCAATTCTACATTGTACAGTGCCAGCCATGGAAGATGATGGTGCTTTATAAATAAATAAATAATAAATAATAATAATAATTAGCGGTGCAGCTATTTGTGGTGAGTATTTAAATTGCCCATGGGGTCCATTCAGAGAAAACTCACTCATTTTTAGGAGAGAAAACTGCAATTCAGTTTTATTGTTTACCTTGGGGCTAATTCAAATATGGGATGTACATTTTCACCTGGTGTTGAATCTGGCCCAAGTTAGGCAATGAAAGTGAACGGCCGTTTCCTATCCTAAAAAAGGAATTTTCTCAGCTGGCTCTGAATTGACCTGCTTATGTCCCTCTTAATCTCTTTAATCTTAATCTGGACTTTAATGAAAAAAAATCTGAAATGATCTTGTTCTGAATCTTTGTATTTCCACTGTATTTTAATATATCACATGGTATTGTTGTTCAAAACACGTTTAAATTTTAATTTTGTGGATACTGGAGTGCCACAAATTACAAAATGATTCTGCTTAGATTATAGGGTGCTACCGTATGAAAACCTAAAAAAAAGTCTCAAATCACTTAAAAAAAGATGTATTTGACAGGTAGAAATGCCCCACTGCAGGCACAAGTGATTTTTTTAGCTAAATGCAATAAAAAATGTTTGCTTTCTTTTTGCTCTAAATGCTTACTAACTACAGATGATTATAAGTCTTATCTAGCCCCCCAAAAATCGATGCCCCTTCAAAAAGGACCACCCAGGGGAGGAGGTTCCTCTACAGTCAGTGGTTAGCATAACTACCACTATCTTAATAAAAAAGTTACTGAGAGGGGGAGTGCTTTGAAGATCTCAAAGGGGAGAAGAGTCTGCTCGGTACCCTCCCCCCCACCACCACCACCATGAGCAGAGGTGGGTAACTCCACTTAAAGATAATAATTTACAGTTAGAGTTTGGAATCTTGAACACAATCAAAATTTTCCCGACTGCAAAACAAGACTTAAAGGAGCCACAGCACTCAACCATGTTAGCTTGCAAACCAACCTAAAATCTGTCTCTAAATCTGGGCAAAAACAGAGGGCTCGGTCCACACATCTGCAGAAGTATGCTTAAAGTGGACCAACACCCAGGATTTTGACTATCCTGGGTGTTGGTCCACTTAGGTGGGGCACCCCGATCGCCGCAAAAACTCACCTCTCCCCGCTCCCACGTGACCTCGTCCGGCCAATGACAGCGCTCAGAGCCGCTCTGGTATGCGCGTCCAAAGCCGCTTGGACGCGCATACCAGAGCGCTGTCATTGGCTGCGTCTCTCGCTTCCCTCTAACAGGGAGCGCGCCTGCGCCGGCCATTCACAAAACGGCCGGCGCGGGAGAGCGCCCTGCTAGAGGGAAGCGAGAGACGCGGCCGCGTCTCGCGCATGCGCCGTTGGATCGCCGGTAAGGTAAGGATTGTGGGCCTCCTGGGGGGTTCCTCCCCGCGGGACATCCCGATTTCGGATGCCCCGCGGGGAGGGATCTGATCGGTCCGGGAATCTTATAGATTCCCGGGCCGATCCCCCCTGGGTGTTGGTCCACTTTAAGCTGCTCCACCACGCCAAGGTGTCTCTGTGAGGTGCAGTCCTAACTCTAATCTCTGAGAGCCCCATTTGGGACATACAATGCAAAAGATAAATTGGAAGAAGGCTTACCTGAGGTTGCCCTATAACCTCGAATGCAGCACATGGGGTGGAAGGGTCGAAGACCTCGCAGTACAGCCCAGACCCCACAAATGGTCTGAGTGGCTGCCATCCCTCCTTTGTTTCTTCAGACTGCAAAACAGTGACGTATTTTGTTGAATTATATTGCATACCAAAGGTTTACAATATTCAATAAAAATATTAAAACATAAAAAGTGGGTTCCAATTCACACCTAAATATTTTTTGTAAGTTTGCTGACCCCAGGGTGAATTAGTGCACAGTGTTGGGCATGTAAGCCTCATGTTTTGTTTTTTTGTTAGCCTAAATGGAGGGGGTGCTGCGTGAGTTCCAGTCTGACTGGACTTCTGCTTGAAATGTTTGTCCTTTCTGTCCGCTTTACTGAACTTTTGTCCCCTCCAGTTGTTCCGTCCTCTGTTGTGTGAAAACTACCTGAATGCCAAGATCACGCTCTCCCCCATCCAGCTCCCATCTCCATTCACAAACTAGGTTTAAAGAAACGACCACTTCCTCCAAGATGGAAATCCTTACCTATGCACTCCCATTATGTTTATTACAACTGAGGGGCATACTCTAGCACCCTCCCTCCCTCTCTCTAGCATACTTATGCAGTTATTTGGGGCAAATTTGAACATGTTTCTTGATAGAGTCCCTTTAAAGGAATTGTCCAGGCTAAGTGAATAAGCAAATCACTTTTTACTGTGGCCTATCTCAATGGCTTGGCGCCAAAGCTACAGGGGTACCGGTGATGCGGCCACTGGCGAACACAGTGTCATGGGAGCCGCTGGTAAATAGAGTTACACATACTGATTTAGGATGCCCCAGAGGCAGGCTTTTGGCCGACCCTGGAGTTTTACGGAGTCAGAGGGTTGGCCACAGTGGCTTTTGTGCCAATTTAAAGAAAGAAGCATGAGGCAAAATTCTCTTCTGTGGAGGCAAGACATCCGTAATGCTCCACCCAGAAAAGCTGAAAAGCATAACCCAGTATGGGGAAGCAGAAAGAGGCCCTCAATTAATCCATAAAGCATTCAAAAATTCTGAGCTCCAACAGACATCAATTTGGTTTTAATACCATTAATTCAGACATTCTCCATGAGAAGCAGATGTTGTTTACCCACACAGAATCCAATTAAAAGCTTACAATTTAGTGATGACACCACACACATTTCTCTTATCAAGGCTAGTGAATAGGGATGAGCGAATCGATCCGGACGAACCCGGATTTGTTCCGATTTTCATGGAAAATTAGATTCTAAACGAATCCGAATTTCCCCGCGATTCGATCGATCGAAGTTTTCCTTTAAACTCCATTTATTTCAATTACAGGCATTCTAAAATGGTGGATGAACATGTCCAGACATACCCCCTGGGGCAAGGTATCATGGGTAAGTCACATGCAGCCTATCACCAGCCAGGAAGCCCGGTGACGTCACCGTGCTATATAAAGCATCGGCCATCTTGCTTGTGCCCATTTCAGCCTTGCATTGCGCCAGAGCACAGCTAGTTAGAGACAGGGACAGAGAGTTAGAGATAGGTAGGGAGAGTCAGAGAGGCAGACAGAGAGGTAGACAGAGCCAGGGAAAGATAGAGAAAAATTTTTTTTCATTAGCCAGATCAGTTTTCAATTCGATTTCAGTTCTTTGTGCTGTAAATCTGCCTTGCCACTGTGCACGACATCTATGCAGTGGCTTATTTAATCTGTAATACACAAGCATTTATCATAATATATAACTGGATAAGTTTAATTATTTTTTGGTCTGCCTTTAACAAAAAAAACACCAGCCCACCTGTGTATCCCAAACCTGCACTTAGCAGCCTATCTGTTATACTAAATACGCTTGTTGATCCTTCCTCAGCTTAATCAAAGTATTGCATTTTGAATTGGTTTTTGGTCTGCCTTTAACAAAAAAAACACCAGGCCGCAGGGCATCCCAAACCTGCACTTAGCAGCCTATTGGTTATACTAAATACGCTTGTTGATCCTTCCTCGGCTTAATCAAAGTATTGCATTTTGAATTGTTATTTGGTCTGCCTTTAACAAAAAAAAACACCAGGCCGCAGGGCATCCCAAACCTGCACTTGGCAGCCTATCTGTTATACTAAATACGCTTGTTGATCCTTCCTCAGCTTAATCAAAGTATTGCATTTTGAATTGGTTTTTGGTCTGCCTTTAACAAAAAAAAACCAGGCCGCACGGCATCCCAAACCTGCATTAGGCAGCCTATCTGTTATACTAAATACGCTTGTTGATCCTTCCTCAGCTTAATCAAAGTATTGCATTTTGAATTGGTTTTGGTCTGCCTTTAACAAAAAAAAACACCAGGTCACAGGGCATCCCAAACCTGCATTAGGCAGCCTATCTGTTATACTAAAGACGCTTGTTGATCCTTCCTCAGCTTAATCAAAGTATTGCATTTTGAATTGGTTTTTGGTCTGCCTTTAACAAAAAACACCAGGCCGCAGGGCATCCCAAACCTGCATTAGGCAGCCTATCTGTTATACTAAATACGCTTGTTGATCCTTCCTCAGCTTAATCAAAGTATTGCATTTTGAATTGGTTTTTGGTCTGCCTTTAACAAAAAACACCAGGCCGCAGGGCATCCCAAACCTGCACTTGGCAGCCTATCTGTTATACTAAAATACGCTTGTTGATCCTTCCTCAGCTTAATCAAAGTATTGCATTTTGAATTGGTTTTTGGTCTGCCTCTAACAAAAAAACACCAGGCCGCAGGGCATCCCAAACCTGCATTAGGCAGCCTATCTGTTATACTAAAGACGCTTGTTGATCCTTCCTCAGTTTAATCAAAGTATTGCATTTTGAATTGGTTTTTGGTCTGCTACCAAAACACCAGGCCGCAGGCTATCTCATATTGCCAATTTTCATAGTATCTGGTGCAGAGAAGCAGTCCCTCACTTTATTTAGCTTCTTCTTTTTAAAGTAAACACATTTTTATCGTACCTATTGCGCATTTCAAATACATAAAAATGTCAGGCAGACAAGTGCAAGGATGTTCAAAGAGGAGTGAGGCCAAGATTCAGCAGGCAGAGGTCACAGCAGACTAGGAGCGAGTGGCAGCAGGAGTCACGGTGAGAGACCTGAGCTGCCAGTATCTACACGCTCATCAACATCATCACAAGTTACATCTGACACCCCCAGTCTAGGGTCGGTAGGTTCCTCTGACACAACCCTGAGTTGGCATGCCCCGAGAGCAGTCCCTGTCCTCCCATTGCCGCTGTTGTACACCGTCCCCTCCCCCAGCGATGTATCCTATGCTTTGGGTTCAGCTCCACTCTTTAGTGAGGAGGACGATCAGATAGAGGACATTCAGCAGCTACTGCCCAGTCAAGAAATGGCGGTGGCTTCTTTAGCTAGGCAGATAAATAGTGATGTGGACAGTGTCGTGGGTGTTGCGAGCGTTCCAGCTCCTGCGTCAGACACTGTTGAGGAAACCGAGAAAATCAGTGACACAACTCGGTGATGATGATGATGATGAAGCCGATCGCACTTGGGAACCGGGTGATGAAGGGGCTTCATCGTCATCATCAGGAGAAAAGGGGCGCAGGTTGCCCCGGAGTCAGCAGCTGAGGCAGCAAGGTGTTAGCAGCATGGTTGGCAGTCAGCATGGGGGCACAATTGTAAAGCCTGGAGCCAAACTGGGCCGGGGTAGAGCACCTGCTGCCCGGCAGCCTACCTTATCGGGAGGTAGTGGAGCAGGGTTCCTGGATTTGGCGACAGTAGCAGTGAATCAGTGCGGCCTTTTGGTGGGAAATGTAGCTACTCGGCAGTGTGGCAGTTTTTCCTGAAGCATCTGCAGGAGGGTAACATGGCCACATGCAAGATATGTAGGCAGAAGGTGAAGCGTGGCCAGGGCCCAAATGTTGGCACCACGGCCCTGCGTCAACATATGATGCGTCACCATAAAGCGGCCTGGGAGAACCGAGGCTCCGAAGAGGTGGTCCAGCCTGCTTCCTCACCAAGTGGCACGCCGCTCCCAATTTCTGCCAGCCAAGGCTCCAGCACCTCAGCCGAAGGCAGCTGTGTGTCATACCCATCCTCTGTCGCTCCTGCTCCTCCTCCTCCAAGTCATGCATCCCACCAGCAATCCATCAGCGAAGCCATGTCCAAGAGACAGCAGTATGCGCCCAGTCATCCTACGGCGCAGAAGCTGAATGTGCTCCTGTCCAAGTTGCTGGTGCTGCAGTCGCTCCCTTTTCAGGTGGTGGACTCTGCACCTTTAAGAGAACTGATGGCTTGTGCCGAGCCGAGGTGGAGAGTCCCAAGCCATTATTTCTTTGCCAAGAAGGCAGTACCAGCGCTGCACACTTTTGTTGAACAGAAGGTGGGCCAGTCCTTGAGCCTGTCGGTGTGTAGCAAAGTGCATGGCAGCGCCGACGTCTGGAGCTGTAACTATGGTCAGGGACAGTACATGTCGTTTACGGCCCACTGGGTGAATGTGGTCCCTTTGCAGCAGCAGCAGCAACTTGGACAGGTCACGCCGCTTCGGCCTCCACGCTCCCTGCCCATTGGGCCTGTGACACCGTGCGACTCGGCCTCCTCATCCTCCGCCATCTCCTCCCCCTCCACTGTAGGCTCAAGTCTCAGTGCCCCTCCAGTCTACCATATGTGCAGCGCACGGAGGTGTCACGCTGTGCTTCACATGGTTTGTCTTGGCGAAAGGAGTCACACAGGGGAGGAACTGCTTAAATGTATTCATCAGGAAATCCAAACATGGCTTACTCCAAGAAAACTTGAAATGGAAATCATGGTTACTGACAATGGGAAGAACATTTTGTCTGCGCTGCGCCAAGAAAGCCTGACCCATGCCCCCTGCATGGCTCACGTCTTCAATCTGGTTGTCAAGCGGTTTCTGAAGTCTTCTCACCATCTGCAAGACATCCTAACAACTTCAAGGAAACTTTGCATGCACTTCAGCCACTCATACACCGCCAAACACACCCTTCTTGAGCTACAGCGTCAGAACAGTAGCCCCCAACATAGTCTGATTTGCGATGTTTCCACCCGTTGGAATTCCACCCTTCACATGTTGGACCGATTATATGAACAGAGAAAAGCCATCACGGATATCCTGATGATCCAAGCGAATAGGGGACTCCCCTGTGTAACTTCAATGTCAACCAGTGGCAGCTCATACGTGACACCTGCCATTTGCTCAGGCACTTTATTTGTCAGTCAGGAGGATTATGGGATAAACGACGTGATTCCACTGCTTCATGTACTACTGCACATGTTGGAAACCATGGCTGGTCAGGGCAATGGAGACATGGCGTCTACATGTTACGGCCACATGAACCCCGTTGGAGCTGAACTGGAGGAGGAGGAAGAGGAGGAGGAGTGGCCCAGTGAAGCACAGTTTAGGCTTGGCGAAATGGCTGGGTTATCTAGTCAGCAGACAGGAGAGGAGGAGCAGGAGCAGCCAGAGGAGCTAGAGGGTTTTGAGGAAGGTGAGACAGAGGACCCGGACACACCGTGGCAGTATGCAGTGGAGATGGAGACAGGTAGTCCCTCCGAGTCACTTGCCCAAATGGCAGGAAGCATGCTCACGTGCTTGCGTAGTGACCCCAGAATTGTTTCCATTTGTCGGCGGGATGACTTCTGGCTGTCCACCTTATTGGACCCTCGCTTCCGGCACAAAATGGGGGCATTTTTTAAACCCGCCGAGAGGGAGGACAAACTGAACTACTACAAAGACATTCTGCGTAGTCAGTTGGCCGATGCCTATCTGCGCCATGGTCCATACTCTCGCAGGTCTGACTCGGGGGGGGGGGGGGGAGACCGCTGCGCTCACCTTCCACTGCCATGGCTGCTGGGGGGGTTGGCAGGAGCCGCAGCAGCAGCTCCATCAGCAGCAGCCTCAGTCTTCAGTTGCTAATGAATAGCTTTCTACACCCGCATATTGAGGCTACTCATGAGCAGCAGGAAGACCTGGAGCAGGACCTCAACCAGCAAACCAGCAGGTCATGTCATACCTTGACATGACCATGTCAACACACCTTGAGGATCCGCTGGACTTCTGGGCAGCCAAACTTGGCTTGTGGCCGCAACTAGCAGAGTTTGCCCTGGAAAAGCTGTCCTGCCCGGCCAGTAGCGTGCCATCTGAGCGGGTGTTTAGTGTGGCGGGGGCCATAGTTATGGCGAGAACTCGTCTGTCAACTAAAAATGTGGAGAGACTCACCTTTGTCAAAATGAATCAGGGATGGATCAGCCAGGATTTCCACCTACCAATGGCTGATGCATGCGACTAGATTCAGCATGGTGCCACGTTTTACACTTTCCAAATGGTGCAAAACATATTTATGTCTTTAGGCCAATTTTTGGGCTCCTGCTGATGCCAAATTCAGGGTGTGCCTTCCATCCAATTTTTGGCCTCCTGCTGATGCCAACTCCAGGGTGTGCCTTTCAGCCAATTTTTGGCCTCCTGCTGCTGCTGCTGCCAACTCCAGGGTGTTTTTCAAGCAATGTTTGGGCTCCTGCTTATGCTGCTGCCAACTCCAGGGTGTGCCTTCCAGCTAATGTTTGTGTTCCTGCTGCTGCCAACTTCAGGGTGCCTTCCAGCCAATTTCTGGGTTGCTGCTGCTGCCAACTCCAGGGTGTGTCAGTCAATTTTTGGGCTGCGGCTGCTGCCAACTCCAGTGTCTCTTTAAAGCAATGCTTGGGCTCCTGCAGCTGCTGCTGCTGCACCTTGAAACTCCAGGGTGTGATTTATCCAATTTTTGGGCTCCTGCTGCCAACTCCAGTGTCTCTTTAAAGTAATGTTTGGGCTCCTGCTGCTGCTTGCAACTCCAGGGTGTGATTCATCAAATTTTTGGGCTCCTGAAGCCAACTCCATTGTGTCTTTCAAGATATGTTTGGGCTCCTGCTGCTGCTGCTTGCAACTCCAGGGTGTGATTCATCCAATTTTTGGGCTCCTGCAGCCAACTCCAGTGTCTCTTTAAAGCAATGCTTGTGCTCCTGCTGCTGCTTGCAACTCCAGGGTGTGATTCATCCAATTTTTGGGCTCCTGCTGCCAACTCCAGTGTCTCTTTCAAGCAATGTTTGGGCTCCTGCTGCTGCTTGCAACTCCAGGGTGTGATTCATCCAATTTTTGGGCTCCTGCTGCCAACTCCAGTGTCTCTTTCAAGCTATGTTTGTGCTCCTGCTGCTGCTGCTTGCAACTCCAGGGTGTGAATCATCCAATATTTGGGCTCATGCTGGCAACTCCAGTGTCTCTTTCAAGCTATGTTTGGGCTCCTGTTGCTGCTGCTTGCAACTCCAGGGTGTGATTCATCCAATTTTTGGGCTCCTGATGCCAACCCCAGTGTCTCTTAAAAGTAATGTTTGGGCTCCTGCTGCCGCTTGCAACCCCAGGGTGTGATTCATCCATTTTTTTGGGCTCCTGCTGCCAACTCCAGTGTCTCTTTCAAGCTATGTTTGGGCTCCTGCTGCTGCTGCTGCTTGCAACTCCAGGGTGTGATTCATCCAATTTATGGGCTCCTGCTGCCAACTCCAGTGTCTCTTTCAAGCTATGTTTTGGCTCCTGCTGCTGCTTGCAACTCCAGGGTGTGATTCATCCAATTGTTGGGCTCCTGCTGCCAACTCCAGTGTCTCTTTCAAGCTATGTTTGGGCTCCTGCTGCTGCTTGCAACTCCAGGGTGTGATTCATCCAATTTTTTGGGCTCCTGCTGCCAACTCCAGTGTCTCTTTCAAGCTATGTTTGGGCTCCTGCTGCTGCTGCTGCTTGCAACTCCAGGGTGTGATTCATCCAATTTTTGGGCTCCTGCTGCCAACTCCAGTGTCTCAAGCTATGTTTCGGCTCCTGCTGCTACTGCTTGCAACTCCAGGGTGTGATTCATCCAATTTTTGGGCTCCTGCTGCCAACTCCAGTGTCTCTTTCAAGCCATGTTTGGGCTCCTGCTGCTGCTTGCAACTCCAGGGTGTGATTCATCCAATTTTTTGGGCTCCTGCTGCCAACTCCAGTGTCTCTTTCAGTCTATGTTTGGGCTCCTGCTGCTTGCAACTCCAGGGTGTGATTCATCCAATGTTTGGGCTCCTGCTGCCAACTCCATTGTGTCTTTCAAGCTTTGTTTGGGCTGCTGCTGCTTGCAACTCCAGGGTGTGATTCATCCAATTTTTGGGCTCCTGCTGCCAACTTTAGTTTCTCTTTCAAGCTATGTTTGGGCTCTTGCTGCTGCTGCTTGCAACTCCAGGGTGGGATTTATCCAATTTTTGGGCTCCTGCTGCCAACTCCAGTGTCACTTTCAAGCTATGTTTGGGCTGCTGCTGCTGCTTGCAACTCCAGGGTGTGATTCATCCAATTTTTGGGCTCCTGCTGCCAACTCCAGTTCTTTAAAGTAATGTCTGTGCTGCTGCTGCTTGCAACTCCAGGGTGTGAATCATCCAATTTTTGGGCTCCTGCTGCCAACTCCAGTGTCTCTTTCAAGCTATGTTTGGGCTGCTGCTGCTGCTTGCAACTCCAGGGTGTGATTCATCCAATTTTTGGGCTCCTGCAGCCAACTCCAGTGTCTCTTTAAAGCAATGCTTGGGCTCCTGCAGCTGCTGCTGCTGCTGCTTGCAACTCCAGGGTGTGATTCAGCTAATTTTTGGGCTCCTGCTGCTGGAAGCTCCAGGGTGTGTTTTTCAGGCACTATAGGGGCCCCTCATAGTGATGCCACCTCAACTCTCTGCAATTGTGCCGCTTTGCGATTCTATTAGCGATGCCTCCGATCTGCATGTGATAATTATTTACAGTATTATTTCAATAACCCAGCACGCATCCTTTGCGTGTTACAGCAAGGCAGAATGGTTTACAACCCTATTGAGGCTTTAGGAGGCTCAGAAATAGCCGTTTTTAATAGCGATTCGTCGCAAATAAATTTGGGTCGAAACTATTTTTGTTGGAAAATTCGGCGAATCAGTCGAATCAAATTTTTCAAAAGTTCGCTCATCTCTACTAGTGATGATATAATATATCTGGGAAAGTGGTGTAGATGTGATCTAATTCTCAACCCACCATGAGGCCCTACTATTTGACATGATTTGGGAAGTGGGGATTATAGTATGGCAAACTAAAGGGGTTATTCAAGAAGGGATGGCGGCAGGTAGTGCCTCGTAGCGGCAGACAATGTCTGGTGAAGGCCGGGCGCTGTACGCAAAACCACATTTATGAAAGCGAATCTGGTGAGCGACTCTAACAGTGCCATGTAGCGTCACATGTATTATTACAGGCGGATCAGCGTATAGTGCCGGTGCTCCTGCTTCCATACATTTCAATAGCCGTTCATTTGCTTGTGTTTAAACAGCGTGTTTGACATTTTTTATTTTATTTTATTTCTTTGCTCAAATCATTGTGTGACCTCTCCTGGCTGCAAACAAATATTTTTACAAACTTTTTAGACTTTTTATATTTTTACGCACTGAGCTGACGCAACCTCTCGCTCGCTGCAGTGCTGTACTGGTGTTAGAGCGCTCAACATACATCACATTCATCAATGCGGGCCAGGTTACTACAGCCACTGAGGTGCTCTGTTACAGTGCACAATACCTGCTTACAGCGTCTACTAAATTCCACTATACAGATGCTCATCTGTCGATACCTGGCGTTAGTAGTGAATCAGCCTCTAAGTTTTGGTACAGTTATTTCCAAGTACCTAGGCTATGTTCACACCTGTCCAGTTGAGGTAACTGCATGCATGTTGCGGCATTGTTTGCGATAGGAATTTAATTCTGTGTCTGAATTTTTTGGTGTTTACGTCTGCGTTATAAAAAGTACCTGTATCCGGGACCTATCCCTGTCTATTGAGTCCCATTAAAAAATATGGTGCCACAAATGCAAAACTCATGCAGTAACACATGGAAAATGCTTTTTCGTTCACATTGGAGAGGTCTGAAAGGGGACATAGAGGTGTCATTGTTGGGGATTTTTGCATGCGGTACCGGACAGATGTGAATGAGGGCTACAAATATTGTAGAACAATGTCAGCATGTTATATAAAAGCCATCTAAAGGTGGGATTAAAGGAGAGTTTAGTAGTGATGAGCGAACCCGTAGAAGTTTGGGTTCATCAAGTTTGGACGAACTTTCCACAAAAGCGGAATCCTATTAAAGTCAATAGGAACCCGAACTTAGGTGCCCAAAAGATGGCTGTAAAATGGGGGTAGCAAGGGCTAGAGGACTAGCGGGACACCATGGTGGTTGCCCTTCACAAAACGGGGTAGGGAAAGTACTCAAAATAAATTACAGAAAACAAAAAAAAAATGTAAATATTAATTTTTTACGGGTGTCAGAGGGTAAATCAAGTACTCAAAGTAAAGGAAAGTACTCAAAATAAATTACAGAAAACAAAAAAAAAATGTAAATATTAATTTTTTACGGGTGTCAGAGGGTAAATCAGGGTATAACCAGGAAGATTTACCTGCACAAAAAAGTGGTGGGGAAATTACTCAGAATTATCACAAAAACAAACAAATTAATTCAATACCCAAATAACTTAAAAATAAAGAGTTTCCCCCTGTTTAATTCGTTCCTGCTGTGGGTAACTGCCTATGGGCTTATTTTTTTAGATTTTTTGGCGTTTTTCATTGTGTACAATTTTTATCTAACCAATAAGACTGACTTTTTACTTTTTAATTGTATTTTTTCAGTTTTTAGGATTACAGAATGCTGCTTTTTACTGTTTTAACATTGAAATGGCCTGTGGGTTTTGTTTTTTATATTGTTGGGTAATTTTTTGGCTTTTTTCAATAGATACAATTTTTATCTAATAATGAAGAATGGCCTGAGGTTTTAATTTTTAATAGTTTTTTTTCAGTTTTCAATGTTGCATTCAATTTAACATTGAAACTGCCTGCGGGTTTATTGTTTATATTTTGGGGTAATCTTTTTGCCATTTTTGTACATTTTAACAAAAAATAGTATGCCTTTAATTTTTTAATTGTTTTTATTTAGTTTTCAGGCTCTACTGAATGCCTCTTTTACAGGCATGCAATGTAACATTGAAACTGCCTGCAGGTTTATTTTTTTTTTTTTTGGGCAATTTTCATTATCTACAATTTAGATACAAGACTTCTTATTTTTTAATTGTATTTTACAGTTTTCTGTGTTTTATTCTGTCTTTGGAGGGGGGGGCATGGTTTTTAATTTTTTTAAATGTAAAAAACACTAAAAGAAAAATTCCCACGGTCACTTTCCCGGCTTTAACCCTTCTAACACCAACTACAGAAATTTTACATAGCTGCCTCTCCTACCCTTAAACACCAGCTACGTACCTGGCTTTCCTCCCTGCTAGTGGCCAAAAAAAAAGCCAGTCACCTGGCTCCTCCATTGATCTCCTCTTCAATGAGTGGGCCTCCGATACCCCCAGGCTCTTCTGGCTTCAGGAGAGGACCCAGAATAGCCCCACCCAGCTTCCGTCGCTGACAGGAGAAAAAAATGTGTTTTCTTACCTCTGTGTGCGATCCCTCCCACCGGGTCTTCTCTTAACCAGGGGGCCTGCGATCACTCCCTCAAGCTCTTCAGTCTTAAGGAAAGGGACCAACAGGCCCCCCCCACTTCTGCAGTTGTACCCACTAGGATGACGTCACCTGACTGGCTTCATTCAGCTCCCGGAGTGCTACTACTAAGCGGAAGTGCACCTGGATGCTGCAGCACCCTATTTTGGAATCAGGTGAGCTTTAAGGAGCTGGGCCTCACCTTAGCAGCTGCAGGGAGAAGAGGGAAATATATATTTTTTCAGATTTGTCTGTACAGGGACTTCAAATGCGCTGGAGGCTATGTAAAATCATTAAATGTGAGGGACATAGTTATAAGTTTAGGTACAGCAGTGAGACTTATCTAACTTTAAAATGTACACAGATGTGTAATAATTTGCTGGAATTTGCTGGAAAGCAGTGTTCTATTAATTTAGGCTATAAATGTTGACAGGTGATATGGTGGGCAGCTGCCCCGGAAGTTACATATTCTGTGACCGCCACTGCCTGTCATTTGTCAGTCAACAATGTCCCAGGTAAGAACCACAATGTGACTTTAGTACTTTTAGTGGCGTAACATTCAGTACTACGGTGCATTTAATTCAAATCAATTGCCTTCCAACTTGTCCTAAATAAGTGTATCAACTAGACAAGGAAAGGACAATTGTCCTTTGGACAGGGAGTTGAACTGTGGTAGGAGATTTTGCGCTGGACAATGACGTTATGCTGGGTCTTGCTGATTCACAGAGGTAATGCTAGCTAGCAGGTTATGAAAAACAAACATAAATAGCCAGTGCTAGATCTTTCCACGAAATTCAGTTAACTGAGAGGACACATGGAAAACCAATGGAAGTGTAACCTAGGATACTCCAATACTTTTGCCATGTAAAACTTCTATTCGTTGATTTCTATGCAACACAACTGTATCTTTAGATCAAATTTAAATAAGAGTACATTTGGAGATTTAAGTGATTCATGTTGTGTTTTTGGTATTCTCTATTGTTGTGCTCGGGTTCCATTTTCACGCTTCTGAAGCACAGCTGGCACAATAAAAGTTTGATCAATGCACAGACTTGCAGGGCATATTTCTTGCAAAATACATATCAAACTTTAAAGATTCCAATACAGCATCACTGTCTACTGCTTGGTCTATAACAAGATCCTTAAAGAACATTTACATTGGTTTAGGGCTACGAGCTTCTTTAAACATTAACAGATACATGATTTATCTGAAAATGTTTAGTATCCCTTCAGTGGAATGGTCCACTACATTTTATTTCAATGGCAAGGCAGCTATTATTTAATTGGTTATGAATGGTTAATGGTTCGTGATCGTTCTAGTTTCATCCTGAATTGGTTCTTTTTTAATTCTTTTTTTAGACATTTTACGATGAAGTTTTGTAAGGGACACGGCATCCCTAATCGTTTGGAAGCTCATGCCATTAAGCGGATTTATAAGCATTTTTTATATTTAAATATTGTAGTTGAAGGAGCCTTTCTTTCCATCTTCATATAAGAAACAGGGTCTTATATCAGGCATTGAAAGAGTTAAAAGCTCAATGCCTGTAGTTTAAGAACAGATATGCCTCTTTAGCCCCAAGTTCAAGTCCCAAGTGATGAAACACTTTGGGGGGGGGGGTCAGACAGCGTTACGCTAGGTAGCTAGCAGGAGGAAAGAATAGTGTTTGGCTAGAATGCTATCAGAAGGAGGAAACAGCAAAGTTACCGGCTGCAGCCACGCTGCGTTCATCCTTGTTTTCACCCAACTCGTCGCCCGAGATGGGAGTATAAAGGAAGATGGGGCTACACAAACGAGGGAGCTAGGTAAACTTTTTACTGATTATGGAACCCATATCCTGGTGATTTTAAGAGGTTTATTTAAGAAGGGATAGCGCCAGGTAGTGCTTCGTAGCGGCAGGCAGCGCCTGGTGAATGCCGGGCGCTGTATGCAAAACTACATTTAAGAAAGTGAATCTGATGAGCACCTCTAACAACGTCATGTAGCGTCACATGTATTAATACAGGCGGCTCAGCTTATAGCGCTAGCACTCTAGGCTCAGGAGCACCATATAGTACCTGTCACTTTGTAGCACTCTCCCATACATTTCAATAGGGTTTCATTAGTTGTGTATAAATAGCGTATTAAGCAATGAAAATTTACATTTTTTGCTCAAATCATTGTGTGACCTCTCCTGGCTGCAAACTTCTATATATATTTTTAATTTTATATTTTTATGCAGAATTGTCATTACAGGTCTGGCACTAAAGTGTTATTGTCCTAGTGTTAAAACAATGTCATTCCATGTGTTTTCACTTAGGCCCTTATTCATCAAGCGATAGCGCCAGGTAGTGTCTGACGAGCGCCAGGTAGCGGCAGCTAACGGCGACTACCAACTCAAGTACGCCCGGCGGCGGTCACAATGACGCATTTATCAAGCTAAATGAGGCTAGCGCCGGCGAGAGCGACGGCTAGCGCGGCATTCATCATGAAGCCGCCTGGACCGAACAGCGCCGCTGCAAATTCCTTCACAGCGACACGTATTACCTGGCGCTACCTGCCGCTCTCCCATACATTTCAATGGCAGACGCTGCAATGATTGTTTTTAGTGGTTTTTGTGGTTTTTTCTTTGGTCCCAAATTCAACACATGTTTATATTGATATGTTTTAATAATCTGGCTGGTTATTTTTATGTATTTGAAGTTTTTATTATTTTTCACAATGTAATGTTGTGAGTGACATGGGTATTGCATCTCCTCCACCCAAACTCATTGGCATCAAAATCGCTTGTTTTCAACACAAACGGGGCTTGTAAAGCTATTTTGTAGCCTGTCAGGTTGGGCGGTCACGTTCGCTCTTCGAAATTGTCAGCGCCCAAGCTATTCGGCAGCCCTGTCTTTGATGAATCTGTGTTGGTCAGTGTTTGTGCAGTCGCTGTTTTAATTCGCTATGTGGCGGCGCGAGCGTCGCTGTGCCTCGCTGCGCTGCGTTGTGCGGCGCTGTGCTGTTCATACATGTGCCCTTCTGCCATTTGCAAGGAATTCACTTCCCGCGACCCCAGTCGTTGTTAATGAATACACTGTAGTTGTGAGCGTGGCTGCCCACAGATTGCAGGATAACATTCAGTCGTACCAGCTCATAACAACCCGTTATGCATTCTCATGTGTGCCACATTTTCAGGTAGTTGTCTACTTTGATTGTGTGATGACTTTTGGATTGATTCAGATTTGTATATGTAAGGCCCACGGTGTATGCTTTAGAAGGACCTATGCATTACAGTATGTAGAATCCCCTGCTAAATCAAGCTAAGAATTCTTGGCGCCTTTGGCCCTAGCTTGTTTTGCAGCGCCATTTTAATGTATTTCCGCCACTTAGCGTGTACATAGCTGATATTAGCTTGTCCCTGTTGCGCGCATGTTTGCTTTTGAATTTGGAAGCACAGTTGCTTGCGTCATATCCGGTTCCGGGATCCTCCTTTGCGTTTCAACGCCACCTTAAGGTAAAACTGTCTAGCGCTTATGCCAATAGCTTGTTTTTCTGCGTCATTTTAATGTATTTCCGCCACTTAGCTTGCACATAGCTGATATTAGCTTGGCCCTGTTGCGCGCATGTTTGTGTTTGAATTTTGAAGCACAGTTGCTAGCGTCATATCCGGTTCCGGGCTCCTCCTTTGCGTTTCAACGCCACCTTAAGGTAAAACTGTCTAGCGCTTATGCCACTAGCTTGTTTTCAAGCGTCATTTTAGTTTTTCCGCCACTTAGCTTGCACATAGCTGCGAATAGCTTGTTGCTGGTGCGCGGAGCGTTTTTTTTTTTTAAACTTTTTCCCAATGTCGCTTGGGTCATTTCCGGTTCCTGTTTCCTCCTTAGCGTTTCCAATATGATGCCCAGAAGGCGAGTCATGCGCCTCCCCAGCTCCTCCTCAGACTCCGACCCCACCACCCCTCCCCCACCTCCCCAACCTACCTCACCTTCCTCAAGCACCACCCCTCCCACCCCTTCCCCTCCTGGGCCTATGAAGGCCAAGCGCACCCGGGTGGATAGTCGGGTCAATGGCCAGGTAGTAAAAGTGAGTATTTTTTTGTTTGTCTTTTTAGCTGAAAAGTTGCAGAACACACAGGGGGGATTGTTTATGATAAATTTTGCTTTTAATAACACATTTGAGCAATCCCCGTGGGGCATCCCCATTGTGGATGTCCTGCTGGGATGCCCCCCCTGGAGGGCCCTAAATATTACCTCAGTCCCGTCCCATCTGTGCATGCGTTAGCTGCGGATGCCTATTGCACTTACCTCTAGCAGGGTGTACCCCTGCGCCAGACATATTGTAATTTTGGGTGCAGGCGCACTCCCTGTTAGAGTCAAACGCCACATGCCAACTTTGCCGTGCATACCCAGCTGAGCTGGTATGCACGTCCCAACGGCCTTGTATGCGCATGCCACAGCGGCGCAGAGCCCTGTGTTTTGCTGGGGGAGTGACGTGGGAGTGGCCTCAGTGGTGTATTTGTGGCCTTCCAAGGGGGTTGCAGACAGCGGACCACCCACAATTGGTGTGGCCCACCAAAGTGCACACAAACCCAGAATAGTCATAATCCTGGGTGTGGGTCCACTTTGATGTGGTCTATGTATAACTGTTTATGACTGTTTTCTGATGTCATGTATTTATGTTATTTTGTTTGTTGTTTTTTCATAGGACTTCTGCCTCGCCGAATATGACTATGCCCGTGGAGGAAAGAAACGCATAGCCATGGAGGTGAAGGCCACAGTGTCCCGGCGCTTCCAGACCGAGCTCACAATCCGCTCGATCCAACAAAAGTGGTCCGATTTCAAGCGCCGGGACCCTGAAGGCGTGTACCGCCTATATGATGCCTACGCATCAGGTAAGTTAAAGCTTATGTTATGTTTTGCCTTTGTGCAGAATCATCTGCTAAGCTCTGTCCATTTGTGCTCTTTAGATTAATTATTTTCTTTCACCCCCTCCACACAGATAAGCGTCCTCCCCTGGGGAAACGTGGGAAGGGATTCCTCCCCCGAACCAGGCAGGCGGACTCGGGGGAGTCATCGGGGGAGGGTCCCTCCCGCGGGTCCTATTTAGAGGACCCAGGGGAGGAAGGGGATGACGCCCCAGAGGAGTGTGCTGCTGGGGGGCTGGCTGGATCAAGCCTCAGCTCCTCACACTCTGAGTGTGAGGAATCTCACCAGGCAAGGGGCCACTCTCAAGCAGGGAGTGAGAGGGAGGAGGGTGGCCCTTTGCCTGGTGGATCTTCCGACCAGAGTGTGAGGAGCCGAGGCTCCCCGCCTCCTCCTCAGAGCCCTCCCTGGGCTTCAAGTGGCGCTTCATCCCCTGGTGAGTGTACATTTTTTAATTGTTAGTCTGTGACAGGTTTCATCTTGCAATGTGTCCTTAGCCCTTGCCATTCCTCTCTAATTTGCAGGGCATCATATAGGCGGCACCTCCATGGCATTTTGGCGTAGGATTCTCCACGGGCATAGTCATGGTAAGTGTTATTGGTTACCCATCACATTCCCAATGTTATTACATTCATTCAAGTGCACCCAAAAACATTGATGGTGCTCGGTTTCTGTAAGCTTCCAGGACCAATCACATCCCTCACCCAGGGCCCCCCACACCCAAACCAAACCACAAAACTCCTTACCTCTTTGGGGGTTGGCAAAGCCACCGTCCAAGCCTCCTGTGTGACACTGTAGATGTGTGTGCGCCTGCGCTCTTTTTCAAAATGGCCTGCGCATCCGCACACACTCGAGGAGTGATGTGTTGAAGGCAGCGGGCGCGGAGTAAGTTGGCTCATGCAAATTGTGTGGCTCGGCCAAAGTGGACCCAAACCAAGATTAGCAGCAATCCTGTGTATAGGCCCACTTGTAACAGACACATGTTTCCTGGTCCATTGTCACAGCTGGTTTGATAAGGTACCCTAACCTCACAAACCCCACTACAGTGCTAGCCAACTGTCAACCACCCCTATGTTTCTGCCAACACCATGATGGGTGTTTGCATTTCTTTTCTTGGGTTAAGTTGTTCCCGCTCCAACATGTGGCCCACTATTAACATTAGCCAAACAACTGCAAATGATTCCTTTAAATAGCACTGTCTATGTTATTTGCACATTCTCTTTAGGGATACATGTGTGAAGCCTTACAAATTGACATTAACTCATGGTCCAGGAAATATGCTAATTTAGGTCAACCTGTATGTAACCATGCAAGCCTTTGCATTTTCAGACTCAATAACCAGATGGATGTCAAATAGTCATGTGTCATTTGCCCACTAATTGTGTTTTTGCCTTTTGCTTTATGTTGACAGATGTTGCGACGCAGACGGAGCCAGAGACCCTCCTCCCCACCCCAGCTCCAGGGACGGCCAGCAGCATGGGCCCCCGCCACAGCTGCGATGGTGAGTACATCCCACTTCATATGCCTAAAGACTTGTGAAACCTATGTCTTCTAGTCACATCAGCAGCCAATTTAAATTTACCTATGTGTTAATTTCACACACATCTCTATTCAATGTGTTGGCACAATAATCCAACATGCCTGTTTGCATGCTTGATTGTTGGCTCACATCCTTCATTAGGCCCCATAGAGACTATTTTTGCGTTAGACACAACCAAATGGGCCCGATTAGGTCTGGACCTGTAACATTATAGGGTAAACTCGTGGACTCGTTCGGACTTAGGCCCTGATGTTTGGCTGTTACTAAACACAAAAATGGACACACAGGGAATTAGACCTTCTTTGCTTCCCAAGAGTTAAACTGGAACAACAACCAGGATTTTGACTTTCCTGGGTGTTGTTCCACTACGGTGGGGCACCCCTGATCGGCACCACTGTGTGACAACCCCCTGAACTCACTTTGACTCCAAAAAATGTACAAGCCATTGCAAATTGCCTCCTCCTCCGCCTCCCCCGCGCCCCTTTTTACGGGGGTGTGCCTGCGCCGGCAATTCACAGACGGCCGGCGCAGGCACGCACACGTCTAGAGGGGCACCAGGGAGGGCCCAGCGGCACTGCCACACAGAAACTGAGGTAGGTATTTTGGGGTTTGGGGGGGGTTTCACACCCAGGGACATCCCGATCTTGGATGTCCCGCGGGGAGGGAGGTGATGGGGCAGGGAATCTGATAGATTCCCGGGCCGATCACCCGTGGGTGTTGGTACACTTTAAGCTAAAATGTATGCTTGGGATGTGTTGTTCACATTCCTGCCAGTCAATAGTACTCATATAATGTTAACCAATAAGCACACAGTGGTCAACAATGTTAATGTGAGTGTCACCTAATTGGACACACTGACATTACATTGCTACATCTGTGTCTGTTGAGGTCACTGCCAAATTATTAATAAATTGTTGTTTCTACATTTCTACAGCTTGTGAAAACCAGCATCGCAGACTGTGGCGGGAGATCCGGCTCCTGAAGCTGATGCTGCTGGCCAGGAAGAGGCGCCGACGGCGTCGTTAGGGTGGGGGGAAGGCTGGTCTCTTGATGGCCGTTGTTGGCCAAGTTGGCCGTGTTGGCCATTGTTTGTATTAAAAAATTTTTGATTCACATCATTACAGTGTGTTGCATTGCAAAGCATAGTTTAGCTGTCTCCCAAAACATTTGTGGGTCAATGTAGCCATACCTTTTGAGCCATTTCAGGTGTTAACCATAGTAAGCTATGGGCTCCAATGTGTGGGCTAAATTGACCAATACATTGACATATGTAGATCCAGATACTCATCCCTGACTGTGTTATTAGCGAGGTCTTAGGAAACACACAATTTAGAGGTGGGTGAAGCAAATATATTTACATAACCAAAAAGATACAAAATTAATATTCTTGGCTGGGTGGCCGGGGAGGTTGGGAGTCATTGCTAGGGGCGGTGTTGGGGGACAACAGTGCAGTAAAAAATATAGACTGCTGTTGTATGAGCTGTTGTAGCAACAACAAAGTTTGGTCCTGCCGCTGTATTGCTTCTTCCTGGCGCTGTACAGATTGCTCAATTACATTTGCCAGCCGACCAAGTTCCTGGTTCTGTAGTTGGTTTTGGCGTAACTGGTCCACCTGGCGCTGCAGGGCCTCATTTTGTTGCTGACACATCAGCACCTGATTTTCCAACGCCGCAATGCGCTCATTAGTTCCATCACGCGGCTGTTGGCGACTGTAGTCCTCCAGCATCCGGACCCCTAGCTCGTAGAAATCGGCACTGGTTGGTGCCACACCTCCTCTTGCTGTGGTTTGAGGCTAAACAAATAGTAAACCACATTTTAGTCAAACAGAACCAATGCAGTTATGCCCCTCAAAATAATTCCCATAAACAGTCACTATACAACTTACCCTTGTCTGAGCCTCGGAAGCTTGGCCACATGGGACTTGGGAAGAGGTCCCAGCTTGGGGTTCTGGTTCCGCCTCCTGCCAAAACAACAATGAAAGGAAATGTGACATGTTGCTTCTTCCACTACCCACGAAGATGCCAATGTGGTTCGAGGTCGTCTACATCAGCCATGTTACCTGCGTGTCCTCCGGCACAGGTAGGCTCGAGGTTTCGCTGCCAGAGAGTGGCAATTCAACATCCGAGATGTCCGGCAAGTTGGCATATGCTAAACAGGAAAATCAGGTTAGTAGGTCTGTGGGCCAAACTCTAATGTAACCTGGTTAGGCTATCGAGGCCATACCTCTAAAAAGTTCCAAAATACACACTAGACCAAAGGTCTCTGTTAAACTCAGATTGTTAACATGTATGTTACAGGACTAAGACGCACTAATTTCTGCTAATCACATCAGAAACATTGCTTAAATTAAACATACCCGCAATCTCCCAGATGTCTGGAGTGGGGTCCTCACTCGAGCTTGGACCTTGAAAATACATGTGGACACACAAGTTGCCAGAAGCAAGTGCCACAAAAGTAGAGCCAAAATACAGACTAGAGCAAGGCCAAACCACTTACCCTCATCTCTGGCAGCCGGAACTTGAGGGGCCCTTTCTGGACAGCCACTTCCGATATTCGGGTCAACTAAAAAAAAAAAGGAATGTCTCTAAATAATCAGCAAACTACTACGGGGAATGTTTGGCTAAAAAGATGTCCGCAAAAATACATTGCTATCACTCAAATAACTAATAGACTGACCCTGGGGAGGCAACCAGCACTCCCAAGAGGCATCTTCAAGTTTACCAAGCAAACATGTAGCTTAGTAGACTAACCAAATTGAACCAGTGTAACATAAACAGCATAAAGGATACATTATGTATTGCTCTACACACCAACAGGGTCCTGTTGACCGGCAACATCGGAAGTGGGGTCCAAAGATGAACCAGTCACTTGGCCTACCAAGAAAAAAGAGGAATGAGACACATGCACTTGAGTAAAAGTGGATCAAGCAAGGTGAACACATGCACTTACCGACATCCAAAGAGTAGGTGGGATCCGGAGGAGATGCTGGGGCCAAGGGCATGGGAGCTAGGCCAAAATAAACCCAACATTGAGCCATAGTTAATGTGCGTGGCAAAATACAACATGCATTAAGGTGTGTGAGCAGCTCTTTCACTAATATTCACTAATCAAGCCCAGTGTGGCTCCCACATTGATATGCCGATATATGGCTACACATCTCTGGCGTCCTACATATCTACACATGTTAGGGCCTTGTTAGTTAGTTGCTGTGAGTGTTACAGTGGGCGTGCAATTAGGGCGCAGGCACATATTATTATCAACAGGGCAAACCTTGATTGTTTGAGCTGCTCCCACACCCATTTGTTAACAAAACAACCAGCAACCAAATTATGGGTAAATACCTTCAATGGCAGACTGGGATAGCCTTGAGGTTGCTGGAAGGGCAGGAGCTTGGGTGTCCTGAGGCACATCCCAGACAGCAGCATGTGCACCTATGCATAAAGCAACAGACAGAAAAGTTACAAATGTTTGAGCTGTAATGTAATACTTCACAGGTCCTACTGTTAGTTGTTCAGAATGTAAAAATGCAAATCACATACATTAACATTAGGTTATTATAAAAGCCAGAAAATATGTACCTTCAGTCCAACCGGTGGTGTCATCCCCAGGATCCACACCCTGCAGCCGAGCCAGTGGGATTTTGGCCTTCAGCATCTCCTCATACGGCCTGTAGGTACTCTTTGGAGCCTGGATGAACCCACTGTCCACATCAAGATCGTGATTCATCTTTTTCATAAGGGCCCCTCGCAAAGTGTAGAAGCGTTTCCTGCAGGATGGGCCACTACGTGGGTGTTGAGCTGTGCTACTAAGCTCCACACCAATGGCATCCCACAGTTTGCTTCTTTCTTGTTTGCCTATGGACTTGCTTTGGGAGCCAAAGAGTAGCTCCCATTTAGCAAGTGTAAGGCGCACAAGATGATTATTCTCCGCCAAATTAAATTCAGGCTCCCTCTTGGCACCTGGGCGCTTAGCCTGGGGTGCTGCCCCACCTTCAGGCTGTGCCCTTTTCCGTAAGGGAGGTCTGCGCACAGCACCCACCAAACTCCTACTCGGGCCTGCTGTGGCCGGCAGATGTCCTGAATTTGGCTCCATCCTGTAGCTGCACACACACACAAATACACACCCAACAAGCACGCATGCAGACTACAGAATGGCATCGCAATCTGTTAGGCTTGGGCAGGTTTTATGTGCTCTAACAGCCAATCCAAAAGCAGCCCACTTAATTGATTCACACATACAGCCCAGTTCCTTCTAGGCACACCTCCACTGCACTGACAGAAGCATGTGTGTTAGCCAATTAACTCATTACAGACCTCATTAAACAAACAACACACACCCAAATCCAACAATGGACTGATGTATCTCAAACCCTTGTGACATGTGGTTAGCCTAACGGCTATTTAAAAAAACATCAGCTTCCCTTTCATTGGTCCACCCCTGATTTTTGGGCCATGTCCGTTAATGCACGCAAGTTACGGCTCAAGTACGCTAGTAGCGCTACTAGCGTGCGCGTGCGCACTCTGTTTTACGCACACCTGGGTCGGCTAATTGGCGCCCGGAAATAGCAGAGCGACGCAAAAGGCGGCAAAGTGGACCTGTCACTTTAGAAAATGAAGTATAAAAGGAAGGAATGTTCTAGCTTCTGCTATTCTTACACTGTGGCAAAGGCTGTGGTGTGGTGCTGTGCTCGCTTCCCTTAGCTCATTTGAGCCTCTGTCTGGTTTCTGTCCTCACTCTCTGTGGCTTGTTGGGTGATTTCTGACATCAGTGCTGTTTCTTTAGGAGCTTGGTTTTGGTGGCATCTGCAAATATTGTGTAGCATACAGCAAGTGAGGCTTGATTTTGGGGCCTTTTGTGGGCTGTGCAGCAACTCCCCTCTTGGTTGTGCCTAACTTAGAAAGCTGGTTTTCAGCAGGCTGGTGGTTTGGACCACTATAGTTCTGGTTTTGTGGTGAGCTGCATTGTAGCGGGTGTGTGTGGAGTGTGATTGTTTGTGTGTGTGTTGTGTGTTAGTGGTTTTTTTTGTTTATTTTTGTTTTTGTATATATCTTTAGTGTGTGTGATGGATAAGAGGGTGATGTATGGTGTCTGGGTGGATGGATGTATGTGTATGCTGAAAGAGCAGGAGGAAAGGGAGCGGGGTGTTGTGAGGCTTAGGGAACCCCGCTCCTTTGCAATCCGCCTTTCAGTATGGGACTTAAGTGACGAGCAGATCAGGAGCCGCTTCCGTCTGAATCGTGCTGCACTACAGTCCCTATATGATCAGATTAAGACCAAAATCGAGCCATCCACCAAACGCACTCATTCCATTCCAGGCATAGTACGCCTGTGTGCCACTCTGAATATTTTGGCACGAGGGACCTTCCAGGCAATCTCAGCCCTCCTCAGCGGGATAAGCCTGGCTACTATGAGCCGCATACTAATCCAAGTAGTTCTGGCAATTTGTGATTTAATCCCAATTTACATCAGGTTTCCTGAGGATGAGGAAGAGGTTGCCAAAATAAAACATGCTTTCTATCTGATGGGAGGGATCCCGAATGTGCTAGGGTGCGTTGATGGTACACATATCCCTTTCCGCCCTCCCCGTGCACAGGAGCTGTCCTACAGAAACCGGAAACAATTCCATTCAATGAATGTGATGGTGGTCTGTGACCCAGACATGAGGCTGCGGGCGGTGAGATCGGGGTTCCCCGGCTCATGCCACGATTCTTACGTCTTGCAGCGGACAGTCCTGTGCCGGAAGTTTGATAACAACGAAATGCCAGCTGGCTGGCTACTGGGTAATAAATTAACCATGTCAATGTATTTTGCTAATATGTGGCCTAGTAAGCCAATTTTAACCAAACTACCACCAAAAAACATGTACTAGTACTAATTGCTGTCTCTCTCCTTGTGTTTTTTCTACAGCGGACAAGGGATATGGGCAGAGAACGTGGGTCATGACTCCGGTCAGGAACCCACGGACCTCTGCCCATGAACGCTACAATGCAGCGCATCGCAAGACCAGAAGCATTGTGGAAAGAACCATCGGCCTGCTGAAAGCACGCTTTCTCTGTTTGGCACGGCCAGGAGGAGAGATGCTCTACAGCCCACAGAAGGTTTCCAAGATCATCCTTGCCTGCTGTGTGCTACACAACATTTGCATTTGTCACCGAATCCAAGCCCCCGAGGAGACAGCACTGGTGCCAGAAATCCCCAACCTGCCCGCAGAAAGAAGTGAGGACACCCAGACTGGCGATGAGCTAAGGGAAAGGATGATCACTTCTTTTTTTGCGGTAAGCTAACTACCCTTCACTCTAATGCAAGTACTGCACTACTGGTTAAATGTATTTGACCTCCCATCAAAATGAGCAAAAAAACACACTAAGGGGGGTGTAAGATGACCCAAACCACTCTAAGGGGGGTGAAAGATGACCAAAACCATTGTAAGGGGGGGTGTAAGATGACCCAAACCATTGTAAGGGGGGGTGTAAGATGACCCAAACCACTCTAAGGGGGGTGTAAGATGACCCAAACCACTCTAAGGGGGGTGTAAGATGACCAAAACCACTCTAAGGGGGGTGTAAGATGACCCAAACCACTCTAAGGGTGGTGTAAGATGACCAAAACCATTGTAAGGGGGGGTGTAAGATGACCCAAACCATTGTAAGGGGGGGTGTAAGATGACCAAAACCACTCTAAAGGGGGTGTAAGATGACCCAAACCATTCTAAGGGGGGGTGTAAGATGACCCAAACCACTCTAAGGGGGGTGTAAGATGACCCAAACCATTGTAAGGGGGGGTGTAAGATGACCCAAACCACTCTAAGGGGGGTGTAAGATGACCCAAACCACTCTAAGGGGGGTGTAAGATGACCAAAACCATTGTAAGGGGGGGTGTAAGATGACCCAAACCATTGTAAGGGGGGGTGTAAGATGACCAAAACCACTCTAAGGGGGGTGTAAGATGACCCAAACCATTCTAAGGGGGGGTGTAAGATGACCCAAACCACTCTAAGGGGGGTGTAAGATGACCCAAACCATTCTAAGGGGGGTGTAAGATGACCAAAACCACTCTAAGGGGGGTGTAAGATGACCAAAACCACTCTAAAGGGGGTGTAAGATGACCCAAACCATTCTAAGGGGGGGTGTAAGATGACCCAAACCACTCTAAGGGGGGTATAAGATGACCCAAACCATTCTAAGGGGGGGTGTAAGATGACCCAAACCACTCTAAGGGGGGGTGTAAGATGACCCAAACCATTGTAAGGGGGGGTGTAAGATGACCCAAACCACTCTAAGGGGGGTGTAAGATGACCCAAACCACTCTAAGGGGGGTGTAAGATGACCCAAACCACTCTAAGGGGGGTGTAAGATGACCCAAACCATTCTAAGGGGGGTGTAAGATGACCAAAACCACTCTAAGGGGGGTGTAAGATGACCAAAACCACTCTAAGGGGGGTGTAAGATGACCAAAACCATTGTAAGGGGGGGTGTAAGATGACCCAAACCATTGTAAGGGGGGGTGTAAGATGACCAAAACCACTCTAAGGGGGGTGTAAGATGACCCAAACCATTCTAAGGGGGGGTGTAAGATGACCCAAACCACTCTAAGGGGGGTGTAAGATGACCCAAACCATTCTAAGGGGGGTGTAAGATGACCAAAACCACTCTAAGGGGGGTGTAAGATGACCAAAACCACTCTAAAGGGGGTGTAAGATGACCCAAACCATTCTAAGGGGGGGTGTAAGATGACCCAAACCACTCTAAGGGGGGTGTAAGATGACCCAAACCATTCTAAAGGGGGGTGTAAGATGACCCAAACCACTCTAAGGGGGGGTGTAAGATGACCCAAACCATTGTAAGGGGGGGTGTAAGATGACCCAAACCACTCTAAGGGGGGTGTAAGATGACCCAAACCACTCTAAGGGGGGTGTAAGATGACCCAAACCACTCTAAGGGGGGTGTAAGATGACCCAAACCACTCTAAGGGGGGTGTAAGATGACCCAAACCATTCTAACGGGGGTGTAAGATGACCAAAACCACTCTAAGGGGGGTGTAACATGACCAAAACCACTCTAAAGGGGGTGTAAGATGACCCAAACCATTCTAAGGGGGGGTGTAAGATGACCCCAACCACTCTAAGGGGGGGTGTAAGATGACCCAAACCATTGTAAGGGGGGGTGTAAGATGACCCAAACCACTCTAAGGGGGGTGTAAGATGACCCAAACCATTCTAAGGGGGGTGTAAGATGACCAAAACCACTCTAAGGGGGGTGTAAGATGACCAAAACCATTGTAAGGGGGGGTGTAAGATGACCCAAACCATTGTAAGGGGGGGTGTAAGATGACCAAAACCACTCTAAGGGGGGTGTAAGATGACCCAAACCACTCTAAGGGGGGTGTAAGATGACCCAAACCACTCAAAGGGGGGGTGTAAGACGCCAATGTTGGTTATCAAGTAATGCATTTTTGTATTTGCTACAACTATACTACTTTAAAGATCTATACTAACTGCACTTTTCTTATTTTTTCAGGCACAAACACGGGCACCGTGATCTATATTTCGGACTTTCCCAACTTTATTTTACTTTACTTTGCTTTTTCCTTTCTGTTTTAATTTTACTTTACCATTTCTCTTGTGTTCATTTTTAATTTTAGGTAGATTTGAATAAAAAATCTACTATATATAGATACATGTGGCTATGTGTTTAATTCTGGTGAACGTTTCCTTGGCATTCTACTTCCTATTGTAATTATATTTTTCTGGCTGATTTATGTTTTTATTTCCCTTTTCCATTTTCATATTATTTCTCATTTCTGTTTTTCTTTTCTTTTTCTATTTTCCTTTCTCATTTCTTTTTTTCTTTTTAATATTTTGCTTTCTCATTTCTGTTTTTCTTTTTTCTATTTTCCTTTCTCATTTCTGTTTTTCTTTTCTTTTTAGATTTTCCTTTCTCATTTCTGTTTTTCTTTTCTTTTTCTATTTTCCTTTCTCATTTCTGTTTTTCTTTTCTTTTTCGATTTTCCATTTTTCTCTGTTCTGTTTTTCTTTTCATTTTCTTTCTCATTGGTGGTTTAATTGTATTTCCTTTTTATTTAACAAATAAAAAAAAAAAAAAAAATTGTGGCTATGTGTTTAATTATGTTTTATTTTGCATTTATATTCGAATATCTGGTTGAATTTAATTTCCTTTTCAACACAAAATAAAAACTCTTTAAATTTTTAACAAATGTGGCAATGTGTTTTATTCAGAAGGTACTGGATGGCCAGGACACAGCAAAGCTAACAGGCGCTGTGTAGAATAGCGTGGTCACACTGACTGACAGCGCCTACAAAGCTGAGGGCCAACATCATATTCAGCAATGTAGGCGTTGTTCGCAACAACGCCAGGTAGCGACTGAGGAGGCCTGCTATAGCGAATCGCTACCGCCCGCGGCTGACGCTAGCGGCGCTCTTAGCGCCATACTTCAGTCGCTCATCTGTCGCTACCTGGCGCTATTGATGAATCGGCCTCCCCGTTACTGGTGGATATTTGTTCAGAAACAGACTTTGATCACACAGCCTAGCACTCTATGCTATAGCGCCCAGCTTTAGAGCGCCGACGCTGTGTGTGTAGTTCTTTGTTATATATGGTGTGGAGCCCATAGTGCCCGATGCACTGAGCTGGAACTACCTCCTTCCCAACACACATCACATTCATCAATGCCGGCCAGGTTACTACATCGACCACAACGCTAGGTTACAGCGCCCGATACCCGCTTACAGCGTCTACTAGCGGTCACTCTATACACCGCTATACAGACGCTCCATCTGGCAATACCTGGCGCTAGTAGTGTATCAGCTTCCACGTGATTTTGAAGAACATTTAATTTTCATATTTAGTGAGTGCAATAAATAAATGCACAGGTTGGGTTGCACTTTTTATATACTTTAAGCTTGCTGCACTACGTGTTTCTTTCTTTTTGTTTCCCTTTTATGAGGAAAAGTTTGATCATATTAAAAATCTTATGGAGATAACTATTTAAATCTTGTGGAGACAACTACCTAAAGAGGACCCAAATTGATTTTAAGTGTGTGACTAAAGATATTTTCATTGATTTAAAGAAGACCTTAAGCCTTTGTTATTTGATGTGCGGCTAAAGAATCAATCCGGTATGCATTTAATCTCTTGTGGTGGTGGATTCACAGAAATATTATTTTCACGCTACTGGTTTTAACTCCACAGGAAGGCATCATTGGGACAGAATATAATAGAGACATTTCTTTGTTTGTGCATTTCCTTTGGGACGCAGCCTGGACTTTCCTTGCGTTTTGAGTTTTGCAAGACTTGTTGAATATTTTTAATATTTTAATACCCTGTGCAGAGAAATTTCCTTTTGGTGTCAAAAAACATTAAGCTACCTTCATTATTATTTTCCCCATTTGACTGCTAATGACGATAAATATTTTACAATTAATAAGTAAGTACCGGCATACACTTTTATTCATCCGCAGGAGCATCAGAGCTAAAGATGGGCCCAAAAGGCTGTCAGAATAGGCCCAATACTTTTGTAGTAGTGCCTATTTCTTGGTGGCTGTCCTGACAGAGCATTGGACTAATGCTGAAGTGCATACGGGCTGGTATAAACCTAGCTAAAGAGTTATGGTGATATCAGCCACCTACTAATCTTTCAAGTGCACAACCTGTCAAAGAACAATTCCATACAGCAGGGGTCCCTAACACTTCCTACCATGAAAGCCACATTCAGCCACATTGATAGATGATGCCCACATAGATAAATAGATCATTGATAGATAAACTTGCCCACATGAGTAGATCCCCTAGCCCCTGGATGACTGGATTAAAACCCAGATACTGCTGGAATAAAACACAAGAAACTTCTGAGACATGTGGGTCAGCACATTTCTCCACCTGCCTTAACTCCATGAATGGTGCTGATCGTAGCCGGCCCTGGGAGCTATATAACCCCTCAGTCTCAAAAGTGTGCTAGATCTCTGCTAGTGTAATTGTTTTGTAAACCACATAATAGGGGTCCGTAATCCCAGGTGTACAGAGTAATTAAACTTTGGCTGGGATTTAAACTCTTGCTCATGCTTTACAATGTTATAAGTCCCTGCAGTTACATTGTAAAGCCAGACAGCCCCTTGCTGTGAACAAGCTGTGGCTGTTATACAATGTAACAAGAGCTGCACCCTGCTGGGTTTACATTATCAAGCAACTACAAGCCTTTTATTACAATCTATAAAGCTTACACACAGCATACAGCTGACTCACAACTATCTGCAATGTGTAGGGGCCGTATTCATGAAGGGATAGCGACAGGTAGTGCCTTGAAAGCAGCAGGTAGCGTCAGGTAGCGACAGGTGAACGCTGGCCATGGCACGCAATTCCACATTTATGAAGCCGAATCTGGTGAGCGACTGGAACAACGCCATGTAGCGTACGATTCATTATTATCCCAGGCTCAGCGTACAGCGCCGGCACTCAGCCTTGCAGAGCGCAACGTCTTACCTCTCGCTACCTGTCGCTCTCCCATACGATCCTATGGACGATCCTTAGAATCCTTGGAATCCCTTTTCTGATCCCATTTTTCTGATACCATTTTTACTCAAATATTTATTTAATTTATCCTGGCCCACGAATTGAAATTTTTGAAAAAATTTTTGGGGATATTTATGCATAAATGTCTATCCATGTCTGCCACTAAAATGTTAATGTCACACTTCTCCAACAATGTCATTCCATACTTTCTCGCTTGCTTACTGATGTTAATGTCTTTAAAAATGCACTTTGTTCACACAGCGTCTGGCGCTATGGACTACAGGCACACAATCTAGAATGCCTGCCTTCGCTCAGTGTCAAGTTTTAATGAATATGGGGTGAGTCGTTAAAATTCGTTCGCACTGAGCAGTCGCTGTCGTTTGCATCATGCAGCGCTCTACCTTTGTTAAATGTGGTATTGCCATGTGTGGCTATAGCGCCGAACATTGTTATGCGTACGCCGGGGTAAATTTGTATATTGTAGCTTAATATTTGGCGTTTCATTGCGTTGTTAGCTTGCGTGGAGGGCCAAAGGTTTTGCTTCCGTTTTGTGCACTTCAGTTTTACACCTACGAGGATCCACTATGCGCCCTAGAAGACTTGCCAGACGCCTCCCCAGCCCATCCTCCGACTCCGATACCCTCCGCCCCCCTGCCCCTTCAGCCTCCCCTGCCCTCCCCAAAGAAGAAGAGACAGAGGGTGGATCCTTGGGTGAATGGCTAAGTGATCAAAGTGAGTGTACATGTGCATAGTGTGTTACTGTATTCTCTACTGTGTTTTTTCATTATAGATGGTTAAAAATATTGTATAATATGTTTAAATATGTAAAGCTTTATTGTATGTACAGGGCAAAGTTGTAGTTTTTATTTAATAAAATCATTTTTTGTAATAATATTTCTATTAATTTTTAAAATATTTTTTAATTCTAATTAATTTTATTTTGTATTTTTAATTCTTCATAGTTTTTTTGGGTTGATTACATTTAATACTATATCCATATAACTGTCAATAGATCAATATTGTATATTTGTATTTGTAAATATTAAAATATATTATAGTCACTTTGCCTAATATTTTTTAAATGTTGATTTGCATTTCTCATAAGAATTTAAATGTAACAATTTTTTTTATAGGATTTTTGCATTCAGGAGTACGAGTACAGCATAGTGGCGGAGGTGCAGGCTAGAGATGAGCGAATCGATTCGGACGAACTCGAATTTGTTCCGAATTTCAGGAAAAATTTGATTCTGAACGAATCCGAATTTCCCCGCAATTCGATTGATCGAAGTTTTCCTTTAAACTCATTATTTCAATTACAGCCATTGTAAAATGGTGGATGCACATGTCTGGACAGATCCCCTGGGGCAAGTTATCATGGGAAGGTCACATGCAGCCTATCAGCAGCCAGGAAGCCCGGTGACGTCACAGTGCTATATAAACGGCGGCCATCTTGCTTGTGCGCATTTCAGCCTTGCATTGCAGACAGAACGGAGGTTGCTGCAGACAGGGAGAGACTTACAGACAGGCAGGGAGAGTCAGGGAGACCCATAGAGAACCACACAGTTCCAGGGAGAGCCAGGGAAAGAAAGGGAAAGATAGGGAAAAATTGGGAACGATCCAGGCAGGGACAGCAGAGAAAATGACAGGGAAACCTTTTTTTTATTTTCACTTCACTTTATTTGCCAGATCAGTTTTAAATTGCTTTTTTTTGTGCTGTAAATATTCCTGGCCACTGTGCATCCCATCTTGGCAGTGGCATATTTAACCCTAACTGTTACACACAAGCATTTCTCCTAACTCGATTAGTTTTATTTTTTTTTGTATGCTGTAAAAACCCCAGCCCACATGGGCATACTATTTCAGCACATTTCACCCTATCTGTTATACTAAATCAGCTTCTAAAGGCTCTGTTTTATTAATATATTGCATTTTGAATTGGTTTTGTGCGTCCTGTAAAAATACCAGGCCGCAGGGTATCCCAAACCACCACATTTCACCCTATCTGTTATACTAAAGCAGCTTCTACAGGCTCTGTTCTATTAATATATTGCATTTTGAATTGGTTTTGTGAGTCCTGTAAAAACACCAGGCCGCAGGGTATCCCAAACCAGCACATTTCACCCTATCTGTTATACTAAAGCAGCTTCTACAGGCTCTGTTTTATTAACATATTGCATTTTGAATTAGTTTTGTGTGTCCTGTAAAAACACCAGGCCGCAGGGTATCCCAAACCAGCACATTTCACCCTATCTGTTATACTAAAGCAGCTTCTACAGGCTCTGTTTTATTAATATATTGCATTTTGAATTGGTTTTGTGCGTCCTGTAAAAACACCAGGCCGCAGGGTATCCCAAACCGGCACATTTCACCTTATCTGCTATACTAAAGCAGCTTCTACAGGCTCTGTTTTATTAATATATTGCATTTTGCGTCTTGTAAAAACACCAGCCCACAGGGTATCCCATATTGCCAATTTTCAAAGTATCTGGTGCAGAGAAGCAGTATCTCACTTTATTTAGCTTCTACTTTTTAAAGTAAACACATTTTTTAAGTGCCTATTGCGCATTTCAAATACATAAAAATGTCAGGCAGACAAGTGCCAGGATGTTCAAAGAGGAGTGGCAGAGGCCAAGATTCAGCAGGCAGAGGTCGCAGCAGACTAGGGGCGAGTGGCAGCAGGAGTCGCGGTGAGAGACTAGCGGTCGTTTCTCCACCAGTAACGCATCTGCCGCAGTAGATTGGTTAACGCTGTCATCCACATCATCACAAGTTACATCTGACACCCCAGTCTAGGGTCGGTAGGTTCCTCTGACACAACCCTGAGTTGGCATGGCCCGAGAGCAGTCCCTGTCCTCCCATTGCCTCTGTCCTACGCCGTTCCCTCCCCCAGTGACGTATTCTATGCTTTGGGTTCAGCTCCACTCTTTAGTGAGGAGGACAATCAGATAGAGGACAGTCAGCAGCTACTGCCCAGCCAAGAAATGGAGGTGGCTTCCTTCGCTAGGCAGACAAATAGTGATTGGATGGAGTGGCGTGGGTGTTGTTGCGAGTGTTCCAGCGCCTGCGCCAGACACTGTTGAGGAAACCGAGAACATCAGTGATGTGCAGCCACAACTCGTGATGATGATGATGATGATGATGAAGCCGATCGCACTTGAGAGCCGGGTGCAGAAGGGGCTTCATCCTCATCATCAGGAAAAGAGAGGCGCAGGTTGCCCCGGAGTCAGCAGCTGAGGCAGCAAGGTGTTAGCAGCATGGTTGACAGTCAGCATGGGGGCAGAATTGTAAAGCCTGGCGCCAAACGGAGCCTAGGCCGGGGTAGAGCACCAGCTGCATGGCAGGCTACCTTATCGGGAGGTAGTGGAGCAAGGGGTTCCTGGAGTTGGCGACGGTAGCAGTGAATCAGTGCGGGCTGTTGGTGGGAAAAGTAGCTACTCGGCAGTGTGGCAGTTTTTCCTCAAGCATCCGCAGGATGGTAACATGGCCACATGCAAGATATGTAGGCAGAAGGTGAAGCGTGGCCAGTGCCCAAATGTTGGCACCACGGCCCTGCGTCAACATATGATGCGTCACCATAAAGCGACCTGGGAGAACCGAGGCTCCGAAGAGGTGGTCCAGGCTGTTTCCTCATTAAGTGGCACGCCGCTCCCAATTTCTGCCAGCCAAGGCTCCAGCACCTCAGCCGAAGGCAGCTGTGCATCATACCCATCCTCTGTCGCTCCTCCTGATGCTCCTGCTCCTCCTCCTCCAAGTCATGCATCCCGCCAGCAATCCATCAGCGAAGCCATGTCCAAGAGACAGCATTATGCACCCACTCATCCTATGGCGCAGAAGCTGAATGTGCTCCTGTCCAAGTTGCTGGTGCTGCAGTCGCTCCCTTTTCAGGTGGTGGACTCTGCACATTTCAGAGAACTGATGGCTTGTGCCGAGCCGAGGTGGAGAGTCCCAAGCTGTCATTTCTTTGCCAAGAAGGCAGTACCAGCGCTGCACACTTTTGTTGAACAGAAGGTGGGCCAGTCCTTGAGCCTGTCGGTGTGTAGCAAAGTGCATGGCAGCACCGACGTCTGAAATGTATAACTACGGTCAGGGACAGTACATGTCGTTTATGGCCCACTGGGTGAATGTGGTCCCTTTGCAGCAGCAGCAACTTGGACAGGTCACGCAGCTTCGGCCTCCACGCTCCCTGGCATTTGAGCCTGTGACACCGTGCGACTCGGCCTCCTCATCCTCCGCCATCTCCTCACCCTCCACTGTAGGCTCAAGTCTCAGTGCCCCTCCAGCCTACCATTTGTGCAGGGCACAGAGGAGTCACGCTGTGCTTCACATGGTTTGTCTTGGCGAACTGAGTCACACAGGGGAGGAACTGCTTAAATTTATTCATGAAGAAATCCAAACATGGCTTACTCCAAGAAAACTGAAAATGGGACCCATGGTTACCGACAATGGGAAGAACATTTTGTCTGTGCTGCGACAAGGAAGGCTGACCCATGCGCCCCAGCGGTTTCTGAAGTCTTTCCCCCATCTGCAAGACATCCTAACAACTTCAAGGAAACTTTGCATGCACTTCAACCACTCATACACCGCCAAGCACACCCTTCTTGAGCTACAGCGTCGGAACGGTAGCCCCCAACATAGTCTGATTTGCGATGTTTCCACCCGTTGGAATTCCACCCTGCATATGTTGGACAGACTATATGAACAGAGAAAAGCCATCACGGATTTCTTGATGATCCAAGCGGATAGGGGGACTCCCCTGTGTAACTTCAATGTCAACAAGTGGCAGCTCATATGTGACACCTGGCGTTTGCTCAGGCCCTTTGAGGAAGCCAGGATTACGGGATGAATGACGTGATTCCACTGCTTCATGTACTACAGCACATGTTGGAAACCATGGCTGGTCAGGGCACTGGAGACATGGCGTCTACATCTTACGGCCACATGAACCCTGTTGGAGCTGAACTGGAGGAGGAGGAGGAAGAGGAGGAGGAGTGGCACAGTGCACAGTTTAGGCTTGGCGAAATGGCTGGTTTATCTAGTCAGTGGACAGGAGGAGCAGGAGCAGCCAGAGGAGCTAGAGGGTTTTGAGGAAGGCGAGACAGAGGACCCAGACACAGCGTGGCAGTATGCAGTGGAGATGGAGACAGGTAGTCCCTCCGAGTCACTTGCGCAAATGGCAGGAAGCATGCTCATGTGCTTGCGTAGTGACCCCAGAATTGTTTCCATTTGTCAGCGGGATGACTTCTGGCTCTCCACCTTATTAGACCCTCGCTTCCGACACAAAATGGGGGCATTTTTTAAACCCGCCGAGAGGGAGGACAAACTGACCTACTACAAAGACATTCTACGTAGTCAGTTGGCCGATGCCTATCTGCGCCATGGTCCATACTCTCGCAGGTCTGACTCGGGGGGACCTCTGCGCTCACCTTCCACTGCCATGGCTGCTGGGGGGGTTGGCAGGAGCAGCAGCAGGAGCTCCAACAGCAGCAGCCTCAGTCTTCAGTCGCTAATGAGTAGCTTTCTACACCCGCATAGTGAGGCTACTCATGAGCAGCAGGAAGACCTGGAGCAGGACCTGAACCAGCAGGTCATGTCATACCTTGACATGACCATGCCAACACACCTTGAGGATCCGCTGGACTTCTGGGCAGCCAAACTTGATTTGTGGCCGCAGCTAGCTGAGTTTGCCCTGGAAAAGCTGTCCTGCCCGGCAAGTAGCGCGCCGTCTGAGCGGGTGTTTAGTGCGGCGGGGGCCATAGTTACGGCGAGGAGAACTCGTCTGTCAACTAAAAATGTGGAGAGACTCACCTTTGTGAAAATGAATCAGGGATGGATCAGCTAGGATTTCCACCCACCAATGGCTGATGCATGCGACTAGATTCAACATGGTGCCACGTTTTATTTTTTATTTATTTATGTCTTTAGGCCAATTTTTTGGCTCCTGCTGATGCCAAATTCAGGGTGTGCCTTTCAGCCAAATTTTGGCCTCCTGCTGCTGCCAACTGCATTGTATCTTTAGGCCAATTTTTGGGCTCCTGCTGCCAACTCCAGTGTCTCTTTCAAGCTATGTTTGGGCTGCTGCTGCTTGCAATTCCAGGGTGTTATTCAGCCAATTTTTGGGCTCCTGCTGCCAACTCCAGTGTCTCTTTTAAGCTATGTTTGGGCTGCTGCTGCTTGCAACTCCAGGGTGTCATTCAGACAATTTTTGGGCTCCTGCTGCCAACTCCAGTGTCTCTTTCAAGCTATGTTTGGGCTCCTGCTGCTGCTGCTTGCCACTCCAGGGTGTAATTCAGCCAATTTTTGGGCTCCTGCTGCCAACTCCAGTGTCTCTTTCAAGCTATGTTTGGGCTGCTGCTGCTTGCGATTTCAGGGTGTCATTCAGCCAATTTTTGGGCTCCTGCTGCCAACTCCAGTGTCTCTTTCAAGCTATGTTTGGGCTGCTGCTGCTGCTTGCAACTCCAGGGTGTCATTCAGCCAATTTTTGGGCTCCTGCTGCCAACTCCAGTGTCTCTTTTAAGCTATGTTTGGGCTGCTGCTGCTTGCAACTCCAGGGTGTCATTCAGCCAATTTTTGGGCTCCTGCTGCCAACTCCAGTGTCTCTTTCAAGCTATGTTTGGGCTGTTGCTGCTTGCGATTTCAGGGTGTCATTCAGCCAATTTTTGGGCTCCTGCTGCCAACTCCAGTGTCTTTTTCAAACTATGTTTGGGCTGCTGCTGCTTGCGATTTCAGGGTGTCATTCAGCCATTTTTTGGGCTCCTGCTACCAACTCCAGTGTCTCTTTCAAGCCATGTTTGGGCTCCTGCTGCTGCTACTGCTTGAAACTCCAGGGTGTCATTCAGCCAATTTTTGGGCTCCTGCTGCTTCTGCTCCCAACTCCAGGATGTCTTTCAGCCAATATTTGGGCTCCTGCTGCTGCCAGCTCCAGGGTGTGTTTTTCAGGCAATATAGGGGCCCCTCATAGTGATGTCACCTCAACTCTCTGCAATTGTGCCGCTCTGCGATTCTAATAGCGATGCCTCTGATCTGCATGTCATAATTATTTACAGTATTATTTCACTAACCCAGCACACATCCTATGCGTGTTACAGCAAGCTAGAATGGTTTACAACCCTATCGAGGCTCTAGGAAGCTCAGAAATAGCCGTTTTTAATAGCGATTCAGAAGTGGTCAGACTTCAAGCGCCGGGACAATGAGGGCGTCTACCGGCTCTATGATGCCTACGCATCTGGTAAGTCCAACACACATATATGTCCAAATTTATTTCATGTGTGCACAGTAATGTCTTTGAGTGTAATGTAACTTTTTTTTGTTGTCTCTCACCAGATAAGCGTGCTCCCCTGGGAAAACATGGGAAGGGGATCCTCCCCTGCACATGTGTGGTGGGTTCGGATGAGTCTGCGGGGGAGGGTCCCTCTCGGATATCCCATATTGAGGACCCAGGGGAGGAAGGGGATGACGCCCTAGTGGAAATTGCTGCTGGGGTGAGGGCAGTATGGAGACTCAGCTCCTCACATTTGGACTCAGCGGAGTCCCAAACCCCCTGTGGCCACTCTCAAGTGGGGAGTCCCAGTGGGGAGGAGGCAAGGGACTCCCCCACACTCCCTCAAGGACCAGGGAGTGAGAGGGAGGAGGGTGGCCCATCGGGTTTGGGATCTGCTGGGCCCATTGTGAAGAGTGGAGGCTCCACGCCTCCACCTCATAGCTCTCCATGGGATACCAGCAGCAGCTCATCCCCTGGTGAGTGGATTTATTATTGTAGCTTATTATTTCCATTGGTACCTTGTTGTTACTAAAATATTACTTTCTACCTATAACTGTTTTACAGGGCATCATAGAGCCGGCACCTCCACCAGCTATGCTGCAGATGAGGCACTGGGGCATAATCATGGTAAGAGTTGCTTTACTTATAAAATTAATGTATATGCAAATATCTTTTTAAATATATATACTATTTTTAAGGCCCAAATACCTTATATGGTTGTGAAGGGGCCATGTTGCCTATTTCACAGTAGCTGCTCTACTGTTGTACCCCTAAATCCTAATCTAATGTGCCTAGAACATGTGTTAGCCAAAGTTGGTTTGTTTAAACCACCAAGTATATACCCACAAGTATGTTTTTGTTATCATTCAAACAAATACATGTTGAGGTCTATTAAGAACATCAAATACATAGTTCTTATGATTGTTTCTGTTCTAATTCTCCCCACCTCCAGCAGCATGGGCCCAAGCCACAGCTGCGATGGTGAGTACCCTAAATTCAACATCATACATTGATTACACGAATATGTTTGTGTCCATGACCGTGTACAAATGTTAGTGACAGTCTGCTGTTTACTATCGGACATGGAGATGCTATGTTTGCAATCATCATTCATAATTGAATGTAAGCATTCTAGTTTGGTGGCCCTGCTAATGTTACTTGACAAAACATTATACAGGCAGCCGGTGATTTCTAATCCTCCTACTATTGTAACTTCACAATCTATAAATTGGATAGGTGAAGGATTTAAAATTAAAAAGGGACAGGAGTAATTGAGCAAGACAGGAAGTGCAGTCTTCCACTGGTTAAGTAGGCCTTATTTGGTTAGTTAAGGTAGTTTTTGATATGAGACTAGGGTGGATAATATAGAATGGTGGGCCAGGTTTGATTATTTTGCCATCTATTATTTAGACAATTTAGACATTGTTTAAGGGTTAAAATAGTTTGGAATCATATTACTTACTAAAACTAATTTTTCCCCTTCCAAAGATATATACTGTATATTTGGAACTGCGGAACTTATTTAGCGGAAGAAGAAAAAGCCATAGGGTGGGGGGAATTAGGGTTGCCGCTGTGCGGCATAGTTTTTTGCCCATGTTGGGCTTTTTTAAAAAGTTTAATTAAAATTTTGTATTTTTTCCCAAAAATTTGTGTCTGATTTTTATTCCATTAACTTAACATTCAATCAACACAAAAAAAAAAAAACTTATATTGCCAATGTGATCATTGACAATATAACATTAAATCAAATTTAAGTGTAAAAGCAGCATAAAAACACCCAGACACCATTAGATTTGGGTGAGCGAATGTACAGTGGCTTTATAGCGACTGACAAACATCAGATTCATCAATGCCGGCCAGGTTAATATAGCGACTGAGGCGCTCTGTAATAGCGACTGACGGCCGATCAGAGCAACCACTAGCGGTTGCTCTTAGAGCCGCAGTACAGACGCTCATCGGCTATTACCTGGCACTAGTAATGAATCAGCCTGCCCGTCATCTCTATTTTACGCTGTTGCAAGGAGACTGCTGTATTTTAGGTAAACAAGCGTAGGACCTGGGGCCGTCTGTTCACCTTACATCTCTATGATTGGGTGAGTGCACTTTATGCTAGTATGTTTTTGTTTATTATGTCACTAGTTATTTAGATTAACTCATTCCACTCATTTTTTAGTTTGGTATTGTTCACATTAGCTTTTTAGTATGAGATCTTTGTTTATAACGCAATGACTAGTTGAAGATACTGTTTATATCTAATTATTCTGTATACATTCTACATGGAGTTCCACATTATTTATTATCACCCAGTAATTGTCTTGTTTGGCACAACTTTGTACATCAGGTGCAGCCATGGGCTGTTTTTATTTATTATTTTTAATTTATCTTATTATAGTGTTGTTGTGCATTAATAAAATAGTATGTATTTTTGTACAAGATTTTGTGTTTTTGTGGTAACTTTTTTTTGCTTTAATATGCTAATAAATGGTGAAGCCCGTGTGCCCTCCGGTCTGCTTATTGGCATGTATTGCAACCTGCATCCTGGATTGAGTTCTTTTATTTCAACACACAAAAAAAGTACAAGAGAAAATGTTTGTTCTACTTCCAAACATCACCTGTACCTGTGATGAGGCATTTGTATAGGTGAGGTCAATCATTTTTTCCACGAGATAAGGATGTTTCTTTTAAAGTTTGCAAACAACAGCACCCTATGGCTATGCAAAAAAATATATATCATCGCCCATAGGGGGCTGTTTCCAAGCTTTAATAAAACATTGGATATAGGATGAACCCCATCTTTAAAAATGCCCCATTGCAGGTACAGGCAAAGTTTTTGGGAAAAAATGTAGGCCAGACATTTTATTTTGCATTTTTTTGTGTGTGTTAATAATTAAAAGCTTACCAGGATGCAGCTTGCAATCCACACCGCAGTCCACAGGAGAAGTCACACTGGCTTCACCAAATAGTTAGCATGACCCTCCCTGACGTGGAGGCTGATTCACTACTAATGCCAGGTATCGGCAGATAAGCACCTGTATAGCGGTGCTTAGAGTGACTGCTGGTAGACGCTGTAAGCGGGTATCGGGCGCTGTAACAGAGCACCTCAGTCGCTGTAGTAACCTGGCCGGCGTTGATGAATGTGATGTATGTTGGGCGCTTTAACACCAGTACAGCGCTGCAGGGAGCGAAAGGTAGCGCCAGCTCAGTGCGTCCAGCACTCCACACCATACTTATCAAAAAAGGACACACACTCAGAGCATCGGCGCTCTAAATCTGGTCGCTATAGCATAGAGCACCAGACACCGTGTGATCAAAGTCTGTTTTTGAACACATATACACCTGTAACAAAGCGAAAACACATGGAATGACATTGTTTTAACACTCGCTCACTAGATTCGCTTTCATAAATGTGGTTTTGCGTACAGCGCCCTGCGTTCACTAGATGCTGCCTGCCGCTGCAAAGCACTACCTGGTGCTATCTCTGCTGAAATAACCCCCTAATGCTCTATTCACATCTATCCGCATGCGGTGCATTGGGCAAAGCAGTCACAGCACAAGGGAAAACGCAGTCACAACGCGAGAGAAAATGTTGCCCATTCATTTTAAAGGGCCACATTTTCTCTCGCGTTGTGACTGCGTTGCCCAATGAAGCACAAGTGGAGAGGTGTAAATACAGCCTGAGGGTTAAAAGCTGAACCTAACGACCTGTCAGGGCATTACAGTTTCTTTAATCTCTCCCAATGTAATAAAGGAAAGTGTCAGGACATCCTAAGTGGTTGTGTAGTTTGGCAGTGTTTGAATAGCGTTGTGATTACGTTGCCCAATACAGCACAAGCGGAGAGGTGTGAGTAAAGCCTGAGGGCTAAAAGCCGAACCTGACAACCTGTCAGGGCATTACAGTTTCTTTAGCCTCTTCCCATGTAATAAAGGAAAGGGTCCAGACATCCTAAGTGGTTGTGCAGTTGGGCAGTGTTTAAATAGGTGGTCAACTGTATAGTGCCAATATAATGCAAAAAGTGTTTTCTACTTAAAGAATACTTATAAAAGTGTTTTCGACTTAAAGATAAGGAATCTAGCTACATTCTATGCCCTTGGTGTGTTTAGTTAATATTGTTGAGTCTAGCATCTGGATATAGAATCTCCAGAGGAAATTAAAAATTCTAATAATGCAAATAAAAATAAAGAATTCTGTTAACTTAAAATAAGACAGCATGCACTATTTGTCCATAAATATATTCAATGAAACACCTGCTCTGTAAACTAAAATAAAGAATGCCTTTAGAAAATGAAGTGAAGTACATTTGGTTTTCTGACAAGTATTACACTCCCCTAGGGCATTCCAGTATGCTGCAGTAGCGGATATGTGTGAGATAAGGAGAGTTCTGATGAAAGCAAACTGCAGATGGCGTTCATTTTTTATGCAAATTTGCTTTTTCCTTTAGAAAAATTAAGGAGAATCCTCTCTAAGAAAAAGTCAACATATACTTCTTAATGGTTAACACTTAGGACCCTAAACATAAAAACAGTCTATATCACCAGAAATATGGTCTGTTTTAATAAGCAGAAACATTCATTACGAAAGCTTGATTTGTTATTCTTGCAAGATAACGTCAAACTGTAGGAAGGTTTATTGACCTTCAGGTATTTTTGACTAGGTTGGTTTGTAATGTTGAGTTTCTCAAAGCAGGCACAAAATTACCCCCCCCCCCCCAAACAGGCCATATGGTCAGGGGTACACATATAATGAGACTATAGGCCTGATTCAGAGACTGCCTGTTAATGCTCCTTTTTTGGGGGAACTGAATTTGGAAACCAGGAATTTGCAAACGCTCGTATTATTCAGAACCGAGCTCTGAGAAAAGTTTGTTATTACATACGCAACCATATTTGCTTTGCGTATGCATACGGTTTAGCTTAGCATTTATCGTATTTGCTGCCGAACTCATCTTGGAAGCAGAGTTTTTTACCAGTTTTCGATCTTAACTTGCTGTGGAATCCATTGTTCTCAGTGAGCTGCATCCTTTGGTTGCCTTCCAGTGTACGCCTTTTTTAGCACTATTTTAAGTTGCTTCCCGCTATTCCCCGCCACTACCCATGTAGTGCATGTCCTTCTACATACTTACCTTCTCCCCCCTGCTGGCATCTAGGGCATCCCATGTAGTGCGCATGTCCTTCCACATACTTACTTTCTCCCCCCGCTGGCATCTAGGGCACCCCATGTAGTCTGCATTTCCTTCTACATACTTACCTTTGTTCCTTGGTTGCTATGTCGTCTGCTTCTACCCACTGTTACTCACCTCATACTTAGGCCACCTTCTGTTTTAGCTCACCATCATACACTGTTATTTACCCAGTGGTTTGCATCTGCTTTATAAAATTGCATAAACACCACAACTCAGCATATAAAGTGTAAAACTATTGTTTAACAACATTTATATTTATGTTGTTTTCTTATCAATGATATATTTTTTTAAAATGTTAAAAACCTCTAAAATAATGTTTTTTTTAAAGTTTAAGATTTTTCAGGGGACCAACATGGCAACCAATGTTTGTACACATGGGGCCTTTACATGCACACACATTTTTTACATACTTACCCCAACTGTTGTTGACATAGTTTTAGGGGGCCACCCTCCTCTGCGGCACCTGCAGCCATTCTTCAGGGTCTGTATAGGGAAAGAACCTGAGAACCTGTGCAAGTATTGTTTGTGTAATGCTGGTGTAGTGTTTGGCTTGCGCCGCTTCCATCAACCCGCATGATTTTTAATTTTTAATGCATAGATGGCCATTGTATGATTCTATAGGGACAGAGAAGCACAACACATCAGCACTTAGCAAACATGTCATTTGACATTGCAGCGCAACCTGCATTTTTTTGTTTTATTGGCCTACCGGAGTGGGCGATTTCATGCCCAACACACCTTCCTCTTCAGCGGGCTCCATGGCTGGTGGTGGGGAGGCTTGGAAGGAAAAAGAGGACATTAGCAGAGTTTGGGGCCACCGCCTTACACCCCCCGCCTTCTGGGTCCCTCTGGTCCGACCCCTCACCTCCTGGTGGGCTTGATGCACAGCCAGAACTCCCCTGTTACAAAACAGAATACAATTTTGTTAAACATGTCATTTATAACACTGATAGCTCACCTTCTCTGTTGTACATAAACTTACCTCGGAAGTTCTGGCTTCAGAACCTCTGTACCCAGGGCCACTTTCCCCATTTGAGGTCCGACCAGTGTTGCATTATTTGGGTGAAGGTGTAAGGTGATGTCCTGCCAGTGCAAACACCAAAGCCTGCTATACGCTAGTGTACTCAAATGATTCCTAATCCAGCTCTCCCATCCCACAGTAGTGGTGGATTTCAAGCGCAGACGCGCTTAGGCCAAGTGGCACGCCAAACTCTCCACTCCACTACTACTGTCGGATAGTGCTCACTTACACTGCTGAGCAACATGGCACAGCCAGTTCTCCCATCCCACAGTAGTGGCGGATTTCAAGCACAGACACATTTAGACCAAGTGGCACGCCAATCTCTCCACTCCGCTACTACTGTCAAATACAAATGTAATACAGAAATCAGCATCGCATACAAACACACCAGAGTGCTACGTGTGACAGTGGCATGACTGTTTGCCTATAACGTTTGAAGACTAAGCCTCCACCATTACTGTGGTGCCATGAGCCTTCACTTGTATGTCACGGCCACTCTGTCACCTGTTTGCACCTTGGCTGGAGTGTAATGTGGCACATGCGTAGGCGAATGGCATGAAAAGGGGACTTACCCTCATGGTGTACTCCTGCTTCTCACCGGTGTACACGGAGGGGGTCATATTGGTCCTTTGGATGTCGAATGTGTGACGCAACACTGCGTTGCGGCGCACCAGCGCCTATGCACCCCGGCGGGCCCCGGAAGTGTGTTTGCATCCATACGCCCATGTAGCCTATTGGTTGCTGGTGGCTGTGCTGGCCTATAAAATAAACGCAATTGTTGTCCAATTAACCACCCACTTTTGGCTAAAAGAACACAGATGAGCTGCAGGCTTTCAAGGCAGTGCTTACTTCAGAGCTCACTATGCCACACCATAGGCAACATGCAGCACCCCGAGCCCAGAACAAAGGCAGAACCGAGGAACTCGCAGCACGCGGCCCAGCTGCCACAGCCCCAGTGGCAGGCCCCACTGCTCCTCCCGCAGGAACTCCCCTGCTGATACCCACACTAGCCACTCTGAGCAGGTCACTCGCAGCCGGGTGAGGCATCAACAGCGGGAGTCACACAACCGAGGTTCCCAGGCTCCTGGCACAGCCCACCACAGACCAACTAATGGTCAGGACACTGGAGCCCTGTGCAGACTGCAGGGCAGGCCCCACTGCAGATCCCACAGCAGAGCCCTCTGCAAAGTGAATGGCGAAGCCAAAGGCTGAGCAGCGCTGCCACAGCCAAGCCTGCTCTTTCCCTGGCTAGTAGCCTAGAAACCATCCGGTAAGGGCCTGGGAGTGGGAATAGCGGCTCCCCCTTCAGTCATGACACCACCCAACAGACCCCTGAGCGCAAACTCGCAAAGCCAACCTTTCCTTTATTTGAATTTAGATTGAAAACTGGTGGGACCTCTCCAAACCTCGGCAATTTACCCATGCTGATAAGCGAGAATGCTCTACCCGAAATACTACCAGGGGGTGTTAGGCACCAGGGACACTGATAGGAGGCATGTGCCCACCAGGGGTGAGACTTGGTTGCTAATTGTAGCTTGGCAAAGGGGGCAGGAAGTTGACCAAACACCACACCCACCAACCTGGTTAGTGTGGAAGGGAAGGGTGAATTTCTGGATGAGACCACTGATATCATCTGTACGCCTTCATCAGCTGCTGGCACCACGGACACTGGGCATCACCACTACTCCCAGCAGCAAGATCATCCTTCTGCCAGCAGCAGCCCCACCAGCTCCAAAGGCTGGACAGGCTGGAGGCCAACCAGGTCACTGCACAAAGGCTGGACAGGCTGGAGTCACAGCAAGCAGTCAACAGAGAAAGCTGGACAACATTGCCGTAATGGGTCATGCTGGACTTTGGGGTGTGGGGAGTCAACAAACTTTTGGAAAGCCAGGAGGGGGGGAAATATTTTAACAGTTACAATCCAACAACTTGTGAGCATTAACATTTAATTCTCTAAAATAAATTACAAAAAACATGTACTTTGTTTGCAAGTTGTTTAAAAGCAAAAGGTGTAGACCAATTCAAAAATGACATAAGAGCAAAAAAAACATTAAGAGAAAGAGGAGCCCACCAAATGCTGGTGAATGCTTTGGGCAGCACAGCTCTGGGTGCCAGAATAAAGATTACCTGGAATCTTCGGGAATCTCCACAGATGCTGCCACCCTCTCAAAGCAAAATTGTGGAGGGTGATGCGTGCCAAGATGATTTTGACGTATATTTGCTATTTGGAAAAAACCCAACCTCGCGATCCAGGCTGCCATCCTTTTAGGAAAAGAGATGTATTTCTCCTGCAGGACAGCCATGCCATTGAGAAACTGGCGCAGCTCAGCGAAGGCTGGGGCAAGCCAACTGACAGTGCTACTAGCCTCTGGTAGTCATACATCCAATTGCATGCTCCTCTTTTGTGGCCAACCATTGCCACAGCTCTGAGTAAAGCTTTTCAAGTAAAGGGTGGTTCAGTCAATGCATACACCTGATGATTGGTCATCTGATGGGTATCCAGGTGAAGGCATGTATGCCTAAGCTCTGGAAGGTACATAGTTTGCAATCCCCAATGCTGCACACACTTATACTCTTCACAGAACTCATCAAGGGGCTCCATTGTAAGTGCGTAAGCAAAAAGAATTATGTGCAGGCTAAACCCGTAAACATACAGATGCACGGATGCCTTGAGCTGTAATATTATGGAGACGACTCAATTTGGTGTATGAATACTGTATTTTCCAGTAAAAAAGAGCAACTCTGCCCCAAAAACACGGCTCTGAGTCAACGAGGTAAATAACCAAAATACGGTCCATTGACGTCATTCCCGCTGGCGGGGATGAGTGCGAGAGAGGCTCTGAATCAGGCTTAATATCAGTCGACCACCTCAAGTGATATTGCTGAGAGGGTAGCAACCTTTTTTTATTATTTAAAATATATTGTAATTACTTTTTTTTACTCTCTTTCAGTTGTTAAGTGGAGATTCTGGTGCCACTACATGCTGTCATGTTAGTCAATTATTGGTGGCTCAGCAAGCAGCTCCCTCCCAGCCATGTTGCTCTGTTGGAGATTGGTGGGGCTTATCTCTATAGTTCATCTCAGGCAGCAGAAAGGCTAGGTTCACCCCTGCATATGGTATCAAGTGCACAGTTATAATTTGGTTGCAAATATTTTTTGTTATTATTTAGCAACATACATAAACATTGCTCATATAACGAAGATGAAGTGATGCTTTCTTCAATTTTCGGCCATACAACAAAACCATCAGATATTACCCATGCTTTATAAAAAAAAACACTCAAAGTTATATTTTGGTACACCAGGTGTATGGTCACAGAATCAGCTCACAGCAAAATACAGAAGCTTAAAAGTGTATAAAAATGATCTGGCACTGAATAATACTTTTAGGAAAGCAACATTATAGATAAGTGTGTGCCAGCTTTAACAGGATACTCACTTTACATTTTACTTGAAGCTACCTGAGCTTACAAAAAAAATCCTACAACTGAATATGTGTTTGTTTTTCTGGCCTATAGAATAGAAATTGTTTATATGCATGAGATTAAAGGTTCTTACTTGATCATTCCAAGGGGATAACAGCTGACCAATCAGATGCACTGGGTTGCGCTCTGCCCTCCCAGGAGTATTTGATAATTGAAGAATTGCTACATTCCTAAGGGTACATAACACCTACAACTGCTGATGGACATGTTCCCCTTGGCGAGTAAGGTGGCCTTGGGGTGGGGTGTGAGCACTCCCATTAACTTCAATGGGTGCCTCCATACACAAAAGTTCCTTGTGTACAGAGCTGCCCATTGAAGTCAATGGGAATGCTTAGTACTGAGGCCATGTCCACCCGCCACTGCCGGCAATAGGAGCTGGTGGCAGTGGGGAGCCTTGTGTCCACTGGCACATCTAGCTGCCTGGACTTTCCCTTTAAAGCCTGTCAAACATTACTTTTAGTCTATTTTAACAATTGTTCCATGGGATCCTGATTTAGGATTAAATCTCATTTAAAGGAGAACTATCACAGATTTTGGATCATAATGCAGGTTTCATAATGAGGTAATGCAGTTAGATGAGACCTGGAGCAGGGGGATAAGTTAGATATGACACAGAGGGGAGAGAGAGATAGAGGGGGAGAGAGAGAATGGTTCTCAGTTATTGTATTTAAAGTCTTACGTCGCTTGAGCAAGTTTAAAAATCCCCCAAAATCTGACGTGGTTCCCCTCCTTCCCAACATAACCAGCCAGGTGACCAGACAGCTATGGGAGCTTGTAGAACAGGGCGCAGGGCTTCTGTGACCCCCCCTCCTTCTAGGTTGTAAGCCAGCGTACCTTTGTGGCCCAGGGCTCTTCTGCCCCCCCCTGAGCTTTGGGGAGGCAGGTAATGGGGGGCTGAGGGTTAATAGCAAGTCACCCGCTAGCAGCAGGTGACTTACCAGTCCCAAAGCCTTTTTAACCAAGTTTAGAGACAGATTATAGGCTGGCCCGCAAGCTAACAGGGTTGAGTGCTGTGGCTCCTTTAAGACTTGTGTGTACTAATTGCCCTGCTAACGTGCACCTCCCAGGTTAGTTATAAAATGGTCTGAGCGGCTGCCACCCCCCTTTGTTTCTTTTGAATTTGTGCAAGCACATGGTGTGTGGGGTCTAGGCTGTACTGCAAGGTCTTTGACCCTTCCACTCCATGGCTTGCACTTTAGAGGTTTAGGGCAACCTCAGGTAAGCCTGCTCCCAATTTATCTATTGCACTGTATGTCCCAGATGGGCTCTCAGAGATTAGAGTTAGGACTGCACCCCACAGAGGCACTTTGGCGTAGTGGTGCAGCTTAAGCATACTTCTGCAGATGTGTGTGACCGAGTCCTCTGTTTTTAACCAAGTTTAGAGACAGATTATAGGCTGGCCCGCAAGCTAACAGGGTTGAGTGCTGTGGCTCCTTTAAGACTTGTGAGTCCCAAAGCCTTGTGATCTGGTATATGAACCTCATGGATCCCTTATCAGTTCACAAAGGGTTAACTGTAAAAAAAACACACACATGAGAGAAAATGACAATGAAGAATGTTTTTTTCTTTACTCACCTCCGATCGTCAGCTCCTCTTTCCCTTGTCGATCTCGATGACAGATGAGGTGATTGCTGGAAGGGGGGGAGTGGCAGGGGATGAGAGGATCCCATGCCCCTCTACCTCCCTCTCTTGCTGTCTGGGAATGGGATGACATCAGCAAGATGACGTCCTCCACCCCGCCCACAAGAGCTCAGAGGGGTAATCGGAGGCCCACTCGGTGAAGAGAAGGGAGGAAGGGATCGCGCATGGAGGTAAGCAAATGTATTTTTTCTTTTTCTGTCAGAGGCGACGGCTGAAGTGGAGGGGGGGGGCTATTCTGCATTTACCGGTAGGAGAGACAGCTACGTAAATTTCACGTATCTGGCGTTAGAAGGGTGAAAGATCTTTAGCAAATCTCTGTATGTTAAAGGGCATGAAATAACAGTGCATGGCAATGCAGCATGTCTGCTATTGGGGAAAATGCAGCTGCCGCATGTATGTGGCTCTTTTTTCTATCCCCATAGTGCTCTGACACAAAAAGTTAAAAATATTACTAAGAATAATAGGTAAACCCTGTAATTATTTAGCCGTATGTGCCATGTAAATACTTTTTGTTTTAAGCATGTTGCAGTTATGATATACAAAATAATATACGCTATGTATTTTTTAGTGACTTTTGATATACAAATAATACACATAGGCAAAGGCAAGATACAGTTACGTGTTACTTAGTACTGATATTTAGATTCAGGTTAGAAGTACTTGGAGAGATCTGTTTTTAATAAAGAAACACCCGGTAATCCCAGTAATGTATATATTTTGCCTATAACAAGGGCCTTACATTTTTTTAGGTAAACAATTTTTTACTATAGTTTGCATACCTGTTTATTCATATTTCTCTCATTCACAAATCAGCTGGTACATGCTGCAATAGCCATTAGTAAGGGTACAGTTTAGTTTTACCCTACCCTTTTCATAACAGAATATTTCGAATATTTGGGCTCTACCAATATGGACACAGATTGGAGAAACACTAATATAACTGATAATAAAATATTACATTTAAAATGATGCATTCTTACTCAATGGTCCATTACAACTACCGTGTTGTACAACTAGTAGTACTGAAGCACCAACATTTTAAACCGGAAAAACACTCAAAAAACACATTTGTGCATCTGGATAGCTATCCAGTTTTCTGCCAGTAGTAACATGCTCATCTGTTTAATTTTCTTTAAAACTCCTTTTTATACACTGGGGAATCCGGCTGTGCCAGAAATCCAGAATCGTCGCCTGGCTTTCGAATGAGTGACTCGCTCTCAGAGGCTCCGAACTTGCCGACTCCCAGATACTCTAAATATGCCGACTGCACACGCCCAGTTGAAAGGGGGGCAGGCCTTCCAACTGGGCATGTGCGTTTAGGACTCTGGGAAAGCCCCGCTTGCTCGGAAGCCAAGCAGCGCTTCTGGATTGGCAGCACAACAACCTTCTGCTGTGCGGGCTGCAGCGTCCCCAGGGGACGCCATTACTGTATTTTAAAGGGAGTTGCAAAGAAAATTAAAAGGGTTAGCATTTTATTACTTGCAGTTATATGCACAAATATGTTTTCTTTTGGGTGTTATTCTGGTTTAAGATTCATCAAAAGCATTTCCAGTATCGTCAACATTTAATGTCAAAAGACATTTTGATTGATATATACTGTTACAAAATCTTTCAGTGGATTGTACACACAAGTCTTAAAGGAGCCACAGCACTCAACCCTGTCACCTTGCAGTCCAGCCTATAATCTGTCTCTAAACTTGGTTAAAAACAGGCTCGGTCACACACATCTGCAGAGGTATGCTTAAGCTGCACCACTACGCCAAAGTGCCTCTGTGGGGTGCAGTCCTAACTCTAATCTCTGAGAGCCCATCTGGGACATACAGTGCAATAGATAAATTGGGAGCAGGCTTACCTGAGGTTGCCCTAAACCTCAAGTGCAAGCCATGGGGTGGAAGGGTCAAAGACCTTGCAATACAGCCTAGACCCCACACACCATGTGCTTGCACAAATTCAAAAGAAACAAAGGGGGGTGGCAGCCGCTCAGACCATTTTATAACTAACTTGGGAGGTGCACGTTAGCAGGGCAATTAGTACACACAAGTCTTAAAGAAGCCACAGCACTCAACCCTGTCAGCTTGCAGGCCAGCCTATAATCTGTCTCTAAACTTGGTTAAAAACAGAGGACTCGGTCACACATATCTGCAGAAGTATGCTTAAGCTGCACCACTATGCCAAAGTGCCTCTGTGGGGTGCAGTCCTAACTCTAATCTCTGAGAGCCCATCTGGGACATACAGTGCAATAGATAAATTGGGAGCAGGCTTACCTGAGGTTGCCCTAAACCTCTCAAGTGCAAGCCATGGGCTTCAGTGGATTGTAGATTGTATTATAAAATCAGTCCGTCATAGTTAATAGATTCTACATTTCATTGCTTATTGCATTTAGACAAGATTACAAGAATACCTCAATAGCAGATTTTAGCTAAGATGCCAAGATTGTTCAGCGTCAGCAGTTCCTAGGATCCCCTGAAGATGGAGCTAGATAATGCTAGTGCTACATTATTCAAGAATTCTGTTCATTTTCCAAGTGTATACTAATTACAATTAAACAGCTGATTTAATCAAATAAATACATTCTCAGGTTACTTTGGGTCCAAAATGACCAAAAACTGATTTATGTTGATTGACATGATAAGACAGTTTGTCCCCCTACAAAAAAAACAAGCATTTTAGACTGCCAGCATCTGTCTGAACACATTCTGGATGTTGGCTGGTGGCATCTATTTTATTGCTACAAGACCTGATGAATGGTGCTTTCAATGGTATCATCATACCTGCTACTAGCAACAACAGCAGCCCAACATAAATGTTGCTGCTACAATAATGAGCTAAAAAGTCACATTCAGTAACTAACTTGATAATCATTCGAAATTAAAAATATTACATTTTATTGAATGTTTATTAAAATCAGTAAATGTACTGTAAGGGCCACAGCCTTAGTAGAATTCAGATGCTTTCAAAGATGAAGGAACTGGACCCCATGCACACATTTAGTGCATGATTAACCCAGATTGGCACACTGCATTGCTGTGCATGCTCGCCATGGTACGCACAGTGCACTGTAGCATTTTTTGGTGTACAACGATTTACATTTGTCAGCATTGTACAGCAAGCTGGTATTTAAAACAGAACAAAACCCACTCAAAATGTGTCAAATATTAAACCGTTTTAGAGCCACCCTGCCTAAAAAAATGGCATTGTTGCCATGCCATTTTTTACTATTTTGTGCTATATATGTTTAACTGTGATGGCAGGAATTTCTAGGGATTTCCAGGAAAACATTTTCAAATAAAATCAAACTTCTGTGTATACAATCAATGGTTACCCCCTAAAAATGTTAAAAAGGGGACTACCCTCTCTAGGGGGCCCAAGAACCCCCCCCCCCCCCCCCGTTAAGCCCTTTAAAATTGAAAATAAAATGGCTTGGGGTCCCCCCTATTGAACAAAACCAGTTCGGGCACCAGCTATGAAAACTGGTAAACCAGGGCACATAGAAGGGGTCATGGGCTCTTCAGCACCCCCTCATACTTTGGATATGCAGGTAATGTGGTGGCGGGTTGTGGTAAGTCACCTGCTTGATGGCAGTTGACTTGCCAGCTCCTCATGCCCTGTGACCTAGTATAGGGGGTCTCAAGGATCCCTTACCAGTTCACAAATAGTTAAATGTACAAAACACACACACACACACACACACACACACACACATGCAAAAAAAGCCAGGAGCAGCCTTTTACACCAGCAGAGTGAGATAACGTCATATGGCTGCCAGTATAAAAGGCCCCTGCCTGCGGTGGATAGCGAGGTGCCAGAAGCCAGCATGGGGACAGGTAACAGGTATTCTTTGACCTGCTGAAGACCCCAGAGTGGTGATCAAAGTTTTTTTATGCTAACAGGGAAAATTGCTAGAGCAATTTCCCCTACGTGCTTGGCACTTCAAGGGAGAAGAAGCGAACCCCTAGAATCTATATGCTGAAAGGGTTACCTTAAAAAAGAATGTTAAAAGTCTTTCAGAAGGATGCAGCATTTTTGAAATGATCACAAAACCTTCAAATGTTTTTCTGCAAATAGTCAACAGGGTCACAAAAGATGTGACAAGAAATATATATATATATAAGTTAACTGCCAAATATTTGGGGAAGAATCAATCTTGAAGCCACCAGGAAGCCATTATCCTCTAGTGCTGTCGTATTTCAGAACTGCAGATCTAAAACTGCAACCCTGCATGTGTTCAGAAGTACAGTGTAGAAGACATCTAACCCCTAACCACTCCCCAGGTGCTGTTACTAGGGCAGACCACCACCCCAAGCATGAGTGTGTTCACTTTTGTCTGTTCTCACTGCACAATTTGGATAAATGTAAACAACAAATTCCTTTGTAAAGGTATTATTATTATGAGGTGGTCAGATGCTAAGAGACATGGTACAGGTAAGGAAGCCATAAAACCAACCTCCACTGGCACTGACCAAGACACAAGACAACAAATATCTGAAGATCAGCTCTGGCACTAAAGGCTAAACTGCCACATACACCTGCACACAGAAAGTAATATATATATATATATATATATATATATATATATATATATATATATATATTAATCACAGTGGCATATGCTTGTCCAAAGAAACCTCCCCCCCCCCCCAGCCTGTCAGTGCTGCTGTGTTAATCTGCGAGGGAAGCTCTACTCTCTGACAGACAGAATTGGAGCAATTTTAGTACCAGGTTAGAAAACTCTATTACTTTTAGGAGAGAAAACTGTCAATTTTTATTATCACAGTCATTTTTATTATCTATTTTGGGCCTGATTCAGCACCAGGTTCAGGATCACTCACAAGGTAGACAATGGAAGTAACTGTCAGTTTTATCTTATAAAATGTAGTAGAAATTTCCCCCTGGTGCTGAATCAACCCTAAAGTAAGCAGATCCAGCCCTGCCCCCTCTTGTAGTTAATGTTAAGTTGTTTGTAACTGAATGAATCATCACTGGAGAGCACATTAGGGTGCTGCTGCATTGCATGGGAGCCATATTCTCGCCATTCAAGTTACAGGACCATTTGAACATTATACTGCACGCAGTTTGTGTATTTATAAAAATTGTGCAAAGGCTTCATGAAAAAAAAGTACACAGGCTGTTCGGGGCATTGGGATTGGGATTGAACATAAACTTCCTTTCTGGGTATAGGATCACTCTAAAAATGCAATGATAATGATATGACCCACTTCCTCACTTGCAGTAATATGCACAAATATGTTTTCTTTTGGGTGTTATTCTGGTTTAAGATTCATCAAAAGCATTTCCAGTATCGTCAACATTTAATGTCAAAAGACATTTTGATTGATATATACTTTTACAAAATCTTTCAGTGGATTGTACACACAAGTCTTAAAGGAGCCACAGCACTCAACCCTGTCAGCTTGCAGGCCAGCCTATAATCTGTCTCTAAACTTGGTTAAAAACAGAGGACTCGGTCACACACATCTGCAGAAGTATGCTTAAGCTGGGGGTGCAGTCCTAACTCTAATCTCTGAGAGCCCATCTGGGACATACAGTGCAATAGATAAATTGGGAGCAGGCTTACCTGAGGTTGCCCTAAACCTCTCAAGTGCAAGCCATGGGCTTCAGTGGATTGTAGATTGTATTATAAAATCAGTCCGTCATAGTTAATAGATTCTACATTTCATTGCTTATTGCATTTAGACAAGATTACAAGAATACATCAATAGCAGATTTCAGCTAAGATGCCAAGATTGTTCAGCGTCAGCAGTTCCTAGGATCCCCTGAAGATGGAGCTAGATAATGCTAGTGCTACATTATTCAAGAATTCTGTTCATTTTCCAAGTGTATACTAATTACAATTAAACAGCTGATTTAATCAAATAAATACATTCTCAGGTTACTTTGGGTCCAAAATGACCAAAAACTGATTTATGTTGATTGACATGATAAGACAGTTTGTCCCCCTACAAAAAAAACAAGCATTTTAGACTGCCAGCATCTGTCTGAACACATTCTGGATGTTGGCTGGTGGCATCTATTTTATTGCTACAAGACCTGATGAATGGTGCTTTCAATGGTATCATCATACCTGCTACTAGCAACAACAGCAGCCCAACATAAATGTTGCTGCTACAATAATGAGCTAAAAAGTCACATTCAGTAACTAACTTGATAATCATTCGAAATTAAAAATATTACATTTTATTGAATGTTTATTAAAATCAGTAAATGTACTGTAAGGGCCACAGCCTTAGTAGAATTCAGATGCTTTCAAAGATGAAGGAACTGGACCCCATGCACACATTTAGTGCATGATTAACCCAGATTGGCACACTGCATTGCTGTGCATGCTCGCCATGGTACGCACAGTGCACTGTAGCATTTTTTGGTGTACAACGATTTACATTTGTCAGCATTGTACAGCAAGCAGGTATTTAAAACAGAACAAAACCCACTCAAAATGTGTCAAATATTAAACCGTTTTAGAGCCACCCTGCCTAAAAAAATGGCATTGTTGCCATGCCATTTTTTACTATTTTGTGCTATATATGTTTAACTGTGATGGCAGGAATTTCTAGGGATTTCCAGGAAAACATTTTCAAATAAAATCAAACTTCTGTGTATACAATCAATGGTTACCCCCTAAAAATGTTAAAAAGGGGACTACCCTCTCTAGGGGGCCCAAGAACCCCCCCCCCCCCCCCGTTAAGCCCTTTAAAATTGAAAATAAAATGGCTTGGGGTCCCCCCTATTGAACAAAACCAGTTCGGGCACCAGCTATGAAAACTGGTAAACCAGGGCACATAGAAGGGGTCATGGGCTCTTCAGCACCCCCTCATACTTTGGATATGCAGGTAATGTGGTGGCGGGTTGTGGTAAGTCACCTGCTTGATGGCAGTTGACTTGCCAGCTCCTCATGCCCTGTGACCTAGTATAGGGGGTCTCAAGGATCCCTTACCAGTTCACAAATAGTTAAATGTACAAAACACACACACACACACACACACACACATGCAAAAAAAGCCAGGAGCAGCCTTTTACACCAGCAGAGTGAGATAACGTCATATGGCTGCCAGTATAAAAGGCCCCTGCCTGCAGTGGATAGCGAGGTGCCAGAAGCCAGCATGGGGACAGGTAACAGGTATTCTTTGACCTGCTGAAGACCCCAGAGTGGTGATCAAAGTTTTTTTATGCTAACAGGGAAAATTGCTAGAGCAATTTCCCCTACGTGCTTGGCACTTCAAGGGAGAAGAAGCGAACCCCTAGAATCTATATGCTGAAAGGGTTACCTTAAAAAAGAATGTTAAAAGTCTTTCAGAAGGATGCAGCATTTTTGAAATGATCACAAAACCTTCAAATGTTTTTCTGCAAATAGTCAACAGGGTCACAAAAGATGTGACAAGAAATATATATATATATAAGTTAACTGCCAAATATTTGGGGAAGAATCAATCTTGAAGCCACCAGGAAGCCATTATCCTCTAGTGCTGTCGTATTTCAGAACTGCAGATCTAAAACTGCAACCCTGCATGTGTTCAGAAGTACAGTGTAGAAGACATCTAACCCCTAACCACTCCCCAGGTGCTGTTACTAGGGCAGACCACCACCCCAAGCATGAGTGTGTTCACTTTTGTCTGTTCTCACTGCACAATTTGGATAAATGTAAACAACAAATTCCTTTGTAAAGGTATTATTATTATGAGGTGGTCAGATGCTAAGAGACATGGTACAGGTAAGGAAGCCATAAAACCAACCTCCACTGGCACTGACCAAGACACAAGACAACAAATATCTGAAGATCAGCTCTGGCACTAAAGGCTAAACTGCCACATACACCTGCACACAGAAAGTAATATATATATATATATATATATATATATATATATATATATATATATATATTAATCACAGTGGCATATGCTTGTCCAAAGAAACCTCCCCCCCCCCCCCCCCCAGCCTGTCAGTGCTGCTGTGTTAATCTGCGAGGGAAGCTCTACTCTCTGACAGACAGAATTGGAGCAATTTTAGTACCAGGTTAGAAAACTCTATTACTTTTAGGAGAGAAAACTGTCAATTTTTATTATCACAGTCATTTTTATTATCTATTTTGGGCCTGATTCAGCACCAGGTTCAGGATCACTCGCAAGGTAGACAATGGAAGTAACTGTCAGTTTTATCTTATAAAATGTAGTAGAAATTTCCCCCTGGTGCTGAATCAACCCTAAAGTAAGCAGATCCAGCCATGCCCCCCCCCTTGTAGTTAATGTTAAGTTGTTTGTAACTGAATGAATCATCCCTGGAGAGCACATTAGGGTGCTGCTGCATTGCATGGGAGCCATATTCTCGCCATTCAAGTTACAGGACCATTTGAACATTATACTGCATGCAGTTTGTGTATTTATAAAAATTGTGCAAAGGCTTCATGAAAAAAAAGTACACAGGCTGTTCGGGGCATTGGGATTGGGATTGAACATAAACTTCCTTTCTGGGTATAGGATCACTCTAAAAATGCAATGATAATGATATGACCCACTTCCTCACTTGATCTAAACTCTCTGGAGAACTTGTGGGCCATTCTTAAATGGAAGAATTATGATGTACATCTCTCTGAACACTGCCTGGAAGGCACAAAAAGTATATTGCCAACAGATTAGGCAAACTGAATGTATCAGGGGTAACAGAACTTGTCCCCCCTGATTTCCCTTTCCTTTCATTAAAGGAGAGAAACAAGCCTGGCTGGGTATTTCTTAAAGGAGCTCTATCACAAAAAATGGCCCAATGATAAAAATCCTTTCTTTTAATGGAAGGAAAAGGACATCCGGAGTGACAGGCTCCATCACCCTGATAGACTAAACCTGTCAGCCCTGGATTATATTCCTGTCAGAAGAGAATAAGCCACAAGCTTGGCTGGAGTTTTATTCAGTTCGAGTGTATAAGTGACCCCTCCTCTCATTAACCGACATATTTATATGGATTTTTAGTATTACACAGTTTCACGATAGTGCTACTTTAATGCCAGATGTATAATTGACCCCCCTCCCACCATTCAGCATATTTATATGGATTTTTATCATTGGGCCATTTTTTCACAACAGTCCTCCTTTAAACAGATGAAAACAAGCTAGATGAGAAAATAAATATTTATATAACAAATCTGCACACTAATGGTTGCCCAGTAATTGTGCACACTGAAATACTCTGCTAAGAATGCCAAAACCTCTTTACTTTTCTAAATATTAAAGTTTATTTACATTACATTTTGACTGAAATGCCAAACACAGTGTAGGGCAGTGCTCAACCCTGCTCCTCAAGGCCCACCAACAGGCCAGGTTTTGCAGATCTCCACACTGATGCACAGATGATGTAATTAGTGCAGCAATTGAGCTATGCGGAAATCCCCAAAACATGAGCTTCTGGTGGGCCTTGTAGGTAAGGGTCGGGGACCATTGATGTAGAGCACACAGGCTCACCCCTCCTCCTCAAGGCCCACCAACAGGCCAAGTTTTGCAGATCCACCGATGCACGGCTGCTGTAATTAGTCCAGCAACAAAGTTATGTGGAAATCCACAAAACATAAACTCTTGGTGGGCCTTCTAGCTAAGGGTTGGGGACCATTGTTGTAAAGCACACAGGCTCACCCCCTCCTCCTCAAGGCCCACCAACAGGTCGGGTTATTCAGATCTCCACATTAATGCACAGGTGATGTAATTAGTGCAACAACAGAGCTATGTGGAAATCCCCACAACATGAGCTCTTGGTGGGCCTTGTAGGTAAGGGTTGGGACCATTGATGTAGAGCACACAGGCTCGCGCTCCTCCTCAAGGCCCACCAACAGGCCAGGTTTTGCAGATCTCCAAATTAATGCACAGGTGATGTAATTAGTGCGACAACAGAGCTATGCGGAAATCCCCACAACATGAGCTCTTGGCGGGCCTTGTAGGTAAGGGTTGGGGACCATTGATGTAGAGCACACAGGCTCACCCCTCCTCCTCAAGGCCCACCAACAGGCCAGGTTTTGCAGATCTCCAAATTAATGCACAGGTGATGTAATTAGTGCAACAACAGAGCTATGCGGAAATCCCCACAACATGAGCTCTTGGTGGGCCTTGTAGGTAAGGGTTGGGGACCATTGATGTAGAGCATACAGGCTTACCCCTCCTCCTCAAGGCCCACCAACAGGCCAAGTTTTGCAGATCCTCTAATGCACAGGTGATGTAATTAGTGCAGCAATGGATCTATGGGGAGATTCAAAAACAAGAGCTTTTGGTGGGCCTTGTAGGAAAGTGTTGGGAACCAATGATGTACAGCACACAGGTTCAACCCTCTTCCTTAAGGGCCCCCAACAGGCCAGGATTTGCAGATCCCCACACTGATGCATACGGGATGTAATTAGTTCTCAGTTTATAGCTCTGCCCGAGCACTAATTGCTTTACCTAGGCATCAGTGTGGAGAAGGTTGAGCATGTGTGGTTTAGGATCTTTGATCTTGCTTGATGTGTTCAATAAGGTTTGTGGGGTAATATTTGAACCTTAGTCACATACATTAATAATTTCTTTGTTGTTTTGATGCACTAATAAATAAAGATGTCACCCTTCTAGGTATGTACTGCTGCAATGGCATATACATGAATGGTTTAACAACAAAATAATAGACTTGAAGGTTAAAAATCTTATATATACGGTTTGTTTTTGCTTGTTTCTCCTACATATAATATTTGAAGCTGTGCTGACAATAGCATAATTAACACATATAGAAAGTTGTTGAGTACACAACATAACAGCTGCTGGGGGTGCCATCATTGTTTGATGGGAGAGAACATATGCCTGTGCTATACTAGCGAGATAAAATATGATACATTTAGGACATGGAATCCCTCACCAACCATTCACACTACACTGCATTGCCGACATTTTAGCACCAACTCATCACCATGGGATGATACTTTGTGCTTTAGCCACACATGTATTATTTTTGTTTATTATATCTGTATCAACAGACATCAGGTTTATACATGTCCAATGTGAGCATTAGTTTATCCTTTTGCAACAAAATCAATTCTCAGGTTTTTAATATTTAAGTTTAACTTTAACTATTACTTGTAAGTGGCAACATAGACTGACTCCCACAATTAATATTTATACATTACATTTACAATGGCTGCTAAAATACCTTCAAAGCAGCACAAAACCCATTTGAGCCCCACTCGCTCTCCTCTCCTTAGTATGTATCTGACTTGGCAGTGGCCCAGTTTACATTTTTTTTTCCACTGCGGATGCCACGCCCACCAGGCAATTTTAGGATCAGGCTGTCGGGACCAAGCCCACTCCATCCCTAGTTTCCCTGTAGTCTGTGGAGCACTCACAACACAGCTGCAGGGAAGCAATGAATGCGTCCCCCCTTGAAGATGTTGTGGGAGTTGCCTCTATATGTAAGTTTACTGGTGGTATCACACAGCAGGGCCCTGGGGACAGGTTAGCGGCTGCCCCCGTAGTCTTTTAGGGAAGACAGTGTGGCTTTTGTGCTGCTTTAAAGTGGACTCTGACACTGATTCGTGCCAAGAGTATATCTTTGCATCCCCCATCATCCTTGCTCCAGCTTACCTTCTTCAGTGCCAATCTTCACTTATCTGGGTGGGAACCAAAAGCTGTAGCCAGCATATTGTATTAAATAAGCAGCAGCATCTTACAGTGTATAAAGCTGCTTCCTGTCTCCCAGGGGATGGGAAGACCTATCACTGGAGTTATGCTAATGAAAAAAAAAAGAAATAAGTTGGTAGTTGGATATTTTGGGGGGGGGGGGGGCTCAATGCAGCTTAATGTGTCACACTGGCATACATTGGGCAGACCAGTAGAAATCATTCTCGGGAGCTCAGCAGAGGAAATTATTCCTGTGGGCTTCACAAGCAAAATTATTTTTAGGGGCCTCCAGAGGAAATTATTCTTGGTGGCCAGCAGAGGAAATCATTCTTGAGGCCAACCAGAAAAAATCATTCCTGGAGCGAACCCTTAAAGAGGACCAAAACCCAACAGGTGATGTAATTAGTGCAACAACAGAGCTATGTGGAAATCCCCACAACATGAGCTCTTGGTGGGCCTTGTAGGTAAGGGTTGGGACCATTGATGTAGAGCACACAGGCTCGCGCTCCTCCTCAAGGCCCACCAACAGGCCAGGTTTTGCAGATCTCCAAATTAATGCACTGGTGATGTAATTAGTGCGACAACAGAGCTATGCGGAAATCCCCACAACATGAGCTCTTGGCGGGCCTTGTAGGTAAGGGTTGGGGACCATTGATGTAGAGCACACAGGCTCACCCCTCCTCCTCAAGGCCCACCAACAGGCCAGGTTTTGCAGATCTCCAAATTAATGCACAGGTGATGTAATTAGTGCAACAACAGAGCTATGCGGAAATCCCCACAACATGAGCTCTTGGTGGGCCTTGTAGGTAAGGGTTGGGGACCATTGATGTAGAGCATACAGGCTTACCCCTCCTCCTCAAGGCCCACCAACAGGCCAAGTTTTGCAGATCCTCTAATGCACAGGTGATGTAATTAGTGCAGCAATGGATCTATGGGGAGATTCAAAAACAAGAGCTTTTGGTGGGCCTTGTAGGAAAGTGTTGGGAACCAATGATGTACAGCACACAGGTTCAACCCTCTTCCTTAAGGGCCCCCAACAGGCCAGGATTTGCAGATCCCCACACTGATGCATACGGGATGTAATTAGTTCTCAGTTTATAGCTCTGCCCGAGCACTAATTGCTTTACCTAGGCATCAGTGTGGAGAAGGTTGAGCATGTGTGGTTTAGGATCTTTGATCTTGCTTGATGTGTTCAATAAGGTTTGTGGGGTAATATTTGAACCTTAGTCACATACATTAATAATTTCTTTGTTGTTTTGATGCACTAATAAATAAAGATGTCACCCTTCTAGGTATGTACTGCTGCAATGGCATATACATGAATGGTTTAACAACAAAATAATAGACTTGAAGGTTAAAAATCTTATATATACGGTTTGTTTTTGCTTGTTTCTCCTACATATAATATTTGAAGCTGTGCTGACAATAGCATAATTAACACATATAGAAAGTTGTTGAGTACACAACATAACAGCTGCTGGGGGTGCCATCATTGTTTGATGGGAGAGAACATATGCCTGTGCTATACTAGCGAGATAAAATATGATACATTTAGGACATGGAATCCCTCACCAACCATTCACACTACACTGCATTGCCGACATTTTAGCACCAACTCATCACCATGGGATGATACTTTGTGCTTTAGCCACACATGTATTATTTTTGTTTATTATATCTGTATCAACAGACATCAGGTTTATACATGTCCAATGTGAGCATTAGTTTATCCTTTTGCAACAAAATCAATTCTCAGGTTTTTAATATTTAAGTTTAACTTTAACTATTACTTGTAAGTGGCAACATAGACTGACTCCCACAATTAATATTTATACATTACATTTACAATGGCTGCTAAAATACCTTCAAAGCAGCACAAAACCCATTTGAGCCCCACTCGCTCTCCTCTCCTTAGTATGTATCTGACTTGGCAGTGGCCCAGTTTACATTTTTTTTTCCACTGCGGATGCTACGCCCACCAGGCAATTTTAGGATCAGGCTGTCGGGACCAAGCCCACTCCATCCCTAGTTTCCCTGTAGTCTGTGGAGCACTCACAACACAGCTGCAGGGAAGCAATGAATGCGTCCCCCCTTGAAGATGTTGTGGGAGTTGCCTCTATCCCCTCGATTCAAAGAGCAAAAGTTAAGTGATTTCGTATCGAGAATCGTAAGTTTGGGTGGGTGTTTGTCATTTTTTCTGGTTTTTTTGGCCATTTCGTATTCGCACGATCGTTCGCGCATAGACGTATATGAACATACGCATTTCGTACGAGAATCGTATAATTTGCGTTAGTTCGTGTGTTTTTCCCGTCCAAATCGTATTATTTGCGTCCGATCCTATTTTTTACGTCCTTCACATGGGCTTGCGCCCAATTCAGAGAGGTGATTGCTAATTGTTTTGAAGCCCATTAAAGAGCTGCTTTACGAAATGTTTGCCGGCAGCTATTTGGCCTCGGGAGTAGGATGGAGCGGAGCGAGTTTGTGGCACATCAAGGGCTTATGCTTTTTGGCATTGAGTTGATCGAGATGTCTGAGAGCAGATTGCCCCTGCGTCGTCGCATGAACATCGATAGCATGAATGATGTTGAGCTGTTCGAGCTGACCAGGCTTAATCGCGCTTCCCTCCATAAATTATATAGTGAGCTGCGGCCATGGTTAGCCCGCACCACAAGGAAGGGGCATGCAATTTCAGGTATGACCAAGATGCTTGGCTGCCTGCAATTTTTGGCGAACGGCTCGTTCCAGAGGCTGGGTGCCCTCTCCGTGGGGATGTCACAGCCTACGCTGAGCCGCGCACTATCTAAATTTTTGGAAGGCATGGCTGCCATAACTCAAAAATATATTTATTTTCCTGATGATATGGCAGCCAGAAACGCCATTAAGCTTGGGTTTTATAATGTGGCCGACATGCCCAACGTTATTGGTGCAATTGACTGCACACATGTGGCACTCGTACCTAGGGCAGCCGACGAGTATATATATAGGTATTGAGATTGGTTATTATGTTGCCCAACGTGTCATGTAACCTGTTTTCCTTTGCGCCAGCATATTTGTTTATCCCTCATTTGTGTAGCTGCTTTATCTCGGCTTTTCATTAGTCTTTCCCAATAGAGTGCAGACATGTTTGGAGGTTAATTTATTAGTTTGGCTCAAATATCAATTACCCTTTTTGTATGTTTTTTCCTTAAGGAATCGTAAAATGGGACACTCACTTAATGTCCAGGCCGTGGTTGGTCCGGATATGCGGTTTATGAGTGTCCTTGCCGGCTACCCCGGATCGTCCCACGACTCCTATATCCTCCGGCGATCTGGGTTGTTTCGGAGATTTGAGGCAGGTGAATTTTCGGGGGCATGGCTGCTTGGTAAGTGTGTCCTATTTGTGTGTTATTAAATGTGGCATTAATCTTGTATTTGTTGATATGTTTTTTAAGGATAAATTTACAGAAGCGTACAACTGCCTTTTTCTTGGCTCATATCTTAGGAACTTACCCTAAAAATCCTTGTCTCGCTGTGGCCTTCAGAATGTTTTCCCTTTAGTTAGGATGTCTGTAAGTTCCTTGTGCCTAAATATATTGGTTTGGAGTTTATACCCAAGGATCTTTTGACCTTTGGCTCCTTTGGGACTATTGGTCTTTAAATGTCAAAGTGGACTTAAACTGCATACATTGTAGTTTCCAGTGAAATGTGGATAGGGATCTTTGACCTTTGGCTCCTTTGGGACTATTGGTCGTTAAATGTCAAAGTGGACTTAAACTGCATACATTGTAGTTTCCAGAGAAATGTGGATAGGCCCTCCGCAGCATCCTAATTGTAACATGTCTGAAAACTACAAATATATGTAAAATAAAAATACCCTTGGCCGTGCAGATGTTTGTTAATTAATTGGTATATAGAAGTGCCATTTTTATTTAGGTGATACCTTAGTGCAATTTTTGAGGGCCCTAATGTGCCCTGTATTTTTTTGGGAACACTTTACCTTACATCATTATGATATCTGTGAAATTTTGGGTGTTGGTTGTGTTGCCTTTTTAATTTTGATTACATTTAATTCTCTGTTTAAGGTGATTCCGGGTACCCACTTCTACCCTGGCTCATGACGCCTGTGCTGCGGCCCCAGGATGCCTCTCAGGAAGCGTATAACCGTGCGCATCGCAAGACCCGGGCTGTTGTGGAGAGGGCCTTTGGTCTGCTGAAGACACGTTTTCGTTGCCTTGACCATACTGGGGGGGCCCTGCAATATGATCCCAAGAAAGTGATCGACATTATAATGGCATGTGCTGTTTTGCACAATTTTGCCATCATGGAACGTGTCCCACGTTATGTGGACAGCCTGCCCTCTTCAGCCGTCGAGGATGAAGCCGAGAATTTTGAGGGGCCCCCCAGTGAGTCTGGCCAATCTGTTCGAGCCAACCTGATCAGCCAGCATTTTAGTTAACTTTTTTCCCTGTCTCACCATTCTGTATGTCTGTGTTATCCTTTTTGAAACATATGTTGTTTTGCCCTAATGTGGCATTACCTCTAAGTAAAACATTTCGACCTTAATTGTTGCCTAATGTATTTCATGTAGTTTCCTTAGCTTTCGCTGTGCATTGTTACACCTCTTCCAACCAAAATTATCTGGTTTAGCCCAAGCTGTTAAAAATGTCTTCCCACTAAAAACGCCACAAGTATTGGAAGTGAAATTTTTGGTTTACTTAGCAAATGAAAAATTATAGTGGTTAACAGAAATCAGTCCACATACATCTGTGGTAACAAATGGATAACATTAAAAAAAACATCGAGCACATCTACACCTGGAAGTTAGTGGCACAACCAAACAAGGACACCCAGTCCAAAGGCCAGCCTAGTCCAGTCATTAATATTGCCTGTGCCCAGGGATATTTGGGCATGGCCATAATGTCACACAAACATGTCTGCAAACAGGAGGAGCACCAACCAAATACATAGGTAAAGCCATAAGTGGCCAGATAAACTCCACATAGACCTATGGCATTGGCTAGTGGCCTTAAGCATTACTCTAAGGAGCTATATGGGAGCAAATACAAAACACAACCTGCCAGAGCAACACAAAATGGATTGTTTGAAACCTCAAAGGACAAGTAAATACAGTGGGGGTTAAGAGAAAAGATGTCCCACACACCCATGGCTTAATAGGGTGGCTGCCCATAATACCCAGGTGGAGGTCCAGGTGGAGGTCCATGGGAATGGGACCTAGCCTGGGCCATGGCAGCATTGTGAATTTGAAACTGCTCCACAATGTTTCTCTGCATATTGGTCATCTCAGCCATGGCTGACTGGATGCCATTACTTGCATTGGCCACGTTGCTGTTGAGGGTACGCAACTCCGCGAGGATGCCCTGTAGACTGGTATGGATGTTCACCATGTCGGCATGCCTTTGCTCACGCTCTGTAACGAGCTGGGCGTCATAAGAGTCCCTTTGTTGGGTCCATAATTGAAGCAGGGCACTCTGCCTCCCCTGGGAAATTGTGGGGCGGCGTAATGGAGTCCGCCGCACAATTACCCTGGCTCTTGGGCGTGCCCTGCCGCGTGGTGTCGTACCCTCAACAGCAACCGGCCTGCTTTGCAAATCCTCAGCAGCAGAGTGAACACTGGGGACTGTAGTGTCAGTCTCCCCATGTGCAAGCACAATGGATGGAGATTCACTCTGCTGCTGAGGATTGGCCAGAGAAACATTATCGAGCAGTTCCAAATTGGGACCCAGGGGGAGTTCATCCGACGTGCCCTGTACGGAGACATCATCATCTTCCTCCATGTCCTGGATCTCTTCCATGAGTGTGCGGGTCTGTAGGGACATATCAAAAAAAAAAAGGCTAAGTTTGCGTCCCAATTTAGGATTTCAACAGTTTAACACATTCTTAAGCACTTGTTAGTATTTATGCTACTAAATTAACTTACCGAAAATCTCTGATCTGGGCTCCGATGCTGTACGGACCTGGTAGGCATAACCAAACTGGGGGGTGAGTTTACCCTTGCTGAGGGATCATGCTGGGCTGAAGAAGAGAAAAAAATACCACGTAAACACACACACACATAACCTTTTTTTTGATAGGTAATCAAATATAGCTCTATTTGTAATATTATTCAACTCTAGAGCAATGGTGACCTTTGTTCAAACCCACGCAAGTTTACATAGGTGCAATGGCTCGGACAAACTGCTAAGTGACCTCAGTTCTAAGTCATGAAGTGTACCCAGTCAGCATCCAACTTTCAAGGCACATTTTTGGATTTAGCCTACCATTCGCTAGGTCCGGGGTACTCAAACAATTGTTTGAAACGCCCATTTAAAGGTATGTGGTGAGAGGTGAATGTCTGGCCATGGTGCTGACGCAGGGGGTGTCTAGTTAAAAATAAAGACACTGGTGGAGGGGCTGGAGATTTCTAAGTGCCAACTAATAAAGGCTGCTTGCCCTTGCTGGGCTGGATGGGCCAGAGCTGAGGGGACAGGGATTGGATGTCTAAAGGGGGGAGTTAACGTATTGATGGTGATGGGATGGATGGAGCCAATCTGTTACAAATGTATGGGGCTTATGTGGGGGGGGGCATGGGGGGACTGTGGCACATGGGCCAGAGCAGGGGCAGCGGGACACGATTGTGGCCAGTGAAAATTTAAATAAGTTACTGTGTACCTTGCAATGCCACTTCCTGGGCAGTACTTCATATTGCAATGCTATGTTTCACGGAGCCATGACATTGGGCAGGAGACCAACCACTACATGGCCGATCAAGGGGGCAGCTCTGAGCACGTCAACACAGAAGTAACTGAGTGCAGGGCTGTCTGGGCAGGGGTCCTTGAATGTGGTGGCAAGGTCCGCATTGGGACCCCGGGCCGCCATTTGAGTCTCGCTGCTCTTGGTCACATATGTTTGTGGGTGGCTAATTAAATTGTTAACTCAAACACAACTCACACAAGCAAAAGGCAACCCATACATAATGATGTGTGTTTTGTGATTGATTCAAAATTTCTCACTTATCTTGCGAAACTTCATGACTTTAACAATACAATTGGACATTTGAACTTTGCCATAATGGCTGTGGGCCTAAATGTGTGATTCCCAGGGCCAAAAAGAGGACACAAACAGCCACAGTAGTGCGAGGCCAAGCAAGGCAAACCATAGGGGCATCCCGTTAGCTTGTTACTAGTGAACTGTAGATTATTTAGCAAACAGGCAAACATGCAGATTTAAGAGTACTCACCGTGGGTACGGGTCGGTGAGTCTGTGTCCCTTAGACCAGCATGTCCACCGACCGCGACCGGATGGAGAAGTCCAAGCACAATCTCCTCAGCAGGGGTAAACTCCAATTTAGATGGAAAGCCACCGCCAGTTTTCATGCTGAAAAGAGAAAAGCGTTTGGTCGTCAGAAAAGGTGCATACAGTACATCCAAAACATTAGATTTAGCGTAAACATTTAGTTACCTGTAATTATGCCTTTTAATTTCTTTTTGCCGTACAGCATACTTCAGATCAGAGATTTTCTTCTGAATTTGGGACACATCTTTCCTCTCTTCCCCCGCTGCATTTACTTGTCGGAGGATGGTTTCAAACAATTCCATCTTGCGCTGCTTGGTGGTGTGTTTGGATTTGCTCCCATATAGCTCGTCATAGTATAATGTAAGGCCACTAGCCAATGCCATATTTTGGTCATGGGAGAATCTCCCACTCAACTGGCCGCGGCGCAATGTGCGGCCAGATGGTTGGCTTGGCTGCTCCTCCATGTGTGCAGACACATGTGGTGACATTATGGCCTGGGGCTGGGTAGGGGAATGGCTGGATTGGTGGCTTCCCAATGACTGGACTGGACTGGCCAAGGGACTGGGTGTTCTTGCGTGGCTGGCCACCGAACTTCCAGGTGTAGATGTGGTCATGGGGGCAATTCGGGGCCCTCTTGGGGGGCTAGGTTCCCGGCTGGTGCCAGGTCGGGGGCTCTGTTCCCGGCTGGTGCCAGGTCGGGGGCTTCTGGCCCTGGATTGGGTTCTTCTGGGCCTGTAGGGGCTTCTGGCCCTGGATTGGGTTCGTCTGGGCCTGTAGGGGCTTCTGGCCCTGGTTTGTGATCTGCGGCCTCTGGATGGGCTTCGGGGCCTGGATGGGGTTCGGGCCCTGGATGGGGTTCTTCTGGGCCTGTCGGGGCTTCTGGCCCTGGTTTGTGATCTGCGGGCCCTGTAGGGGCTTCTGGCCCTGGATGGGGTTCGTCTGGGCCTGTCGGGGCTTCTGGCCCTGGTTTGTGATCTGCGGGCCCTGTAGGGGCTTCTGGCCCTGGATGGGGTTCTTCTGGGCCTGTCGGGGCTTCTGGCCCTGGTTTGTGATCTGCGGGCCCTGTAGGGGCTTCTGGCCCTGGATGGGGTTCGTCTGGGCCTGTAGGGGCTTCTGGCCCTGGATGGGGTTCGTCTGGGCCTGTCGGGGCTTCTGGCCCTGGATGGGGTTCTTCTGGGCCTGTCGGGGCTTCTGGCCCTGGTTTGTGATCTGCGGGCCCTGTAGGGGCTTCTGGCCCTGGATGGGGTTCGTCTGGGCCTGTAGGGGCTTCTGGCCCTGGTTTGTGATCTGCGGCCTCTGGATGGGCTTCGGGGCCTGGATGGGGTTCGGGCCCTGGATGGGGTTCGGGCCCTGCTGCGGGGCATGGGTTTCCGAACTGCCCTACTTGAAGGCATGGCCGGTGTGGGCTCACTGGTGCTGCCTGTTCTGGGGGCAGAGGTGGTGGGTGCTGCAGTTGCCAGCTTTTTGGCTGCAGGAGGGGCACGAGGCTTGGGGCCCCTTTTTTGGGTACCTGAGGGTCCAGGGTCCCTTGGTGGGGCCGAGGTGGGAGTCTTGGATCTCAGTTTTCGGCCAGCTTGCTGGGACCTTGTGGTGGGGCCCTCCGCGGTCTTGCTTGCCTGGGGTCGCTTGCTGATCGCCTTTTTTGGTGCCATCGTACAGAAATGCTCAAAGAGAATGAGCTTGGGGGGAAGGGACCTTTAAATAATGAGCCCAGCGTGTGACGCCTATGCGCACGACTACGCGCTCGTACGAACGTACGTTCGAGCGGAACCAGGAAACCGCTGGGGTTTCACTTATCTGCTGCCTGGAAGAAGACTAAAGATGGCGCCCACTATCTTCACCCGTCAACAGGAAGAGATCCTCATGCTGGTAAGTGGCTGCCTGTGCATTTTAATAGAATAGTCAATGATGGCCTAAATGTAAATGATGCGTTGGGAACTAGTTTGGGGTCTCTTAATGTTTAATCACTGGCTCCTCACACTTCATCCTCAAGGGCCGAGCCTGGCCACGTTTTCACCTGTCTATGCTGATGTCCTAATTCGCCCAATTGCTCCGGCTTAGCAACAGTTAATTAACCTGTGGAGTAGCGGGGCGAGCTGTCAAACCTGGCCTGTCTCGGACCTTGATGCGGATGTTTGCGGAACACTGTTGTCCTAAGCCATAAAAACACAACGGGAAGCCACACACGTGGTCCAAAAGCCTAAGCATTAGGCTACATCTTGGATGTTTAAACCATCCTAACATGCCATAGATGCAGGTGGCCTGATTCTTGATGTTGGCTATTATCTGTATGTACATGGTGTGTGATACATATAACATAAGACCAGACTGTCAATCACAGTCAACGTCCTCTTTAAGGCACTCCCCAAAAATGGCGGCCATTCGAAATGTGTGTGTTAATGACATTAAATACTCAACTTGTGATGCAACACATATGGGTCTGTGTGTAAAAGTAAAAGCTCTGTGTCCATTATGTTTTTCAGATCATGCTTCAGCGCCGGTATGACTTCGCGCCCAATGTGTGCGAGAAAAGGGACATCGCCCGGGAGATCATCGCCGAGATCCACCGTGTGACCAGCACCACCTTCACTCACACCCAGATAATGCAGCATTGGTCGGACCTGAAGCGTCTGCACATGCCCCGGGTGCGGAGGTTTTTTGGGATCCATTTCCCAAGTAAGTACAAAGCAATTGCATGGTATATGTTCCAAATGTCTAAGTTATGCCTTTATTTATAATGACTTTTCTTTGGTAGTGTTGGAAATGGATTTCAGAATTCGCCGCACCCGGAGACGTACAGGCCGACCAGTGCTGCATGACTCTGCATCTGTGAGTGAAGGTGGTGGATCTCCCGGGCGACGGACCTACCCCTCCTCTGTGGCCTCCTCAGACCAGCCCCTGGACCTTACCACAGAGGAGGGGCCAAGGCGCGTGGGCGTGGAGTCATACCTGGCCACGCATGGGGAAGGCTCTGGTATGTCACTCTTCATGTATAGGCACAAAGATATACATGGCAGGCCAAAAACTAAGTTATCCTTTATTATGTATTTGTAGAAGCTTCTGGAGCGGGTGAGATAGTGGAGGAGGAGGCAGCAGAGATGCTGGAAGGAGATCCTGGCGAAGGTGAGTGATGTCAGCCAGACTGGGAGCCAGATATGTTGGGGATAGTGACTCTCTACAAATACTAACCAAATGTCACATGTTTCTCCAGGGACTTCTTCACAGCAGAGCCAGGACCAAGGGCAGCCTGTTGGCCCCAACCAGCCATCTGTCGGCCACCAACTCCGTAAGTCTCCATGCCATTATTCATATTAATGTTTGCTTAGCTAATAACACACACATAACTAAAGGCGTAGCCAATGTGTAGTTCACACTTTCATGTGGGCACTTCGTTAGCTTAAAGAGGACCCTAACTTGTATTAAGAACATAAGAATTAGCCAACACACTGTACCTACAGATTAGAAACATGGAAAAACACCCTTCAGCCATCTAATGCATGTTATTAGACTGAACTAAACCAATATTGCGGAATATGGAATGCGCAATATTTACAGGCAGCATGGGATACAGATTGAAAAAAGGAAGGTGCTGCCATACATTGTGGGAGTGATGACCTTTCCCTCAACCCAGCTATGCTCTGGAATCCCAACGCACCACTGTAACCTACTCCCCTGTACTTTATCCAACTCTCCACTCCTCATTAAGTGTTATGCTTCAGAGTCCAGATGGCGGCGCTGTAATCAAAAAACATCCCAAATTTACTTTGATCTGGTGCAGAATCATTTGGGAATAGTTATTGGTTTTCATTAAATAATGTGGAAGGTCCGCTTTAAGGAGTTTAAAGACTTACCTGTGGGAAATGCATTAACTTTATCCCTTGGAAGAATGACATATGTCATGCATTTACATGTATTTGATTAACCCCAAATCTATTTCCAGCATACAAACCGGTCTGGGACTCCTATTTATGTTTAATTCTCTATTGGTTACAGGGATGATCCCAAAAACATTGGCTGGGAAAAAAAAAAGAATAAAGGAGTTGGTGGCCGAGCTGCTGGCCATACAGGCGACGTTGGGGCCAACAGATGAAGAAGAGGAGGAGGATTAGTGCCCTTGGTCCTGGCTACTTTTGTTAAAATGTTTTAAATTTTTAAAATTGGTTCCAATTTTTTAAAGTTTTTGGTTTTAAAAAAAAAAAAAAATTTTATCTCTGTTTTTAAGCAAAAAAAAACAAAAATTTTAATATGTTTGTAACCAAAAAAAAAAAAAAAAAAAAAAAAAACAGGGGTTTTAAACAAAACACCCCATTAAAAAAATTATGTTTAAACCACAAATATCCCAAAAAAAAAACAAATAATTTAAATAAATTATATTTTAAGACTTCATAAATGTGTCTTTTCTAATATGCGCAAACAAAAACAATTACACAAACAAGAAAAAACACGCTTAGAAACATATAGACATATGTACATTATGTGGTTTGTGTAAGTTTTAGGGTCGTCAACATGAAGAAGGATGCAAGCGCCAAGGGGTTTAGGTAAGTTTGAGGGACCGAGAAATGAAGTTGGATGCAGGCGCTAAGGGGTTTAGGTAAGTTTGAGGGACCGAGAAATGAAGTTGGATGCAGGCGCTAAGGGGTTTAGGTAAGTTTGAGGGACCGAGAAATGAAGTTGGATGCAAGCGCTAAAGGGTTTAGGTAAGTTTGAGGGACCGAGAAATGAAGTTGGATGCAAGCGCTAAGGGGTTTAGGTAAGTTGTAGGGACCGAGAAATGAAGTTGGATGCAGGCGCTAAGGGGTTTAGGTAAGTTTGAGGGACCGAGAAATGAAGTTGGATGCAAGCGCTAAAGGGTTTAGGTAAGTTTGAGGGACCGAGAAATGAAGTTGGATGCAAGCGCTAAAGGGTTTAGGTAAGTTTGAGGGACCGAGAAATGAAGTTGGATGCAAGCGCTAAAGGGTTTAGGTAAGTTTGAGGGACCGAGAAATGAAGTTGGATGCAAGCGCTAAGGGGTTTAGGTAAGTTGTAGGGACCGAGAAATGAAGTTGGATGCAAGCGCTAAAGGGTTTAGGTAAGTTTGAGGGACCGAGAAATGAAGTTGGATGCAAGCGCTAAAGGGTTTAGGTAAGTTTGAGGGACCGAGAAATGAAGTTGGATGCAAGCGCTAAAGGGTTTAGGTAAGTTTGAGGGACCGAGAAATGAAGTTGGATGCAAGCGCTAAAGGGTTTAGGTAAGTTTGAGGGACCGAGAAATGAAGTTGGATGCAAGCGCTAAAGGGTTTAGGTAAGTTTGAGGGACCGAGAAATGAAGTTGGATGCAAGCGCTAAAGGGTTTAGGTAAGTTTGAGGGACCGAGAAATGAAGTTGGATGCAGCCGCTAAGGGGTTTAGGTAAGTTTGAGGGACCGAGAAATGAAGTTGGATGCAAGCGCTAAAGGGTTTAGGTAAGTTTGAGGGACCGAGAAATGAAGTTGGATGCAAGCGCTAAAGGGTTTAGGTAAGTTTGAGGGACCGAGAAATGAAGTTGGATGCAGGCGCTAAGGGGTTTAGGTAAGTTTGAGGGACCGAGAAATGAAGTTGGATGCAGCCGCTACGGGGTTTATGTAAGTTTCTGGTTGAGGGTGCGCATGCGCAAGATCTTATAAACATACGAACGCACGAATCTAAGAGGACAAAAACCAATGAAAACCAGAGGCAAACGCAAGTAATTGGAAGAGCTGGACGATGGAAGCAGCCGAAAAAACAGGCTGCCGCCGCAACAGGTGAGCACATGAACGTGATTTTTACGATTGACAACTGACTGAGGCAAGTTCGGGAGATATCATACGAACGGACGTATATTTTAGGATAGAAACGTATTTGCTTATTGAATCACTCGCAAGTTCATACGAACGCACGAGCGGACGTAAAAAATAGGATGATCGTGAGCCAAATCCAAGCTGTTACATGTTTCTTTGAATCAACCCATATATGTAAGTTTACTGGTGGTATCACACAGCAGGGCCCTGGGGACAGGTTAGCGGCTGCCCCCGTAGTCTTTTAGGGAAGACAGTGTGGCTTTTGTGCTGCTTTAAAGTGGACTCTGACACTGATTCGTGCCAAGAGTATATCTTTGCATCCCCCATCATCCTTGCTCCAGCTTACCTTCTTCAGTGCCAATCTTCACTTATCTGGGTGGGAACCAAAAGCTGTAGCCAGCATATTGTATTAAATAAGCAGCAGCATCTTACAGTGTATAAAGCTGCTTCCTGTCTCCCAGGGGATGGGAAGACCTATCACTGGAGTTATGCTAATGAAAAAAAAAAGAAATAAGTTGGTAGTTGGATATTTGGGGGGGGGGGGGGGGCTCAATGCAGCTTAATGTGTCACACTGGCATACATTGGGCAGACCAGTAGAAATCATTCTCGGGAGCTCAGCAGAGGAAATTATTCCTGTGGGCTTCACAAGCAAAATTATTTTTAGGGGCCTCCAGAGGAAATTATTCTTGGTGGCCAGCAGAGGAAATCATTCTTGAGGCCAACCAGAAAAAATCATTCCTGGAGCGAACCCTTAAAGAGGACCAAAACCCAATTTAGTCTTCAGGGTGGACTGATTCCTTATCTTTACGGTCATCCTGATTTGGGAAGGCTCGCTGGATCGCCATAAAACATACTCTTCTGGTGATCCCATGTCACATGCTTGGACTGCAGCCGCATCCCCCACCATTTTGATGTTGATGTGCGCTACGCTGTCTAGCCATTCAGATAGGCTGGGGACCAGATCACACGTCCGACTGTAGGGAAACTGGATAAATGGAGCTTTTTGCTGTGTATTAATATGAACAAAGATTGCTGATTAGATGAGAGCCTGCACATGCACTGTAGGATCGCCAGTGTGCCAAGGGGTTTCACACATGGGAGCATCCCAAATTGGTATGCTCCCAACAAAAGGGGTCATATAGGGTAAATATTTTTTTACGCTATATAGAAAATATGCAAGACGATTTTAATCATGACCTTGTACAAAATACAGTAAAGTGTGGTGTTTACTACTTAAATTACAAAAGTACCGTAACTTACTGAATAAATAACAAACCCACAGAGCAAATCAGGCCAACCAAATCACTTTATCTTCATCTTTACCTTCACAAGTGCCATGTAGTGTTTCCCTGGCCAAGCAACAGTACAGACCTGAATCCAATAAAGAACGTATGGGACTTATGGGCAGTTCTAAAGTTGAAAATTAAAAAATGTCATGTCTGCTTTGCAAGGAGCTTGTTCACTCTAGGCCGATCAAGTTAAATTCTTGGAATTAACCAAAATAACCATTTTAATAAGCTTTCTATCATGCTTTTCAATACAAACTATATGTAGCATTATTTGATACGCCTGTATTGAGACGCAAGGCAAAATAACAATATAAAATGCAGTTTTTTTTAATAATATCTATTAATTTTGCCACAACTGTAGATAAAATGCAGTGTTTAATAAATTATACTCTTTTAGGTTTAAGGTTATACGTAGAGTGCTTAGCTTTAGGCCTTTACTATATAGGGCCTGATTATTCAAGAACTATCTACCAGAATTCGCCACACTGGTACAAATTAGAGAAGTGCAAAATATAATTGATATATTTTTCTGCTTGTTGCTGCAATGCTAATGTTTTTAGTAAATGTTAGTAAATTATATTTTTCACCACTCTAATTTTCACCAGTGTGGCATATACTGGCAGATAATGCTTGATAAATCAGGCCCATAATGTGTAAAGTATATAATCAGGCATTGACGGGGAGGCCGATTCATCAATAGCGCCAGGTAGCGACAGATGAGCGACTGAAGTATGGCGCTATGAGCGCCGCTAGCGTCAGCCGCGGGCGGTAGCGATTCACTATAGCAGGCCTCCTCAGTCGCTACCTGGCGTTGTTGGGAACAACGCCTACATTGCTGAATATGATGTTGGCCCTCAGCTTTGTAGGCGCTGTCAGTCAGTTTGACCACGCTATTCTACACAGCGCCTGCGCTTAGCTTTGCTGTGGGCTGGGAATCCAGTACCTTCAGAATAAAACACATTGCAACATGTTTCTTTACTTTTTTTAGTTTTTATTTTGTGTTGAAAAGGAAATTAAATTAAACCAGATATTAGAATATAAATGCAAAATAAAACATAATTAAACACATAGCCACATTTTAATTTATTTTATTTATTTTTTAAAGAAAAAGGAAATACAATTAAACCACCAATGAGAAAGAAAATGAAAATAAAAACAGAACAGAGAAAGAAAAGGAAAATAGAAAAGGAAAATAAAAACAGAACTGAGAAAGAAAAGGAAAATAGAAAAGGAAAATAAAAACAGAACAGAGAAAGAAAAGGAAAATAGAAAAGGAAAATAAAAACATAAATGAGAAAGAAAAGGAAAATAGAAAAGGAAAATAAAAACAAAAATGAGAAAGAAAAGGAAAATAGAAAATGAAAATAAAAACAGAACAGAGAAAGAAAAGGAAAATAGAAAAGGAAAATAAAAACAGAACTGAGAAAGAAAAGGAAAATAGAAAAGGAAAATAAAAACAGAACTCAGAAAGAAAAGGAAAATAGAAAAGGAAAATAAAAACATAAATGAGAAAGAAAAGGAAAATAGAAAAGGAAAATAAAAACAGAACAGAGAAAGAAAAGGAAAATAGAAAAGGAAAATAAAAACAGAACTCAGAAAGAAAATGAAAATTAAAATAGGAATTAGAATGCAAAGGAAACTTACAACAGAATTAAACACATAGCCACATGTATCTATATATAGTTGATTTTATTTTAACACTAATAAAAAATTAAAAAAGTAACAGAAAAGAAAATGAAATTCAAAAGTCAAACAGAAAGGAAAAAGCAAAGTAAAGGGCATGAAAGTTTGTAAAGTTCAAATTAGGGTTCAGGGTGCATCTCTTGGTGCCTGAAAAAATAAGAAAAGTGCAGTTAGTATAGATCTTTAAAGTAGTATTGTTGTAGCAAATAAAAAATTACTTGATAACCAACATTGGCGTCTTACACCCCCCTTAGAGTGGTTTGGGTCATCTTACACCCCCCTTAGAGTGGTTTGGGTCATCTTACACCCCCCCTTAGAGTGGTTTGGGTCATCTTACACCCCCCCTTAGAGTGGTTTGGGTCATCTTAAACCCCCCTTAGAGTGGTTTGGGTCATCTTACACCCCCCTTAGAGTGGTTTGGGTCATCTTACACCCCCCCTTAGAGTGGTTTGGGTCATCTTACACCCCCCCTTAGAGTGGTTTGGGTCATCTTACACCCCCCTTAGAGTGGTTTGGGTCATCTTACACCCCCCCTTAGAGTGGTTTGGGTCATCTTACACCCCCCCTTAGAGTGGTTTGTGTCATCTTACACCCCCCTTAGAGTGGTTTGGGTCATCTTACACCCCCCCTTAGAGTGGTTTGGGTCATCTTACACCCCCCTTAGAGTGGTTTGGGTCATCTTACACCCCCCTTAGAGTGGTTTGGGTAATCTTACACCCCCCTTAGAGTGGTTTGGGTCATCTTACACCCCCCCTTAGAGTGGTTTGGGTCATCTTACACCCCCCTTAGAGTGGTTTGGGTCATCTTACACCCCCCTTAGAGTGGTTTGGGTCATCTTACACCCCCCTTAGAGTGGTTTGGGTAATCTTACACCCCCCTTAGAGTGGTTTGGGTCATCTTACACCCCCCCTTAGAGTGGTTTGGGTCATCTTACACCCCCCTTAGTGTTTTTTTGGGCTCATTTTGATGGGAGTTCAAATACATTTAGCCAGTAGTGCAGTACTTGCATTAGAGTGAAGGGTAGTTAGTTTACCGCAAAAAAAGAAGTGATCATCCTTTCCCTTAGCTCATCGCCAGTCTGGGTGTCCTCACTTCTTGCTGCGGGCATGTTGGGGATTTCTGGCACCAGTGCTGTCTCCTCGGGGGCTTGAATTCGGTGGCAAATACAAATATTGTGTAGCACACAGCAGGCAAGGATGATCTTGGAGACCTTCTGTGGGCTGTAGAGCATCTCTCCTCCTGGCCGTGCCAAACAGAGAAAGCGTGCTTTCAGCAGGCCGATGGTTCTTTCCACAATGCTTCTGGTCTTGCGATGCGCTGCATTGTAGCGTTCATGGGCAGAGGTCCGTGGGTTCCTGACCGGAGTCATGACCCACGTTCTCTGCCCATATCCCTTGTCCGCTGTAGAAAAAACACAAGGAGAGAGACAGCAATTAGTACTAGTACATGTTTTTTTGTGGTTGTTTTGTTAAATTTGACTTACTAGGCCACATATTTGCTAAATACATTGACATGGTTAATTTATTACCCAGTAGCCAGCCAGCTGGCATTTCGTTGTTATCAAACTTCCGGCACAGGACTGTCCGCTGCAAGACGTAAGAATCGTGGCATGAGCCGGGGAACCCCGATCTCACCGCCCGCAGCCTCATGTCTGGGTCACAGACAACCATAATATTTAGCGAATGGAAATGCTTCCGGTTTCTGTAAGACAGCTCCTGTGCACGGGGAGGGCGGAAAGGGATATGTGTACCATCAACGCACCCTAGCACATTCGGGATCCCTCCCATCAGATAGAAAGCATGTTTTATTTTGGCAACCTCTTCCTCATCCTCAGGAAACTTGATGTAAATTGGGATTAAATCACAAATTGCCAGAACTACCTGGATTAGTATGCGGCTCATAGTAGCCTGGCTTATCCCGCTGAGGAGGGCGGAGGTTGCCTGGAAGGTCCCTCGTGCCAAAATATTCAGAGTGGCACACAGGCGTACTATGCCTGGAATGGATTGAGTGCGTTTGGTGGATGGCTCGATTTTGTGCTTAATCTGATCATATAGGGACTGTAGTGCAGCACGATTCAGACGGAAGCGGCTCCTGATCTGCTCGTCACTTAAGTCCCATACTGAAAGGCGGATTGCAAAGGAGCGGGGTGCCCTAAGCCTCACAACACCCCGTTCCCTTTCCTCCTGCTCTTTCAGCATACACATACATCCATCCACCCAGACACCATACATCACCCTCTTATCCATCACACACACTCAAGATATATACAAAATAAACAAAAAAAAAAAAAAAACACAAACACACCACACACACACAAACAATCACACTCCACACACACCCGCTACAATGCATCTCACCACAAAACCAGAACTATAGTGGTCCAAACCACCAGCCTGCTGAAAACCAGCTTTCTAAGTTAGGCACAACCAAGAGGGGAGTTGCTGCACAGCCCACAAAAGGCCCCAAAATCAAGCCTCACTTGCTGTATGCTACACAATATTTGCAGATGCCACCAAAAACAAGCTCCTAAAGAAACAGCACTGATGTCAGAAATCACCCAACAAGCCACAGAGAGTGAGGACAGAAACCAGACAGAGGCTCAAATGAGCTAAGGGAAGCACGCGAGCACCGCACCACACCACAGCCTTTGCCACAGTGTAAGAATACCAGAAGCTTGAAAATTCCTTCCATTTATACTTCTCTTTCAAAAGGGACAGGTCTGCTTTGCCGCCTTTTGCGTCGCTCTGCTATTTCCGGGCGCCAATTAGCCGACCCAGGTGTGCGTAAAACGGAGTGCGCACGCGCACGCTAGTAGCGCTACTAGCGTACGCGAGCCGAAACTTGCCTGAAATAACGGACATGGCCCAAAAATCAGTGGTGGCCCAATGAAAGGTAAGCTGCTGTTTTTTTAAATAGCCGTTAGGCTAACCACATGTCACAAGGGGTTGAGATACATCAGTCCATTGTTGTATTTTGGTGTGTGTTGTTTGGTTAATGAGGTCTGTAATGAGTTAATTGGCTAACACACATGCTTCAGTCAGTGCAGTGGAGGTGTGGCTAGAAGGAACTGGGCTGTATGTGTGAATCAATTAAGTGGCCTGCTTTTTGATTGGCTGTTAGAGCACATAAAACCTGCCCAACCCTAAGAGATTGCGATGCCATTCTGTAGTCTGCATGCGTGCTTGTTGGGTGTGTATTTGTGTGTGTGTGCAGCTACAGGATGGAGCCAAATTCAGGACATCTGCCGGCCACAGCAGGCCCAAGTAGGAGTTTGGTGGGTGCTGTGCGCAGACCTCCCTTACGGAAAAGGGCACAGCCTGAAGGTGGGGCAGCACCCCAGGCTAAGCGCCCAGGTGCCAAGAGGGAGCCTGAATTTAATTTGGCTGAGAATAATCATCTTGTGCGCCTTACACTTGCTAAATGGGAGCTGATATTTGGCTCCCAAAGCAAGTCCATAGGCAAACAAGAAAGAAGCAAACTGTGGGATGCCATTGGTGTGGAGCTTAGTAGCACTGCTCAACACCCACGTAGTGGCCCATCCTGCAGGAAACGCTTCTACACTTTGCGAGGGGCCCTTATGAAAAAGATGAATCACGATCTTGATGTGGACAGTGGGACCATCCAGGCTCCAAAGAGTACCTACAGGCCGTATGAGGAGATGCTGAAGGCCAAAATCCCACTGGCTCGGCTGCAGGGTGTGGATCCTGGGGATGACACCACAGGTTGGACTGAAGGTACATATTTTCTGCCTTTTTTCCAAACCTACTGTTAATGTATGTGATTAGCATTTTTTCATTCTGACCAACTAACAGTAGGACCTGTGAAGTATTACATTAGAGCTCAAACATTTGTTACTTTTCTGTCTGTTGCTTTCTGCATAGGTGCACATGCTGCTGTCCGGGATGTGCCTCAGGACACCCAAACTCCTGCCCTTCCAGCAACCTCAAGGCTACCCCAGTCTGCCATTGAAGGTATTTACCCCTAATTTTGGTGCTGGTTTTTTGGGGAACAAATGGGTGTGGGAGCAGCTCAAACAATCCAGTGTTGCACTGTTGAGTATTAATAATATGGGCCTGCGGCCTAATTTCACGCCCACTGTAACACTCACAGCAACTAACTAACAAGGCCCTAACATGTGTACATATGTTTGAAGCCAGAGATGTGTGGCCATATATCGGCATATCAATGTTGAAGCCACACTGGCCTTGATTAGTGAATATTAGTGAAAGAGCTGCTCACACACACCTTAATGCATGTTGTATTTTTGCACGCACATTAACTATGGCTCAATGTTTGCTTGATTTTTGCATAGCTCCCATGCCCTTGGCCCCAGCATCTCCTCCGGATCCCACCTACTCTTTGGATGTCGGTAAGTGCATGTGTCCACCTTGCTTTATCCACTTTTACCCAAGTGCATGTGTCTCATTCCTCTTTTTTCTTGGTAGGCCAAGTGACTGGTTCATCTTTGGACCCCACTTCCGATGTTGCAGGTCAACAGGACCCTGTTGGTGTGTATAGCAATACATAATGTATCCTTTATGCTGTTTATGTTACACTGGTTCAATTTGGTTAGTCTACTAATCTACATGTTTGCTTTGTAAACTTGAAGATGCCTCTTGGGAGTGCTTGTTGCCTCCCCAGGGTCAGTCTATTAGTTATTGGAGTGATAGCAATGTATTTGGGCGGACATATTTTTTGCCAAACATTCCCCGTAGTAGTTTGATGAATATTTAGAGACATTCCTTGTGTTTTTTAGTTGACCCGCATATCGGAAGTGGCTGTCCAGAAAGGGCCCCTCAAGTTCAGGCTGCCAGAGATGAGGGTAAGTTGTTTTGCCTTGCTCTAGTCTGTATTTTGGCTCTACTTTTGTTGCACTTGCTTCTGGCAACTTGTGTGTCCACATGTATTTTCAAGGTCCAAGCTCGAGTGAGGGCCCCACTCCAGACATCTGGGAGATTGCGGGTATGTGTAATTTAAGCAATGTTTCTGATGTTATTTGCAAAAATTATTGCCTCTTAGTCCTGTAACATACATGTTAACAATCTGAGTTTAACAGATAGTGTGTATTTTTGCACTTTTTTGAGGTATGGCCTCGATAGCCTAGCCAGGTTACATTTGAGTTTGGGCCACTGACCTACTAACCTGATTTTCCTGTTTAGCATATGCCAACTTGCCGGACATCTCGGATGTGGAATTGCCACTCTCTGGCAGCGAAACCTCGAGCCTACCTGTGCCGGAGGACACGCAGGTAACATGGCTGATGTAGACGACCTAGAACCACATTGGCATGTTCGTGGGTAGTGGATGAAGCAACATGTCACATTTCCTTTCATTGTTGTTTTTGCAGGAGGCGGAACCAGAACCCCAAGCTGGGACCTCTTCCCAAGTCCCATGTGGCCAAGCTTCCGAGGCTCAGACAAGGGTAAGTTGTATAGTGACTGTTTAGGGTAATTATTTTGAGGGGCATACCTGCATTGGTTCGGTTTGACTAAAATGTTGTTTTCTATTTTGTTAGGCTCAAACCACAGCAAGAGGAGGTGTGGCACCAACCAATGCTGATTTTTATGAGCTAGGGGTCCGGATGCTGGAGGACTACAGTCGCCAACAGCCACGTGATGGAACTAATGAGCGCATTGCGGCGTTGGAAAATCAGGTGCTGATGTGTCAGCAACAAAATGAGGCCCAGCAGCGCCAGATCGACCAGTTGCTCCTAAACCAACAGCAGAACCAGGAACTTGGTCGGCTGGGCAATCTAATGGAGCAATCTCTCCTGCGCCAGGAACAATCTCTCCAGCGCCAGGAAGAATCGATACAGCGCCAGGAAGAATGTCTCCAGCGGCAGGACCAAACTTTGTTGTTGATACAACAGCTCATACAACAGCAGTCTATATTTTTTACTGCACTGTTGTCCCCCAACACCGCCCCTAGCAATGACTCCCAACCTCCCCGGCCACCCAGCCAAGAATATTAATTTTGTTTGTTTTGGTTTGTGTAAATATATTTGCTTAACCCACCTCTAAATTGTGTTTTTCCTAAGACCTAGCTAATAACACAGTCAGGGATGAGTATCTTGATCTAGATATGTCAATGTATTGGTCAATTTAGCCCACACATTTGAGACCATAGCTTACTATGGTTAACACATGAAATGGCTCCAAATGTATGGCTAAATTGACACACAAATGGGTTTTGAGACAGTTAAACTATGCTTTGCAAGGCACCACACTGTAATGATGGTCATCAAAAAATTTATTTTAAAAACATGGCCAACAGGGCCAACATTGCCCAACAAAGGGCATCAACAGGCCAGCCTTCCCCCCACCCTAACGACGCCGCCGGCGCCTCTTCTTGGCCAGCAGCATCAGCTTCAGGAGCCTGATCTCCCGCCACAGTCTGCGATGCTGGTTTTCACAAGCTGTAGAGATGTAGAAACAACAATTTATTAATAAATTGGATGTGACCTCAACATACACAGATGTAGCAATGTAATGTCAGTGTGTCCAATTAGGTGACACTCACATTAACATTGTTGACCACTGTGCGCTTATTGGTTAACATGATATGAGTACTATTGACTGGCAGGAATGTGAACAACACATCCCAAGCATACATTTACTCTTAAAGTGTACCAACACCCACCGGTGATCGGCCCTGGAATCTATCAGATTCCCGGCCCGATCACCTCCCTCCCCGCTGGACATCCGAGATCGGGATGTCCCTGGGGGTGAAACCCCCCCAAAACCCCAAAATACCTACCTCAGTTTCGGTGGGGCAGGGCCGCCGGGCCCTCCCTGGCGCCCCTCTAGACGTGTGCGTGCCTGCGCTGGCCGTCTGTGAATGGCCGGCGCAGGCACGCGCGCGTAAAAAGGGGCGCGGGGGAGGCGGAGGAGGAGCCAATTTGCCGTGGCTTGTACGTTTGCTGGAGTAAAAGTGAGTTCAGGGGGTTGTCACACAGCGGTGACGATCAGGGGTGCCCCACCATAGTGGACCAAGACCCAGGAAAGTCAAACTCCTGGTTGTTGTTCCACTTTAACTCTGGGGAAGCAAAGAATGTATAAGTCCCAGTGTGTCCATTTTTGTGTTTAGTCACAGCCAAACCTCAGGGCCTAAGTCCTAACGAGTACACGAGTTTGCCCTATAATGTTAGAGGTCCAGACCTAATAGGGCCCATTTGGTTGTGTCTAAGGCAAAAATAGTCTCTATGTGGCCAAATGAAGAATGTGAGGCAACAATCAAGCATGCAAACAGGCATGTTGGATTATTGTACAAACACATGGAATCTAGATGTGTGTGAAATTAACACATAGGTACATTTTAAATGTCTGCAGATGTGACTATAAGACATAGGTTTCACAAGTCTTTAGGCATATGAAGTGGGATGTACTCACCATCGCAGCTGTGGCGGGGGCCCATGCTGCTGGCCGTCCCTGGAGCTGGGGTGGGGAGGAGGTTCTCTGGCTCCGTCTGCGTAGCAACATCTGTCAACAGAAAGCAAAAGACAAAAACACAATTAGTGGGCCAATGACACCTGACTATTTGACATCCATCTGGTTATTGAGTCTGAAAAATCAAAGGCTTGCATGGTTACATACAGGTTGTCCAAAATTAGCATATTTCCTGGTCCATGAGTTAATGTCAATTAGTTAGGGTTGCCACATGTATCCCTAAAGATAATGTGCAAATAACATAGACAGTGCTATGTAAAGGACTCATTAGCAGTTGTTTGGCTAATGTTAATAGTGGGCCACATGTTTGAGCGGGAACAACTTAACCCAAGAAAAGAAATTAGAACACCCATCATGGTGTGGGCAGAAACATAGGGGTGGTTGACAGTTGGCTAGCACTGTAGTGGGGTTTGTGAGGTTAGGGTACCTTATCAAACCAGCTGTGACAATGGACCAGGAAACATGTGTCTGTTACAAGTGGGCCAATACACAGGATTGCAGCAAATCTGGGTTTGGGTCCGCTTTGGCAGAGCAACACAATTTGCGTGAGACAACGTACTCCGCGGCCGCTGCCTTCCACACATCACTCCTCGAGTGTGTGCGCACGCGCAGCCCATTTGGAAACAGAGCGCAGGCGCACACACATCTAGAGTGTCACACAGGAGGCTGGGACGGTGGCTTTGGCAACCCCCAAAGAGGTAAGGAGTTTGTGGGGGTTTTTTTTTTGGGGGGGCCCTGGGTGAGGGATGTGATTTGTCATGGAACCTTCGAGAATCCAAGCACTATCAATGTTTGTGGGTCCACTTTAATGAATGTCATAACATTGGGAATGTGATGGATAACAACAAACACCACGACTATGCCCGTGGAGAATCCTTCGCCAAAACGCCATGGAGGTGCCGCCTATATGATGCCCTGCAAATTAGAGAGGAATGGCAAGGGCTAAGTACAAATTGCAAGATGAAACCTGCCACAGACTAACAATTAAAAAATGGACACTCACCAGGGGATGAAGCGCCACTTGAAGCCCAGGGAGGGCTCTGAGGAGGAGGCGGGGAGCCTCGGCTCCTCACACTCTGGTCAGAAGATCCACCAGGCAAAGGGCCACCCTCCTCCCTCTCACTCCCTGCTCCTTCAGGGAGTGTGGGCGAGTCCATTGCTACCACCCCACTTGGACTCCCCACTTGAGAGTGGCCCCTTGCCTGGTGAGAGTCCTCAGACTCAGAGTGTGAGGAGCTGAGGCTTGATCCTGCCAGCCCCCCAGCAGCACACTCCTCTGGGGCGTCATCCCCTTCCTCCCCTGGGTCCTCTAAATAGGACCCGCGGGAGGGACCCTCCCCCGATGACTCCCCCGAGTCCGCCTGCCTGGTTCGGGGGAGGAATCCCTTCCCATGTTTCCCCAGGGGAGGATGCTTATCTGTGTGGAGGGGGTGAAAGAAAATAATTAATATAAAGAGCACAAATGGACACAGCTTAGCAGATGATTCTGCAAAAAGGCTAAACAGAACATAAGCTTTAACTTACCTGATGCGTAGGCATCATATAGGCGGTACACGCCTTCAGGGTCCCGGCGCTTGAAATCTGACCACTTCTGCTGAATGGCTCTTATGGTCAGCTCGGTGTGGAAGCGCCGGGACACTGTGGCCTTCACCTCCATGGCAATGCGTTTTTTCCCTCCACGGGCATAGTCATATTCGGCCACGCAGAAGTCCTATGAAAAATGATCAAACAAACTAAAATCAATACATGACATCAGAACAATGGCATAAACAGTTATACAGAGACCAGATCAAAGTGGACCCACACCCAGGATTATCACTATTCTGGGTTTGTGTGCACTTTGGTGGGCCACACCAATTGTGGGTGGTCCGCTGTCTGCAACCCCCTTGGAAGGCCACAAATACACCACTGAGGACGCTCCCACGTGACTGCGCAAGCCAAACACAGCGCTCCGCGCCGCTGTGGTATGCGCATACAAGGCCGTTGGGACGTGCATACCAGCTCAGCTGGGTCTGCACGGCAAAGTACGCATGTGGCGTTTGACTCTAACAGGGAGTGCGCCTGCACACAAAATTAAAATATGTCTGGCGCAGGGGTACACCCTGCTAGAGGTAAGCGCAATAGGCATCCGCAGCTAACGCATGCACAGATGGGACGGGGCTGAGGTAATTTTTAGGGCCCTCCAGGGGGGGGCATCCCAGCAGGACATCCACAATGGGGATGCCCCACGGGGAGTGATCAAATTTGGTCAGAAAACAAAGAAATTTCTGACCCAATCCCCCCTGTGTGTTCTGCAACTTTTAAGCTAAAAATACAAAAACCAAATACTCACTTTGACCACCTGGCCATTTACGCGGCTATCCACCCGGGTGCGCGTTTTCTTTGGAGGCCCAGGAGGGGAAGGGGTGGGAGGGGTGCTAGTTGGGGAAGGTGAGGTAGGTGGGGGAGGTGGGGGAGGGGTGGTGGGGTCAGAGTCGGAGGAGGTGCTGGGGAGGCGCATAACTCGCCGTCTGGGCAGCATTGTGGAAACGCTAAGGAGGAAACAGGAACCGGAAATGACCCAAGCGACATTGGAAAAAGTTTTAAAAAAAAAAAACGCTCCGCGCACCAGCAACAAGCTATTCTCAGCTATGTGCAAGCTAAGTGGCGGAAAAACTAAAATGACGCTTGAAAACAAGCTATTGGCATAAGCGCAAGACAGTTTTACCTTAAGGTGGCGTTGAAACGCAAAGGAGGATACCGGAACCGGATATGACGCTAGCAACTGTGCTTCAAAATTCAAAAACAAACATGCGCGCAACAGGGACAAGCTAATATCAGCTATGTGCAAGCTAAGTGGCGGCCAAAAATTAAAATGACGCTGCAAAACAAGCTATTGGCATAAGCGCTAGACATTTTTACCTTAAGGTGGCGTTGAAACGCAAAGGAGGATCCCGGAACCGGATATGACGCAAGCAACTGTGCTTCAAAATTCAAAAACAAACATGCGCGCAACAGGGACAAGCTAATATCAGCTATGTGCAAGCTAAGTGGCGGCCAAAAATTAAAATGACGCTGCAAAACAAGCTATTGGCATAAGCGCTAGACAGTTTTACCTTAAGGTGGCGTTGACACGCAAAGGAGGATCCCGGAACCGGATATGACGCAAGCAACTGTGCTTCAAAATTCAAAAACAAACATGCGCGCAACAGGGACAAGCTAATATCAGCTATGTGCAAGCTAAGTGGCGGCAAAACATTAAAATGACGCTTGAAAACAAGCTAGGGCCCAAGGCGCCACGAATTATTAGCTTGATTTAGCAGGGGGTTCTACATACTGTAATGCATAGGTCCTTCTAAAGCATACACCGTTGTGCTTAAATATACAAATCTTATTCCTTCCCAAAGTCATCACACAATCAAACTAGACAACTACCTGAAAATGTGGCACACATGAGAATGCATAACGGGTTGTTATGAGCTGGTACGACTGAATGTTAATCCTGCAATATGTGGCCAGGCACGCTCACAACTACAGTGTATTCATTAACAACGACTGGGGTCGCGGGAAGTGAATTCCTTGCAAATGGCAGAAGGGCACATGTATGAACAGCACAGCGCCGCACAACGCAGCGCAGCGAGGCACAGCGACGCTCGCGCCACCACATAGCGAATTAAAACAGCGACTGCACAAACACTGACCAACACAGATTCATCAAGGACAGGGCTGCCGAATAGCTTGGGCGCTGACAATTTCGAAGAGCGAACGTGACCGCCCAACCTGACAGGCTACAAAATAGCTATACAAGCCCCGTTTGTGTGGAAAACAAGCGATTTTGAGGCCAATGAGTTTGGGTGGAGGAGATGCAATTCCCATGTCACTCACAACATTACATTGTGAAAAATAATAAAAACTTAAAATACATATAAATAACCAGCCAGATTCATAAAACATATCAATATAAACATGTGTTGAATTTTGTACCAAAGGAAAAAACCCAAAAACCACTAAAAACAATCATTGCAGCGTCTGCCATTGAAATGTATGGGAGAGCGGCAGGTAGCGCCAGGTAATACGTGTCGCTGTGAAGGAATTTGCAGCGGCGCTGTTCGGGCCAGCCGGCTTCATGATGAATGCCGCGCTAGCCGTCGCTCTCGCCGGCGCTAGCCTCATTTAGCTTGATAAATGCATCATTGTGACCGCCGCCGGGCATACTTGAGTCGGTAGTCGCCGTTAGCTGCCGCTACCTGGCGCTCGTCAGACACTACCTGGCGCTATCGCTTGATGAATAAGGGCCTAAGCATGATAATGAGGTTCATTGTATATAAGGAGTGTCATGAAGCATACCAACTAATGCTATAAAACTGAGGGAACTAGTGATGGAGAAAGATCTGGAGGTCCTTGAAGATGACATACCTAACAACATAAGTAGGGATGAGCGAATCGATCCGGACGAACCCGGATTCGATCCGAATTTCATGAAGTTTTCCTTCCATCCATTCATTTACATTACAGGCATTCTAAGATGGCGGACGGGACATGTCCAGACATCAACCCCGCGCCAGTGCAAGCTGGGACAGTCACATGCAGCCTATCAGCAGCCAGCAAGCCCGGTGACGTCACAGCGCTATTTAAGTCGGCGGACATCTTGCTTTTCCTCATTTCTCTATTGCATTCGTGAGAGACAGGACGCTGCTGTAGGCAGGGAGAGACAGTTAGACAGACAGGGACAGACAGGGACAGGCTGGAGACAGGCAGGAGACAGGCAGGAGACAGACAGAAAGTCAGCGAAAAGCAGGGAAAGTTAGGAAAAATCGGAGGCAGTCACAGGGAGATTTGTTTTTTTTCATCCAGCCTGAGTGTTACTGGCTGGCTGACTGGCTTTGTTAGCGTTTTCAGGCTGCTTATACACTAACTGTGCATATATACTGAACTGATCTCAAGTCTGCTGTGAGGCATCCCATTCTGTGACTACACCAGCCTCTATTTAATACCATAACCATTTGCACTTATTCTAATAGAAATTAGGCCTGATAAAGACACTTTTGCTGTGCATAGTCTTACTGCTGCCAGGTGCTCTCTGGTTTTTGGGGCATCCCATTCTGTGACTACACCAGCCTCTATTTAATACCATAACCATTTGCACTTATTCTAATAGAAATTAGGCCTGATAAAGACACTTTTGCTGTGCATAGTCTTACTGCTGCCAGGTGCTCTCTGGTTTTTGGGGCATCCCATTCTGTGACTACACCAGCCTCTATTTAATACCATAACCATTTGCACTTATTCTAATAGAAATTAGGCCTGATAAAGACACTTTTGCTGTGCATAGTCTTACTGCTGCCAGGTGCTCTCTGGTTTTTGGGGCATCCCATTCTGTGACTACACCAGCCTCTATTTAATACCATAACCATTTGCACTTATTCTAATAGAAATTAGGCCTGATAAAGACACTTTTGCTGTGCATAGTCTTACTGCTGCCAGGTGCTCTCTGGTTTTTGGGGCATCCCATTCTGTGACTACACCAGCCTCTATTTAATACCATAACCATTTGCACTTATTCTAATAGAAATTAGGCCTGATAAAGACACTTTTGCTGTGCATAGTCTTACTGCTGCCAGGTGCTCTCTGGTTTTTGGGGCATCCCATTCTGTGACTACACCAGCCTCTATTTAATACCATAACCATTTGCAATTATTCTAATAGAAATTGGGCCTGATAAAGACACTTTTGCTGTGCATAGTCTTACTGCTGCCAGGTGCTCTCTGGTTTTTGGGGCATCCCATTCTGTGACTACACCAGCCTCTATTTAATACCATAACCATTTGCCCATTTGCACTTATTCTAATAGAAATTAGGCCTGATAAAGACACTTTTGCTGTGCATAGTCTTACTGCTGCCAGGTGCTCTCTGGTTTTTGGGGCATCCCATTCTGTGACTACACCAGCCTCTATTTAATACCATAACCATTTGCACTTATTCTAATAGAAATTAGGCCTGATAAAGACACTTTTGCTGTGCAAAGTCTTACTGCTGCCAGGTGCTCTCTGGTTTTTGGGGCATCCCATTCTGTGACTACACCAGCCTCTATTTAATACCATAACCATTTGCACTTATTCTAATAGAAATTAGGCCTGATAAAGACACTTTTGCTGTGCATAGTCTTACTGCTGCCAGGTGCTCTCTGGTTTTTGGGGCATCCCATTCTGTGACTACACCAGCCTCTATTTAATACCATAACCATTTGCACTTATTCTAATAGAAATTAGGCCTGATAAAGACACTTTTGCTGTGCATAGTCTTACTGCTGCCAGGTGCTCTCTGGTTTTTGGGGCATCCCATTCTGTGACTACACCAGCCTCTATTTAATACCATAACCATTTGCACTTATTCTAATAGAAATTAGGCCTGATAAAGACACTTTTGCTGTGCATAGTAGTACTGCTGCCAGGTGCACTGCTGGCTGTTGGGGCATCCCATTCTGTAACATAGCATACCCCTCTTTATTTACACTAAGCAGCTCTCTTATTTACACTAGGCAGGCCTGTTGGAGGCTGAGTGTTACTGCTCACTTTTGGTGTGCATTATATTCTGTTTCATATAGACCCACCGCTGCCTGGGGGTTCTTAAAATATCACCTACTACCACGCCAGTTAGACTATGTCGGGCAGACAAGTGCCTGGAAGTGAAAAGAGGAGTGGCAGAGGCCAAGATTCCGCAGGCAGAGCTCGCAGCAGACTGGGGGCCAGTAGCAGCAGGAGTCACGCTGAGAGACCTAATCTGCCAGTACCTGCTAGGGGTACTGCCAGTAACGCATCTGCCGTGGTAGATTGGTTGACGTGCTCATCAACAACATCATCACAACTTACGTCTGAGACCCCCAGTCTAGGGTCGGTAGGTTCCTCTGACACAACCCTGAGTTGGCATGCCCCGAGAGCAGTCCCTGTCCTCCCATTGCCTCTGTCCTACGCCGTTCCCTCCCCCAGCGACGTATCCTATGCTTTGGGTTCAGCTCCACTCTTTAGTGAGGAGGACGATCAGATAGAGGACAGTCAGCAGCTACCGCCCAGCCAAGAAATGGAGGTGGCTTCTTTAGCTAGGCAGACAAATAGTGATGTGGACAGTGTCGTGGGGGCTGCGAGCGTTCCAGCTCCTGCGCCAGACACTGTTGACGAATCCACGAACATCAGTGACGTACAGCCACAACTCGGTGATAATGATGATGACGATGAAACCGATCGCACTTGGGAGCCGGGTGATGAAGGGGCTTCATCGTCATCATCAGGAGAAGAGGGGCGCAGGTTGCCCCGGAGTCAGCAGCTGAGGCAGCAAGGTGGTAGCAGTCAGCATGGGGGCACAATTCCAAAGGCTGGAGCCGGCCGGGGCCGGGGCCGGGTTAGAGCACCTGCTGTGCGGCAGTCTACCTTATCGGGAGGTAGTGCAGCAGGGGTTCCTGGAGTTGGCAACAGCAGCAGTGAATCAGTGAGGCCAGGGGGTGGGAAAAGTAGCTACTCGGCAGAGTGGCAGTTTTTCCTGAAGCATCCGCAGGAGGGTAACATGGCCACATGCAAGATATGTAGGCAAAAGGTGAAGCGTGGCCAGGGTCCAAATGTTAGCACCACGGTCCTGCGTCAACATATGATGCGTCACCATAAAGCGACCTGGGAGAACCGAGGCTCCCAAGGGGTGGTCCAGTCTGCTTCCCCACCAAGTGGCACGCTGCTCCCAATTTCTGCCAGCCAAGGCTCCAGCACCTCAGCCGAAGGCAGCTGTGCGTCATACCCATCCTCTGTCGCTCCTGCTCCTCCTCCTCCTCCTCCAAGTCATGCATCCCGCCAGCAATCCATCAGCGAAGCCATGTCCAAGAGACAGCAGTATGCGCCCACTCATCCTACGGCGCAGAAGCTGAATGTGCTCCTGTCCAAGTTGCTGGTGCTGCAGTCGCTCCCTTTTCAGGTGGTGGAATCTGCACCTTTCAGAGAACTGATGGCTTGTGCCGAGCCGAGGTGGAGAGTCCCAAGCCGTCATTTCTTTGCCAAGAAGGCAGTACCAGCGCTTCACACTTTTGTTGAACAGAAGGTGGGCCAGTCTTTGAGCCTGTCGGTGTGTAGCAAAGTGCATGGCAGCGCCGACATCTGGAGCTGTAACTACGGTCAGGGACAGTACATGTCGTTTACGGCCCACTGGGTGAATGTGGTCCCTTTGCAGCAGCAGCAGCAACTTGGACAGGTCACGCCGCTTCGGCCTCCGCGCTCCCTGCCCGTTGGGCCTGTGACACACAAGTCTCTGTGCCCCTCCAGTCTACCATGTGTGCAGGGCACGGAGGTGTCACGCAGTGCTTCACATGGTTTGTCTTCGCGAACGGAGTCACACAGGGGAGGAACTGCTTAAATGTATTCATCAGGAAATCCACACATGGCTTACTCCAAGAAAACTTAAAATGGGAATAATGGTTACCGACAATGGGAAAAACATTTTGTCTGCGCTGCGCCAAGGAAGCCTGACCCATGCCCCCTGCATGGCTCACGTCTTCAATCTGGTTGTCAAGCGGTTTCTGAAGTGTTCCCCCCATCTGCAAGACATCCTAACAACTTCAAGGAAACTTTGCATGCACTTCAGCCACTCATACACCGCCAAACACACCCTTCTTGAGCTACAGCGTCAGAATGGTATCCCCCAACATAGTCTGCTTTGCGATGTTTCCACCCGTTGGAATTCCACCCTTCACATGTTGGACCGATTATATGAACAGAGAAAAGCCATCACGGATTTCCTGATGATCCAAGCAGATAGAGGGACTCTCCTGTGTAACTTCAATGTCAACCAGTGGCAGCTCATACGTGACACCTGCCGTTTGCTCAGGCCCTTTGAGGAAGCCACTTTATTTGTCAGTCGGCAGGATTACGGGATGAACGACGTGATTCCACTGCTTCATGTACTACAGCACATGTTGGAAACCATGGCTGGTCAGGGCACTGGAGACATGGCGTTTACATCTTACGGCCACATGAACCCCGTTGGAGCGAAACACAGTTTAGGCTTGGCGAAATGGCTGGTTTATCTAGTCAGCGGACAGGAGAGGAGGAGCAGGAGCAGCCAGAGGAGCTAGAGGTTTTTGAGGAAGGCGAGACAGAGGACCCGGGCACACCGTGGCAGTATGCAGTGGAGATGGAGACAGGTAGTCCATCCGAGTCACTTGCGCAAATGGCAGGAAGCATGCTCACGTGCTTGCGTAGTGACCCCAGAATTGTTTCCTTCTGTCGGCGGGATGACTTCTGGCTGTCCACCTTATTGGACCCTCGCTTCCGGCACAAAATGGGGGCATTTTTTAAACCCACCGAGAGGGAGGACAAACTGAACTGCTACAAAGACATTCTACGTAGGCAGTTGGCCGATGCCTATCTGCGCCATGGTCCATACTCTCGCAGGTCTGACTCGAGGGGACCTCTGCGCTCACCTTCCACTGCCATGGCCGCTGGGGGGGTTGGCAGGAGCAGCAGCAGCAGCTCCATCAGCAGCAGCCTCAGTCTTCAGTCGCTAATGAGTAGCTTTCTACACCCGCATAGTGAGGCTACTCATGAGCAGCAGGAAGACCTGGAGCAGGACCTCAACCAACAGGTCATTTCATACTACATGACCATGCCAACACACCTTGAGGATCCGCTGGACTTCTGGGCAGCCAAACTTGATTTGTGGCCGCAACTAGCAGAGTTTGCCCTGGAAAAGCTGTCCTGGCCGGTAAGTAGCGTGCCATCTGAGCGGGTGTTTAGTGCGGCGGGGGCCATAGTTACGGCGAGGAGCTCGTCTGTCAACTAAAAATGTGGAGAGACTCACCTTTGTCAAAATGAATCAGGGATGGATCAGCCAGGATTTCCACCCACCAATGCCTGATGCATGCGACTAGATTCAGCATGGTGCCACGTTTTACACTTTCCAAATGGTGCAAAACATATTTATGTCTTTAGGCCAATTTTTGGGCTCCTGCTGATGCCAACTCCAGGGTGTGAATCATCCAATTTTTGGGCTCCTGAAGCCAACTCCAGTGTCTCTTTAAAGTAATATTTGGGCTCCTGCTGCTGCTGCTGCCAACTCCAGGGTGTGATTCATCCAATTTTTGGGCTCCTGAAGCCAACTCCAGTGTCTCTTTAAAGTAATGTTTGGGCTCCCGTTGCTGCTGCTGCTGCTGCTGCCAACTCCTGGCAACTCCAGGGTGTGAATCATCCAATTTTTGGGCTCCTGAAGCCAACCCCAGTGTCTCTTTAAAGCAATGTTCGGGCTCCTGCTGCTGCTGCTGCTGCCAACTCCAGGGTGTGATTCATCCAATTTTTGGGCTCCTGAAGCCAACCCCAGTGTCTCTTTAAAGTTATGTTTGGGCTCCTGCTGCTCCTGCTGCTGCCAACTCCAGGGTGTGATTCATCCAATTTTTGGGCTCCTGAAGCCAACCCCAGGGTCTCTTTAAAGTAATATTTGGGCTCCTGCTGCTGCCAACTCCAGGGTGTGGTTCATCCAATTTTGGGCTCCTGAAGCCAACCCCAGTGTCTCTTTAAAGTAATGTTTGGGCTGCTGCTGCTGCCAACTCCAGGGTGTGATTCATCCAATTTTTGGGCTCCTGAAGCCAACCCCAGTGTCTCTTTAAAGTAATGTTTGGGCTCCTGTTGCTGCTGCTGCTGCTGCCAACTCCTGCCAACTCCAGTGTGTGAATCATCCAATTTTTGGGCTCCTGAAGCCAACCCCAGTGTCTCTTTAAAGTAATGTTTGGGCTGCTGCTGCTGCTGCCAACTCCAGGGTGTGATTCATCCAATTTTTGGGCTCCTGCTGCTGCCAACTCCAGTGTCTCTTTAAAGCAATGTTTGGGCTCCTGCCCCTCATAGTGATGCCACTTCAACTCTCTGCAATTGTGCCGCTCTGCGATTCTATTAGCGATGCCTCTGATCTGCATGTGATATTTATTCAAAGTATTATTTAACTAACCCAGCACGCATCCTATGCGTGTTACAGCAAGGCAGAATGGTTTACAACCCGATTGAGGCTCTAGGAGGCTCAGAAATAGCCGTTTTTAATAGCGATTCGTCGCAAATAAATTCGGGTCGAACCGATTTTTGTCGGAAAATTCGGCGAATCAGTCGAATCGAATTTTTCAAAAGTTCGCTCATCTCTAAACATAAGGCCTGATTTATCAAGCACTTCTGCCAGTAGTTTTTCACACTTGGGCATGTTGCTGCTCTACAACAAGCATATTTACTAAAATATTAGTGCAGCAACATGCTGAACAATGTATAAATCATATTTTGCACAACTCTAATTTGCACTGAAATGGCATTGTCTGGCAGAAGTGCTTGAAAAATCAGGCCCATAATATGCTGTGCCCCAACCTAATTTGTAGCAAAAGAGACTAGAGAAAGAGACATAGAGGTTTATTCATGAAGGTCTAGCATCAGGTAGTGCTTCGTAGCGGCAGGCAGTGTCTGGTGAACGCTGGACGCTGTGCACAAAACCACATTTATGAAGGCGACTCTAACAGTGCCATGTAGCGTATGATTCAGCATTACAGGTGGCTCAGCGCATAGCGCCGTCACTCTAGCTTCCGGAGCGGCAGGTCTTACCTTTTTTGTTTCCTCTCAAATAATTTTTTGACCTTTCCTCACCTGGAATAAAGTATTTTTGATAACATTTTTGAGAATTGACATTTTTAAGCAGAATTGTCATTACAGGTCTGGCACTAAAGTGTTAATGTCACTATGTTCCAGAAATGTCATTCCATGTGTTTTCGCTTTGACACTGGTGGATATGTGTCCAAAAATACACTTTAATCACACAGCATCTGGCACTCTATGCTACAGCGAACAAATTTAGAGCGCCAAACGCTCTGTGAGTCTGTTTTTTTGTTGAATATGGTGTGGAGCTCCGAGTGCCAGACGCTCTGAGTAGTCGCTACCTCTCGCTACCTCTAGCACTGTACTGTTGTTAGATGTGGTGTAGGCTTGTCCGCTATTGTTTGGAACACCACCTTGCGTACGCTGTGGCAAATAGAGAAACAGTATTAATGCTTTAGAGTTAGGAGCCTATTATTACAGTAACTGAAGTACATTCGGTTAAAGCTAACTTACAAAGATTATATTGAAATGAATCCAAAACTGTTGTTAGTTATGATAAAAATTACTGTATTTAAAAAGCGTATGCTGCGGCGCTCTCGCCTGTACATGTCTAGTAATATTTGCTCTGGTGTAGGGGAATTTTATAGTGTTTGTATTTGTTCATTTAAGTTTTTTAGCATTTATACACGTGACAGTTGTAAAGTGTATTTTTAGGAATGTAGAATCTGACCTATCTGATTCTGGCGACATTGTGGAGGTTGTCAAGGCAAAGGTGGACTGGTGCTTCAAGATCAAGCTCCGGTACAAGGTTAACCTTCATAGGTGATTGGACTTTAAGGGCTGGGACTATGCCAATGTGTTTAGTTTTTAGAAATATAATGTTTCTGTTAAGTAAACTACACATACATACACATATCTATTGGTATGCACATGTATACACATGTATGTAGGTTTAGTTCTTAATGTAGATAAAGAACACATTATTGTTTGTGATTACATTTTTTTTTTAATAAATAAACATAAAAATCTCCAAAATGTGGCTCAAATTTTATACATCTAATATGCCTCCAACACAACAAAAACCATCAGAAAAACCAATTAATCTTGATGTTCCTCTATAGGTTGTGAAGAGGGGTCAGCCAGAGGGACTTGGTTGGGGGCCAACAGTGCTGCAAAAAAAATATTCTGCTGTTGGATATGCTGATTTAAAAAAAACAACATCTGGTCCAGCCTGTCAACTGAACGATTGAATTTAAGATGGCATGGTGTTCCTGGCGGCGTACTTCCTGCTGTTGTTGTTGCAAGACCATCACCACCGCAAAGCGCTCCTCCAGTCTTGCATGTGGCTGATGGTGACTGTAGGCCTCCAACATGTGGGTCCCTAGTTGAAATAATTGTGCACTCATTGGCTGCGTAGGTGGTTTGTCTTCTGCCGTTGTGCTCTATAAATGTTAATGAGAAAAAAATATATATATTAGTTTCAGTATAATACATGTCCTCTTTAAACCATAATGCACTACATCAACACCTACCGTTTGTTGGGTTGTACGTTGTTGTCTACATGGCACTTGAGAGGAGTCCACTGGATAATCAGCAAACAATGATGATTGCTATGAAAAAACAGGGGGGTATGTTAAAGGCTATTCTGTAGCAGAAACCAACTCAAAAAATCACACAATATATCCAATACATTAAAATACATTTACAACATACCTGTGTGTGGTGCTCCCCAGAAATGTCAGAAGTCTGACTGCCAGGAGTGGGCAAATCATCATGTGATAGTGGCGGCAAATTAACATAAACTAATTTAAAGAAATAAAAACAATTTTAAGAAATGTTGACATTGCTCTAGGTAAAGTTAACGTGATTTTAAAAGAAGTATAAAATTGAATGATCATTTGTTTCTAAACACATACACAATGCAGGAGGAGGATAAAAAGACAAAATGGGTTAATTAGGTGAGTTCATTGTTAGATTATATCCAATTACAAAATTATTATCCACCCATACCTGCCATATCGGAGATGTCCTGATTCAATCCAATATCGGAAATTAGCCCTACAAACACAATGAGAAAACATTAGCCAATTATTTTATACAAAACAGGCCTCAGGCATCAAGGATAGGCCAAATAATGTTTCATTATAACATAACAAAATATTTACCAACATCCATCTGTTGGAAGAGCCCTTTCAGGACCAACACTTCCTGTATTGAGGCCTATAATAAGCAAAAAGCAAAACATTTAAAAAAATACAAAATAGTATTTGCATTAAATATTAAATTAAAAATGTAATCCATAAATAATACATGCTAGATTAAGACACAATTAGTTTAAATGTGGCCATAGTAGCCATTTAAGTAATCACTGATTTGTACAAACCTGCTACTTACAAGATATGCCATATGCAAGCTACAAGAGGCAAGAAAGTTATTTAATTTACACTTTTGGTTAGTCAGATATTTAAAAAAAGGATACAGTACTCCTATTTATACATACCAACAGACTCCTGGGGGCATGGTACACAGGAAGTAGTGTCCAAAGATGGAGGTAGGAATTGGCCTACAAAAAACAACATTTGAAGGAAAAATTAATGGACAAATTTTTAAAACACAAAGAATATCCAAACTAATAAAGGCACTTACAGGTTTCCAAAGAACACGGGGAATGTTGAGGAGATGCGGAGGGCATGCTGAGGCTCTCTTTAAAATAAAAAAAAAAAATGATAGTTTAGTAATGAAAAACCCTAGTCCAAAGCATATTTAAATGTAATACACAATGCATTAGTAAATGCATAATTACCATGCGCATCTGGCTCCCTTGAAGTGGTGGCTGGGGGAAGGGCAGTGCTGACAGACGTTTTGGGATCTGAAGCAACATGGTGCCTCTGAAATTACATAAACATAATTTGTAACCCAACATCTATGCTAGGTTATGCTTTACATGTGGGCAAAATACAGCTTACACACAATCCAGGGGTGTAGTTATATAGCACATTAATATATAAAAAATGCACATTAAAATCCAATCACTTACCTTCACCTCAGGCTGTGGTGTCATCCCCAACATGCACACCCTGCAGCTGACATAGAGGCATCTTGCACCTCAGCATCTCCTCATATGGGCGATATGTGCTCTTTGGAGCCTGCTTTTTCCCAATATCCACCAAAAGGTCAGGTTTTTCATAGGACCCTTCTCAATGTGTAGAAGCATTTTTTGCAGGCTAACCTAGTGTGTGGATATTGAGCTGAGCCGCAATGACATCCCACAACCTGCTCCTTTCTTGTTTGCCAAAGCCTGGACTTGGTGGCCCATATAACATAGGCCACTTTGCCAGGATCAGCTTCACAAGAGTGAAGCCAAATTAAATTCTGGCTCCCTCTTTGCAAACGGACACTTAGCCTGTGGTTGAGCACCACCAACAGAAGTGTCCTCTTGCTGGAAGGAGGTCTACGGGCACCACACAGCCCACTGGTACTGGGGGCCCCAGAGGACCCACCAGCCCCAGACAGATTTCCAGGATTTGGCTCCATTCCGTAGCTGCAAACACCCACACCAACCACAAACACAATGACGCATGCAAACTACAGAATGGCAACAACTGATGTAGGTGTGGAAGAGCTTTATGTGCTAGTTGAACCAATCACAAGCAGGGCATGTTAATTTAAGCTAATTTAAGCTAACATTCAATAGAGGTGTAATTATTTAAGCTTTCAATACAAATACATTTATCTATAATACATGCTTCATCTAATTTGCTTAAATAGCTATCCTTAGAAAAAACGCTGAAACACATGAGTACTTGAATCTGCCATCATATGGGAACACTCACAAAGGCTGAAAAGTAACAGCTATTTGAATGTAATTGTTTCAGACAACCTTGGTATGGTGGTGTCCTAGCGTTAGGTTTGTGATGGTAAATGCACATTTACGCTGCAACTGTTACACTAGGCATTTCCGGCACACCTGCGCATCGTTAGACAATTAAATACCAGAATCCACGCTGAAACATGCGTAAGTGACTGTATAGCGCAGGATACATTATAATAAGTTAAGTATAAATAACGCTTTATGTGTGTCATTTCTCATCTTGGTACGCTGTGGCAAAGGCTGTACTGTAATTCTGATATGCATATTTGAATTGAGGCAGGCAGAGCCAGTCTGTGTGTCAGTACTACTGTCTGTGGGTGTGTTTGGTCTTACTTCAGTGCTGTTTATTTCTGAGCTGAGGTGTGGCACCTGCAAATATTGTTTAGGACACAGAAAGTGAGGATTGTTTTGGGGAACTTTTGTGGACTGTACAGCCCCCCCCCCCCCCCCCTTGGCTGTTGCAAACTTTGGAAGCATACTTTCAGCAGGCTGATGGTTGTTTCAACAATACACCTGGTTTTGTGGTGACTGCATTTGTGTTTGTGTTAGAGTGTTTTTTTTTATTTTTTGGATTGGTTGTGTGTGTGGGTTTGATAGTTATTTGATTTGGTGATTGTATGAGATATGGCCAGTTGTGGTGATGAAGAGTTTGGTGTTATGTTTGGTGTGTGGATATGTTGTAGTGCCAGCAAAGAGGAAGGGCAGGAGCCAAGGGAATCAAGTGCTGTGAGAGTATGGTACCCAGATCTTTTGGCATCCACCTCTCTGTATGGGATCTAAGTGACGAGCAGATCAGAAGCAGATTTCATCTAAATAGTGCAGCACTCAGGGCCCTATATGACCAGATAAAGGGAAAAATCAAGCCCACCACTAGATTCACTCACTCGATCCCTGCCATTTTGCGTCTGTGTGCCTCCCTTAACACACTGGCATGGGGCAATTTCCAGGCCAGTGCAGCGCTCCTCAGCAGCATCAGCCAGGCTACCATGAGCCACATATTCCATCAGGTAGTCCTGGCAATATGTCACCTTTCCTAAGGAGGAGGAGGAAGTTGCTAATATCAAGTGGGCATTCTACCTCATGGCAGGGATACTTAATGTCCTAGGGTGTCTGGATGGGACACATTTCTGCCCACCCCGAGCACAGGAACTGCATTATAGAAATAGAAAGCAGTTTCATTCTATCAATGTGATGGTGGTGTGCGATCCAGAGATGAAGCTGAGGGCTGTGAGGTCGGGATTCCCTGGATCTTGCCATGACTTGTATGTCCTCCATCAGTCTGCCCTTCTGCCGCAAATCTGAAAACAATGAAATGCCGGCAGGATGGTTACTAGGTACATACTGGCAAACATTGTTCAACAAAGCTCAAGCAGACCTTAACAGCACTAGACAGGAATAATATGTGCAGATGACAACTTTCAGCCTACAGGTGGAGTAGTGTGACTAACAAGTATTTTTTTTCTTTGTTATTTTTTTAAATCGGAAAAGAGATATGGCCAAAAAAGCTGGTTGATAACGCCCGCACAAGTCAGATACAATGCAGCTCAATACACCAGGTGTATTGTTGAAAGAAACATTGGCCTGCTGAAAGCACGCTTTCTCTGTTTGGCACGCCCAAGGGGGGAAATGTTATACAGTCCACAAAAGGTCTCAAAAATAATCTTAGCCTGCTGTGTCCTACACAACATTTGTATTTGACACATAATTCCAGACCCAGAAGAAACAGCACTGGTGCCAGTACCAACATGCCTGCAGATAGTAGTGAAGATACACAGATTGGCTTTGCCCGGTGGGAACAAATGATTACTTTCTTAGAGGTAAGTGACCCAAGCAAACATCTAAAACAATTACATAAAAAAACGGGGACAATTTACTTTCATTTAAACATACCTTAAGAAAAAATAACTCTATTCATATATACAAACTAGATTAAGGTCATAATCAACTGTAGTTAACTTAAAATTAATTAATAATTACACGATTAAATATGACACAGGCACATATGGGGAAACATTTATAATATGTACAAAAATAACATATAACACTTTTGTCTCCCTTACAGGCACCATGAAGATATTTTGGATTTTGTCAAGGTGGTGACTAGAGATGAGCGAACCGGTTCGGACGAACCGGAATTCGCTCCGAATTTCAGGAAATATTCGATTCGGCACGAACCCGAATATTTTGTGGTTCGTGCCGATCGAATTTTTCCTGAAATTAAAAAAAAAAAATGCCGGCATGGTGGGAGCAAGCCGGCCGGCCCGCTCCCACCATGCCGGCATTTTTGATGGGGAACTTTGTAAAAACCCGAATTTCTTTGTGAAATTCGGCGAATTGGTGACCTTTTTTTTGTTAAAATAACATAAAAAAATTCAAATAAAAAAAAATTATTATATATACAACTCTGGTGACATTTAAGTTGTTTGTGTGATGTGATTTAAAAAAAAATGCTGCAGATATTTTAAAACACCACTACAGCATTGTAATGCTCAGGTGCTACATTGAATGAGGGTGAGTGCCTCTACAGTGCCTTTACAGCAACTCACATATATCACATTTATCATTGGTAAACTGATTATTACAGCGTGCCGTCAGCGAATGAGACGCTCTGTTACAGCGCACGATAGCCGATCACATCGTATACTAGCGGTCACTCTAAGCGCCACTGTACAGACGCTCATCTGCTGATAGCTGGCGCTAGTAACCAGCCTCCACATTTGTTATCTTACCAGGAACCTGGATGAGATCAGTCATGACTCATGAGGAGAGATTACAATACATAATTTGACCTTGAATTAAGCCATATAAAAGGAAACATGACCATTTTCTATAAATATATACATGACCTGACCTGCATAGAGTTTCAAGACAAAAATCTTTATATAAAGGCTTTTATAAAAGAAAAGGTGCATTCCTTGTTTAAGACTGATGTGGACTTTTGCAGTTTACTTGAAAAGGGACACAGTGTCCCTGAAACGTTGGCGAGGATCCTGATACTTACCTTTAGCAATATTTGATGTTTATGCACATATATGGATATATAATTTCTTTCTGTCATGTTATTGAGATCCATTTTTTGAGATGTCTATTAGTGTTGTTTATAATTACCATAGCATACCATTTTATTGTCTATATGTGTTATTGCTTGAACAATTTCGTACTGACTATACACACTGATATGCATGTAATTGCTGGCCTATTCATTTAATATTTTACTCTATGTATGTCAATAGGGTTGTTTGCTACATGGTGGTTTTTGGGTAAACTTGTAGTATCTAGATGACCTGCATAAAATTGACAGAGAATGTTGTCTGTATATATGCAGGTATTGGATGTTATTTCAATACATTTATTAGTGAACCTTTTCCTTACATGAAGTAGCTCTTAGTATTTATAGTAATATATATATATATATATATATATATATATATATATAAACTGGACCAGGGTGTATATGTTTATCATTTTGCTATTATTTGATGAACAGATGTATTTTTTCACCTTAAACTACTATGTGCTTTAATAGTTCCCTTACATCATGCATCTAACACACAACTGAATTCAAGATTACGTTCATGCATATTTTATGATAAAACGCTGGTATTAACTGAATTAAAACCTGCAGATTACTGGTATTTAAAAGAACAGTTTTCATTTACCTGAATGAGCATGTGAATATTTGCACTTTTGAAACAATGTTCAAAATCCTCCTGGGGGCAGCACTGAATAGAGCAATTTATTAGGTCTGAAAAAAATCCAACACGACACGGGAAAATGTCAAGCTAGGGATTGAGATGAGACTGTTTCCCTAGCAGAGTCATGGTGCGTCTGCAACCATCTGGCACCCTGGAAAACAGAAATTGAAGCCATAAGATTTTTTTTTTGAAAGATAGTATCATAAAGCTGTACTTTCGAAGCAGCGACTATATACTTCTTCCCTGCTGCTTTCTCTGCAAAGATTTTGCTGTGTTCCACTTATCGCAATAGGTATTGATTTACATCCAACTCAATGTAATAACAAAACAAACAAATATACAGACTACCAGAAAAGAAAAAGAAACTATAAAGCTTAAACAGTGTTGCCAAAAGAAACCCAAATCACTAAGCTCTTCTTAGTTTAGGAAGTGGTGTTCCTTTTTTACTGTGTATTAAATTTTACAATATTTACCATTTACCAGTGGGTAGGAAATTGTAGGATATTAAACACAAAGGGGCACTTTTTTCATTTCTACAAAATGACTTTGTCAGCAAGAAAGTTGGCCCATAAGCTAAAGAAATATAGTTGGGAAAAATCCTCATGGGCCTCGAGACAAAATGCTGAAGTGTAATTTTATATAATGGTCAGGCTGAGGAGCTTTAAGATTAACTCCCCAGTAAAACCTTAATCACCACATAGCTTTGAATTATAGATGTTAAAGAAAAAAACTAAAAATGATTGCACTTAAAATGAATCTATATACTTTATTTCTGTGTGTAGTTCACATGCACACATTTACTGTATGAAAAAATAAGGCAATGTATTACTACACATCTTAGTTCAGCTTTATCAATATTTGTATTTTCTTGGATTTGAGGACCCTTTAGAGTAAGAAAACTTTATCTTGGGTTGGACATGGAATAAGGGAAATTATACATCCTTCACCTTATCTTTTAGACTTTTTGGACATGTGCAGGTATAATACTTATCTATAGTCTCAAGAGACAGATGCAGGTTTGATTTTTATCAGTCCATAGTCTCATGGGAAAGATGCAGGTTTGATTATTATCAATCCATAGTCTAATGGGACGGATGCAGGTACAATATTTATCAGTCCATCATCTAGTAGGACAGATGCAGGTACCTTTATCGTCCATCCATAAACCAACGGGACAAACGCAGGTACCAATATCATTAGTCCATAGCCTAATGGAAGAGATGCAGGTACAATGTTTATCAGTCCATAGTCTAATAGAACAGATGCAGGTCCGATATTTATCAGTCCACTGTCTAATGGGACAGATGCAGGTACCATTATGATCAGTCCATAGTCTAATAGGACCAGGGGCGGGCTGGCCATAGGGCATACCAGGCAGAATCCCGGTAGGCCGCCACATGGGAAGGTGGAGCCGATTAGCAGAGCAGTGTAATATGTGGAGGCCGCTCTGCCCGCCGCTCTCCCACACACACTAATCTTTACACCCAGATTATCTGCGGTGGGCAGAGTGGCCTCCACCTATTGCACTGCTCTGCTCATCGACCGCTGTTAGAACATTGGCTCCGCGCAGGCTCGGCATCAGCAATTACAGGACGGGTAAGCAGAGGAGCCGTCATAGCTCTGTGTCATGTGACCAGGATATGTGTGCACGCTTCTGCCCCCTAGTGACAGCCTGTCCCAAGAGCTGGAGGTCAGTGGATGCTTCACACCAGGTTCTGACATTTGTAACTCAGCTGCAGGGAAGTGTAACTGCTGCTGCTTCTGCCTCAAGGTAAAGCCTTCCCTTTGTGTGTCTCCTGGCAGTTGATAAGGGAAAGTTTAGATGTTCAACCCCCCTTGACAAAACAAACAGTGTCCCATGTGCTGCTGTTAATAGACTGGGCTGTGCAGAGATTAATTTTCCCTGTCCTTCATATACTATATGCAAAATGGAGCCTCTCACAGCTCTGTAAGAGGAGAGAGGCTGATTGGCCAATGTGACCAATGAGAAAACTTCTACAAAGTCAACTCACATCTGTGTCCAAATCTGATCTGTCCCCCGATGGATCTGTGTCCAAATCTGATCTGTCCCCCGACCGATCTGTGCCCAAATCTGATCTGCCCCCGACCAATCTGTGTCCAAACCTGATCTGTCCCCCGACCGATCTGTGTCCAAATCTGATCTGTCCCCCGACCGATCTGTGTCCAAATCTGATCTGCCCCCGACCAATCTGTGTCCAAATCTGATCTGCCCCTGACCAATCTGTGTCCAAATCTGATCTGCCCCCGACCGATCTGTGTCCAAATCTGATCTGCCCCCGACCGATCTGTGTCCAAATCTGATCTGTCCCCCGACTGATCTGTGTCCAAATCTGATCTGCCCCCACCAATCTGTGTCCAAATCTGATCTGCCCCCGACCGATCTGTGTCCAAATCTGATCTGCCCCCGACCGATCTGTGTCCAAATCTGATCTGCCCCCGACCAATCTGTGTCCAAATCTGATCTGCCCCCAACCGATCTGTGTCCAAATCTGATCTGTCCCCGACTGATCTGTGTCCAAATCTGATCTGCCCCCTGACCGATCTGTGTCCAAATCTGATCTGCCCCCGACCGATCTGTGTCCAAATCTGATCTGCCCCCAACCGATCTGTGTCCAAATCTGATCTGTCCCCGACTGATCTGTGTCCAAATCTGATCTGCCCCTGACCAATCTGTGTCCAAATCTGATCTGCCCCCGACCGATCTGTGTCCAAATCTGATCTGCCCCCGACCGATCTGTGTCCAAATCTGATCTGTCCCCCGACTGATCTGTGTCCAAATCTGATCTGCCCCCACCAATCTGTGTCCAAATCTGATCTGCCCCCGACCGATCTGTGTCCAAATCTGATCTGCCCCCGACCGATCTGTGTCCAAATCTGATCTGCCCCCGACCAATCTGTGTCCAAATCTGATCTGCCCCCAACCGATCTGTGTCCAAATCTGATCTGTCCCCGACTGATCTGTGTCCAAATCTGATCTGCCCCCTGACCGATCTGTGTCCAAATCTGATCTGCCCCCTGACCGATCTGTGTCCAAATCTGATCTGCCCCCTGACTGATCTGTGTCCAAATCTGATCTGCCCCCGACTAATCTGTGTCTCCAAATCTGATCTGCTCCCCAACCGATCTGTGTCCAAATCTGATCTGCCCCTGACTGATCTGTGCCCATATCTGATCTGCCCCCGACCGATCTGTGTCCAAATCTGATCTGCCCCCGACTGATCTGTGCCCATATCTGATCTGCCCCCAACCGATCTGTGTCCAATTCTGATCTGCCCCCGACTGATCTGTGTCCATATGTGATCTGCCCCCAACCGATCTGTGTCCAATTCTGATCTGCTCCCGACCGTTCTGTGTGTCCAAAACTGATCTGCCACCGACCGATCTGTGTCTCCAAATCTGATCTGCCCCCGACCAATCTGTGTCCAAATCTGATCTGTCCCCCGACTGATCTGTGTCCAAATCTGATCTGCCCCCACCAATCTGTGTCCAAATCTGATCTGCCCCCGACCGATCTGTGTCCAAATCTGATCTGCCCCCGACCAATCTGTGTCCAAATCTGATCTGCCCCCGACCAATCTGTGTCCAAATCTGATCTGCCCCCAACCGATCTGTGTCCAAATCTGATCTGTCCCCGACCGATCTGTGTCCAAATCTGATCTGCCCCCTGACCGATCTGTGTCCAAATCTGATCTGCCCCCTGACCGATCTGTGTCCAAATCTGATCTGCCCCCTGACTGATCTGTGTCCAAATCTGATCTGCCCCCGACTAATCTGTGTCTCCAAATCTGATCTGCTCCCCAACCGATCTGTGTCCAAATCTGATCTGCCCCTGACTGATCTGTGCCCATATCTGATCTGCCCCCGACCGATCTGTGTCCAAATCTGATCTGCCCCCGACTGATCTGTGCCCATATCTGATCTGCCCCCAACCGATCTGTGTCCAATTCTGATCTGCCCCCGACTGATCTGTGTCCATATGTGATCTGCCCCCAACCGATCTGTGTCCAATTCTGATCTGCTCCCGACCGTTCTGTGTGTCCAAAACTGATCTGCCACCGACCGATCTGTGTCTCCAAATCTGATCTGCCCCCGACCGATCTGTGTCCAAATCTGATCTGCCACTGATTGATCTGTGTCTCCAAATCTGATCTGCCCCTGACCGATCTGTGTCTCTAAATTTGATCTGTGCCCAAATCTGATCTGCCACCAACTGATCTATATACTAAACTAAATAGTGCTGCTAACTGTTCTGTGCCCCCGCTTTATCCACTACTGACTCATCTGTGCCCAAATGCATACCTTCTAACTTTTCAGTGTGGGAAATCTGCCCCCGACCGATCTGTGTCCAAATCTGATCTGCCCCCGACTGATCTGTGCCCATATCTGATCTGCCCCCAACCGATCTGTGTCCAATTCTGATCTGCCCCCGACTGATCTGTGTCCATATGTGATCTGCCCCCAACCGATCTGTGTCCAATTCTGATCTGCTCCCGACCGTTCTGTGTGTCCAAAACTGATCTGCCACCGACCGATCTGTGTCTCCAAATCTGATCTGCCCCCGACCGATCTGTGTCCAAATCTGATCTGCCACTGATTGATCTGTGTCTCCAAATCTGATCTGCCCCTGACCGATCTGTGTCTCTAAATTTGATCTGTGCCCAAATCTGATCTGCCACCAACTGATCTATATACTAAACTAAATAGTGCTGCTAACTGTTCTGTGCCCCCGCTTTATCCACTACTGACTCATCTGTGCCCAAATGCATACCTTCTAACTTTTCAGTGTGGGAAATAGGGACAGTTGTTAAATTAAGCCTGTAAAGCGGGATGCCCCCCTCTGCCTGTAAAGCTGGATGCCCCTCTCAGCCTGTAAAGTTGGATGCCCCTCTCAGCCTGTAATGAGGGATGCCCCTCTCTGCCTGTAAAGTGGGATGCCCCTCTCTGCCTGTAAAGTTGGATGCCCCTCTCAGCCTGTAAAGTGGGATGCCCCTCTCAGCATGTAAAGTGGGATGCCCCTCTCAGCCTGTAATGAGGGATGCCCCTCTCAGCCTGTAATGAGGGATGCCCCTCTCTTCCTGTAAAGCGGGATGCCCCTCTCTGCCTGTAAAGTGGGATGCTCCTCTCACCCTGTAAAGTGGGATGCCCCTCTCAGCATGTAAAGTGGGATGCCCCTCTCAGCCTGTAATGAGGGATGCCCCTCTCAGCCTGTAATGAGGGATGTTCCTCTCTGCCTGTAATGGGAGATGTTGCACACTTCCTCCAATGTGGGATGCTGCTTATTGGCTGTAATGAGGGAACCTGCTCACTGGCTGTAATGGGGTGATTCTGCCCACTGTCTGGTGATTCGGAGGGGGGATTTTAGCACACCATTTTGTTCATAATATTTTCTTTCTTATTTTTGTCCTCTAAACCCTGGTAAACCATGGAACAAAATAAGATATATATATATATATATATGCCCCCGACCGATCTGTGTCCAAATCTGATCTGCCACTGATTGATCTGTGTCTCCAAATCTGATCTGCCCCTGACCGATCTGTGTCTCTAAATTTGATCTGTGCCCAAATCTGATCTGCCACCAACTGATCTATATACTAAACTAAATAGTGCTGCTAACTGTTCTGTGCCCCCGCTTTATCCACTACTGACTCATCTGTGCCCAAATGCATACCTTCTAACTTTTCAGTGTGGGAAATAGGGACAGTTGTTAAATTAAGCCTGTAAAGCGGGATGCCCCCCTCTGCCTGTAAAGCTGGATGCCCCTCTCAGCCTGTAAAGTTGGATGCCCCTCTCAGCCTGTAATGAGGGATGCCCCTCTCTGCCTGTAAAGTGGGATGCCCCTCTCTGCCTGTAAAGTTGGATGCCCCTCTCAGCCTGTAAAGTGGGATGCCCCTCTCAGCATGTAAAGTGGGATGCCCCTCTCAGCCTGTAATGAGGGATGCCCCTCTCAGCCTGTAATGAGGGATGCCCCTCTCAGCCTGTAATGAGGGATGCCCCTCTCTTCCTGTAAAGCGGGATGCCCCTCTCTGCCTGTAAAGTGGGATGCTCCTCTCACCCTGTAAAGCATGTACAGCATGTGTTTTCTGGTCACACTATGTAGTGGCAGTACTAACTAGAAGAACAGCAATGCACTTATGTGAGGCATTCCCCATAGGCAGTGTGGCTTCCCTCTCATTCCCATAGGTAGTGTGGCATTCCCCTCTCCCATTCCCCACAGGAAGTGTGGCATTCCCCCCTGCCATCGCCCCAAAAAAGTAAACTTACATAACCGGCAATCCCGCACTGCTTGCTGGGGTGCCACAGCCACAGGGATGCCAGAAGATGAAGAAGTGGCAGGTGGGCGGTCAAGGAGAGAGCAGGGAAATTGATCCCTGCCCGCTGACCCCACTGACACCACCACCGCTGCTCCTCGAACATGGTGTGAGCACACATGCCAACACCCGGGCCTGTGCAGCGGATGGGCATGGCCTGGGCCAAATGTCTGTTGAGGACAGGCAACGCCCACTCACTGCACGGCCTCAGTTGTTTGCAGGAGTGTGTGCACTGCACCCGAGGAGCAGTGATGGCGGAGACAGTGGGCATGGATCGCTCCCTGATCTTCTGCCCCCCCACGTGCCAGCAGCATGGAAGTGCCAATTATGTAAATGTATTTATTTTTTTATTTACTTGTTTTTTACATTCGCCCCCCATAAAACACACTCACATCCCTCCCCCACCACCACCACACTTTTGGGGGAATACAAGTGTGTTTTATAAGGCAAATATATGGTAATTTAATTTTGGACATGTTATGACCTGACATGCAGCCTGACAGGCTCAGGATACCAAGAGATTTTTCGGGTCGTCCATTGAAAACAGGAGCTTGACATACTTACAGCAGCTTAGTTCGTTTGGTACATTTTACCTGGAAAGTCTGTGAACAGGCATGGTCATGAAGGCTCTAATGAGTTTGGAGCAGTTGCAGAGTTGGAGACTAGCTGACGGCAAAAGCTCACTGTTGAGATGTTAAAGTGGATCAACCGTCAAAAATGACTTAAATCGGACCGACATAACATAACAGTGCTAATATGTATTCTTCCCCAGGACAATTTTAATTGCTGCACACAAAACTTAATTTACCTTCTTCTAAATCCTGATTTTGTGAATTTTAAAAACAAAATGGTGGCTCATGTATCTACAGGCCACCTTCCAACCCAGTGCTGCTGGGTTTTCTGTTACTGTGCATTGTCAGTTATGTCAGTTAAATCTAGGCAGAATGGCTGGGATGCTGGGAGAGTAAGCTCCAAAATGGCCACTACCAGGAGAAAAGCGGTGGCATTTTATCTTTAAGTGAATGCAGGAGCAAATGTATGTGCTGACAATGGTTCAGTATCATGCATGCAGATGTGGCAAGAGATTTTTGGGGCATTTTATTTTTCAACTGTGCCAGGCTGTTGGTCCAGTTTAAGAAGCAATTTGGTTCTATCAAGGGTATAATAAGTGTTCAAGGCCAGTTATGACAATAAGGAAGTGATTTATGAACCGTTTAACCGTTCATTTGTTGAGGTTAACGTGAGTTTTTCATATTTACCACACAAAATGTGCCATGTTTGCTACTTTTTTCTAAAAACAAAATCTGCCATGGCAGTTCGACCAGCTTTCACCAAACTGTTTTTCAAAGTAAATACCACTCAGGCGAAGTGTATCAAAACCTAGTGCCTAGTGCCAACATTCATCACTGCAATTATTATGTTTGTTCTCAGTTCAAGGTCCCCTGCTTCATACGGCGAACTGAAGCTAGAGGAAACTAGAGGAAACTAGCAAACTTTGGAAATCGAGCCTTTAGTTTCGAAGGTTTAGAATGCAATCACTTTTTTTTGTATTTTATTTATGTTATATTGTCCAGGCCTACTAAGCAGCAACTTGAAAAATATGAAGCATTATCTGCTTTTCAACAATACTTAATAGTTTGCAAAAAACTTAATTTTTTTATTTGGAATCATTGGAGTTGATTTAATTCACTCACTCTTAGGGTATACACTACCCATAGCTAGCATAATGAGCATGTTACATACTTGTACTACATACCACCATACCACTTAAGGTGATTAGCCAAGTTAGTATTTGGACCATATAGTTTTTTTTTTTTTTTTTATAAACATGTTTTATTAGGGTTTTCAGGGAATAGCAGTCCTATATATCTATCTATATAACTGATCAGTGATACCTAAGCTATCTTATCCTTGTGTAGTGTACTATACTATAACACTTTAAAATCTATATGCTATTTCCTCTGGAGGTAAACTCTCTAAAACTGTCCTAAGAAAGCATCAGACAGAGGATAAAGAGACAGAAGGGGGAGGGGGTGAGAAGGAAAGCTCCTGACTAAGGCCTGACATATTGTTATTGTTATGTCTATTTTCCAAATCCACTCTGTATAAATTTGAGCACTCCTTGGATTTCAGGAAATGTGTAATTATGTAATGAGAGATTATGTGGCCTAAGGAGATCATGAGTGCTCCAGTGGTGTCACCCTTAGGTGAAGTGCGTTGATGGGCTGCTCAGCTCAGTTTGGCTACCCGAACTCGCAAAACTCGGTACGAACCCGAACTTTGGGGTTTGGATTTGTCTATCAAGGTGTGTATAATTATTAGGCAGATAGTTTTCCTATGGCAAAATGGGCCAAAAAAAGAGATTTTATTGACTCTGAAACGTTAAGAATTGTTAAAGTAAAAGTCTTTCAGAGGAATGCAACTCCTAAGATATTGATGCATGATCACAAAACCTTCAAATGCTATGTTGCAAATGTAATGCAAAAGACTCAAGAAGAATCAATGTGAAGCTTACAGGAAGCTAAAAGTCCCCAGTGCAGTCATATTTCAAAACCAAAACCTCCCTGGAATGTTCAGAAATACAAAGTGTTAAGTGCTCATAGACATGGCCAAGGTAAAATCTGAAACTGGACCACCACTGAACAAGACACATACGTTGAAACATCAAGACTGGGTCACGAAATATCTGAAGCCCTATAATTCAAAGGACTAATGAGATTTCAGATACTCTTCAATATAATAAGCATTCAAGATTATACAGCTTGGAGTTGGAAGAAATGCATAAACAGCATACAACATACTTGTCTAATAATTGTTCACACAGCATAAAAAGCCGAAAGAACCATTCTTGTCAAATTTGCCGTTACAAACTAGAATTAGGGAGAACTTTATAAATAGCTTTGGGTGAACCCAAACCGCAAAGTTTGGTTTCATAGCGAACTTCACAAGTTTGGGTCCCCATACCTGAGCATGGATTTCAAATTGAAATCCGTTCAGCACGTTTGGTGCTTGGACCAAACCTGTCTTCCTCACCTCCTAACCACTGGCCCGGCAGGACGCATGATCATGCAATATAAAAGGAGGGGTCCGCTTCACGCTAATCTCCCTGCTGTGCACTCTGCATTAGATTGGGAGACACTGCTGCACAGATAGGGATTTATATCTTTTTACTAAAACTGTCCTTGCATGGACATTTAGATAGGGAAAGCACCTGGAGTCAGGGTTAGACAGCTGTTGAAGCATGCTGTTGTCCTTTTCAGGACATTTATTAGGGCTAGATATATTGGGTGTCAGTACTGCCCTTGCTCCAAGCACTTCGTTGTCAGCACACTGTAATAGCACTTGAGTGTTGATACTTTGTAATAGAACTTGAGTGTCAGTACTCTGTAATAGCACTTGGGGGTCAGTACTCTGTAATAGCACTCGGGTGTCAGTACTCTGTAATAGCAGTTGGGTGTTAGTCCTCAGTTATAGCACGTGGGTGTCAGTAATCGGTGATAGCACTTAGGTGTCAGTACTCGGTTATAGCATTTGGGTGTCAGAACTCTGTAAAAGCATTTGGGTGTCAGTATTCTACAAAAGCACTTAAGTGTCAGTACTCTATAATAGCACATGTTGTGTCAGAACTCTGTAATAGAACTTGGGTGTCAGTACTCTGTAATAGCACTCAAATGTCAGTGCATTGTGATAACACCTTATAAAAAAGTGGTTCCCCAGCACTCAGCTCAGTTAAAAATACTCATCTAATAATAAGAAAAAGAGGATTTACGCCTTATAAATTTAAAAATGTATAAGAAGCCACACTGCCACATCTTGGCGTCTCGCCTACACTATGAAAGCTCATCTTTTAAAAATGATATAGCAATAGGGGGCATGCTAATTATTTGGGGAAACCAATGTGACTTGCACTGTGCATTGTGTTGTGAATTGCAACCCACTTCTTGTTGAGCTTTTTAGTGTTTAGACACTAACTAGTGCCCAAAAATGTTTACCCTTTTTCCCTAAAAATGACCTGTACTTGTGATGAAGCATTTTACAGGTGGGTTACATCATTTTTCCTATGATGTATGGGTGTTTTTTGTCAGGCTCACAATAAACAAACTAAATCACGCAGGTGGTGATGTGTTATATCAGTGTGCCAAGTTCTTGCACTGATCTTCTCACTGCTAGCTTTCTTTGGGAACATGCACAAATGTTTGCTTACAGATATCCTGAGGTGCTTCAAGTCAGGCGAGTTTTAGTCGAGTTTTACTTGTAGCTATGCCTGGCAATCTGTTTTGAAGATAGCACGCTGTCATGGTGGCTTCTCCCCAAATTGTTGTAATCAATAACTTTCTGGAAGACCACAGAGGAAAGGTGCAGCAACATGAAAATCTTTATTTCTTCCCCAATGCATCTGAGGAACTCCACAATTCCCAGGGTGTCTCTTATATAGTCCTGCATATTTTGTCTCTCAGCTTAGATTAATACAGCTTTTTGATGAGATAGAGATTATTGCTGAGGTTTATTTTTGTATGCACTTTCTGTAACTCATCCCGCATTGCCAGTTGCACACTTGCATATTTAATTATCATATGATTATCATCTATGCTGAGGTGCTTCCTGAACCCTTTTTGGCCAATCATCTGGTAATGGACATGGGCATAAGTTTGCATATTTTTATGTAACTTCTCTGATGAGTAACATTTTCATCTTGAATTGCCAGCACTGGTTGTTCTGGTTCGTAAGGCATGGTACTGTGAATTTGCTGTTAATAGACATTTTCTCTGTTTTCTCACGCTTCTATGATTCACTGTTGCTCTAGGTAAATCCTGCTCTGGGCTATTCCTGCTCTGGGCTATTCCTGCTCTGGGCCCATAACCTGTTGGCAGCAGATTGTACACAACACTCTTCCAGGATTCAGGAACAATGGCTGTTTATTCAGCAACAATCAGGAACAAAAGTATGGCTAAAAGTCAAAGAGCTCTCTGTTGGCACGTAGCACACACACTATGATACAGTCAATATGGTCCGCCTAAGCTAAGATTCTCCTGTTTTTTCTTTTAAACTAACTTTATCAACAGCATAATAAGTTGAAAGTCACAGGCAGGATGTAGTTGTATTAATACTATTTCAACATGGGCTATTCGGGAAGAAGCTGCTGCAAGGTGGACCTGGGTGAAGGTGCAATTTAAATAAACTAACTATTGTTCATTTTATTTTAAAATGTGTTACCTTTTATTTGCAAAAGAAAAACTACTAAATATACTAAATGTAAAATTAGTTTTTACAGCTGTAGTTGGATATTTGCAAGATATATTTTATAAATACAGCCATCCCTTCATATTTGCAGCTTCTATATCAGGGATGCTCAGTCTTTTAAAAAGCAAGGGCCACATAGTGATTTATTAACCAGTAGTGCACCACATTAAAATAAAATGGTTTAGGATTTTTGATATTTTATTTTGACTAGCATGAGAAAGATTTACCCACAGATGTGCCCACAATCACTATAAAAACACCATCCCAAATCAGGATGCCCCTAGAAGAGGGAATCTGGCGGAGTCTTATAGATTCCAGGGCTGCCCTTGGTGGGTTTGGGACTACTTTAAATGCAACCTGTGGGAATTCAGCTACAAATGTACTTACACCTTTTTCTCTTCATGGACAACAATTACAAATGTGTTAAATAATTAGTGTCAAAATCATGTGTAATAATCCAGTTTATTATAGAAGGTGGCAGACAAGAACATTTTTCCATTTTACAGTAATGTAATATCTTGCACATATTTTAAGAATATTGTTGTTTTTTGAATAATCAAAGTTACATTTGATCTGATTTAGTATAATCAGAAATTTATATAGCTAAATTATCCATATTTATTGTACATTTCAGGAACTGATTTGTAGATATAGTGCCAACTAACGTGCTGTTCTTTAAAATATAAAGGCTGAAGAAGCCCCCCCTTTAACTATAGCATAGACATTTATTTATAATGCTATATATATATATATATATATATATATATATATACCTGTATATATTATTTAGCTAAAGGAGACATCCTATTTGGTCAATCAGATGTTTGGTTGTCTTGCCAAGTAATTTGGGAGCATTAAAATGGGGCAATCACCAGCTCAGAGTCTATAAGAATCTGGGGCTGATGGTCTCCCTCTTTATGGGGCACCCCTAATTGGAATGCCCCTATGTGCATATCCCTGGCGAACACCCAATACACTCACCTCGCTGGTAACAACAAGCGCATCCCTGTGCCATATGTTATTTGGCTAAAGGAGATATCTAGATTTGGTCACTTAAATGTTTGGTTTCCTTCCTGGCCCACAGCAACTTACCCACAATAACTATAGCCTGGGCACATACCCGCCTAGGCATTTCTAAATGACTGGTGCAGGCATGAGGAGGAGCAGCTTTTCTTGTCACTGTGAGATAAGAATGGCAAAAAACCTGAATGGAACGTGAGCCACTGAATGACTGAGCGTCCTGCACATGCTTTGTGGAAACAAAATATAGGTATGTTTTTGGGTGATCCCAGGGAAATCCACACAGCGGGGCATCCAAAATTGATGCCCCAGGAAGGAGGGACAAAACCAGGAATAATTAAAACCCTGGGTTTTGTTCCTCTTTAAGCTGCTTTCCAAATACCAGTTTGCCCTTCTCCACAGAATGGTGTTCCAATTCAGATATTTGTCCTAATTACAACTATCCTTAATAATATAAACAAATACACGGAGCTGGGGTTGTAGAAATACCCCAGATGAGCCCCAAGTAGTCGGCCGCACACCAAGTTTAACATTTTTAACAATTTTGTTCTATAAGTAAGAAGACATCACAGTTTTTCATGTACACATAAGACAAATTAGAAAAACATATATATATATATATATATATATATATATATATATATATATATATACAAACACATAGGTGAATCCATGACCTCGGCTCTAAAAAGTACATTTCTATCAATTGATATGTTGACAAATAAATAAAAGAATAAATGAATAATACTAGCGATATGGGTAATAAAGAGTATGTGCAATTAAAGGATAAACAATTTCAAATGTGCTATAAAGTGACTGTTGCAAAACTACAAATAAAGTGCCAGTGCATAAGGCAGTGCTATCAACAATAAAGTGAAGATATGCTTGGAAGTAAAAAAGTGCCAATGTGCATGAAGGGAACTTATCCAATCATTATATCACTATAAATATAATGAAAACAAATCACATCACCAGTTCTGAAGATCCAGGATTCTCCAATGGGAACAAGCTGCCGACACGTTGTGTGGCCGGACGCCACTTTGCCAGGGTAAGTGTGCATATTTAAGTACCCAAGTTAATTATAGAAAATGGTCTAAAAATGTATAGCTAGTAGTAAAGAAAACTCTAAAAGTGTCTGAACTACTGGAATCACAATATGCGTAAGGCAAATACGCAAATTCACAGAGCCACAAGTAGGGGAACACACTCAAAGACCTATTACATTGAAGATGCTTAGCTAATCACTGAATTAACAAGAAAGTGCCCGGTGAGCCCAGGGGCCCCTTTGAGGGCCTTCACCAGTTAAATCTGGATTTATTATTATCTGGATCCTATTTGTGGCATCCCTGGTGCACACACAGAAGCAATAGTTTAGCATGTGTTTCTTTGCATGTGTCCTGAATGTAAGCTTGTTATACTTGCATCTAATTGTGGGCCCCAGGCAGGGCTGGTGACAGCACCCGGCAAGGTGGGGCAGCCGTCAGGGGCCCCCACCCTCTGGGAGGCCCACTGGCAGGGCCGGCTTTTGGCGTGTGCGGCGATGCTTGACCAGCGGGAGAGTGGGAGGGCACCTCCACAGCTGGTGCCCACATCTCTTCGGATGGCGGGGTTCCACACAACGGGGCATCTTGATTTAGACTCCAGGGGAAGGAAGTGCTGGGTTTTGTTCTGCTTTTTAGCTGCCCACCCCAGCTGATTTCCTATCCCTGGAGAATCCCGATCTATAATACCCTACTGTGTGAAACCCCCTGAGATGGCTGGCATACCCACTATGCAAGCAATTCCACCCCTGAGTTTTAGTCATTTTTACAGGGGCATCTCAATTTGGGATACCCCTGTTTGTGAAAGAACCCTCCTGGTTTGGCCATTTATTCAAACTGGCGATCCCACAGTGCATTCACCAGTTCTAGGAAAGTAATGAACAAAGAGGAGGGGACACACATAGGGCCATCCAAAATCAAGAGAATCTAGATTTGTTTAGACTCCTAGGTCAAGTTTAAAGGGGTTAATGCACTTCAAAGTAAACCACAACTAGAGTTTTGGTCCAAATTGCATGATTCTTAGGGGTCATCCAGATTTGGGACGTCCCTTGGTGATGTGATGTGAGTCCTCACCACAAAGGGGCCCACTGAGACCATGCCGCCCAAGGGGGCCACATAAACCTGGAGCTGGACCCAGGCATCCCATTCTGACACTGTTAGCATATTGACATCTTCTGAGAATAAACCACAGATATAACTCAGGGGAACTTTAATTATTTATTTCTTCACCACAACCTAAACAGGCTACTGATGGCTAGATATAAGTCCTATTCATCAAAAAAGCTTCTTGCTGCCATTTTCAGTATACTAATGTGTGGTTTGTCTGGTCTCTTAATGTCAGTCACCTGTACAGTTTTGATTTTGAAAGTATTAGAACCCTTGTTGTGAAATTGCCCCATAGAAGTGCATTAGAATTAATTGGTGATTATAGTTAGCCTAGAAGCAGTGCAGGAGGCAGACATTGTAAGGTCAGGAAGGAGCTGAAGGCCTGATCATCCTGTAGTGGTAATAAGATCAGCTGTTGGGAACTCTGGCCATGGAAGGATGGAGACCAACTGCACAGAAAGTGAGACTGTATTAAAGAAGCAGTGAATAAGAAGAGAAAATGTTTTCATCTATTAATAGATTCTAGTGTATCTGTCTATGTGAGTCTGGGGTAGGCCCAGTGTGTTTCCATTGTGTGTCTATGTGAATCTACTGTAAGTAACCAAGCACTCTGGGGTATTCTTCAACACCCACATTAACCCACATAGACACACAATGGAAACACACTGGGCCTACCCCATCAAACAACAGTGGCAGGCATCTAAGGCCTACCCATGACTTCAAACTCCAGCTCTCCCTGTTGCTCTCACAGAGCTTATTGCTCAGTCTGCCCTCTATTCTGATACATGTCACACTACCTTCACAGCTCCAAGAGTTAGAAGCCTTTGCAGGTCAGGGTCCTTTCTCGCTGGATCTCTGCAGTGCTCCCAATGTTTTATGTCTCAGCCACCCCCTGTTCCAGGGGCCACATCCTCTGGAATCCCTTTAGCTGAGTCACACTCCTGGGTCACTTCAGGCAAATTTCTTGAGATCAAAAATACCAGAGGTGCATGGCCTTTGGTTGAGTCCAGCCAGGATGGTGGAGCCAGCCGAATCGAGATACTCAGGCACAAAGGAGGGGGGGGGGGGATTTTAGGTGGTGTGCAGCTTTAAATATACTATGCAAAAACAGATATTTGCTTGTATGCAACTTTTAAAAAGATGAATTCTGGCGAGCTAATGTATAAGGCTGTTGTTCCTGAGATCTAGCTCCTTGCTAGCTCTAGCTAGTGCTAGATCTAGCTCTGTGGCCCAGTGCCTGGATTTTATTATTATTTTTTATTTATTTAATCATGACCACATTTTCTTTACCACTGAAAAATAGACCAAAACTAAGAAGCAGGGCATGCAAATCAAGTTGCAGGTGGCGTTCTATACAGCTGAACACATAAATGTCTCAAAGTCTGATGTAAGGGGGGGTGTTAGGTCCATCTCTCAATGCTAAAAAAAATAGATGGTTATGAATAAATATAATCCAGGGGCTGGGCTACACTAAATTTCAACAAAAACAGCTTTATTTAGCAGCTCATCTGCCTAGAGCAGGGGTAAAAAGTATAACCAAAAATGAGTAATAAAACTATATCAACACACATCGCACAACGTTTTACACATGCAAGTTTTCCTCTTTTGAGGAAAGCATGTTTCTTGGAATTTTTGCATTTATGCAAGATTATGGGGTGGGAATTCCCACTACTTTTTTTTTTAGGAGAGAAAATTGCCATTGACTTTTATTGTCTACAGTACCTTGGGGATGATTCAGAGCCAGGTGAAAATCAACACCTGGTAGACAATAAAAGTTATACATTATAATTTATTATTATAATTATTTTATGCAGACTTTCGCCATAATTCCGGCATTATTGCTGAATCGACCCTACTGGCCCACTATCTATAATCACTGCAACATTGACAACAGGTCACTAAAGCTGGTCTCTTAGATTTGTTGAAGCAAATTCAACTCTGGATGTACATTTCATTGTGACTTGCCGCCTGCATCTCGGTGAGATTTTTATTTTAAAAGTGCAATGAAAATATATGTTCTAATTTTTCCTTAAAAATTCACAACGCATGATGTTGTGCATCATTTTCCAATGCCCCATTACATGTGCAGGTCATTTTATTTAGGAAAAATTAGAACAAATAATTGTGTTGCATTTCTTGGTGTGTTAAAATTAAAGAGCTCCCAGAGATGCAGGCCGCAATTCATCCCCAAACTGAACTTGAACTTGCTTTAATAATCCTTTACCATGACCCCCATTGTATGTTTCCTAATCGGTCATAACCAAGCTTGAGCATCTAGTTTGCAGACTATCAGTTCACCACTTTGGCAGCCGGGGAATGCTCAAGCCACACCCCATCTGTGCCATAAAAATCCAGGTAGCTCCACTGACAAATGTCAAAATATCTCTGGGCTTGGTGCCAATTGCTTTAAATTCTAGTGCTTTATTGAAAGACAGGTACAACACGAACATAGTAAATATGAAAGCTTCTTTTCCCTGCTCTTTAGTGAACCCTAGCTCAGGTTAGTTGTTGACTGGCAGTGGGAAGCATGATGGTCAGACAGTTTACATCCAGGGATGACCAGGCCCATAGCCTAGAATGTGTAAAAAAAAACTGGACAATGCCCATATAGGTATAAAATCTCCAAAATGTAAAGTCCTAAAATACATTGCCAGGCTTTCTGTCAGGCCGACTGTAGTTAATTGCACTGCAAAACATCTAGTAACATCTAGTAAGATGGGGAGGCCGATTCATTAATAGCGCCAGGTAGCGACAGATGAGCGCCAGTAGCGTGATTTTCACAGCGCCAGCTAGTTTTCGCTGTGCTTGGCTGGGGTTTGCTTGTTGACAGCGACTCAGTCGGTGTGCGGTAATGTTGAATACTGGGTTAGGGGTCGATGTTTCACAGGTTCTGCGTTGTATGGGTGCGCCTGACAGCGAATGGCCAGAGCAAACGGCTTGCTGCAGATTCATTAACAAATCACGCTCAAAAATTTCTCACGCTGTGAATTCCTTGTTTAAACCCCAGAGCGCTGGCGGCGATGTGTGTAAAGTAGTTTTTAACCCCCAAACAACCATTTTTTTTAATGTAAAAATTATACAAGTTTTTCTAAACATTTTTTAATATGAATTAATATCAGACCTGTAATATCAATTCTGCACATATTTTTTTTAAGGTAAAAAAAAAAAAAATATCTAACATTGCCGTAGGGGTCACAGAATTTTTGCCGGTAAAAAAAAAAAACAAAAAACCTAAACTCAATTAATTATGAATATTTAAAGATTGCTCCATTGAAATGCATTGGAGAGCGCCAGGGTCATACCTGGCGCTGTGATGGGATTAGTAGCGGCGCTGTTCGTTGCAGTCGGCTACATGATGAATCCCGCGCTAGCTGATGCTATCGCCGGCGCTAGCCTCATTTAGCGTGATAAATGCGTCATTGTGACCGCCGCCGGGCGTACTTGAGTCGGTAGCCGCCGTTAGTTGTCGGTACCTGGCGCTCGTCAGACACTACCTGGCGCTAGCCCTTGATAAATAAGGCCGAAAGTAAGTGCTTGCAGTATTTCTCATGACATTTTGCTATACAACTGGTCTTCTCAATTCAAGATTACTTGTAAGAAAATTGTTCTGACATTAAATAATCCAGAATGTGGCTCTACTCAACGTAACCTACAGATACACCATAATAACCAAATCTAACCAACAAATTAGCTACAACCCGCACTGTTACAAGAGAAATCAAAATCCCCCTGAATTCTCTTCAACCTATGCGTTACAGAGATTCATGGGCAACCTATGCGTTACAGAGATTCATGGGCCAGAAAAAAATTAAACAAGATGTCCAGAAAGTACAAGGTGTTATCATCTGCTAAGAAGTTCCATTGATAATGCTTGGTGTCAGACAACAAGTATAACTTCCTGTTTGTTCGGAACTCCTGTTAACTGCGTGGTACCCTTTAAAGGGCAGGACCTTCTGTCCTGAAAAGCTGCCTACACAGATAAATCTATGAAAGAAAGTATGAGTAATATCCCATAATTTGGTTTATTGGTTTAAAGCTAAAGCATGTATGTGTTAGGGCAGGGCTAGGCTGCACCTAGGGCTTTCAGAATAGCAGCAAATGTGAAGAACCTTCATGCCCCTCACTATTTTAATTTACAGTATATTTTTGCCATAAGATCATTGAGATAAGTATCTGATGCATCCTTTCTTGGCCTGCCTAGAGCAAGAGACACTTTCCTTGATTTGCATATTAACAGGGCACACTTGTGCAGGCTCATTATAATATTTTATACCTATAGTGTGGCTAGGACAGTAATCCTAGTCAAGCTTAAAGCAGATCTAAAGTCCATAAAGGCTTAAGGTCTTTTGAATACCCCCACCCCTAGGAAGTCAGCGTGCAATGCTCATCCTTCTGGGATTCCCACAGCAGCAACTACAGCTTTTTTTTTTTTTGAGGTCCCAATGGTCAAGAGCCACTGGTGACCATGTAGGTCGAAAGACTGTGTATTGTAGGGTCGGTTCTAGGGACCAACCCAAATCATGAGGGGGTTGTTCAGAAGATATAAATTCTTATTTGTTTCCTCTTTAACCCAATGCTATTAAGAGGGGTGTGATACTATGTATGTAGGCTGCAAAAGCCATCTTAGCAAACTCTATGAAGCATCCGGGAACAAGAACGCAACTTGGTATGAAAGTATGAGAGCATTCTAGGTGGGCTGCAGTGCTGTTCCGTTGACTGGGCTGGGAGTAGGACCCTCACTCAGACCCTTTGCCACCCCTCACAAGTTCCTACCAACCCCTCCTTCCACACCTTGCCCTACTTTTCCCCCTGTAGCCCATGTTCAGCCCCATATGTTTGCCATGCCCACACTTCCATCTTTACAATACTACATCTTTTGTATCGTTGCTTTAAGAGTGGCCATGTGTACTTGTGCCCATGGTCTTTCACTGCAATACTTTAGCCGCAGCTGAAAAACACGCTCATTGACTGGCCAGGAAGCACATTTAGGGTGGGCCACAGCCACTCATGGGCTGGTCAAGAACTTATTGGGGCTAGAAAACTGCTGGACTTATTTTTGGGCCCAACCCACCTCTCTGTGAAGACAACACCGTCTAGGACACCACTAGGCTAAATCTGGACTGGTTAGGAGCACTAGAATTGTGAATTTAGAATAAGTTGAAACAAATGTACATGCTACCTTGTATACCACATGACATCTGTTGTTCTATGTAAGTCATTAAAATAAACTAATATGTAGCATGGCTCTCACTGTAATATAAAACGCTTGGAATTTTCACTCCAAATGTATTATATTTGTCCTGGAATTCTTTTTCTTCCCCTAAGAGTTTTTTGCTTTTTCTTTTTTTGATGCAATATATGAAAACTTCTGCACTCAAAGTCATATCCTGGAGCACATGAAAGTTGTATTTGCAAAAGCACATAATGTGATAATTAAACTGCCAACAGCCAACTTAGTGATTTCCAAAGACGCGAAAGTTAACTCACTATTGCACCTTCCTAAAGGGAGCTCATCATGAACAGCAGCAATTAGACTATATGTACACATATATTTTTACATACTCTAATATACATTTTCTTTTACTCCAATGACTGCATTACATTTTTATGGGGAGAGAGCTGGGAATGAAACACGTTGCCTTTTCACTGAAAAGTGATTTATTACAACCACACACGCACCCACTTTAAAAAAAAAGCAGAACTAATTAGCAAAGTAATTAATTAATATAAATTTGCATATTTGCATTTGCAATTAGTGCAGTCGACTGATTAGTCTGAAAATGGGAAGTTTGACTCATTAAATGGTAGTGTGTGCTGGACCGTAAAGCGGCTGCCAGATGAGGCGAAAAAGGGTGGAATAAGCTTGTGTGTGCTGAGCTCAGGAGTCCTTTGTTCGAGGAACAAGCACAAGGAATCTGTATTAAGTCTCGAAGAGTTTGGGGTTTTGATTGAAGATGAGATTCTTTTACGTTAGCCGTGACTCTTTTTGATTTCATTTTTCTGCATTGAAAAGATTCCTCATTATTTAGAACACAGCCAACATATATTAACGCAGTTGTTTGGCTATTGAAGTTCTATGTGCAGTACATTTGCTTAGCAGCGTTCTATATCAACATAGAAAATTGTTAAAACATTTTTTCCTATGACTTACATATTCACTATCAGTCATTGATTTCATGTTGAAAGTTATAAACAAAAACTTTTACATTACTTTTTGAAAGATTGCATTCATTTTCGGCGAAAGGCACAATTGCCAAGCATGTCACTTGCTTCAAGGGCATCCATCAATGACTAAGAGTGTGGATATTTAAGGGTGGTGACAAAGTGGAGTACACTCACAACCCTTTAAATAAATAAATAATAAATAATAATAAATAGTCAAAGGGGGCAGTCCATTGCCTCTGATACTCAAAAAAGTCGAAGTTTGAAGTTATTGAATTCAGGTGAGTACATTATATCCAGTTGCTTCTAACATATCAATACAGACCTAAAGGTTGTTGGCCTCTTTGGGGGGTATAACACTGGAGCCTTTTTTAGGTCATACGAGTACCTCTAACTGCTAATTTTGAATAAATCTGCACTGCTTGCTATGATGTTTGTATATGCTTTTCATGGGATTAACAGTCAAAAATGCTGCTTTTAGCCCAGTAGCAGGGGGGGAAGGGAGGTCCTGATCAGAGGAATTCTGCTTCGAATACCGTCATGGGAAGCCCAATCCTTGGTCCTGGTACTCATCCACATCCACATTCCCAAGCAGCTTTGCAACCCCATGTAACCCCACTCTCTGGTTGAAGACAATCACATTGGGCAGTTGGCCAGCACCCAAAATGAGAGGTTCACACAAGTAGGTAATTACCAGTGCCACTTGCTCTATTGGTATGTGGAGTGGGGCATTCACATCAGGAAGCCCCCCACTGCAGGGCTCAGAGGACTAACAGGAATTCTTGACTGTTTGTTCTTTGTAAATTGGATGTCCAGACCAGGGTAACCCCCCACCCTGCCCCCTCCCCTGGCATAGGAGGGTCACAAAAAAAACCCACCTTATCCAGAGCAGCTGTGCAGAGGCTACAAATAGTGGCTGCCCCTGCTCTTTGCATACACCTGTCCATTCCAGTGATCAGATGTGCATACAGAGTGGGGCATGTCGCTCTATGCTGCCTCTCCAAGATGGCTGCACCCATGGCCCAATACACTGAGGGAACTGTGTTGATTGCAAGTAATGTAAGGATTTTTGTAACCCATAAGAGCCTGCTGCAGAGCAAGGGGAGGAAGGCAGGGCTGGGGTTCCCTAAAGACTGGACTTCTACTTTAACAGATAAATAAGAGTTTTTTTTCATTAAGCTCAAGTTATCTCAACTCTGCTTTAGTTGGTGGTGTTGGGTGTTGTTCACATTTCTTTGCAGTACAGGGGAGAAACCCAATTGCAGGTGCTCCCTATGTATACCCGCAATTGGTCACTGGCAGTCATGTGGCCCATGGTCCTCTCCTGAGTTTTCAGCCAATCACAAAGTACTGCTCCCAGAGCCCCAGCCTTATCCACCTGCACTGCAAGCTGCCCCCTTCCTTTCTGAACTAAATCCTCATTCATGTTTATCTGTATTGCTTTATTTCCTCTTTCCATCAATGTAACTAAAAGCAGGGATGGACACACAAGCCAGCCATGGAGCAGAATGGTGGTGTTTCAACATGTAGGACTGCAAGGGAACAAGCATGCTGGATATCTGGTAACTATAGCCTTTGATAACGTCTGTGGAATTAGATGTTAAACAGCATTGTATGTAGCAGAACACAGCACTTACACCCTTCTGAGACAAAATTACAGGGTGGATCACTTGTACGCTAAGTATGCTTTGATTTTACACCAAAGTGTCCTCTAATTTGGCTTTGAGAATTAAAAATCAGTTCAATTTAATTAAGTAAATAAGCATTCCTTGAAAAGGAGGGGCTATTCTTTGCTATTTGGACCTAATAGGAAACATGTTCTTAATGTTTGTGCTATACTCTCTCTATATTGGTAATGTATATTTCAATTCTCCAATGGATTTATTATTTGTGTCCAAGCATCCAATTAGGATGGTTGTTTGAGTCCTTTGTTTACATTCTCTGTTTAAATAAAGGTTAGCACTGCAGTTCACAGACAATGGTTGCAGATGCATGCAAGCCCCTAGCTGACCAAATAAACATAGACCACCTTGTAAACTTTGAGGCTAATTTATTATTTTTTCTGATGTATTAAGGCACATATGTCAAACTCAAGGCCTGGGGGCCAGAGGCGGCCCTCCAAGCCTTTTTATGTGGCCTCCGGACAGCTGCCAGATGGTGGCGTGCCCCTTCTAGCCGACCCAGTCTTTTCCAGGCTTTTGGCATCTTTGTGGTACTGCCAAGCGATGTGCCAGTACACTGCACTCCACTGTGGAGCACTGTAGTGCCTCTAATCCTGTCTCAGGACCTGGTGCCTATAAAAGTGGCGGGTGCGTGCATTTTTAATGTTTCGGGAGAGAAGAGAGTTGTGTCTGCAACTGTTCTGCTTCTCAACCAGCAACTAGCTTTCAACAACCAAGGGAGGTCCAGTGCCCACCTAACCCACCCTACTTACTGCCACAGCAGAGAGTGCTACAGCTGCTGCAGGGGTTATTGCTAGCTATTACCAGTTGGGATGGGAAATGTTCCAATTCTTTTCATTGCATTTTATCAAAATAATTCTGCGTCTGTCCTGGGCAAAATAATTCTGCATCTGTAACCATACATTTGAATGGTCATGTTGGCGTTTTGTTTCGCAGGCCTTTGAAGGTGACCCAAATACTGCTGTGGCCCTTGGTGAAAATTAGTTTGACACCCCTCTATTACGGCTATAATTGTTCTCTTTTGGTCATTGTGCCACAAGGTATCGTCCTAGACCTCCTCTTTTCGCAGTCTATCCCTAAGGTCTTGACAAACTCATAACTTTCAATATCACCTCCCTAACTGTCTTATACTGTCTTATAGCTATTGTATATCTTCATTCATGTCATCTTGTGCCTTCAAGCTAAACATGGACAGAACTGGACATTTCTACACGACCTCCTCTCTCTAACACATTGATACTTCTCAAGCTCAGTGTCTAGGAGTTATTTAAAAATTCATATTTATTCCCTGCTGCCTCCAACTTGAAAACATCTTGCATCTATTCATTCCTTTCATTTGGCACTAAAATGCATGCTCTGGTCATACCCCAACTGGACTACTGCAACAAGATTCCTTGTGGTTTATCAGCTAACAGACTGGCATCCCTCCAATCTATTCTGAACTCTACTTCTCACCTCATCCATCTCTCCTCTCCCAGCTCTGCACCTCTCTGTCAGTCCCTCCACTGGCTGCTGGTCCCAGCGAATCCTGTTTCAATCTCTAACTCTGACCTACAAAGCTCTCTTCAGCCAAGCTCCTCCCTACACTTCATCTCTAATCCAGCAATATATACTTATTTTCTTTATTTCCAGGGGTTAAAAATAACAATGTAATCAAAGGATTTAGCGTAGAGGTGCTCAGCTGCTGCACTGTGCCTGCTAACTTTGCCATTGAAGACCAATATTAACCAATCAATCTGCGGCACGGTCAAGCACAGCAAAGCTCACTCACACCTCTAGCTAGACAAGTTCAAAACAAAGGAAAACAGAAGTTTAGATGTATCCCATTAAATTTCTGGGCACATACAAGATGTTAGGTCATGTTATAGACGAGACTTATATAGGTTTGTTCTCAAGACATTAAGTAATATTTGTTTCTTATAATTGTGAATACATAATATATGTATTGTTTTTGAAGTGTGTTACTACAAAACATGCATTAGCCTATAGCTCTACTTTAATAAAAAATAATAAGTAAAACTGTAAAAGAGCCACATTATATAGTATGTGCATTACTACACAAACGTTATATTGTATTTACAGCAGAACAAAACCCGGATTTGTTTACTTTCCCAGGTTTCTTTCCGCTTCCCTTGGGCATCCGGAATCAGGATGCCCCACTGTGTGAAACCCCCCAAATTGCCTGCTCTGCCTTACCTCTGCCCCCGGTCCAATGGCACATGTGCAGGCTGCCGTCCAATCAGAGCCACTTGCTTTGATGATGTAATTCGGCAAGCATCTCTAACCGGGATGAATGGGGAGTGCACGCTCTGGTGCTGGGTTTTGTTCTGCTTTAATGTGACACAGTTAAAGGGAATAACAGAAACCTAGACACAAGCTCATTATAACCATTCTTAGATTATTTTAGCTGTGCGCTTGTTTGTAACCCAACTTACAATAGTCTTCTTTTTTTTAGAAAAGTAAAAAAAACACAAAATAAAACAGCTTGGTCACTAGGCATAAAGGTTGACAACCCAGCAATCAGAGGTTGAAAAGCCGCACACTTAACATCTGCATTCAAACATCACTTTTCATCAATTCAGTTCCTTACACTAACTATACTTACAACACTTTTACGGTATCTCTACCTAGTGTGTGGGGCATTTGGCTTGGGATGTTGTAAAGGAAACCTGATATCTTTCACAGCAAGTTAACTGAAAGACCGCCAGGCCATCGCCGGCAGCCAATCGGGCTCGGTGATGACAATACATGTAGTCATTTTGGTTTTAAGCATTCTACTCTCTCTCCCAGGAGGTTTCAGCTTTGTAAAATTCAATTATTTCTCCTTGGCTGCTACTTTACAGTATGTTCATTTAGGTACCTTGTCCTTTAACACCCCACCTTCTTCCCCATCTGCCTCCTTAGTGAAACCAGAAGTAGGAAGATAACCAGGAAGGTCACATTCCTCTTTTCATATCCCATCTTTGGACAGAACCAAGATCCTGTCCTTTTTTCTTTGGATAGTTGAGCTGAATAATTAAAAAAAAATCCAGACACTTCTTTGTCTTTCAGCTGATAAACCTTTTACATTCTCCAACTGCAAAGTAAACACAGTTAGCCGTAGTTATCTCAGTGTAACAGGTTTACCCTGCAACAGGAGACAGTAATGGATTTATCAGCTTGTTTGAAGCAGATCCTTGTCAGTGAGCTTGATTCAACAACCTAAGATTCCCCTATCTCTCCTCTTAGCCAGAAAACTGAAAAGAGCCACTACAAATGGAGCATTTATAACTCAGATGTGGTGCTGCCCTGGAATTTCACTAACTGGCCAGTTCATAACTGGGACACCAGTGGGAACTGGAAAACACATCCTCTGAAATATAAATACCCTCCCTGCACCCTCCTCCCAGCAGTTTAAGAGGCAGTTTTGATCAAAACACACACTGGGGTGCCTAAAGAAAATGTTGGGTCATAGTACATACATATTATTATACATATGCAATGTGTATACACATTCCCCTCGATTCAAAGAGGAAAAGTTAATTGATTTCGTATCGAAAATCGTAAGTTTGGGTGGGTGTTAGTCATTTTTTCCTGTTTTTTTGGCCATTTCCGACTCGCACGAGCCTACGTACGAATGCGTATATGCTCAGCGGAAGTTCGTTCCTAAATTTTAGGATCAAAACGTAAAACTTAGGATCAAATCCTAAAACTTACGATCAAAACGTAAAACTTAGGATAATTGGATGTGTTTAGGTGTGATTCAGAGAAACCTCTAAACGCGTTTTAAAAGAAAGCCACAGCCGACACCTTTTAGCAGCCGGATTGCTGTTCGTGAACAGGTTTTTTGGCTATGTGGAGGAGTCTGCGCGTCTTGTGCTCCAATGAACTGCATGTATCAGCATGGCCGAGGCCATTAATTGTATGGCAATGCATACCTGATTCATGTATGCCTTATAAAAGCATTTTAATGTGGACCTTAATTAGTCCTTTGCATGTAAACCTTTATTTTGCAATATATTTGCGTTAATTAAAGAAACTTATGTCCTTTGTTATTTATTTTAAAATTGATGTACTAGAATAATATTTTTAGATTGCATTTATTGGTGTAGTTGTTTACCTTTGCTTTGTTTAATTATTTAAGCACATCTTTGGTCAGATGCATCACACTTACTGAGGAGAGGAGAGCGGGATAAAGTGCAGGATGTGGGTTACTGCTGTATTTTGCCCCCAGAGCTGGGGGCACGGACAGTCACAAGGCCCTTTCTGTTTGCAGGCTGCCCGAGAATACCTGAGTCGCCATCTTGGCTGTTTCTAGACTCATAACATGCAGAAGTTGCTGGGTGTTTTTTAATATTTGAGAGCAATCTGTATGTAGAGGGTGTGGGTAACCACACACAAAAAATTTAAGTTGTACCATTTGAAGCCAAAATATTAAAATTAAATCAACAAGTAAAAAATGCAAGTTAACTGAAAATTAAACAAAGTAAGATTTTAGTATGCAAATGCATTCATTAATGGTTGGTTTCTACAAAATGAATGAAATAAAGAAAAATAAGACCAAATATTTAGAATGCACTTTAATGAGGTAAGTTTGTAGTGCGGAGCCGCAAGATCAGAAGGATTTACGTCCAGACAAAAAAGGAAAAAGGGCAAAACCAATGTTGCAACCTGAGAAATGAAACGGAAAAATCAGGATGGAAACTGACATAGGTCTGATTCCCGAACTGCCATACGAACGGACGTATATTTTAGGATAGAAACGTATTTGCTTATTGAATCACTCGCAAGTTCATACGAACGCACGAGCGGACGTGAAAAATAGGATGATCGTGACCCAAATCCAAGCTGTTACATGTTTCTTTGAATCAACCCAATTGGGTGGGGGTGAGGGTCAACACTCAACAGAAAGCAAAAAGGAAGGTTTCAGGTGCAGGTGGGGTCGCAGGTGAGTCTGGGGGTGTATTTCCTGATTACTGAGTTGTCCAGTATTGAAGGAGTTTAGGTTTAGAGGATAAACCTTTACAGGGTTTTGTGGGTGTAAGGGCCATGGACACTGAGTGGTTGCAGGGGAACACCTCCTGGGAGCAGACCCTGGGATGGTGGGGATAACACTGTACATTGTATGTGTTTGTTTTTTCTATATTATTAAATAAGGGGAGATGTGTTTGCTTTTACTATTGGTAAGGGGTTGCAAGGAAGAACAAGATGCATCAAAAACATGATAGCCATAACTTCATAGGTATTGTCAGTGTGTCCTTATGTATAATCTACATGCATTATTGTAACTAAAAATACAAAATACATATAACAAGACCTATTAACAAACAGTTTCACGTTCTTAGTACATTTAATGATTTTAAGCAAATAAGTGACTGCAGTTCAATATTGTTCTGTTTTATATATATTTATATATATATTTGGGAGAAAAACAAAAGAACTCTTTTGTAAAATGGACATCATACAAAAGGATATAATAGTGTTTGCGCAATGAATAAGCAAAACAAAAATAATGCTGCTAGAAAGATAAGAAAAACAGATGGCAAGTAAAGAAAAATACCCTGAAGACAACAACAAAGATGAATTTGAAAAAAAAAATGCTGCAAGGGAAAGCGCAAAGTCACAGGGAAATGCAAAATTGGTAACGTTGATCAGACAAACTTTATATTGATTGTTATAGACTCGCCTTATATTATTGCTAACCTATATAGACCCCTGCTAATAACTGGCTCAGATTCAGTTTTTTGTTACTTTAGTAAAAGCAACTGTAAACCCGGAACAAAAAAAAATCATAATTCTCTGCAGAATATTTCTCTCATTCTGGCTCTCCCAGTCCCCAGAGTCCCCTGAATTTCTTGAGAACTCAACGAACGTTTGCTGTTACTGAATTAAAGAGATTGTAACATTTAAGCAAAAAACATCTTTTCTTCCCACCAAACTACTTCCTCCTGTTGTAGGGCTCAGAAACATTTCAGTTTTATCAGTGCCTGGCATGTCCCTCTTCAGTAAATGGAGTAGAAAAGTGCAGTCACTGTGATGGGGTGGCGGGAGCAAGTGTTGACTCCTAGAGATCCCATCTCAGAAATGGAGAAGTTACTGAGCAGTAGGCTCGGAGGAAGTAGCTGCGGGAGAGAAAGGGTGAACAATTTTTGTTTAGTATTTGCAATCCCATTAATCTCTTTACTGGTAAATACATTGCTTATTGTTTCTTCTACATTTTGCATAGCTAAATTCTTGAATGCTTGAATGCTTGTTTCATGCCAATATGTAAGTTAAGCTGTATGTAGATATGCAATTTGATTAAAGAAAGTAAAATTAAGTATAGTAAATATTGTTAGACTATCAAGTCTACCACATAGGTTGACATTTTCATAGCTTGAGGCTCACTATGGATGCCAATACCAGGCCCTTAAAGGAAGGCAGGCAGTAAAACAAGAAAAGCTATTCTCATATTTTATCCAGATCCACTCCTATTCAGAACCTTACCCAATCAATCAATCCAGTCCAGCGCCGTTGGCCTTTGACCTCGCCTCAAGTGACCCAGCTTCAGTCACAGTGGTGTAAGGAGGGGTCAAGGGTTGAATAGGAGTGATTGGCTTCAGGAGATAGAAGGTGAGTATAGCTTTTTACTGCCTGGGCAATCTCTTTAATCAAGGACTCCATATAAAGTAAAGCTTCTCCCAAATCATCAATTTTTTGAGACCTTTCTTTTTTAGTTTAATCTGTTTTTATTGAAGTAAAAGATCAACACACCAGGTACAGGCAACAGACGTAGATGAAATACAGCATAATAAAACCGTTCAGCTTCGGAAGCACCAGAAGGGTTCGTGCCGCCACGCATCACACTTAAACACCGTCCTGAGACCGAACCTAATGACCACTCCGCCCATTCAGATCAATTCGCCGCCTGCTTGCTCTCCTTGTCAGGGCTATCTCCTCCCTATCTAGGAGGGGTCCCGGCTCTGATCCCCGACACCAGGTTATGAGCTATTAAGAAAGAGCCCGACCAAGTGCGTGATAGTTGCTTAAAAGAAGAAGATGGAGAAACAAAAACACCAGAATAGAACAAAACAGAGACAGAACAATGAAGAGGAAAGGAAGGGAAAGGGGAAGGGGGTGTCCCCCGATAGGCTTGCTTGACCAATCTTGCCTGCCCATCTATCTGCGTCCGAGACCGATCCAGCTTATGTGCTCACCCCGTTGCTGGCACCATAAATTAACCACAAACCGTTGTGAATCCCGCAGGTCTGCCCAACATGCCCAGATCCTTCTAATTGTCCCTGAGACCTCTGTCCTCTAAAAGGAGCTCTCCATTAGCCTGATACGCTCCAGTTCTGCTACCCACTCTGCAACAGTTGGGGTCACCTGCGTTTTCCAATGTCTGGGTATAACCGCCCGCACCGCCACTAGAAAGTGTCTGAGTATGTCCCTCTTGAATTGGGATATGGGACCCGCCACAAGCAAGAGAAGTGCTACCTGGGGAGAGTTCCTTACCACAGTGCCCGTAATATCAGTGTATAAGCTCAGTATCTTCTCCGAGAACGCTCTTATAGGTGGTGCATCCTCACTAGATGTGAGTTATGTTGCCCTCCTCAACCCAACATCTCCAACATCTGTCTGAGGTCTGTGGCGCAAACTTGTGGACGTCTACGGGGCACCTGTACCATCTGGAAATGATCTTGAAGTTCCTCTCCTGAGCGACCCCCTCCACCGCCGATTTGTGTGTGAGGCAGAACATCTTATGTTGGTCTTCCTCCGAAAGGGACCGCCCCAACTCCTCCTCCCATCTGTTCACGTACCCTAAAGGGCCCGAATTGATACGACCCACGAGTGCGGAGTAAATCTTGGAAAGGGCGTGGGGAACGGGTGTCACTGACGAGAGGAGCCCCTCTATCTCCAACAGCGGGCCTCCACTAATCTCACTCAATCTTTGTGAGGATATATAGTTGGCTAGCTGTCTATGCAAGAACCAGGAGATATATACCCCCATGTTCTGCTCCTTCAACTCCTCCAGAGACAGGAGGCCCGAATCGCTCAGTATTTGCCACATTCTTGGGTTTCTCTTCTGCCCTCCATCTCAAAAAAGATGTAACCCCCTACCAGGGCCAAAGTCCGGGTGCCCAATTCGGGGAGTCAAGGGACCCGGATGCCGCACCAACTTGACTCTGGCAGTCAGGCGATCCCAAATCTTAAGGAGATACTGGGCCAGACCTTTTTTTAACCCTTTTGCTGCCAGCCTATCTGGAGGTTTTGTCACCCTTGTTGCTGTGATTTTTGAAGGGATTTCCGGGGATTTCTCAGGCCCCAAAGGGGCGGGGCTTAGCAGCAAGATGGCGGTGCCCGTCGGGAGAGGGAGAGGGCTGTTAGGCCCTCTCCTGAAGCTGAAGAGCCGGGGGGGGCGATCGGAGGCCCCCCAGGTGAAGAAGAGACCCGGCGGGAGCGATCGGACACGGAGGTGAGTAAATGTCATTTTTATTTATTTTTTTTACATGTAATTCCGGTGGGGGGGTGGCTATTCCGGGCCCTCCCTTGCACCCAGGTGGGCCTGGGTGGGGGATCGAAGACCCCCCAGATGAAGAGGAGACCCGGAAGGATTGAACGAGGGGTCAGGTGAATGTTTTTTTACTTTACTTTTACTGTTGCGGGGGGGGGGAGTCAGGCACGTAGATTCTATGTGCTTGCCACTTAAGTGGAGTGGAAGCGAGCACATAGAATCTACGTGCTTGACACTGAAAGGGTTAATGAGCGCAATACAGATAGATGAAAGGAGGTATTTTCAATATGTCCATTATTATGTTTTAGGAAATATTTGTTAGTGTATTTGGCATTTCAATTCAAAGTTTACATAAAATAGTTTATTGGCTTCCTCAAGAGAATAACAAGATGAGCTTTTGAAGAATCTATTGAGGTATGTAATAAATGGTATCATTAACTTTGAGTGTTCTGCCTACATTGATTGCTAACAGTGTACACCAGCTTCTAAAGCTTCATTGCAAATAGGTAATACACACAAGCCCTGATGTGTCACATGGTATAGAAACAAAGGCATTTTTTACTATATATTTGCGTGGTGTGGGGAGGGGTAGTTTGGGTGGGTGGGCGTGTTCCTGGAAGAGGTGTGTCCTGTAAGAGCATGCATGGCACCTCGTGAGAAGCATGGAGGACCAGCACAGCATGTCAAAATCTTTCTGCGATTAAGTCATGTCCTCAGTCACACCCATGCCACACCTTTAACTCTAAGATGACCTAGAAATGGCTGCACACTATGCCATTTCATAGACCTCTAGTAGACAGAGCATGACAAATGAAAAGATAAGTATCTACTCAATGTCAGGGACACAAAAGGCAGGAGGAGGCAAGGTGCATTTTAGGTTCCTATAGGCCAAGGCCAGAGATGAGCGAACTTTTGAAAAATTCGATTCGACTGATTCGCCGAATTTTCCGTCAAAAATCGTTTCTACCAAAATTTATTCGTGACGAATCGCTATTAAAAACAGCTATTTCTGAGCCTCCTAGAGTTTCAATAGGGTTGTAAACCATTATGCCTTGTTGTAACACGCATAGGATGCGTGCTGGGTTAGTGAAATAATACTGTAAATAATTATCACATGCAGATCAGAGGCATCGCTAATAGAATCGCAGAGCGGCATAATTGCAGAGAGTTGAGGTGGCATAACTATGAGGGGCCCCTATAGTGCCTAGGAGCCCAAACATTGCTTTAAAGAGACACTGGAGTTGGCTGCAGGAGCCCAAAAATTGGATGAATCACACCCTGGAGTTGCAAGCAGCAGCAGCAGCCCAAACATTGCTTGAAAGAGACGCTGGAGTTGGCTGCAGGAGCCCAAAAATTGGATGAATGACACCCTGGAGTTGCAAGCAGCAGCAGCAGCAGGAGCCCAAACATAGCTTGAAAGAAACACTGGAGTTGGCTGCAGGAGCCCAAAAATTGGATGAATCACACCCTGGAGTTGCAAGCAAGCAGCAGGAGCCCAAACATAGCTTGAAAGAGACACTGGAGTTGGCTGCAGGAGCCCAAAATTGGATGAATCACACCCTGGAGTTGCAAGCAGCAGCAGCAGGAGCCCAAACATTGCTTGAAAGAGACACTGGAGTTGGCTGCAGGAGCCCAACAATTGAATGAATCACACCCTGGAGTTGCAAGCAGCAGCAGCCCAAACATTGTTTGAAAGAGACACTGGAGTTGGCTGCAGGAGCCCAAAAATTGGATGAATCACACCCTGGAGTTGCAAGCAGAAGCAGCAGGAGCCAAAACATAGCTTGAAAGAGACACTGGAGTTGGCTGTAAGAGCCCAAAAATTGGCTGAATGACACCCTGGAGTTGCAAGCAGCAGCAGCAGCAGCAGCCCAAACATTGCTTGAAAGAGACACTGGAGTTGGCTGCAGGAGCCCAAAAAATGGATGAATCACAGCCTGGAGTTGCAAGCAGCAGCAGCAGGAGCCCAAACATAGCTTGAAAGAGACACTGGAGTTGGCTGCAGGAGCCCAAACATTGGATGAATCACACCCTGGAGTTGGGAGCTGGGAGGAACTGCTAAAAATGAGAACTCAATACATGAAATCATGGCTTACTCCACAAAAACTGCAAATGGGACCCATGGTGACTGACACTGGGAAGAACATCTTGTCTGCGCTGCGACAAGGAAGCCTGAGCCATGCGTCCTGCCATGGCACACGTGTTCAATCTAGTTGTCAAGCGTTTTCTGAAGTCTTCCCCCCATCTGAAAGACATCCTAACAACGGGAAGGAAACTTTGCATGCACTTCAGGCACTCCTACACCGCCAAGCACACCCTTCTTGAGCTTCAGCGTCTGAACGGTATCCCCCAACATAGTTGAGTGATTTGCGATGTTTCCACCCGTTGGAATTCCACCCTCCATATGCAGGATCGACTATAGGAACAGAGAAAAGCCATCACGGATTCCTTGATGATCCAAACGGATAGGGGGGCTCCCCTGTGTAACTTCAATGTAAACCAGTGGCAGCTCATACGTGACACCTGCCCTTTGAGGAAGCTACTTTATTAGTCAGTCGCCAGGACTATGAGATGAATGATGAGATTCCACTGCTTCATGTACTACAACACATGTTGGAAACCATGGCTGGTCAGGGCACTAGAGGCATGGCACATACATTTCACAGCCACATGAGGGGGCTGAAGTGGAGGAGGGGGTGGGGCACAGCGAAGCACAGTTTAGGTTTGACAAAATTACCATTTTATCTAGTCATCTGACAGAAGAGGAGGAGCAGGAGCAGCCAGAGGAGCTAGAGGGTTGTGAGGAAGGCGAGACAGAGGACCCAGACACACCGTGGCAGTTTGCAGTGGAGATGGAGACAGGTAGTCCCTCCGAGTCACTTGCACAAATGGCACGAAGCATACTCACGTGCTTGCGTAGTGACCACAGAATTGTCTCCATTTGTCAGGGGCTGCTCTATATTATGCGGCAAAATGGCAAATTTACCTCACAGTATAAGCTATTGCCCCTCAGATTTACACAGGAGCTGCTCTATATTATGCTGCAAAATGGCAAATTTACCTCACAATATAAGCTATTGCCCCTCAGATTTACACAGGGCCTGCTCTATATAATGCTGAAAAATGGCAAATTTACACACAGGGCCTGCTCTATATTATGCTGCAAAATGGCAAATTTACCTCACAGTATAAGCTATTACCCCCCAGATTGACACAGGAGCTGCTCTATATAATGCTACAAAAGCAAGAGCGGATTTAACTCACACAATATAACCTATTTCTCAGGTTTATATAGGTCATGCTCTATGTAATGGTGCAAAACCATGAATTTACCTACAATATAAACTATTGCTGCTCCATATAATGGTGCAAAACTGAATTTATCTCACAATATAAACTATTACTCCTCAGGTTTATATAGGGGCTGCTGTATATAACAGTGCAAAACCATGAATTTACCTCATAATATAAACTATTGCCCCTCAGATTTACACAGGGCCTGCTCTATAGAATGCTACAAAACCAAGAGCGTATTTAACTTACACAATATACCCTATTTCTCAGGTTTATATAGGGACTGCTCTATGTAATGGTTCAAAACCATGAATATACCTCATAATATAAACTATTGCCCCCCAGATTTACTCAGGGGCTGCTCCATATAATGGTGCAAAACAGGGCAAATGTATTGTCCAATATAAACTATTGCTGCCCTGATTTACACAGGAGGGCCACTCTAAAGAATGGTGCAACATGGCGAATTTAGCTCACACTATAACATAGATTGCAAAATGAGATTTTCAGACAGGGCCTGCTCTATAAAATGGCAATTTTACCTCACAATACTGTATAAACTATTGCTCCTCAGATTTACACAGTGGGCTTCTCTATATAATGGTGCAAAATGGCGAATTTACCTCACAATATAATCTATTACAGCTCTATATAAAAAAAATAAATAAAAAAAGGGCCTGTAGAAGCTTATTTAGTATAACAGATAGGGTGACATGTGCTGGTTTGGGATGCCCATGTGGGCTAGTGTTTTGACAGCAGGACAAAAACCAATTCAAAATACAATACTTTGATTCAGCTGAGGAAGGATGAACAAGCGTATTTAGTATAACAGATAGGCTGCTAAGTGCAGGTTTGGGATGCCCTGAGGCCTGTTTTTTTTTGTTAAAGGCAGACCAAAAACCAATTCAAAATGCAATACTTTAATGAAGCTGAGGAAGGATGAACAAGCGTATTTAGTATAACAGATAGGCTGCTAAGTGCAGGTTTGGAATGCCCTGTGGCCTGTTTTTTTTTTTGTTAAAGGCAGGCCAAAAACCAAATCAAAATGCAATACTTTGATTAAGCTGAGGAAGGATGAACAAGCGTAATTAGTATAATAGATAGGCTGCTAAGTGCAGGTTTGGGATGCCCTGCGGCCTGGTGTTATTTTTGTTAAAGGCAGACCAAAAACCAATTCAAAATGCAATACTTTGATTAAGCTGAGGAAGCATCAACAAGCGTATTTAGTGTAACAGATAGGCAGCTAAGTGCAGGTTTGGGATGACCTGAGGCCTATTGTTTTGGCAGCAGGAAAAAAACCAATTCATAATGCAATACTTTGATTCAGCTGAAGAAGGATGAACAAGAGCATTTAGCATAACAGGCTGCTAAGTGCAGGTTTGGGATGCCCTGCGGCCTGGTGTTTTTTTTGTTAATGGCAGACCAAAAACCAATTCAAAATGCAATACTTTGATTAAGCTGAAGAAGGATGAACAAGCGTATTTAATATAACAGATAGGCTGCTAAGTGCAGGTTTGGGATGCCCTGCGGTCTAGTGTTTTGGCAGCAGGACAAAAACCAATTCAAAATGCAATACTTTGATTAAGCTGAGGAAGGATGAACAAGCATATTTAGTATAACAGATAGGCTGCTAAGTGCAGGTTTGGGATGCCCTGCGGCCTGGTGTTTTTTTTTGCTAAAGGCAGACCAAAAACCAATTCAAAATGCAATACTTTGATTTAGCTGAGGAAGGATGAACAAGCGTATTTAGTACAACAGATAGGCTGCTAAGTGCAGGTTTGGGATGCCCTGCGGCCTGGTGTTTTTTTTGTTAAAGGCAGACCAAAAACCAATTCAAAATGCAATACTTTGATTAAGCTGAGGAAGGATGAACAAGCGTATTTAGTATAACAGATAGGCTGCTAAGTGCAGGTTTGGGATGCCCTGCGGCCTGGTGTTTTTTTTTGCTAAAGGCAGACCAAAAACCAATTCAAAATGCAATACTTTGATTTAGCTGAGGAAGGATGAACAAGCGTATTTAGTACAACAGATAGGCTGCTAAGTGCAGGTTTGGGATGCCCTGCGGCCTGGTGTTTTTTTTGTTAAAGGCAGACCAAAAACCAATTCAAAATGCAATACTTTGATTAAGCTGAGGAGGATCAACAAGCGTATTTAGTATAACAGATAGGCTGCTAAGTGCAGGTTTGGGATGCCGTGAGGCCTAGTGTTTTGGCAGCAGGACAAAAACCAATTCAAAATGAAATACTTTGATTAAGCTGAGGAAGGATGAACAAGCGTATTTAGTATAACAGATAGGCTGCTAAGTGCAGGTTTGGGATGCCCTGTGGCCTGGTGTTTTTTTTGTTAAAGGCAGACCAAAAACCAATTCAAAATGCAATACTTTGATTAAGCTGAGAAGGATCAACAAGCGTATTTAGTATAACAGATAGGCTGTTAATGCAGGTTTAAGATACCCAGGTGGGCTGGTGTTTTTTTTTGTTAAAGGCAGACCAAAAAACAATTCAAAATGCAATACTTTGATTAAGCTGAGGAGGATCAACAAGCGTATTTAGTATAACAGATAGGCTGCTAAGTGCAGGGTTGGGATGCCCTGAGGCCTAGTGTTTTGGCAGCAGGACAAAAAACAATCTAAATGCAATACTTTGATTCAGCTGAAGAAGGATGAACAAGCGCATTTAGTATAACAGATAGGCTGCTAAGTGCAGGTTTGGCATGCCCTGTGGCCTGGTGTTTTTTTTGTTAAAGGCAGACGAAAAACCAATTCAAAATGCAATACTTTGATTAAGCTGAGGAAGGATGAACAAGTGCATTTAGTATAACAGATAGGCTGCTAAGTGCAGGTTTGGGATGCTCTGCGGCCTGGTGTTTTTTTGTTAAAGGCAGACGAAAAACCAATTCAAAATGCAATACTTTGATTCAGCTGAAGAAGGATGAACAAGCGCATTTAGTATAACAGATAGGCTGCTAAGTGCAGGTTTGGCATGCCCTGCGGCCTGGTGTTTTTTTTGTTAAAGGCAGACGAAAAACCAATTCAAAATGCAATACTTTGATTAAGCTGAGGAAGGATGAACAAGTGCATTCAGTATAACAGATAGGCTGCTAAGTGCAGGTTTGGGATGCCCTGTGGCCTGGTGTTTTTTTTGTTAAAGGCAGACCAAAAACCAATTCAAAATGCAATACTTTGATTAAGCTGAGAAGAATCAACAAGCGTATTTAGTATAACAGATTGGCTGCTAATGCAGGTTTGGGATGCCCTGCAGCCTGGTGTTTTTATGTTAAAGGCAGACCAAAAACCAATTCAAAATGCAATACTTTGATTAAGCTGAGGAAGGATGAACAAGCGTATTTAGTATAACAGATAGACTCGCTAATGCAGGTTTGGGATACCCAGGTGGGCTGGTGTTTTTTTTGTTAAAGGCAGACCAAAAACCAATTCAAAATGCAATACTTTGATTAAGCTGAGGAAGGATGAACAAGCGTTTTTAGTATAACAGATAGGCTGCTAAGTGCAGGTTTGGGATGCCCTGCGGCCTAGTGTTTTGGCAGCAAGACAAAAAACAATTCAAAATGCAATACTTTGATTAAGCTGAGGAAGGATGAAGAAGCGTATTTAGTATACCAGATAGGCTGCTAAGTGCAGGTTTGGGATGCCCTGCGGCCTGTTTTTTTTTTTGTTAAAGGCAGACCAAAAACCAATTCAAAATGCAATACTTTGATTAAGCTGAGAAGAATCAACAAGCGTATTTAGTATAACAGATTGGCTGCTAATGCAGGTTTGGGATACCCAGGTGGGCTGGTGTTTTTTTTGTTAAAGGCAGACCAAAAAACAATTCAAAATGCAATACTTTGATTAAGCTGAGTAGGATCAACAAGCGTATTTAGTATAACAGATAGGCTGCTAAGTGCAGGTTTGGGATGCCCTGTGGCCTGGTGTTTTTTTTGTTAAAGGCAGACCAAAAACCAATTCAAAATGCAATACTTTGATTAAGCTGAGAAGGATCAACAAGCGTATTTAGTATAACAGATAGGCTGCTAATGCAGGTTTGAGATACCCAGGTGGGCTGGTGTTTTTTTTGTTAAAGGCAGACCAAAAAACAATTCAAAATGCAATACTTTGATTAAGCTGAGGAAGGATGAACAAGCGTTTTTAGTATAACAGATAGGCTGCAAAGTGCAGGTTTGGGATGCCCTGCGGCCTAGTGTTTTGGCAGCAAGACAAAAACCAATTCAAAATGCAATACTTTGATTAAGCTGAGGAAGGATGAAGAAGCGTATTTAGTATACCAGATAGGCTGCTAAGTGCAGGTTTGGGATGCCCTGCGGCCTGTTTTTTTTTGTTAAAGGCAGACCAAAAACCAATTCAAAATGCAATACTTTGATTAAGCTGAGAAGAATCAACAAGCGTATTTAGTATAACAGATTGGCTGCTAATGCAGGTTTGGGATACCCAGGTGGGCTGGTGTTTTTTTTGTTAAAGGCAGACCAAAAAACAATTCAAAATGAAATACTTTGATTAAGCTGAGGAAGGATGAACAAGCGTATTTAGTATAACAGATAGGCTGCTAAGTGCAGGTTTGGGATGCCCTGAGGCCTGGTGTTTTTTTTTGTTAAAGGCAGACCAAAAACCAATTCAAAATGCAACACTTTGATTAAGCTGAGGAAGGATGAACAAGCGTATTTAGTATAACAGATAGGCTGCTAAGTGCAGGGCTGGGATGCCCTGAGGCCTAGTTTTTTGGCAGCAGGACAAAAAACAATCTAAATGCAATACTTTGATTCAGCTGAAGAAGGATGAACAAGCGCATTTAGTATAACAGATAGGCTGCTAAGTGCAGGTTTGGCATGCCCTGCGGCCTGGTGTTTTTTTTGTTAAAGGCAGACGAAAAACCAATTCAAAATGCAATACTTTGATTAAGCTGAGGAAGGATGAACAAGTGCATTCAGTATAACAGATAGGCTGCTAAGTGCAGGTTTGGGATGCCCTGTGGCCTGGTGTTTTTTTTGTTAAAGGCAGACCAAAAACCAATTCAAAATGCAATACTTTGATTAAGCTGAGAAGAATCAACAAGCGTATTTAGTATAACAGATTGGCTGCTAATGCAGGTTTGGGATGCCCTGCAGCCTGGTGTTTTTTTGTTAAAGGCAGACCAAAAACCAATTCAAAATGCAATACTTTGATTAAGCTGAGGAAGGATGAACAAGCGTATTTAGTATAACAGATAGACTCGCTAATGCAGGTTTGGGATACCCAGGTGGGCTGGTGTTTTTTTTGTTAAAGGCAGACCAAAAACCAATTCAAAATGCAATAATTTGATTAAGCTGAGGAAGGATGAACAAGCGTTTTTAGTATAACAGATAGGCTGCTAAGTGCAGGTTTGGGATGCCCTGCGGCCTAGTGTTTTGGCAGCAAGACAAAAACCAATTCAAAATGCAATACTTTGATTAAGCTGAGGAAGAATGAAGAAGCGTATTTAGTATACCAGATAGGCTGCTAAGTGCAGGTTTGGGATGCCCTGCGGCCTGTTTTTTTTTGTTAAAGGCAGACCAAAAACCAATTCAAAATGCAATACTTTGATTAAGCTGAGAAGAATCAACAAGCGTATTTAGTATAACAGATTGGCTGCTAATGCAGGTTTGGGATACCCAGGTGGGCTGGTGTTTTTTTTGTTAAAGGCAGACCAAAAAACAATTCAAAATGCAATACTTTGATTAAGCTGAGGAGGATCAACAAGCGTATTTAGTATAACAGATAGGCTGCTAAGTGCAGGTTTGGGATGCCCTGCGGCCTGGTGTTTTTTTGTTAAAGGCAGACCAAAAACCAATTCAAAATGCAATACTTTGATTAAGCTGAGGAAGGATGAACAAGCGTATTTAGTATAACAGATAGACTCGCTAATGCAGGTTTGGGATACCCAGGTGGGCTGGTGTTTTTTTTGTTAAAGGCAGACCAAAAACCAATTCAAAATGCAATACTTTGATTAAGCTGAGGAAGGATGAACAAGCGTTTTTAGTATAACAGATAGGCTGCTAAGTGCAGGTTTGGGATGCCCTGCGGCCTAGTGTTTTGGCAGCAAGACAAAAACCAATTCAAAATGCAATACTTTGATTAATCTGAGGAAGGATGAAGAAGCGTATTTAGTATACCAGATAGGCTGCTAAGTGCAGGTTTGGGATGCCCTGCGGCCTGTTTTTTTTTGTTAAAGGCAGACCAAAAACCAATTCAAAATGCAATACTTTGATTAAGCTGAGAAGAATCAACAAGCGTATTTAGTATAACAGATTGGCTGCTAATGCAGGTTTGGGATACCCAGGTGGGCTGGTGTTTTTTTTGTTAAAGGCAGACCAAAAAACAATTCAAAATGCAATACTTTGATTAAGCTGAGGAGGATCAACAAGCGTATTTAGTATAACAGATAGGCTGCTAAGTGCAGGTTTGGGATGCCCTGCGGCCTGGTGTTTTTTTGTTAAAGGCAGACCAAAAACCAATTCAAAATGCAATACTTTGATTAAGCTGAGGAAGGATGAACAAGCGTATTTAGTATAACAGATAGACTCGCTAATGCAGGTTTGGGATACCCAGGTGGGCTGGTGTTTTTTTTGTTAAAGGCAGACCAAAAACCAATTCAAAATGCAATACTTTGATTAAGCTGAGGAAGGATGAACAAGCGTTTTTAGTATAACAGATAGGCTGCTAAGTGCAGGTTTGGGATGCCCTTCGGCCTAGTGTTTTGGCAGCAAGACAAAAACCAATTCAAAATGCAATACTTTGATTAAGCTGAGGAAGGATGAAGAAGCGTATTTAGTATAACAGATAGGCTGCTAAGTGCAGGTTTGGGATGCCATGCGGCCTGGTGTTTTTTTGTTAAAGGCAGACCAAAAACCAATTCAAAAAACAATACTTTGATTAAGCTGAGGAAGGATAAATAAGCGCATTTAGTATAACAGATAGGCTGCTAAGTGCAGGTTTGGGATGCTCTGTGGCCTGGTTTTTTTTTTTTGTTAAAGGCAGACCAAAAACCAATTCAAAATGCAATACTTTGATTAAGCTGAGGAAGGATGAACAAGCTTATTTAGTATAACAGATTGGCTGCCTAATGCAGGTTTGGGATACCCAGGTGGGCTGGTGTTTTTTTTATTAAAGGCAGACCAAAAACCAATTCAAAATGCAATAGTTTGATTAAGTTGAGGAGGATCGACAAGCGTATTTAGTATAACAGATAGGCTGCTAAGTGCAGGTTTGGGATGCCCTGCGGCCCGGTGTTTTTTCTTTGTTAAAGGCAGACCAAATACCAATTCAAAATGCAATACTTTGATTAAGCTGAGGAAGGATGAACAAGCGCATTTAGTATAACAGATATTCTGCCTAATGCAGGTTTGGGATACCCAGGTGTACTGGTGGTTTTTTTTTGTTAAAGGCAGACCAAAAACCAATTCAAAATGCAATACTTTGATTAAGCTGAGGAAGGATGAACAAGCGTATTTAGTATAACAGATAGGCTGCTAAGTGCAGGTTTGGGATGCCCTGCAGCCTAGTGTTTTTGCAGCAGGACAAAAAACAATTCAAAATGCAATACTTTGAATAAGCTGAGGAAGGATGAACAAGCGTATTTAGTATAACAGATAGGCTAAGTGCAGGTTTGGGATGCCCTGCGGCCTAGTGTTTTGGCAGCAGGACAAAAACCAATTCAAAATGCAATACTTTGATTTACCTGAAGAAGGATGAACAAGCGTATTTAGTATAACAGATAGGCTGCTAAGTGCAGGTTTGGGATGCTCTGCGGCCTGGTGTTTTTTTTTGTTAAAGGCAGACCAAAAACCAATTCAAAATGCAATACTTTGATTAAGCTGAGGAAGGATGAACAAGCATATTTAGTATAACAGATAAGCTGCTAAGTGCAGGTTTTGGATGCCCTGTAGCCTGGTGTTTTTTTTGTTAAAGGCAGACCAAAAACCAATTCAAAATGCAATACTTTGATTAAGCTGAGAAGGATCAACAAGTGTATTTAGTATAACAGATTGGCTGCCTAATGCAGGTTTGGGATACCCAGGTGGGCTGGTGTTTTTTTTGTTAAAGGCAGACCAAAAACCAATTCAAAATGAAATACTTTGATTAAACTGAGGAAGGATGAACAAGCGTATTTAGTATAACAGATAGGCTGTTAAGTGCAGGTTTGGGATGCCCTGCGGCCTGGTGCTTTTTTTGTTAAAGGCAGACCAAAAAACAATTCAAAATGCAATACTTTGATTAAGCTGAGGAAGGATGAACAAGCGTATTTAGTATAACAGATAGTCTGCCTAATGCAGGTTTGGGATACCCAGGTGGACTGGTGTTTTTTTTTGTTAAAGGCAGACCAAAAACCAATTCAAAATGCAATACTTTGATTAAGCTGAGGAGGATCAACAAGCGTATTTAGTATAACAGATAGGCTGCTAAGTGCAGGTTTGGGATGCCCTGCGGCCTGGTGCTTTTTTCGTTAAAGGCAGACCAAAAAACAATTCAAAATGCAATACTTTGATTAAGCTGAGGAAGGATGAACAAGCGTATTTAGTATAACAGATAGTCTGCCTAATGCAGGTTTGGGATACCCAGGTGGACTGGTGTTTTTTTTGTTAAAGGCAGACCAAAAACCAATTCAAAATGCAATACTTTGATTAAGCTGAGGAAGGATGAACAAGCGTATTTAGTATAACAGATAGGCTAAGTGCAGGTTTGGGATGCCCTGCGGCCTAGTGTTTTGGCAGCAGGACAAAAACCAATTCAAAATGCAATACTTTGATTAAGCTGAGGAAGGATGAACAAGCGTATTCAGTATAACAGATAGGCTGCTAAGTGCAGGTTTGGGATGCCCTGCGGCCTGGTGTTTTTTTGTTAAAGGCAGACCAAAAACCAATTCAAAATGCAATACTTTGATTTAGCTGAAGAAGGATGAACAAGCGTATTTAGTATAACAGATAGGCTGCTAAGTGCAGGTTTGGGATGCCCTGCGGCCTGGTGTTTTTTTTGTTAAAGGCAGACCAAAAACCAATTCAAAATGCAATGCTTTGATTAAGCTGAGGAAGGATGAACAAGCATATTTAGTATAACAGATAGGCTGCTAAGTGCAGGTTTTGGATGCCCTGTAGCCTGGTGTTTTTTTGTTAAAGGCAGACCAAAAACCAATTCAAAATGCAATACTTTGATTAAGCTGAGAAGGATCAACAAGTGTATTTAGTATAACAGATTGGCTGCCTAATGCAGGTTTGGGATACCCAGGTGGGCTGGTGTTTTTTTTGTTAAAGGCAGACCAAAAACCAATTCAAAATGAAATACTTTGATTAAACTGAGGAAGGATGAACAAGCGTATTTAGTATAACAGATAGGCTGTTAAGTGCAGGTTTGGGATGCCCTGCGGCCTGGTGCTTTTTTTGTTAAAGGCAGACCAAAAAACAATTCAAAATGCAATACTTTGATTAAGCTGAGGAAGGATGAACAAGCGTATTTAGTATAACAGATAGTCTGCCTAATGCAGGTTTGGGATACCCAGGTGGACTGGTGTTTTTTTTTGTTAAAGGCAGATCAAAAACCAATTCAAAATGCAATACTTTGATTAAGCTGAGGAGGATCAACAAGCGTATTTAGTATAACAGATAGGCTGCTAAGTGCAGGTTTGGGATGCCCTGCGGCCTGGTGCTTTTTTCGTTAAAGGCAGACCAAAAAACAATTCAAAATGCAATACTTTGATTAAGCTGAGGAAGGATGAACAAGCGTATTTAGTATAACAGATAGTCTGCCTAATGCAGGTTTGGGATACCCAGGTGGACTGGTGTTTTTTTTGTTAAAGGCAGACCAAAAACCAATTCAAAATGCAATACTTTGATTAAGCTGAGGAAGGATGAACAAGCGTATTTAGTATAACAGATAGGCTAAGTGCAGGTTTGGGATGCCCTGCGGCCTAGTGTTTTGGCAGCAGGACAAAAACCAATTCAAAATGCAATACTTTGATTAAGCTGAGGAAGGATGAACAAGCGTATTCAGTATAACAGATAGGCTGCTAAGTGCAGGTTTGGGATGCCCTGCGGCCTGGTGTTTTTTTGTTAAAGGCAGACCAAAAACCAATTCAAAATGCAATACTTTGATTTAGCTGAAGAAGGATGAACAAGCGTATTTAGTATAACAGATAGGCTGCTAAGTGCAGGTTTGGGATGCCCTGCGGCCTGGTGTTTTTTTTGTTAAAGGCAGACCAAAAACCAATTCAAAATGCAATGCTTTGATTAAGCTGAGGAAGGATGTACAAGCGTATTTAGTATAACAGATAGTCTGCCTAATGCAGGTTTGGGATACCCAGGTGGACTGGTGTTTTTTTTGTTAAAGGCAGACCAAAAACCAATTCAAAATGCAATACTTTGATTAAGCTGAGGAAGGATGAACAAGCGTATTTAGCATAACAGATAGGCTAAGTGCAGGTTTGGGATGCCCTGCGGCCTAGTGTTTTGGCAGCAGGACAAAAACCAATTCAAAATGCAATACTTTGATTAAGCTGAGGAAGGATGAACAGGCGTATTTAGTATAACAGATAGGCTGCTAAGTGCAGGTTTGGATGCCCTGTGGCCTGGTGTTTTTTTTGTTAAAGGCAGACCAAAAAACAATTCAAAATGCAATACTTTGATTAAGCTGAAGAAGGATGAACAAGCGTATTTAGTATAACAGATAGGCTGCTAAGTGCAGGTTTGGGATGCCCTGCGGCCTGGTATTTTTGTTGTTAATGACAGACCAAAAAACAATTCAAAATGAAATACTTTGATTAAGCTGAGGAAGGATGAACAAGTGTATTTAGTATAACAGATAGGATGCTAAGTGCAGGTTTGGGATGCCCTGTGGCCTGGTGTTTTTTTTTGTTAAAGGCAGACCAAAAACCAATTCAAAATGCAATACTTTGATTTACCTGAAGAAGGATGAACAAGCGTTTTTAGTATAACAGATAGGCTGCTAAGTGCAGGTTTGGGATGCCCTGCGGCCTGTTGTTTTTTTTTTTAAAGGCAGACCAAAAACCAATTCAAAATGCAATGCTTTGATTAAGCTGAGGAAGGATAAACAAGCGCATTTAGTATAACAGATTGGCTGCTAAGTGCAGGTTTGGGATGCCGTGAGGCCTAGTGTTTTGGCAGCAGGACAAAAACCAATTCAAAATGAAATACTTTGATTAAGCTGAGGAAGGATGAACAAGCGTATTTAGTATAACAGATAGGCTGCTAAGTGCAGGTTTGGGATGCCCTGTGGCCTGGTGTTTTTTTTGTTAAAGGCAGACCAAAAACCAATTCAAAATGCAATACTTTGATTAAGCTGAGAAGGATCAACAAGCGTATTTAGTATAACAGATAGGCTGTTAATGCAGGTTTAAGATACCCAGGTGGGCTGGTGTTTTTTTTTGTTAAAGGCAGACCAAAAAACAATTCAAAATGCAATACTTTGATTAAGCTGAGGAGGATCAACAAGCGTATTTAGTATAACAGATAGGCTGCTAAGTGCAGGGTTGGGATGCCCTGAGGCCTAGTGTTTTGGCAGCAGGACAAAAAACAATCTAAATGCAATACTTTGATTCAGCTGAAGAAGGATGAACAAGCGCATTTAGTATAACAGATAGGCTGCTAAGTGCAGGTTTGGCATGCCCTGTGGCCTGGTGTTTTTTTTGTTAAAGGCAGACGAAAAACCAATTCAAAATGCAATACTTTGATTAAGCTGAGGAAGGATGAACAAGTGCATTTAGTATAACAGATAGGCTGCTAAGTGCAGGTTTGGGATGCTCTGCTGCCTGGTGTTTTTTTGTTAAAGGCAGACGAAAAACCAATTCAAAATGCAATACTTTGATTCAGCTGAAGAAGGATGAACAAGCGCATTTAGTATAACAGATAGGCTGCTAAGTGCAGGTTTGGCATGCCCTGCGGCCTGGTGTTTTTTTTGTTAAAGGCAGACGAAAAACCAATTCAAAATGCAATACTTTGATTAAGCTGAGGAAGGATGAACAAGTGCATTCAGTATAACAGATAGGCTGCTAAGTGCAGGTTTGGGATGCCCTGTGGCCTGGTGTTTTTTTTGTTAAAGGCAGACCAAAAACCAATTCAAAATGCAATACTTTGATTAAGCTGAGAAGAATCAACAAGCGTATTTAGTATAACAGATTGGCTGCTAATGCAGGTTTGGGATGCCCTGCAGCCTGGTGTTTTTATGTTAAAGGCAGACCAAAAACCAATTCAAAATGCAATACTTTGATTAAGCTGAGGAAGGATGAACAAGCGTATTTAGTATAACAGATAGACTCGCTAATGCAGGTTTGGGATACCCAGGTGGGCTGGTGTTTTTTTTGTTAAAGGCAGACCAAAAACCAATTCAAAATGCAATACTTTGATTAAGCTGAGGACGGATGAACAAGCGTTTTTAGTATAACAGATAGGCTGCTAAGTGCAGGTTTGGGATGCCCTGCGGCCTAGTGTTTTGGCAGCAAGACAAAAAACAATTCAAAATGCAATACTTTGATTAAGCTGAGGAAGGATGAAGAAGCGTATTTAGTATACCAGATAGGCTGCTAAGTGCAGGTTTGGGATGCCCTGCGGCCTGTTTTTTTTTTGTTAAAGGCAGACCAAAAACCAATTCAAAATGCAATACTTTGATTAAGCTGAGAAGAATCAACAAGCGTATTTAGTATAACAGATTGGCTGCTAATGCAGGTTTGGGATACCCAGGTGGGCTGGTGTTTTTTTTGTTAAAGGCAGACCAAAAAACAATTCAAAATGCAATACTTTGATTAAGCTGAGTAGGATCAACAAGCGTATTTAGTATAACAGATAGGCTGCTAAGTGCAGGTTTGGGATGCCCTGTGGCCTGGTGTTTTTTTTGTTAAAGGCAGACCAAAAACCAATTCAAAATGCAATACTTTGATTAAGCTGAGAAGGATCAACAAGCGTATTTAGTATAACAGATAGGCTGCTAATGCAGGTTTGAGATACCCAGGTGGGCTGGTGTTTTTTTTGTTAAAGGCAGACCAAAAAACAATTCAAAATGCAATACTTTGATTAAGCTGAGGAAGGATGAACAAGCGTTTTTAGTATAACAGATAGGCTGCAAAGTGCAGGTTTGGGATGCCCTGCGGCCTAGTGTTTTGGCAGCAAGACAAAAACCAATTCAAAATGCAATACTTTGATTAAGCTGAGGAAGGATGAAGAAGCGTATTTAGTATACCAGATAGGCTGCTAAGTGCAGGTTTGGGATGCCCTGCGGCCTGTTTTTTTTTGTTAAAGGCAGACCAAAAACCAATTCAAAATGCAATACTTTGATTAAGCTGAGAAGAATCAACAAGCGTATTTAGTATAACAGATTGGCTGCTAATGCAGGTTTGGGATACCCAGGTGGGCTGGTGTTTTTTTTGTTAAAGGCAGACCAAAAAACAATTCAAAATGAAATACTTTGATTAAGCTGAGGAAGGATGAACAAGCGTATTTAGTATAACAGATAGGCTGCTAAGTGCAGGTTTGGGATGCCCTGAGGCCTGGTGTTTTTTTTTGTTAAAGGCAGACCAAAAACCAATTCAAAATGCAACACTTTGATTAAGCTGAGGAAGGATGAACAAGCGTATTTAGTATAACAGATAGGCTGCTAAGTGCAGGGCTGGGATGCCCTGAGGCCTAGTTTTTTGGCAGCAGGACAAAAAACAATCTAAATGCAATACTTTGATTCAGCTGAAGAAGGATGAACAAGCGCATTTAGTATAACAGATAGGCTGCTAAGTGCAGGTTTGGCATGCCCTGCGGCCTGGTGTTTTTTTTGTTAAAGGCAGACGAAAAACCAATTCAAAATGCAATACTTTGATTAAGCTGAGGAAGGATGAACAAGTGCATTCAGTATAACAGATAGGCTGCTAAGTGCAGGTTTGGGATGCCCTGTGGCCTGGTGTTTTTTTTGTTAAAGGCAGACCAAAAACCAATTCAAAATGCAATACTTTGATTAAGCTGAGAAGAATCAACAAGCGTATTTAGTATAACAGATTGGCTGCTAATGCAGGTTTGGGATGCCCTGCAGCCTGGTGTTTTTTTGTTAAAGGCAGACCAAAAACCAATTCAAAATGCAATACTTTGATTAAGCTGAGGAAGGATGAACAAGCGTATTTAGTATAACAGATAGACTCGCTAATGCAGGTTTGGGATACCCAGGTGGGCTGGTGTTTTTTTTGTTAAAGGCAGACCAAAAACCAATTCAAAATGCAATAATTTGATTAAGCTGAGGAAGGATGAACAAGCGTTTTTAGTATAACAGATAGGCTGCTAAGTGCAGGTTTGGGATGCCCTGCGGCCTAGTGTTTTGGCAGCAAGACAAAAACCAATTCAAAATGCAATACTTTGATTAAGCTGAGGAAGGATGAAGAAGCGTATTTAGTATACCAGATAGGCTGCTAAGTGCAGGTTTGGGATGCCCTGCGGCCTGTTTTTTTTTTGTTAAAGGCAGACCAAAAACCAATTCAAAATGCAATACTTTGATTAAGCTGAGAAGAATCAACAAGCGTATTTAGTATAACAGATTGGCTGCTAATGCAGGTTTGGGTTACCCAGGTGGGCTGGTGTTTTTTTTGTTAAAGGCAGACCAAAAACCAATTCAAAATGCAATACTTTGATTAAGCTGAGGAAGGATGAACAAGCGTTTTTAGTATAACAGATAGGCTGCTAAGTGCAGGTTTGGGATGCCCTGCGGCCTAGTGTTTTGGCAGCAAGACAAAAACCAATTCAAAATGCAATACTTTGATTAATCTGAGGAAGGATGAAGAAGCGTATTTAGTATACCAGATAGGCTGCTAAGTGCAGGTTTGGGATGCCCTGCGGCCTGTTTTTTTTTGTTAAAGGCAGACCAAAAACCAATTCAAAATGCAATACTTTGATTAAGCTGAGAAGAATCAACAAGCGTATTTAGTATAACAGATTGGCTGCTAATGCAGGTTTGGGATACCCAGGTGGGCTGGTGTTTTTTTTGTTAAAGGCAGACCAAAAAACAATTCAAAATGCAATACTTTGATTAAGCTGAGGAGGATCAACAAGCGTATTTAGTATAACAGATAGGCTGCTAAGTGCAGGTTTGGGATGCCCTGCGGCCTGGTGTTTTTTTGTTAAAGGCAGACCAAAAACCAATTCAAAATGCAATACTTTGATTAAGCTGAGGAAGGATGAACAAGCGTATTTAGTATAACAGATAGACTCGCTAATGCAGGTTTGGGATACCCAGGTGGGCTGGTGTTTTTTTTGTTAAAGGCAGACCAAAAACCAATTCAAAATGCAATACTTTGATTAAGCTGAGGAAGGATGAACAAGCGTTTTTAGTATAACAGATAGGCTGCTAAGTGCAGGTTTGGGATGCCCTTCGGCCTAGTGTTTTGGCAGCAAGACAAAAACCAATTCAAAATGCAATACTTTGATTAAGCTGAGGAAGGATGAAGAAGCGTATTTAGTATAACAGATAGGCTGCTAAGTGCAGGTTTGGGATGCCATGCGGCCTGGTGTTTTTTTGTTAAAGGCAGACCAAAAACCAATTCAAAAAACAATACTTTGATTAAGCTGAGGAAGGATAAATAAGCGCATTTAGTATAACAGATAGGCTGCTAAGTGCAGGTTTGGGATGCTCTGTGGCCTGGTTTTTTTTTTTTGTTAAAGGCAGACCAAAAACCAATTCAAAATGCAATACTTTGATTAAGCTGAGGAAGGATGAACAAGCGTTTTTAGTATAACAGATTGGCTGCCTAATGCAGGTTTGGGATACCCAGGTGGGCTGGTGTTTTTTTTATTAAAGGCAGACCAAAAACCAATTCAAAATGCAATAGTTTGATTAAGTTGAGGAGGATCGACAAGCGTATTTAGTATAACAGATAGGCTGCTAAGTGCAGGTTTGGGATGCCCTGCGGCCCGGTGTTTTTTCTTTGTTAAAGGCAGACCAAATACCAATTCAAAATGCAATACTTTGATTAAGCTGAGGAAGGATGAACAAGCGCATTTAGTATAACAGATATTCTGCCTAATGCAGGTTTGGGATACCCAGGTGTACTGGTGGTTTTTTTTTGTTAAAGGCAGACCAAAAACCAATTCAAAATGCAATACTTTGATTAAGCTGAGGAAGGATGAACAAGCGTATTTAGTATAACAGATAGGCTGCTAAGTGCAGGTTTGGGATGCCCTGCAGCCTAGTGTTTTTGCAGCAGGACAAAAAACAATTCAAAATGCAATACTTTGAATAAGCTGAGGAAGGATGAACAAGCGTATTTAGTATAACAGATAGGCTAAGTGCAGGTTTGGGATGCCCTGCGGCCTAGTGTTTTGGCAGCAGGACAAAAACCAATTCAAAATGCAATACTTTGATTTACCTGAAGAAGGATGAACAAGCGTATTTAGTATAACAGATAGGCTGCTAAGTGCAGGTTTGGGATGCTCTGCGGCCTGGTGTTTTTTTTTGTTAAAGGCAGACCAAAAACCAATTCAAAATGCAATACTTTGATTAAGCTGAGGAAGGATGAACAAGCATATTTAGTATAACAGATAAGCTGCTAAGTGCAGGTTTTGGATGCCCTGTAGCCTGGTGTTTTTTTTGTTAAAGGCAGACCAAAAACCAATTCAAAATGCAATACTTTGATTAAGCTGAGAAGGATCAACAAGTGTATTTAGTATAACAGATTGGCTGCCTAATGCAGGTTTGGGATACCCAGGTGGGCTGGTGTTTTTTTTGTTAAAGGCAGACCAAAAACCAATTCAAAATGAAATACTTTGATTAAACTGAGGAAGGATGAACAAGCGTATTTAGTATAACAGATAGGCTGTTAAGTGCAGGTTTGGGATGCCCTGCGGCCTGGTGCTTTTTTTGTTAAAGGCAGACCAAAAAACAATTCAAAATGCAATACTTTGATTAAGCTGAGGAAGGATGAACAAGCGTATTTAGTATAACAGATAGTCTGCCTAATGCAGGTTTGGGATACCCAGGTGGACTGGTGTTTTTTTTTGTTAAAGGCAGACCAAAAACCAATTCAAAATGCAATACTTTGATTAAGCTGAGGAGGATCAACAAGCGTATTTAGTATAACAGATAGGCTGCTAAGTGCAGGTTTGGGATGCCCTGCGGCCTGGTGCTTTTTTCGTTAAAGGCAGACCAAAAAACAATTCAAAATGCAATACTTTGATTAAGCTGAGGAAGGATGAACAAGCGTATTTAGTATAACAGATAGTCTGCCTAATGCAGGTTTGGGATACCCAGGTGGACTGGTGTTTTTTTTGTTAAAGGCAGACCAAAAACCAATTCAAAATGCAATACTTTGATTAAGCTGAGGAAGGATGAACAAGCGTATTTAGTATAACAGATAGGCTGCTAAGTGCAGGTTTGGGATGCCCTGCGGCCTGGTGCTTTTTTTGTTAAAGGCAGACCAAAAAACAATTCAAAATGCAATACTTTGATTAAGCTGAGGAAGGATGAACAAGCGTATTTAGTATAACAGATAGTCTGCCTAATGCAGGTTTGGGATACCCAGGTGGACTGGTGTTTTTTTTGTTAAAGGCAGACCAAAAAACAATTCAAAATGCAATACTTTGATTTACCTGAAGAAGGATGAACAAGCGTATTTAGTATAACAGATAGGCTGCTAAGTGCAGGTTTGGGATGCTCTGCGGCCTGGTGTTTTTTTTTGTTAAAGGCAGACCAAAAACCAATTCAAAATGCAATACTTTGATTAAGCTGAGGAAGGATGAACAAGCATATTTAGTATAACAGATAGGCTGCTAAGTGCAGGTTTTGGATGCCCTGTAGCCTGGTGTTTTTTTTGTTAAAGGCAGACCAAAAACCAATTCAAAATGCAATACTTTGATTAAGCTGAGAAGGATCAACAAGTGTATTTAGTATAACAGATTGGCTGCCTAATGCAGGTTTGGGATACCCAGGTGGGCTGGTGTTTTTTTTGTTAAAGGCAGACCAAAAACCAATTCAAAATGAAATACTTTGATTAAACTGAGGAAGGATGAACAAGCGTATTTAGTATAACAGATAGGCTGTTAAGTGCAGGTTTGGGATGCCCTGCGGCCTGGTGCTTTTTTTGTTAAAGGCAGACCAAAAAACAATTCAAAATGCAATACTTTGATTAAGCTGAGGAAGGATGAACAAGCATATTTAGTATAACAGATAGTCTGCCTAATGCAGGTTTGGGATACCCAGGTGGACTGGTGTTTTTTTTTGTTAAAGGCAGACCAAAAACCAATTCAAAATGCAATACTTTGATTAAGCTGAGGAGGATCAACAAGCGTATTTAGTATAACAGATAGGCTGCTAAGTGCAGGTTTGGGATGCCCTGCGGCCTGGTGCTTTTTTCGTTAAAGGCAGACCAAAAAACAATTCAAAATGCAATACTTTGATTAAGCTGAGGAAGGATGAACAAGCGTATTTAGAATAACAGATAGTCTGCCTAATGCAGGTTTGGGATACCCAGGTGGACTGGTGTTTTTTTTGTTAAAGGCAGACCAAAAACCAATTCAAAATGCAATACTTTGATTAAGCTGAGGAAGGATGAACAAGCGTATTTAGTATAACAGATAGGCTAAGTGCAGGTTTGGGATGCCCTGCGGCCTAGTGTTTTGGCAGCAGGACAAAAACCAATTCAAAATGCAATACTTTGATTAAGCTGAGGAAGGATGAACAAGCGTATTCAGTATAACAGATAGGCTGCTAAGTGCAGGTTTGGGATGCCCTGCGGCCTGGTGTTTTTTTGTTAAAGGCAGACCAAAAACCAATTCAAAATGCAATTCTTTGATTTAGCTGAAGAAGGATGAACAAGCGTATTTAGTATAACAGATAGGCTGCTAAGTGCAGGTTTGGGATGCCCTGTGGCCTGGTGTTTTTTTTGTTAAAGGCAGACCAAAAACCAATTCAAAATGCAATGCTTTGATTAAGCTGAGGAAGGATGAACAAGCATATTTAGTATAACAGATAGGCTGCTAAGTGCAGGTTTTGGATGCCCTGTAGCCTGGTGTTTTTTTTGTTAAAGGCAGACCAAAAACCAATTCAAAATGCAATACTTTGATTAAGCTGAGAAGGATCAACAAGTGTATTTAGTATAACAGATTGGCTGCCTAATGCAGGTTTGGGATACCCAGGTGGGCTGGTGTTTTTTTTGTTAAAGGCAGACCAAAAACCAATTCAAAATGAAATACTTTGATTAAACTGAGGAAGGATGAACAAGCGTATTTAGTATAACAGATAGGCTGTTAAGTGCAGGTTTGGGATGCCCTGCGGCCTGGTGCTTTTTTTGTTAAAGGCAGACCAAAAAACAATTCAAAATGCAATACTTTGATTAAGCTGAGGAAGGATGAACAAGCGTATTTAGTATAACAGATAGTCTGCCTAATGCAGGTTTGGGATACCCAGGTGGACTGGTGTTTTTTTTTGTTAAAGGCAGACCAAAAACCAATTCAAAATGCAATACTTTGATTAAGCTGAGGAGGATCAACAAGCGTATTTAGTATAACAGATAGGCTGCTAAGTGCAGGTTTGGGATGCCCTGCGGCCTGGTGCTTTTTTCGTTAAAGGCAGACCAAAAAACAATTCAAAATGCAATACTTTGATTAAGCTGAGGAAGGATGAACAAGCGTATTTAGTATAACAGATAGTCTGCCTAATGCAGGTTTGGGATACCCAGGTGGACTGGTGTTTTTTTTGTTAAAGGCAGACCAAAAACCAATTCAAAATGCAATACTTTGATTAAGCTGAGGAAGGATGAACAAGCGTATTTAGTATAACAGATAGGCTAAGTGCAGGTTTGGGATGCCCTGCGGCCTAGTGTTTTGGCAGCAGGACAAAAACCAATTCAAAATGCAATACTTTGATTAAGCTGAGGAAGGATGAACAAGCGTATTCAGTATAACAGATAGGCTGCTAAGTGCAGGTTTGGGATGCCCTGCGGCCTGGTGTTTTTTTGTTAAAGGCAGACCAAAAACCAATTCAAAATGCAATACTTTGATTTAGCTGAAGAAGGATGAACAAGCGTATTTAGTATAACAGATAGGCTGCTAAGTGCAGGTTTGGGATGCCCTGCGGCCTGGTGTTTTTTTTGTTAAAGGCAGACCAAAAACCAATTCAAAATGCAATGCTTTGATTAAGCTGAGGAAGGATGTACAAGCGTATTTAGTATAACAGATAGTCTGCCTAATGCAGGTTTGGGATACCCAGGTGGACTGGTGTTTTTTTTGTTAAAGGCAGACCAAAAACCAATTCAAAATGCAATACTTTGATTAAGCTGAGGAAGGATGAACAAGCGTATTTAGCATAACAGATAGGCTAAGTGCAGGTTTGGGATGCCCTGCGGCCTAGTGTTTTGGCAGCAGGACAAAAACCAATTCAAAATGCAATACTTTGATTAAGCTGAGGAAGGATGAACAGGCGTATTTAGTATAACAGATAGGCTGCTAAGTGCAGGTTTGGATGCCCTGTGGCCTGGTGTTTTTTTTGTTAAAGGCAGACCAAAAAACAATTCAAAATGCAATACTTTGATTAAGCTGAAGAAGGATGAACAAGCGTATTTAGTATAACAGATAGGCTGCTAAGTGCAGGTTTGGGATGTCCTGCGGCCTGGTATTTTTGTTGTTAATGACAGACCAAAAAACAATTCAAAATGAAATACTTTGATTAAGCTGAGGAAGGATGAACAAGTGTATTTAGTATAACAGATAGGATGCTAAGTGCAGGTTTGGGATGCCCTGTGGCCTGGTGTTTTTTTTTGTTAAAGGCAGACCAAAAACCAATTCAAAATGCAATACTTTGATTTACCTGAAGAAGGATGAACAAGCGTTTTTAGTATAACAGATAGGCTGCTAAGTGCAGGTTTGGGATGCCCTGCGGCCTGTTGTTTTTTTTTTTAAAGGCAGACCAAAAACCAATTCAAAATGCAATGCTTTGATTAAGCTGAGGAAGGATAAACAAGCGCATTTAGTATAACAGATTGGCTGCTAAGTGCAGGTTTGGAATGCTCTGCGGCCTGGTGTTTTTTTTGTTAAAGGCAGACCAAAAACCAATTCAAAATGCAATACTTTGATTAAGCTGAGGAAGGATGAACAAGCGTATTTAGTATAACAGATAGGCTGCTAAGTGCAGGTTTGGGATGCCCTGCGGCCTGGTATTTTTGTTGTTAATGACAGACCAAAAAACAATTCAAAATGAAATACTTTGATTAAGCTGAGGAAGGATGAACAAGTGTATTTAGTATAACAGGTAGGATGCTAAGTGCAGGTTTGGGATGCCCTGTGGCCTGGTGTTTTTTTTGTTAAAGGCAGACCAAAAACCAATTCAAAATGCAATACTTTGATTAAGCTGAGGAAGGATGAACAAGCGTATTTTGTATAACAGATAGGCTGCTAAATGCAGGTGGGCTGGTGTTTCTTTTGTTAAAGGCAGACCAAAAAATATTTAAACCAATCCAGTTAAATATTATGATAAATGCTTGTGTGTAACAGATAGGGTTAAATAAGCCACTGAATATATGGCATGCACAGTGGCAAGGCAGATTTACAGCACAAAGAACTGAAATCGAATTGAAAACTGATCTGGCTAATGAAAAAAAAAAAAATGTTCACTGTCACTTCTAAGCTGTCCCTGGCTGGATGATTCTGGTTTTTCCCTATCTTTCCCTGGCTCTGTCTACCTCTCTGTCTGCCTCTCTGACTCTCCCTACCTTTCTCTAACTCTCTGTCCCTGTTGGTTTTTGCCGGCATGGTGGGAGCTGTCAGCGGAACCGGCCGGCCCGCTCCCACCATGCCGGCATTTTAAAAAAAAGGCAAACACTTACCTGCAGGTCCGGAGCGTGGAGGCCGGCGCCGCTCTCAGCTGTCATCTGAGGGCGCGTCATCAGAGGACAGCTGAGAGCGGCGCCGGCCTCCACGCTCCGGACCTGCAGGTAAGTGTTTGCCTTTTTTCTCAAATGCCGGCATGGTGGGAGCGGGCCGGCCGGTTCCGCGGTAAAGCCGGCCGGCCTGCTCCCACCATGCCGGCAAAAATGCTTTTTTTTTTTTGTTTGTTTTTTAAGTGCCGGCATGGTGGGAGCGGGCCGGCCGGCTTTACCGCGGAACCGGCCGGCCCGCTCCCACCATGCCGGCATTTTTGATGGGGAACTTCGTAAAAGTTCGATTGGGCCGAACCCGAATTTCTTTGTGAAATTCGGCGAATCGGCCGAATCGAACTTTTCAAAAGTTCGCTCATCTCTATTGATAACCTCTGTATTTGTTGTATATATGTAGTGATGGTTTCCTTTATGCAGAAAGTTTATCAAAACACAAATAGACACAAAATATACATATTGTTTTTTTTTTTTTTCTGCGGGTCCAGACCCAGGCCTGTAGTATTGTAAGGGGAAGAGTCGGAGGAGGTTCTGATAGGGCACTTGCAGTCCAAGGCATTGAGGGCAAGCTCTGGCCATGTGTTCAATTTAGCATCCCAGAAATTCAACAGGTGGTGGTGGATGTAGGGGACAAGCAAATAAAGTGTCCACATCGTTTTAATGCTCACCCTCCCCTGTGAGGTGCTGCCGGTGCCCTTGCTGCATTGGTGACTTCTCCTCCTCCTTAGCTTCATGCCACCACTGAGCCCTCAAAGTCATCTGGGAACTCCATCAGTTGGGCATCCACCAGCATGCATTAGTACTCTCTCATTTTTCAATCACGCTGAAGAAGTAGAATCAAGGAGGAGATGTTATCCTTATAGCGGGAATCCAGCAGGAGGCCGCCTAGTGATCGGATCTGGTGACTATGCGGGCAACTCTGCGGTGGTTGCACAGGCACTGGAGCATGAAGTGGCTCATGTGAGCCAGGCTGCCCTGATTCAAGGAGAAGTTGTCCTTAGAGCCAGATGTCTTCTCCTCCTGCTCATCCCTCCAGCCACTTTTCAGTGATGCCCGTGAGCAATGTTCCCTCTAAGCCTACTACAGGTCATATCCAATGGTGGAATGGTGGTGGACATGTGTACTTCCCTGATGAAGGGGCATGGGATGCCCGAAACATCAGTTAAAGGACTGTATGGACATGGACTTTACTTGCACATTGTTTGGACGTTCCGTTGGACTTTTTGGGATCATTTAATACATGCATTTATCGGAGTGCGGGCTGTTGTTTCATTCAAGGAGAGAAGGTGGAGATTAAGAGAAATATGGAGATACAGGAGAAAAAGGGGAATATAGAGAAAAAGGAGGTGGAGAGAAAGGGGGAACATGGAGAGAAGGAGGAGCGAAAGGGGAAACATGGAGGAGAAGGGGGAGAGAAAAGGGGAATATAGAGAGGAGGAGAGAAAGAGAGAATATGGAGAGAAGGATGAGAGAAAGGGGGATACAGGAAAAAAGGAGGAGAGAAATGGGGATACAGGAAGAAGGTGGAGAAAAAGTGGGCTTTGAGGTGGGGGGTGACATACAGCTACCAAGAAAAGACCAGTTTACAGGGTGATATGTGTGATGGGGTGTGGTTTATACATGGAGCAAGTCAGATATAAACACATAACACTTTACTATCACAGAAGTTGACACTACAAAGAAACAAAAACACAAGTCCCCCCCCACCATGAGTGGATAAGTGGTACTCCTCCTCTGTAGAGCAGCAACACCCAAGATTCATTCCCTTCCCGCGGGGCATGCCCTGCTGTGTGAAACCCCCCAGGACGCCCTCACACCTTACCTGAATCCCGGTCCAACCGGGTATGCGCGGGCCAAGGCCGCATCTCGCGCTTCTCTCTAGCAGGACACGTGCCCCCGCTGGCCATTTGTGAATAGAGAGAGCTTGGACGCTGCTTTGGCGCACATAGCTCAGCTGCTCCGAGCGAAGTTCAAATCAGTGGCTTTATGCCACGCATTAGTATGCGCCGTATAAAGCGCTGATTGGACAGGCATCCGCGCATGCACTGTGGGAAAAGCAGAAAAGTGGGTTAAAGTGGGCGATCTGGGGGAATCACACAGGAGGGTATCCTACATCGGGATGTCCCCAGGACAGGGACCAATTGGTCCATTTAAGTCACCATGCTTTCCCCAGTGCAGAACTGGTTTTGCATATATTCCTATTGAGTGGCATAACTCAATATAAGAGGGCCCTGGTGCAAACATTAAATCAGGCCATTTCAAGGCTCAAGTCCTTTAACTCAATTGGATGCTGCTAGACAACTAATGACTGAAATATCAGAGATATATGCTGCTTCCTTTCTCTAAATGATGCCAAGTGAGTACAAATATAATACATTCGGTGGAGGTACAATAATGGGGCCCCCTGACCTCCTGGGCCCCAGGTGCGGTCACATCCCCTCTAGTTACGCCCCTGATATTTGCCCTTTAGACCTGTGATATTGAAATTGGTTTTAAATGGCCAAGTTTGACATTTCAGCTAGAAATGGAATCAAGAAAAATAAGATAAATCATGACACCAAGGTTTTTTATGTAGGCGTAACTTCACACACCAGATGGTTTATTTTATAGCGTTAACAAAATGAAGCGAGTGTATATGTGCAAAGTACAATAGCTTATCAGCATTCAACCTTTTCCCAAATGACTGGTAAAGTAAAGAGTGATTGCTTGCAGTGTGGGTTCTGCACTTTGGGCACAGTCTTTTACATATTTCTTATCAGCCCAAAATCAAACTGATTTTTCCTTATTCTTTTCTTTTTTTCGATTAATAAAGTGCTTATGGGTTTTTAGTAAAGTAGATCATCTGTGCCATGAAAATACGCTGGACAATTTCTGTCACTGTTTATTCTGATTGTAAGAAAAGTTAATCCTAAGGAAAATGTCATAAATTGTGCATATTTGTGGATACCCTTATGTATTTATTTGTTAATTTGTCATAGCAATGCAACATCATACAATGGCAAATGCATCAAGTGTTGTTTTTGAATAGAGCTTCAGGTCTTTACTTATCAAAGGGTATTACTACAGGTCGGATATGTATGTTTCATAGGAATCATAAAGCCCCCTGGAGAATTAAATTCATTTCAATTTCAAGTATACTCTTTGGACACAGTAGTAAAGTTTGGACATCTGCATCAAATAAGTTCATTATCTGACATTATCAGTTAAAACAGATATGTACTTTGTTGGTCCCCGCCGCAATAAGACAGGATGGGGGGGCCCTCCACACATAACCTCCCTAGAACACCCAATATTCTTACCTTAGCCTCAATCCTCGCCAGCTCCAGCATTCTGGATGCCCAGCCGGCCTAATGCATTGGGGACCAACACCCACATGTTTCAAGTAGGCAGTACAGAATTTAATAAAACATAGCAACGATTTAGGTATTAGTACAATCAAGCAATTGCCTCTCTTATTCCATTGCTCTATCATTCCTGTATTATTATTATTATTGCTTATTTATAAAGCGCCATCGTATTCTGTGGTGCTGCAAAAGTATAAATTACAGGAGGGTAAGACAAGTAACATATTTATAATACACTGGGCATTATGAATCCTATATAACAGCAATATGATGATAAAAGATGAGGGTGGACACATAAGGTTGGGGCGCAAAGAGTATGTACTAAGCATGGCAGCAAGTGCTCTGAAAAGTGACAAGACTGTAAAATGGTTTTGTTAGGCCAGATAGATAGATTTAAGGGTTGGAGAATGTCGAATTCAATGGGGAAGGGCATTTCAGAGGAGCCGAGCTGCACACCTGAAGCCCCCGACACAAGAACTAGAGGAGGTGATCAGGGATGAGAACAGGAGGAGGTCACAGGCAGATAGCATCTGGGTTGGTAAGTTTGGTCTAGCGTTGAAATGTAGGGAGGGGCTTGGCTGCAGCGGGCTTTTTAGGTTAGCGTTAGGATTTTGAAATGAATTCTTTCAGCTATTGGTAGCCAGTGTAGGGATTCACAGAGAGGGGCAGCATTGGAGAAGTGAGAGGGAAGGTGGATAAGTTGAGCAGCAGAGTTGAGAATAGATTGGAGGGGTTCCAGGATGTTAGTCGGTTATACGTGCGATGGAACCAAGCATGTTGATGAAAAAGGAGGATTGTAAAGTCATTTTGTTGAAGTTCCATGAAACCCACAGCCCATTACACTTGATTTGTTTTCTGCCTACCAAAAAGTTATTTTCAGCAGCGCTGCTCCACCCCTGCATACACAACCCGGGCACAGGACGTAGTTTCAAGCAGCAACAAGGAGCGTTGTTAGGTAGAGCAATGTCCTCATTGATGTGAAAAACATAATTGATGTGCCAAAACTACTCTGGCCAGAAAGCTGTTTATGCAGGAAAACACATAGAAAGAAAATGAAACATATTCAACAGAAATGATAGGCTCAAAAAGGGCACATTCTGAGGCAGTGATCAGGTGGCTTGAGCCCTTGATGGGACCTGAAACTTGTCCCTGAGACTCCTTCCTTGTATTACCAGGCAGACACTGGAAAGAGAAGGGCATGCCAATCTTTTTGAACATAGAAGTGTGTTTGAGTTGCAGACTGTTTAAGGTCCCAGGGTCAATGAGGCTTCTTAGAGCAACTGATTTAGCAAAGCAAAGATATATACATTGAGCATGCTTAAAGGAGCAGAAAATCAAAAAAATTCCCAATTATAAAAATTCATATAGGTATGCTAGATGTTGGGAGGAGAGGCCACTTATACACCCGGCATCAAAAAATATCCAGTCAAGCTTGTTTCTCTCTTTTAATAGGAAGAAGAGGAATCAGACGTGACAGGGTCTGTCCCCCGTGATACACTTAAACCTGTCACCTCTTTTATTCCTACCATGACAGAATAAAACCACAAGCTTGGCAGGAGTTTTATTCAGTTCAGGTGTATAAATGACCCCTCCACTCATTAGCCAATGTGTTTATATGGACAAACTTACATCCAGACCTGTTTAACCAAAAGCACCACCAACAGAAAAAGCAATATGGGTAGACCCATAAATTAGCTTTCTGACCTTTGGCAACATGTACATAATCCGCGAAGGAATGCCTATTTTTCTAGAACCCTAGTTTCAACAGTCAGACCACAAGAGCCATATCACGTCCCAGTCTGGCAGAAGCTCATGGAAATTAATATTATATAGAACAGGGGTACTCAACTACTTTCAGTGGAGGTCCACTTACCAGGGTCTGCCGTGGAATGAAGGTCCGACCTGCACACCGACAGTAAAGAACCCTGGTCCCCTAGCAATAAGGCCAATTTGGTGTGAGGGAGTCGGGGGGGTTAAGTAAGAGTGCATGTCACGGGCTGGGAGAAGGGTTAGGGGAGGTGCAGATCAGCTGCTTGGGGGGATAGGTGAGGGTCAGTGGATGGGTAGAAGGATTAGGTGAGGGGTGCAAGTCAGCAGCTGGGGAGAAAGTTAGGTGAAGGGTACAGGTCCAGGAGCTGGGGTGAGGGTTAGGTGAAGGGTACAGGTCCAGCAGCTGGGGTGAGGGTTAGGTGTCTAGCAATAATGAATTGCAAGTCAACAGGTCCACACACTGGCTGCTCTCATGCTCCATCATCTATCTGCAGCCTGTGTGCAGCAAAGCATGAGGGTGCATGTGAGTGGCTGGGAGCAGGATAAGGTGAGGGGTGCAGGTCAGTGACTGGGATGGGGATTAGGTGAGGGGTGCAGGTCAATGGTATTGGAGGTGATTAGGTGAGGGGTGCAGGTCAGTGGCTGTGAGGGGGATTAGGTGAGGGGTGCAGGTCAGTGGCTGGGAAGGAGAGGGTAGGTGGGGTGCAGGTCAGTGGCTGGGAAGGAGGGGGTAGGTGGGGGTGCAGGTCAGTGGCTGGGAAGGAGGGGTAGGTGGGGGTGCAGGTCAGTGGCTGGGAAGGAGGGGGTAGGTGGGGTGCAGGTCAGTGGCTGGGAAGGAGGGGGTAGGTGAGGGGGCAGATCAGTGGCTGGGAAGGAGGGGGTAGGTGGGGGTGCAGGTCAGTGGCTGGGAAGGAGGGGTTAGGTGGGGGTGCAGGTCAGTGGCTGGGAAGGAGGGGGTAGGTGGGGGTGCAGGTCAGTGGCTGGGAAGGAGGGGGTAGGTGAGGGGGCAGATCAGTGGCTGGGAAGGAGGGGGTAGGTGGGGGTGCAGGTCAGTGGCTGGGAAGGAGGGGGTAGGTGGGGTGCAGGTCAGTGGCTGGGAAGGAGGGGGTAGGTGGGGTTGCAGGTCAGTAGCTGGCTGACGCAGTATGCCTCTCAGCCGGGGTTGCAGCTGTGGCCTGCACACCTGCCATGGGATCAATTGGGGATCCCTGGGGATGCACACAGTCTCAGAGACAGGCCTAGGTCCTGATTTGGGATGCCCCAGGGATGAGGAATTATGCCTTCCTGGGAGGCTGACTTTTCTCTTGAAGGTGGAGCAAAAGTTTTAAAAGACTCTTAGTCTGCTTAGTTATGCCTCCTTACTTTGGCCCTGTGGGAAATAAACAGGCAGACCATGAGTCTTATGAGACTTTAGATCCACTTTAAAGGTGAAGCATTTGGGGGGGGGGCTAGGAGGGGGCTTTAGCATTAAATAAATGACCCTATCAGAATGACTGTATCCCTAACTTACACTTTGTGCGATCCTGTCGTCCAACATTGCTCCTCCTTGACGCTGCCCGATGCTAATGATGAATCAATGATGTCAGCACACTGGCTGCTTCCATGCTCCGCCGCCTGTCTGCAGCCTGTGTGCAGCACAGCATGACAGGCTTTGCTCCCGCGCCTCCCGGCTCCTCTCCGCTCTGCTCTACTCTGTTCTATCCTCTCCAGCCATCCTCCCCCCTATGGCGCTGCCAGTGCACGATGATCTTGCCGACAGTGAGCGGCCGGTCGGTCGAGGTAGCAGGGAGACAGGTGGCAGGAACTAAAAATATATTTGTGTGTCCTGTGGGGGGCACTAAAAGACAGTGCACAGCTAAGTGAGAGCTCTGCTGGAAGCGCGGCCAGATAGGACAAGAAATATCATTTTAGCGCAGCAGTTACGTTCTGTGAAACGGCTCCAGGGACACTACACCAGCCCTGGGCAGCGGTCCGGACAAATGGCGTCTGCGGTCCGGATTCGGACCGCGGTCCGCCAGTTGAGTACCCGTGATATAGAAGATTCCTTTTCAGGTAAGACTGGATGGAAATAATTTCTGGTTTATAGACCAGACCAGTCAGCATGATATTGCAAAAGGTCATGTGGAGTTGTTCCATCCTCCATCCCTGGAGTTTTCTTACTCTTTTAGGGCCACAGTATATCTCGTCCAGGGTTCCAGGTGTGGTGCCCCTGCTGAGTGTTGCTGGGTCCTGCATAGGTCTTGGGGGTGATGTTGGCGAAAGAGGTAGGGGCTTGCTTGGAGGAAGAACCTAGCCCTCAAAGTTTAGTGGTACATGTGGTGGTACCTGTGGTCAGCATTTGACAGCGGTGATAGTCTTGTAGAAGGTCTTCCAAACTCTTCAGCATAAGAAGAAGCAAGTGGTGGAAAGAGGAAGCGTTGCAACTCGTTCTCTGTAGGGGCTAAGCCTCATACCTTTTAGCCCCCAGCAGGTGAAGCTGAATTTAATCTAGGGCAAGTAGATGCCGCACAGAGACCAAGTTGTTTTGGGCAGACCTTGTGCTTTCTGCAATGGTACATGCACTAGTATGGTAGCCAAAAGGCCAAGCAGCAATGCTTACTTTACCGAAATTACAACTGATCATGGTATCTTCCCTGCCAGGTATGTCACCATTCCTCACTGTAGCAGCAGTAAGAACTGCCCTAACAGGATATTTAATTAACTCAGCCAAATGAGGACCTCCCTAAATTGACAGGACATTTATGAGATTGGGTTAAGGTGAGAGTCTAGCACTGCTTCTCCAATGTTTTGGGTAAGCTGCGGCCACAACACCTGCTGTACTAGTCTATGGGAATTTGGCTGTACTACATTGAATACCATGATTTGCCTGCATTGTGCTGTATTGTGTTTTACAAATCTTTGAAATGCATATTTTAGGAAAGTGTGTTTTATATTTTGCTTTTTTAAGGTATTCCAAATGTAAGAGCTGTTTTGGTTGAAAAAGTGCAAGGTGTGCACTATGTCTGCAGAGCTAAAATTTTCAAGTAAAATTACCCTTATGCACATGCTTTACTTTGGGGTGTTTGGCAACTTTTCCCTTGATAGTACCTATGAATGTTGGATATTGTTCTCTTTGGGGGACCTTGCTTTTTCAGAATTAACTTGTTTTTTTGTTTGCATATTGTTGTTGTTCTTTTCTGTGCAACCAAATAATTCATCGAGTGATTACCTTAAAAAACCTGTGCCCATATCAACAAGCCTGGTATGCATAGACAGCTTGAGGTGTGTACTTTCAGAGAATATATCGTTTGTAGGGGTCTTTTTAATGTAAAGGGTTGGTTTTCCTGAATAACTGCAATGTGCGCATAGCAGTTGTATTTTATCTGAAGATCTCCTAAAGGGCTGTTTCAGTTTGGGGGAGTCTCCTGGGCAGGAAAGGGTGTCTACCAATACATATGTGGTACTACTGTAACAGGGGGCTTTTACACACCCAATAAAATTTTATTGGAAAACTTACATTTTGTAATGCAAAAAACTAAACTACAAATTGTAAAATATAGATTTCTTTTTATTTTTTTGCACATATTTCACCCAATAATATTGAGAATACACCACAAAATAACACATTTTATGTTAAAACCCAGACAATAAAACAATATATAATGTTCCTGAAAAATGTCTGGAAATCCTTTAAAAAATCACAGTTGAACATGTGTACCGCAAAATAGAGAAAAATGGTTTGACAACAGAGAGCAATTTCATGATATGCCCTGATAGGATTCATTTACATAATTTCTGGGTCTCCATAGACACACTGTACAGTAGACAAGATAACCTTCTTGTGATATAGTGCCACAAAAAGTAAAGCTGGCCAACACACATATCATAAATACAACTAGCCATGAGCCTCCAACCCTATATTTTGTGACATACTGTTTTCTTTTTTCTTGTCCATGAGATATTTAAAGTGTTTGGCGAGTCAAAAAATAATTTTCAGTAGCTTATTTTTCATTCAGTGGCATTAGTGTTGAGCTTCTTCCTCTGTCTGTCTCCTTGTCCATCAATGAACCTTCAGGGGACCAAACATGGAAACGCCCCCCACTCCCTGCTCAGACGTCTCGATTTGCTGCCTCTCTCTACAGCTCTGAAACCCTGCCCTCCTCTCTCCTCTCACACTCATTACGGGGTGCTTACATCACATTGCTGTTGCCACACCCACTGTTTCTCTTCATTTTTTCTCTGCATCTCCAGTGCTCTAATACTTTTAAAGATAACTTAGGAACCACAGGGTCTTTTTAAAAACGGATTGAATTTTAGGACGTTGCAACGCGTAAACCAAGACAATGGGACAACTGTGCTTGCCTTTAATATAACTTTAAGCATTTAAATTTGTCTTTCCGCATCAGTATGGGATATTCTGCACCAATATAAAAATATGTATTTAATTCAGAAGGTGTGCCATAGACACCCTATTTAACTGTAGTGGACTATAGCGAGAGACAGAAGAAGGTAAAGCTGTGAAGGTACCACCAGTGCTGCTAAACTAGATCCGTTATCAGACACATATAGGTATTTCCAAGAGGGCATATAACAGATCAGGGCCGGCTCCAGGTTTATGTGAGCCCCTGGGCAAAATTGTTGCAGCGCACCCCTTTGTGGTGTGTCATGTCACACCTACCAAGCAACCGAACATAGAACATAATTACTTATTTACACAAGCCGGCTGCCAAGAGGGGAAGCAGAAAACTGTTCTACCAATCAGTGGTGTGTGTCTCTGCAGTGTGCAACATTTTTCTGTTTCCCCCAGGTGGTAGCTGGCTCATGTGAAAAATATGGTCTGTACTCGGGGAGTCAGGCTTTCCAAAGGCCCCTTCATGCATAAAATCCTGGTGTATTGTTTTAATGTGAACCAAATTCTTAAGAGAGGTTTATTTCACATAGAGGGATTCCTAGGGCCATCTATATTTGGGATGCCCCACAGTTTCCTCTCTGGGATTCTATGGCAGTGGCCTGTGGCAAATAGCAGAACATTCTGTGTGAGGCTGCATAGCAGAATACTCTGCTAATATCTACCTGGTTACTACCATGGATTCCTGGAGTATGGAGCAAGGGTTGGGGTATTTCAGTAAAGGGCCCACTGCAGGGCCTGCTAAATCTGGATCTATGTGGACCAAAACTCCATTTAGCGTCCACACTCAGATAAAAAGTTAGGCGAGTACCCTCGCCAGGCATTTCTGAATGGCTGATGTGAGTATGCCCCACGCTAAAGGTGAGTGGAGATGCGGTTGAAGTTGCACTTGGTGATCAACAGGGATACACAGAGTGAGGCATCCCAAATTTGTATGCCCTGCCAGAGAAGAAAAACACCCGGGAGAGTGAAAATCCTGGGTGTTCTTCCTCTTTAAAGCAGAACATAATCCAGCATGATTGGCCCTGGAATCTAGAGATAAGTGCATCCACTGCCCCATCTGTAATAGATAGTATTGGTCTTCAGATTCGGATCAAAGGTAAATTTGACTAGTCAAAACAGAATATGCCTAATATGGCTACATTTATAGTAAACAGTAAAAGTAATGTATTTTCACAGTGAAAGAATCTTTCCTCTTCAAAGGGGACCAAAATCCCAGATATCCCAAATCAGGATGCCCCAGGGGCAATGATCAAAACCTGTCATAGTGAAAGTTGACAGTTCCTACAACTGTTTCATTTTGAATTATGTGCCCCAAATGTTGTGATCTTCCCATCATGCAATTTGGCTACTGAAATGACCCTCTCCCATAGACTTGAATGAGATTCAGATTCAAGGGATTTTGGCACAAATGCACAGGCAAAGAATAGAGGCAGATTTGGGTCAACACAACAAATGGGCCACATGTAAGTTAATATGTATTTATAAATATGTATATATAAGTAATGATTGCTATTTGTGTCCACTATGGCCCCTGAAACGGGGCAGACACAACCCTAAGATCTCCAAGGGCTATATTGTATTATATTATGTGTAGATGTCTTTTTAAGGTTAAATATAAACATGTTTGGGAGGTTGGGGCTGAGGGGTTTGGGTTTGTGGTTAATTAATTTCTCTTCTCTTGGCCAGTATTGGAGAGCTTCTCTACATTGACACATTATTGAGTCTTTCCAGAATTTTCAATTATGGAAGAGAGGCACCAGTGGGTCTTATTTATGATGTGTGCTATAGCGCCAGTTTTGGAGCGCTAGCTGCTTGGGCTATTCTGGCGCCTAATGCTAACTAATTTGCTTTGATTGTTGCATTAGATATTGGCTGGCCAGTGTCAGTGCCTGTTGGACCTGACATCTGATTATACCATCACTTCTGAGCACCAATTTGTACTGCCGTCTTCCCAGCGCTGCACAGCGTATTTATTATTTTTTTACACCCTGAAAAGAATGGCACTGTATTTTTTGGGCACTGGTCGGCATTTCATCATTACAGTTATTAAATATCACTGCTGGTTAAAAAAATAAGCCACAAAAATAGTTTTTACTTAAAAAAATGACATTTGGTGACATCTAGGTCCTAAGTTCACATTATTGACAAGTCACAGTGCAAGTTCTGTATGAAAAAATGTGTGTAATATTAATTATAAGCATTCATTATAAGCATAAAATTCTTCAATCCAGTTCTGCCCATTGTGCTCTACCAGAACGCTGCAACCTTTTGGGTGTTAGTGTTAAATAAGGCACTAGCCGACGACCATATAAGTGCTGCATTTTTTTGTTTCTTATATGGCATGCTGAGTGCCGGTAAAAATGGTGCTGTGTGGCGCTGTGTGGCGCTGCGTGGCGCTGTGTGCCGCTGTGTGGCGCTGAGGCTTCATTAAAGGAGCGCTATCGAAAAATGGCCCAGGTATAAAAATCCATATAAATATGCTGGATGGTGAGAGGAGAGGTCACTTATACACCTGGCATCACAAAATATCCAGCCAGGCTTGTTTTTTTTATTTTAATGGAAGGAAGAGGAAATCAGGGGTGACAGGTTCTGTCACCTTGACACACTAAACCTGTCACCCCTGGATTATATTCCTACCATGAGAGAATAAACCACAAGCTTTGTGGGAGTTTTATTCAGTTTGGATGTATAAGTGACCCCTCTTCTCATTAGCCGACGTGTTTATATAGATTTTTAATATCACACAATTTTGTGATGTGCCCCTTTAATCAGACCTCCTTATCTCCAAAATGGTTTCCTAAATTTTAATGAACAACCCCTAATGTTACTCCAATTTCAGCATTATTGTCACATTATCACCATTGCACAATGCTAATTGAAGTTGCATAAATATCACTTCTACTGTACAGGTATCTGTATTTTAATATAATAAAGCCTGCAACAGATTTTTATGTAATAAAGGCTGATTATATTTAATGTGTGGACTTTATATTTTATTTCCTGCACTTAAACAGTGATGACATAAAACAATCCTAAAAACTGCATTTGCCTGTATTTGGATTAAATGAGTTCATAAATGGGTTAAATTAACATAAGCAAGTTAACATATTATCAGAGGCATGCATTCACCTAATTCCATGCTGTGTCATTTGGAGAGGAGAACTTAACATTGGCATCACTGCCTTCTATTTAATGTGTCCCTAAAGATTCCCTGGAAAAAAAAAGGAGTTGCTCTGATGGAGCTGCATCCCCTGTATGTGAAATGCTGGTGTAGGTTTTTTATCAGTCTAACCTTCTGTGTTGATACATGAATGCTGGTACCCACTAACAGGGATGCCAGATGATCAGTGCAGAATGAAGGTCCCAGGGGTATGCATCATGTGGTTCTCTGCCCTGTGACGTCACTAGCAGATGGCATGGGTACCAGCTCTGGCAGTTGGCATCAATGTCACTTTTTTAGAGATCAATGAGATACACACATATCTAGACTCCTGGAGATGATGCGACATTCGGACTAATTCAGAAGAATATGAAAACCGATTGTTGATTTAAACAAGTCTGAAGGTAATTATTTACTACTTTATAACATCTATAGCGCATGCTGTTTATTTAAAGGAAGCTATTGTTTGCTATTGTCTATTGTCGTTTTTTGGGATTATTGACATGTCGTATGCTTGTTTTACTAAGCAGAGATTAATGTCTTCATTGTCAAATAACAATACAGGTCATTCACACAAAACTACAGCATGTCAGCAGCATTTGCTTTTAAATACCTTGTTTTAGAATTAGATTTTTTTCATTAGTTGAGTTTTATATCATTAGAAATCTAGTGCTTAATACATATGCTATTTTTTAAGATTATGTTTTAAATTATAAGCATGTAATATAATTATAGGAATCATGACTACCCTCTCTCTATATGCTAAGCTGGCATTGAGCAAATGCATGCTGAATGCATGTCATACAGGGACACGTTCCTCTCTTTCCTTTGCAAAGTTTTTATAGGAATATATATATATATATATATATATATATATATATATATATATTATATTTACAGATCAGATTTATTGATAGATGAATTTAAGTGTAAGAATGACCAAAGTAGTAGTAGGCAGAATAACATATATTTTTACATTTGAAATATTTTAATGTTTTAAATCTTTTGAAATACAATAGCACTTGGGGTTCTGGTTTTCTTAAAAATATAAAGTGAAACAGTGAGTATAGGGGGTGGTTAAGATTCATTTTTCCCTCTCTGAGAAAATGAAACTTGGTCACAATAGTTAGTTTCCATTGTTTTACTCTGTTTCACTTTCTCCCTAATCTTTCATTCCCCTTAATATCCCTGTTGTTAAAAATAGGAAATACATTTTGCAATATAGTTTCTGTTTCACTTTCTCCCCAATCTTTCTTTCCCCTTAATATCCCCGTTGTTAAAAGTAGAAAATACAATTTTGCAATATAGTTTCTGTTTCACTTTCTCCCTAATCTTTCTTTCCCCTTAATATCCCGGTTGTTAAAAGTAGGAAATACAATTTTGCAATATAGTTTCTTTACAGTATTTAATACATGTTTAATACAAATGTAATGATGTGACAAATACTAAACTACTAAATGTATGTTGTATTGGATAGTGATGTGTTTATAATTTGAGTATACATATCATTTTGTCATTCTAGGGGATTTCATTCAACCCAGAAATGTTAACACTTCCTTTTGATGAATCTGTTGTGATGACAGAATCGCAGCTTTGTAGAAAGTATGCACGGGAAAGTGAGGATCAAAAAACAGTCAAAAAAGGAGAAAGCTGCAGTAAACAGCTAGTGCCTCATGGGAAAAATATCAAAAGGTCCCCAGAAGAGGAAACTGAGCAAGAAGAAGAGGAAGAGGACAAGGAGGAAGAGGATGAAAATGGTTTGCCAAGAAGGAGGGGACCAAGGAAAAAAAAGATGACCAAAGTTAGGATAGAAAGGATTAAACTGAGACGAGTTGAGGCTAATGCACGAGAAAGGGGTCGGATGCATGGCCTCAACGATGCTCTGGACAATTTACGGAAAGTTGTGCCTTGCTATTCCAAGACACAAAAACTGTCTAAAATTGAAACATTGAGGCTGGCAAAAAACTACATTTGGGCTTTGTCTGAGATCCTCAGGATTGGAAAAAGGCCAGATCTTCTGACTTTTGTTCAGAATTTATGCAAAGGGTTGTCCCAGCCAACCACAAATTTGGTAGCCGGGTGCCTGCAGCTTAATGCTAGAAGTTTCCTCATGGGTCAAAGTGGAGAGACAGTGCATCATGGAAGGTCTCCATACAGCACTATTTATCCTCCTTACCACAGTCCTGAGCTTAGCACTCCACCAGGACATGGAAGTCTTGACAATTCCAAGACGGGAAAAGCTTACCATTATTGTAGTGCTTATGAATCCTTTTATGAAAGTACATCTCCTGAGTGCACCAGCCCTCAGTTTGAAGGTCCCTTAAGCCCTCCCTCTATGAACTATAATGGGATATTTTCCCTGAAGCAAGAAGAGGCTTTGGACTATGGGAAAAATTACAATTATGGCATGCATTACTGTGCAGTGCCAGGCAGGGGTCCCCTCGGGCAGAGCTCTATGTTCAAGTTGCCTACAGACAGCCACTTCCCTTATGACTTCCATCTGCGCAGCCAGTCTCTCGCCATGCAAGATGAATTAAATGCAGTTTTTCATAATTAATGAGGAAAATGAATATAAACAGTGGTCAATCACCCCCCCCCCCTTCTAATTAAGATAAAGCAGATGCTTGTTCACACAGTAATTGACACGGCTCGATTAAGGTATCACCGCTGTCCTGAAAGTGTGTTTTTAACTTCCATGGTCTTGTTTGTGTTTAATTCCATCTGTAAAAGCCAAATATCATGCTAAATTTTAATTGATTATTTAATTTTAACATTATTGTTAAAAATTGTGTTTCACTTATGTACCAACAAAAAACTACTTTCATTTGTTCAAAAAATTCTGTTAATGTTATGTGTAAAAATAAAGAACTGTATACTGTACTATTCCAAAGTCTTTTAATTGAACACAGACAATTTAAAAGCAATCACAGCAAATCTTTTGCTGCCAGAGGGGGGTGTAAGAAATCTAAAGAAATGCCTGGCAGGCCTTCTTCTGAATGAACAGTTTAGTGACTTTTCAACAATGCACCATTTAAGCTCATTAGTCTCAGTGTAGAAAAGTTGTGATCGAACACAAAAAAGTTCATCAGATGAAAAATAATTAGAAGCGGTGCCAGGACAGATATTACTAGCCCAACAAATCGGCTGCTCTAAACGAATTATAAAAACAACAACAACATCACTGTTATTCTCAGAATAATAAATTAGTGGACGCAGATGGCCAGGGATCGAGTGTAAGATTTTGAATTTTTAATTAATAGGTGTTACAGACCATCTCGCTAAAATGCATCAACACTTTGCATAGATTAAATTAAATACAAAAGACCGTTACGAGTTTACCTTGGCACTGCCATTACAACATATGTTCCTGAAAAATGAATAAAATGTGTATTTGGAATACATTTTCTGTATATTATGCTTACAAAAATTATCTATATATATATATATATATATATATATATATATATATATTTATATAATTGCTATATGATGGCCCTTTGGGAAGCTGAACATGTTTGCATTCTAACACACTTATTATTGTAGTGAAGTCTGGAATATTTAAAGCTGTTCCAAACTTTATCCTATTTAAAGTTTTGCTAACACCTAACACTTGTAGACATTGCCCTCCTGAAATGAGCTCTTACTTTGATTTATACTATAGAAATGGATCATATAAATACATAAAAAAACAATATGTAGAATGATATATGTTTTGGAATGAAAACAATATTCTTGATATGACAGACATGTTTGCAGTGTGAGAACAGCTAGTAACCCAATAACTATGACTTTGGAGTTTTATGAGGAACTGGGTTTTGAGCTTTTTTACTTGGCACGCAACAAAGTAAAATAAATCAGTTTTTTTCATTTAAGAATCAAAACCCCATGCACATACACATATGATGGGGCAAAGGTGTGAATTAGTTAAATGGGGTAGTTATTTTTATTTTAGAAGTTACAAAACAACAGCAGCCTATAGAAAATCCAAACACATTACAAATGAACCACTCCTAAATTGTTTGAATTCTCCATAATCTGTTGTTATTTCCAAACTCCAAAATTAAAAAATCTACCGCATTATGAAAAGCGAAATCCCCTCACCTGTAGAATGGCTCCACTGCATGTGCGGGGGGAGTCTGATTTTGAAAAATAGCAATTAAGGTGTTATTTCCCTTTATTGTGTGCTGAGTAAATTCATGTTGCCTCTCAAAACTCAGTCCATCCAGATAAATGTCTAACTACTCCATAACCCCTATTGGGGGTCAGGCTAAATATTTGGTAAAGCAGGGTGTGCCTTGCCATTTCAATTGCAACCCTACCCTGTGATTTTACCAAACCAGAAAATGTAATAAAAATGTTTGTTCCATATTTCCCCCCAGTGTCTGTAATAGGACATTTTACAGATGTGATAAATAATTCTTCCAATGAGGTAAGGATATTTTTTTATGAATTTCAAAATATGAGTGCTGTATGGGATATGCAGAAGAAAAATGCCAAATTATTCAGTACAGCCAATATGGTGCTGTTACAAATATATTCAAAAATGATGGACCTCAACTGCAAAAAAATGCTTCATCACAGGTACAGCTGATATGGAACAAACATTATTGATTGCCCTTTTGTACAATTTCAAAGCTCACCAAGATGCTGGTTGCAAAATTCAGACTACAAGGCACACCCAAATTGCACCTTGCTTTACCACAAATTAAGCATGACTCTAACTAAACCTGCATTTTTTTAAATATAATTTAAATCTAGCAACTTTATCTAATTGAGTGTTTGAAGCACAATAACCGTCATTTCTAGGACTTTATTATTTTGTTTTTCTAAGGTAAATATTTTCCGCGTCGAAAATACTGATATTAATGGTGGAAATGTATTACATTTTACCGGTAGTAGCACAATTATTCAAATTAAGCGTGATCCTTAAGCATACTTCCTACTTTTTTTCCTGAACAGAAGGTAAACATAGGAAATAGTCAGTGGTAAAACATATTTCTATAAATATTAACAAAATGTAACTATTTTAAATATTTTAATTAAAGTTAGCAACAACTGCTACCTTCTTTCTATTTCATACATGGTTGTAATTTGAATAGAATCAAATATCTGCTGTATATATTTTTAAATATATCAGCTATCATCGTTGTTATGTTTATTAACATTATAAAAATAATTGAATGGGTTTAATGATACATGAAAACACACAAAAAGTGATTTAGAAAGTTACTGAATATTTATTAATGTCTTTATACAAATGCATATAGAAGACTTGCAGTAAATAATAATAAATATAAAATAACTCTTTTTTAATGTATATATTTGCATTTTTGGGTTTTTAGATTTGGATTTTTGTATGATTTGTAGTATGTTCTAAAATTAATTTTGTGCTATTCTTTTACTTTACCTCAACCAAGATGGTGATAATTTTTTTTTTTTTTTATATCGATTGATGCTTTCTTTTACATTATAGACATGTTGGCAATTTAACAAGTTGGTTTTAAAGTTTTTTTCTAGTGTAATTGTAAAATTATTTCATGGATTTTAGATGCTCCCTAAATGCCAAAATGTAAAAACATGTTTGACCCTATCAGAGTTTTTCTTTATGTAACTTGCTTATATCAACAACAAATATAAAGTAGGAACAGGTATAATAATATAGCATGTTGCATATGAACCAGAGAAAGTTTAATATATATATATATATATATATATATATATATAGTGTTTGTTTCAAATGTGTGGTTTAACACTACATAACAATAACAAGTTAGCAGGCAGCTACATAAGCCTTAAAATGTACCTCCATATTTTAGCACTATTATGTTCATCTTCATTTTTACGATATATTTTTATATTTATAATTCATTTAAACACAAAAAAAACCTTAATAGGAAAGATAATGTAAAAACCATGCATTTGTGATAATAAGCAGCGTTTAGAAGCATGCCTAGTTTAACAACATGTCACTGCTGGAAATGCATCCATCAGCAGTGTGATGCTTTAGACTGACACATGGGGCCAAACTGTAGCAGCACTGGTTCTCATCTGCATTAGGCAAGTTCGTGGGAAAATCCAGTATTTACCCCCCCCAACAGCATCTTAACTATACCAAAGCTTGTAAAAGCTTGTAAAATAATTTAGAAGCTGTTAGGAATAAATTTAATTTCTATGCACATCATACCTATACAAGTAAAAAATGCTAATCCTTTGTCCTTCCATCTGTCACATTCTCACAGAACGTCCTCATTAATGTGCTAAATCAGTGTATAGTCACAGTTACCATGGCCTACAAAATGCTGCATTAATGTGATAAATGTAATAACATTAAAATATCACATAGCAATTGACTTTTTGAATATTTTTGTTAAAGTGATATATGTGGAATGACAATTAACGACATGTTACAATCTGTCAATAAATCAATGTATTAAATATATATTTTCATCTAGAGTAGGTCCAGCCAACTTGCGTCTAGTCCTTAGACAATTGTATTTGATCTTTGTAAGTCTTTATACTTTCTTTACATTACAGGTTTATATAGCTAATGTGTACACTGCTTCAGTGGTTAAACGTCATATTATTTTGTATGTCTTTACCTGTTTTCTCTTTCTTTTACATATACAAAAATAACCAACCATTTACCTTTTTAAAATGCAAAAAAGAGCTAATCAACACAATCTGGAATCAAAGATGTCTTCAGTGTCTACCTGACATCAACAATTGTCAGCAGTTAAGTGTTATAAATTTGCGCTTCTATTTATAGATGCTTTGGGTTTTGCTGATGTCTAGAATGGACAAAGTTTACAGGCCAATTCTGGAGAGCTGAAAGTGTAAGTCGAATGTTCCTATTGTATACTATAATGTAAAGCAAGAATTCGATGTATTGCAAGTTATGTTGATATTGATTCTTACGTGACTTCATTTTATTCAGTAGTTTGCTTTGTATAGGCTCCATAATGTTTTAAAGTGTAATAATTTGCACATCTTACTTTTATTATGTTGCCTTGCTGCGCACGGGCAATTAAAAGAGTAAACTCTCTGATATCAAACAGCTGATTTGTAAAATTTAAATGTTTGAGCTCTGTCCAATGAAAACAATAACATTACTAAATCAAACTGAGAATCTTCTATACCTGTGATGTTAATACTCAAGGTTTGCTCTAGTGATGGTCCATTTCTCGGGGCGTTACGCCATGATCTTTAGAGGAGTTCAGTAACATATGCCAGGCATAAACAGGTAGGTATCGTTTCCTTAATGAGGGTCAGGGAGCTATTCCCCTGTTTACCATCTCATTGTTTGCCATCTGGCATGGGTATATTCAGCACCCGATGCATGCATGGCTTGATGCCTGGTCGCAACACATTTTTTCAAACAGGTGGAGCATTTCTCTGTGTGATGTCAGGGTTTCTAATAACTAGACGCAAACTACATGATTATTATATGAATCAGTTATAGAGGCTCATTTACTAAAGGAATGCTGGAATAGGACAGGCATGTATAGGCTTCTGAGAAGACAGAGGTTAAATAAATAGATTTCACTTTTTATTCAATGAATCTCATATTTACTAAGGTGACCAACATGACTAGCTATTGAAAGCATGTCTACTATTGCTAGGCACACTTATAGCCAGGGACAGAATTAAAGGCAGCAATTGATCTACAGTTAGTTATGGGGACCTTCACTAGACATTCGGCCCATGGGCCTTCACCACACCAAATCCAGTTCTGCTCATAGTAGCACCTAAAATAATGATACAGTGTAGACTACAAAGTAGACAAATTCTCTTATTATTTATACTATTTGATATATTAATCTATGTTATACTAATCTATGTTATTGCCTTGTGATGCAAACTGAGTCAGCTAAATTTGGGTAGGTTTGGTAACAAGGAAATATGGTGCTTATGGGTATATGGGGTCAGCACCCTCTGGCAAACTTGTGAGGTTTGGCTGTTGTGGTGTGTTGGCAAGTTTAGTAAATCAGCCTGGCAGATTCCTTATATAAAACGCTGTGTGTGAGTGCACTCACAAAGGGTGTCGATGGAGATTATACAAGGGCAGCAGGAAGGGTGAATTAGGAACCAGTAGCGTTGCTTGGTGAGTCTTTCAGTCAACAGCAATCACAGTGTTGTAAGTCTGTCCCCGAGTCAGTGATTTGCCACACCCACTCCATTTTAACAACATTTTGTATATACTAAGATTTTTTTATAGGCTTCAAACCTAAAAATATTGACCTTTTCCCTTCAGTCCAAAAACAAAAATAGATGAATTGGTGCCCTTTAAAAGATACAAATGGGGTTATTTAAGAATGGAGGTGGGTGCTTACAGTGAGGGGGGGGGGGGCAAGTGGTGATACATATATTCCATTTACCATATACTGAAGTAACATAGAATATATTGCCCTGAGAGGAATTGGTGATCAATAAATAAATAAAACACTTATGATATACAATACAATACAATGACTATATATGTGTGTACAAAAAAAAATAAGGTGCAAAAAAACATGTCATAACCAGATGCAATAGGTGAAGACCTATAAGTGTACAAACATAGGCCCTTATTTATGAAGGAATAGCGACAGGTAGCGACTGGTGAGCCGCCGATAATGACGGGCCCCACCACGAGAACGCCGGCTCCCCACCACAATCACACATTTATCAAGCCAATCCTGCTTAGCGACTGAGATAGCGCCATATAGCGACTCATTCATCATTATTCCAGCCTCAGCCCACAGCGCCAGCGTCCGACCTTGAACAGCGACAGGTATGACCTCTCGCTACCTGGCGCTCTCCAATGCATTTCAATGGAACAATCTTTAAATATTCATAATTAATTGTTATACATTTTTTTTTTTTTTTTAAATGTGAAAAATTCTGTGACCACTTCTGACATTTTAGATAATTTTTTTAAGGTTAAAAAGGTTAAAAAAAAAAAAAGAAATTGTACAGAATTTATATTACAGGTCTGATATTAATGTATTCATATTACAAAATTATTTAAAAAACTATTTTTTTTTGGTTTCCAAAAATTTGGTTGTTTGGGGGTTAAAAAACTACTTTTAACCCATCGCCGCCAGCGCTCTGGGGTTTAAACATGCATTTTACAGCGCAAGAATTTTTTGAGCGTGATTTTTTAATGAATATGGTGGGAGCCGGTCGCTAGGGCCAGTCGCTATCATGCGCTCCAATACAGCGTGGAACCTGTCAAATAGCGACTCCTCACCCAATATTCAACATTACGGCACACCGACTGAGTCGCTATCAACTACCGGACAACGGCCAAGCACAGCGACTACTAGCGGGCGCTCTGAAAATGCCGCTACAGTCGCTCAACTGTCGCTACCTGCCGCTATTAATGAATCGGCCTCCCCATCAGCATAACCTGTTCTCATGCACCAAACATCCACTGACCACTGCTTCAGTAACTGATCCACTCCATTCACCCAAATTGGAGGCATTCCATTGCTGCTTGAAAGTTTGTGGATACTTCTGAATACATTTGACCTAAAATTGCATCAGAATTTTACACAAGCCCTAAATAGATAAAGAGAACCAAATCCTACAAATGAGTTAAATATTTCATACGCGGCCATTTATTTATTGAGGAAGATGATTCAATGTTACATACAGAATCTTCACAGTGTTCAATTGCAGCAGTGCAATGCACACATCACAGAAAGCTGTGTGCCAGCTGTGAGCTTTTACATTTCAAGCGCAGGCTTATGACTGCTTTACAATGTATCACAGCTGTTTACAATTAAAACAACTTTGTTACAAAATCTACAGCCTAGTTATAACAATGTAACATTATATCAAACTCATCAGGAAGCTGGCAGGCTTTTCAAAATCACTCTTCTTGCTTGCTAAGAGCAGGATTGAACGATAATGCAACCTGATTTTTTAAACTCCCAACACAATATGCACTGAGGGTGCTATTGTCCCTGTATATGTGAGTAGCAAAAGTAGGTGAACCGCTAGCAACCCGCCGCATAATGGCTGGTAGCAAGTGCAATTCCTACCTTTAGAGGGTAAGAAGTATCTAGTTACTTACACAGCCCCACCGAGGGTTCAAATTATATTGAGAACCCTGCTGTTTATTGAGCCTTACTGCGGGCTTGATGTCATTTTTTATGGTTGTTTTAAGGAGTTTTAAATACAGTGATTGGAGTTTTTATAAACGTCACTAAAGATATCTGCAATATTACGCTATGCAATATATTTTTTCCTTTTTGGGTAATAATATTTCTGAGTTCATGGAGTGGAACCACAACTGAATAAATAGAGAAGGAATATATGTTGTTAAGAACTTTGTTAAGATCAAGTTGTGGCTTTTGATTTGTTTAGCTGTTTGAGAGCTGGAAGGAAAGATTTGAGCTTTGGATGCTTTTTAACTATGAGTAAGCAGATTGTAATGGTGGTGGCCACACATGTGTAATTGAAAACACGTGGCAAAGTCAAACCGGTGACGGATTATTAAGAGCGCAGTGTCATTTAGTGAGATTTTAAGTAAATTAGTGTGGATATTTATATTATATACAACTTAAAATTAAAATAAAATTGTGTTGAACCTTTAGTATTAACTGGTTGTCTGAAGGTTATATCAGAGCCAGGTGTTTTTAATCAATGGGTAGCAAATAAATGTGATTCAGTGACCTGTCAAGAACTAGGCATGTAATATTCTGTGAAGTCAAAAAGGTAAACTCTAAGCAATTAAATGCCTTTCCCACTAACGTTAAATGAGGTGTATTGCAGCACCGTGTAATATTCATATAAACAATAATCCAATAATCCATATTAACAGATCAGCTAATGAGGTTAGAGGTCACTTATATACCCAAACTGAATAAAACTCCTGCCAAGCTAGTGGTTTTCTCCTCCTAGTAGGAATAACATACAGGGGTGACAGGTTTGAGTGTATCAGGGGTGACAGAACCTCCCCCCCCGATATACCCTTTCTTCCATTAAAAGAAAGAAACAAGCCCAGCTGGATATTTCTTGATGCTGGTGCATAAGTGTCCCCTCCTCCGAAAATCCAGCATATTTATAAGGATTTTTATCATTGAACAACAATGGCTTGCATGGTAGGATTGCAATGATAAATGATGAAAAAGAACATTGACGTCCATCTAAAGTAAAGATCACCTAGACCTAGCTTTAAATGAGGAGCATTAGGTTTAGAGGAATGAAAACTGCATTCCAGCATAAAAATCTAAAATCATCTGCAAAACTCAGTAGTGCTATTATCATGGCTGGGCCTATATTGCTGTCTAGGAGGCTGATTCATCATTAGCGGCATTTAGCGACAGATGAGCGTCTGTAGCAGGCATTTTCAGAGAGCCCGCTAGTAGTCGCAGTGCTCGGCCGTGAGTCGCTACTTTATAGCGACTCAGTCGCTGTTCAGTAATGCTGAATACATTGTGAGTCGCTATTTGACCAGTACAGCGCTGTATGGGAGCGCATGTTAGCGACTGCTCATAGCGACCGACTCACACCATATTCAGCAAAAAAACAGCCTCACAAATCTCTGGCGCTGAAAAATAGTTGTTTGAAGCCCAGAGCGCAGATGGCGGTGTGTTTAAAGTGTGTTTTCAAGCATCTATCAACTAGTAACAAAGCGAAAACATATGGAATTACATTGTAACAACATTGTAACATGAACACTTTAATGCCAGACCTGTAATGTCATTTCTGAGGAAATATATAAAAAATGAAAAAATTATGAAAAAAATGCTTTTTTCAATGCCAGAAGAGGTCACAGAATTATTTGTGATTTTTTGGGGAAAAAAAAACAGTTTAAAGAGAAGAAAAGGATCGTCCATTGAAATGTATGGGAGAGCGCCAGGTAGCGAGAGGTCATACCTGGCGCTGTGCAAGGCTGAACGCTGGCGCTGTTCGTTGAGGCTGTGAAAATGATGAATCAGACGCTACATGGCGCTATCCCAATCGCTAAACAGATTCTGCTTGATAAATGTGGAATTGCGTGCCGTGTCCGGCGTTCACCAGTCACTACCTGTCGCTACCTCTCATTAACCAGCCACTACCTGACGCTATCCCTTCTTAAATAAGGGCCTAGGTGTGAAATGATGGAATAATGAATTCTGGATTGTACTAGAAAATTCTAAAGGAAAATGCAAAGGATATCTGTACATGAGCTGAATCTTTTAAGAACATGGGTAATTCAGCAAGAAATTGCCCTAAGCACGCTAATTATACTACCAAATAATGGTAAGAGAAGAACATTTTAAGTTTTTGAATGGCCAAGCTAAGGTCATGAGTTCAATCTAGTAGATTGGTGTGAAAAGAGCATCTAATGGGAAGAAACCCACCAACTTAAGAGTTGAAGCTAAACTACTTCTTGGCTGATTTGCCGGACTAATCAGCAATTAGCTGAAACATTTAAGTGCTGTTATTGCTGGACAAGAGGGCCATAACAGATACTGAAAGGTATCACAGAAATGTGAAATTAAATTAATTTCCACAATAGATGAACAAGGGAGTCTAATATTTTTTACCCTTTTGCCTGATTTTGTTCCGTTAATTTATTTGTAGAATGTGACTGAATATCTGATGTCGATTTGGGACAAATGAATGCAGAAATAGCGAATATTTACAATAAACTGTATAAACTGATAGCAGAATAAAACTAAGGAGCTAAGGATACAGAGTAGGGAGAAATTCCCCCGTAGACTTCAACGGTTTTTGGATTTGGGCCCTCGTGATTTCTCAGTTACTGGAAAAACCTGGACAATGTCTGAACTTACCACAGGCATATTCAAGCAACACAAATGTGGCAAAAAAATGATGGAGCATTGACTGGGTCTGATGTACTGACATCAGTAGAAGATATTCCGCAACTGAAAGTTTCTGTTATCATACTTTCATAATTAAGAAAGTTCAGAAAGAGCACCTTAATGGTACTAGCAACTGAATACTACATTCACTACATTCTCACTAGACCTCCTTTCAAATACTGACTTTTCGGTGATGCTACTGTATAATATATTTTACATTTTCAATTGTATGGGGCCAACCATCCAGTAATATGATTGAAATGAGACTGATCAAACTGAGCAGGGCATGGAGAATTAAACCAGCTGGGCCTAAAATTTAGAATGATTCCATTGCTTTCAGTGATAAGTATCAAACAAGGGCCTTTAACAATGGCATCTAGAATTGGAAACTGCCATCAACATTTTGCTCTTCTTTCTTTACTAGCTTTGGGTAAGTATTGTGATCATCAGTCGATTCATTACTAGAGCCAGGTACTGGCAGATGAGCATCTATAGTGAGGAGCTCAGAGCGACGGGTAGTAGTCACTGGGATCGGCTATGGTTCGCTGTTACCGAGCGCCTCAGTCGCTGGCCTGCATTGATGAATATGATGTGTGAGCCACTATAACTCCAGTACAGTGCCATATGGGATAGCGACTGGTCAGTGTGAGCGACTCAAACCATATTCATCAAAAAAACAGCCTCACACTGTGCCGGCGCTCAAAATTGGGTAGCTGTAGCCCAGAGCGCTAGAAGCTGTGTGATTAAAGTCCATTTTTGAACACATATCCACTAGTAACAAAGCAAAAACATATGGAATTACATTGTTATTACATTGTGACATTAACACTTTAATACCAGACTTGTAATGACAATTCTGCATAAAAATATAAAAAATCTAAATAAATATATATATATATATAAAATATAAAAAGTTTACAAAGATGACTTTTAATAGGCCAGGAGAGGTCACACAATGATTTCATGAAAAAAATAAATAAATAAATAAAAGCAAAACCCTGTTTAAAGAGAAGAAATGTGACGTCCAATGAAATGTATAGGAGAGCGACAGGTAGCAACAGGTAATACTAGGCGCTCTTGAAGCCAGAGTGCCGGCGGTATACGCTGAGCCGTCTGTGCTGATGAATTGGACGCTACATGGCGCTGTTAGAGTCGCTCACCGGAATCGCTTTGATAAATGTGGTATTGCGTACAGCGCCCGGCGTTCACCGTTCGCTACCTGTCGCTGCTAGTCGCTACCTGGCGCTATGGCTTGATGAATAACCCCCTTACTTGATTTTCTTCTGGAACAGCAGGACATTATACAAAAGAAAATACCTTATGCAGTCTTACCCCCTGCAATCTATCTCACGGTCACTAAGTAGTTGTTGGATACCTTCAGAAATGTCACTTATTTGTACTACATACAGTGCTGATAACAGACACTGGTAGCTGGGTTTTTCATACACATTTACCCATGGCTCTATGAACACTGCCTAAAGCAGTTCAAAGGATTTATAGCTACTCAGGCAACGGTGTGCATGGCACCCACCTCTGCAGCTTTCTTGTTTTTCTTCAATTTTCATAGCTCCCTAACCAATGCATCTAACCACACTCCACTCTCCCCCAACTCCAGTGGGAAAAGCAAGCAGGATGCTCGGCTGCATAGCTCGAGGCATCACCAGTAGGAAGATGGAGGTTGTGATGCCGCTGTATAGAGCCCTGGTAAGGCCACAGCTAGAATACTGTGTGCAGTTCTGGAGACCTTACCTGCAAAAAGACATTATTCAAATAGAACGGGTCCAAAGGCGGCCAACGAAAATGGTGGAAGGACTTAAACTTAAAACTTATCAGGAGAGACTTAAAGAACTTAATTTGTACAGTCTGGAGGAAAGAAGGGAGAGGGGGGACATGATTGAGACCTTTAAATATGTGAAAGGATTGAATAAGGTTCAGGAGGGAAGTGTTTGTAAGAAGAAACTTAATGATAGAACAAGGGGGCACAACCTGAAGCTAGTTGGGGGGGGGAGATCAGGAGCAATGTTAGAAAATATTATTTTACAGAAAGAGTAGTAGATGCTTGGAACAAACTTCCAGCAGAGGTAGTTGAAAAAGTAACAGTCACTGAATTTAAACATACCTGGGATAAGCACACATCTATCCTAAGATAAAGAGTACATACAGTATACACATAAGGGCAGACTAGATGGACCGTATGGTCTCCTTCTGCCGTCAACCTTCTATGTTTCTATGTTTCCAGAGGAAATATTTTGCTTGATTGTTTAATGCCAATGATAGTAAGCCTGCTTGATTCCTACCCTTTTGTCCAGTCAGGCCGGCTGATAAGTGTAAATTCTCTTGTTTCAGCCCGAAACACCTGCTTACCTGAAACTTCTATAAATAATAACCTTTACTTTACAGTTTCCAGGAAGTCTCCAGTCCAAGGCCATCATTAGCATTAAAGAAAGAAGCTGGTTTATGAACACCAATTCAATACAGTATATGTCACTTTATAGACGACTCTTTCCCAGCTTCGTGGCATCCCCTGAATAAAGTCACAACAAAGCCCCTGCTCCTTAAAGCGGGACAGCATTCAAAATTAACTGCAGGACTGCTTGGGGGGGGGGGGGGGGGGGGCATTTGGCTGATTTGGATCAGGCAGACCTACATAGCCACTAATGTGTTTCCTCGCTGCCATCCTCTGGTTCTCACCCCAGATGAGTGCAAGGCCCACCCTGTGTACCCCATGTAGCCTAGTGACCTGGCAGCCAGTGAGGGAACTCCACTGACTCTAGGTGTGAAAAAAGCCTCAATCTGAAATGAACTGCAAGAGAAGTTTGGTACATATATACGTGGCCACAAGGACCCCTATATAATACTTATATGGAAACCAGTATATTTTTATCATAGTCTTTTGCCCATTTCCCAGATCACCATAAAATATTCATAGACATGGGAGATTACTTACATATGTGACAAATCAAAGACACAGGTGATGATGACGAGTATGGTAAATTTTGTTTACCAATACAGAATTCCAGGTACTATCCACTTGAACAGCCGTTGAGCTAAATAGACCCCTGTTCAACTCATCATTTGCAGACTGCATTGGCACTGTACATGCAACAAACAAAAGGTGTCTGGCTTATCTGCCTACACAGAAATGTTTCAGAACAAGGCACTCGTTAAAAAGTTTAACAACGAGAAGGAGGCAGAGTTTCAGAAGTAAGAGAAAGGGCTATGCACAGTGCACTGGTGAGGTGCTTCTTCCTTAACTCTTAGTGGCACCAAAAATTAGGAGGTGCATCCCTGCTACATGCTGCTCAGTCTTTATTAGGTTCACAGGTCCTATGATCTGTTATTTATAATCCCTATCTCTGCTTTTCGCACCACATATTCATGGTCAGGTGAACCATGAACCGTGTAACAGCAAGGTTATGCTGCAGCTGTTTCAGGAGCGAATTGGATATGTCCCCCACCAGACCCACACCTAGAGTATTGCACTGAACTTTTCTCATAGTTTGTCCGTGTATTGTTATTTTTTCATTAAGCACTAATACACAATTTTTTGGCATTAGTGCCTTTCGGAAACAGCAGGAGGCCCAGAAATTGCTGTTAGTAGAGGCTTTATGCAATATGCATCTTCTATAGGGAGTCTGATATAACTTTTAAAAAATCATCCCCTTTATGGTATTATTTATGGTATTATCCGGGAGTTGGCCCAGAAATTGCTTTTTTTCTTTTTTGGGGGGGATCCAGAAAACAACTGGGCAAAGAGCAGCTTGTTTCCAATTCTTAGTTTCCTTCTAATCCTTCTAATCCTTTCATCTAATCATTACAGCAGCAGTGGATCTCACAAATAAAAATTCATCTCAGCAGGACAGGTGATATAAGTAAGTCCTGTGCATTGACATGTTTCGGCCTACTTGTTCTTGTCATGATACAACAGTTATGAAATATAAACTATTTTATACAATACCTATCCTCCTGTATTTCCGCTCCACTCACCACTGCACCCCTCCAAATTACTGGGTGTTCATGTGTGATGGCAAAGTGGAGGGGGCACAGGATTTCTTGAGTTAATGATAATGACAGGAATCTTAGGTTCACAGGTAAAATGCAACAGAGATCTCCTTCCTGGATTTAAAATTGTTAACTTAGACTTGATTGTAACTAAGACTAAGCAAAAAGAAGCAGGAAACAGAGAAGCATATACCAATGCTCTTGTCACGTACCTTTCCAGCGTCAGGTGGCATGTTGTCATCCAATTCCAGCGGCCCTAGTCAGGTCCCGGGGTTGGGTGAGCTCTGGAGCTGCCGAGACCGCGCCAGCTGCATCTGCGCCAGTGTGGGCCGCGCTGGCTTGTGCATTCGCACCGGGCTCTGTGGCACGTGGGCAAGCATCAAGCACCGTGGCATGAGCGCTGGGCTCTACCGCACATGCGTGGTCTAATTGGATTGTGCAATGGCATATCAGCTGTTCGTCTCCCAGCTCCAATCCCTGCAAGTAGGTGCCAGATGATTCCCTAGAAACTCTTGCTGTGCCAGCCTTTGCATCCTTGAATTCTGAACTGCTTTCTGTGTATAACCCAGCTTCCTCTTGGACTTTGCTTGTGGATTAACCCCTGAGCTGCTTTCTGGGCATGACCTGGCTTCCTTTTGTACTTTGCTTGTGTATTAACCCCTAAATTGTTTTCTGTGAATGACCCGGCTTCCTCTTGGACTTTGCTTGTCGATTAACCCCTGAACTGGTTTCTGTGTATGATCCGGCTTTCTCTTGGACCTTGCCTCTTGATTAAACCCTGGACTGCCTTACTACGTGCATGACCCCAGATTTCCTTCACATTTACTTCTGCTTCTGCCCAACTCCACTGCGGTCTGTCGGTCTAGGCTCTATCCTCTAGGCTCTAGGATTGACCAGGGTGGTCCTTAGATTCTGGTCCTGCAGGGTTGAGCTGAAGTTCTTAGCAGTAGTCTCCATGTGCCATATTCAGCAGTGGAGGCTGGGTTCTCTCCATGTCCACAATGCTCTACGCCCCTCTCTGACAGAAACTTCTGGCCAAGAATATGAGTACTGACAGGGAGCGAGCTGAATTGTTGAACCAGATCACTCAGCAGGTCACAGCCCTAGTCCAAGCGATGGAGCGTATGCATGTACGGGTTAGTACACTGGAAGGGGTGTCTGCTCCATTGCTGGAAGAAGCATCTCCTCCACCAGCTTTGCCCGCCACATCTTCAAGTTTGCCAGAACCCCACATCTCTTAGCCTGAACATTTTTCAGGGGATCTTCAGCAGTTCTGGGCCTTACAGATTAGCTGCAAATGCTTTCTTCAAGCTACAGCTGAGAACGTATCATACTGATGCCTTAAAGGTACAGACAACAATTTCCTTCCTTTCCTTCCTTCAGTCCCCAGACCTGGGCTCACTGGTTGCTTGCGAATGAGGACCCTCTCTTAATCTCCTTTGATGTTTTTTTTAAGGTTCTTGCTGTTATGTACGATGACCCTGCCTTTGAGACCTCAGCTGAGGCCACCAGGGTGGAAGGCCAGTAGAAGAATATCTGGTGGAGTTCTGCTGTTGTGCTTTAGACACTGACAGGATGACTTGGCTCTTCGTCATCAGTTCCAGAAAGATCTGGCCGACAGTTTCAAGAATGAATTGGCCCTTGGGGAGACGCCTAAAAATTTGGAAGATCTAATCTACCGGGTGATTCAGATTGATCATCGCCTCAGAGAAAGATGGTAGGAGAGGGTGTCTGGCAACCCCAGTTCCACATCCCCTGAGGGGTATTCCACATGAGCCTTGGTGGAGGATCAGCCCCAACCAATTCAGCTGGGGGTAGTCCGGCCTTCTATCTCTGCCAAAGAGAGAACACATCGTCAAGCGCAAAATCTGTGTCTTTATTGTGCAAGCATCTTACATTCATGTCCATCACTCATTGCAGCTTCCGCAAGCTCCACTTGATGTCACAGCTATCATCCACTCCAGAGTGTGCAGTTGATTTTGAGATTATAGTTTTGCCGAGCTCCATCAAGTGCCTTTAACCACTCGTGAATTTCCAACAATTCATTGGTTTTGCTAACTTTTACCGGAGGTTTGTCCACAACATTTCTAATATCGCCAAGCCCATTACTGACCAAGAAGCTTTCCCCAGCTGAATGTAACTGTGAGAACTTCTCTCTGTAAAATTGGCGCTTGAGGAATGAAGATTGAAAGGCGAAAAAAACATCCCATTCATATCCGCAATAATCCATAATTTACAGAATACTTCTGCTCAGTGACTGAAACCCAGACAGGCTCATTGGTCATTATTTTTCTGCCAGTTTAGCTTCCAAATCACCTACCATCCTGGGAGTAAGAACAGAAAACCAAATGTCCTGTCTCAAATGTTTCCTGAAGACCCCATCGCTTGTCATCTTAGGAAACGTCCTATTGATCAAATCTGATCGCCAAGATAAAAGAGGAGTTGTTCACCTTGACTTCTGGAGGAAAGAGAGATTTCACAATCTCTGATGGTTTGGCTATCCATGAGGGGAAGATTGTGGTTCTAGATGGTGTTCGGTCCAAAGTTCTCGATCTTTACCATGATAATCCTCTGGCAGGCCATTTCAGAGAAGCTAAAACCTTGGAACTCATCCAGAGACATTTCTGGTGGCCTAAGATGAAGCATGATTACATCTGATTTTTGAGGAACTGTGAGTTTTGTGGTCAAAGTAAGTGTTTCTATTTATGGCCTGCTGGTCTTCTGATGCCATTGCCCATTCCCGAGCAGCCTTGGGGTAGCATTTCTATGGATTTCATCATAGAGTTGCCCCCAGCTGAAGGGTTTACCACTGTTCTTGTGGTCATCAACCGATTCACAAAGTTTAGCCACTTCATACCTCTATTCTACTACTATCTGCTTCTGAACACAGACACAGTTTTGGAACAGTACCTCAGCTGCTACTCTTCCTATTTACAGGATGACTGGAGCCACTTCCTCACAATGGCCGAATTTGCCTACAATAACTTGAAGCACACCTCGACCAACCAGTCATCATTCTTTACCAGCTATGGCTTCTATCCTCGAACCTTGTCTGATCTACCTGCTACAGTTTCCGTGCCGGCTGCAGCCTCTTTGGCCAAGACTTTGGCAATGACTCATATCAAAGTCAGGAATATGGTAATCTGTTGCCAGACATGGTATAAGAGAAGGACTGATCACCATCAACGGGATAACCCCAGTTATCAAGTGGGGTATCAGGTGTGGTTGGCAACCGAACACCTGTAACTCCAGCGCCCTCCTAGAAGAAGCTTGCTCCCTGTTGTATTGGTCCCTTCCTGATTAAAAAGTTAATGAATCAAGTAGCTTTTGAGCTTTTGTCTCCTATCACACCTATATGTTTTTTCATGCATCTTTACTTAAACCCTTCACCCAGAAACATACCTCGGAGAAGCCTCCTGAACCAATGGTGGTAGATAGCTTTGAGGAATATGAGGTGGAGGAGGTCCTAGACTCTTAGAGGAGAATCCAGTAATTAATTGGAAAGGTTTCAAGATGAAGGAGAGTTCATGGGAGCCATCCCACAATGTCCATGCACCTTATCTTTTGGAGGAGTTCCACAGGAAGCAACCTAGAAGACTTTCCACCTTCAGAGGCCAATATCACGTACCTTTCCAGCGTCGGGCAACGTGTTCTCATCCACATCCGGTGGCTCTGGTCGGGTCCCGGGGTTGGGTGCACTCTGGAACTGCGTAGATGTGGGTGCCGGCTGCGTCTGCACAGGTGCCGGCTGCGTCTGCACAGGTGCCGGCATGTGCACTAGTATCAGGCACTGCGGTTTGTTTTGAGAGGTGAAAAGTGCGAACAATTTGTTTTTTCATGTGGCATTTTCCTCCAGCAAAAAGCATGTATATTTTATTTATTAAACAATGCAATAGCCGGCACATTTTTTTATGAATAAAGTGTGTTCCACCGGTTTACTATTTTCTTTTTGCCTTTTTTTAAAACTTTAGAGTTCCCAAAGATTTAGAAAAAAAGTTTGAAAAGTTTACTTATTTTTAATGGTTTAAAGCAACAAACTCAAAAAAGGTGGACCTTTGGCCACAACAGTTTTATTTAAAAAAAACCTGAAGAAACAATAGGTTAATATTGCAATTATTAAGCTCTAATACTCTCATAAAAAAAAACATGGAGCGGGAGGGGTACAGAGAACATCTGAGACAAAACACTGGGAAACACAACACTGGAGGGCAACTGGAATCAGGGTGTTAACCACTAAAAGACTTCACATAAAAACCAGGAGAACACACATGCCACAGGGAAAACACTACAGATTTGAGAATAGATATTCACCTATAACACAGTAGCTGGAGAGACAAATTCACCATTGCTAGAATAAGGACAGGGGAGAAACATGGGGAACGTTGACTGCCTTAGCCTGCACACTGCACACAGAGCTTGACCATTTTCGCACTAAAAAACCTGTATTTCCTGCACAATGCACAAGTTCACGCATGAATTGGAAACTTGCAAAGCACTTAAGGCTTGCGTACTGTGCCATCAAGCATGTGCCGAATTGCAAGTTTCCTCATATGGATGCAGTTGCGCATGGTTTTTGTGTTTTTGTGGCATGGCCATGGATCGACCCTATTGTCAATTACATGTGGGTTTGACAATACGGCACCTCAAAAAGAAGACAGGGGAACACAACTATGACACAACTATGATGGGGAATAGGAACAAAGCTAGAGTTCCACAACACTTCAGAGAATGGCACTGTGATGACCTGTCTTTTTCGAGGTATATGGAGCTTGAACAAGTAACATTAGGTCAAGGTGGAGGAGACTGCGAAAGAAAACTGGATGGTTGGGAGCCCTAAATTTACCGATTAGGAACCAGAATCCCACTAGGTATGAACAGCAAATGGGGTCCTGATTTACATACTATACAGATATAATGAATTAAAAGGGTCCAGGAGTTCCCACTTCATAAATGTCCCGTGCACTGCCCAGCATAAACCGTTTATATTAGGGCGCCTCACTAACCACCAATGAGCTACCAATTATCACACACACAGAACACAATGGTTAAGTGTGAGGCTGGCACAAAGGACATTTGCCGTCATTGTCCTTTGTGCCAGCCTCACACTTACCCGTTGTGTTCTGTGTGTGTGATAATTGGTACATACTATACAGAACCTGAATTTATTTTGAATAATTAATATAATATAATCGCATATCCACTACAAAACCCTTTTTTGGATACAAGTCCATACCAGGAGCCATAGTGCTAGCATCCCATCTCTGTACTTTGACAATTGTTGGGCGTTGGCTTCCTCCTCTGATGCTCATTGGGTGGCACAGGGAGCACTGTCTTTTTGTAGTGTTTCTTCCTGTTACTTTGGTTGCCTCTCAGGCCACATTCATCACTTCCGCATAGAGAGTTCCAGTATGTTTGGAGCGGTGAGGGGTGAGACAGCCATGAGGATAGGTATTGTATAAATTTGCAACAAAACAGATAATTAAACACCGCGCTAATTCTCAGTGATCAGAGCTCAACGTGCTAAGAAAAAGTCCTTCTTCTTTAACCAATAGATAAAAACATATAAATGCACAGAGCTTGGAGGTTATCTTAGAGAAATAAGGTCTTCAAAGTCCCAAGTATAGGGGCCCACCACCAGGTGTGATAATCACACTCTTACCCAGATGGTCTAGTGTCTCAATATGACCTTTAAGGAACGTTCATAGATCCTCACACTATCACAACTTGCAATATCCGTGGTGGCAGCTGATTTCAACTTTCAAACAGTCCTGCAGCAATCTTTCCACGTGGTACATGCAATGCAATAAAAGTAATAGTGCAGTACGTCCCAATGTAACACACAAAGAATTTAATCAAAATGCACTCACAAAGTTAAAAAGATAAAACAGCGTTGTATATACACTGGATTGTCAGCAATTCTCACCGCCGTTTCCCCGGTCTAATAATCCATAGCCATGAGTCCAAGAGATGATAGCTTAAAAGAACATCCAATCCAGGGATAAACAACCAAGCGATCCTACGCGTTTCGTCGCCTAGGCGACTTCTGCTGGAATGCTTGGTAATGATATGGCTCGGTCTTTTAAACCGAAAGTAAAGTGATGTCAGAGGCACGTGATTTTATCACATGACTCCTTCATTAAAACAGATGCCTGCCCCGTCCCCAGCAACAGGCGCGTCTCTGACGTAAACACGTACAGCGCGTGCGCAAAGCTCCATAATAGACCAGTACAGAGGGCGTATTCTGACACTTCCGCCCTGACTAGTCAAATGAGCGGCGCATGAACCGTGTAGGCTATTGTAGGAAGCTGAGGGTGATACCGATGTTTTGATGGGGCAATATATTATTTTGGGAGGCGTGCGCATTATTTAATATATGCGGGGCCTTATTTGAGAATTTTAGTCCCGCGAAGTAAATTGCGCAAGCGTTCTTGCATTTATAGAGCCCTATGCAATCTTCCCATTTGTTTCACTTCTGCTGCTTCTTAAGGTGAAGTGACAAGCGGGACATTGCGCTGTTCTATCTAAGTGAATGTGTGGTACGCCCGGAGGTTAGCGCCATACAGGGTTTGCGCATGTGCCGCTCTTTCTGTTAAAGTGGGGGAGATAGAGCCTTATTATGATTCCCGTATTCACACACTGCAGAGCCTTGCGCATGCGCTGTTCTGATTTAAATCGACATTTAAGCTCTGAGGAATATAGATATAGTGTAGGGCTTCGCGCATGCGCCACTTTTTTGACAAGTCAGGGCGGAAGTGTCATAGTATGCCCCTTGTATTGGCACTATATGGTACTTTGCGCACGCGCTGTATGGGCTTGTATCAGAGATGCTAGTTCAATGGGGGCTTTGCACATGCACCGCTCATTTGACTAGTCAGGGCGGAAGTGTCAGAATACGCCCTCTGTACTGGTCTATTATGGAGCTTTGCGCACGCGCTGTACGTATTTACGTCAGAGACGCGCCTGTTGCTGGGGACGGGGCAGGCATCTGTTTTAATGAAGGAGCCATGTGATAAAATCACGTGCCTCTGACATCACTTTACTTTCGGTTTAAAAGACCGAGCCATATCATTACCAAGCATTCCAGCAGAAGTCGCCTAGGCGACGAAACACGTAGGATCGCTTGGTTGTTTATCCCTGAATTGGATGTTCTTTTAAGCTATCATCTCTTGGACTCATGGCTATGGATTATTAGACCGGGGAAACGGCGGTGAGAATTGCTGACAATCCCGTGTATATACAACGCTGTTTTATCTTTTTAACTTTGTGAGTGCATTTTGATTAAATTCTTTGTGTGTTACATTGGGACGTACTGCACTATTACTTTTATTGCATTGCATGTACCACGTGGAAAGATTGCTGCAGGACTGTTTGAAAGTTGAAATCAGCTGCCACCACGGATATTGCAAGTTGTGATAGTGTGAGGATCTATGAACGTTCCTTAAAGGTCATATTGAGACACTAGACCATCTGGGTAAGAGTGTGATTATCACACCTGGTGGTGGGCCCCCATACTTGGGACTTTGAAGACCTTATTTCTCCAAGCTCTGTGCATTTATATGTTTTTATTGTATAAATTTGTTTGTTTTTCATAACTGTTGTATCATGATTAGGGACAAGTAATCTGAACTTTGTTGATTTTATGAAATGTTCAATAAATATTGAATTTTAATGAGACCACTGGCTACAGTATTTGGATGTATCTTAAAGGTTGCAGTGCCTCTGTAGTCCAAGTGGTTCCCCCCAGTATCTCTTATCAGGGTAGAGTCTAAAGACATGTTTTTAATTGAAGTGTTTGGCAAATCAAAAGTGAAAAAATAAATATCTGCTCCCATGGCTCTCCGCAGCCCTGGTCAATGGAATGACCTGTTTATTGGCTAGTATCCTCCAGTCCAATGTAATTGGACTGCTACCTGAGGACAACATAGAGCACCCCCCAATCCATGATGGGTCACAAATAGATGATTTCTTATCTTTTTCTTTTAAAACCTTGGTTTTACACTGAACCGCTGGTCTGTTTTGGGTGATTTTAATAGGAGAACATTTTTGGAGGGGCCATTAAAGTTTATTATTCAGAAATATAATTTAATATACACTGTTGCAATATACAAAAAGGACACTAGGTGTCACCTCTGCTGGGAGGTATAAAAGATTAGCTGCCTACCAATGTGCTCAGAGAGACTTCCCATGGCCCCAACAACTGTGAGGGGAGAAGCACGCACATAAGAGCCATGGGGACAGAGGCAGATGCTTATCAAATGTAGCAGGCCCCACCGTGTCGAGCTAAGGGCATGTGCCACCGTTGCTGTGGGTGATGAGCTGAAGGTAAGCTGCCCCTAGCCAGCAAGGAAAGGGAGGTTGCCTGTCAATAGCTGCTCCTGGCCATTGAGTGAGGATGCCGCCGCATGCTGTAAAGGATGAGTACCCAGCCATTGTGGAGGACCCAGAGCCAGACTGACCTGAACGCGGGACCGGAGGAGTAGAGCGATTACCCACAGTAGTGTTATTACAGTGAGATGGCCTACCCAGAAAGACTTTTTATAACTGTTATCAAATGCTGCCTGTTCGTCCAGAGAAGGGGGCGCACTGATAATTGTTGAAGTGTTATGTTATGAAGCTAACTCCTTGTTGACTTTTTGGAATAAATATAACCTCTGGTTTATAAGAAGCATGTGTGGACGTGCTGTGACTACTGCCCTGTCTCCCTGGGGGAATCTGCAGATAACAATTTGGGTAGGTGTGCAGTGGCAGAAAGATCCTTGCGCCCCACCGGGGACACAGGGATTACAAAATGGCGTATTGTTGGCAGGATACAGTTTATTAAAGCGCGTGGGTACCACACTGATCACACTGAATGCTTTATGGGGCAATGTGAGAAAGACGGTTGTATGTGGAACCCTCTGAGAGAGACACTCTGGAAAAGGTGCTGGCTATACTGCAGACAGTTTATAGAGATGCAGCCTCGCCGCATGTGTTAGAGAAAAGGTTTGTGGAAAGATTAAGGGAGAACCCATCTCTCATTATGCAACTGCCTTACAGGATATATTGGCCACCATCAAACAGAAAGAACCACTGGCTAAGGCCCCCATGCCCCATTGGCCTTGGCTGCTCAGAAAGAGAAAGAGATGGCTAGCTTTGATCTGTTACAGCGATCTCAGCGATTGGAGCTGAAGCCAAAGCTTATCCGAGACTGAGTCTATCCACAGTCCCTAACTATTGAGAACTATTGAGGAGGTGATATAGGTCATGGAGGAGAGAGTGGACTGACTATGCAATTAGTTGAGAACGCACACACCTGCCAGAGACTATAAGAGGAGAGGGACCCAGGATGGATGTGTTGGTCCTGCTCCTTGTGCACAAACTGGTGTAAAAGCCGCACAGTGCTTTCATGAATCAGGCTCGTAGTGCCTTAATCTGTGCTGATTATTTAACATCAGGCATCATATTCTATTGCAGCCTTTGAAGGCTTTTGGGGCACTTTGGATTCTGTTCAGATTCAAATACATATTACAACTGAATTATCTGAATCAAATTTGAAACAGATCTTTGCAGATAAGCGTATCTCTAATTGCTACCAGGTAGTTAGCACAGAAAAATCCATAGTGGGAAAGTGAGAATCCATGTGAGCGTGAAAATTGGTGGGGGAAACAGGTCTTTAAAGTTTGTTTAGGTAAGCAAATATACATTTATTACTATGTATCCTTTTTAGCATAATAACAATACAATGATTAATCTCTATTTTAACATGGTGTATTCTACATACATTCATAAGATATGAGTATGATGTGCTTTTGTATTGTTATACCAGTGTGTATCGTACTAATGCTCTTTATCTACTTCATTATTTGTATTTATCTTTCTTACTTTGTTTACAACATATTTCTATAGAGCAAGAACAGAAGGACCAGTGAATGGATTTACACTTTATGGAGTAGAAATGCAGAATGCACAGCATTTTAAAGTATGTACACCAGAAAAGTGATCAATAAAGCCTAAATTAAGAACTTTTATCATTTTAAAAATGCATCCAGATTTTTACAGCCATCTGTTGTTGCTTCAAGTACCATCTACCATGCTGTGATCAAATGCAAAGAAATGCCTTCTTTTATACTTTTGTGCTTTTGTTACAGATAATTTGAATAAGTTTAAGATTTGAAATTAAATTGGTAAAAAGGTGACTTAAAGACAAGCAATAGAAAGATCTATAATTATGTGGGTGTTTTGCTTTTCTTTTATTAGGAAGGTACTGTAAATTGTGATGAGCATGTTGACTATAACAATATATACATGCTCTAGCTGCAAATCATTAGTCATCAGTGGCGAAACTAAATGTGGCGTGGCCCTGGTGCGAACATTAACTGGGGCCAGTTCAAGGCTCATATCGTTTCATAACTTTCTTATGTTGGACGAACCCGAACGACAAAGTTTAAGTACGTACCGAAATTTGTGAGTTTAGGTTCCTAACACAGACTTCAGACAGACGTCCGTTAGGGCTCAACAGTAAAGCCCATCAATCTGCTTTTAGCGCTCCCCTCACCCAATCAGGCCGGCAGGCCGTCAGTCTCGCTGTCTGGTCTCCCCCCAAAATCAGAAAGGGGATCAGACGCGGCATAGGCAAGGATGGGCTGTGACGATGCGCGGCCGTAAGCTGGCATGAACTACACGGCACAGCCCAGCCAGCGGGTGTGGCTCAGCCACACAGCCTTTTTAGGTGGGTGATTTTGCCACACAGCCTACTATGGGGTTGTGGGGGTGTTCTGTCACATAGTCTGCTATCGGGTGATGGGAATTCTGTCACACAGCCTGTTATTGGAAGTAGGGGTACTGCCACACAGCCTGCTATGGGGTGATGGGTGGATTCTGTCACACAGTGTGCTATGGGGATTCTGCCACAGAATCCTCCATAATCCACACAACCTGGCGAAGTGGTGACATTCTACCATGCAACGTGTCAGTGTTCCTTGGTCCATGGCACTCCTGTTATTTCATGATATACCATATTTTTCAACCTATAAGACACACTGATCTTTCCCCAAAAGTAGGGGGAAAATGTCCGTGCGCCTTATTGGGCGAATGTAAAAAAAAAAAAAGTAAATTCACCCGTTATCGGCGCTCCCGCCTTGCCTGCCATACTGCAGGAGGCCAGAAGAAGACAGAGGAGCGGTGGGCTCTGTCCCCATCCCTGCCGCTGCTATCCCTGTCTTTTCCGTAAGCGTTAGCGGCGGGGCTAGAAACAGCACCCGCCGCTCCTCTATCTGCTGCCTCTTCTGGCTGGGGCACACGCGAGCACTCGGAGTCGGAGGAGCGGCAAGCCCCGCCACTGCTATCGCTTCCCGGAAAAGACAGCAATAGCAGCGGTGGGGATGGGGACAGAGCCTGCCGCTGCTTCTAATGGCTGGCCCATAGAGCGGGTGGGCGTGGCCTGCACCGACACGGTGCAGGCCACGCCCACCCGATTCACGGAGCCGGAACGCTTGTCAGCGCAGCGGTACCTGCGGAGAGGTGAGTTTTACTTTTTTTTCTTTACTTCTGCAGGGATGCCACACTGCCTATGATAATGGGGGGAGGGGTGATGCCACACTGCATATAGGAATGGGGGGCACACCACACTGCCTATATGGGGAATGGGAGGGGTGAATGCCACAATGCTTATATGGGGAATGGGGGAGGGGGAATGCCACACTGCCTATGATAATGGGGGGAGGGGTGATGCCACACTGCTTATATGGGGAATGGGAGGGGGGAATGCCACACTGCTTATATGGGGAATGGGAGGGGGGAATGCCACACTGCTTATATGGGGAATGGGAGGGGGAATGCCACTGTTACGCACCGGGTGCGAAGAAGTGGACCCGCAGGGTCTGCAGAACTGTTTTGGCAGATACCGCGTCAGGGGAGCGGAGTCTAAGGAGCCACTGGTTTTCACCAGAGCCCACCGCAAGGCGGGATGGTCTTGTGCGGCAGGTGACTCCCAGGTCGCTACCCCCCAACAGCGGCACAGTTCCACAAACTGCTGAGGTGACGTGCAGCAGAGACAAACAGTGGTCGGAGGAGAAGGCCGAGGTCAGGACTGGCAGCGCGGGTTCAGTGGCGGTGAGACAAGCCGAGGTCGGGACTGGCAGCGCGGGTTCAATAACGGTGAGACAAGCCGAGGTCGGGACGGGCAGCACAGGTTCGAAGGTCAATAGGAGAGCCGAGGTCATACACGAGGAATCAAGCAATACAGCGATAATCATTCAGGGAACAACACCGAAGATCCGGCACAGGAAGTAAGGCAGGGTTTAATTTATAGGAAGCGCCAAAAAGGGATTGGACGGCAGAGACCAATTAACAGGGCCTTGGCCCTTTAAATCTGAGGAGGTTGACGCGCGCGCCCCCTAGTGGCCGGGGACGTGCGCGCAGGGAAGACGGAACAGACACAGAAGGAGGAAGCCGGCGGCCATGCCGGTCAGAGGAGGAAGCGCGGGGACCAGGTAAGGGGGAACCGCAGCCAGGGGGGCCAGCAGCAGACGCCCGGACGCCGGTAAAGCGGGGAGCGCTGCAGGAAGGGGACGCAGCGCTCGCCCGAGGAGAGGCACGGAGGGGGGCGCTGCGCGGGGAAGACGCAGCGCTCGCCCTAACAGTACCCCCCCCCTTAGGTCTCCCCCTCTTTTTGGGACCGAAGAAGTTTGAAATAAGGCTCCGATCGAGGATATTCTCCTCAGGCTCCCAGGACCTCTCTTCAGGACCGCAATTCTCCCAATCCACTAGAAAGTATCGTCTCCCTCTGGATGTTTTGGAAGCCAGAATCTCTCTCACCGAGAAGGCATCTTCGGTACCCGCGACCGGAAGTGGCTCCAACGTTTTAGAAGAGAATCGATTAGTCGTCAGAGGTTTTAATAATGAAACATGAAAAGAGTTGGGAATACGTAAGGAGGCTGGCAAATGAAGTTTGTAACAGACCGGATTAATTTGTTGCTTGATCCTGTACGGCCCTAAATAGCGAGGGCCCAATTTATAACTGGGTATCTTGAAACGAATGTACTTGGCTGAAAGCCAAACTTTATCTCCAGGAGAGAAAACAGGAGCGATTCTCCTTTTTTTATTAGCGCTGCTCTTCATGCGGGTAGAGGCTAGAACAAGAGAATGTCGTGTCTCACGCCAGATAGAGGAAAAAAACTGTGTTAAGTCATCCACGGCGGGTACCCCCGACTGTGTAGGTAAGGGTAGAGGAGGCAAAGGTTGGCGGCCATAAACAATGAAGAATGGAGATTTCTTAGTGGCTTCAGAATCTTTGAAATTATAAGAGAACTCCGCCCATGGCAAGAGATCGACCCAGTCGTCTTGTCGGGCTGAAACAAAATGACGTAGATATTGTCCTAGAACCTGATTGACCCTCTCCACTTGGCCGTTGGACTGGGGATGGTAAGCCGAGGAAAAATCTAATTTCACCTTTAACTGAGTACAGAGAGCCCTCCAGAATTTTGAAACAAACTGAACTCCCCTGTCGGAGACAATGTGGGAAGGAAGTCCATGGAGCCGAAAAATATGTTTAAAAAAGTTCTTAGCCAACTGAGGAGCGGATGGGAGTCCTGGAAGCGGAACGAAGTGCGCCATTTTTGAAAAACGATCCACAACAACCCAGATCACTGTATTGCCTTGAGATGGAGGAAGATCCGTGATAAAGTCCATAGCGATGTGAGACCAAGGGATTTCAGGAATAGGAAGAGGATGAAGAAGACCCGCCGGTCTTTGGCGAGGCGTTTTATTACGTGCACAGGTGGTACAAGCTTGCACGAATTCTGCCACATCCTTCTCAATGGAGGGCCACCAATAATATCTGGCAATAATTGCGTTAGACTTTTTGATACCAGCATGCCCGGCAATACGGGAAGCATGACCCCATTTTAATATTTGGAGGCGTCGGCGAACCGGGACAAAGGTTTTCCCAGGCGGAGCTTGCACTAGGGAGGCAGGAGCGGAATGAACCAAATGATCAGGAGATATAATGAACTGAGGAGCAGCATCCACGTCTGTGACGTCCGAGGAGCGAGATAGAGCATCTGCCCTGATGTTCTTAGAGGCAGGTCGAAAATGAATGCGGAAATTAAACCGCGCGAAGAATAGTGACCAACGAGCTTGGCGAGGATTCAAGCGTTGAGCAGTTTGAAGATACAAAAGGTTCTTATGGTCGGTAAAAATAGATATGGGGTGAAGCGATCCTTCTAGAAGATGTCTCCACTCTTCAAGAGCTAATTTGATAGCCAGGAGTTCACGATCCCCAATAGAATAATTTCGCTCCGCGGAAGAAAAAGTCCTAGAAAAGAACCCACAAGTATGATTTTTCCCTGAAGGAGACCTCTGTGTGAGAACAGCTCCTGCTCCGATGGAAGAAGCGTCAACCTCTAGAGAAAAAGGACGAGAAGGGTCTGGTCTGGTGAGCACCGGGGCCATAGAGAAGGTCTTTTTCAAAGTTAAAAAGGCTGCCTCCGCCTGTGGGGGCCATGACTTGGGGTTGGCTCCCTTTTTGGTGAGAGCCACAATGGGGGCCACGATAGTGGAAAAATGGGGTATGAATTGACGGTAATAGTTGGCGAAGCCCAGAAATCGTTGAATGGAACGCAGACCAACAGGTCGAGGCCAATCTAAAACCGCTCTCAATTTGCTAGGGTCCATTTGTAGTCCTTGGGCTGAAACAGTATAACCCAAAAAGGGCAGAGCGGTTTGGTGAAAGAGACATTTTTCTAATTTGGCATAAAGATGATGCTGCCGAAGGCGGGATAGTACCAGACGAACGTGCCGGTGATGCTCTTCGAGGGAAGAAGAGAAGATGAGGATATCATCTAAATAGACCACGACACAGGAGTACAACAAGTCCCGGAAGATGTCATTGACGAACTCTTGAAATACGGCAGGGGCATTACAAAGCCCGAAGGGCATCACCAAATACTCGAAATGACCGTCACGGGTATTAAAGGCAGTCTTCCATTCGTCTCCCTTGCGGATGCGGACCAGATTGTAGGCTCCTCGGAGATCCAGTTTGGAAAAGATCCTGGAGCCACGAAGACGGTCGAAGAGTTCTGGAATTAAGGGTAAGGGGTATCGGTTCTTTACCGTGATCTTGTTAAGACCCCGATAGTCGATACAGGGTCGGAGAGAACCGTCTTTTTTCTGTACAAAAAAAAAGCCAGCCCCAGCGGGAGAAGAGGACTTCCGGATGAAGCCCCTCTGCAGATTTTCTTGTATGTAAGTAGCCATTGCTTGAGTTTCGGGGACGGATAGTGGGTAGATACGGCCACGAGGAGGAGTGGTCCCAGGCAGGAGGTCGATCGGGCAGTCATAAGGGCGATGAGGCGGAAGAGTCTCAGCTTGCTTCTTACAGAAGACGTCAGCGTAAGCCCGGTAAACTTCGGGTAGGCCCGGTAGAGATGTGGTAGGATGATCGGTTCGAACTGGTAAAGCTTTCAAGCAATTCTTGAAGCAGGTTGTACCCCACGCCTTGATGTCCCCAGTGACCCAGTCTAGGGTAGGATTATGAAGCTGAAGCCAAGGAAGACCCAATAGGATTGGGGAAGTACAATGGGGTAACACAAAGAGTTCCAAGTATTCCTGGTGAAAGAGGCCAATCTTAAGGAGCAAAGGCTTGGTACGGTACTGCACCATACAATTCAGTCTATCTCCATTAACTGAGGCGATGAATAACGGTTTGGCCAAGCGGTTAACTGCTATGTCGTATTCCTTGATCAGGGAGGCCTCTATGAAATTGCCCGCCGAACCAGAATCCAGGAAGACCGGCAAATTAAGCACAGAGGCAGATGAGAGACAAAGCTGTGCAGGTACGGTAAATCTTGGAGAGGAAGCACACACACCCAGAGACGCCTCTCCCACCGAGTCTAGGTGCGCCCGTTTCCCAGTCGAGAAGGACGAATGGGGCAATCTCTTAGAAAATGATCAGGGCTGGCGCAATACAGACAGAGATTTTCATTTCTCCTGCGAGACCTCTCCACGGGGGTTAGGCGAGAGCGGCCGACCTGCATGGCTTCCACCTCTGGAGAAGATGGTACAGACAAAGGTTTCTGAAAGGTGGGAGCCAAACGGAACATCCTCCTGTCACGTTGGGAATCTCTCTCCAGGCGAAGTTCCTCACGCCTCTCAGCAAAGCGTATGTCAATGCGAGTGACGAGATGAATGAGTTCAGAAAGGGAGTCAGGTATCTCTCGGGCCGCTAGAACATCTTTGATCTTGCTAGAAAGACCTTTCTTAAAACAAGCGCAGAGGGCCTCATTATTCCATGCTAACTCGGAGGCCAAAGTACGGAATCGAATAGCATATTCACCAACAGAGAGATCGCCTTGCGTTAAATTCAATAGAGCGGACTCGGCAGATGAGGCCCGAGCGGGTTCTTCAAAAACCTGACGGAATTCAGTAACAAAGGCCTGGACGGTGAAGGTGAGAGGATCATTACGGTCCCACAAGGGAGTGGCCCAAGCCAAGGCTTTTCCGGAGAGCAGACTAATGATGAAGGCCACTTTAGAGCGTTCGGTGGGAAATTGATCAAACAATAATTCCAGGTGCATAGAGCACTGGGCTAGAAAGCCTCTGCACAACTTCGCGTCCCCCTCAAATTTTGCTGGTAAGGAGAGGCGGATTCTGGATGAGGAAGCTGCTGGAGACTGCGGTGGCGGCACCGGTGGCGGTGGAGAAGGCGAGAGCTGCTGGGTCAAGAGTTGCTGCATCATAGCGGTAAGCTGATTAATCTGCCGAGACTGCAAAGCCACCAGCGCTGGGAGTTCGGAAGTCTCCGGCAAGGGCACCTCAGCGGGATCCATGGCCGGATCTTACTGTTACGCACCGGGTGCGAAGAAGTGGACCCGCAGGGTCTGCAGAACTGTTTTGGCAGATACCGCGTCAGGGGAGCGGAGTCTAAGGAGCCACTGGTTTTCACCAGAGCCCACCGCAAGGCGGGATGGTCTTGTGCAGCAGGTGACTCCCAGGTCGCTACCCCCCAACAGCGGCACAGTTCCACAAACTGCTGAGGTGACGTGCAGCAGAGACAAACAGTGGTCGGAGGAGAAGGCCGAGGTCAGGACTGGCAGCGCGGGTTCAGTGGCGGTGAGACAAGCCGAGGTCGGGACTGGCAGCGCGGGTTCAATAACGGTGAGACAAGCCGAGGTCGGGACGGGCAGCACAGGTTCGAAGGTCAATAGGAGAGCCGAGGTCATACACGAGGAATCAAGCAATACAGCGATAATCATTCAGGGAACAACACCGAAGATCCGGCACAGGAAGTAAGGCAGGGTTTAATTTATAGGAAGCGCCAAAAAGGGATTGGACGGCAGAGACCAATTAACAGGGCCTTGGCCCTTTAAATCTGAGGAGGTTGACGCGCGCGCCCCCTAGTGGCCGGGGACGTGCACGCAGGGAAGACGGAACAGACACAGAAGGAGGAAGCCGGCGGCCATGCCGGTCAGAGGAGGAAGCGCGGGGACCAGGTAAGGGGGAACCGCAGCCAGGGGGGCCAGCAGCAGACGCCCGGACGCCGGTAAAGCGGGGAGCGCTGCAGGAAGGGGACGCAGCGCTCGCCCGAGGAGAGGCACGGAGGGGGGCGCTGCGCGGGGAAGACGCAGCGCTCGCCCTAACAGCCACACTGCTTATATGGGGAATGGGAGGGGGAATGCCACACTGCTTATATGGGGAGTGGGGGGGGGTGCCACACTGCCTATATGGGGAATGGGAGGGGGGAATGTCACACTGCTTATATGGGGAATGGGAGGGGGAATGCCTCACTGCTTATATGGGGAATGGGGGGGATGCCATACTGCCTATATGGGAAATGGGAGGGGGAATGTATACTGCCTATATGGGGAATGGGATGGGGGCATGCCACACTGTCTATGGAATGGGGGAATCCCACATGGCCTATGGGAATGGGATGGGGGCATGCCATACTGCCTGTGGGAATGGGAGGGGAGAATGCCACGCTGCCCATGAAGAATCGAATAGGGGGGATGCCACACTGTCTGTAATGGTGTGTTTTTGGCTTAAAATATTTTTTTTCTTAATTTCCTCCTCCAAATCCTAGGTGGGTCTTATGGCCAGGTGCGTCTTATAGGGCGAAAATATGATACTTTTTATTTTTGTTTCTCTATTTGTTTTTCCCACTGTGTTCATCCTCACTTAATAGCTGGATGTGCGTGGACTCTTAAAAACCTGTGCATATACTGCGCGTTATTTCTGCACTTAACACTTTTTTGTATACTGTTTACAAGGGCAGAATTTGTATGGTAGATTATTTTTGCAGGGTCACTTTAATATTATTCTATTGTTAGGTTATCAACACTAAAACTTGTTTTTCCGCTTTATGTGTAGGTGGTGGTACAGCGGCATTAAGACAGTGAGGGGGCATGCAGAATGCTGGAACCCCCTCTCATCACCCCGCAGTATGCCTGATATTCTTACTTTTAACCTTGAGCCTCACCGGAATACAGCTACACAACTAGCCATCCGCGCTCAAGTGGGTAGTAGGCACGTTCATGATTTCGGCAGCTGGGGGACCAATCGCACGGATGCATGCTAGGCAAGACCTGAGAGGTAAGATTATCTGGCAATTTGGAGGGTAATGCGAGGGGGGGGTACAGCATTCTGCATGCCCCCCTCACTGTCTTAATGCAGTGGTATCTGTACCACTAATCCTGTACCTGTAACCGTGGGAAACACATAGCACAATGTTTTATAAATGGTTATAATAGATTAGAAACCATTTAATTTGAAGATCCATATTAGTGTCATTTTCAGGGGACTACCTCCTGTCTTATATGTTTTTTTAACAGTGTGTTTATGTGTTGTATGTTGGTATACTTATATGGTCTTAAACCTTTTTTAAATCTATTTATTAATATTTTCTACAGCGATATAAGACAAATTTGATATTTACAGATTATCTTCAAATTCACATAATCCATTATAAATTTAACAGATAAATTATAATGTGTACACATAAGCTCGCTTATGTATCACTATAAAATTGATAATAAATTTTCTATCTCTTTTATTTGTTCAGTTAATATTATATGTACTAAACATTGTATCTCATCTATTTCTTTCAACATCTCCTTCCTCCCACTCCGTCTCCATGGTGTCAGTCTGTATTTAGCTTCTACATCATAATTGGGTCTCTGCCCATATTAACTTCTGTCATATACCAGGTTGTAAATATAAAATTACTGATTAGGGCTTCCTTCTTTTGATGTGGTTGTACCTGAATATCCCCGATTCAAAAAGAAGTGTTTCACCTTTTTGTCTTTTTCTGCAATTGCATCAAGCCAGTCTATTCTAAATAGGAAAGCTATCTTTGATTCTATCAACCCTATTAAGAGTATATTCTTGTATAGGCCAGCACTGTAAAATTGCTTTTTTAGTTGCACCCGCCCAAGTACACAGCATATTTTTTGTACCTATTTCAGCTTTTCCCTTCATTTTCAGATACTGTTGAATATTGCCCATTATGTGGTTTTCACAAAAGATATCTAGCTAGAAGTTTTATTCTCCTATGAATTAGAGCCCATATCTGCTGTATAGGCTCGATTCAGAAACACATTCGTCTGCACTTCCGTAGCTGTCTGTGAAAGTTTTGGTGGGTGTTTGTCATTTTTTTGCTTTTTTTCGTTCATTTTTCATTCGTACGAACGTTCGGCGCATATACGTATATGCGCTTTCGATGAACGAAAGCAAATCGGAACATTTCCGTTAGTTCGGATTATTTTCCAAACAAAATCTGATATTTTTTGTTTGTTCACATAACTTACGTTGTTGGGATGGGCTTGCGTCTGATTCAGAGAGCTGATTTCCACTTACGGGACCTTTGAGGGCTCGGATTGCTATTGTTGAACATGTTTTGCGGCTATGTGGAGGAGTCTGCGCGCCTTTAGCACCATTGCATGTATCAGCATGGGCGAGGGCATAAATTGTATAGCAATGCATACCTAAATCAATACATTTCATGTATGCCTTATAGAAGAATTTTAATGCTGACCTTAATTAGTCCTTAGCATGTAAACCGTTATTTTCCCACACATCCATATAATTGCTATATTTTTTTAGACTTATGTCCTTTGTGAATTATATTTGGATTGTTGAATCTTAATTTGTTGCAGTAGTTATTGCTTTAGTTGGTTACCTTTGCTTTGTGTAATTATTTTATATTTGGTTGCAGGAACCGCAACATGTGCCACTCGCACAACATACAAGCAGTGTTTGGTGCAGCTATGCGATTCCTCAGTGTTCTTGCAGGGCATCCAGGGTCGTCCCATGATGCTTATATATTGCAGAGCTCCGGCTTATTTCGTCAGTTAGAGTCTGGAGAATTATCTAGTGGATGGCTCCTGGGTAAGTTTGCTCACATTCCATCAATCCATTTTCACTGTATGGCAATGAATATAGTTGATGACTCCTATGGCTCCTAACCTATGGCTGTTTTTAGCCCTTGATGACATGTTAAACAATATTGTAGCTTTGAATGTGTCTTTTATGTTTTTAAATACTTTCAGGGGATTCTGGATATCCACTTATGCCCTTGCTCCTGATGCCCGTTCTTTGCCTGCAGAATGCGGGCCAGGGGTTCTCTAATCGGGCACTATGCAAAACCAGGGCAGTGGTGGAGAGGGACTTTGGTCTATTGAAGACCCGATTTCGATGTTTGGACCATACCGGAGGATCCCTTCAGTATGACCCAAAAAAGGTCATAGATATCATCATGGGCTGTGCTGCGCTGCATAATTTTGCTATCTTGCAGCGGGTCCCCCGGTATGTGGATTTGCCACCCTCTCCACCCGCTGATGAGCCAGAGGATGCCTATGTTGGCCAGCACAGTGCGTCTGGCCAAGCCGTCCATGGTAATCTAATAGCAACACATTTTGCTTAATTGTTTTCTACTTAGTTTTTTTTTTTTCTTGTTTGTTGTTATTGCTTTGTGCCATTTGCTTTTGGCTTTGTGTTTTAATAATAAAAAAAAACAGTAATGAATTAATTACAAAAACCATCAACAATGATTTTAGACTCTTTTTTTTGGGAGGGGGGGGCTACTTTAAGTCATATTTATTATAAAAAAAACGAAAGACAGCAACTTAGTCATAAACACGTGTATTTTATTTTTTTGTTTTTCATTTTTTTAACATAAAAATTGTAGTTGATGGTCACTCCCACAGTTATGGGGAATACATGGACATGAAATTTATGCCAAATCATGCAACATAGCAGTTGCACACAGCATGGATTTACAAAGTAAGGCACTCCAGGACAAAGTTAACCTTAAAAAGAACATACTAACATATATGTGCCAAGCATTGTCAAGTGGATAATTCAGAGATGTTACATTTTAAAAATAGTGACACAAACACACTCTCTCCTGCTTGGCCACATTTGCCACAGGCACAGGTTGAAAGCAGACACACCTATGCCCCTATCTACACCTGTTACTCAGTGGCCCACCCAAACAAGAACACCCAGTCCCCATCCAAGTCCAGTAAAATTGCAGCCAGGGGCCAAGGTAGTAGTTTGCCAGTCCAGAATGTCACACAATCATGCCTACAAACAGGAGGAGCCACAACCAATGTAATTAGGGCCAAGGCTGCAGCGCAACACCTTGAGTGGCCGGTTCAGTGAGGCTTGACCTCTGGCATTGGCTAGTGGGCTACCTCAGCACTCTAATGAGCTATATGGGCGCAAATCAAAAGCATACAAGCAAAGCCATACCAAAATGCTATATTGGTAGGGCTCACCAGACAAGTCAATACAGTGGGGATGTAGAGCAAAGATGTAGAACAGATTCAGGCCAAATACACCTTAATATGGGGGATGCCCATAGAACCCAGATTGTGGCCCTTGGTGGTGGGCCCTAACCTGGGCCTGTGTGGCATTCAGAATCTGCAACTGTTCCAAAATGTTTCTTTGATTAGTTTGCAATTCAGCCATGCTGGCCCTGAATTCGGTTGTCAAGTTGGCCATGTGGCTGTTATGGGTCCTAAATTCAGTCAGCATAGCACTTAAGTTATTATTGAGGTTCTCGAATTGGGCATTAATATGCTCGTGGTTTTGTTGATTTTGGCAGCGAAATAGCCTCCTCTCCTGGTGCCATGCTGACTCCATCATCTGCGCGCCCCTCCCCTGGGAAACTGGGCAACAGTGCTGAGTACGCCTCCCAATTCCCCGGGTTGTGGGGCATGCAGATGATGGTGCTCTAGGATCCCCCAACAGCCACAGGTATGCTGGGCAAATCCTCAGCAGCAGATCTAAAAATGAGGCCTGGAGGGTCAGTCTCTGCATGCCGCCCATGATGTGCAGGCAGCATGCAGCCAGCTTCCCTCTGCTGCTGAGGATTTGTCGGAGAAACATTTTGGGACAGTTGCAGATTCTGGCCCAGGGGGAGATCTTCATAAGGTCCCATGCAGGTTCCATCCTCCTCCAACTCCTGGATTTCCTCCATCAGTGTGTGGGTCTGTTGGGACATGTTAAAAAAAGCTTCAGTTTGGGCACTACATATGTAAATCAGCTAAAAATAACATGCCAAGTCACATGCATAAGCCACATTTGGTACAGACACATTGGTCACCTGAAGCCAACCAAACATGCAAGTAATGCCTGTTGTGTGTGTTTAAACATCCCTTATAGGCCATTAAGTGAACACACTCAGCTTTCAAATAGCAGTTACAATAAGATTCTGCTGGTTACCATTGTATCTATGAAAACATTGCATTCACCCCATCTTAAGCCTTTGGGACCCAAGCACAGTTCAAACCCAAGTGGCCTACAGATAAAGATGTAAGTGTTCGATGTGATTGAATAGAAATACATATTAGGCAGTCCTTTGCTAATCTCAATACTTTACTACTCTTCCTAAATGTTCTGAAACGTCATGTATGGGCAACCAAATTATCAAATTATCTGTCCACACACATGACACACCCTGGTCAAATTGTTCACTCCACTACAAGGTACACCCTAGGGGCATGTGTTTAGATATGCCTTGCTGGCTAATTTCACAGGTTGCACAATTTTTTGGGAAAATAAAACATTACTAACCTGCAGGAATATGCGAGTTGACCGTGTCCTGTTGTGCCGAGTGTCCCTCTAACGCAACAGGATGTAGCAGGCCCAGCACCATCTCCTCAGCCTGGGTAAATTTCAATTTAGTGGGGAATCCTTCGCCAGTTTGTAAGCTGAAAAACATAGTTACACAAATTTAGCTCAATGATGTCTATACAAGAAGAATAAAAACCCAAAAATAAGATATGTACCTGTAATGCCGCTTTTTATTCTGTTTCTTCCGTGCGGCATATTTGAGGTACAATATTTTCCGTTTAATCTGTTCTACATCTTTGAGCTCGTCCCCCGCTGCATTGACTTGTCTGGTGAGTGCTGCCAAAATCTCAGCTTTGCGCTGCTTGCTTGTTGCTTTTGATTTGCTCCCATATAGCTCATCATAATATAACGTGAGGACACTAGCCAATGCCAGAGTTTGGGCCTCACCAAAACGGCCACTCAAGTGGCCTCTGTGCAATGTGTGCCCTGTTGGTTGTGGTTGTGGCTCCTCATTGTTTCCAGGCAAATGGGGTGACATTCTGGCCTGGGTGTGTGTTGGAGAATTCAAGGACTGCAGGCTGGCTGCTGATCTAGCTGGACTGGGAAAGGGACTGGGTGTTCATGGCTGGGTGGCCACAGAAGTTGCAGGGGTTGATGTGGCATAGGGTGATTGGCTGGCCACCTGGCTACCATAGGGTGATTGGCTGGCGAATGTGGCCGAGGAAGAGAGGGTCTGGATGAACTTGAAGTTTTGCTTGGGGCCCTGTGGCTCTGTGGGCCCTTGGAACGAGCATGGCCCTTTGAGGTACCTGGACGGTCCATGGGTGAGCCTGAGCTTGTGGTTCTGCCACTCTTGCCCGTGGATTGGTAGCCCCGTGCGGGTGGGGTTGTGGAGCTGTGGCTTCTGTGCCTTTTAGGGCTTTTGGCCCTGCTGTGGCTTCTGGGCCGTCGGGGGCTTCTGGGCCTGCTGTGGCTTCTGGGCCGTCGGGGGCTTCTGGGCCTGCTGTGGCTTCTGGGCCGTCGAGGGCTTCGGGCCCTGCTGTGGCTTCTGGGCCATCGGGGGCTTCTGGCCCTGCTGTGGCTTCTGGGCCATCGGGGGCTTCTGGCCCTGCTGTGGCTTCTGGGCCGTCGGGGGCTTCTGGCCCTGCTGTGGCTTCTGGGCTGTCAGGGTCTTCTTTGCCGGCTTGGGCTTCTTTCATGGTGGGTTTTGGATTTGCTCAGTGCCTTGGTGCCACGTGGGGGGGGGGGATGTGGGCCCAGGGGGGCTGGGGCTTCGCACCCTCTTACCAGTTTTTAGCACCTCCCTTGTGGTAGGCTTGGTGGCCTGTGTCTTTCGCTTGGCTTGTGTCTCCTTTTTTTGGGAGTAGTGGCTTGGGCGGAGCATTGCGTGTTTGCCGCAGTTTGGTTTTGGGCATTTGTGAACGAGTTTTTGGCCTTTCTGAAGCCTCCTGCCACTTGGGTACCTTTTTCCCGCTTGCCGCTGCTTGCTTCTTTGGTGCCATTTTGCACGGACTCAGAAAGAGAATGAGCTGTGTGTCCAGGGACCCTTACATAAGATTGGTGGCCTGTGATGCCTACGTGCTCGCGTACCCGGAACCCGCTGGGGCATTACTTATCTGCTGCGGAGAAGAACAAAGATGGCGCCCACAATCTTCACCCGCCAACAAGAAGAGATCATCATGCTTGTAAGTGTCTATTTATCAGTTTGATTTGCCAGCTAAATGCATGTCTACCTCTTAAGGAAGCGCAGGAAGTAAGGGCTTTATTTAAAAGTGGCTACAATTCCGTGCACAACCAAAGTCACGGCACACACGTGCCAAACACCAGTTCTGCCAGCTTCAAGGATTTGATTAGCCTAGAAATGTGTGTGTTAAACCGGACCTTCAGCGTGATTTAATGAAAAGCCCAAACTCTTAAAAAACGGTTCCCCAGCATCTAAAATGAATATATTTTATGTTTTTAGTCACTAACTTATTATTCTTTCCCCCACTGAGCTGCAACTCTGTTCAGGAATTTTGGATACGGGCGCCGCCATCTTGACTCAGAAGCATCACACTTACTGAGGAGAGGAGAGTGGGATAAGGTACAGGGGGGCGGGTTATAGCTGTGCTTTGCTCAGACAGAGCAGAGCTGGGGTCAGGTAAAGGTCATCAGTCCCAGAATGCAGAGCAGCACAGTCAGGAGGCACTTCCTGTCTGCAGGCAGCCTGATAAGATGGAGGCTTCCATGAGCCGCCATCTTGGATGTTTAAAGGCTCATAACATGCAGTAGATGCAGGTAGGATGATTTTTAATGTGGACAATCTGTATGTACAGGGTGTGGGAAACATATAAGATAGACTCTTATTCAGAGTGAAGGTCCGCTTTAATGTCATTTAGTCAAAGGATCTATTTTTGACAGATATTGGTAGCCAGTTGGAACTAAATGCTATGTTTGCTTTATATTTTGTAGACCATGCTGGAGCGCAGGTACGACTACCTGCCCAACTCTTTTGAGAAACGCACCGTCGTCCTGGAGATCATAGCAGAAATCCAGCAGCTTACCAACACCACATTCACCCACAGGCAGATCATGCAGTATTGGTCGGACCTGAAGCTGCTGCACATGCCCCGGGTGCGGAGGTTTTTTGGCATGCATTTCCCTAGTTAGTACATAGCGATTGCATGCCAGGTGTAACTAAGACAGAAGGTAGGCCTTTAGTTATAATGCCTTTTCTTTGGTAGTGTTGGAAATGGATTACCGTATACGCCGCACCCGGAGGCGCACAGGCCGACCAGTGCTGCATGAAGCTGCAGCTGGAAGTGAAGGTGGTGGATCTCAAGGGCGACGGTCCTACCCCTCCTCTGTTGGGTCCTCCGACCAGCCCCTGGACCTTTCCACAGAGGAGGGGCGGCACGGCGTGGGCAGGCAGTCGTACCCTGCCACGCATGCGGGAGCCTCTGGTATGTGACTCTTCATGTATACGCACACACATATATATATATTCTATTTACAACCAAGCTGATTCCCTTCATCTGTTTTTATAGATGCTTCGGGAGCGGGTGAAGTTGTGGAGGAAGCAGCAGATCGGCCGCACGAAGAACATGGAGAAGGTAATTGATGTGACCCAGACATTTAAATAGACATTTTATTAATGTTGAAAAAGACATAAAAACGAACTGTAATTGCCATGTTTCTCCAGGAACTTCTTCACAGCAGCAGAGGCAGGGCCCAGGATGTCGAGTTGTCCCCAACGAGCCCTCTCTCGGCCACCAACCAAGTAAGTAGTAATGCCATTATTTGCAGTATGTGGTAATTGACATGAACACACAGATACATCAAGCCATAGTCAATGGCATTCGAAGAATGACCTCTGGCCACTTCCTTAGCTTAATGACTTTGCATAATCACCTCTGGCCACTTACTTAGCTTAATGACTTGGCAGAATGACATATGTGGCCTTTATTTAATTAGCTAACTAACAAACATTCAATCCACAGGTGACAAACATGTATTGGTGGGCGATATGAAGGTGGTGGTTGCCTCGTTGGGAGAAGAAGAAGAAGAAGATTAGAGTCCTGGGTCCTGGCCCTGTTTAGTTTATACAGTTTTTTAAAAGTTGCAGATTTTTCCCCCTTTTATTTAAAAAAAAAAAAAACCTAAAATGTACATAGTCCACTTTTTAAAAAAATGTTTTAAGAACAAAAATTTACAGAAAAAAAAACCAAAAGCAAACAAAGTTTCATTGTCATTTATTTAAACACATACATTTACACCAAACAAAGGGTCAAATACATATTTTTATATCAAGATTCAGATGTCCGCAAAGTGGTTTGGGTAAGTTTTAGGGTCCTAAAATGGAAGAAGAATCTCACCGCGAAGTGGTTTGGGTAAGTTTTAGGGGCCTAAAATGGAAGAAGAACCTAACCACGAAGTGGTTTGGGTAAGTTTTGGGGCCTAAAATGGAAGATGAACCTAACTGCGAAGTGGTTTGGGTAAGTTTTAGGGTCCTAAAATGGAAGAAGAACCTAACCGCGAAGTGGTTTGGGTAAGTTTTAGGGGCCTAAAATGTAAGAAGAACCTAACCGCAAAGTGGTTTGGGTAAGTTTTTGGGGCCTAAAATGGAAGAAGAACCTAACCGCAAAGTGGTTTGGGTAAGTTTTGGGTCCAAAAGGGAAGATGGAGGATAGCGCTAAGTGGTTGGGGTGAGCTTTAAGGGTCCAAAAGGGAAGATGGAGGATAGCGCTAAGTGGTCGGGGTGAGCTTTAAGGGTCCAAAAGGGAAGATGGAGGATAGCGCTAAGTGGTCGGGGTGAGCTTTAAGGTTCCAAAAGGGAAGATGGAGGATAGCGCTAAGTGGTCGGGGTGAGCTTTAAGGGTCCAAAAGGGAAGATGTAGGATAGCGCTAAGTGGTTGGGGTGAGCTTTAAGGGTCCAAAAGGGAAGATGGAGGATAGCGCTAAGTGGTTTTGGGTGAGCTTTAAGGGTCCAAAAGGGAAGATGGAGGATAGCGCTAAGTGGTTTTGGGTGAGCTTTAAGGGTCCAAAAGGGAAGATGAAGGATAACGCTAAGTGGTTGGGGTGAGCTTTAAGGGTCCAAAAGGGAACATGGAGGATAACGCTAAATGGTTGGGGTGAGCTTTAAGGGTCCAAACTGGAAAATGGAGGATAGCGCTAAGTGGTTTAGCTAAACATTGTAGTAGAAGTGAGGGTGGCAAATATGTAGGCGAGCACTTTAATGAGTTAAGTTTGTAGTGCGCAGGCGCAAGATCATAACGATTTTTGTCCGGACGATTATTTATTGAAAAAGGAAAACAGAATCTATCGGGAAACGTAAAGGATTTGTGGGAGGAGACGATGGAAAAAGGGCAAAATCGAAATCTGACGTTGTAACCTGAGAAAATGAAACAGAAAAGTCACGCTGGAAAATGACATCCTCGTACTCGTACTCTGGCATACGAACGGACAGAAATTTACAGAAGGTTTACAATGCATGCATAGAATCGCCCGCACACTCATACGAGAGCAGGAAAATTTGAAAATAATACGAAATCGTCACAAAAATGAAAGTCTTTTTTTTGTCTCTCTGAATCGAGCCTTATATCCGGGCATGTCCAAATGTAGTGTACAAGGTCAGCTCCCTCCTCACTGCACTTGTGACATTTCAAAAACGTTTTACTTCCTATTTTTTTTACACAGTGGTGGGAAATAAAAGCTTGCTGAATCATTTATTTGAGTAGAGTGATTTGTGGCCCAATTTACAGCTTTCGTTCTTTTGTTTTAAATGTGCAATGCTGATAGAATTATACTCAAAAAGACTGAATGCTGTCATAAATTCAAAGGGTATTTCCACAAAGTATTATTAATGTGCATATTTATGCAACTATGTTATTTAACTTCTTAATTTATATTCTTCCACCCTAGGATATATCAATTAAGGGCCTGATTTATCAAGCACTTCTGTCAGACAGGGCAACATCAAATTAGAATGGTGCAAAATATAATTTATATATTTTTTTCTTACTTACAATGCAAGAAACACATTAACTAAAACATTAGAGGTGCAGCAACAAAATTATAAATCATATTTTGTACTTCTCTCATTTTCACTGAAATGGCATTGTCTGGCAGAAGTGCTTAATAAATCAGGCCCTAAATGTAACTGGATTGTACATACTATAGGTCACAATAAAGGTTTTGAAATGATCTGTTTTTTTACATGACAAAAAACAGCCATTTGAACAGGGGTTTGTAGAATTTTCTTATCCACTCTATACACACTCCATATAAGCATAGTACAATTACTATACACACACACTGATGCAGAAACTGACCACCTCCAGCACAAAATTATAAGAAAAGAAAAAAAAAGAGCCCGCCTTCCCTGCCACAGGGCCGGTCACCGCTAGCCCCCTCTTGTGGGTGGGGCAGATTACATCACCTCATCCGAGCTGTCAGATGCCAGGAGGGAGGTTGGAGCGGTGGGGACTGTGATCCCCTGCCTCCCCAGCCCCCCCTCTAGTGATCACCCCCAGCAGCTGTCATCGGATCGCAGTGGGACAAGATTGCCATGAGACACAGGATTGGAGGGCAAGTGATAAAATAAATAAATAAAAGTCATTTTTTCAGGTGTGTGTGTTTTATTTACAATTAACCCTTTGTGTACTGGTAAGGAATCCATTAGACCCCTATACCAGTTCACAAGGCTTTAGGGGTTGGCAAATCACTTGACTTACCAATAAACCCCCAGCCCCCCACGTTACCTGCCTCCACAAAGGGGGCCACTGAGGCTGGCCCCTACGCCCTGTTCTACAGGCCTCCATAGCTGGTCCCCGGCTGGTTATGCTAGGTAGGGGGGGCTCACACCATTTTTTGGGGGGGATTCTTAAGGGTTTTTAACCCTTAGAATTCCAAAATGAATTCCTCCCCTTCGGGAAGCGGGACCCCACGCCAATTCTTTTATTTAACCCTTTATAGCGTGGATAGTCATTGTATTTTATTTGTAAATGTTATAAAGTGTTCTTTTCAGTTTGGGGGGTCTTCTGGGTAGGAACGGGTACTACCGATACATATGTGGTATTGTTGAAATTGGGAGAAAGGGGGCTTTCACGAGCAATTTTTTTAAAATATTTTTTTCTTTTCTTTTACTTTTTCACTGAAAAATATTGTATATTTTTGTAAAAAGTTACAAACAAGACACTTCCCATTAAAGTCTAAACTCTGCTGCAAATAAAATATAATTTTTCTGAATATTCCTGCAAATACTACAGTTAAACATAGCACAAAATGGTGACAAAATCTCAAGTAGGCTGGCAGTTTAAAGGTTTAACCGTTCTAGCGCCAGCTACGTGAGTTTCACGTAGTCACCTCTCCTACCATTAAGTGCGAGCTACGTGAGACTCATGTAGCTGACTTTAAACCCCCATAGAACAAAAAGTATGAAAGTTAAAACCTCACCTGACCCCTTCGATTTGGCTGGGTCTTCTCTTCACCTGGGGGCCATCCAATTTTCCCCCGGGCTCTTATGTGGTGAGGAGAGGGCGATAAATGGCCCCGTTCTTCCTTTCCTGGGTTGCCTGACCTAGCCCCACCCTTTGTGGGCTGGGCAGATGACGTAATCTATGGTGTCACCTGGCAGCCATCATCTCGCATCCGCCCTGAGACGATCAGCAAACTCGGGTGATCAGAGGTGGGAGGTTGGGGGGCAAGAGGGCTGTAATCCCTTGCCCCACCAGCCCCCCTCCACTGATCACCCGGAAGCTGTCATCGGAGCTCCGTGGGACATTTTTACTTTTTGTGGTGTCTTTATTTACTCTTAACCCTTTGTGAACTGGTAAGGGATCCATAGGACCCCTATACCAGTTCCCAAGGCTCGGGGCAGGCACCTGAGGCTAGTGGGTGACTTACCATTAACCCTCATCCCCCCAAATTACCTGCCTCCCCAAAGCCCAGGAGGGCAGAAGGACCCGAGGCCACCAGGGTTTGTAGCTGGTAGGGCAGGGGGCCACCAAAGCACCCTGTTCTACAAGCCCTGCATAGCTGGTCCCTGGGCTGGTTATGCTGGGTAGGTGTGTATGTGTCCGTGTGTGATTTTTTTACATTAAACCCTTTGTGAACTGGAACGGGGTCCATGAGACCTCTATACCAGTCCACAACGCCTAGTGACTGGCAAGTCACCTGCGGCTTATGGCTGACTTGCCATTAACCCTCAGCCCCCCTATTATCTGCCCAACCAAAGCCCAGGTGGGGGCTGTAAGGCCCAGGGGCCATTTAGCCTGGCACTTGTAGCCTGCAGGGTGGGGGGGGGGCACAGAGGCTGGACTTTGCGCCCTATTCTACAAGCCCTGCATAGCTGGCCCTCAAGCTGGTTATGCTGGGTAGGGGGGCCCACGTCTTTTTTGGGGATTTTTAACCCCCCCTACCAAGAAGGGGGACCCTATGCCAATTTTTTGTTGTTTAACCTTTTATAGTCTGGATAGTAGTTTGGGGGGTCTCATGTTTTATTTCAAATAAAGTAGACAATTTTATTAAAAAAATATTTTTTATTTATTTTTGTTTTTTTTTTATTCAAAAATATTTTTAAAACAGTAGAAAAATTACAAACAAGACATTTCTTCCACAAAAAAATAATACATATTTATATAATTTCCTGCAAAAATTACAGTTCAACGTAGTGCAAAATGGTGAAAAATGAGCTGTCAAATTTCAAGTAGGCTGGCAATTAAAAGGGTTAAAAGTAGCTATGTATGTTTGATATTGTTCTGTTCGGTGGACCTTGCACTTTCAGATTTAGCTTGTATTTTCTTGTTTGCATATTGATATTTTAGGAAAATGTGTTCTATATTTTGTCTTTTAAAAATTTTTTAGGTAAACTCTGTGCAACCTAAGAATTCCTTGAGGGATTACTCCCAAAACGATGATCCCACTACAACAAGCTGGGTACGCTTAGAAATCTTAACATGTGCACTTTCAGGTAATATATAGTTTGTGGGGAGTATTCCAAATGTAATGGGCTGTTACAGTTACAATTGCGTTACTTTGGGGGGTTTGACAACTCTTCCCTTGACAGTACCTATGCATGTTGGGTATTGTTCTGTTCGGGGGACCTTGCTTTTTCAGATTTAACTTGTTTTTTCTTATTTGCATTTGGTTTTTTTTTTAGGAAAAAGTGGTTTTGATTTTTAGGGAAACACTGTGCAATCAGATTTCATTGAGGGATTACTTCTAAAAAACTGTGGCCACATCAACAAGCCTGGTACGCCTAGAAAGCTTGACGTTAGCACTTCCAGGGAATATGTTTGTGGGTGGTATTTCGAATGTAAAGGGTTATTTTTAAAAAATACTGCAAGGTGCGCATAGCGCATAGCATAGTTGTATTTTATCTGAAATCTCCTGTACTGTTTCAGTTTGGGGGAGTCTCCTGGGCAGGATAGGGTGTCTACCAATACATATGTGCTACCGTTGTAAGACAGAGAAATGGGGATTTCACACGCAATAAGATTTTATTGACAAACTTACATTTTTTATTGCAAAAAAACACTACAAATTGTAAAAATATTTTTTTTATTATTTTTGCACACATTTCACCTCAAAATATTGAGAACACACTTGAAAGATGAAACATAAAAAATAATTCATGTTACAGCCCACACTCTTCTGAAAAAAAAGCAATATATAATTTTCTTGGAGAATCCCTGGAAATCCCATAAAAAATCACAGTTGAACATGTGCAGCGCAACATAGTGAAAAATGGTCTGGCAACAGAGGGTGACAAAAACTCTAGGTAGGCTGGCACTTAAAGGGTTAAATGCATGTTGGGTATTGTTCTGCTCAGGGGGACCTTGCGCTTTCAGATTTAGCTTGTTTTTTCTTGTTTGCATATTCATATTTTAGGAAAATGTGTGTTTTATTCTGCTTTTTATTCATTTTTTTAGGGAAACCCTGTACAACCAAATACTTTTTCGAGGGATTACTTCCGGAAATGTGAGCCCTCTACAACAAGCTGAGTACACCCACGTACCGTGTGTACTTTCCGGGAATATATGGTTTGTGGAGGGTATTTCAACAGGTTGGTGGGTTGAAAAAGTGTAAGGTGCGCATTTGGTCTGAAGAGCTAATATTTTCAAGTAAAATTGCCGTTACGGGCATGCTTTACCTTGGGTTTTTGGCAACTCTGCCCTTGACAGTACCTATGCATGATGGGTATTGTTCTGACCTTGCTTTTTCAGATTTAACTTTTTTCTTGTTTGCATATTGCATATTGATTTTTTTAGGAAAATGTGACTTTGATTCTCATTCTATTTTTCAGGGAAACCCTGTGCAACCAAAGATTTAAGATTAATTGAGGGATTACTTCCAGAGAATTGCGCCCACGTCAACAAGCCTTGGACACTTAGAAAGCATGAGGTGTGCACTTCCAGAGAATATATAGTATAGGTGCGCATAGCAGTTGTATTTTATCTGAAAATCTCCTAAAACACCGTTTCATTTTGGGGGAGTCTCCTGGGCAGGAAATGGTCTCTACCAGTACATATGGGATACCGTTGTAATCAGGAGAAATTGGGCTTTAACAAGCAATGTGATTTTATTGAAAAACATACATTTATGCCCTGGGTGCGGGTGTATAGAGGGCAGAGCCCCTTAATCCCAGTCACCCTGTTTTCCTGAGATAGGTTATGGCCACTGTTTATTGTGCGAGCCATGTGCCAGGCACCTGATCCCCCCATATTGGTCATAGGGTGGGGCACTGCATGCTGCTAACCAAGAGACAAACTTTGGGGAACTGTTTTTCTTCCTGCACTGGGAGCTGTTTTGCATAGAGTGCAAAAAACAATAATGGTGGCCTTGTTGAGTACATCAAAAATTAAACTTGAAAATTCCAATATAATTTTGTCTTTTAGATCAGCATCTAACTTTTCAAAACACTTGGACTCCCTGGGATAAATATATAAAAAGTAATCATCATTGGTAAATACTAGTTTTGCTATATATTTTGTACACATTTTGACCAGACCAAGGTATGTAATCCCCTTTTTTCGTATTTGTGGTTTGTGAAAATGTTGTTATCTATTTATTATCAATAAATTGTAGGATAAAAAAACACTAAGCTTTTTGCTTCTTTTCCTCTAATGCTGTAACTTTCACACTATAGCCCACTGATGGCTTATTTGCATCAGGATCTCTTTGGCATATTTGTTTGGCCTTTATTGACTTTAATTTTCTTTTTCAGTAACATTAATAAACATCAATATACTGGATATTACTTTTCATAAACTGCAATATTTTACTACAAAAACAGCAAAGAGCTATTGGTCACTTTTTATATATCGCTATAGCCTTTACATTGCTTTACATTGCCACTTGTCAGTATAAGCTACGTTGGTGCGTTATTTGAGAAACACGTATGTTTACTAGAGCCTCTAAATGTAATCAATGGTACTCTACATATATATTTTTATATATAGTGCTATTTTGAATTTTATATATAGTGTTATTTTGAATTTAGCACAAGCTAACTTAAGTTTTGGCATGCAAATGCTGGTTAAGGACTTCTCTTCTACACTGCAATATAATTCTACTCCATATTTATCTCTTAGGGAAATTTCCCTGGGTGCAGGTGTATAGAGGGCGGAGCACTTTAATCCCAGGCACCCTGTTTTCCTGAGATGCTTATGGCCACTGTTTGTTGTGTGAGCCATGTGCCAGGCCCCTGATCCCCCCATACTGGGGAGGGGGCACTGTTTGCTGCTAACCAAGAGACACACTTGTTTTGTTCCTGCACTGGGAGCTGTTTTGCCTAGAAGCTGCCCTGGTCAGCATTACCACTTACCCCGAAGACTTCCATGCACAGGGGGACACATTTGTTTGAATCCCCTGCAAGCTGCTGTTAATTTCAGAATATAATAATAAGAACTACTGCGTTCAAATTTAAAATTAATATAGAGTATACCAATTTGTTACTCAAAAACATGCAAGGAAATTCCAAGTATCAAGGAATCTATATAAAAAAATAACATCTGAAAAAGTGCATGGAACAAGAACTTTAAACATTGTCAGTCCCTGGAGGGTATACTTATCACTGGAAAAATTATGTCTTATCCACTCACAATGTGAAATTTTGCAAGCACCTCACCACCACGGACAGCACCCAAAAGCTTCCCCACAATAGCCTGCGGCCATCAGGCTAGAGAGGGTTTAATCCTTAGGGGGAAAGTATGAAATCTTATCCCATCCCAGGATTTTCTCTTCCACCTGTAGAACTACCCTATCGCAGTTGCAGGTCATCTTAATTCTGAAATGGAAAATCCACCCTCGCTGCCTCTAAACCCAGCCTTTGTCGAAGATTACAAAATCATTTGGAAAACCCCCATTGCGTTTATCCTAAAGATGTTTCACAAATATCTTTTTTTTTACTGAAAATGAATCTACATCCTCTTTGGCAAATTTTTCCTAGGGAAGGCGTTGATATGCGAGGTTGCTAGCCCACTGATCTACTCTGTAAAACAGGGTACCCCGAAATGTAGAAAAGGTAACCCAGAAATGTTTGTACACTGCAGTGTCACATGCTTCCTATTGGTAGCAGGTACTCTGAGCAATAGTGGGGGAATAGCTGTGCTATAGTGTGACACATGGATGCAATCCACTGGTTAGGATTAACTGGACATTAGTAATGTAGCATAGCTACAAAAGCCTTTTAAACATGGGGGTATGGTTTCTTTCAGTGTATATATTCATTTTGTTTTCATTTTGTAAAGTAATTCATTCAATATCCACACCCCTCAGGTGCTCGTGATAATGTTGTTCGTATATCCGTGTCTTCCATTGGTTTTGCCCATATAAAAGTTTCGGCATATGCAGATCATCAGGTACACTACATGTCTGGTATTGCAGTTGGCGTACTGTTAGGGCATTTATTTCTGGTTTGTTAGTGTCATGGTCCTGCCTTGATATATTTTCACTTGTTTCAGTTCATGCACTTATAGGTGCTTTGCAGCAAGGTTTGCGATGTACTTGTGTGGTGGCTTTGAGCTACCCGATCCTGGATTGATTTGGCTTTATGGAGTGTGCCAATTTTTTTAAGTATACCTTATATGGTTTCATGTTGGGCATAATATGTGGTAATAAATGACGTGAGTATGTGGGGTTCGTCTTTTGTCTTGCTGGAATAAAGGATTTGGGTGTGATCCTGTTGAGGTGATTGGGGGAGTTATGATCACTTACATATATATATATAATTTTGCTGAATTGCATGTTATTGTAAAAGAGAAACAAAGCCCTTTTCTGAATCAGGCCCATAACAAACAAACTTTTATTTTAGGGTCCCTGTCCAGACACTCACTAACTTCCTCCCACCGTATCTCCCTTGGCCATTTCAATATCTCCAGTTATATATAAACACCTTATGTATTCTAATATACTTTTGTCCTGGCGTCACTCTTGAGTAATGAGTATGCTCTGCTGTGGTTAGAGACAGCTATGGAACCACTGTGGCTGGTGGTGGTCACTTGCCCTGAGAGCACCAAGGGACAGAGTGGCTGTGAGACCACTTATTTGTGTGATCCTGGAGACATGGAATTGAAAGGAGGACAAACTTTGGAGCCCTGCTGATGCTTTTACACTGTACTGCAGGAAATTGAGGCAAGACACATAGGACACGCCTCAGGTGAGCTGCTTACGACCTTGTTATTGCTGTTTACAGGGTTTACAGTCCCTGTAATTTTTTCTGGAATATATTTGTCTGTTTTTAAGTATGGTGCTATGAGCAACAATCAAGGTTGGGGCCACTGCAATATGGTATTTATGCCCTTAATACACTCTATACCTAAAAACGATGCCCTTTATTGTGGGATTTAACATTTTACAAGGCAGAGAACATGCTTTTTAGTGTATAGTGTATTTTTAGAAACAATCCAAAGGATTATACAGCATTTTTTTTTAAGTAATTAACATCGTTATATAATTTAATATGTTTTTGGAAATGTTGTGCAGTGTGAGCATATGTCCGCCACTGTGTGAGATACTCTCTGACCACCTATTTGTTTATTGTGGACCACATTTCATTTAATTTGTAATCATTTTTGCTAACTGTCAAGGAAGGATGAGCAGCTGTTGGGTCACATTATAAGAGCTGCTATTTTATAATCTTTAATAGCCAGTGTCCAGCCAGGAGACACATAATGAGAATGACTCCAAAGCAGTGATCAAGACTGCCTCAGGGACAGGTTTCAATGTATCATAACTGAAACTATGTTCAGCATCAGCGTTCAACAAGTCCACTGTTTAATATTCTGTGCAATGCAAAAACTAAAACAAATGAGTACACAAGGTAAAAACAATGATTGCCTATTTATACATACGGTACACAGTAATACATTCTGTTTCTAGAAAAGGGACATACACATTTATTACACATAATTTGAATAAAATTACATGTGTGTATTAACATTATTTTATGTGCTATCTCCAAAAGAAACCTACCATATGTTTCGCCCTATAAGACTCACCTGCTCATAAGACGCACCTAGGATTTGGAGGAGGAAAATAAGAAAAATAATATTCTGAACCAAGTAATAGGCAAGCAATACTGCAATTACAGGCACAGTGGCATCCCCATCCTATTCACTAGAGATGAGCAAACTTTTGAAAAGTTCGATTCGGCCGATTCGCCGAATTTCACAAAGAAATTCGGGTTCGGCCGAATCGAACTTTTACGAAGTTCCCCATCAAAAATGCCGGCATGGTGGGAGCCGGCCGGCGGGCCGGTAAAGCCGGCCGGCGGGCCGGTAAAGCCGGCCGGCCCGCTCCCACCATGCCGGCATTTAAAAAAAAAAAAAAAAAAAAAAAAAAAGCATTTTTGCCGGCATGGTGGCAGCGGGCCGGCCGGCTCCGCTGTCAGCGGAACCGCCGGCCCACTCCCACCATGCCGGCATTTTAAAAAAAAGCAAACACTTACCTGCAGGTCCGGAGTGTGGAGGCCGGCGCCGCTCTCAGCTGTCATCTGAGGGCGCGTCATCAGAGGGCGCCTCTGATGACGCGCCCTCAGATGACAGCTGAGAGCGGCGCCGGCCTCCACGCTCCGGACCTACAGGTAAGTGTTTGCTTTTTTTTAAAATGCCGGCATGGTGGGAGCGGGCAGGCCGGTTCCGCTGACAGCGGAGCCGGCCGGCCCGCTCCCACCATGCCGGCAAAAATGCTTTTTTTTTTTTGTTTTTTAAATGCCGGCATGGTGGGAGCGGGCCGGCCGGCTTTACCGGCCCGCCGGCCGGCTCCCACCATGCCGGCTTTTTTTTTTTTTTTTTTATTTCAGGAAAAATTCGATCGGCACGAACCACAAAATATTCGGGTTTGTGCCGAATCGAATATTTCCTGAAATTCGGAGCGAATTCCGGTTCGTCCGAACCGGTTCGCTCATCTCTACTATTCACAATAGGCAGTGTGGCATTCCTCCTATACCATAGGCAATGTGGCATCCCCATCCCATTCCTTTAGGCAGTGTGGCACCCCCTCCTTCTGTTCCCCAGCAGAAGAACATAGAAAAAAAAAGTCAACTTACATGCTCTTGGCCTCCAGCTGCTGCCGCTGCATGCTCTAACACCTGGTCTGTGTAGAGAGTGGGTGTGGCCTGCGCCAGCTCAGCTCAGGCCACACCCACCCGCTGCTCGGACCAGGTGTTTGCATGTGCCCCGGCTGTGCCCCTGCTCCTCCAGCTGCTGCCGCTGCCTCTTCCGGACGGGCCTGCACCGAGGATGCGTGTGCCCAAACACCCCGTTTGAGCAGTGGGTGGGTCGGCACAGGCCACGCCCTGCTGCTCAAACCAGTGTTTGTGTGTGCCCTGGCCGGAAGAAGCAGTGGCTGGAGGCCAGAAGAAGATGGAGGAGCGACAGGCGCTATCTCCGTCCCTGCCGCTGCTGGAAGAGACAGTGATAGCACCGGTGGGGATGGGGACAGGGCCCACTGCCCCTCCATCTTCTTCTGGCGTCCTGCAGTGTGGCAGGCAGTCCGGCCAACAACTCGGAAGCACCTATAACATGTAAGTTTACTTTTTTTTTCCTTTTTTACATTCACCCGGACATTTACATGCACTGACATTTTCCCCCCACTTTTGGGGAAATATAAGTGCATCTTATATGGCAAAAAATATGATATATTTGGTTGGGCAACAATTTGAAAGAACTAGTTAAAATGAAGATATTTTACTCTAAATAAATGCATATTATATTATTAATAGCAATATTGTAATTGTCTTTTAGCAACTGCTATAGCTGAGGGGACCTTGAGAGGACTTAAATGGACGCAGATAAAAAGTATAGGATCAGTTTATTGAATTGTACCCAGGGATAGAGTGGGGCCAAAAATCAGCCCTGGAATTTACCAGACCCTACACTAGCCCACTTGCTTAAAGCCTCCCTCTGGAAGTGACGTAGGCTATTTGAAAGGGCTTAACCCCATGCAGACGTAGTGAAATAGCATGTACGCCTGAATTACATGGGAGCAGCAATCTTGCCACACACTTGAGAGATCCGCGTCTGAAAAAACGAGCATGACAGTCAAAATTGCTTTGTACTATCAACTCTTATTTATAGCCAGAAGTAGAAATCCATCAGCTGTGATGACTCATCATTACTCTGTTCATTGCTGAGATTTAAAATACTTTGGCCAATGGTAGTAAAATATTCACTTGAAAATTTCACTGTTGCTGAATCACTAGCTAGGAAAACAATGAAAGTAAATGGTACTTTATTGCTCCTAAGAAAAGTTGAAAAGGTTTTACTATTTATTACACTATAGTTAAAAATGCCATTGACTTTCATTGTTTTCGTATCTGGTGATTCATTTATGGTGAAATTCTCAGCCTTGTATTTGTTACTACCATCAGAGAACTCTTAATGAACTGAGACAATTGTTTCCAACTCTGTGTCTCTGAGGCATATATCTTTCTGGTTGCACAACTCCCCCCTCATGCTCATGTGTAAGCAGGACTGTCAGCTGTTTGACAAGATGGCAACCCCCATGTAGATCAGGAGCACATTATCTGCATGCTATTCCACAATATCTGCATGGGGTTAGGATCTCTCAAACAGCTTACGTCATTGATCAATGGGGGGGGGGGGTTAGGTAACCAATACACTTTTTTTGACCAGAAGTCCTCTTTATGAGGCAGGGGGTTGTGTATGGTGTGAGGTTTGCTGCGTTCTATTGATGCCAGCTGGCCCTAAATCAGTGTTGCTTTTATTATTATTCAAATGTGTGCATGTGCTTGTACCCATCATGCAGCATGGATTGGCCATGTTAAAGTGGTTCATGCTACTATTTTCCACAGTCTATGCAAGCAAATAGAGGTGAGCATTTCTCCCCTTCAAAAGTGGAATGGGACTGTCAAAATTCTGCCACCCCTGGATTTTATTCATACCAGTAGAAGAAAACCAGGAGCTTGACAAAATGTCTCACAGTGTAATATAGATTGTTAGTATTAGAGAACTTCGCAGTGAAGCCTATTAAACATGTAGTTAAAGCCAAAACAGCCCACATAGCCTTTCTAGCCCATATGACTATGATTTAGAATGGCCTTCCAACATCAGTTACCCTTGAAATGCTCAAAAGCAGGCATCAATACCCTTATCCTTACTTCGTTCTTGTGTCCATGACAGCTGCAACTGGTTGCCCATGTCTGACCAACAGGTGGGCATACATGCACTAATGCGCATATATCAACCTCAGGGCTCAAGGGCTGGATGCGGCCCTCCAAGCCATTTTATGTAGCCCTCTGACAAGTGGCAGATGGCAGCAGCTGGTCGGTGCCCCTTCTAGCCGGCCTGGTCACTCCAAGGCGTCTGAGGGAGAAGAGAGTAATGTCTGCAACTGTTCTGTTTCTCTGTGCAAATAGCTCTCGGTTTACCACCAGGAACAAAAAGTTCTCTACTTTTTTGGAGTAAAAAATGCCATTTACTTTCATTGTCTACTTAGGGGTTGATTCAGCAACAGGTGTAAAAGAAGTGCATCTGTTTTATTTTTCACTTAAAGGAACACTATTGTGGAATATAAATGCTGCTTTGTGTGAGTGCTGGGTGGAGTCAAATCTAGATATACATTTGTAGTGTAACAGGAACTGGCTTTACTGGAACACAGTAAGAGAAGGTCATCTTACATGGTGGATAAATTAGACAGGAAAAATAAGTCCTAGAGATCACCTCAATGTACAGAAAGCACAACATGCAGCACAGAATGTACAACAGAAACGACACATAGATATATGTAACAGCACCATCTACTCTTATAAATGTAAACTGCATTAACCTAGCAAAATAGAAGCAGATCACATAATGGGCTAAGCTGTAAGCTGTTGTGCAATAGTTCCAACACCCCTTCTCAACAGCTAAGGCTTAGCCTGTTAAACCCATCTTCTTTTAACCCTTGAGTGTCTTTCAGCAGTTAAGGGCTTAGCAAAGATATCTGCTGTCATATCCTAAGTAGGGCAATAAAGTAACTCAAGAAGTCCCTGCTCTTGAAATACCTGGTCTCAAATTGCTGACTTAGGCTTTGTAGTATTTCTGCTTCATCCCCTTCTTGCTAAAAACAAATCAGGAAATTGTCCACATAAATGAGCACATAGATCCATATGTCTGCCAATGTCTTTGTGTATAAGCAGGGATCTGCTTTACTTCTCATGTGTAAGCACTTTATTTTCATATTCAATGCTCAGGCTGCTTGCTTTAGACCATATATACTCCTCTGAAGTTTGCATACTAGGCCTGGTCTTTGTTCCACTTTTAATCCCGTTGGTTGTTCCATGTAGAAATGCTGTTGTCACATCACAGTGTTTTACCTGCATTTTCCTTGTGGCAGCTACTGTCAGCAAAGTCCTTATTGTAGCATGTTTGACCACTGGAGCAAAAGTCTCATCATAGTCCTGTCCATATTTTTGAGACTATCCCTTGGCTTTGGGTCTTGCTCTGTATTGCTCCACTATGCCATCTGCATTGTACTTCACTTTAAACGTCCATTACAGCCTATGGCTTTCCTTGCAGGTGGTAGTTCTGTAAGTGTCCTTGTTTTGGTGTCATGCATGGATTTTATCTCTTCCATTACAGCCTTTATCCATTTAATGACTTCCCCTTCTGAAAGCTGAGACATGTCTTCCCAAGTTGCAGGTTCTTTAGTACTGACAGTGATTGCCTTGTATGAGAGACGTCCAGGTGGTTTACATTTGTTTTCTGTGTCTGTACTTGCTTGTGTCTGCTCTTCTGTACTGGTAGATTCTGTGCTCACTACAAATTTACTGATCAGTGTCAGTTTTCTCCTCTGTTCTTACTTCCTCTGTTGTCATCACATTGTCTCTCAGACCTTCAACAGCAGTTATGCTATTGCTAATGGTAACCTTGTCTGTTTTGGAATTTTGGATTATGTAACCCCTAACATTGTCACTGTATCCAACAAAGATTCATTCAAATGCTCTATTTTGGAGTTTTGTACATTTTTCCTCTGAGATGTAAATGACTGCTTTGCATCTAAAAACTTGCGTTTTACAGTTGATTTCCCATTGGGCCACAGTATATATGGAGTTTTCTCCACAAGAGACTCCAACTCATCTTCATCAGACTCCCCAAGGTCATGTGAGAGACCACACAGAAGCAAAAAACGTCAGTATAAGCAGAATGAGAAACAGTTTCAGACAGTACAATATAATATACCTAAGAAGTACTGCACTTGACAGTGGAACTGGAGCCATAAATAAACCCCCAAATGCAAACAGACTCCATCACCAGGTATTGAAGATACCTCTCTGGATCAAGATTATGAGAAACAGAAAATTGCCAGCACAGTGCAATCTATATTGAAACTAAATGCCTAAATAGTGTGCATCACTTAAAAGCCCCATCTGAACAACATGGAGCACAACCATCATAATCAGAAAAATACTTTATTGCACAGTGTACAAATCACACTAATCCCCTATACATACAATTAACTTCCAGCCTACTTAAAGTGTTTTGGACAGGAGTTCAACTAAACTGAAATGATTCATAGACATGGTTAACTCGAATGACTATAACTTAAAATTTATGTTGGAATTCAGTAAACATTCAGTTAAATTTCTTGACCTAGAAATAAATTGGACATTGATGGAAACATCACCACCAGCAAGTGCCCATCCGAACTCGTTGCTGCGCATTATCCCATCCGGAGAATATTTACGCACACGCCATAATTGTACCTCGGAGCAGCAGGTGGCATCAGGGACCGCAACAGAGAATACAGCAAAACAGTGCTGAAAAATCTTAATCCGGAATAGAAACAAAGTTAGCAACCAACAGGATCCAACATTAAAAAACAAAATAGTGAAATCAGAAACATTTTGAGAGACACTGGCATGTCCTCAGGAGACAGTATCTATGAGCACCAATACAGTATCTGATGGGGCGATGATAAAAACACTCTTCGGCAGCCATTTCAGAAAGAAACATAATTTTGATCCAGTAGAAATCTTTTCAAGCCCTTGAACGCATACACCCAATCATTAGAGGGGGTGATTTAGAGAAATGCAAGGTGCGAAACTCTTTGGATTTACCGACTACAGGCAAATATAGCTCTGGGACTAAATGAAAACATTTCCTATAGCCAATATTGGTAAGAAAACCGTAATATAGATGATAGTTAAAAGATGGAGATTATATAATTCTCACAAAATTAGGCTCTGTTACAATAAATCATTCATGACTGGTGTTCAGGTTAAATTTATTAATAACAGAGGTCTTTGTGATGTCATAAGATCAATCAAGACAATGTGCTATACATGTTGCATATTAGATTGATTATTGTGCAATAATTGCCTAAATGGTGTTCCGTTGTGATTGTAATAAGGGTCTGTTCTTGCATGCAATACGCTTTAGTAATTTGATATTCTTTTTCTGCCCATTAGGCTACAGGGCATGGCTGGCTTTTGGGTGGTACCATGTGACATGGCATTTTTCAGCTCGAACCTTACATTCTTGTGCGTTCTGCCTGTCAAAGTCTGTTACAGATTGCCCCCGGGGCAAGCCTGTCAGATGTGCACAAGTGCGTGCCATGACAGTCAGACCGGCGCACCTCCAGATGAAGGTTTGCCTCACGTAGGGGCCGTGCATGCATCCCCACCCCGCCAGCCAGGGGTTTGACATTCCTGCATCAGCCATGATGTAAGCACATGACAGAGCCATGCATGACTCGCTGGTTGGAAGGGGTGGAGCCATTAGGGGCAGAGCGTGTCCCGTCCTGTAACTAAGGACGCATTGAAGCTTGGTCATACAGCGTCCCAGTGGCCAGGGGATGTGACTGACAGGCACGGCAGTCGGAGCTCTCTGGGGAATAGGACGACCAGATGCCGCACTAACAGCATGGAGTCATCCCATGAGGACCAGGCTGTGTAAGATGGATGGGGGTCTGCTCTGCGGCCAGGAAAAGCCAATCCACTGGCCTGCTGCACGCGGAACATCTTAGACCCCTGCCTCTGCACCTGCCCATAGCAGTATGAGGGACTAACTTTATCCTCATGTGGCGACCTAAGTATCATTTTCTCTGATTAACACAATACCTGAGATTGACACAGGGGATTCCTATAAACTTGAAAACTTGCACACATACATAGCAATCACAGGCGGTCTAATATGTGAGAGTATATTTTTGTATTTTGTATGTTTTTGTCTTTATATCTATTTGTTCTATTTACTGAGTTAATCAAGTGCAATATTAATGAGATATATACTAAATAGAATTATATATGTATAATTTCAGCTGTAGAAGGGATGACTAAGCCCATGGTAATATGGGCGAAACTGCTCCACACATAGAAACCTTGCAACTAACCTTGCAACTAAGCCAACACAAAAGTTATGAAATACTTTGTAATTTTGGAATGCTTTTTATCTGAGAAACACTTTTTTGTATCACTTTTTATGTATTGTGATGTGACTTATCAAAAGATTTTAAAATGGTCTTAGTAAATATCAAGTCAATGGCATGTAATTAGACAATAGTTAATAAGCCTTTTGGCAGGGACTTACAAACCCCACATGTAGCGCTCCTATGTGCATTTGAGTTTTTGCCACTGTTCTAGAAAATAGTCTGTTCTGCAGATAAGTGGCTGTGATTGCTGCCTCGCCACAGTTCTGGTCTTCCTTTCTGCTACCATTGCTCTGGTGTATATGGCACGGTCTTTTGATGCTTTATTCCATTCTACTTTAAGGCCCTTATTTATGAAGGAATAGCGACAGGTAGCGACTGGTGAGCGACCGGTAATGACGGGCACCGCCACGAGTATGCCGGCTCCCCACCACAATCACACATTTATCAAGCCAATCATGCTTAGCGACTGAGATCGCGCCAGATAGCCACTCATTCATCATTATTCCAGCCTCAGCCCACAGCGCCAGCGTCCGACCTTGAACAGCGACAGGTATGACCTCTCGCTACCTGGCGCTCTCCAATGCATTTCAATGGAACAATCTTTAAATATTCATAATTAATTGTTATTAATGTTTTTTTTTTTTTCAATGTGAAAAATTCTGTGACCACTTCTGCCATGTTAGATATGTGGTTTGGGGGTTAAAAAACTACTTTTAGTAGTTTCGCCGCCAGCGCTCTGGGGTTTAAACATGCATTTCACAGCGCTTGAATTTTTGGAGTGTGATTTTTTGATGAATATGGTGGGAGCCGGTCGCTCTGACCAGTCGCTATCATGCGCACCCATACATCGCGGAACCTGTCAAATAGCGACTCCTAACCCCGTATTCAACATTACTGCACACCGACTGAGTCCATATCAACAACTGAACAACGGCCAAGCACAGCGACTACTAGTGGGCGCTGTGAAAATGCTGCTACAGTCGCTACAGTCGCTCAACTGTCGCTACCTGCCGCTATTAATGAATCGGCCTCTAAGTATTATTGTACTTTGTGTCCAGTGAATTCTCCTCCATTATCATTCCAAAGTATGGGAGGTTTCCTCTGAAACTTGTTACTTGTCTTTACTACATAGTCCTGTAATTTGTCAAGAACTTCACTTTTGTGCTGCATATCTTGAATAGAAGGCCACTATGTAGCTGTTGCCTCCAGGTGTAGTTGGGTACAGGGAACCGCATACCTTACCGTGAACTAGGTCAGGTGGTCTTGACTGACTTTAGGAAGTGTTGCTCTTGTAGCTTTGTCAGATTCCTCTTTTGTAGTAATCTGGGTGTCTGTGAACGAAATGCCTGTGCCATGTGCGTATACAGTAGTTGTGTATATAGGTACATAGTCTCTCCTTTTCCTTCATTGTGTTGACAATCATCCAGCTTGGCACTTGCTATCATCTGCTTGCCATCCAGGATAGAACATTTGTCACCTTGGAATTTTACAGTAGTCCTTTGGCTGTCATACAGTTCACAGACAAGAGTCCTCCTTCTAGATCAGGCACATCTTTTACTTGTATGGCTAAATTGTGTCCCGCATCATTGGGGTATACAAGGTTTCCATGCCCATATCACTCTGCCCATATTCCATCTGCAAGGTAAATAGTCTCTTTGCTTGGTAAACAGCATACAGCATATATAGATATTCAGAGTGTAGCAAACTGCTATTCCTGGTGTCTGGATTAACTACTCTATTAAGTTTGCTACGCTTTGAATATCTATATATATGTATGCTGTTTCTGATCTGTTATGTTACTGCATTAAGGTTACAGTGTTAAGCTCGACAGCTGGGGCACGCTTGCTTTTATTACCACACTGCATTAGCTATATACCTTATATAATGGTAATTTTGCTGTATGTAATACTAACTACTGTGCAATAAGAAGCTCTGGTGACCACATTACTAGCCCCCATGATTCACTATTTTTTCTATCTAAGTCATATGAAGCCATATCTTTGTATTGCAACATCTTTCTATTAGTACACTTTTATTGACATTTAATAGCAACTCAGGTGTGTCGACTGTTTTGTGGCTTTGATCTTGCTTTGTATAAGAGGGACACTGTACTATATGGAAAGTAGAGCAAATGAAACAGTCTCTCTTTTTGTGACCTGTTTGTGGCATCTAAAGCACACCCTTGTTTCCTTACTGTGTAGCTTTAAGGGCTGTTGTGGTGTTGGCTGCTGTGGAGTCATGTGCAAGCACCTTTCTTCGCTAATACGTATTTATATGTTGGGCTACAAATGCTAGTGTCAGATCTGTCACAGGAATTGTCTCCAGCACATTGATCAGTGCAGTGTATGTATCGGGTAAGCTGCACAACAGCATGGCTGCGGCATGACTGTCTGTTATATTCTCACCAACAGATCTGAGTTGTGCAATCACTTCCAACATAGTATTTATATGGTACTGCTTGTCCTGCTCTCTATTAATCTTCATTTTACAATGTTTTCTCAGGAGAAACAACTTCTGTTTAAAATGGATCTCTCATGCAGTCTTATCAGTACATCCCACATGCCTTTCGCTGTATTATTACTGCATATGTGAATAAGCTTATTGTCTTCTACTAGTAAGCTTATGGTGGCCCATGTCTGTCTGTTTTTCCTACCCCAGTCCTGATTATTGTCCTTTGACCTCTCTGTAGTGAAAATCTCTCACAAGTTATCTCCAGATAATAGCATTTCCACTTTCATAGCTAATAATTGTTCAGCCGCTGAGAGTTTAAGCTCTGAGCTGCTGGCCATTCTTCCTCTATTATATATAAGGACAGTTTAACTTGTGCACAGGATATGTCTCTGTGGAAGCTTCTTTATGCCAATCTCTGCATTGGCCGCACTGTCTCCCATTCAGAGATTTGTTTTGCCTGGGCCATGTCAGATGACTGGACTTCATCCAGTCGCAGTCTCTCTTAATTCTGTCACTGGGCTTATAACCTGTTGCAGAGTGCTGTGTTGTGAGTGCTGGGTGCAGGAGAATCAAATCCAGATAGACATTTGTCACGTAACAGGAACTGGCTTTACTGGAATATGAGTACATTAAGAGAAGGTCACCTTACACGGTGGATAACATAGACAGGAAATTAAGTCATAGAGATCACCTCAATGTATAGGAAACACAACATGCAGCAGAGAATGTACAATAGAGACTATACAAGAATATATGTAACAGCACCATCTACTGTCATAAACGTAAATTGCTTTAACTTAGTAATATAGAAGCAGATCACATACTAAGCAAAGATGTAATCTGTTGCACAATATCTCCAACAATAAATACATTGGCTAATGGGAGAAGGTGTCACTCCTCCTGGAACTGAATAAAACTCCCGCAAAGCTTGTAGTACTCTTCTGGTAGGAATACAATCCAGGGGTGACAAGTTTAGTGTATCAGAACCATTTTCTTTACTACTTAGAGATTTTTTTCAACTTTTTTTGAATTGAGGCCTATGAATCACACAAAAAATGGGGCAGTATTGTTTTAAGATGCAGGCCATGCTTAAGTGAAGTATGGATGACAACAGATCAGGTTGGGTTACAGGTAAGTCTGCAGCCTTGTTGAGTACTACCTGAACGACTCTTGAGTACCGCCAGTGGTACTTGTAATCCCTGTTGGAGACCCCTGCTCTAAAGTGTACATTTTGCACCTGTTGCTGAATCAACCCCTATGTAGGGGTCTGTGCCCATTCATGCAGCAAGGAAGTGTAGACTACGTAAGCAAATTTTAGTCTGCTTTTGTCCATTTCGAGAGCAAAAAGATTGGGTGGAACCTGAAATTGGGACCCCTAAGTGGGAAAGTGCAGGAGTTCTTAGGGCCTATGTTGCAAACCATTTGGAGATATGTGTTAAGGGTAAGTCTATTTTCAATGGCATTTTTATAAGTGCCCATTATTATGTGCCAAAATGATGTTCTCAAGGTGCTGAGCATAACTGTTTTAATCTTTTTTATTTGTTTGCAGCTCTGTGTTTTATAAGAACCTGTTTTCTCTAGCAACAATGTGTACAGCAATACATTAGCAAATGTACAATAACTGGTGTGTTTGATTGAGGGACTTCCTGCTCAATAATCATTTGATTGACTAAGGCAAAGATCACACTCCACCATCATGAGCTCACAGGTTTAACTATTCCTGCTCTAAGCCAGCCTCTTCAGATGAGCGGATTTCAATCTTGTGTTCCATTTAAAGCGTTATTGTCAACATCTCACCTTTTTCAACAGGTGGCAGAGGCCAATTTGGGGGTAACACCAGGGTGATGACCCTGCACAAAATGGGGTGAGGAAAGTACTTAAAATAATAACAGAAAACACAGAAATTAAACATTAACATTAATAAGGTAAATATAAATCAAAAACAAATAAAATATAATTTTTTAACAGGTGTCAGAGGTCTAGGGGGAGGAGGTGGATGTAGAAGAGGTGGAGGTGGATGTGATGGTGTAGGTGGAAGAGGAGGTGGTAGCCAACACTGTGCCACCACTAACTGTGTGCTGAGCACACATTCTGACAAGACACTTGCCACATGGCAGGCCAGTACCTCCAAGGCATAGAGGGCAAGCTCTGGCCATGCGTCCAATTTAGCGACCCAGAAATTCAACAGGGAGGACCCATCGCTCAAAAACAGGAAACACGCCAACAGTCATCCACCATGCATGTCAAATTCTGCCTTCTGGTACTATAGGACATATCCTATGGTGGTAGATGTGGTGGACAATTAAATAAGATGTTCCATATTGTGGCCATGCTCATCCTTGTTAGGTGGTGCCGGTGCCCCTGCTGCATTAGCGACTTACTCCTCCTCCTCATCCTTCTGCTGCCACTGAGCCCTCAAAGTCAGCTGGGAACTCCGCCAATAGTGCGTCCACCAAAGTGTGTTTGCACTCCCTGATTTTCTATCCCGCTCCAGTGCTGGAATCAAGAAGGTGATGTAATCCTTATAGCGGGGATCCAGAAGGGTGGCCACCCAGTAATTGGAACTGGTGGCTATGCGGTGCCCTGCCTGTCCAGTCACAGCCATTCCCAGTATGGGTATGACTGTGGTTTCTTGATGTAAAAAGTTGGGTGATTGGCTCATCCCGGGTTCAGCCGAACACAGAACTTGGGCATGGACTTCTTGCTGAAGTTCGTGATCGAGTTTGTGAGCCCAAACTTGCAAAGTTTGGTGCAAGCCTGAACGTTGTAGCTTGGGCTAGCTCAACACAATGTATGGGCTCTACTTTGGCTGTAAATTTTGTTTGCAACTTATGCCGTTCCTTTCACAGCTTGACTCAGACATACCTGGAAGTCAGTGATGGTGAGGTGATTATTTAGGAAAACAAAAGTAATGTGATTCTTTTGTATGACCAACAAATATAGCCTGCATACGCTATAGAAAATTAATAATCTTTCTGCTACCTGCTTTTGGTCATTAAAGTGTGTTAAATGATGATATAATAGTAACTTCATATAGACCAGATAAATGGAGCCCAGATAAGGCAAAGGAAGATGTCACAAGGCACAAGCTACATATTGTCCTAAAATGTATATCTATATGATATTTGTAAAGTGTCCCTATGGCATCTGAACGCAGACAGATTTCCACTAATAATTAATCAAAGAGATAATACTAGAAAATTCAGCAGGTGGTACAAACTACCAATAATAATTCAAAAATAATTTTACCATGTATACACTGAGAAGACAGCACAAGGCAACTCAATAGTTTGTTTCTTCTTTGACAGAAGAGACTTTTGAAATATTTATTTGGTCTATAGCCTAATAATGTTTGCTCACAAGGCTCAACCATATTCAGCAGATTCTGTGTCACAGTCTCTGGAAACGGTTCCTTTATTAAATGTTGAAGCCCTTGGTTTTCCACTGAAGAGCCCAAGTCAACATATTCCAATGAGAGAGGGCTGTTCAGTCTCGGCACAGATGCCTCTTCAAGGTGAGGCTTGCAATTGAAATCTACTCCAGTGAATTTTCCCTCAGCAGGAAAAACCAGACTAGTTTATGAAATTCATAGGGAGCTTGGGGATTTTTTGATGTAATGAGTTTTACAGTTTCGGAGGCAAATGCTTTGCTAATAATTATGTAACAGTAATTAAATCTGAAAAAGGCTGTACTCTAAGTATGTTGATTTATTGCAGCTCCATAGACATGTTCCTGAAGCGTTCACTGAAGTGTATGCTTTTCCTTTCCAGCTTTCTTTAAATTCTCATAGTACGCTGGGTCACAGATGGTCTGAGCTGTGATATTTTCCCTGTTAAGTTCCTAATAATATTTTTCTAGGCTCAGTCATGAAAGCTTGGGGATTTCTCATTTTAATTAGAAGGTTTAAGGAGCTAACTCTGTTTGAAATGTCTCCAAAGAGAGATGGGTGCAGGTGATCCTATAAAGCAGAATGACACAATATCCAGGCCAACACCTCATTTCCATATTAGATTAGAGTTGCTTTGGCATAACTCCCGAATCTAATGATGATGCACAGTCAGAGCTGCAAGCAGGAATTTTTGCCATATAAAAATAAGATTAGTTCCAGATTATGTTTTAGACATTACAAAGCTTAACCCTTATATCTAGCAGCAAATGGTTCTTCTTCTCATCATTTTGGGACATACCAAACACTGCTTTTGACACATGACATGCATTTGTATTTTTTTTTTTATGCACTGAAGATGGTAAGTGAAGAGAGAGGGTGATTTAGAAGAAAGCTTTGCACTAATACTACACATACAACATCATCAAAGACACTGGCACTCCTTCAATCTATTCTCGTCTCATCAACCTCTCCACTCACTTCTCCTGGGCTGCCCCTCTCTACCAATCCATACACTGGTTGCCAATATCTGAAAAAATCTAGTTCAGAATCCTAATCCTTGCCTACAAAGTCCTCTACGGCCATTTTCCAACATTTTATCACTAGTCCAAATATACCATCCCCAACACAGTCTTTGATCTGCCCACAAAATCCTCCTGTCCTCAGCCCTGATAAATTCCTCACACGTGCTGCTCAGCTGCTCTGGAATGCCCTTCTGCATACAATTCAACATGCTACAACCCTAAAAACCTTCAAAAGCACCTTAAAAAGGTATCTATTTAAACAAGACTATCATAGGTTCTAACCAAACCACTTTATACTCTTGTCACCCTTGCTTAGTGCATCACCCTCTTTGCAATGCTAGTGTAATGGTTGACCAGGGTCCGGGGCCCAAGGAGCCGACACACAAGTGCAAACAAGCTTGGACAATTTTATATGGTTCTGACACAGTCCAGTTCCTTCACCGCAACCTCAGCAATCCAGTTAGTCTGGGGTATAAACACGTCAGTACAACTTCAGAAAACAACCATAAATATACATAATTTGGGAGGGGGGGGTAAGTTCTATCCAAGTCCAGTGCCGGGAGAAAGGCTCCATCTCTCGAGGTACTTTGTCCTAGCCACTGTGTACAGCTCTACTTTTTTCTGAACTCGAGAGAAAAGATGAAGCCAAGACCCAAAAGGAATCACAGAAGTTGATATGTCTGGTTGGGGTTCAGGCCCCCCCTTCTTCTTGGAGGAACAGTTATTAGGCTCAGATGTCCATCTCAGGGTGCAGGCTGTCATTGTCCCACCAGGCCCAGGGTCGGGCCAGAGGGATAGGTGGGATGTCTGTCCGAACCTGGTTTAGGAGGTCCCTGGGGGTCAGGGTATCCTGGGACATGTGCAGGAGTCCTATGAGCGCATGGTCACGTGGCCCCCTTTCCCTGCTATACCTCCCATGGACCGTTCACCTCCTGTGGTCATCCCTGTAGCATCACTCACCTGCCACACTCCCCCCAAGCCCTGGGGAGATAGAGTTAAGTCTCCGCTATCTGTCCAGCAGGAGGAAGGACAAGTGGGAGGCCTGAAGAAGTGGGATGTTGCCTCCACGGAACGAGTTGCTGGTGAGGGGGGCAGTGAAAGGACAGCATAAATTTAACCCCTTTGTGACCTGTGTGAGCATCAGCCACATCCGGATAGATGTGCGTGGCTGTGTGACTAGGTTGAGCCGCCTGGGCTCTTCTTGTGGGTTCTCCCACATCTATTCTTCAATCACTTAGCACAGATTTGTTTATTTTTATCATGCACATACTTTATATAATTGCACTGGCAGAATGATCTCTTTTTAGTGAGGGCCTTTACAGATCCAGATCTCAGGCAGAGACTAAGCTTGGTCATAGGCATGTTGTGCTTACTGGCTGGATGCTTACTGCCATCTCACACACATGAGTGTATACATATAAGACATTAATATATGTCCACATGTGCCTATATCTTGGATATTGCTGTTGTGGGTCTTAATATATTGCTGCTCTTCCCTCCCACTTGTCCTTCCTCTTTTGTTGTGGGATATTCCCATTTTAGATGTTTGTAAATCTGTTTATATAGTGATTTGTATGTCAATAATATAATACCTCAAGGTGTATTTTTGTTTATCTAAGTACATGGCTAGATTTAACCATTAGATGGAGCATACTATAGTATCTAAAAAACGTTTATGTGATGTTGATTGCACTGTGCTGGCACTATTTTCTTATGGGCCCTCTAACAGCCCCTTATTAGAGCACAGTTTAAACATAATGGCCTCGATTCAATAAAGGTAGAAAAAGATTCTCATGGTAGTAAAAAATTCAATTCATGAGAAAAAAGACTGAGAATGTCACTGTTTCTGAATCACTAGAAAAAAAGACAGTGAAAGTCAATGGCAGCTTTTACTACAGAGTAGAAAGGAGTAAACAGTTCTCTACTTTTCATAGGAGTAAAAAAGTGCCATTGACTTTCATTGTTTTCTTAGCTGGTGACAACAGTGACATTCTCAGGATTTTTTCTCATGAATTGAATCTTTTACTACTATGAGAATTTGTTTCTACCTTTATTGAATCGAGGCCATTACATGTGTTTTACCTGCCCATAGACTTCTAAAGGCAGCATTCCACTTATTCTGCAAAACACTGTAAAGAGCATTTTAACTTCTTCTTTTACCTTCCTGGGGTCTAGAGAATCCATGAGGGCAACTAATGGCAGCAGGGTATCTGTGCACATCTTGTTTATTTAGTTCTGGGGGCTAAGGGGCTCTGTGTATAAACTGGGCATTATTTTTGGAGCCGCTGGGGGGAGCCACACATTCTGTGTTGCATATACATTTTCATTTACACACATAGTGATAGTAAACAGATATTACAGTCACTAATATTTTGCGGTAAATGTAGCTCATAACACCTCTTAATGCTAAATTTGACTCTGGAGGTAGTAAAGGTTGGGGACCCTGGCTAAAATGGGGGATCATCAAATTTGGGAGTTTTCCAGGTCTCTCCAACCTGTGAGTGGAAGGGCCCCATAGAGTGCTGTTATTTAATTTTGTGAAATGAAATCTCTACCTCGTTGGAAAATATGTATGTTACCTAATCTGTAGAAGTACTGGAGAGAAAAGACCCAACTACCTGTGGGTGATTTTAAGAAAGTTCTTAATAATGAGTACATACAGTATTTATCAAAAGTACCCTTCGCCAAATCTGGCCCACATAAAAGACAGCACATAAATAATATGAATAATATAAATATTTATATATATATTTATATCAGAAGAAGTTCACACCAGCCTATACATTCCAATATGGCAGCGTACAACTGGCTTCTTGAGCCTTGCTGGTGACAGATTTCTGTTAAAGATTTATTTATGTTAAAGATTAGAGCACCTCACCGGGGTGACCTTTGCTCCCCCAGTAAGAATAATTCCTTGCTGGTAACAGGTGGAGACCAACCTACTGTAAGCCCCTACACATGGGTACTGCGACCAATAACAAGCATGTGACAGTGTCAAATAGAATGAATCATTAAGGAAGTCAGAGCAGCATGCTGCCCAAGCGTTATGTGACTTATCTGGAACGTTTCATGAATTAGAGAAAATAGTTATATTGTGTTTAAGCAAACATGTTGCATCATTATTCAGTTGTTCATTATTTATCGGCATGTCTGAAGATGGTATTCGAACACAACCAGACCTTCTGTTAATGCAATATTTATATTGCTTATAAAGTCTCGAAAAAATATTTGAAACTAAAGATTAGAATGGGAAGACCCTCTCCAAATCTTGATCTATCCCCCATATTTAGGGCCTGATTTATCAAGCTATTCTGCCAGACTACTCCATATTGGTGCAAATTAGAATGGTGCAAAATATAATTTACATTTTCTTTTCTTACACTGGCGCATGTTGCTGCACCTCAAAAAAAACACATTTGCTTAAACATTAGCGGTGCGGCAACATGCTGAAAAAAATATTTAAATTGTATTTTGCACCACTTAAATTTGCCTTGATGGGGTGTATTCTGGCAGAAGTGCTTGATAAATCGGGCTCTTAGTATAATACCCTACTATTATGTAGGTTGAATAATCAGGTACTACCTTCCAAGGGAGCTTCAAATGCATATGGTACTTTGGATATAGGATGGCCCTTTTGGATCATGGAAACCTTTGTTTAGTAGAGGGATTCCGAACAAGCAGAATTCACAAATGCACAACAAAATCTTTTTAGTATTTACTACATAGAGGACTGTAAAATAAATAAACCATCTCCTCATTGAATGCAATGGAAGCATTACAAGTGAAATACGACATGTTCTATGTTAATATGGGGGCATATAACAAGATTATAAAAGCTCTGCTGTGCCTAAATTTGTGCTGAGCATATGCAGATACAAACAGTAAAAGTAGATTAATTGCCAGCAATTATACAATAGGTACATACATTTTTAATACTAGGAAACCACAAAACATCTATAGAATTGACCTAAAAAAACAGCCCTTATTGCTGTGCGTAGGGACGCATACCTTAAAAACGTTACTTATATAAACCAAAAGAGACTCTCCGGTTTTAGGATCAGCACAGACTCAGAAACATTACATTTTTAATAAACCATTTGGCTAATTTTACATTTAAAACACGCATTTGCAAACTGCAAGCATCAACATTCTTCTGGCTGCCTCTGGGCCAAGCTGCTGTTTAGACTTCTTGGATAGTGCCATATGTTTAGTGATTTCTTTTGTTAAGCTTCCTAAAGTGGTGGCTAGAGGTGTTCAGTCTTGCCAAACTGCTTCTCTGTGAGTAAGGGTGGCCCTGGTGATGTATGGCTATAATACACATTCTCATAATACATAGCAAAACTGCACCCCGTACCATCATTCTATGCAAGATCCAATTGTGTTAATTTTCTCAAAAACGTATTTTGTATAGGACACAATGCTTTTGGTGTCCCATCGATGCTATAGAAGGCATGTGAGACAGAGGTTTTGTGTTCTTTGGCATGATATCATTGGTTTACATCCTAGCTAGATGTGAATACGGCTTCTACTCCAATGGGAACAATGCTGGCTTTAGGCTGACAGGTGGTTTTAAAATTTCCAAAATACCCTAGCCAGGTACATAGTGCGGAAAACTTGTATTAATCAGTAGAGCTTTATACATGCTATATATGTTTTCAAAGAGAAAAAACATTCCTAGCCTGAAACGTCGTCTTATGTAAATGCAGACAAACTGCCCCATCACTCAGAAATTAAATGCTTTTCAGTTACCCACTTGTTTTACTTTACTGTCTGCTGGCACCTAAACTGACACCGCACTGCCCTATATTTTGCAACAGCTTCCTCCTCCAAAGCAAAGGTTAACCTGTTTTTACTCTACACTGTGACAATGTTTTTTACTGTACAGTGCTTTAATGCAGAGCGGGAATCGAATTGTATGACAATTAGGCCAAAAAAAAAAAAAATGACCTCAAGGCTCACTCTCACGATCATATTGACTAAAAAAATGAATATCATAAGTCAATAAGGAATGGTGCATTAGTTAAGAGGTCATGGCTACAAATGGCTGGCTACAAATCCCAAATTTTGGAGAAACAAGTTTACTGTGGTCATATGATTATCATGTAATTTTTTATTTCATGCACATACTTTGCCCCTGCCATTCTCCTTGCCACCCCCCCCCCCCTCCAAGTCATAAAAAGATTAACATGCCATTTACGTCCCCAGGCTCTCCCCAAATGCTTTTGCCATGCTGCATCAAAGCCTTTTTGAATCCTTTATTTGAGCTAGGTAATCAAGTCCCCGGTAATCAGAAAAACCTTGAGAAGTACTCTTTTGCCAGCAGAAAGCCTACAAAACCCATAATACATAATCTCGTTTGCTACACCAGATTTAAATATCCCAAAAATATTCGACAATAATATTTAACTAAACCAAAGGTTCTCCTGCTCAAGGGCCACCAACAAGCCAGGTCTCTCCACACTGATGCACAGGTGGTATAATTAGTGCTGAATCTACAGCTCTGTCTGAGGACTACAGTAATTGCTACAACTATGCATCAGTATGGAGATCTGCAAAACCTGGCCCGTTGGTTGCCTTGAGGAGGAGGGTTGAGCACATGTGACCTAACCCAAACCAATAATGCAACCCCCTCCATTTTTCAACTCTTCACAAATAAATATTCTGATTGTCTTCAAAAGTTGCGGTAAAGTCTCACATAGTGGCAGACTAAGCCCCAAACCTAGGTCATTTAGTCACGGGGTGTTAAACTCACCTATTAGTGAGCTTTCCACTTGAGTAGAAATACACAAACAGCTCCACTGCGACTGATTGATAGAGGATGCCACATATCAGGACAGGCAAGATTCCCCAAAGATAATATCTGAACTGCCACTGATTAGAGCTAGGGGTACTTTTAACCCAATGGGCTTCATTTTTTCTTCTAACACAAATTCAAAAAAGACATCTTATGTCTGCTGGGAACACCTCCCATCACTGCATGCAGAGTGGCCTAATATTAGTCCAAGAGGCAAAATCTGTGTTACAATTCACAAAAACAACCCACTCCCCTTGGCTATTGAGGGCTAAAAATAAAATACATATGAATATAAAATGGCATTCTTTATTGATTCAGGTAGCAAAAGGGAGGATTGTGCAGATGCATTATTGCTATTTTTTTTTTATTTTAAAAGTAGTGCCAGCAACAATCTGAAGAATAAAATACAGTCCTTTATTTATCCATCAATTTAAAGTCAGTTCCAAAAACACATAGGGGGTAATTAACCAAATGTTTCATATGCGCACATGAGCAAATGTGGCGAATGCTGGCGAACACTTATTCCGATTGCCAGCTTTTAGTGGCGAACCCTATAGGAACCCATGTTATTTGAGGGGAGTTTGTCACTTTAGGTTAGGTGTTTTCGAGCGTGAACGTTGGATAGGTAACTAGTATGTGAAAAACAACTAATGATACTGTGTTCACATTACTTTTATGTTTGTAATTAAACGTTTTTTTTTAAATCTTTTCAAACAACCAAGACAGTATCAATTCACTCCAAATATATTATGTGACTTCTCCCTGTTGAATTGTGTTTTTAAAAAGATTTTATAATTTTTCTAAACAAAGTGTGCCGCAGCCAATCGTCGGCGTTCCTCAAACCAATTTGCAAAGTAAATGTCACTATTTCCATCAGCGCATTGCGACGCAACATTGTGAAAATCAGTTGTGACTGGTGTTCGCTGCCATAAATTGAGCTACATTCGCTGCATTTTTCCACTCTACCGGCACATATGGCGAACGCAGGGAAGGCAAAAGCCACAAAAAGCCACGAACATCGTAAATTACCCCCATAGTAAAAGCATCACAGCAGCCATGCCCCATCCATCAGGCATAGATAGTGGAGGCCTTTTTCCACATCCCTGCCCTCTGAGCAGGACTCGGAGGACAACATCCTCTATATTGTGGCGTACTAAATGGGTAGTATGGAGAAGAAAAAAAACAAAACAAAAATAACTGGGTAATGAATAGTAAACTGCATTAATAACTACAGTTATATCAACTCCCCAGCAATAACGCCCCGAGTTTGGATCCTAATAACAGAATTAGCTGATCTGATTGATCTGACCAGTTGTAACTACACTTTCCTAAATGTGCATCTTAAATCTCGTATACAGACCCATGATTGCTTGCTGCCAGGGAAAGGGGTATTGCTCACACAATTACCATTACTTGCTTTTATTCTTGCCCTGCTGATCTGGTAAATTTCTGCTTTTTCAAGGGTATTCATCAACTCACTAATTTTCTGTCAAATTTTGTAAAGTAAGGTCAACCCCAGGGTTGATAGCAGTACCTCTAACCTTGTGTAATTTAATTTAATTTCAATCTTCATCTAAATGAGTAACCTGATTACCACAAAAGACTAAAATATATCTACAGTTTTCCTTGCAACTATGTGCCAGGGTAATTCCTGTTTCATAGGGACACTAAAACCAAGTCTTACCTTTTACACCATCATTGAGCCCTGCATTAGAGAGGGAATTTTTCCTAACAGAACTCTGGCTGTTAGGGGGAGCCGTCAATAACGACACACATGAATGGAATCCGCATCTTAGCAAATAGTGCTTCACTGATGTGCACAGCTACTGCCTGTCCCGCATCATTAAGGGCTTTATGTCTGGTTTTGGCTTCCTAAGGATATTTAACTGTAGAGGCATTTCAAATTGTAATGTCCAAGGGGTAAGGACAATTATCATTTGAAACCTCTGAAAACATTATGTTATTATATTATAGACCTTAGAAAAAAGGAATATCTCACAAGAGTGGGGAAACCCACTCATTTCCATTAGTGACCCCCTCAACCAGACATCACATTAGAAAGATTTCAGATTAATTCAACAATTTTTCTATGAAAAACTTTATTACATACAAAGCATTAACATTGCACTTTTCTCCACGTAATTCATTATGCAAGTGTTCAATTATACATTTTGACTGGTTTGGTTAGGCTTTAAAATGTTCTTATTGTGTCCGATTCCTCCAATACGTTTCACCCAACTGGCTTCCTCAGGGAATCTAGCTCTAGAACATGAAAAAACATATACAAACAATCCTGTTTTTTAAAAATAAGCATTAAAAGCAGGAACTCCATTCATTTTTACTCTATTAACTGTAATCCATATACATGTTCATAATTGTTCATAATTGTTACTCACTTAATGTAATTCCATATCATGTTATGCCTTTTGGGATTATATGTCTTCTTCATGTTTTTCAAACTTCGATATTAAACAAATCTTTAAATTAGTGTGCCACTAGTTATATCATCACCTTATTTTTTCTCTTTCTAATATTTTAATATTCCCTCTTCCAACAATTTATTACTCGCTTTTCTATTATATGGAGTCTATGTATTCAGCTGATGTTCTAAAAAAAAAAAGAAAAAAAAAATGTATATATATATATATATATATATATATATATATATATATATATATATTGCATTGTATGGGCTTTAATAAAAATTGCTTCATAGCTATCATGCCCCCCCTCCACACAGAAGGCTTACCTTGCTATATCTCTTTGTTGTCTTTTGTGAGCAGGGTTCCCTCCACCATATGACAGATCCGCTCCACCTCCACCGCTCCCAACTCTTGAACTGCTGTCTTTGTTTCCTAATCCTTTTTTCTTTTTAAACTCCCTCCTAATTCCCCTATTGGCTCATCCTAATTGCCTTAGTATACTCACCTGGATTTCATCATTCCCATGTCATTTCTGTCACCTCGAAGGGAGGAACGAGCCGTGAATGCTGATGAGCACATCCTATCTTTCTTTTTACTGTTGCATTTGCAGGTCAGTGGCCAGATCTGCTGGATTGTAGCTCTCCCTATGTAACAGGGAGTCCAATTGGCCTCTACCTGAAATACCCCCTTTTTGAACTGTAATAGTGTGCAGGCAAGTAAAGCATTTTTCATCGTGTGTGTGCAAGCAAGTTAAGTTATTGCAATGTCTTTAGACAGGCTGATTCATGTATTGCATTGCTTGTGCACACACAAGTAAAGAAGTAGCAATGTCTGCACAAACTTTTAAACTTAGTAATGTTAGGGACGGGGTACAAATTGGACAGCCTTGACGTGGCTACCTCGCTTTTACATTCATTGCAATCTATGTTAGCTAACAGTCCATGTTCTTAACAAGTGTTAGCTAGGTTTTTCAATAGTATGAGTGTGCAGAGGGTTAACTCTCTTTTTTTGCTTAGTGTGTAGTCACACCGCTCTAGCACCTCTTGACTGCTATATATTGACTGGATGAGCACATCCTATCTTTCTTTTTGCGGCTGATTCACTACTAGCGCCATGTATTGGCATGTGAGCATCTGTATAGTGTCGCTTAGACCAACCGCTAATAGACGCTGAAAGCAGGTATTGGGCACTGTAACCTAGAGTCTCAGTCGCTTATGTGATGCTGTAGTAATCAGTTTTGCATTGATAAATGTGATGTGTGTGTGGGGCGCTGTAGAAGCGCTCTCCTTCATTCACTGCAGCCCCATGAGCGTTCCAATTGTTTTTAAAACTAGCAACAGCAGTGTTATTTTCCACCCACATTACACAAATAGCTTTGATGCCCCCTGAGTTATAATGAATATTGTTTTTTTTTATTGTTTTTTTTGGGTTCTCTTTCTTTGGTTCTTTTTTTATTTGGTTCTTTTTTTTTCTTTGGTTCTTTTTTTTGGCATTTTTTTTCTTTTTTTGGTTCTTTTTTGGTTTCCTTTGTGGTTATTTTTCTTTGTTAAAGATTGATGTTTACCATAAAGTCACTACAAAGATTTTTAAACATACACAACAGGCCAACCTTTCATAATTTGTGATGGCAAAGTAAATTAACCAGTGTAGCCATTCAACATCACCACCAACATCACAAGACAAATAACCTAACAAATAAAGGCCTACTTGACCACAGGAAGAATTTAGTTAATATTTAGTTAATATAGTGGCCAATAACACCTGAGGTAAATGAATCATAATATATGTTGAGTGAGCTTTTACTAGAAATAATGTTTAAAATCAAAACAATAGAGAATGTAGATTTCAAAATGTAGCAGGAATGTAAATGCAGCACATAAAGTACCTAAGCAACTGCTGCCTTTATCAGGTAGCGTCAAGTTACATTAGCAGGGGCAGGAAACATGCATGCTTTGAGCCAATTGTGATTGATTATTCAGAAAAGAGGCTTTACAGGTATGAGTGTCAACTCTAGACTGAGGCCGTGGCCCATGCTGCTGGAGCCTCCGGGAGCCTCGTGGCGGCAAGATTGGGTGGAAAGAATCAGGACTGGGACCGTCTGCGTGGCAACATCTATGTGTAGAAAAAAGCACAACAGATACAAACATAAAAACATAGTATGGTTTATTTAATTTGTAATCCAACAATTTAGCTGTAGGAAAGAGTTCAATGTGGATAATTATTGTAACACACTTGGTCATGTGTTAGCTATAGCATAACTACTTTGCAAAACACATGAGAAAGCCACATAATTGTTGGATATTGTCAGGCACCAGAAGATACCCTACTGTTCTAGAGTCAACATGGGCACTTCACAACACAATTGCATGTCACATTATAAAAGAATTATAAAGGCAGGCAACACAGGATGCATATAGGTGTTGAGCTTTATTAATTTAAACCTTATCTCTAAAATGCTGGGCCAACATCGGTGGCACTCGGCGCTCAAACCCATACTTAAGAAAAAACTAAACGCACACAGCGTTGGTGCTCTAAAGCTGGGCGCTGTAGCATAGAGTGCCAGACACTGTGTGATTGAACACATATACCAGCAACAAAGCAAAAACACATGGAATGACATTGCTTTAACACTGTGACATTAACACTTTAGTGCCAGACCTGTACATACAATTCTGCATAAAAATATAAAATTAAAAAAATATATTTAAAAGTCTTTGTTGATTTGAGCAAAAAAAAATTGCCAAGCACTCTATACACAACTAATGAAACCCCATTGAAATGTATGGGAGAGCGCTACAGAGTGACAGGTACCACATGGCGCTCCTGAGCCTAGAGCGCGGCGCTATACACTGAGCCACCCTCACCCAAGCAAGAAGCAGTCGCTGAACTGCGAAGTGCAGGTGTTCTCTCCAGCTGCCCCTGGCTTTCCTCCCCGGCTGTGGTTTGTTGATTACTTGTCAGCTGAGTATCACTGTATTTGCATTTTGTTTACTTTTAAGTCCATTTTTTTATGTCACTTGGTTATTGCTTGGCACCATGCACTTTTACAGTATGTCCAATTGTTTAGATGTTAGATGAAAATTCTTCCTTCTTTATAGGATAATATTCTGTACAACATATGTTTAATGTTGATGGTTAAGGGTCTTACTTTATATACATATAATATTAATTGATTCAATATGTGGGGTTATAGGTATTTCTCTTTTGTGCCGGCACAAATAAAATGTAAGGTATATAGGCTTTAGGCATTGTTTCTTGATTATTGATTATGCATTATTGATTATGGGTTGATTATGGGTTTTTTTGGGATATTGATTGTGATTTTTAGGACACTGATTTAGGATTACATTTGCATAGACAGGGGGATAGATTTATAATATAATTTAATATCGGCCGCAGCTTTGTATTATGTGGGTTACCTTGAGGAAAGATTGTCACTAGGTCAGGTTTTTTAATGTGTCCTATGTGTTGTTTTTTAAATGTCTTTTTTGCTTGTACTTTGAATAAATAATTTGTAGATTGCTTATTGGTTGTACTCCCTCTTCCTTGATCCCTGGGGAAATAGTATACCCCAGGCTTCATTTAATACACCGAGCCACTTGTAGTAATACATGTGATGTTACATGGCGCTGTTAGAGACGCTCACCAGATTTGCTATCTTAAATGTGGTTTTGCGTATAGCGCCCAGCGTTCACCAGATGTTGTCTGCCGCTACGAAGCACTACCTGGTGCTATCCGTTCTTGAATAACCCCCTAAATGTTTTTGTTCTTTTGCTACTTGTTCATTCTCTTCTTCTCTGGAGGATAAAAATTATTATTATTGATTAGCATTTAATTCCACTAACGGCACTTAATGAATTAGTTATTATTTATTATAAAGAATCTACATAATCCCATTCGTTCACATGTGTATTCACAATTGATTAACATGCAACCTTCCCTTTCGAAATTGTGTCTCCTTTGATGTATTTCCTCCATTTTAGAATGGGGCATAACTTAGCTTATCATTTAAACCTGGGGACTTGTCTGCTCGCAGATGAAATATTCATCTACCCTGCTCACATTACCAGGGTTTGATTACCAATATTACCACCTTTCCCTTTATCATGTATTCTGCTAAGTCCTTGAAAGCACAAATAATTAGTTTTTCCCTGCATGATGCTGTAGGAAATGCCTACTGATAGAAGGTTATTTTTCCGAATATCATAAACATGTATATATATATGGTCTCTGGGAGGCCGATTCATTAACAGCGGCAGGTAGCGACAGTTGAGCGACTGTAGCGGCATTTTCAGAGCGCCCGCTAGTAGTCGCTGTGCTTGGCCGTTGTTCGGTAGTTGATAGCGACTCAGTCGGTTTGCCGTAATGTTGAATATTGGGTGAGGAGTCGCTATTTGACAGGTTCCGCGCTGTATGGGAGCGCATGATAGCGACTGGTCATAGCGACCGGCTCCCACCATATTCATTAACAAATCACGCTAAAAAAATTCTCACGCTATAAAATGCATGTTTAAACCCCAGAGCACTGGTGGCGATGGGTTAAAAGTAGTTTTTTAACCCCCAAACAACCATGTTTTTGGAAACCAAAAAAAACAAGTTTTTTAAATAATTTTGTAATATGAATACATTAATATCAGACCTGTAATATCAATTCTGTACAATTTTTAATTTTTTTTTTTTTACCTTAAAAAAATTATCTAAAATGGCAGAAGTGGTCACAGAATTTTTCACATTTAAAAAAAACAATAAAAAAAAATCATAACAATTAATTATGAATATTTAAAGATTGTTCCATTGAAATGCATTGGAGAGCGCCAGGTAGCAAGAGGTCATACCTGTCGCTGTTCAAGGTCGGACGCTGGCGCTGTGGGCTGAGGCTGGAATAATGATGAATGAGTCGCTATATGGCGCTATCTCAGTCGCTAAGCAGGATTGGCTTGATAAATGTGTGATTGTGGTGGGGAGCCGGCGTTCTCGTGGCGGTGCCCGCCATTACCGGCCGCTCACCAGTCGCTACCTGTCGCTATTCCTTCATAAATAAGGGCCTTAGTCTCCTATCAGTCTTTTCCATTTTGTTTTTAAAATGTACCACAGCGGGAGTTTTATGTGCAGCAATCTAAATTGCCCTGGGGAGGGATGCATATGAGCACTGTTTGCTGTGGTGGTCCAGTTCAAATCATTTTTGACAGTTGGTCCGCTTTGAGTCAGTCTGATATCAGGCTTATATACTAATATATTTTTGTTGAGTAACAATTGCTCATGTTTATTTGGGTACAATTTAACCCTTTAAACGCCAGCTACGTAAAATTCACATGGTTGCCTCTTCGATCATTAACTGCCAGTGTAATCCGCATCTGCCCACCAACGCAGGATGTCAATTCCCTAATAGAGGTGGGGGTTGTAGTCAGAGCACGCACAGAGTTATTTCCAAACTGCAAATAGATTTAGGCCCTTATTAATGAAGGGATAGCGTCAGGTAGTGCCTTGTAAATTAGAGGTAGTGATAGGTGAACACCGGACACGGCACGCAATTACACATTTATCAAGCCAAATCTGTTGAGCGACTGGGATAATGCCATGTAGCATCCGATTCATCATTATCCCAGCCTCAGCGAACAGCGCCGGCGTTCAGCCTTGCAGAGCGCCACGTATTACCTCTCGCTACCTGTTGCTCTCCCATACATTTCAATGGACGTTCTTTTATTTCTTTTTAAACAGGGTGTTTTTTTTTTTTTTTAAAAAAGCTCAAATAATGTTGTGACCTCTTCTGGCCGAGAAAAAGCCATTTTTAAAAATATTTATCATGTTTTATATATTTATACAGAATTGACATTACAGGTCTGGCATTAATGTGTTCATGTTACAATGTAATAACAATGTAATTCCCTATGTTTTCGATTTGTTACTGGTGGATACATGCTAAAAAACAGACTTTATTCAAAGCCTCCGGCTTTTTGAGCGCCGGAGTTTTGTGAGGATGTTTTTATAATGAATATGTTGTGAGTCGGTCGCACTAACCAGTCGCTAACATGCACTCCCATACAGCGCTGTACTGGTCAAATAGCGACTCATTACAATGTATTCATCATTGCTGCACAGCGACTGATTCGCTAAGAACTAGCAACCCACGGCTGTTGCTACCTGGTGTTAGTGATGAGTAAACCTGTTATTCCACACACTTCAGCTATAGGATCCACTTGCAGCATATTAAACAGTCTTTTGCACGCCCCTTCCTGGGACTGGTCACCAAGCATAAGTAAAGGATATGTAACCCCTTTCAAGGTGCCGGCCAGACGTGGCCACCCTCCTGTAATGTCACTATTAGGGGAGAGCGCACTCTCCCCTAATAGTTCCTGTCATCTAAAGGACCTCCAGAAGAAGGGCACCCAAATTTGGGATGCTCAGGGGTAGCCAGTGCAGGAGGAGATTGGAGGCTCACTTCAAAGTGCTAAAGGGCACACACAATCTGGATCTTGCTGTGGTCAGTCTACATGCCCACTGCCCAGCAGGAATACTAGCACAGTGCCTAAATCATCTTTAGAAAAGTTGGTAGTTCCTATAACTGCCAAAAACTGCTCTTTAATATGGTGGGAACAGGGCCTGTAGATTAAATGGTACCCTGGGCAAGATGTAAAAGTGAGGCCCCAAGTTCTGAAATAATATACCAGCACAGTCATAATGAGACCCTTCAGCATTTGATCGCCTCTCCCACCCCTAACCAGAATCCAATCCCCACCAGAACACAAAATAATGGGCCCTGTATACACACCACCGGCATGGAACAGAGCATTAGGATTAGGATTAAGCAGGGCTTGGAATAACTCCTACCCAGATTCTCCCCTGCTGACAATGATCAAAGCTCAAGTGGGAACCTCTTTTTTACATCAGCTGTAGCCCTGACTGGATATCTTGCAGCTTTAAAGGTCCCCGTTGTGGTGAGGACCTAGTCTATTACCCTATTTTCTACCACCTATCGCTGGCCGTGGGTAGACGTTGGGTCCCTTGTTTTCTATACATTTGATTTCTACTCAAGGAAAAATGAAATATACTTAAATAATAAATAATACTTAAAGTTATCCCGCACAATGGAACTGCTTTAAATCTTTGAAACTGCCACTGTTCATGCCCAGTGGCACTTCCAGATCCAAACTCACCCCTTCTGTACTCCTCTTCCAGGTTCTGATCACTGAGGAGCTCTGGTAGATCCAGTCATGTAAAAGGTGATCTTTTGAGGCCTGGATTTTGGGAGCAATGCTTGGGAGGGACACCACTAATCGGGATGCCCACCCTGAACACACGAGCAGTGGTCCCAATCCCTTTGGCAGGGTGTGGGACTGCTTTAGGACTTTTTCATATGGAGATTTATGATATGTAATAGAAAAATGTCTGTTTCTTTTGAATTGGTTTGTTTGTAACAGACATATTATGTAGTTTTACTTGTGTTAGGATTGACATTACTTGGCTTATTATTATTATTATTATTATTATTAATAATAAATGTATTAATAGCTAAAAGCAGTAGTGTTCCCCTTTATCCATTTAGTTTAGTTAGTAAATCGATCTGGTAGGAGAGCCCTAATATGAATAGAATATTATTAACATACTGTATGATGACTTCACTGGCATTGTAGATGTGAAATACATCAAACTAGAAAGATAGACATATGATAAGAAAACATATGCTGCACCCACCCCTAATTTACTGTAAAAAACATTTTCACAAGCCAAGCTCGAAGTACATCTGTGTCTCTACCTTACATACAAGTGATAATGATTTCAAGTGAGAACAACATAATATAAACACGGCCTAATTACAAAGTACACTTTCAATATGGTGCTAAAAACATGTTTGCAACCTATGTGATGCTTTGGATTTATTCAGTGAACATTTCAAAGCAAGCAGCAGACAATGAGAGTTGTAGTAACTTTACAAGTAACCTAAATCAGTAAACCACATGGACCCACTAATGGCCCAACTCTACCATTGACTACAAAATCTCATGGTAAAGATGTAGATGGAATAAAACCAGAATCTCAGATACACATTTATATGGATAAAGTTGCTTAGGTTTTATTTAAAGTGAGCAACCCGGGCACTCTGATATAGGATGTCCCGCTGTGTGAAACCCCCCAGGTCGCTCAATCTCACTTACCCTTCCCAGGTCCTATGGCGCATGTGCAGCCCTTTCGTCCAATCAGCTCTCGGATCGACTTGAGGCCCCTTCATCCAGGAGCTTGTCTAATGAGAGTACATCCGAGCGTGTTGGCAGCCGCATCCCACGCTACCCTTTAACAGGAAGCATGCCGCGCTGGCCATTCACAAATGCCTGGGGCGGACACACACGCTGCTAAAGGGATAGCAGGGATGTGGCTGCTGCTCGCTTATGTGCCGTTGGACCAGGAACAAAGGTGAGTTTTTGGGTGACCTGGGGGGTTTCACACTGCGGGCACCCCTGATCTTATAGACTCTCATAGACTCCAGGGTGGGTTTTGGTTCACTTTAAAGATTTTACTGGGCATGTACATGATAAACAGAATATTCACACCTATTTATATTGCTTTCTTACTTGAATATCTGTGATTACTTGCAGAATTAAAGCTGAACTTCAGTTACCGCCGCCCTGCCACTCTACAGTGAAAAAAAACTCTTACCTGACCCTCGGGTCCCATGCTCCTCCGGTGCCTCTGATCCTGGATGTCACTGTCTTGCGGGAATGACACATGGCATCCCCCAGCTCCGTACCTGCTCCCGTCGGCCCATTCAAGTGAATGAGTGGAACGAGCAAGTGCGAATCCCTGGGAGGTGGTTCTGTGTCATTTTCAACAGCAGCCACAAAGCGATCGGAAGAGAACTGCTAAGGTAATGGAATTTTTCTTTATAACCCCCGTCCTGCCTTAGAGCCAGGGTAGGGTGGCAGAGCTGGAGGGAAGTTCTGCTTTAAAAGTCGAATTATTATTATTATTTTTTCATTATTTCATTGAATAGTAGAAAGATTTTGTAAAAAAATGCATACCGCCCCAAAAATCTTATCTTCCCAGGCCTTTGATCAGCGATACAGAAGATATAATTTGACATCTGAATAGTCCTTATGGTATAGATGTTCCAGTCTCAGGGGGCCATGCTAGTAATTTGGTGAAGCCACTGTGATCTGCAGTGTGCATTGCAGTGAGCTTTTTAGCGATAACAAAACTTTTTTTTCCCCCAGACATAACCTGTACCTGTGATAGAGCATTTTTTACAGGTGAGGTGCATAATTTTTCTTATGACGTAAGAAGATTTTTTAAGTTTGGCATTAACAGCACCCTATGGGCTGTGCTAAAGAATTCACCATTTTTTCTAGGCGGGGCAGACTGGCCATAGGGAGACCCGGGACAATGCCCAGTGGGCCGCATTGCTTAGGGGGCAGTTGTGCTGCTGCTTTGAACACCCACATTCAATCCCTGCCACCTAATTCCCCCTCTCAGTCCCCTGAATCCAGCCCCACTGTACCCACAAGCCAAGGACCCACAGCCTCCAATGCTATAGCCCCAGCATCATGGTTGGGGGCCACAGCAGGGATGTCTCAGGCCGGCCAGGGGTAAAATCCAGGGCTGATTTTTGGCCTCAGTCTGCCACTGTGCATAGGCATAGGGTTCTGTTATTGCCAAACTTAAAAAAACATTCTTAAATCATAGGACACTGTATGTATCTCACCTGTTAAAATGCCCTATCACGGGTACAGGTCATTTCTGGGGAAAAAGGTTTTGCAAACATTTATTCTTGTTTTTTGGGTCTAAACACTGAAAAGCTCACAGAGATGCATGTTGCAATCCACACCGCTCTGGCTTCACCAAATAATTAGCATGACCCCCCCTCCTCTCAGACAAACCTGACGCAGGCACAAACAGTACAGTACTGCTCACACATCACCAAATAACGAGCGCAAAAACACACCATCTGGACCCCTTCAGAGAGCATGACAACCATTCGCCACCTACAAAACACACCGGCTGCACTATTTTTTCATAGGCATCCTTCATTTATGCTTATCCACACCACTAAACAGAATGACAAGCATCCAAGATCTTAATTCGGAGAACATAGTATAAATTGTGCTCTGCCAGATGCAGGTTAAATGAGATTTAGTTATTTTGTTTTTTTTACTTTTATTTTTCTTTTGGGCAGGGTTATCTTTAGCAGCTTTTTATACGCTGATAATATGTATGAATGTCGGTATGTGTGGTGATGGTCTGGGTTTTAGTAAGTAGCACCAAGAAGAAGCAGATACATTCAACTTAGTAGTTTCGGGTCTTACTAGAGAGATCAGAGCTAAGCATTCCCGTTTAAAGTCCACCCAAAACCGAATGATCCACAAGATGTCAAATCTACCTCCTAGGTGCCTTTTTATTTAATATATTATTATTCGATTAAAGTCATACTTCAGGCAAAGGTAATTGTTACACCATTGTGTCATTTTTAAATTGAAGAAGAAATGGTCAACATATTGAGGTTTACAGGTTCACCTTCTGACGTCTCTTCTAAAAAAAAATTGTGCGTGGCCCTTGTATCTGTGATGCTGCATAATAATTAGCATAATGTGAGATTCCCAGAAACCCTGGCTGTGCTTCCTTCCTTTCCCCCTGTTGCTACATAAAATTGGAGCCTAGACCAGCACTCAGAGACACACATGGCCGCAATCCCAATTGCACATGCACGCAATCCCAAAAGTACATGCCTGCACTTCCAAACATGCATGTGCGCACTCCCAAATGTGCTTGCGTGCACCCCAAATGCAGATATGCACAATCCCGTGTATGAGCACACTCCCAAACGCACATGCGCGCACTCCCAAATGCACATGTGCATACTCCCAAAGTACACACATGCACTCCCAAACACACATGCAGAACTGTGGTCAAAGTTCTTGAGTCTGGTTCACAAGCAAGTGGCAGACTGTGATGTCAGGTTCAAAGCAAAGTTGGCAGCATGTTGGCCAAAGTTTTATGTAGCTTTAGGCAGAGAAGGTGGACAGCCGGCATCCTATGTTGCTAGGCAAATGTGACGTGCAATATGTTATGGCACCCCCCTTCCCCGGAATGAAAGCTTCCAGGGGCACCCTGATCAGGAGTGCCCCACTGTGTGAAACCCCCCAAGTCGCTCAAACCTTCCTTCCCTGTCCACCGGTGCACGCGTGAGCAGCAGCCGCATCCCCGGTATCCCTTTAGCAGGGTGTGTGCCCGCGCCAGGCATTTGTGAATAGGTAGTGGGGGATGCATCCGCCAACGCACTCAGATCTGCTCATATTAAACGAGCTTCTGGATGAAGGGACTCGAGCGGATCTGAGCGTGATGATTGGACAAGTGGTCGCGCATGCGTTGTAAGACCAGGAAGAAGTGAGTTTGTTCAGGCAACCTGGGGGGTTTCAAGTAGTCAAAATCCTGGGTTTTGGTCCACTTTAAGTGAAAGTGCACCAAACACCCCTATTGTCACCCCAAGCCTGATAATCATCCATACTACTCTGGTGTATGTGAATCTGCAGCAGCAAGTACAGTGCCCCAGTGTGTGCTGTGGCTTTTGGTTACCTTTAATTTGAAATGTGACATCTGGTTATGCTGATTAGGGGTAATGTAGCAGATTTATTTACCTGTCTGCATATCTACCATTCCTTCCATTTTATTTCTTTATTCATTTCTTCTTTCCTCCTTTCCCTATTTTTTCTTGTTCCTCTTTTCCCTATTTTTCTCTTGTAGACTTCTTTCATTTTTTATTTATTCATTCTATCCTTTTTGTTCCTTCTTTTTTCCATCACTTGTTCTTGCTTTCTTTGCTTCCGATATCTTCTTACTTTCCTTGCTTCTCTTACTTTCCATTTCTTTCTTTCTTTCCTTTTCTTTCTTCATTTTTGTTTTTACTTCCTTTCTTTTCTTTACTCTGCATTTTGCATACTTTAATCTGCCTACAAATATGGAATACTGGATCACTCTGCAGAGGCAAATGGCTCAGAATCCTTAGCATTAAGAAAATGACTCCCCTGATATGTGTTAACACCATATCAGCAAGGTTGGGGGTGGTCGAAATTTCACATCTCGCAAGAAACTGCCCTGGAAGACTTACTAAAGCAAGTAATTACAAAACATATATATACAGACAGGAGTGGACTAGGGTTAATAATTAGCCCCGGATTTTACTGGTGTCCAGCCAGCCCATGACATCCCCCTGAGCCCCTCCCCTAATGTGCTTACTGGCTGAAGCTGAGGCTATATCATTGCCGGGGAAGATAATGGGCAGTAACACCAAAAAGACTACATGAAAATCAGAACATATGGGCACTCCACCAGGCTTGTAAAAGTGCAAATCAAATGTATTATAGAAGACCACCATAAAGTCTAAAAACACATACATACAAATACACAAGACAATTAAAACCAATCTTTAGGGCCACCTTGGAATTACGCAGAATAATCAATCCATAAATATAATTTAATAAGATGATATGATATCAATATCAAAAAATAATAAATACAGGCGGAAACAATAAAAATACTGCTGAAAATACAAGAGTAAGAAATATATTTAGACAAAATCAGTGCTAATATATACTGTCCTGTTAACCCCTCTATGTGCTTAAAGTGCTGAGTTTATAATAATGCCCTGACTACCAATCAAAAAAAAGTGCTTCAGTGCAAGCAATTGCTTATGACCTAGCTGCCACAAAATAAAGTGCTTATATGCAAGGATATATATTAGGTGCACAAAAATGAATTTATGAATTAATCTCTATAATTAATAAACATATATGTGAATAAGAGACTTGCAAAATTCATGACAGATAATCACTGATCAATAATAGAAATACCGCCATGTACAAATTAGTTCATCCAAATGGTGGATCCCTGTGCTGCCCCGCTCGCTCCGCTGTGTGCCCACAGCAATGATCTACTCACCTAATCGCTCCTTATATAGTCTCAGCATGAGCACCACGCAGCGCCACGTCCTCTGCTATCCCCCGTCCCATATCCGGTGGCTGGGACGCAGTGTTCACTACCTGGCGGGTCTGCCCCCCACGATGACCCAGCCGCCGTCATCAGCAAAGGGGGAGGGAGGGTTTGCCACTGCCCTACAAGGCCCGCCCCCAGACCACAGAGCGAAGGGTGAGAAGAAGTAAGCAGAATGGTGGCAATACAAGAATAAATCAAATTATTACACTTACAATGCAATATACATCCAAGAGTACTAGATTTCCTCTATCACACTGATCTCAAACTACTGTTCAACCTGTCTGGGTCTATCAGTATAGTACAATCGGAGGTAATCTCCTAGAAGATTATGGACAGGGATGAAGATGATCACTTGTGATGGTACTGGAGCTTTAGTACTGTAGGGTCAGATAGTGTGGCAAGTGAGTGTGTCCGATAGACATAAAGCTGAGACTGGGGTAGGACAAGGGCTCGGGTGTATTGCCTGAGGGCATACAGTGTGGCTGGGTACAGGGGGCAGGACTCAGGAAACAGATTACACCCAGCCCAGGAATTATCACCTTTATTCTGATGGTCAATCTGCCCCTTTATAAGTAATTCATATAAGACTTTTGATGGATGTGTGTAAACTTGGTGAGCAGATTAAGCTGTAGTACAGTATAGCGCAACACAATAAACCCTAAGGATATGAACTATTTACAGACATAGGCTTGTTTACACCAAAGTTCCTCAGCAGCAGCCGATTTAAACCAGACCTTCAGCATCATTTAATGAAAAACCCTTAAAAAACGATTCCCCAGCATCTAAAATTAATATATTTTACGTTTCAGTCACTTATTTATTATTCTTTCCACCACTGGGCTGCAACATTATTCAGGACTCTGGACTATTCAGGATATGGGCGCCGCCATCTTGCTTGAGAAGCAAGGAGGAGAGGACGGGGTGAAAAGTGCAGGGGGCAGGTTATAAGGACAGAGTGGTATAGTCAGAGGACACGTCCTGTCTGCAGGCAGCCTGAGACTGCACGGGCCACCATCTTGGATGTTAAAAGGTTAAAAATACGCAATAGGTGCAGGTCGGATGATTTTTAATGTGGGCAATCTTTATGTACAAGCTAGGGGAAACGTACAAGATAGGCTCTTATTCAGGGTGAAGGTCCGCTTTAAGTCTATGGGCTCTTTCACATATGCTATTGTGTGCTGTGATTGATAAATACCTTGCATGCAGCTACAATATTTTGGGGCGGAGCTATTGCAATTCAAGTCTATTAACCTGCAACTGCAATAGGAAGCAAATAGCAGTGCAATCGTTTTGTGATTGCAATTGCCAAGGAAATCCTGATGAGAACGCAATGAATTCCTTTGAAAGCATCCTTTAGGACAACTGTAGGTAAAATTATTATTTCTCAGTTCAAATGAGCCCTTTTACATTGTTCATTCTGTGCTAAGAAAATGGCAGTTTGTTTCCTTTGTCCCTTTGAGTGTACATATCACCAAGATGAATGCCTTCTTCCCTATAAGGCACCCAGGAAGTTCTCCCTCTCTGCTTTATATTTTGAAGCAAAAAACTATTCTTATGGCTGGGTGTGCCAGGGTTGGATTAGAGAAGGGTTGGCATCAAACTCCACCCACTCCACGCTGACAGCCTGGGTTGGGTTTGAATTAAACCGGACCTTCAGCATGATTTATTGAAAAGCCCAAACCCTTAAAAAACGATTCCCCAGCATCTACAATTAATATATTTTAACTTTTTAGTCACTTACTTATAATTTTTCCCCCAACTGGGCTGCAACTCTGTTCGGAACTTTAGGATATGGGTGCCACCATCTTGACTCAGAAGCATCACACATACTGAGGAGAGGAGAGTAGGATAAAGTACAGGGGCCGGCGTTATAGCTGTGCTTTGCTCAGACAGAGCTGGGGTCAGGAAAAGGTCAGCAGTCCCAGAATGCAGAGCAGCACAGTCAGAAGGCACTTCCTGTTTGCAGGCTGCCTGATGTTAAATGAGCCACCATCTTGGATGTTTAAAGGCTCATAACATGCAGTAGATGCAGGTAGGATGATTTTTAATGTGAGCAATCTGTATGTACAGGGTGTGAAAAACATATTAGATAGACTCTTATTCAGAGTGAAGGACCGCTTTAATTACTCAGGCTGCAGTGGAAGCCTTGAAAAGAGCTGGAGCTCATAAGGTTAGCTGGAAGGGACTGACAAAAGGCTGTGATTCCTGGGTCCAAGGAGCACTTTGGTAGCTTGCCTTGCTTGCTCACACTGAAAGAGCTGAGGTACAGAGGAGGCCATGCTACCACAACTGTGCATCAAGAAACTAAAAGGAAAGGAGAAGCACGTTTTGGAGACCTGCTTAAACATCTACAGCACACTGTAGGAAATGGAGGAGAGGCACATAGAACAGGCTTCATACAAGCTCCTTGTTGCCTTATTATTCTCATCGTCTGGACTCTTCCATTGTAATCCCTGTCCAGACACATGCTAACTTTCTACCATCTAACCCCCTTGGGAATAGTATAAAATGAGTCATTTCAAGGGCACTCAAAAACTCTGATCATATGTATATAAATATTATAGGCCTGAATTACGAACAAGAGCGCCACACTGCGCCAGTGTATACCAATGGTTGTGTGTGTCATATTTAACTACCAGCTTCTGCCAGTTTCTGCCAAGTTAAGCCCAATTTACTACTATAGTGCAGACAAAGGGGGCAGTGGGGGGGAACCAGGTGCTTGAGTCTGCTGGTGTTTTTGGGGCAGATACCTACTTAGCCATTGAAATGAATTGGTTTATGAGATTTTATATATTGTATTTTTTTACATTTTTTTTACATATTTTAAATGTGACTGATAAGTAGGTCTTGCCTTTTTTATTTATTTTTTTGAATCTTTAACCCTTTGCAACATAGGCATATGTAACCTATGGTTACTGGAGCCACAAGCACAAAATCTGCATGACCACGTGATGTTCTGAGGTCTTTTTTGCCAAAGGTATATGTCAGCAAAGTGGTGATATATGTGCTGATGTGCACTCCTGTGAAATTTGTGTCAAAGTAAATAATACCATTTTGTGAATACTCACCTGTAAAATGGGTATTGTAAGTATGTCACACACCCCGCTTCAAGAAATTCATAACGTGTGGGTAATACTGACCTGTAGAGGGCGATATGCAGAGATGCCAGGAAAACAGAGAGCCCCTCCCGGTCCATAAATACCTGGGACCTCCCACTCATTACCCAGTATAAGAACAGCAGTAAGGTAAGGGACCAGGAAGAGCCCAACACAAAGCATAACAACGCAAAGTTCACCATATAAAGGATCCAGAATACAAAAGGGCAGGGTGAAGCGGGGTGTGTGACATACTTACAATACCCATTTTACAGGTGAGTATTCACAAAATGGTATTATTCTAAGTATGTCACACACCCCGCTTCAAGAAATTCATAACGTGTGGGACATCCAACAGCAGTGTCCATAAAGGGCGGGGATCCAAAACAAGGCAACAAGGCACAACTTAAACCACTGCAGCTTGCAGAACTTTGCGGCCAAACACAGCATCCGCTGAGGCCCGAACATCAACCTTGTAAAACTTGGAAAAAGTGTGAACAGCAGACCAAGTAGCAGCCTTACAAACTTGCTCAACAGAGGCCTGGTGCTGAAAAGCCCAGGACGCCCCAACCGCACGAGTAGAATGAGCAGTAACACGAAAAGGGGGTACCTTCCCTTTGGCAGAATAGGCCCCAACTATGGTCTGACGGATCCATTTACTAATGGAAGACTTGGCAGGCGCCAAGCCTTTTCGGGGCCCGGAGGGCACCACAAAAAAGGCATCCGTCTTACGAAAGGAAGACGTTACCTCCAAATAATACTTCACAACACGAACCACATCCAAAGAATGCAGGGCCCTCTCCTTGTCATTGCTGGGATTAGGACACAGAGAGGGCAGAACAATGTCTTGGTTTAGGTGAAAGGCAGAAACAACCTTAGGAAGGAAATCGGACTTGAAACGAAAAACCACCTTGTCCTGATGCCCCTCAAAGTACGGGGCTTGAATGGACAAAGCCGCCAACTCAGAGACAGGCCTAACCAAAGTGATGGCTACCAAAAAGGCCACCTTCTGCGTAAGTGAAGACAAGGCAATATCATTCAAGGGCTCAAAAGGAGAATCCTGAAGAGCAGAAAGAACCAAATTCAAATCCCAAACAGGGAGCAAAGGTTTTCTAGGAGGCCGCATGTGCGTGACTCCCTGGAAAAAAGTCTTAACCAAAAGGATTTAGGGCAAATGACCTTTGAAAGAACACCGCCAGGGCAGAAACCTGCCCCTTCAGTACTAAGCTGAAGCCCCAGGTCCAGACCACGTTGAAGAAACTCCAGGATTCTGGAGATGGAAAATTCCCTACAAGGCAACGCCCTGATCTCACACCTATCAATATAAGACCTCTAAGTCCTATAGTAGATATTAGAGGAAGACCGCTTCCTAGCACTAATGAGAGTTCGAATCACAGCATCGGAAAGACCTTCCTCCTTCAAGATGGAGGTTTCAGCAGCCACGCCGTCAAAGGCAGCGTTGGTAAATTGGGATAACGTAGTTGACCCTGGGTGAGCAGATCCGGCAGCAGGGGCAGAACGAGCTGATCCTCTGCTAACCTTACCACATCTGGGAACCAAACCTGTCTTGGCCACCTTGGAGCCACCAGAATTGCTGACGCACCCTCCAGGGCCAGCTTGCGCACCACTCTGGCCACCAAGGGAAATGGAGGGAACAGATACAGAAACCCCAGATCCCTCCAGTTCAGAGACATGGCATCCACTGCCAGAGCCAGTGGATCCCGTGAGAGAGACACAAATGTCGGAAGTTTGTGATTGTGACGAGAGGCAAAGAGGTCCACCACCAGGGACCCCCACCTGAGACAAATCAAGCGAAACACTTTGGGGCTGAGAGACCATTCCCCCCGGCGAGCTGAGAACCTGCTCAGAGAGTCCGCCTCCGTGTTCTCCGCTCCCGGAATGTAAACTGCTGAAATGCACGGGACGTGGGTCTCCGCCCAGGCCAGAATCAAAGACACTTCCTTGAGGGCACTCCTGCTGCGAGTCCCTCCCTGGTGATTGATGTAGGCGACCGCCGTCCGATTGTCCGACCGGACTTGAACCGGCAATCCTTGCAACTGATGAGTCAAGCGAAACAGAACCATCCTGATGGCCCTCAATTCCAGAACATTGATGGACTCGTGAGCCTCCTGAGGCCCCCACAGTCCCTGAAACTGACGATCCTTTCAGAACCCCCCCCCCCCCATCCTGATAGACTGGCATCCGTGGTGACCGTCTCCCAACAAGGGGCCAGAAAGGATCTGCCCCTCGACAGATTGATTGGATCCAGCCACCACTGAAGGGAGCACCGAACTCGGGGGGTCATCAGGAAGGACTGATCCAACGACAGTGGCGACCCGTCCCAGGCCGCCAACAGATGGAGCTGGAGTGTCCTTGTGTGGAACTGAGCAAAGGGAACCGCTTCGAAGGAGGCTACCATCAATCCCACCAGCCTCATCCCCAGTCTGATGGCCAGACGAGGGATAGACAGGAGGAGTCGAACCAACTCCTGAATCAAGAGAACCTTGGACTGAGGAAGAAACACCCTGGCCTGGGAAGTATCCAGGGACATTCCCAGAAAAGACACTAACCTGGACGGAGAAAGGGAGGACTTGGGGTAGTTGATCACCCACCCGAATCTCTCCAGAGTGGACACCACAGTTCTGGTGTCCAATACCGCTTGGCTGAAGGAAGATGCCATAATGAGAAGGTCGTCCAGATAAGGGACAATTCGAATACCCTGGGCTCTGAGGAGAGCCATCACCCCGGCCAGCACCTTGGTGAAAACCCTTGGAGCCGAGGTAAGACCGAAAGGAAGTGCCACAAATTGAAAATGCCAATCCTCCACCACGAACCTGAGAAATCTCTGGTGCGCTGGAAAAATTGGCACATGCAGATAGGCGTCCTTGATGTCTATGGACGTCCGAAAGTCCCCCTGCCGAAGAAAATGGATAGCTGAATGCAGCGTTTCCATGCGAAATTTCCGGAATGACGAACCTGTTGAGGATCTTTAGATCCAGAATGGGTCGAACCAGGCTGTCCTTCTTGGGCACCGTGAACAGATTGGAATAAAAGCCCCGACCCCTGTCTGAGGGGGGCACTGGGCAAATAACTGCCATATCCAACAGACTCTTTACTGCCGCCTGGAGCTCCTGCGCGGCCAGAAGGTCCGAAGGCACCCGAGAGCTGAGGAATCTGGGAGGGGGCCGGAGCTCGAACTCCAGCTTGTAGCCGGAAGTCACCACTTCCCGGATCCATCTGTCCGAGACCTCCCGGTCCCAGACCTGGGAGAAGTGTTGCAGCCGTCCCCCCACCCACATGGGTGAGGGCGCCCCCTCATTGCTGAGCTGGCTTGGCAGTGGGTTTGGGCTTAGAGCCCCAGCTGTATCCTGGGCGGGCACGTCCTCTACCCCTGTTCCAGAAATCTCCTCTGGCTGCGGGGAAAACAATTCCTCTGCCAGCTCTAGCCCCACGAAAGGAAGGAGCAAAGGAACCCGCCCCCCGAAAGGGACGACGCTGTTTTTTGCGTTGAGGTAACTTACCACCCTTGGCAACTGAATCCAACTTCTCACCAAAGAGCCGTAATCCCACAAAGGGAAGAGCGGTCAGTGACTTTTTAGACACAAAATCAGCCGCCCACTGGCGCAACCAAACCGAACGCCGAATAGTCACCAATAGAGCCGACGTTTTGCCACACATCATCAGTGTGTCATCCAAGGTGGCTAGTACAAATGACAAAAACAATTCACACCTTTTAAAGGCCAAGGAACTCGTCACTATCCGGATCTAACCCGGAAGAAGTCAACAGGTCCCTGACCACCGACCTGGTAGCCACCACCAGCAGCGCTGAAGCACAAACCGGCCTCATGGCTGACCTAACACTGGCAAAACCATGACAAGCCATTTGGTCAATGCGTTTATCCTCACCATCTTTAAGCGTGGAACAAACAGGAGAATTTAAAACAGTAGTGTTGGATAAACCCAGAATCTGTGCATCCACCTCGGGAGGGGACGCCCAACGCTTAACCGTATCCAAGGGAAAGGGATATTTTTTGTCCCAACCCTGAGGGACACCTGGGAGCCGGGCAGGCCTCTCCCATTCCTTAGCAATAATCCCATCAAAATGCTTTTGGTTAGGAAATTCCAAGCGCGGCCTGGATTCTTAGAAAAATTCCCCCTTTTGCTGTGGAACCGCCTCAGGAGGAGAAATAGCCAAAACCTCAAACATCTGAGCCAGAACATTAGGAGTATCCGAAGACCTCCCCAAGCCCGCTCGGTATCAGCACCCACAAACTGCTGATCGTCTGAATTATCTGATTCTTCATATACCTCCCCTTCCTCAAGTTGGGAGTAATCAGACCAGTCCAGATTATCAAGATCATCCAAGTCGGCCGCCGGTGAAGACGGCGACAAGTGCTTTCTCTTAGCCGGAGCCTTTCTGGTGACCATGCTAGAGAATAATTTTTCAAGATTGGCCAATCGGGCACACATCTCCGATTGCAACTGCCTGCCCATGACAACGTCAGACTGGGCACGGATCAAACTGGGAGGGGGGGGAGGAGAGACCGGCGGCGCTGAACCAGACGCCTGGGGTCCGGACTGCCGCATAATAGTCTGCTGTGCGCATGGTATACACAGATATACATCATCACCAGTAAGGGATGCCCCATACACTTCCGGGATTGCCCCAAGGGGAGCCCGAGCCCAGTATCCGGGGATGCCTCCATAAGGTGAACTTATAGTTGGTTGCAATGACCGAGGGAATTACGCATATAAGCAACCCGGGATGCCCCTTTAATGTCCCAAGTGCGAGGATTTGCAATAAGCCAATTAAGAACCCAGGGACCCTAGGACCGGGAGAAACCCCCTAACACCACTGTAGGTTATATCTGAAAGACATAATAAAAAAGGCTAATAAGAAAAGCGGAGTATAAAATATATATATATATATATATATATATATATATATATATATATATGACATAAAAATATATAATTATAGGTGATGGGACAGAAGGGGGGCCCACCGGGCCACTCACTGTGGTCCTGAAGACAGCTTCCTCTCTCCGTGAGGTAAAGAGCAGCTCTGAGGAGAGAAGGGGGGCGTGGCCAGCTCCTTCTGAGAAAACAGGCACAGAGAAAAGCACCTCAGCGGTGCCTGTGACACAGGGGCAGGCCGCAGCGCTGGAAAGCCCGGCCCCGCCCCCAAGAGTGAAAGCGTGAGGGGAGAAGCTCCCCTCCGCCATGACAATGCAAAAAGGCCGGCACCGCAGCCATGTGCGGCAGCGGCGCCGGTCTCAGAAGAGACAGGAGGGGAGCGGGCTGTGGCCTTGACCCTGACGCCCGGCCCCGCCCCTTTTACCTCAGGGAGAAAGCCTGCATAAAAATGGCGGCCACAGTGCCGTTTTTACAGAGAAATACACGCTGTTATGAAGTAATAAATACGTTAATAACTATTGGGAGGATAATTTAATAAATTAATACATTAAAACATTATTAAGAATTAATGATTACAAAATTTGGACCTAACACCGAATAAGGGGCCCTGCTCCTACCCTCCGCTATCCCGCTAGAGAGAGGTGCATTACCCAAAGGGGGGGACCGCCCAAAGTGTAAGGCCAATGGACGGGGCATCCCAAACCGGGGTCACCGTCCCGGATGACCGCCTACCCTCTTATATAGGGTCTCACGGGAGAGCATTTGCTCTTAAGCACCAAGGGTGCTTTTCACCCTCACCCGGACCGTCAGCCTAGGCTGGGAGGCATGAGGTAACAGAAAAAAAAAAGATCCAGGCGGAAATAGATAACTAAAGGGCCGGGAGTCATCCCGGCTACCTGAAATCCCCCTGTGCAAGGAGGAGACCACATCTTCTGACTTGCTCGCCATCTGCAGAAATGAAGACTGGGTAATGAGTGGGAGGTCCCAGGTATTTATGGACCGGGAGAGACTCTCTTTTTTCCTGGCATCTCTGCATATCGCCCTCTACAGGTCAGTATTACCCACACGTTATGAATTTCTTGAAGCGGGGTGTGTGACATACTTAGAATATGTGGTTTCGCAGCTCTCATTAGCAAATACCAGGGCTGAGTGGCGAAAAAGTAGCAGAGGGTTCACTGACAATAGCGTCAAACAGATGTACACTGCATGACTCTGTTATCCACTGGTTTCCATGCCCTAGGTGTGACCGCTAGAGGCGACACTGGCAGTGCTGCTGTTGATATGTGAATTAGGATAGAGAAGCAGAAATTGGTGCAATTCATAAGACAGCAAAGAAAGCAAGAAAGCAACTTTCTTCACTGGGTCATGGCCTGGCTGGGAAGGATGTGGTGCAGCTTTATGGCTCGTGTGCATGCACTGCTGTGGTCAGAGTCAGCTGCGAGACCACTGTGACTTGCTGCGCTCACTCAGGTTGAGAGCTGCAAGAGACAGAGTGGGTGTTAAACCCCTATTTGTGTGGTCCTAGAGGAAGACAAACTTTGGAGCCCTGCTACAGCTTGTGAGGTGAGAAGCTGGGTTTACAGCCCCTTTAAAGAAACTACTGCCCAGTCTCTGCTCAATCACTGATGACAGCACTGAAAAATACAGGTTGTAATCCACACGATAACCACACTGGAAGCCACAATGCGTTCACCAAATAATGACCCCGATACCTGTTGGAGTACAGATTAGTTGGGCTGCTGCCAGACTGCAGTACGATCGGTAAATGGGACAGTTTGGCTGTGTGTAAACTGCTGAACAGATCAATCGGGCTACAGTCAGGTTGGGCTATAAATGGCAGTCATGTATTATAAGTTGGTTTGAGGTTAGGTTGTGGTATAAAGCAACCTCAGGTAATGATAAGTTGAAGATTAACTTTGGTCAGATGGGGGAACAGATCAGTTGGGCCAGGTTTAGTTTATATGGTCCAGGATGCTGTGAAGAGGAGCAAGTCATAGAGTATGTGGAGGCTGATTTAAGACTAGTGCCACGTACTGCCATTTGAGCATCTATGTAGCCGGGCTTAGAGAGTCCACTAGTGGACGGGTGGGCAAACGGATGTCTGGCGATAAAACCTAGCGTAGCGGGCAGACAAGTGTAGTATCCTTTTTTGCACTGATAAATGTGATGTCTGAAGGGCACTGTAGAAGCGCTTTCCCTCAATCAATGCATATGTAGCGTCCCCGAGGACAAGCCACCTAAGGCGACGCTGCATATAACAACAGGACAATGCTGCAGCGAATGATAGGTAGCGCCAGTTAAGTGCGTCCGACGCTATTAGAGGCGCTCGCCAGATAGACTTTCATATATATGGTTTTCACATACAGTGTTCACTTGATGCTACGTGGTACTACATTATCGTTTCTTAAATAACCCCCATAATTTCACCACAGCTAGCCCAGTCAGCACTGGAGGCATTCTACGGCTGCAGATCAGAATAGTTCATGAGTGCTCTTTGCATCCAATATTAGTAACAGCCAGACCAACATTGATCAGATGTATGTCCTCTACACGTGGAGGCTGATTCATTACTAAAGCCAGGTATCGGCAGTTGAACGTCTGTACAGCGGCGCTTAGAGTGACCGCTAGTAGACGCTGTAAACATGTATTGGGCGCTGTAACATTGCGCCTCATTCTCTGAAGTCCCGCATTGATGAATGTGATGTGTGTTGGGCGATGTAACACCAGTACAGCGCTGCAGGGAGCGAAAGGTAGCGCCAGCTCATTGCGGCCGACTTTCAGCGCTCCACACCATACTTCATCAAAAAAGGACACACACAGCATCAGCACTCTGGTCGCTGTAGCATAGAGCGCCAGACGCTGTGTGATTAAAGTCTATTTTTGAACACATATCCACCAGGAACAAAGCGAAATCACATGGAATGACATTGTTTTAACACTGTGACATTAACACTTTAGTGCCAGACCTGTAATGACAATTGTGCGTAAAAATATAAAAAGGCAAAAAAGTTTCTAAAAATGTTTGTTTGCAGCCAGGAGAGGTCACACAATGATTTGAGCAAAAAAATAAAAAATGTCAAACACGCTGTTTAAACACAAGCAAATGAAGGGCCATTGTATGGGAGAGCGACAGTGAGCAAAAGGTAATACCTGGCGCTCTGGAAGCCAGAGAGCCGCCGCTATATGCTGAGCGGCCTGTAATAATACATTGGATGCTACATGGCACTGTTAGAGTCGCTCACCAGATTCGCTTTCATAAATGTGGTTTTGCATACAGCGCCCAGCATTCACCAGACACTACCTGCGAGGCACTTACCTGGCGCTATCACTTCTTAAATAACTCACAAAGAATTATTATATATTATCAGTGCCTTTCCATAATGCTCCTTACAAAAGACCAACTTTGATGTGAGAAAGTATATGTCAGCTGCTCTTTAGGTTGTAAGCCAACTGAACATCTAGAGGGCCACTATTAATTAACTATTCTTAAAGTGACCCAAAACCCAGGTTTTTGACTATCGTGGGTTTTGGTCCTTGCCCCCTGAGCACCCCGATCAGGGATGTCCGATATGTGAAACCCCCCAGGTTACCCGAAATGACTTACCCTTCAAGGTACAGGTTTACAATTAAACTGTCACAGTTACTGTCATGAATGACTTGCCTTCAGCCCGTGCCCGTGGTGTCCCTAGGCAACTGGCCGGGGGTTTCTCCTGCCCAGCAGCCACTTCTGCCTCAGATGCCAGCTCCAGCGGCGCGTGTGTCGCCGAGCGCGCCCTCCTCCCTCGTCCACTGTCATTCTACTTGTGCTTGCGCGTGTGTACAATCAGCTTATGCCCTCCGGTGGTGCTATACACAGAGTGGCCATTGGAGGCTGTTTAAAAGAGCTAAACCTAGGAGGTGCAGTTCTGGGCAGTATGCCTTTGGAGCTCAGCTGGGGCAATCAGCCCAGAGCTCTCGAAGTGCACCAATCAAACCACAGATCCGAAGTGCCCCAATCAAACCACAGATCCGAAGTGCACCAATCAGCACACTGATCCAGAGTGCACCAATCACAGTCACTGCCTCCCTGTCCAATCCAGCCGGGTTCAGTCCTATAAAGGGATTACCTCTTCAGTGTGTGAGTGCCTGTGATAGCGTTTAGTTGGCTTTGTGTTTGCTCCTGTGATTTCCTGTATATATCATTATTGACCATCTGCTTCAATCTCGACCACGTCTCCGTCTCATCCCTTTGTACTGCGCAGCTCTCTGCCCTCCCGGTGTGACCCCTGGCTTGACGTCCTGAGCACCTGAATTGCTTCCAGTATTACCTGTTTCCGAAGCACCCGAACTGTTTCCAGTACTTACCCGACATTTCCCAGTCTGGCCTCTGGCTCATCCACCTTCACCCCCCGTAAGCTCACATCCTTTGAGCTATTAAGTCCTGGGGGCAACCGTGTCCGGCGAGGCGTATAAAGCGTCCCGGCAAACGGGGGCTTGTCTAAAGGTGAAGCTAGCAGCGGAGATTGGGGGTTGTGGGCTTACTCTGAAGGTGGGTGTCCCACGGGGCCTGACATAAACCATATAAAAATATACATTAAACATGCATTCCTATAAAAAAAACGTATCTTTACGTCTGTATGAACTCACAACATATGTTTGTCTTTTTATGCTCCAATAAAAAAACAGTAATTTAAAAAGAAAGATAAATGAACGCAAAGTAAAAAAAATCCCTTTTGTCATATTCAATTATTAAACTATGACCTTTAAGAGTTAAAGAGAATCCAAAATGCATCATAAGTTGATTAATGACTGATGCCACCACTAAGTCACATTGCATATCTCAGCAGTACTGGGTGCAAAACCTTCATCACTGTAAAGCCTGTTTGACATATAAATCAAAGTCATGTTGTAAGACAGTTTATCATCAGAAAACAAATTGAATTTTAAGGAAACACATTCCCTGTAGAGGATTGTAAAGATATAGCATTTAAACAATAACACACTGGTATTTTATTAAAGTGGTATAAAGAAAATTCTAGATCACAGAAGAAGGTAGGAAACAAGCATGGCAGGTGTTGATGATGCAAATGAAATGGATGACAGATGGCTGGTAGCACGATCACTCACTGTATGTGTATAATGGATAGAGGTAATAAAACCCCTCTGTGCATTACTGTGTTTATACGCACCAGGAACTTTCTAAAAAATGTCTTCTAAAAAATGCTTACTAAAATTACATTATAATATGTAATGAATAGCAACCTTAGATCCCAAAAGTCTAACCGCTTTGAAAATGTATATTCACTTTATCTTGGTTTTCACAGAATATAAAATATATTTGATTGGTTAATACAGTTTTGAGACAAAATCTGAAAAGGCAGCACATACAACTCTGTGTACCCAATATCTCTAAATGTCCTTTTCTGAATGAGGTCCAGCTCTCCCAACACATTTGAATATATATTTTAATTTGCACACAATGGATTGCAACCTGCTTCTCATTGAGCTTTTTTAGTGTTAACACACAGAAAAGTACATAAAAGAGTGAGATATATCATGTATCCATATGATAAGGATTTATATTAAGTTTGTAAACATCAGCACTCTATGGGCTATGCCAAAGAATGTGTTATTTTTCCTGCAAGCCCATAGGGTACAGTTGTTTCCAATTGTTAAAAAAAATACTTATTTCAAAGGAAAAATGATATACTGCGCCTGTACAAATGCCCCATCACAGGTACTAGAGGTACTAGATTCTAGAGGGGAAAATTAAAATTAAAAAAAGTCCACTGGGACGCAGGTTGCAATACACACTGATAAGCACACTGGAAGCCACAATGCATTCACCAAATAATTATCATGACCCCCCCCCCCTACCGGTTTTAATCTTTTCCTGTGGCTGCAGAATTGAAACCCTCAACCTTGGGTGACTGCTCAAGTTAGATCTTTGGGGCTGCTTGCAGAAATGAACAAACTTTAGCTATCCTGTTCAGACATCCTGTTTAGGATAGCAAAGCATTATTTACTGAGCATTCCATGTGATCCCTGCAACAATAGTGACACAACATACACAAAAAATAATTTCTATTTTTTCTCGAAATTAAAATATTTATAATGTACTTTGCAATCCTATATAAAACATCGGGAGTTATGTACTCTAACTTTACCCAAGCCTGATTTACTTAAAAGTACAAAACATCATACGCTAGACCCATAAAATGCATCGTGCTCGCAAACTGTGATATGGGAACTCACTTTTTTAACTGATGAATTAAATGCTGCATTTTAACCCCTTCCCTATGCAGTTACGTCATTGTCAGCTTTTCCCACAAATTGACATAACTGTACTTCATGAGGGAAACTGATCACCGTGTCTAATGGCAAAGTGACTGGGGCAAGGTGACAACTGTTACTGATAGCAGGGCATCTTCACTTAAAGACCAGGAGGGAAATAACCCCTCCCCCATTGGCGATCGCTGTTCCCCCCTCTCTTCCCACCCACTAGGTGCTCTCCCTTTATCTTTCTCCCTAACCCCTACAGCAGGGTGGCATGCTGATTTGGGATACATTGACAGTAAAAGGATGCCCAGGACCAGGAAACACTACTCACCCACTTCCAGGCTCCCTCACTGATGATTACTTTGGGGTTTGCTGGCTGGGCTTGTTACTATAAAGGCAGAGATATCTGACATTGAGATGCCCTCCACCCCATTTTACACTCAAGGTCCATTTTTTTTGCCCTCCCACTGCTATCTCCTCCGCCTGCTGCTGGGTTCTGTCTGCACAGGCTCCTGCCTCCTTTAATTTCAGCACCCCCTCTCTCCTGTTCTTTCTGGTAGGAGCTTCCTGTACACTATGCCCCCCTTCCTCCTCCTAAATCTCTCGGTCCCCTTCCTCCAGCTGCTGGCTGCAACCCCCCACTACCTAATATTTGCTTCCAGGAACTCCTCCAAGGTGCAGCCTGAAATGGCAGCCTGAGTAGGTCCTTTCTGAGTCAGGGGGCTCCCCAAAACCTTGTGCACCACTTTACCCTTCCACCTTGTATCCCTTTTTTAGAGAGAGGCAATAGTAAGCATTAGAGGATGATCAGTGACACCAGAGGACCTGGAGGTGGCGAGGGCCAACGGACAAACTACAAGTGCAGAGGAGCCTGGCGACATCATTGGAGGATCCAGAGGTAGCAGTGAGAACCAGAGGATAATTGGCAGGAATGTAGTGACATTTCTGGAGATAGCAGCGGTGAAGGTTGTATGAACAAAGGACCAGGTACGACATCAAAGGTGATACATGACGATTGATCACTGTTTTTTTATTTTTTTGTGTCAGAATTTGAAAAGATATTTACTGCTGTGGGAAAAATGGCCTTCAGTACCATGTCTTCTTATATTAGGGGGGCCAGAAGCTGGTAAGGGGTCTATAAGACCCGTATACCAGCTCACAAGGCTCTGGGTATGGCAAGTCACCTGCGGCGAGCGAGTGTCTTGCCAAAACCCCCAGCCCCCCATTACCTGCCTCCCCAAAGGCCAGGGGGGGGGGGGCAGAAGGGCCCGGGCCACTATGGCTATGTGGGCTAGCAGCCTGCAGGGCCAGGGGCCACCAGCGCTGGCCCCTGCGCCCTGTTCTACAAGCCTCCATAGCTGGCCCGGGTCAGTAACGCTGGGTAGGGGGGACCCTATGTAATTTTTTGGGGGATTTTTAAGGGTTTTTAACCCTTAAAATTCCAAAAAAAAATGGGGTCCCCCACCCTGGGAGGGGGGACCCTATGTCAATTTTTTTTTAAATTAACCCCTTATGTCCTGTCGCCCAGCTAGTAATAAATGCTTCCAGCATTTTGTGGTGTGTGTTTTTTTTTCAAGTGGACCAACACCCAGGATTTTGACTATCCTGGGTATTGGTCCTTTTCCCCGGGGCATCCCGATTGGGGATGCCCCGTTGTGTGAAACCCCCCCGACCACCCACAATAACTCGATTGAACAAAGGGGGGTGGGAGCAGCTCAATCACTATTTATACAAAATTATCAACATTGTTATTCAGGGCCTGGGAACTAATTTACTGCCCAGTTTAACCCTCTCATCAACTAAATATCAAGCAACAAACATGTCTAGCTATGTGGAAAGACAGAGATTTGGTTGCACATATCTGCAGATACATGTGGAAGCCACACTGCCCCGGCAAGGCACTCTGTATTTAGTGTGGTCCCTACTCTTAATTCTGAGTCCCCAAAGTTGGGACATGCAATGCAGACAAATATCTGTGAGCTACTCACCTGGGAAGCCGCCCGCCTCCCTTTAGAACACTTCACAGGGAGAAATCCATGTTGACTGAACCTCTCCCTGCTTGTGCTCATGGCAATTCAAATGCACAAAGGGGGGTGGGAGCAGCTCAATCACTATTTATACAAAATTATCAACATTGTTATTCAGGGCCTGGGAACTAATTTACTGCCCAGTTTAACCCTCTCATCAACTAAATATCAAGCAACAAACATGTCTAGCTATGTGGAAAGACAGAGATTTGGTTGCACATATCTGCAGATACATGTGGAAGCCACACTGCCCCGGCAAGGCACTCTGTATTTAGTGTGGTCCCTACTCTTAATTCTGAGTCCCCAAAGTTGGGACATGCAATGCAGACAAATATCTGTGAGCTACTCACCTGGGAAGCCGCCCGCCTCCCTTTAGAACACTTCACAGGGAGAAATCCATGTTGACTGAACCTCTCCCTGCTTGTGCTCATGGCAATTCAAATGAACAAAGGGGGGTGGGAGCAGCTCAATCACTATTTATACAAAATTATCAACATTGTTATTCAGGGCCTGGGAACTAATTTACTGCCCAGTTTAACCCTCTCATCAACTAAATATCAAGCAACAAACATGTCTAGCTATGTGGAAAGACAGAGATTTGGTTGCACATATCTGCAGATACATGTGGAAGCCACACTGCCCCGGCAAGGCACTCTGTATTTAGTGTGGTCCCTACTCTTAATTCTGAGTCCCCAAAGTTGGGACATGCAATGCAGACAAATATCTGTGAGCTACTCACCTGGGAAGCCGCCCGCCTCCCTTTAGAACACTTCACAGGGAGAAATCCATGTTGACTGAACCTCTCCCTGCTTGTGCTCATGGCAATTCAAATGCACAAAGGGGGGTGGGAGCAGCTCAATCACTATTTATACAAAATTATCAACATTGTTATTCAGGGCCTGGGAACTAATTTACTGCCCAGTTTAACCCTCTCATCAACTAAATATCAAGCAACAAACATGTCTAGCTATGTGGAAAGACAGAGATTTGGTTGCACATATCTGCAGATACATGTGGAAGCCACACTGCCCCGGCAAGGCACTCTGTATTTAGTGTGGTCCCTACTCTTAATTCTGAGTCCCCAAAGTTGGGACATGCAATGCAGACAAATATCTGTGAGCTACTCACCTGGGAAGCCGCCCGCCTCCCTTTAGAACACTTCACAGGGAGAAATCCATGTTGACTGAACCTCTCCCTGCTTGTGCTCATGGCAATTCAAATGAACAAAGGGGGGTGGGAGCAGCTCAATCACTATTTATACAAAATTATCAACATTGTTATTCAGGGCCTGGGAACTAATTTACTGCCCAGTTTAACCCTCTCATCAACTAAATATCAAGCAACAAACATGTCTAGCTATGTGGAAAGACAGAGATTTGGTTGCACATATCTGCAGATACATGTGGAAGCCACACTGCCCCGGCAAGGCACTCTGTATTTAGTGTGGTCCCTACTCTTAATTCTGAGTCCCCAAAGTTGGGACATGCAATGCAGACAAATATCTGTGAGCTACTCACCTGGGAAGCCGCCCGCCTCCCTTTAGAACACTTCACAGGGAGAAATCCATGTTGACTGAAGGTGAGTAGCTCTCAGATATTTGTCTGCATTGCATGTCCCAACTTTGGGGACTCAGAATTAAGAGTAGGGACCACACTAAACACAGAGTGCCTTGCCGGGGCAGTGTGGCTTCCACATGTATCTGCAGATATATGCAACCAAATCTCTGTCTTTCCACATAGCTAGACATGTTTGTTGCTTGATATTTAGTTGATGAGAGGGTTAAACTGGGCGGTAAATTAGTTCCCAGGCCCTGAATAATAATGTTGATAATTTTGTATAAATAGTGATTGAGCTGCTCCCACCCCCCTTTGTTCATTTGAATTGCCATGAGCACAAGCAGGGAGGAATTCAGCTAATATGGATTTCTCCCTGTGAAGTGTTCTAAAGGGAGGCTGGCTGCTTCCCAGGTGAGTAGCTCTCAGATATTTGTCTGCATTGCATGTCCCAACTTTGGGGACTCAGAATTAAGAGTAGGGACCACACTAAACACAGAGTGCCTTGCCGGGGCAGTGTGGCTTCCACATGTATCTGCAGATATATGCAACCAAATCTCTGTCTTTCCACATAGCTAGACATGTTTGTTGCTTGATATTTAGTTGATGAGAGGGTTAAACTGGGCGGTAAATTAGTTCCCAGGCCCTGAATAATAATGTTGATAATTTTGTATAAATAGTGATTGAGCTGCTCCCACCCCCCTTTGTTCATTTGAATTGCCATGAGCACAAGCAGGGAGGAATTCAGCTAATATGGATTTCTCCCTGTGAAGTGTTCTAAAGGGAGGCTGGCTGCTTCCCAGGTGAGTAGCTCTCAGATATTTGTCTGCATTGCATGTCCCAACTTTGGGGACTCAGAATTAAGAGTAGGGACCACACTAAACACAGAGTGCCTTGCCGGGGCAGTGTGGCTTCCACATGTATCTGCAGATATATGCAACCAAATCTCTGTCTTTCCACATAGCTAGACATGTTTGTTGCTTGATATTTAGTTGATGAGAGGGTTAAACTGGGCGGTAAATTAGTTCCCAGGCCCTGAATAATAATGTTGATAATTTTGTATAAATAGTGATTGAGCTGCTCCCACCCCCCTTTGTTCATTTGAATTGCCATGAGCACAAGCAGGGAGGAATTCAGCTAATATGGATTTCTCCCTGTGAAGTGTTCTAAAGGGAGGCTGGCTGCTTCCCAGGTGAGTAGCTCTCAGATATTTGTCTGCATTGCATGTCCCAACTTTGGGGACTCAGAATTAAGAGTAGGGACCACACTAAACACAGAGTGCCTTGCCGGGGCAGTGTGGCTTCCACATGTATCTGCAGATATATGCAACCAAATCTCTGTCTTTCCACATAGCTAGACATGTTTGTTGCTTGATATTTAGTTGATAAGAGGGTTAAACTGGGCTGTAAATTAGTTCCCAGGCCCTGAATAATAATGTTGATAATTTTGTATAAATAGTGATTGAGCTGCTCCCACCCCCCTTTGTTCATTTGAATTGCCATGAGCACAAGCAGGGAGGAATTCAGCTAATATGGATTTCTCCCTGTGAAGTGTTCTAAAGGGAGGCTGGCTGCTTCCCAGGTGAGTAGCTCTCAGATATTTGTCTGCATTGCATGTCCCAACTTTGGGGACTCAGAATTAAGAGTAGGGACCACACTAAACACAGAGTGCCTTGCCGGGGCAGTGTGGCTTCCACATGTATCTGCAGATATATGCAACCAAATCTCTGTCTTTCCACATAGCTAGACATGTTTGTTGCTTGATATTTAGTTGATGAGAGGGTTAAACTGGGCGGTAAATTAGTTCCCAGGCCCTGAATAATAATGTTGATAATTTTGTATAAATAGTGATTGAGCTGCTCCCACCCCCCTTTGTTCACCCACAATAACTCACCTCACCCGGGTCCCACGGCGCATGCGCGGCCGCTCGTCCAATCAGCGTTATGGACGTCTACGAGAAGTCTAAGCACAGCCGCTCTGTGCGCGCTAGCGGGTGCATCCCCCACTTCTCTCTAACAGGAAGCGTAAATAGCCGGCGTGGGCACGCGCCCTATTAGAGGTATACTGGGGATGCGGCCTGCGCATGCGCCGTAGGACCGGGATTCAAGTGGTAGCGGGTGTCCCGGGGGGTGTCACACAGAGGGGCATCCCTATTTTGGATGCCCCGGGGGGGAGGAAATAGAACGGTCTGGGAATCTTATAGATTCCCAGGCCGATCAGCCCTGGGTGTTGGTCCACTTTAACCCATTGTGAACTTGTAAGGAGTCCATGAAACCCCTATACCAGTTCACAAGGCTCGGGGGTCTGGCAAGTCACCTGCGGCTAGCGGGTGACTTGCCATTAACCCACGGCCCCCCTATTATCTGCCTTCCCGAAGCCCAGGGGGGGGGCAGAAGGGCCCGGGCTGATTTAGAAGGTGCGGGCTTATACCTGGCAGGGTGGGGGGCCACCAAAGCAGGCCCCTGCGCCCTGTTCTACAAGCCCTGCATAGCTGATCCCCGGGCTGGTTATGCTGGGTAGGGGGGACCCAATGTCATTTTTTATGGGAATTTTTAAGAGGTTTTTAACCCTTAAAAAATGTGAGTTACCTCCCCCCCCCCCCCCCCGGGAAGGGGAACCCCACGCCAATTTTTTTTCTTGATTTAACCCTTTATAGTGTGTAGGGATGAGCGAATCGATCCGGACGAACCCGGATTCGATCCGAATTTCATGAAAAATTCGATTCGGATCGAATCCGAATTTCCCCGTGCTTCGATCGCTCGATGTTTTCCTTTAACATCCATTCATTTACATTACAGGCATTCTAAGATGGCGGACGGGACATGTCCAGACATCTACCCCGCACCAGTGCAAGCTGGGGCAGTCACATGCAGCCTATCAGCAGCCAGCATGCCCGGTGACGTCACAGCGCTATTTAAGGCGGCGGACATCTTGCTTTTCCTCATTTCTCTATTGCATTCGTGAGAGACAGGACGCTGCTGTAGTCAGGGAGAGACAGAGAGCCAGGGACAGGCAGGAGACAGGCAGGAGACAGGCAGGAGACAGGCAGGAGACAGGCAGGAGACAGGCAGGAGACAGGCAGGAGACAGGCAGGAGACAGGCAGGAGACAGGCAGGAGACAGGCAGGAGACAGGCAGGAGACAGGCAGGAAGTCAGCGAGAAGCAGGGAAAGTTAGGAAAAATCGGAGGCAGTCACAGGGAGATTTTTTTTTTTTCATCCAGCCTGAGTGTTACTGGCTGGCTGACTGGCTTTGTTAGAGTTTTCAGGCTGCTTATACACTTACTGTGCATATATACTGAACTGATCTCAAGTCTGCTGTGAGGCATCCCATTCTGTGACTACACCAGCCTCTATTTACTATAACCCTTTGCACTTATTCTAAAAGTAATTTGGCCTGATAAAGACACTTTTGCTGTGCATAGTACTACTGCTCCCAGGTGCTCTCCGGTTGGGGCATCCCATTCTGTGACTACACCAGCCTCTATTTACTATAACCCTTTGCACTTATTCTAAAAGTAATTTGGCCTGATAAAGACACTTTTGCTGTGCATAGTACTGCTCCCAGGTGCACTCTGGTTGGGGCATCCCATTCTGTGACTACACCATCCTCTATTTACTATAACCCTTTGCACTTATTCTAAAAGTAATTTGGCCTGATAAAGACACTTTTGCTGTGCATAGTACTGCTCCCAGGTGCTCTCCGGTTGGGGCATCCCATTCTGTGACTACACCAGCCTCTATTTACTATAACCCTTTGCACTTATTCTAAAAGTAATTTGGCCTGATAAAGACACTTTTGCTGTGCATAGTACTACTGCTCCCAGGTGCTCTCCGGTTGGGGCATCCCATTCTGTGACTACACCAGCCTCTATTTACTATAACCCTTTGCACTTATTCTAAAAGTAATTTGGCCTGATAAAGACACTTTTGTTGTGCATAGTACTGCTCCCAGGTGCACTCTGGTTGGGGCATCCCATTCTGTGACTACACCAGCCTCTATTTACTATAACCCTTTGCACTTATTCTAAAAGTAATTTGGCCTGATAAAGACACTTTTGCTGTGCATAGTACTGCTCCCAGGTGCTCTCCGGTTGGGGCATCCCATTCTGTGACTACACCAGCCTCTATTTACTATAACCCTTTGCACTTATTCTAAAAGTAATTTGGCCTGATAAAGACACTTTTGCTGTGCATAGTACGCATAGTACTGCTCCCAGGTGCACTCTGGTTGGGGCATCCCATTCTGTGACTACACCAGCCTCTATTTACTATAACCCTTTGCACTTATTCTAAAAGTAATTTGGCCTGATAAAGACACTTTTGCTGTGCAAAGTACTGCTCCCAGGTGCACTCTGGTTGGGGCATCCCATTCTGTGACTACACCAGCCTCTATTTACTATAACCCTTTGCACTTATTCTAAAAGTAATTTGGCCTGATATAGACACTTTTGCTGTGCATAGTACTGCTCCCAGGTGCACTCTGGTTGGGTCATCCCATTCTGTGACTACACCAGCCTCTATTTACTATAACCCTTTGCACTTATTCTAAAAGTAATTTGGCCTGACAAAGACACTTTTGCTGTGCATAGTACTACTGCTCCCAGGTGCTCTCCGGTTGGGGCATCCCATTCTGTGACTACACCAGCCTCTATTTACTATAACCCTTTGCACTTATTCTAAAAGTAATTTGGCCTGATAAAGACACTTTTGCTGTGCATAGTACTGCTCCCAGGTGAACTCTGGTTGTGGCATCCCATTCTGTGACTACACCAGCCTCTATTTACTATAACCCTTTGCACCTATTCTAAAAGTAATTTTGCCTGATAAAGACACTTTTGCTGTGCATAGTACTGCTCCCAGGTGCACTCTGGTTGGGGTATCCCATTCTGTAACATACCATTAGCCTTTGTCTTTACTCTAAGCTGCACACTTATGTCAAGTAATTTGGCCTGTATGAGGCTGCTTACACACTGTTTCTGTGTGCATATATTACTGATCTCAAGTCTGGTTGGGGCATCCCATTCTGTAACATACCATTAGCCTCTGTCTTTACTCTAAGCTGCACACTTATGTCAAGTAATTTGGCCTGTATGAGGCTGCTTACACACTGTTGCTGTGTGCATATATTACTGATCTCAAGTCTGGTTGGGGCATCCCATTCTGTAACATACCATTAGCCTCTGCATTTACTGTAAGCTGCACAGTTATTTCAAGTAATTTGGGCTGTTTCAGCCTGCTTACACACTGTTGCTGTGTGCATATATACTGATCTCAAGTCTGCTTTGAGGCATCCCATTCTGTAACATCACATAACCTACCTCTCTTATTTACACTAAGCAGCTCTCTTATTTAAACTAAGCAGGCCTCTTATTTACACTAAGCACCTCTCTTATTTAAGCTAAGCAGCTCTCTTATTTAAACTAAGAAGGCCTCTTGGAGGCTGATTGTCCACTTTTGGGTGTGCATTTATATTCGGTTTCATATACAGTGGGGTATCCCAATTTGTAAGATAACCTACCCCAACCATGTAAACTAAAGAGGCCTGTTGCAGCCTGAGTTTCTCTGCTTGCGTATGGCCTGCATTACAATTTGTCTCTTTCTATGACACTGCTGCCTGGGGTATCCCAATTTGAAAGATAACCTACCACAACCATGTAAACTAAAGGTTACGTCCTTCCAGAAGGAAAACTTATGCCGAACACTATTTTTGTTAGGGGCAATGACCTTTGGATTGATCGGCATGAAATTAAGGATTTTTTTTCAAAGTATGGCGCTGTAAAGAAGGTCAAAATTATTTCTCATACTTGGATTATTGTTAATTTTTGTTCAGCTTAAAATATACCAGGCCACACGGGCATCCCAAGGCACATGCTGATTAACCCTATATGTTAAGCACAAGCATTTCTCATACTTGGATTATTGTTACTTTTTGTTCAGCTTAAAATATACCAGGCCACACGGGCATCCCAAGGCACATGCTGATTAACCCTATATGTTAAGCACAAGCATTTCTCATACTTGGATTATTGTTACTTTTTGTTCAGCTTGAAATATACCAGGCCACACGGGCATCCCAAGGCACATGCTATTTTAACCCTATCTGTTATACAACATAAGTGTTGATCAACATCAGCTGCTTTATTAAGCTACTTCAGTTTGCACTTGTTTTTGACTGCTTTTAATAAACCAGGCCGCAGGGCACCCCAAAGCTGCACCTTGCACCCTATCTGGTATACAACATAAGCGTTGATCAGCATCAGCTTCATTAAGCTACTTCAGTTTGCACTTCCTTTTTGACTGCTTTCATTTAACCAGGCCGCAGGGCACCCCAAAGCTGCACGTTGCACCCTATCTGCTTATACTAAATAAGCATCTACAGCCTCAGCTTTATTAAGTTATTGCATTTTGAATTGGTTTTGGTCTGCTTTAAATACACCAGGCCGCAGGGTATCCCAAACCTGCATGTTGCACCCCATCTGTTATACTAAATAAGCGTTGATCAGCATCAGCTTTATTAAGCTATTGCATTTTGCATTGGTTTTTGTACTGCTGCCAAAACACTAGCCCATATGGGCATCCCAAACCAGCACATGTCACCCTATCTGTTATACTAAATAAGCTTCTACAGGCCCCTTTTTTTTATTTATTTATTTTTATTTATATAGAGCTGTAATAGCTTATATAGTGAGGTAAATTTGCCATTTTGCTTCATTATATAGAGCAGCCCCTGTGTAAATCTGAGGGGCAATAGTTTGTATTATGAGGTAAATTCATGGTTTTGCACCATGATATGGAGCAGCCCCTGTGTAAATCTGAGGGGCAATAGCTTATATTGTGAGGTAAATTTGCCATTTTGCAGCATAATATAGAGCAGCCCCTGTCTAAATCTGAGGGGCATTAGCTTATATAGTGAGGTAAATTTGCCATTTTGCTTCATTATATAGAGCACCCCCTCTGTAAATCTGAGGGGCAATAGTTTATATTATGAGGTAAATTCATGGTTTTGCACCATTATATGGAGCAGCCCCTGTGTAAATCTGAGGGGCAATAGCTTATATTGTGAGGTAAATTTGCCATTTTGAAGCATAATAAAGAGCAGCCCCTGTGTAAATCTGAGGGGCATTAGCTTATATAGTGAGGTAAATTTGCCATTTTGCTTCATTATATAGAGCACCCCTCTGTAAATCTGAGGGGCAATAGTTTATATTATGAGGTAAATTCATGGTTTTGCACCATTATATGGAGCAGCCCCTGTGTAAATCTGAGGGGCAATAGCTTATATTGTGAGGTAAATTTGCCATTTTGAAGCATAATAAAGAGCAGCCCCTGTGTAAATCTGAGGGGCATTAGCTTATATAGTGAGGTAAATTTGCCATTTTGCTTCATTATATAGAGCAGCCCCTGTGTAAATCTGAGGGGCAATAGTTTGTATTATGAGGTAAATTCATGGTTTTGCACCATGATATGGAGCAGCCCCTGTGTAAATCTGAGGGGCAATAGCTTATATTGTGAGGTAAATTTGCCATTTTGCTTCATTATATAGAGCAGCCCCTGTGTAAATCTGAGGGGCAATAGTTTATATTATGAGGTAAATTCATGGTTTTGCACCACTACTGTCCGTCCAGTACAGCTTTTCCAGGGCAAACTCTGCTAGTTGCGGACACAAGTCAAGTTTGGCTTCCCAGCAAATCCAGTGGATCCTGAAGGTGTGTTGGCATGGTCATGTCAAGGTATGACATGACCTGCTGTTTGAGGTCCAGCTCCAGGTCTTCCTGCTGCTCAAGAGTAGACTCACTATGCGGGTGTAGAAAGCTACTCACTAGCGACTGAAGACTGAGGCTGCTGCTGATGGAGCTGCTGCTGCTGCTCCTTCCACCCCCCCAGCAGCCATGGCAGTGGAAGGTGATCGCAGAGGTCCCCCCGAGTCAGACCTGCGGGAGTATGGGCCATGGCGCAGATAGACATCGCCCAACTGGCTACATGGGATGTCTCTGTAGTAGGTCAGTTTTTCCTCCCTCTCAGTGGGCGTAAAAAATGCCCCCATTTTGTGCCGGAAGCGAGGGTCCAATAAGTTGGAGAGCCAGAAGTCTTCCCGCAGACAAAGACCCTGGTTTATACATACTTACATACTTTTCTTTTTTCCAGAGACTGCCCTGCGTGGAAATGAATGGCGCATGGATCAACCAAGATTTCCTCCCAACAATGCCTGATGTATTCCAGTAGATTGATGACGGGGCCAGACCAACACTAAAGAAAGATGGATCGTGCAAAACAGATTTAAGGAGCTGCTCTCCAGTTACAGACATTCTTTCACATCGGACCACAAGTAAGTATTGATAAAAAAAATCCTTTACGTTACTCTTACTTTTTATTAATATTCTTCGGATAAGACGGATCAGACATCCAGATTAAAAATTCCAAGAATTTTTGAGGGCTAATTAGTCAGAGGCAATGATACCTTGTTGTTTCTGATTTAATTAAAAGGTGGAAACACACCCTCAAACAAAACTTCACTTTGGCAATACTTTTGCATTTGTTTATTCATAACTTTATGTAGATATTACTAACTAAGCTACTTTTTCTCCACATGACTCTCCACAGGGTGTGATTCATCCAATGTTTGGGCTGCTGCTGCTGCTGCTGCCAACTCCAGGGCGTGATTCATCCAATTTTTGGGCTCCTGAAGCCAACCCCAGTGTCTCTTTAAAGTCATGTTTTGGCTCCTGCTGCTGCTGCTGCCAACTCCAGGGTGTTATTCATCCAATTTTTGGGCTCCTGAAGCCAACCCCAGTGTCTCTTTAAAGTAATGTTTGGGCTCCTGCTGCTGCCAACTCCAGGGTGTGATTCATCCAATCTTTGGGCTCCTGAAGCCAACTCCAGTGTCTCTTTAAAGTAATATTTGGGCTCTTGCTGCTGCTGCTGCCGCCAACTCCAGGGTGTGATTCATCCAATTTTTGGGCTCCTGAAGCCAACCCCAGTGTCTCTTTAAAGTAATGTTTGGGCTCCTGCTGCTGCTGCTGCCAACTCCAGGGTGTGATTCATCCAATTTTTGGGCTTCTGAAGCCAACCCCAGTGTCTCTTTAAAGTAATGTTTGGGCTCCTGCTGCTGCTGCTGCTGCCAACTCCAGGGTGTGATTCATCCAATTTTTGGGCTCCTGAAGCCAACCCCAGTGTCTCCTTAAAGCAATGTTTGGGCTCCTGCTGCTGCTGCTGCCAACTCCAGGGTGTGAATCATCCAATTTTTGGGCTCCTGAAGCCAACCCCAGTGTCTCTTTAAAGTAATGTTTGGGCTCCTGCTGCTGCCAACTCCAGGGTGTGATTCATCCAATCTTTGGGCTCCTGCTGCCAACTCCAGTGTCTCTTTAAAGTAATATTTGGGCTCCTGCTGCTGCTGCTTGCAACTGCAGGGTGTGATTCATCCAATCTTTGGGCTCCTGCAGCCAACTCCAGTGTCTCTTTCAAGCTATGTTTGGGCTCCTGCTGCTGTTGCTGCTTGAAACTCCAGGGTGTGTCAGTCGATTTTTGGGCTCCTGCTGCTGCCAACTCCAGTGTCTCTTTCAGCCAATGTTTGGGCTCCTGCTGCTTGCAACTCCAGGGTGTGATTCATCCAATTTTTGGGCTCCTGCTGCTGCCAACTCCAGTGTCTCTTTAAAGCAATGTTTGGGCTCCTGCCCCTCATAGTGATGCCACTTCAATTCTCTGCAATTGTGGCGCTCTGCGATTCTATTAGCGATGCCTTTGATCTGCATGTGATATTTATTTACAGTATTATTTAACTAACCCAGCACGCATCTTATGCGTGTTACAGCAAGGCAGAATGGTTTACAACCCTATTGAGGCTCTAGGAGGCTCAGAAATAGCCGTTTTTAATAGCAATTCGTCGCAAATAAATTCGGGTCGAACCGATTTTTGTCGGAAAATTCGGCGAATCAGTCGAATCGAATTTTTCAAACGTTCGCTCATCTCTAATAGTGTGGATTGTAGTTGTATTTTATTTTTACATGTTATAAAGTGTTTTTTCAGTTTGGGCGGTCTTCTGAACATATGTGATACCGTTGTAATCGGGAGAAATGGGGCTTTCACATGCAATATGGTTTTCTTTAAAAAAATAAAGGTTTTATTTGAAATAAAGGAGACAACTTTCTAAAATATATTTTTTTTATTTTGTTTTGTTTAATTTACTCAAAAATATAAAAAAAAAACAGTAAAAAAATTACAAAAAAGACATTTCATGTTAAAGCCTAAACTCTGCCGCAAAAATAAAATATATCATTTTCCTGGAAATACCTGCAAAAATCACAGTTGAGCATAGCGCAAAATGGTGAAAAATGACCCGTCAAGAGAGGGTGACAAAACCTCAAGTAGGCTAGCAGTTAAAAGGGTTAATAGAACCTATGCATGTTGGGTATCGTTCTGCTCGGGGGACCTTGCGCTTTCAGATTTAGCTTGTTTTTTATTGTTTGCATATTGATATTTTAGGAAAACTCATTTTTTATTCTGCTTTATTATACATTTTTAAGGAAACCCTGTGCGACCAAAGAATTCTTTGAGGGATTACTTTCAGAAAGATCGGCCCACTACAACATGCTGGGTACGCTTAGAAAGCTTATCATGTGTACTTTCAGGAATGTATGGTTTGTCGGGGGTATTCCAAATGTAAAGGGTTTTTTTGGCAGAAAAAGCACAAGGTGCACACTTTGTCTGCAGAGCTGAAATTTTCAAGCAAAATTACCATTGTGCACATGCTTTACTTTTTGGTGTTTGGCAACTCTTCTTTTGACAGTACCTATGCATGTTGGGTGTTGTTCTGTTCGGGGGATGTTGCTTTTTCAGATTAACTTGTTTTTTCTTGTTTGCATAAAGTTTTTTTTAGGAAAATGTGGCTTTTTATCCTTTTTTAGGGAAGCTCTGTGTAACCAAAGAATACATTGAGGGAGAACTTCCAGAAAACTATGGTACGCCTAGAAAGCTTGAAGTGTGTATTTCCAGAGAATATATATCGTTTGTGGGGGGTATTTCAAATGTAAAGGGTTGTTTTTATTTAAAAACTGCAAGGTGCACATAGCGCTTAGCATAGGTGTATTTGATCTTAAAATCTCTTAAAGTGCTGTTTCAGTTTGAGGGAGTCTCCTGGGCAGGAAAGGGTATCTACCAATACATATGTGGTACCGTTGTAACTGGGAGAAATTGGGATTTCACACGCAATAAGATTTTATTGAGAAACTTACATTTTTTATTACAAAAAAAAACTACAAATTGTAAAAAATTGATTTTTTTTTATTTTTTGCACATATTTCACCCCAAAATACACTTGAAAAATGACAAACAAGACATTTCATGTTAAAGCCCAGACTCTGCTGAAAAAAACAATATATAATTTTCCTGGGAAATACATGGAAATCCCTTCAAAAATCACAGTTGAACAAGGGGAGCGCAAAATAGTGCAAAATGGTCTGGCAACTAAGGGTGACAAAAACTCCAGGTAGGCTGGCGGTTAAAGGGTTAAGGCACTTTCACTCCCCATCTACACCAGGAATATCAAAAATATCAACTATAAATCCTAAGCAAAATTAATATTTAGAGTGGACCAAAACCCTTGTGCCACAGCTCTGAAGTCTAAAAGGCTGCAGGGCCGGCCACTAGCCTTCCCCCGGGGCATCCAAAATCGGGAAGCGCCTGATAAACTCACCTTTACTGGAACTCCCACAGCACTGGTGCTACCCACAGTCACATACCCAGCTTCTATTTTGCTGAGGTCCACTCCTACACTCAGCCATTCAGATAGGCTGCGTGTGGAAGCGCTACCCAGACTAGAGGGAAGCCAGAGATGCGGCCAGCATGCAGGTCATGTCATATGGCATTTTTTAGTTCCGGGCCCCCGCTGAGCCAGCATCTTCACCAGAGGTTCTCCAGGTCCCCTGCATGTATATTGTGATGCTATTATCATCATTCATTTAAGCAGTCACTAGGGATTACTCTACTATGTATTACATACATATATATTTTGCTAGTCAAATAACTTTTAAAGGATGTCCTTCATTTCTGTTGTCTATCAGTGGTTGTCACTGCCAATGGTTTGAACCAAAACAAATGAAATCACTGCAATTTTTGTACATTGTATTGTATCATTTTCTAGTGTCTATCTAAATTGGAGGGTGTCTTTCATTTACGTAGGCTGTTATTAGTTGTCACAACTATTTCTCGTCACCAAAACATAAAATTAAATGTGACAGTCCAGGGACCTATCTAATCAAAACCTGGCATAGCTTCCTTCTAATCCTTTCAACACACCACATTACCTTTCTTCTACTCCTAAGAGATAAACGTTCAGTTTATAAAGTAGATCCCTCCAAGTGCCCTCTTCTCTGAGAACTAAAGTTCAAAACTACTTTTTTAGGAAGACTCCCTACCCCCCTCCTTAACTGATGAATTTATGGTTAGGCAGACTCCTTTAAGGGTCTTCTGCCTGTAATCTGAGTCTTCTTTTTAGTAGGTCTAATTGTGGTATCACAAGCTAATTGGAAAGGTATACTTGTATACTGTAGGTCCAGGGGTGAAGCCTCACATTTTATGACATAGTGAATATATTCTGGTTATTTTTGCTTTGCAATGCAATGGCATGCAAATGTGTTACAGTCCTAGTCCAAACAAAAAGCAGAAGCTTTAGTTTTTGTGATTCTAACAGATGTTTATTGTGAAGGCCATTTGCTCAAGGTTGTGCCAACTGCCACCTGCTGGAGGGTCATCCTTAAAAAGTAGAGCCTTTTAATTAAAATGGAAAGTCTATTTTCAATGGAATTTTTTGGTGTATTTCTTATGTTAAAAAAATGTGAGTTTCATGGAAGCAGTTTATACTATCTGCAATCTGTTGCTATTAGCAACAATACACCGAGTCTGTAGAAGAAGAGAGAAGTTCTGTATACAATCTGTTGCAATTAGCAACAGTAGACCATCTCTATGGTCTCTATGACCATCTCTATCAGTATACAACATTATGCTCATCTCTATTTAAAAAAAATTTGGGCATAATTTTTGATGCTATTTTGAAAGAATGGTGTTCAAAAAAGTTGTAAACTGAAGAAATAATGACTTTCCCATAATGTCCTCCAACCCTCATAGTTACATAGTTAATAAGGTTGAAAATAGACCGTCAAGTTCAATCAAGGGTCGGTGTTGGGACCAGTCTTTTTGCATTACATACAGATAGCAGCTAATAGTAACCATTGATGATATTTGTTTCTAAAAAGCATATAATCTTTTTTTGAAGTTGTCAGCTTTTGATGCTGTAACAAGTTTCTGTGGGAGGCTATTTTACCGATTTATAGTTTTTATAGTAAAAAAGGATTGTCGCCTCTGGAAATTAAATCTTTTTTCCCGACAGAGGGCAGGAGAATATTTTACTTGAAATAGTTCCCCCCATATTTTTGGCATTTTGTATTTATATATTTATACAAGTTATATATATTTATACAAGTTAATCATGTGCCCCCTTGGTGTGAAACCTGACCAAGGTGAACTCTTGACAGATAGGAGGGTGAGGAGAAGGGAGAGGAGGAGGATGCAGAAAGCTCACAATGGCACCGCAGAGGTTGAGAGTAAAAGCTGAAGCCTGCCAGTGGCTCTCAGGCAGATGGTGAAGCAAAGGAGAAAGGCAAATTCAGAACAGGGGAGGGCCCTGAGTTATGTGGTTATGTGGCTATCCTTTCAATAGAATAGTGATGTCTGAGGAACACCCGGATGCTTCTGTCGACTGTGTCAGGTGTCTGTGTCAACCAACCCAAGGCTGGCTGGTCAACGCATGACCACTGGATGATAAAGGGAGCTCCAACCTGTTGCTACGACTGCTGCTGACAACACCAACAGTCCTGGCACTGCTTCTTCCCCTTGGGTTAGTAGTTCTGCCACTCCCACTGGACATATGGCCAGACCCCTTATAGTTCGGCATTGTGATTGCTTGGATGTTTTTTTTTCTAATAAAGACAACCCTTGGTGACACACCTCCCCATAGAGTGTAAGTGAGAGGAAAGTGTCAACAATGAAATAAAAGGTGTAGGGCTAGAAAACTTTAAAAAGTGAGCAGTGGGTGAGCTGACCCCCTTATAAAAAAAACCCCAAGGATGCTCCAGCTGTACTCTCTGCAAAAAATACACACATCTGTAGTATCCCGACCATTCCCCCCTTCAGAGTAGTGCTGTCAGCAGCTGGCGACCTATGGAAAAAAAGAATGGAATTCCCCATACATAATCGAACTCTGTCCCTAGCAATCAAATGACAGATTTCCCTATCTCTCCCTAAGACCCTTGGTGAGGAGCCAGTCAGCAATCAGGAAGCAGAAAGGCTGGCGTTTGTGCAAAATCTCAGTTTTATAACAGCAGGGTATGGTGTAACATGTAAGGGGGTAGCTTGTGTGGGGCTAGGAGTGGATTGCATCATCTGTGACCCCTGCACCCTCTGCTTCCTGTGCCTTTATTCTTGTCACTTGTTGATGCTCAAATCCATGTTAATCAGCCAATGAAAAACATAAGATTGCATGAACAAACTGGCAGGAAACTCAGGACAGTGATGAACTCTGGTTCAAACGGTTTGGTTCGTTCATCTCTTATAATATCTTGGTAACCTTGGAAGCAGCTGCTTGACATTGTATAGTGTTATTTAGCCTGTGATCTACCAGTATCCCCAGAGGACATGTGTGGCTTGCAGATTATTGGACCCCCAAGTGCATGACTTTTATCCACAATAAGCTTAATTTGTCAAGTGGATGCCCAGACACTCATATGTCCAAGTCAGTCTGAAACTTGTGAACATTTTTACAGATTGCACTGTACCACATATCTTGGTGTAATCTGCAAAAATAGAGACAGTGTCATTTATGCCATTTCCTATATCATTTAGAAACAAGTTGAATAATAGTGGGCCCAGCACTGAACCCTGGGGAAACACCGCTTACAACCAGTAACCATTCAGAGTAGGTATCATTAACCACAATTCTCTGCACACGATCCTTCAGCCAGTTTTCAATCCAGTTACAAACTGTATTTTCTAATCCTGAAGATCTCAATTTCCCCAATAAGCGTCTATGGGGGACAGTGTCAAGTGCTTTAGCAAAATCCAGAAAAACTAGATCTACAGCCACCCCTCTGTCCAGGCTTCTCCTCACCACTTTATAGAAGCCAATCAGGTTAGTCTGTCAGCTTCTGTCCTTAGTAAAACCATGCTGGTTGACATAATATTATGAATAGTCACATAACTCCCCAAACGCACTTGCCTCCATTGCATGCATTATACTGAATCATTGTCAGCACTTATATTTGCTCTTGCATCCTCTCAAAGCTTCCTCACAGTTTTTCTCCTGGTAACAGCCATCCTGGAGCTTCCATTTCTGGGCATCCCAGCCTTGGTGTTGCCTGACTTCAACTGGCATAACTGATAATGCACAGTAACAAGAGACGCCATTTTGTTTGTAAAATTGATCACAGCAGGAGTTAGGAAAAGGTAAAATAATATTTAAGTGCAGCAATCTGAATTGCCCTCTGTAGGGATGCATATGAGCACTGTTTGTTGTAAGGGTGTTGTTCTGCTTTAAGAGCCCTTCAAGCAACATTCCCACAATGAATGTTAAAGTGAAACAAAACCCAAAGATTCCAGGGCCATCCCAAATCGGGATGCCCCACTGTGTGTACCCCCCCGGGAAATCACAAAACTCACCCAATGGGTGGCCTCATTCCTGTATCTTTGGGCTATGAGCATTCTCCTGCCTCCAGCTATTCAGATAGACTGGGGACAGGAGCAAAAATACTAGGTTTTGCTCCGCTTTTAAGCTTATGGGTCTGTCATAACCCAGAGAAGAACCAAAGCCCTCTTTAAAAATGGGCACCACATTTGCCTTGACCCAATCCCTTGGCACTATACCAGTTGTTGGTGAGTCTTTAACGATCAAAAACACGGGTGATGAGATAACTGAGCTCAGTTCTTTAAGAACTCTTGGGTGAAGTCCATCCAGTCCTGGAGTCTAATTCACTTTTAAATGATTTGGCCTTTCTTGGATGATATCATGATAATATTTAATAATGGTCAAGCTTTGATGAAGTGAGTTTAAATCTGGATACAAAATGCAGCCTGCATCTCTGTGAGCTTTTCTACTTTACAAAAAAAATTACTTGTACATATTGTTCCCAAAAGAACAATAACACCTGCAAAAGGGTCTTCTTACAGGTGAGGTACATCATTTCTCCAGTGAATAAAGGGCATTTTTTTAAAGTTTGGAAACAACAGCACCCTATTTGGTATGCTAAAGAATTTGCCAAACATTTCTGCATACCCCATAAGGTGCTGCTGTTTAAAAGTTTGAAAAAATATATTTGCCTCAATAGAAAACTTATGGACCTCACATGTAAAATGCTCTGTTGCAGATGCAGATTTTAATTGGAACAAACATTTTTATGTTCACAACTAGAACACAACATATTTTTGTGCATTTTGCATTCAATTCCCTTTAAATTACGTTTTGTGTTCTGCTTTTGAAATCATGCCTCCAGTAAAAACATTACCCTAAGCTGGGGGAGTGGATTGGAATATTCAAGACTGTGCCCCTCCTGCTGTAAGGGCGAGTGAACATCCAATGTTTTTGACTAGAGGTTTACCTTTGGTCTGTTTTGTGGGTAAGTAGTGGAGGACAGAATGAGAGATGGTGGAGAAAACAAAGAGGACAGATACAGAAATAGCGACCAGGAGATGATGCAAGAAATTAAGGTGGGGGTTGTTACTTCTCTACAATGAAGCATCTCTATAAGAAGCTGCCATATGTTCTCCATGTTGGGGAAAGGGGGGGTTACATCCTTGGTTCTGATGGCACGCACAGCTCAGCAGAGATGGATGCTGACATACACCAGCCAGGAAAGAGAGCACATCCCAAACTTACCTGAAGGCTGCTGGTTGCTGCTCTACTCCTCAGATCACTCTCTGACCACTTCCCCAGCTAACTGCCTGCATCACAGATGTTAATCAGAGGGGCATCCTGAGAGGAGAGAAAGCAGCTGCACTGGTTAGAGCCCCAGCGGGGGGGGGGGCTCAGACGGCAGAGGCTGATGGGAAGCACAGAACAACAGGAACCTCTTCAGCCATGTCAAGATTTCCTGAGTGCTGGAACAATTTCCATGCAGCCTGATTTACCATTGTGCGCCCTGGAGGCAGACTGTGGCATGCACCCTGTGTGTCCTCTCTTCTCCCACACAACATATTCAGTCTGCTTCCAATGCCGCTCTGTGGAGCTTCGAGAGTCAAGGCCCACTGGGAGGAGGGGTCCCACACATTTGCATGGGCTGCGTGGTGGCTAAGCCCACCACTGACCAAGGCAATAAAACCTAAATATTAACCTTAGCTCCCCAGACATATAATGAGACACAGAATAGCTCCAGTGATGTGGTTTGGATGAAAAAACCCTTTGTGCCAAGAGAACTGTTCTGAACCAAACAGTGATATTTTCAAATAACACTGCATATGAAATCATATTGGAAACATTGAGGTAACTTTTCATCAAACCTTACTCCTAATTATTTCAACCACAACTATTATATTAAGAGGGTGTAACACTTTTCTAGGACTATTTTCTTGCTATGGTGTAGCATACAAGATTGAATTGATGACTATTCCCCTGTGCCATGATCATGAGGGAGAGTAATATGCTACATACTGTGTTTTATGGAGGGATCATTCCAAAATTTATACCATACAGATGTCAGATTTGTACGCTCAACCTAGGGAATTAACACCAACCTGTCCTCAATGACTTATGGCTAATGTTTTTGTTTTTAAATCTATTTATTTCAAATGCGATAAACTTTTTATGTTTTAGGAAAATTACATAAACCAACAGTTTCATTTAAAATAAAGAACATGACATTTTCTATGTCTGTCACAAATTGGCAGTCCAAAAATTAGTGTTTACTGCAAGCTTGTAATAAACATGCAGTAATTTAATTAATTCAGTCCTTTGTTGCCATCTGAGATTTACTGTAAACCTGGGATCAGTTAAGTATTCTTTTTAGTGTATTTAACTTTCCGGCAATTCTTTTATCACGTCAAGAAGTCTCCGGAGGCCAGAAAGCAGCTGCCCTTTCTTGATGCCTGCCTTGCAGTCAGCACCAGGGATATATAAAAGACCTTGGGACATCACAGCATTATGTAATCGCAATCTGCCACATGTGTTGTTTTCTGACTGCAAGTTTTTGCATTTTATTACTAAGATCGAAGCACTGATGTTCTTAAAGCAACAATGAAGATACACATCTCTAGAGTCTTCATTAATGCCTTTCATCATGGTTTTCAATACATTCTTTGAATGCAAACTACAAAATATATTTTAGGGTAATTTCATGTACCTAATATCTTTGTGAAGGAATGCAAATAGTTTTCCAATTATTCAACGCATCGCATGTTCCCTACAAACTGACTAAACCAAAAACACGGTTTTAAATATTTGCCATTTTTAAATACCAAGGGGTTTAATAAAAAAACGTACAACTCTAGTCGTAGGACTGTTAGTCGTTATTTAATGCTGAAATTGATAGCAAAAATAGCAAGTCTGAACAGGTGTTCCCATTAAGCACTAACAAAGAGATTAATCTATTGTTAGCTGTGATAGTACAGTTAGAATAATTGCATAGCGACACATATATAATAGACACAACAGGGAGGGTAAAAATGCTTTGCTCCAGTAGGTGGCCAGCCACAAAGCATTAGCAATCTGGTCAGTTTTTTACTAATTTATGGATTAACTTCATACAGTAAGAAAGCAGGAAGAGCATCATGTGCTCTAAGTCTTGGTTCCTATGACACCAATTGCTGTGGATATTCTTGGGGTGAGCAAGTTAAAGATGGGCATCAAAGGCATTCAAGGTCTAGACTTGGAGCAACCTCAACAAAAATCCCCGGTTCATTCCTCTACTGGAAGCCATTGCTCTTCTACTGGTGGTCGCGGCCCTATAGGGATCCAGACATGTCAGTTATGCTCTCTGTAGCACTGGGGTCAAGCATGGGAATTTAGCAGAAGAAAAATCTCATTCCACAAAGCAGTATTTTTTACATATAAACATAAAAGTAAAAAGCTCATCTGATCCACCTAATGTATGCCATAATCCTAGAGCAGGAGCTATGCTTGAAAATCCCCTTCCTCATCCTGTGGTGCTGTTGCTATCCCAAAGCAGTAAGTGCCTTCCTGTACTTCTCAGCACCTCTAGCCTTTAAACAAAGCACTAGCATCCTGCCAGGTTTAATGCTGTCTGCCTGCAGGACCTCTGGTGACTCCCATCTATGTGACTATGAAACACTGAGGCAAAGAGGGGTCACGAAGATTTCCTGATGTTTCCCTTCTTTGCCCCTCCCCTTCATAGTGACTATACTTATATAATATTTAAAAAGCTCCCGCCAGGATTTCTCCAGGTGGAGGAGGCATCAGTTGGCAGGGGACCCGCTGTAGCCTCCAGGCAAGAGGATGGCAGTGTTATTAAAATGTATTTATTTTTTACAGTTTGGGTGTTTTTTTCTAGAAGGCAATCTACTCACAGTGAAAGCAGTAGCACAAAAACATGAATATTGCTACAACTATAAATAGTTAAAATGACAATCTTTAGTCCAAGCTGCTTTAAAAATCTTGAATAGGAACTCAAAAGTTTTTAAAAAAAGCCAATACATGGATCCATAATCGGACGTGTTTCTGGGGCACAAGTCCCCTTTTTTATGCAAGGGAGTAAAGAGGACAAACCCAAGGAATGTGGTGTGGAGAGCCAGGGTATAGCACACCATATACTGTGGTGGGACGCAGCTACTGTCAGCAAGTTGATATATTGATGTTTATATACCATGTCTAGCCAGTGGTTCCCTCCCACCTCATGCAAGGGTGGGTGCAGAGCTGACCTTGCCCTCTGGCCTTTTTTTGTCAGGGAGGGTTGAGGACGACGCTGTGTACGGCGCTCGTTGTGTTGAGCTCCGCCACAGTATGCTGTGCCCTATGGTCAGTGTCAGGGTGGGACTTGATCCTGCTTTAATACTCACCTCCAGTGTTCTCTCCACTCGCTTACCGTCTTTTTGCATGTGAGGGGCAGGTATTTGCATGAGTACAGGGTGGGAGGAGTGGCAAACTTCACCTTCTGGTCACCAAAGGTAATGTGTATATTTAAAAGCCATTTTGGATGTTTATATTATGCATGAATAAGGGGACTTGTGAGTTCTCAACTGAGATTTTTAAAGCAGTTTAGATTAAAGACTGTTGTTTTATTCAGAGTTGTAGCCGGCAAAATGCAATATTTTCTATTTTAACCTTCTATCAATTCAGAGGAAAGAGGGGCTGACAAGCCACCTGCCCGAGTACCAGCACCCCCATGGGCCAAAGGGGTGGGGAAGGGCCTGGTGCCCATTGACTTGTGCAGAAGTGCTGATAACTAATGTTGGGCTTCAGATTCCGGTCAAAGGTAAATTCGACCAGAATTAAGCAAATTTGGTTGGGTTTGACCAAAGCAGAATATTTGCTAACTTGGGGTATAATTTGGTTAGCTCTTTTTTGGTTAATATATATATATATATATATATATATATATATATTTAAATATAATCTGGCCATAGATGTCATCATTAGCCAATTAAAGTATATGAAAGTTGAGAAAGATAGTGGAACACTCTTTTACTGAAATAATAATTCTTCTTTAATTCTTTTACAGTATTTCATCTTTATGTAAAGCTAGAGGGCCCTTTTAGCAGAATAATTTACACTTGTGGGTTGATTCAAAGAAACATGTAACAGCTTGGATTTGGGTCACGATCATCCTATTTTTCCCGAACGCTCGTGCGTTCGTATGAACTTGCGAGTGATTCAATAAGCAAATACGTTTCTATCCTAAAATATACGTCCGTTCGTATGGCAGTTCGGGAATCAGACCTATGTCAGTTTCCATCCTGAATTTTCCGTTTCATTTCTCAGGTTGCAACATTGGTTTTGCCCTTTTTCCTTTTTTGTCTGGACGTAAATCCTTCTGATCTTGCGGCTCCGCACTACAAACTTACCTCATTAAAGTGCATTCAAAATATTTGGTCTTTTATTTTTCTTTATTTCATTCATTTTGTAGTAACCAACCATTAATGAATGCATTTGCATAAGTAAATCTTACTTTGTTTAATTTTTAGTTAACTTGCATTTTTTACTTGTGTATTTAATTTTAATATTTATGCTTCAAATGGTACAACTTTAAATTTTTAGTGTGGTTACCCACACCCTCTACATACAGATTGCTCACAAATATTAAAAAACACCCAGCAACTTCTGCATGTTATGAGCCTAGAAACAGCCAAGATGGCGGCTCAGGTATTATCGGGCAGCCTGCAAACAGAAAGGGCCTTGTGACTGTGTTGCTCTGGATTCTTTGATTTCTGACCTTTCCATGCCCCCAGCTCTGCTGTGTCTGTGCAAAATACAGCAGTAACCCACATCCTGCACTTTATCCCGCTCTCCTCTCCTCAGTAAGTGTGATGCATCTGACCAAAGATGTGCTTAAATAATTAAACAAAGCAAAGGTAAACAACTACACCAATAAATGCAATCTAAAAATATTATTCTAGTACCTCAATTTTAAAATAAATAACAAAGGACATAAGTTTCTTTAATTAACGCAAATATATTGCAAAATAAAGGTTTACAGGCAAAGGACTAATTAAGGTCCACATTAAAATGCTTTTAGAAGGCATACATGAATCAGGTATGCATTGCCATACAATTTATGGCCTCGGCCATGCTGATACATGCAGTTCATTGGAGCTCAAGACGCGCAGACTCCTCCACATAGCCAAAAAACCTGTTCACGAACAGCAATCCGGCTGCTAAAAGGTGTCGGCTGTGGCTTTCTTTTAAAACGCGTTTAGAGGTTTCTCTGAATCACACCTAAACACATCCAATTAACCTAAGTTTTACGTTTTGATCGTAAGTTTTAGGATTTGATCCTAAGTTTTACGTTTTGATCCTAAAATTTAGGAACGAACTTCCGCTGATCGTAAGAGCATATACGCATTCGTACGTAGGCTCGTGCGAGTCGGAAATGGCCAAAAAAACAGGAAAAAATGACTAACACCCACCCAAACTTACGATTCTCGATACGAAATCAATTAACTTTTGCTCTTTGAATCGAGGGGTTAGAGTGGAAGAATTTCCCTTTTCTCTATGGTATAGCATACGCATATAAAGCCAAGGATACAGTTAATGTTACATGTTATCATTAGGCGTTAGAATTGTTGCCTTTTATGGTTAAATAATGTGATAGTTATTAAAGTTCACTTCTTTTTCAAACTAAAAATAGGCTTTTTGCAATTGTTTGTTTTTGCTTTTCAGGAGACTCCCTCCTCTAGCTACTCTCTATAAATGATGTACTAAAATAAAAGGACAACTATTTCTTTCAAAATTTACATTTTTCTATTAAATGAAACCTCGAGCTTTACAAGGAGCAGAATCTTTCCTATTTTATAAATAAATTATTTGGCTATGCAATTTGGGGCATTCGGCCCTTTATTTATTTATAAGTTTTATAAGTGTATACGTTTCTATACGTTTTATTTACAACTTGGGAGCTACAGCATGGCTTACTATTCCATTTTTTATATGTTAGATTTGTTTGGTTTTTGGATTTAGGTTCCATACTGTAGAGACATGCTGGCCAATGGAATTTGGCATAAAACACACAAGGAGGCAGTTTGTTTCGTTCGGGTTTGTTCAAGTCTTTTACTTCTGCATACAAGAGTTACAAAGGCACCTATATGGTCATAATCCAGATGTTACATACATCATGGTATCATAAAAGAAAAGGTTAAATGCTGACACAATGTTTGCCCTGTCAAATGGGAGGTATAGCTCTGCTTTATTTTTAAGCATTGTCACATACTATACTCTCACATATGTCACTGCAATAATCAGTGCCAGGAGTAGGAATAAGAGGTGGGATCTTTGTTAGGTAAGTAAAGTGCTGCTTTAAAATCATCCCTAAAGGCATGTTTTCACATGATAGACATCAATTAGGGTACGTGGTCGATTTTTCACCATTTGTAAAAAAAAATCACTTATAGTAAAACTACATATAGGGATCCCAGTTCATGTAAAGTTTTAAAAAATTCAATTTTAAAATAAATAAATAAATAAGAATTTCCCGGGGAATATCCCTCTATGTCCCTTCACTCCAGTGACATCATTAGTAACATGGGGGGAATTCCACAAAGGCTCCCCCTCAGGATATAAAAGGTTACTTTCGAGGTGGGCCCGACACTTACTTGGCAGGCCAGCAAGGAAGGAGGAGGGAGGACCCTTGCCCCATACTTACAGATACTGGCACAGTGGCTGCCAGGGATGGGTTGGCCATAGGGCACATTGGGCCAATGATCGGTAGGCCGATCAAGCACTGGTCGTCTGCAGAGCCAATAGTGTACCTGGCTCCGGCAATGCTTTCTGCTGGTAGGGTGAATAGGAGCCATCCGACTGCCTGCAGCAGCTCCTATTTGCTCGGCCCACCACAAGAAGCATTGCCAGAAAGCCGGGTGATTGGGGCGATTGGGACGGAGGGGGTGGTCTGCAAGTTAAGGGGTGATTTAGGGGGTTCTCTGCCGCCCTGCTGGTTATGGGGTGACTTGGGGTGATTCTCTGCCATACTGCTTATTAGGCGGTGATATGGGGGAAATGCTCTGCCACACTGCTGGTTATGGGTTGACTTGGGTTGATTCTCTCCCATACTGCCTGTTATGGTGTGATTTGGGAGGATTCTCTGCCATAATGCTTGTTATGGGGTGATTTGGGGGGATTCTCGGCTATACTGCTTGTTATGGGGTGATTTGGGGGGATTTTCTGCAATACTGTCTGTTATGAGGTGATTTGGGAGGGTTCTCTGCCACACTGCTGGTTATTGGGTGATTTGGGAGGGTTTCGGCCATACTGCCTGTTGTGGGGGGTGATTTGGGGGGCATGGCCTGGCCATGCTGCTCAATATGGGGTGATTCGAGGGGAATGCTCTGCCATACTGCCTGTTGTGGGGTGATTTGAGATATTCTACGCAATGCCTGTTATTGGGGGGGGGGGGGTATTATTTGTTGCCACCTTTTTGTTCTTTACTTGCATTTCACAATGATCACTTAGGTCTATTTACACCTTTAAAACCTTATTTTTACCTCATTGTACATCCTACCTATTCACAAATCAATGTGATATGATATTCCTCCCTGTAGAAACCTTTTTGTACATGGATGACCACTTATATTGAATAATGACCATGACAAACAGTATTGGGCTAACCCTACGAAATCACACCACTAGCATTACTTCTAAAGCTCTGGCATTTTTCATTATTAGAAAAAACAAGACAGTAAACCTGAAGATGCCGCATAACAGTCATCAGAAACCACCAGTCATTGAAGTCCCTGTCTAAGCATGCACTAGCCTGCTCCCAACTTTTCCCCTGCGGACAATCTCTGATTATATGCAAATACCTCAAGCAAAGCAGCTTTTCTCCCTTCAATTTCTGTGGCGTGCCTGAGCTGGGAAGGATGAGATATTTGACACTATCTATGTATGATTATGGTGTATTATTATTATCTTAATATTTGTACTTTTGTAATAATTATTTGAATTATAGTTGCTGCTCCCCCAGCTAAACTTTTTTGGACCGGTTTATAATTTAGTTGTTGCTAAGGGTTAGCTTGACTTGAGTTGTGGTGCAGTACTAAGAAGAGAAGGGGGACGGATATGCACAGCCAAAAAATAATGCAGTAGACAAACTAGGTGCAGGCCCTGGGATGATGCTGAACAAACACAATAAATTGGAGAGGCTCTGAAGCTGCCCCACCAAGAAACCCAGAAAAGTGGCCGCACACTCCAAAAATGTTTAAAAATAGCTGAATTTAGCTATTAATTTGCAAAACTACACATGCCTGAAATACATATGACAAAAATACCAAGTGCAATTCACACTAAGACCAAAATACAATAAAAGACACATACAAAAAACATATAAAGACTGGACACAATGGGGGCAGGAAAGGTCTATTTGGGATGCAAAATATATCAACTGCTATAAAAATGTGCAATGTAGTACACTAAAATTTGCCACAGCTAGAGTTGGCCTATGCTGGAAAAACCCAATACAAGAATGCATATAGATTATGCCAGTAAATTATCTGCAAAACGCTGAGGAGCGTTGTTGTGAATTGAAAGTGCAAAGTGCATAACTTGGTGAGAAATGTTGATCTCTAACAAGATATGCAAGAAAGTCAGGCAGCTGGCAGGAAAGGCCATATGCCACAGTGAAATGCAAAGCTGCTGAAGAAAGTGCTGGTGCAGAAAAATATTCAATGAATGAGAAATATATAACCCAGTAAAGAGCTGGGATTTAAAACTAAAGTGCGGAGTGCAGTCAGGACAGCGTAAGCAGTCTCCCATAAGATGCCGTCATAAGCTGAGTGGCAATGAAGCAGTAATAATAAAAGTAAAAAATCAATACATCACCGAGTAAATGTTATGATCCCAGGCTGTCCTGCGCACCACTACGTGTTGCGTAGTTACACAACTACTTCGCCAGGGTGTTGACAGGGACTTGAGTTATGGTGCAGACTTACAACATTTTATTAACTTTTTTACCTTTTTTTCAACTTTTTTCATTAACTGCTTCTTGATCACCTGACGGAGTTTCAGCTGAGATCCAACTGAGAGAAATGCGTTGCTAAAAGCAATTACTGACAAACAGGAATCAGAGTTTAGGAAAAAGTGTTGGGGATGGACTTAAAGTGGACCAACACCCGTGTGGCACGGATGCTGGTCTCTGCTGCTTTAAGATAGGCTGGGAGGGGCATCCAGAATGCTTCGAGCCCACCTCCGCAACTAAGCCCCCAGAATGCCAGTAAATTGGCCGTCGGCGCTCATGTGCGCAGTCATGAGGTAAAGGTAAGATTTATGGGCACTCTGGGGGATTATGTGCGGGGGCTCCAGCCTTCTGGATGCCCCCCCCTCCCCCCAGCCAAGCGGCAGGGGGTGCTGTACGGTTGTTGGTCCGCTTCAAATACTACCACTACCTAGGTTGAGCACCCCTGGCAAAAAATGAGGCTCCAGACGAAGAGACAGAGAAGTAGGTTAGATAGGATGCAATAGCCCTGTGAAATGGACTTGAATGGACATGAACTGGTAATGTGGGAGGCAGGCAGTGAATGTTTAGTGTTTAGTGTTCATAAACAGGCAAAGGTCAGAGGTGGGCAGCAAAGTCCAAATCAAGTTGTAGGTTAAACAGAAGACTCAATTTAAGGATTATCAAGCAAGCCTGGTCAACATGTACAATCAGGATCACTGGTGCAGCATTCCGGGATAAACTGACTACACACTGAGCCAAACTGAGCCTTGTATAATTTGTATTGCAAATGCGCTAAGGAACTGTAATTCCAATATGCATGCACATGCCATTGTCTCAGCTAAAAAACATAGAAATGCACCATAGAAATAAATATATTGTCATAGGCACTGAGTAACTGAGTTGCCCTTTTTGTCATACAGTAATAGTCCCTATTGGAGAGGATAACCATGTAAATTTTGCTTTTGCTCTCTCTGGTTTAACCAATAACATTGCCTTTTTACTTTAAATATCCCAAGAACAATCAAAGGTGAACAAGGGACTATCATTTGTTTAATGGGCTATACATTTCAGCAATCAATATACTGAACTGATATATTTGGGACCATATAGTAAGTGTATACTTTCTGTTATAGTTTAGGTGAATTTTTATTTTTTTAACGTTTTGTTGAATAACAGGTGATTTTGGTAAGTAGTATTTTAAAATAAACCATCATGCATTCTGTTGTAAGGATTAAATGCCGCTCGGAAAGACAAATTATATTATTCTGCTGTGCCCCCCACTGTATTCAATAACCTTCAGGCAGGAGGGGAAACTAAGAATTAGCAGCCACACAAACAAATAATGCTGAATCTCATTTGTTCAAGACCAAGGGGCAAACAGAATCCACAGAACATGCAATGTATTTGAATTTGTGTTTTATTCATTTAGGAACCCACTTTGTTTTTCTCCTATACCTCATTTAGATTAACCGTGGTATTTAATTTTTGTAGGGCACAAATTTAGAATTCAAATTATGTCATTTTAATTAAGTAATAGACTATTTCTTATTTAAGAATGCCATTTCCTTTTCCCTTTTCTTAATCTCTTACAAGCTAAAAAAATATACAAATGTAGTGAGTGTAGCATGAATATTGTTGAGCAAGTGTGCTAATTATTTGAAATCAGTTTTTCTATTTGTAATTTAAAAACTGAGCAAGAAAAGGTTTCAAAAAATGGGACACAGATCACCAAATTTATGAATCCTTAAATAAACACAACTGTTAAAAACACAACCATCCGCTGGGGACCCGAATGCTGATTTGCAGTGGTAGCAACCCCATCTGGGCCCATGAGGTCAGGAGGGCCCTACAATTGCCTCCACACTGTTTATTAGATTTGTGATCACAGGGCGTCACATGTATATCAGGGAAGCGGTATTGGCGGTTACTGTATAAGCCATGACAGGGCATAATTCAATGTTCACTCCACTGATAAATAACCAATATGTAGTGTTGAGTGAACCCGAAATGCAAAGTTTGGTTTAGGCTAAACTTCTGAGCTGGGGTTCTGGCTGAAGTCCGTGTTATAGATTGGCCCTAACACAGAAAAAGCAGTTTCACCTAAGCCCTAGGAGTGTCCTCATTCAAGGGGACCATCTTTTTGTGGCCCCAGACGGAGCCCATTTGTAAGGAACACTGAACGCTGACTGGAATGGATCACAGGGCTTTTTGCTGTACACTCTGCAATACCGCCCCCCACCATAATTTTTTTTATCCCAATTCTGTCTTGTCAGGCACCCCCCCTCCGCCCAGGTGGGTGAGGAGTGGGGAGCAGAGGGGTCCCCTGAGGCACAATTGCCCCTCCATGGAAAATATCCATTTCTAGTTTTACACTCAGCAGGGGCTTTGGCCAAGTGTATTTCACAAGTTCAGTGGGTTTTGGTCCACTTTAATCCAACTAGTGCCTTTTGCCCATGGGAAAAAAACTGAGGAAAGAACAGTGTATATACAAATAGCTTTGTTGAGACAAGGGAGTGGGCAAAAGCGGTGTAGTAGTTCAGCCATATGAACCAATGTGGCAATGTGTCCTTTTAAGGAGGGCTCTTGTTCCAAGTGCTGTTTTTTCTTTGGATACTGCTGTTCCTGTGCCTTGTACTTTGTTCCTGCTCTTTTTGTGCTTCTGATTGGCCTTCTCCTTCTTGACTTCGTCTTTGGATTACCCCTTTTGGACTAATCTCAGCCTGGACTTTGACAATAAAGCTTTGCTGCCTGCCCGATGACTTCAGCTTGGACTTCAACCTTGAACCTGTGCTGTCTACCCTGTGACTCTGGACGTGCACTTTTGAACTCATGCCATCTGCCTTTGGACTTCTTGCACTCTCTCCAACTGTGTCCTTCTGTTTTATCCTACCCAGGCCCTGTTTTCCACTTCTGCAAAGTGGACAAATTGGGGTGAAGCCCAGTCTGTCCCCCCTTGTACCACAACTCAAAGATTCTGGGACCTGGTTAGTCTGGCTATTTAGTGGCTACGCCTATTTGGACTTGCTAGCCTTCAGTACATGACAGAAAAGAAGTCTCCTCTAGCTATAATAAAACATTTTAATCTAAAGTTAGTCTTCCGTTTACAAAATGATGAATCTTCGCAGGGAAAGAAGAACCCCTTCTTAAAACTCCTCTTAAAACATTTGTATTTAAAATGATGTCTAGACCAGGGGTGCTTGACCTTTTTGAAGAGTACGAGCCACTTTGGCAATAGTATGCGCCGCATCAATTACTGACTGGACAAGCACCCGTGCCTGTGCAGTGGGAATGGGAAAAGGTGAGTGAAACTGGGAGATCTGGGGGGTTTCACATAGGCCTTGTCTTCATGCACCAAAAGGCTGACTTGATAGATAGTGCAGCCAGCTCTGAAACCCGCTGGATGGAGGTGATCACCAGAAGAAAAAACATCTTCAAAGTGAGCGTCGCCAGCCAGAGGGCTTGGAACACGTCCTGGTGAAGAGACCATTCCCCCTGGTCCACTGTCTGCCTGCTCAAATTATCGACCTGCAGATTCTCCATCCCAGGAATGTGGATCGCCGAGAAGCATGGAACATGAAGCTCTTTCCACCTCATAATGCCACTTACCTCTCGGAATGCCTGCCAGCTCCTGGTACCCCCTTGATGGTTTATGTAGGCCACAGCCGTGGAGTTGTCCAACTGTATATTGACTGGGAGGCCTCGGAGCTGGCAAGTCCAATGCCTAATGGCCAACAGAACCAACCTCAGTTCCAACACAATGATCTTGAGATGGCGCTCCCGCTGGTCCCGACGATCCTGCGCCGTCTGGTTATCCAGAGCACCACCCCACTCTGTCAGACTGGCTTCTGTGGTCAGGATGACCCACCACCAGTTTGCTTTGGTCCAGCCATCAGTCCAGAGTTCGCTGGACGGAGTCTGTACCGTCCGGTTCCATTGCGACAGGGGCAGCAGCTGTAGCGGCCTGGCATGGATCTGGGCGTACAGAAGCTCCACGATGGTGGATACCATTAGGCCCAGTAGACACATGCCCTGTCACACTGTGAGATGGTCATCTACCAACAGAGACCGAACCCCCTCCTGCAGAGCCATGCACGCATGCACTATAAGGAGGACCCGAGCCAGGTGAGTATCAAACGTCATTCCCAGGTAAGTTTCCACCCTGTAGGGGACCACCTGCGACTTGGGGTAGTTGATAATCCACCCGAAGAGTTCCAGCATGGACAGCACTGTCCTGACGTCCTGCTGCGCTTCTGGCAATGATGACGCCCTGAGCAAGTCGAACACTGCTTCAGCCAGACCCTTTCTCGCAAGGTGACTTACAAGACAAGATCCCTAGCCATTAGGCACACCATATCATCCATCGCTGGCAGCAAAGAAGTCCAGGTGAAGCGCAGAGGAGCACGAGATTCCTTTCTTCAACCCCCTCCGCTACCACCTCATCCAGACCTTGCCCGCCATGGCCACCAGGGGCCTGGCGCAAGCCGGACAGAAAGCTGATCCCCCCATAGAGAATTCATGTTGAGCAAGCTGGTCCAACCTTTTATTCACTTCATCTCTCAAGGCAGAACTATCCGTAGGGATTAGTGTAGGACTAGTCATCTCCGATATCGGATTGTCTAACTTAGGTGGCGAAGACCAGACCTTAACCGCCTCCTCAGGGAAGGGGTATCTGGCATCCAAAATCTTAGGGAGAGACCGAAGCTTATCCGGCTTCTCCCACTCCTTTTCCACCAGTCTGTCAAAATGGGAAATTCTGGGAAACACTTGTCCGGCCTTTGGCGCTTGTAAGGCTCACCCAGCCACTTCTTCATGGGACACGCACCATCACCCTCCATTAAAGTACGAAACCCCGGTGCCTTTGATATGGTAAGATGGCTGCTCTGAGCGCTAGCTAGTACAGCTGGTGTGCTAGGTCCCACACCTCCCTGCCTATTGCCTGTTGCCCAATCTGCCCACACTACATAGAAAGAAATAACACAGCCTGACAACTGGGATCAACCAACACGGAACGGATGAAGCAGCTTCAGGACCCCCACCCTGGAAGACAAAAAACACACAGACTCAGATTTCTGATCTGCTAAGGCAAGAATTTGTGCCCCTAGACGAGCCTTACCTGACCAGGGTGGAAAACAGCGTAGGGCGACAGCCAGGCTGGAACAATCCTCACCCAACAGACGATTTTCTGCAGAAGCAGAACAGCTCAGCAGCAGTGACAGGGGGAGTCTTGGGTGTCCCAGACAACAGGAGGCACCGAAAAAAGTGGTGGTGCCTTGTTCTGAAAGAGAGAGGAGAGGAGGTTGGAGCCATGGACCACGCAAATGCAGAAGCTGGAAGCCACTACCCTCCCCACAGTCTCTATTGGCCTAGGCCATGCCCCCCGCTGCGGCACCCTGCCCCCCCATTCTATGCTGCCAGCTTAGCTCAGCCTGAGTGCTGCCAGCATGTCAGCAATGAAGAAAAATTTGTGGGAGGCGGCCAATTAGCTCGGGCCCCCCCGGGGAGAGGTAGATGTATAACAGAGAAGGTGAGCTATCAGGGAAATGAGTAACATGTTTTTCCAAATAATATTTTCTTTTGTAGCTGGGGATTTCTGGCTGCAGATCAAGCCCACCCAGAGACAAGGGGTCCGACCAGTGAGGCCAAGAAGATAGGCAGTATGTGTAAGGCAGCGGCCCCGAACCCTGCCAATGTCCTCTTCCGCTTCTAAAGCAGCACTACCACCAGCCATGAAGCCCCCTGAAGAGGAGGGTGTGTTGGGCTTGGAGTCGCCCACAGCTCCTGCACACTCCGATAGGCCAAAAAAACACACAGATTGTGCTGCAGTGCTGGTGTTTTGTGAGTCTCTGTCCCTACAATATCATCAGAGGTTGAGCATGCAGCGATGGGGCCACCTAAGATGGAAGTGGCGCAAGACTAAGGTGGGTGTCAAACCAGTGAAGCAGAACAATACCCAAGCATTAAACAAACAACACATGGCCATAAATACTAAGTCATTTCCCCCTACAGACCTGGCCCCCTAAAAAATACCATTTTGTGAGTACTCACCTGAAAAATGGATATCGTCAGTGTGCCACACACCCCGCTTCCCCTTTAATTCTTACGATCGGGTTACTCCACCAGCAGGTGGCGACGTTGCAGGGAGAAGTCTTGAAAACGAGCCCCTTCCGGCCTACATATACCTGGGACCTCCCTCTTAATACCAGTGATTTAAAAAGCAGAAAGACAAGGTACCAGGAAATCCAATGGTAACCTCAAAATAAAGAAAAGCTTCACCATATAAAGGATCCAGGATACCAAAAAGGGCTGGTGAAGCGGGGTGTGTGGCACACTGACAATATCCATTTTTCAGGTGAGTACTCACAAAATGGTATTATTCTCAGTGTGCCACACACCCCGCTTCCCCTTAAAATTTTTACGATCGGGACATCCAAAAGCAGTGTCCACAAGGGATGGGTATCCGAAGGCAAAGTGAAGCATAACTTAAATGACTGCAGTCTGGAGAACTTTGCGGCCAAACACAGCATCCGCTGAGGCCCGCACATCAACCTTGTAAAACTTAGAAAAAGTATGAACAAAAGACCAAGTAGCAGCCTTACAAACTTGTTCAACAGAAGCTTGGTGCTGAAAAGCCCAAGACGCTCCAACGGCGCGAGTAGAATGAGCAGTGATACGAAAAGGGGGAACTTTCCCCTTAGCAGAATAGGCCGCAATAATGGCCTGACGTATCCATTTGCTAATGGAAGATTTGGCCGGCGCCAAACCCTTCCTAAGCCCACAGGGCACAACAAAAAAGGATTCAGTTTTACGAAAAGGAGAAGTAATAATCAAATAGTACTTAACACAGCGTACTACATCCAAACAATGCAAAACCCTCTCCTTGTCATTCTTAGGCTTAGGACACAGGGAGGGAAGAACAATATCCTGATTCAAATGAAAAGCAGAAACAACCTTAGGAAGAAAGTCCGGTTTGAACCGAAAGACCACTTTGTCCTGATGCCTCTCAAAGTAGGGCGCCTGAATAGACAAGGCCGCCAACTCCGAGACACGCCGAACCGAAGTGATAGCTACCAAGAAGACAATCTTCTGAGTCAGGGTAGACAAAGCAATATCTTGCAAAGGCTCAAAGGGAGAAGCCTGAAGATCAGAAAGAACCAAATTCAAGTCCCAAACAGGGAGTAATGGTTTCCTGGGAGGCCGAACATGCGTAACCCCCTGGAAAAAAGTTTTAACTAAAGGTTTAAGCGCAACACGCTTCTGAAAAAAGATAAATAAGACAGAAACCTGCCCTTTCAGAGTACTCAGCTAAAGACCAGAGTCCAGCCCTGATTGTAAAAACTCCAGAATCCTGGAGACCGAAAAGACCCTACAAGGCAAAGATCTAACCTCACACCAAGCGATATAGGCTTTCCAAGTCCTATAGTAGGTGATAGAAGAAGACCTCTTTCGGGCACCGATCAGAGTTTTAATAACTGAGTCAGACAGACCCTCCTCCTTCAAGATGGAGGTCTCAGCAGCCAAGCCGTCAAACCCAGCGTTGGTAAATTGGGGTAAGACAGCCAACCCTGAGTGAGCAGATCGGGCCGAAGAGGCAGAATGAGCTGATTCACTGTCAGCCAAATGATGTCTGCGCACCATACTCGTCTTGGCCATCTAGGGGCCACGAGAATGGCGGACACCCTTTCCAGAACCAGCTTTCGTACCACCCAGCCTAGCATGGGTATCGGAGGAAACAGGTACAGAAACCCCGGGTCCCCCCAGCTCAGGGATATGGCTTCCGCCGCCAGAGCCAGAAGATCCTGGGAGAGCGACACAAAGATCGGGAGCCTGCAATTGTGACGAAAGGGAAACAGGACCACCTCCGGTGTCCCCCACCGGAGCGGACTGCAGACTGCCGAGAGACAAGGAACATGTGCCTTTGCCCAGGTCAGGATCAGGGACACCACTCTGAGGGCACCCAGACTGCAAGTCCCTCCCTGATGACTGATGTAAGCAACCGCTGTTTGATTGTCCGAGCGAAGCTGAACCAGAAGGCCCAGACCCCGATGAGACAAAAGAGCAAGAACCAGACGGAAGGCTCTCAGCTCCAGAACAGAAGGCCAAGGATTGGAAAGAAGGACCCAAGCCAACTCCTGAATCAGACAAATTTTGGACTGAGTGAGAAACACCCTGTGTTGACCGGAATCCGACTGCATTCCCAGAAAGGACACCACCCTGGCCTGAGCAAGGGAGGACCTGGGAAGGTTGAAAAACTTCAGATGCAGGATGGGGCAGGCCGACCTGTCCTTCTTGGGGGCTGCGAAGAGAATGGAGCAAAAACCGAGGCCCACCTCTAAGCGCGCCACTGGCCGGATGCCCGCCATTTCCAGGAAAAACCGTGAAGGAGGGCGAGACTCGAACTCCGGTTTGTAACTGGGCGACACCCCCTCCCAGATCCATGTGTCCGGAATCTCGCGGCCTTAAACCAGTGAGAAGTGTCGCAATCGTCCCCCCACCCGCACGGGTGAGGGCAGCCCCTCATTACTGAGCGGGCTTAGCAGTAGGTTTGGGCTTGGCGCCCCAGGACTGACCGGGACGGCCACGACCTCTTCCCCGGGACCAACCTACACCCCCGGTAACGGGAAGGGAAGCCTCTCTGCCCGCTCTGGCTCCTCGAAAGGAGGGACTAAAGGAACTCGCACCCCGAAAGGAGCGACGAGGCTTCTTGAATTGAGGCAACTTACCATCCTTGGTAACAGCATCCAATTTCTCGCCAAAAAGGTGTAAACCTAAGAAAGATAGCGCTGTAAGCGCCCTTTTAGAATTAAGGTCCGCCGTCCACTAGCGCAGCTATATAGACCGACGAATAGCCACCAGCAATGCCGCTGTCCTGCTACTCGTCGCAAGAGCATCGTCCTGAGCGGTCAGGACAAAAAAACAAACGACTCACACTGCTTGAGAGAACTAAACATATCACAAGCGCGATCAAGATCTGCGTGCAGACCCCTAATAATGGATCTAACTGCCAGCAGAAGAAGCGCCGAAGCACAAATTGGCCGTAGTGTCGACCCGGCACTGATAAAACCATGGCGAGCCAATTGATCAATTCGACGATCCTCACCATCCTTAATGGTAGTGGTGTCAGAAAAGTGCAACGCAGCCGAGCCAGTCAGCCCTAACACAGGGGTATCGACGTCGGGGGGCACTGACCAAAGCTTCACCAAGTCCTCCGGAAAGGGATAACGCTTATCCCAATTAGGAGGAGTTCCAACCAGGCGCGTGGGTTGTTTCCATTCCTTAAGGACAACCCTCTCAAAGTGCTGTTGCCTGGGAAACACCAAACGCGGCTGGGGTACGTCAAACAACTCACCCTTTGGCAGAGGGACCACCGCAGGCGGATCCAAGGCCAAAACTTTAAACTTTTGAGCCAAAATAGAAGGAGTGTCAATGGACACCCCCACAGCCTGATCACCAGCAGTGTCAAACAATAGCTGGTCTGCAGGCTCATCCAACTCATCAAGGAGTTCCCCCTCCTCATCAGGGGGACAATCGGACCAATCCAAAAATTCAGGTACCTCACCCTCCGAAGCAGGCACTGCCGGAGAAAGGTGCTTCCGCTTTGCCGTAGCCTTCTGAGCCACTGAAGCGGAAATTATTTTCTCGAGGTTGGCTAACCGCGCATGCACCCCGGAATGCGAATCCCCATTTTTGACAATGTCACACGGGGTCCGGAATAGGTTGGGGGGGATAGGAGATGACGGAAGTTGCGAGGAGCCAGAAGCCGGAGCAACGGACTAGCGCGCAATGTTCTGCCTTGCACACGGAACGCATAATATGACATCATCGCCTGGGAGCGGAGCCCCACAGCCCCCACACAGCCTGGATAGCCCCGAAGAGCCATTTCCGGTAACGTTGGAAGCCTCCATATGGTGAATTTGTGGTATTCGCAACAATCCAGGGTTTTACACATTAAGCAACCCGGGATGCCCCTTTGTAATTAAAGTCCCGGAAGTGGGAGGATTTTTTTTTTTTTTTTTTTTTTAAGCCTAGGAAAAATCCCAATTTAGAGACTAAGACTGGCCAGGTATAACAGACCGGGAGAGCCACTGCAGTGAGGGGATCCCAGAATCTTTGGCGAAAAAGAGACCACAGTCAGTCCCCCAACCAGTATGCACCACATTCATACATAACCAACAAGGCAAACATATATGAATAGTTTAAACATCATGAAATGAGTATATACCTGCATAAATATATGTATATATATATATATATATATATATATATATATATATATATATATAAATATAAATATATATATATATATATATATACATATAACCACACATACACACACACATACCCAAATACAGGCATTTGACCCATACATAAGCAGAAGTGCCCCAGGAAAAAACGCTATACATGGCAGGAAATAACAAAGTACAAGGACGGGCCCACGTGCGCGATGGTGGGGACTGTTTACCTCTACAGCTCAAGCCGCACTGGACCTCTTCCCCCACCGGCTTCAGCACACCTGTCTCTAATAGAACTGGGCAGAAATAGACCAAAAGGGGATGCCGGGTTTGACCCCGGCTACCTGGAAGCAGGAGACTTCTTTCTTCTGTCTTGTCGCTTCATGCAGAGAGAACAAACTGGTATTAAGTGGGAGCTCCCAGGTATATGTAGGCCGGAAGGGGCTCGTTTTCAAGACTTCTCCCTGCAACGTTGCCACCTGCTGGTGGAGTAACCCAATCGTAAGAATTAAAAGGGAAGTGGGGTGTGTGGCACACTGAGAATATATGCGTCAACCAGTTTGAGTAGGTATGTAAAAATGTGCCTGCATGTACAGGCACACATAAGGACCAAAAAGTGCTAATGTACATTTTTTTCTCTTTGCAGGTGCCATGTTGGTCCCAGAAAAAGTTAAAATGAAAACGTATATGTTTTATCTTTTTAATATACATAACTATTTTTTCTTTAAAAGTTAATAAACAAAACAAAATGTATAAAACACGACTTTTAAAGTTATATGATGCATGGTGGCGTGTTTTATATGCAGCTACATAAAGCAGCTGCTAAGCAAACAAACAGCAACAGTAAAACAGAAGGTGGCCAAAGTATGAGGTGAGTAACAGTCGGCAAAAGCAGATGACAGGGCAACCAAGGTGCAATGACATGCAGACTACCATGGGTACATTTACGGGGGACATCGAGAAGCACATTAAAATAGCTGGTTACGACAAAAAAGCATACACCAGAAAGCCAGTACACGGAGAACACGGCAAGTTGCGTTCAAAAACAGGTACTGTTAGCTTAACTTCCAAAACTACTTCAGCTTTTTTATTACAAAAAACAGTACAAATACACTACAAAAATAACAAACAAGACATTAAATGTTAAAGTCCAGATACTGCTGAAAAAAAAACAATATATAATGTCCATGGGAAATCCCTGGAAATCCTTTCAATAACCACAGTTGAATATGTATAGCGCAAAATAGTGAAAAATCTGGCAACAGAGGGTGCGAAAATCTCTAGGTAGGCTGGCAGTTAAAGGCTTAACAACTATCTAGCCCTGACTGAAAACCCTTTCCCTAAATAAATGTCCTGAAAAGAATAGTTGTTTTAACAAAAATAAAGCCCTATCTGTCCCTTAGCAACATCACTGCTCCCTATCTAATGCAGAGTGAGCTGTGGCGGTATGAGGTGTTACGCGGACCGCATCTTTTATACGGCATGGTCCCCTATCAGGACAGCAGCAGGCACTTCCTCTGGAATATAAAAATACAAGTTAGTGATATTGATGTGTCTTTGCACACTGTTTGACACTTACAGCATGTTCATGATTTAGACCTCAGAGCCATTGATTTCTAAGCAAATTCTACCAGACTGCACTCGAACCAAGAGGATCAGTGTTCAAGCAAAACTAGTGCTGTGTTTACAATATCAACTTTCCTGTTACACCATTATTGTGCAAATTGTGGGGGTCAGGTTGTGTTCACAGTAGCTACCTAACAGTTTTGATACAATGATAACAGCAGGTGTGTAACTTGAGGGGTGCTCACTTGGCATCATTTAGATAAAAGGAAGCAGCAAGCAGTGTCCTTAGTGGAGGGGTGCAATAGGGAAGGGAGGAGTTGAGGAAATGGGTGGATGGGGTAAGAGTTGTGAGCAATGATTTTCATGGCTCTGGATGTCATCCTTTTATTGTAAAGATTTTTTTTTATTGGGACAAGTGGAGATCCAATTACCCTTCCTGCAGTTTTGGATCCACACAGTACTGATCTGAGTTATAGAATTGTTCAATGAGGTCAGCTGATGGTAATAGTGTACAAAAAACAAGGTTATATTGTGAATAAAGTTGTCCTAATTGTTTACAGTGTCATAGCTGCCATCCCTCTTTGGCTGTGGCACCAACCTATCTCCTGCAAGTTAACCAACAATGCTCATCAGCTATCCAGCAGTTATTTTTTTTTTTAGTCTGACCATGTCATTTGTACAGAAACCCAACCCGTCACAACTAGACCCATCACAACCAGACCAACTGACTTAAAGTGATCCTATACCCAGATAGGAAGTTTATCTAGTCAACCCCAGCCCAGTGTCCCAAGACAGCCTGTTTCTCTTTTCTTTTGCCCAGTATTCATATCAATCATGCAGTCTGCTGTTTGAATGGTTGGCTTTATTGCTACCTGGTCAATGAATTACCATATGGCTGCCATTCAGACATCATACTGCAATGTTTTATGAACAATGGGCTTTAGTAAGTAAGTTTTAGAAAAAAAAATAGCACAGGCTGTTTTGGGGCACTGGGCTGGAAATAGAAAGTGACCACATTAGCTTCCCTTGTGGGTATAGGACCACTTAAATCCTTTGTACTACAATTTCACCTCCAGACTTTTGAGCTCTGGTATTATATTTTTTATAAATGTATTATAGTTAGAACAAATCCAAGATAACGCAACAACTGCCTTTTCTATCTTTTGGGAAAATTATTCTTAGTTAACAGCCTTGTATAACCTGGGAGTGGAGTGTTTTTTTTTTGTAGATGTGTTCACTCCAACCTTTCTTCAAATGTGTTAAGGAGTTTATATTTACTTGCAATAAATTCTTATTGAAAATTTTCACAGACAAATAACCCATATGAGGCAGGCGAAAATGCTATACAATCAGTAAGATAGTGAGATACTATCAAGAATCCATTACCCTTAACACATTTAGGGAATGTCCCAAAAGTGGGATAAAGGTCTGCCAAAGCCACTGCCCAACACTCCACATGAATAGTACCATCTTCTATATCGGCAGTGATGGATAACACAGCCAAAGCATGCACATCACTGTGTCAAAACAAGAATTTAAAGAGACCTTTCTTTAAGGGGGTGAACACTAAAATGGCGGCAGAACCAGGTGGGATCTCTGGGCATGTCTTCAAGGTCTGTGCTAACTAGCTTGCACCAGTGTTTACTAAAATATTCAATCTCTCATTGTCAGTCATACCAGCATGCTTCAAAAAGTCTGTCATTGTGCCCGTCTCCCCAAAAAAGGAAGCCTTCCAGTCACTACCACTCAGTAGCTCCAACCTCTGTGAAGGTGAAGTGCTTTGAGAGACTGATAAAGACCATCCTCACTAACTCTGTTCCCAGCACTCTTGATCACTTATAGTTTGCCTATCGCCGCAACCGGGCCACAGATTATGCCGTTTCCCACCTAGTGTATACCAACTTATCACACCTGGACAACGGTGAACATATGCAAGACTACTGTTCGTGGACTATAGTTTGGCTTCAATACTATATTCCCTTCCATACTCACAATGGAGCAATTAAGACTTAACTTAGGACTTAACACATGCAGATTGTAAGAAATTGTAGATATGTTGTATAAGTAGTAGTGAGGGCAAAACTCCCTTGCCCTTTGCTCAGTTTGAATTGCCAGATGCATACACAGGGAGCATTTCAGCTTGTCTGGATAAAACAGACCTTCAGCCTGAAAAATAGCCTATCTTGCATGTTTCCCCACCCCCCTACATACAGATTGCCCACATTAAAAATCATTCTACCTGCACCTATTGCATTTTTTTAACCTTTAACATCCAGGATGGTGGCCCCGTGGAGTCTCAGGCTGTCTGCAGACAGGAAGTGTATTCTGAATAAGCCGCTCTGCATTCTGGGATTGCGGTCCTTTTCCTGACCCCTGCTCTGCTTTGTGTGTGCAAAGCACAGCTATAACCCCCTGAATAATAAGTAAGTGACTAAAAACGTCAAAGGAAGAGGGAGGTTGTGATGCCGCTGTATAGAGCCCTGGTAAGGCCACAGCTAGAATACTGTGTGTGTGCAGTTCTGGAGACCTTACCTGCAAAAAGACATTATTCAAATAGAACGGGTCCAAAGGCGGGCAACAAAAATGGTGGAAGGACTTAAACTTAAAACTTATCAGGAGAGACTTAAAGAACTTAATTTGTACAGTCTGGAGGAAAGAAGGGAGAGGGGGGACATGATTGAGACCTTTAAATATGTGAAAGGATTGAATAAGGTTCAGGAAGGAAGTGTTTTTAAGAAGAAACTTAACGATAGAACAAGGGGGCACAACCTGAAGCTAGTCGGGGGGAAGATCAGGAGCAATGTTAGAAAATATTATTTTACAGAAAGAGTAGTAGGTGCTTGGAACAAACTTCCAGCAGAGGTAGTTGAAACATCAACAGTCACTGAATTTAAACATGCCTGGGATAAGCACACATCTATCCTAAGATAAAGAGTACATACAGTATACACGTAAGGGCAGACTAGATGGACCGTATGGTCTCCTTCTGCCGTCAACCTATGTTTCTATGTTTCTAACATGTTAAATATATTCATTTTAGATGCTGGGGAATAGTTTTCTAAGGGTTTGGGCTTTTTATTAAATGATGCGGAAGGTCTGGTTTAAGAACTATATAGCATTACATGTCCCAAATGTGGGATCTCCAAAATAGGATTAAGGTTGCTTGGATATTACACTTGCAATTGTAATTGTATTCAAACAAATTCCCAACATGATTAATAAGCCTGATTACTGAATATCATATAGTAATGAGAGGGTTAAACTGGGCTGTTACTTTGTGACCAGGCTCTAGGTAAATTGTATAAATAGTAGTGAAGGAGCAACTCCCTTCCTCTTTACTTAAAGCGGACCTTCACTCTAAATAAGAGTCTATCTTATATGTTTCCCACACCCTGTACATACAGATTGCTCACATTAAAAATCATCCTACCTGCATCTACTGCATTTTATAAGCCTTTAAACATCCAAGATGGCGGCTTATGGAAGCTGCCATTTTTGCAGGCAGCCTGCAAACAGGAAGTGCCTGCAAACAGGAAGTGACTGTGCTGCTCTGCATTCTGGGACTGCTGACCTTTCCCTGACCCCAGCTCTGCTCTGTCTGAGCAAAGCACAGCTATAACCCGCCCCCCTGTACCTTATCCCACTCTCCTCTCCTCAGTAAGTGTGATGCTTCTGAGTCAAGATGGCGGCGCCCGTATCCTAAATTCCTGAACAGAGTTGCAGCCCAGTGGGGGAAAGTATAATAAATTAGTGACTAAACATGTAAAATATATTAATTTTAGATGCTGAGGAATTGTTTTTTAAGAGTTTGGGCTTTTCATTAAATCATGGTGAAGGTCCGGTTTAACTAGTTCATCTACCTCAAGAATAGGTCCAGTTGCTTTGACATATTTAACGTTTATCCTGAATGAATAATACACATCTTTCATTGAAAACTATTTTTTACTTTTTGGGGTTTTCTAAAAAAAATTAAAAATCAAATAGTTAAAGTTTATCATCCCGAACTTACAAAATGTAAAATTAATGACCAACAAAAGACTTTAGCTGCCACCCAACGAGACTGTCCCATGGTGGCAAGCCATACACCCATTTGATTTAAGCCCTGCATACAGTGGAGCATGTGTTCCTCTACAAGGCAAGGCGTTCATAATGGAGTGGAATGTATATAATGAATGAGATACTTTCCAGCTGTCGAAATCTCAGTGGCAGCCCAGCAGTGTGTTAATTTCTGCTCTTTAAAGGGAAAAAAAGAAAAACACAACAGCAAAAAGAGCTTTTTGAATAAGTAATAAGGTTGTTACTTGTTCAGGCTGTGAAATCTGTGTTGAGGTAGGGAGGTGTAGATATTTAAGTTTGCCTTGATGTTCAATTATCAGCAGGGGTAAGTGTTCTAGCAATCATTTGTGACAATAAAAACAAGCCCAGTAGAAAAAAAAAGCTCTGCTGAGTTTATTACCAATACAATGGGATGGGGTTCTAATGACATTAGCAACCCTTGAAACCATGCCAAGTCTTTTAATGTGACAAAAAATCTGCTTTCACAAAGTTTTCATAGCCTACCATTATCGCCACTTTCCTTAGTACAACATCTGTTCTTCCTTTCGAAAAAATAGGCATAAAACTTTTGTTAAAGTTTGTTTATTTTGCTTCATTTTAATAGCAAAAGGAAAATTACAATTTTTTAGCTTTTCATCATTTTGTGAGCATAGTAACTAAAGAAAATGGCACAGACAATCCAAAGTACAGCATGACCAGCTGGAGAAAAAAAACGACTCAATTTAGATCCTGCTGACTATGGGAAGACCATGCAAATACACAGCACTCTTCCTTTTTCCTTTTTGTTCTACTGAAGCTATACAATAATTTATTGTAAATACTACTTCAAGGAACTCCACTGTGAAAAATTGGCTAATGATACAAATCTGCATTGATACGCATGAGGTTGCTAATATTCTTTGAACAAAAAAACTTCCAGGCTCATCATTTCCTTTTCCGTTAAGGAAGAAGAATCCAATTTGTAAATCTACCATTTTCTTTTTATAAGGAAGGACAGCACAATGTTAATGATCTGTCATCTGGGTCAGGCACGGGTACTTTTACCTATCATGAATTGCTTTGGATAAGTGGCACTATTCCTTACATGCTGAATGGGGGGTGAGCAGGATTGGCATGTGAAACCCCTGTTCTTGGCAGGTTTTTTTATACAGTCGAGTCGATTAATATTAATAATTGTAAAGTGTACACTTTAGGTGAGAAATAGTTTCCCCTCCACTTTCTATCTATCATGTATATAAGGAGTTTTAAAAGATCTGTCCATGTAGAGAGGAAGTCCTTTTATAAATAGATATGAAAATATATTTTTTATCCAGCCAGACTGCCCCTTTGAAAGCACCCCCCCCCCAATCTGAAACCCTTCCCTAGCGCTAAAGCAGGGAGGGGGGGTTAAATAAAAAACAAACACTTACTTCACCTGTAATCCAGCGTTGCCGAATGGTCAATTACAGTGCCGGACGCCTCCATCTCTAACCAGTTGTCTGATGCCACTGGAGTGGGAGCTCTCAGCTTCGTGTGCACAGCAGCCCCGCCATATAAGGCAATAGGTGGGCAGGAGCAACTGGCACAGGCAGCTGATTAAATATGGCGACGCACTGCGCTGTGATTGCTGGATTACAGGAAAGGTAAGCATTTGTTTTTTATTTAACCTTCCATCTTGCTTTAGCGCTAGCAAAGGGTGGCAGGGTGGGGGGCTTTAAAAACGGGCAGTCTGACTGGACTGCCGCTTTAACCAGTATTTTTTTCACATACGGTTTTCACATATTTTTTTTTTGCTTTTCCAAACATTTTTTTTGAGAAACCGAATTTGGCAGGACAATCCTTCTACAACTTGTATTCTTACATGCTGTAGCATGAGGTAATGTTTGCCCTTGCTTTGCAATCCCAATATCTCCCTCTATGGTGTATGCTACAATTCAGTTACACCTAGTTTATCCTTCTCATAGGATTCAAGTATTCAGCCCTTTACAACATGCATCTCACAACATATTTAGCCATAAAAAGTCTAGGGATGGACACATCTGTGTTTCATAGAGACAACAGGGTTTTAAGGACAAGAATACTCTAGTTCTTACCTAATCACTGCTGCACCAGCTGAGGAGCACCACCACCAGTGTCTGAAACGGGAAGTGTGTCAGACAGAAAATACAATTATATTTTTCTTGAGCTTATGTTTGCCCTTAACCCTTTAAGTGGCAGCCTACCTGGAGCATTTGTCATTCTCTGTTGCCAGACCCTTTTCTGCCATTTTGCCCTGTACATGTTCAACTGAAATTTTTGAAGGGATTTACAGAAATTTACTAGGAAAATTATAGATTGTTTTTTTCAGAACAGTCTGGGCTTTAGTATGACATGTCTTGTTTTTAAGTTTGTTTGTGTTTTTTTGATATTTTTGTGGAAAGGTGAAATAATAAAAAACAATTTTAACATTTTGTAGTGATTTTTCCTCAATAAAAATGCATGTTTACCAGAAAATCATACTGTGTGTAAAAGCGCTATTCCTCCCGATTACAACGGTACCACATATGTATTGGAAGACACCCTTTCCTGCCCAGGAGACCCCTCAAACTGAAAAGAGTGCTTGAGGAGATTTTCCAAGAAAACACAACTATTCAACACTCCTTCCAGTTTTTCCACAAAAACACCCCTTTAGATCTGAAATACCCCCCCAAAATCATATATATACTGAAAGTACACACCTCAAGCTTTCTAGGCGTACCAGGCTTGATGTTGTGGCCACAGATGTCCAGGTGGAATCATTGACAAAGGCATATTAAAAAAATAGAATCAAACCCACATTTTCCTAAAAAAAAAATATACAAATCATAAAAAAACACACCAAATTCGAAATAGCAAGGTCCCCCGAACAGAATACCCAACATGCATAGCTACCTGCAAGGGTAGGGTTACCAATCACCTGAAAGGTAAGCATATGCATAAAGGGCATTTTACTTGTTATCTCCTACTCTGCAGACGGGGAGGCTGATTCATTAATAGCGCCAGGTAGCGACAGATGAGCGCCAGTAGCGTGATTTTCACAGCGCCAGCTAGTATTCGCTGTGCTTGGCCGGGGTTTGCTTGTTGACAGCGACTCAGTCGGTGTGCAGTAATGTTGAATACGGGGTTAGGGGTCGATGTTTCACAGGTTCTGCGTTGTATGGGTGCGCCTGACAGCGAATGGCCAGAGCGAACGGCTTGCTGCAGATTCATTAAAAAATCACGCTCAAAAATTTCTCGTGCTGCGAATTCCTTGTTTAAACCCCTGAGCGCTGGCGGCAATGTGTGTAAAGTAGTTTTTAACCCCCAAACAACTTTTTTTTTTTAATGTAAAAATTTTAGAAGTTTTTCTAAACATTTTGTAATATGAATACATTAATATCAGACCTGTAATATCAATTCTGCACTTTTTTTTTTTTTTTTACTTAAAAAAAAATCCTAACATTGCAGAAGTGGTCACAGAATTTTTGACATTAAAAAAAATAAAAAAAAATAAAAAAAGCAATTAATTATGATTATTTAAAGATTGCTCCATTGAAATGCATTGGACAACGCCAGGGAGCGCCAGGTCATACCTGTCGCTGTGATGGGATTATCAGCGGCGCTGTTCGTTGCAGTCGGCTACATGATGAATCCCGCGCTAGCTGACGCTCTCGCCGGCGCTAGCCTCATTTAGCGTGATAAATGCGTCATTGTGACCGCCGCTGGGCGTACTTGAGTCGGTAGCCGCCGTTAGCTGGCGGAACCTGGCGCTCGTCAGACACTACCTGGCGCTAGCCCTTGATAAATAAACCCCAAAGTGCACACCTTGCGCTTTTTTAACCAAAACAACACTTTACAATTCAAATACCCCCCACAAACCATATATTCTCTGAAAGTACATACCTTAGGAATTCTAGGCGTACCAGGCTTGTTGCTGTGGGTGCAGCTTTTTGGACGCAAACCTTCAAGGAATACCTGGTTGCACCGGACTTTGCTAAAAAAAATAGTTAAAATGCTGAATCAAACCTACATTTTCCTAAAATAATATGCTAATCATAAAAAAACACACCAAATTGGAAACGGCAAGGTCCTCCGAACAGAACAATACCCAACATGCATAGCTACCTGCAAGGGTAGGGTTGCAAAAAACCCCAAACTAAAGTATGCGCTATGGAAAAAAAATAAAACAACCCTTTACATTTTTTACCTGCACTAAGAGGTGCAATTAGGGTTAGAATGGTGAGGTGCAACTAGGATGCTGTAGCTGTGGCATCAGATTATAAGATCAATGATCAATATCAGGTATCAAAAACCTGAAAAAGGGGCTCATGTTTTAATCATCACTTGCCACAAGTATCCACCTGCTCCTGCTCCTGCTCCTGCTCCAGCACTTCCCATCGGATTAGAAACAAATCCAACTAAAGGGAACTAAAGGAAAAGGTAATATAATGACCACAAAAAAATACCTGTGCCAGCCCACAGGAAACATAAATTAACTAAAAGGGGCCCACCTACAGTCTAAAACAAAAAATGCAGAACAAAACAATGCAAACACTCAATAATCTAATTAAGTGTGATAGATCCCAAAGCAATCTTGTAAGCATAAACCGGGTTGGCTGGGACAGGTCGGACAAAAGTGCCACACGTCCTTTCTGATGCCATGCTTCCTGCATACCCTGCAAGCCCTCTGGGGATACAACTTACCACGACAAAGGGAAGCAACTTTATAAAGTGTTTCCCAATTAACCTGACCTGATTGTCGTTACTAGGCATATCTGGGTCCTCCTCAGTATCCACATACAACAAAACAGGGAGTAACTGCTGCTGGTAGTTAATGAAAGATAAATAGGAGCCTGGTACTGCTGCCTTGAAGACAACAAAGCTGTTGTAAGTTGCCATTTGGACCAAATGGATAGCAACTTTTGTGTACCAGGCTCTGGTTTCGGGTGGCGTTGTAATAAGTTATATTTTGTCCATTTTATCAACGCCACCCATGAATTTGTTATAATCTTTTATGCCACATGGCTTTCAGGAAGGGGCTCGGGGACCACGTTGCCATACATTCACAACTGAGTCATCGTGGATTGTTGTCAGTAGAAATATATATTTGCCCATATATTTAACATGCAGGAGCTCATCGCTTCTTAGAGCGTAAGACTCTCCACGTTTTAGTTTTTTTTCAAGTATTTTCAAGCAGGCTGGGGTATCCAATGAATAAAGGGCTCTAAATAAGGGGTTGGAGGTATAGAAGTTGTCCACATATAAGTGGTAACCTCTCCCCAGTAGAGGAGTCATGAAATCTCAAACGATCTTTCCACTGACTGACAAATCAAGGGGACATCCAGGGGGGTCCAGATGTGTGTCCTTTCCTTCATAGATTTAAAAATATTTGGTATACCCGGTCACACTATCGCATAATTTATAACGTTTTATCCCATAGCAGGCACGCTTACTAGGGATATATTGACGAAAAAAGCAGAAGTGACTCATCAATACTTAATTTTTGGGAGGGCGTGTACACTTCTGCACAGCGCTCTGACAGGCTATTGAGCAGGGGCCATAATTTATGAAGCCTGTCCTGACCGGGCTCACCACGGGGAATAGCAGTGGAATTGTCGTTAAAATGCAGAAACGGCAGTAAAATTTGGTAGCGGTTTCTCGACATTATGGCGGGAAATAATGGAGTTGCCAATATGGATTGGGTATCCCAGTAGAAGGAAATACTAATTTTTTTTTAGAATACCCATTGCTAAAGTGAGCACCCAAAATGTCTATCTCACTCAATTTTGTGGGTTGCCATGCCTGAGCTCGGGCGTGCCTCTGCTGGGGGTTTTGCGCTAAGACCTGCTCGGCATAGAGATTAGTATAGAAGACCATATCCAGTAGAAAAAGTCAATATGATCAAAGTTTGTTGTGTCTACATTGACCCCGGGGACCGAATCAAAAGGGGGAATTTCAGGGGAAATATTATTAGGAGGCCTCCACGCAGACTATCCTTCACCAGCTGCAGCACTCAAGTCCTCCTCCTGCACTACACTCGCCTGCAGCGTGGCACTTTGTGTGGCATTATCCCTTCTACGATGGCTACTACTAATGGTAGAACCAAGCAGCTGTGTTTCCTCAGTAGAGGAGACACTGTCTGACTCTCTGTCTGAGGGGGCTCAGACTCAGACTCTGACTCACTTAAATCTTCAGAGTCAGACGCTATCAGGTAAGCCAAAGCTTCCTGTGCAGAATACCGCTTACCAGCCATACTCAAATGTGACAAAAAATCTAAAAAAAAAAATCAAAACTAAAAATTTTAAACTAAAGGTTCTTCCCGAACTAAAGGCTAAAACTTAAGGCTAGAACTAAAGGCTAAAAACAAATGCTAAAACCAAAGGCAAACTACAAAAAATAACATTTCACAGTAAACAATAAAACTGTCACGAATCCTCGCTTACCTGGGCCCCGTTCCAGCGCTGGTCCTGGGCGCCCTGCTGCAGCTACGGCGTCTGGTCGGTTGGCTGTGCCGAGCGCGCTCCCGTCTCCTTCCGTCACGTGCTCACGCGCGCGCGCGCGGGCACGTTCTTCTTATGCCTGTAACTGTCAGCCGTATTGCGCGTCCAGGGAGGGGAGGGACTCCTCCCTCTCCTCCTGTTTGGGCCAATGAGCCCTGGTATCACACTGTGGGCCAATGAGCCCAGGTAGGGACAGTTTTGGCTATTAGATTGGCACTCCTCTTGCTGGCCAATCACTACTGTGATCCTGTGTGCACCAATCACTATACCTTCTCTCTCTGGTCTGTCCCTATAAAGCTCTTTTCCTCTCAGTTGCCTGTTGCCTGTGATAGCGCTCAGTACCTTGTCTTGTGAAGTTATTGATTCAGTTTGCCGACCACCGCCTGAACCGACCATTCTCGATCTGAACCCCTGTTGCCGACCACCGCCTGTACCAACTATTCTTGATCTGAAACCCTGTTGCCGACCTCCGCTTTGAACCTTGACCACGAGTTGCCTAATCCTTTGTACCGCCACGATCTCTGTCTTCCCGCTGTCGACCTCTGGCCTGTCTCTGGACTTCCGTCACCTACGCTCTTGCTATTGGTTCTCCAGACCTCCCACATATAAGCTTACATCCTTTGAGCCATTAAGTCCTGGGGGCAACTGATCCCGGGTAAGCGTTTCTTGCATCCCGGCAAGCGGGGGCTCCTACAGGTGAAGCTGGCTGTGGAGATTGGGGGTTGTGAGCTTATCAAGAGGGCTGGAGTTACCCCGAGCGTGACAAAAACAATGCAAAAAAACTGTCAAAATAGAAATAAAAGTGTATAGCTACAACCTGATGAGAAGTGGTGGAGTCAGGAGCAGCAGGTCATGGGATCCCAGCAGACCATCCCTGGAGCAGCAGATCCGGCAGATGAAGAAGGTCTTCCTGGGGCAGCAGGAATAGGGTCATAAAAGCTAGGGGGGGTTGGTCCTAAAAGAGTTGGGGAGGCTAGGATCCCAAAAGTAGGGGGAGGCTAGGGTCCCAAAAGGAGGGGGAGGCTAGGGTCCCAAAGCACGAGGGCTAAGGTTCCAAAAGGAGGGGAACTAAGGTCCCAAAGCGCAAGGGCTAAGGTTCCAAAAGGAGGAGGGCTAAGGTCCCAAAAGGAGGAGAGCTAAGGTCCCAAAGAGCAAGGGCTAAGGTTCCAAAAGTAGGGGAGTTAAGGTCCCAAAGCCCGAGGGCTAAGGTTCCAAAAGAAGGGGGAGCTAAGGTCCCAAAGCGCAAGGGCTAAGGTTCCAAAAGGAGCGGTGTGGGATAGGTGGCAGGTGCACACCAGGCCTGACTCACTCACACCTGAGTGCAGGCGGCGCAGGGAGGGGAGGCAGCAATGGAGGGGGACCTGGGGGCGGCAGATGGGTTGTGATCTCCCATCACACTGCAACCATCAATCTGGTAACTGTGTATCACACAGCATCTTCCGCCCCCCTGTCGCTGCCTCCACCCCTCACCGCGCCGCTGGCTGTACCTGGGTATTTACTGAATGAGCAACTGCCCCATCCCACACCACAATAACAAATCCAAATACAAAAAAGCGGATGCCGGGAGCATTTCAACAGCGGCGGCCACCAAGTAAACTATAGATCCCAGCATGCCTACGGCCACCCGCGCAGCCAAATAAAAGCCCCCCACCCACACAGTGGTGACACCCAGCACGCCCACACACCTTAGATCAGCATAAAGAAAGAAAAAAAAAAAAGCAGAAAAATAAAAATAAAGTTCAGCATCCACACCACATTTTTATGGAGGCTGACGAGTGAAGTCCCAGCATGCTTAACCCTTTAAGTGCCAGCCTTCCTAGAATTTTTGTCACCCTTTGTTGCCAGACCATGTTTCACTATTTTGCGCTACATATGTTCAACCTTGATTTTTGAAGGGATTTCCAGGGATTTTCCAGGAAAATATATTTTGTTTTTTTCAGCAGAGTCTGAGCTTCAACATGCAATGTCTTGTTTGGCCTTTTTTTGTGTATTCTCAATACTTTTGGGTGAAATATCTGCAAAAAAAAAAAATCTATTTTTTGCAATTTGTAGTGTGTTTTGTAATAAAAAATGTAAGTTTGTCAATAAAATCTTATTGCGTGTGAAACCCCAATTTCTTCCGGTCACAGTGGTACCACATATGTATTGGTAGACACCATTTCCTGCCCAGAAGACTCCCCCAAACTGAAAGAGCACTTTAGGAGACTTTCAGATAAAATACAACTATGCTATGCGCTAAGAGCACCTTGCAGTTTTTCCAGAAAAACAACCCTTTACATTTGAAGTACCCCCCACAAACTATATATTCTCTGGAAGTACAGGCTTGTTGACATGGGCACAGTTTTCTGGAAGTAATCCCTCAATCAATTCTTTGGTTGCACAGAATTTCACTAAAAAAGAATAAAAAAGAAGAATCAAAGCCACATTTTCCTAAAAAAAACTATATGCAAACAAGAAAAAACAAGTACATTCTGAAAAAGCAACATCCCCCGAACAGAACGGTACCCAACATGCATAGGTACTTTCAAGGGAAGAGTTGCCAAACACCCCAAAGTAAAGCATGCGCATAACGGTAATTTTACTTGAAATTTTCAGCTCTGCTGACAAAGTGCGCACCTTGCAATTTTTCAACCAAAACAACCCTTTACATTTGGAATATCCCCCATAAACCATATATTCCCTGAAAGTACACATATTAAGCTTTCTAAGCGCACTGAGCTTGTTGTAATGGGCTCATCTTTCTGGAAGTAATCCATTGAAGAATTCTTAGGTTGCACAGGGTTTCCCTAAAAAAAATTATAAAAAAGCAGAATTAAAACCATGTTTTCCTAAAATATCAATATGCAAACAAGAAAAAACAAGCTAAATCTGAAAGCGCAAGGTCCCCCGAGCAGAACAATACCCAACATGCATAGGTACTATTAACCCTTTTAATTGCCAGCCTACTTGAAGTTTTGGGACCCTCTGTTGACAGGTAATTTTTCCTCATTTTGCGCCATGTTTAACCGTGATTTTTGCTGGAATTTCCAGAAAAATTATTACATATTTTTTGCAGCAGAGTTTAGGCTTTAACATGAAATGTCTTGCTTGTCATTTTTCTACTGTTTTTTAAATATTTTTGCGTAAAAACAAAAAAATAAATAAAATAATATTTTTTAGACAATTGTCTCCTTTATTTTAAATAAAACATTTGTTTTATTAAAGAAAACCATATTGCATGTGATAGCCCCATTTCTCCCGATTACAACGGTATCACATATGTATCGGTATCCCCCCCATTCTTGCCTTGGAGACCCCCCAAACTAAAAAGAGCACTTTATAACATTTACAAATTAAATACAACTACTATGCACACTATAAACATAAGGGGTTAATTTAAAAAAAAATTACATAGTGTCCCCCCTCCCGGGGGGGCTAACCCTAACCCTTAAAAATCCCCCAAAAAATGATGTATGGTCCCCCCTACCTGTCATAACCAGCCCGGGACCAGCTATGGGGACTTGTAGGAACAGAGTGGAGGGGCCAGCTTTTGTGCCCCCCCACCCTGCAGCCTACAAGCCCACATACACATGGGCCCGGGCTCTTCTGCTCCCCCCCGGGCTTTGGGTAGGCAGGTAATAGGGGTGCCGGGGTTAATGGCAAGTCACCTGCTAGCCGCAGGTGACTTGCCAGCCCCCCAGCCTTTTGAACTGGTATAGGGGTCTCATTGACCCCTTACCAGTTCACAAGGGGTTAAATGTAAAATAACACACAGACACAAATAAGAAAAAAATATTGTATTTGTTTTTAAAACTTACCTCCCATCCATCCCTGGGCACTGTGTCCCACGCTGATCACTCTGGCTTCTGCTCTCCTGCTGCTGCTGGAAGCCTTTTATAGCTGCTGGGTGACAGAGCATAAGGGGTTAATTAAAAAAAAAAAGACTTTGGGGCTGGGCTTTGGGGAGGCAGGTAATAGGGGTGCCGGGGGTTAATGGCAAGTCACCTGCTAGCCGCAGTTGACTTGCCAGCCCCCAGCCTTGTGAACTGGTATAGGGATCTCATGGACCCCTTACCAGTTCACAAGGGGTTAACAGAATAAATAAAAACACACACACACACACACACACACACACAATATACTCATCCAACGAGGGGTCAGGTCAGTTTTTTACTTTTACATTTTTTTTACTGGGGGGGTTTAAAGTCAGCTACGTGAGTCTCACATATGCCGGGAGCATTTCAACAGCGCGGTTACAAGTGGATTATAGATCCCAGCATGCCTACGGCCACCCGCCCAACCAAAAAAAGACCCCACCCACACAGTGGTGACACCCAGCACCCCCACACACACCTCAGATCAGCATAAAAAATAGAAAAAAAATAAGGATCAGCACAAAATAAAAAAAATAAGTCGGCACTTGCACTGTTTTTAGCAAGTGTACTACATGTCCCAGCATGCCTATGGCCACCCACCCAGGCAAGGTCACCCCCCCACACAAGAGAACCCCCTGGCACCCCAACCTATAACCAATAGACTAGAAAAGGGTTACAAGTGCGGCGGTGGCAGGCGGCACCTGGTGCACTATGGATCCCAGCATGCCTACGGCCACCCACCCAGGCACTTACTCCCCAACACATCGGTGACCCTCCCCACACACCCCCACACACCTCCACCCACCTCAGAACCGACGATCACAGAGACCAGCAGGAGATTGCAGGCTGTTTATATAGTGGTGACGCCGACTGATGACAGCAGCCATTCGCCCCACTTCTGATTGGTCCAGGGGTGATCAGATGACTGGGGTGAGGTCAGAGTCACCTCCATATGACCCCCTGAGAGCCCTGACCCGGAATCGCTGACTTCTGCAGCCACTGATGGCTCCAAGGTAAGGAAATATCAAGCTCGCAACACCTACGTTAAGGCCCGGACAAGCGAGCCCGTAGGTGTTACGTGCTTGGCACTTAAAGGGTTAAAACAGACCTCCAGTCAAAAATTAATAAATTGCTCCCCTATAACCCCACCCCCCCCCTGACAATCAATGACATAAGCTATGTCTTTTGAGCTTAAGCCAATGCAGATGTTATAGAATAGCAGGCAGATTCTCTGCTCTTGAACTGCATGGGAGCAGCCATGTTAATTTACACCTGAGAGTCCTGCTTCTGAAAAACTAGCCATAAGTAGAAAGGTAGAAAGGCATCAGCTATAATGATTCATCATTGCTTTGCTCAAAGCAGAAACCTTTTACCTAGATACTTTTTAAATACTTTGATTACACTGTATGAATGCTCTGTGACTGCCGCAGGATTAAGAGCACATGAAAAAATGATTTAACAGCTTCCTCCTCACATAGAATTCCTCCAGCAGCTGTTAATACAGTGTGTGTGTGTAGAATGACAAGTTGTCTTTCTGAGGCATAAATCTCTTTCAGTTTGGTGTGAATTCCTGCTGGCACAGCCCCCCTCCTCATGTGTAAGCAGGACAGTCAGATGTGTAGTAAGATACCTACTCCTATGCATTTCAGGAGCATAGCATCTTGCATGGTTTCACAACATCCGCATGTGGTAAGCCCTCTCAAACAGCTTATGCCACTGATCATTCATCCAAAGAGGGGTTTAGGAGAGCAATTTACTAAACTTTATTTCTCTGTTATTATAACCTTCTTATCTCTATGATATACAGATGTGTCTATCCCTAACTTTTCCTGCTGTCATGCCCAATGTCTCTAATGCCATAGTTTGGCCAGCATCATGGTATGTGACCAGGTTTATTGAATGTAGAGCATAGGTGTAACGTGGAAAGACTGCTGCAGTTGTGATGCTGCTTGCTAAGATTTACTTTTCAGAATCAAAAACTTTTGTTTGTCTATTTTTTTAAATTAAAGTGCTACAGCAAGCAAAGTTAATTTTTACACCATGGCGTCAGACTACATTTGGTGCTGTCCTAAACTGTTTTCCGCTTTTAAATTGAAGAATAAATTGCAGAGATATCGATTTTTACAATTTCACCGCATGATTTCGCTTCTGAAGTAAGTGGATGTGGCCCTTGTCTTTCTGATGCTACATAATAATCAGCATAATGGGCAAGATCTGTAAGATTCCTAGACCTTGCATAAGACATCCTGGCTGTGCTTCTCCCCTCTACCCCTGTTGCTAGGTGACATTGGAGCCAAAAGTGCATGTGCATACTCCCAAAAGCCCATGTGTGCACTCCCAAAGTGCATGTGTGCACTCCCAAATGCCCATGTGTGCACTCCCAAAGTGCATGTGCGCACTCCCAAACCTATCAGAAAGAGTCAGTCTTTTTGGTTGTATAAACACAGTCATACAACTCCAGTGTTACAGAAATGAACCTCTCAAATTTTCTGGTAAACTCCTTTTTCTCTGTTCTTTGTATGGAAATCTCATCTATATCTATCTAGATATCTATCTATCTATCTATCTATCTATCTATCTATCTATCTATCTACCTATGTGTCAGCATGGCAGTATTTTCCATTTTCTTACTCTTGAACTATACAACTGCACTAGTGGAAGGAATATGGCAGGACTGGGAAGTTTGGTCTTGCATAATGTACTGCTTGAAGTAAAAGGCATAAAGAAAATGTGGATTTGATGGATATGTTGGACCAATTGTGGAGTGTTTTCTATGGAAGAACCTCGACTTGTATGAAATAATGCTGCTTCTCACATACATGAGACCAGGTCCATATAAAGCCTTACACATCTAGGAACCCTGTCTCTAGGAAACTAGGAAAAAAATATTATTTTTTACACTTTAGCAGCAATACTAATGTGCTACATGAACCATTAATAGTAGGTTATATTGAAAGAAAAAAGTGGTTACTCACCAAACTCTCATAGTTCAATCATTCAATCACCTTGAATTTCTTCTCCACATAATTAGATGATTGAAGTCAAGATGCTGTCACCCAAGTAAATATACAACTAATTAATTATTCTGTAATGTAGGCTAGAACTGTGCTGCACACCAATAGATCATACCATTTGCAAATAATGATACAAAGCTAACAAATTGTATGTCAAAGCAGAAGTCAATGGCGGTGATAAAATGAATACACAGCTGCATTTATTTAAAGTCAGTTAAATCTCTCCCACTCTTTGAGGTGGCTTGACCATGCGGCACCTTTAAAGGCCTTTAAAGGCCATGCAGCCAATTTATAAAAAGGAGACAGATTGTGGGAAGACAGGGGAGTTTTTGGAAGCCCATGAGCAAAGGAACAAATATATTAGGAGTAATACAGGATTTTATGGGGCTTTGAAAGCCTTTCTCATTTTTAATTCACCCCCTTGGATTTTAACTATTTTGTTACATTACAACCTGAATTTCAGTGTTTGGCTCTCCAAGGCTCTCTGTGTTTTACAAATTACTCCATATGTGCTGTGTGGCTGACCCTGTAGTAGTATCTGATCCTTATAGAAGGGAGGTGTATTGGCGAAGTAAGTCCATGTGCTCCCCCAGGCACATCTTTAACCAGCCACACAAATAATAACCACCATTGTGGTATCATATTTATGCCTCCCATTTCCAAACCCCAAAAGTGGCTCTACAGTACTCTAAAACAGTGGTTCGCAACATTTTTATGCCAAGTACCCCCCCAGCGACAAGCAACCAAGTACCCCCAAGTAGGAGATCAATTACTAGTGTTTCCAAGATAAGTAGGTCATGGGCCTTGTAGCACTTTTTCTAACAAGAAATAATAATGTTTACTATTAAAATAATATACCAGACCTGTCAGATTCCCCCTTGTTGGTGCACCCTTGAACCTTGTCGGGGTACGCATACCGCAGGTTGAGAAACAGTGCTCTAAAGTACTGACTTTAGGGTAGGGTATATAGTTATACACACAGAAGTTTTCTGATATTTTGTCCTATTTGTTGTTTAAATTGTTAATTAAAAGAAAAATATTCAAAGTTGTAGGCATGCTCTTAAATGAAATAATGCAAACCTTAAAAAAATAAATTTTAACTCCAGGTTCTCAGGTAGCAAAACATGGAAAATGGGGTCAATTCTTTCACAAGGTACTGTATAAATAAATATATAAATATATATATATATATATATATATATATATATATATATATATATATATATTGTTCCTAAAGCACCCTTTATAACTGAAAGCGGAAGTCCAGGCTCGGGGTAGCCCCCACCTCCTACCACCCTCCTCTGACACTGAGGCACGGCGGGGGGGTTACAAAGAAAGAAAAAACCCTACTTCGCCAACGGTCCTGCGTCATCCTCCTGGTTAAAAAAAGTACTCACCCGCTCACTTTAATAGGACCTCCCATTTTGCAGAGGACTTGGCTTATTCGCCCTGTGTCCATGGGTCAAATTGCTAATGGCCAGCAGCTAAGTGATATAAGTTTATAGGTTAGGTGTTTTTTTTTTCATTGTAGGACTTTGTTACCAGGGAGAGCTCCACAGATATGGATTTCCATCGGGAAGAAGTGGACAAGAGCAAAGTACTTGGATACCTGAGATAACAAAAACAACCGAACAAACAGGCAATGTAAATACTACAATTACTAGAGTAAAAGGATAACTAGACAGACCGTAAAAGAGCACAATTATACAAATCCATATAAATATGTTAGATTGCGAGAGAAGAGATGGAATGTCAGCACAAAAACCTGTCACATTTGGATGTTATTCCTAACAGCAGAAGCTCAAAAAGCTCAAAGCTCAAAAACCTGTCACATTTGGATGTAACTCCAACCAATAGAAGAAAAACACTAGCTTGAAGCCAATCTTTTTTTTCATTGGGGTGTAATGCCTCATCTCTAGATAGTTGTGATAGAGCGCCTTTAATTTTAGGAAACTAAACAAAGCAGTACCAGGACTGAAACTAAGCTGGGGCTGTTGACACTTACCTTTGTAGAACAAAACACAGCAGTCCGACATTCCAGGAGTGGGATGGACGACCTGCTGCATCACAGCACTAGACAAGAATGCCCTTGGACTACCAGGATGGGAGCTCAGGAAGAAAGCCAGGCATTCTACTAGCTCACCAGACTTGACCATAGAAGGAGAAGTTTGTATTAAAGAGGAAGTGAAAGCCAGACAAGTGTACAATTACAAAATTACAGAATCCTGCTGCACCTTGCTGAGGGTGTGGCCAGTATAAGTAGACATTAACCAGGGGCCACAGTTAATGGCCAGGCAATGTTTTAGGCTGGTCGCTGGAACAGAAACCATGCTCAACAGCAGCACAGTGCCTGTAGAGGGATGTTCACTGAACTACTTGACCATGGTCAAGGATATCTATCATTTAATACAAGTGGAAATAAATGTGCTATTATATGATAGGTTACAGAAATTATTATATTTTACTGATATAATTTCCATGACCACTGTGGCTTGGCAAGTGGTCTGGCCAGCATATTTATGAAATTACTTGTTGCTCATGACAACTGCCAACCAGCCACGAGTGCTCCCAGAGCCAGATTCACTTTAAACTAAAGATGTGTCCAGCCTATACTTGAGTCCAATTTATTAAGGCATCCATTCAACATTGTAGTATAATATAAAAATATATGAAAGCACCGCGCATGAACCATCCCTTGAACCAACAATTTCGTTATGAATAAATGTTCCAAAAATCTGCTTCCACGTGCCAGACTTCTTATTCCAAAAAGCCCCAATTAGTCATAGATCAATAAAGGCACAGAGCAAGTGTTTTCTCTTTTACACATATGAGCAGCATCCCCTGGTGTGTACACTTTCAACCTCTTAGAAATACTCCTACCAGATTTATGGTAGTAGGCGCATCCTAAATGGAAAATTCCAACAGAACCATATGCCTCAATGGAGGGAAGTGCCGAAGTCAAGCCACGTTATCTCAAGGATTCAGAATATACTTGTAAAGTTGGATGATAGCAAAAAGATCCGATGTGAGGGGGGGGCAAGTATGACAAGAGTCTCTGGCAGCTTCCCACAGTGTGGTGCCTCTCCATAGTAGCATAATACTTTAACTACCATACAATGGCCTAATTTACATTATTATTACCAGCTGACCGCCCATAGAATTTCAATAGAATGGACTAAATCAGGGATTCCCAACCAGTAGAGTGAGTACCACTGGTGGTATATGAGATCTATTAGGGGGTACTCTGCAAGGCTGTAGAACGTACCCCAACATGAACTTCTATACTGCCTTCTATACCTTAGATAAGTCTGATTTGTTCCAAAAGTACAACATTTGCCCAGAAGTTGACAAAAAACTATTTGTGCTCATTTTGTGTGTTCTTGCATGACCAAGGTCCGACCCAGGTGGTATATGAGAGAGTTGACAAAAAAAAGGTTAGGAAACCTTGAACTAGAGAATACCCATCGCTATGTAGAGCTAGTCATCCTGCAACATTTTTTCTCATTTATAGCCACAAGTAACAGCAAGGAAGGAAACGTCATTCTCACTTATACATATACACTATATACACTACACTATATACACATATACACTATACATAAAATGCTGAAAATATTAGAAAATGAGGTATAGTTCTTTGTCTGAAAATGAATTATAGTTTAAATACTTGTTAGGTCACCTTAGACACAAGCACATCTCCTCAGATTTACATCACTGCCATGTGCATTCAACATTTCTTAGAAATGGCACCAGGTGGGCAAAGTGTCACTGCTGGCTCCAGGCATCTTCAAATCTTGGCAGCAGTACAAAACAACACGTGGATTCGGAATGACCCAGATGATGTTCAAAGACAGGCTTGTTGCTAGGCAGCGCATGCTAGAAGTCACCCGACATAAGAGGGAAGGAGATTTCTAAGCAGTGACTACCTGAAAACCCTGGCTGGAGGAGCTTAGCCCAAGAAATGTATGACATTTACCAAACTCAGTCACAATTAACACTAAAATTTATTTATTACCCAATTAAAGCATTTCATATTATAAATCACATAACAGTTTAATGTATAACAGCCAATAGAGAGCATATCTGGCAAAACACTGCCATCTAGTTATTGGCGCATTCTGTAGTAACATATGTATATCTGACAGGGAGGTGCAAAGCGCAACAGAAGATGACACCAGCAATGTTGTTGTTTTAAAATGTTTATAGATTTTGTTAGAATGCATTACATTGTTTATTTTTTTATTTTATTTTTGTAATGTTCACACAGAGAGGGTCATGCTAATTATTTGGTGAAGCTTAACTTTGGTGGGCTTTTGGGAATGAATTACAACTTGCATCTTAGTGAATGTTTTTGGCTCAACACACAAAGAAAATGCAAAACAATTTGTGTTTTAATGTTTCCCAAGAAACCCTTTGTACATTTGATGTGGCATTTATTCTGGTGAGCAGGGCCGGTTTATGAGGGGGGCACAAGGAGCGCGCTCCCTGGGGCCTCCACCACTTGCCCTGCAAAGAGGGCCTCCACCAATGTTTGGGTTATGGTCTGGCCCAGGCTTTTCAGTCTTTGGTCTGACAGTCTGCAGGACCAACAACAAAGTTATCGGCGACAGTGGGGGCCCCCCAGCACCGGGGCAGGCCTCTTTTGTTTTTGCAAACCTGCAGCCAAAGCCACCACAGAGCAGGATGGAGAGTCTAGAGCAGCAAGGCCGCCGTCAGCAACACTAATGTGACACTGCCAGTCGGCGTCCGCTCACTGCACATAGGCCACCATACACAGTCGCTGGCAGCTGAATGTAGGGAACTGTCTTCTGCTGGACCAGCTGGATGACTATATGCCTCCCCCACCCAGAATGGCTAGGAAGGAGTTCCCAGGCAGACAACACCTGCACAAGGGTGGCATAAGGGACTCCACCTGATGTTCCAGTAAGTAGGCAGGTGCCAGACAACCGTTACTTGGCTGGACTATTATTTTAAAGGAACAAAATATTATATCTGGGGCCTCCACCAGATTTTGTGTCCAGGGGCCTCCGCCACAATTAACCCTGCCCTGCTGGTGAGGTATGAAGCCCATAGGGTGCCTTTGTTTCTAAATTATTAAAAAATCTTTAAACCAATAGATATTAATAATATACGTTTGGTCACAAAAAACATAGAACCCGCACCAAAAACTCAATATTGCTTCACTCTCTGAGAATTTGGGATAGTAAAGCAATGCAGGTTGGTTTTCTTATACTCACCTCGGGCTTCAGTTCTAGAGCATCCTGTGATCGTAATGGGAAAGGAATCACCGAGTTGTTTTGATTGTAAAAGGGAAAATCTAATCAGAGTATGGGGTTTGATAACACCTGATGTGCTCAAAACAGTTGCATTTTGTCCAATCTTTAATAGTAAATGTCCTATTATCTCATGCCTTTTGAGAAATCAGACATTATTTCTCTGGTATATAAAGTGTTACAAGACTTCTATATTAAAGCACTCCCAACTCCCAACTAATTTCCATAAAATTCAATAAGTTTATTATTGACAAACCATTGAAAAATCTCTTGCAAGAATAAAAAAAAACATTAAAAGTCAAAAACCAAACTTTCCCTAGAGCAGTACCATACAAATACAATAACACAAATGTATAACAAATATAATTAGAAGAAATATGTATAAGACTCCCTCAAATGAACCCACAAGTGGATCGAAGCATAACTAAATATTATGCACTTTGTACAAAGTACATGAGAGAGCACACCAATGTTGACAATATCAATTAAACAGATTACCTACCAACAAACAAAAACACAGTTGCAAGCCACCATGTGGAGACACCTGTGTTAGGCTTGCCAACACCAACCACAGGATCTTACAAAAAAATTGTAAATATGTAGTAATAAGTATTCAGTGTACAGCATTAATCATTAATGTCCAGCATTGGTGATTGCTTTCCCATCCCAAGTCCCCCCCCCCCCCATTCATGAGATTCTGTGTATGAATCCGTTGCCTTGACCCCACTGCATGTCATGTTTTAAAAAAAGCTGTAGCTGCTACTATTCGGCCACATATTTCCAAAGGATTAAAACCTTTTTACCAGCCACATCATTCCCCTCATAATTCCTGAAATGTCACTGTTCAAGTCAGTGTTTTCTTGACCACACTATTTTTCTCATGTTTAAAAAAAAAAAAATTGGCAGCTAGTGCGGGGATCCATTGTACATTTTTCCAATAGCCCAGTATCATCACTACTGACCAGGCCAAGGGTGAACATCATGGCCACAGTACAGTAATGTGTCCACATGCTACTTCACTTTTTTCTTCCTTATGCCAACAGTTTTAAAAACAGAGATTCAAAAAAATTAAACAAAATGTAGTGGGTTCATGGCAATGACATTCCATATTGATTACAGGAAAAAGTTCTATCTAACCAGGCTTGGAAACTGACACTTTAGGGATTATGGGGGGAGTCACATGATGGAGCTATGGCAAAATGACTATGACAATGCGTCCGAATACCAGCATCCAAAGCCTTTTCTTACAGACTGAATAAAATTTTAGTGGATTTAAGGCAATGGCCAAAGGGATTACAGTAAGTCCTGTCCAACCAGCCTTGAAAACCTGTCAGGTATTGGGGGGTGACATGGCGGGTCATGGCATTGCAGCCAAATAACCGCAAATGCAGAGTTTTTTAAAATAGCGTGTTAGCTATAGTATTCATTGCGCTGATGAAATGTGTGACTTGCTGAGCATTGATCTATGTGCCATATGGTGGTGGAAATGAAGAATGACATGATATTTTCACAAATCCGGAACACAATATACACATGGATAAAAATAGTGATATCGCTGGCGAAGCACTGCATTGGCCAGGGAACTGTCAATTCAGTCCTTTCTGCACCTGACAAGCAGAACTATATGAGTGATTAAAGTGCTAAATTAACACACATTGTGATACGGCCCAATGATGAGCTACTCCCCACTAATAAGTAAAATATATCAGAATGAAAATAAGTAAGGCCGTATGTCTAGTTAGTATCACTTTCATGCTTAATTGGCTTAAATGTTTAACCTTAGCAACACAATTTGATGCTTAAACTGTTGTCATTCAATGAGGTTATAAAAGGTGGTACACAATCCATAATATAAGGATGTCATGTATGAGGTGGTACCAACCCGCAATGTGATGGTGGTACAACTTCATAGATGCCCCAAAAACCACCTCACCCTCCCAATGATCCCATGGCAACACAAGTTATCTGTAAATATTACACCAAATTAAAAAAAAAGTTTCTGACCAATTATTAGGCCTTGTCAAGTCCATTGTTGTATAGTGATTTACACTTTACCACAAGCACCCACATTTAAAGCTGTATTAAACAGAAGTCGTAGATAAGTAGTCGTGTACTTAAACTGTCTAAAGTCCTGATTTATCAAGCACATATGCCAGACAATGCCATTTCAGTGAAAATGAAAAAAGTGCGAAATACGATTTAGACATTTTTCAGCATGTTGCTGCACCTTTAATGTTTTAGTAAATGTGCTTCTTGTAGTGCGGCAACATGCGTGAGTGTGGAAGAAAGCACTACTCTGCACAAATTTGGCAATGTCTGGCAGAAGTGCTTGATAAATAAACAATGATGGTGATGTCACTGCATAATGGAGTGAGTGTAAGTTACTCCTGTGAACTCTATTTGCTTTGCCAAGGAGGCCAACAAAGTATTCTTATAATCTCAGATCTGCTGGATGCAAAGGGCGCATATAATTAGATGGTTTACTAAAAAGTGAGTTTAACCTCACATTAGGATCTACAGTGAGTGTATTACTTGGATCATTCATGTCATTCTGCTTGTAACAAGATAAGCTGGCACAAGGCTTGATGATCAACCAAATACCCATTCTCCCCAGATTGTCAATTATTTGCGTGCCAAATGTTTTTTTAAAGTATTCATTTTCGACAAAATAGATAGATTGTATTAAACATGTCTGTAGTACTAAAAAGAGAGAAAGATAGACCCTCTACTAAGTGTCCAAATTTCTGCATGGTCAAGATACCTAACATGATCATGAAACACATTTTAACATCTAAGCAGTTAATTGCATCTGAGTGGAAGAAAGTTGATTTATTCTTCTAATCGTGTCTAATCATGTAAACAATACTGAATGACACACAAGCTACGTTTTGGGAAACTTGGGAGGTCAGGCTTCAGGCCAGATGTGTAATTTGAGGAGGTGCATGGGGTGCGACCACACCAGGGCCCAGAAAGTCAAGGGGGCACAATCATTGTTGCTAGCTGCATCCAATTGAGTTAAAAGACAGAAAAAAAGTTTACTGTAGGAGCCATGAAAGGGCTCCATCTAATGTTCGCACCAGGGCCCCACCATATTTAGTTACGCCACGGCTTCAGGCTTTGTTTGAGGAGGTACAAAAGGAAGCTGCACACTGGAGTGAAGCATGCATCCCACTGGAAAAGGTGAGGCTCCTTCTTGTGTGTGCTACCATTTCCTGCCCCACATTGGGCAGAGCTTTGCTAGAAAATATGAGTAGCCCTCTAATGTATGGCTCACTGGTGGTGTCAGGGAGTTGAGTAGATTAGCTTAGTGTGTATGTAAGCCAGGGCCCAGTGTTGTTAGGTAGGGTGTAAGTCTACTTTAAGGTTTACTTAAAGTGGGCAAATCACCAAAAAGTTCACTTTCCTGGTGATTGGTTCTGATTAGGGGTGCCCTACTATGTGAGCCCCTCCACTCAAATCACCTTTCTGCCGTTCGCACTGTGCATGCACTAAACAGTGCTTTATGCCATGCATACCAATACATGCCATCCCCGGTTTCCCTGTGGAGTGCGTGCCCTCCAGTGCCAAGTCTAGCTAATTGGCTGAGCACGATAGCACACACAGCTGCAGGGATGCTGGGGATGCCACCACAGCCTGCGGTCACATTGAGGGACCAGCAGAAAGGTAAAGGGTTTGTGGGCCTGCCCAGGGAGTTTATTCAGTTAGTACCTAGTTGGCTTGCCTTGGAGAGTCCAGGGCTGCTGACAGCAATGACAGCGATGATTAGTCCAGTTTAAGATTAACTTTAAAATGAATGATATAAGTTGTCACACTGTTTAAGAGAAATCCTTAGGTAAAAATCACATCAGTAATATCTCTTCGCTGAATCACAACTTATATTGACTCATGCCCTATTCCGGAGCAAAGAATGAATCTTTATTTTAACCAAAATCAAGGCTGAATCAAGGCCCATGTATCGTCTATATTCTTCCTTCTACTGATAGATCGATTATACGCTGTTCTAGTTTCTCTTTTCCTAATACATTGAAAGCTCTTTACTCTCTTAGAGTGTTAGTTGTTATATTTATATTCTCTTTAACTGACCTTAAACTTTTTACCTTACTGTATCCTGACCCCGGGGCCGGCCTTACATTAGAAGACTGGATAATGAGGACCCCCAAGACAAAACAAACTATGCGCCCTCAAACGGCTCCACCAACCTTTAAAAATAAATTTGGTGGAAGTAAGCAGGTGATGCCCCTCCCTGTACAAAACACACTGTCTGTCCTCTAATGAAACAAAAAGCAGTCTACCAGCGCCTGAGCTGGACAGGATGTGCCCCTTCATCCTTGTCCCACCTAGGCCCAACTTCACTGGTCCATTAAAAACCAAAAATACCATTTTGTGAGTACTCACCTGAAAAATGGATATTGTTGGTGTGCCACACACCCCGCTTCACTTCTTAAATATTCATCACTTCATGGGTTAATCCACCGCAGGTGACGTAGTGCAGAGAGGAAGTCTTGTAACGAGCCCCCTTCCGGCCTATATATACCTGGTACCTCCCTTCAATCACCAGTATATTCAAAAAGCAGTAAAACAAGGTACCAGTATTCCACCAGTAACCTCCAAAATTAATTTTGATATAAATAAAAAAGGGCTTCACCATATAAATGCTTCGGTAATACCGAAAAGGGCGGGTGTGAAGCGGGGTGTGTGGCACACCAACAATATCCATTTTTCAGGTGAGTACTCACAAAATGGTATTATTCTTGGTGTGCCACACACCCCGCTTCACTTCTTAAATATTCATCACTTCATGGGACATCCAAAAGCAGTGTCCACAAGGGAAGGGCATCTCAAGGCCAGGTGAAGCATAACTTAAATGACTGCAGTCTGCAGAACTTTGCGGCCAAAAACAGCATCCGCTGAGGCCCGCACATCAACTTTGTAAAACTTAGAAAAAGTGTGAAAAGAAGACCAGGTGGCGGCCTTACAAACCTGTTCAACAGAAGCTTGGTGCTGAAAAGCCCAAGACGCCCCAACAGCGCGAGTGGAATGAGCAGTAATACGAAAAGGGGGAACTCTTCCCTTAGCAGAATAGGCCGCAGTAACGGCCTGACGTATCCACTTGCTAAAGGCAGATTTGGCTGGTGCCAAACCCTTCTTAGGCCCATGGGGCACAACAAAAAAGGAATCCGTACTACGGAAAGGAGACGTGATAATCAAGTAGTACTTAACACAGCGTACTACATCCAAACAATGCAAAACCCTCTCTTTGTCATTCTTAGGATTAGGACACAAGGAGGGAAGAACAATATCTTGGTTCAAATGAAAAGCAGAAACAACCTTAGGAAGAAAGTCTGGCTTGAACCGAAAGACCACTTTATCCCGATGCCTCTCGAAGTAGGGCGCCTGGATAGTTAAGGCCGCCAATTCTGAGACACGCCGGACAGAAGTGATCGCTACCAAGAAGACAATCTTCTGAGTCAGGGTACACAAAGCAATATCTTGCAAAGGCTCAAAAGGAGGAGCCTGAAGAGCCGAAAGAACCAAATTCAAATCCCAAACAGGGAGTAATGGTTTCCTGGGAGGCCGCACATGCGTAACCCCCTGGAAAAAAGTTTTAACTAAAGGTTTAAGCGCAACACGCTTCTGAAAAAAGACAGATAAGGCAGAGACCTGCCCTTTCAATGTACTTAGCTGGAGACCAGAGTCCAGCCCTGATTGTAAAAACTCCAGAATCCTGGGGACCGAAAGGACCCTACAAGGAAAAGATCTTATCTCACACCAAGTGATATAGGCTTTCCAAGTCCTAGTAGGTGACGAAAGAAGACTTCTTCCGGGCACTGATCAGAGTCTTAATGACTGAATCAGAAAGACCCTCCTCCTTCAGAATGGAGGTTTCAGCCGCCAGGCCATCAAACCCAGCGCTGGTAAATTGAGGTAACACAATTGACCCTGAGTGAGCAGATCGGGCCGAAGAGGCAGAATGAACTGGTCCACTGCCAGCCAAACGATGTCTGCGAACCTTATTCGTTTTGGCCACTTTGGGGCCATGAGAACGGCGTACACCCTTTCCAGAGCCAACTTCTGAAGAAACAGGTATAGAAATCCCAGAGCTCCTCAGTTCAGGGACCTGACGTCCACTGTCAGAGCCAGAGGATCCCGGGAGAGAGACACGAAGCTCGGGAGCCTGAGATAGAGATGAGGGGCCCACAGGTCCACCTCCGGAGTCTCCCATTGGAGACACAATAAGAGAACCACCCGAGGATGGAGAGCTTATTCTTCCAGACGGGGAGAGCACTTGCTCAACCGGTCCGCTACCTGTTCCATCACCTCTGGAATGTAAACCGCCGAGAGACAGGGAACATGGAACACTGCCCATGTCTGGATCAGGGACATTTCTCTGATGGGTAAGTGGGGCCTCCACTGCCTCTGAAGCCGCAGCTCCTTCCAGAATCTGTCCCATCCCGACAGACCGGTGTCCGTGGTGACACCTCTCCAAGAGAGGGTCAGGAAAGACCTGCCCTATACAAGATTGGTCGAGACCAATCACCACAGGAGGAACTGCCGTACACGGGAGGACAATTGGAAGGACTGATCCAACAACAGAGGTTGCTGGACCCAACACGCTAGCAGAAAAGCTGAAGTGTTCTTGTGCGAATTTGGGCAAAAGAAAGACACACAGCGTCTTGATGAGAGTTCAGGCCGGGATGAACCAACCCCTGAATGGACCGCGAGGGAGGGTGAGACTCGAATTCCAGGTTGTGACCTGTCGACACTACCTCCTGGATCCATCTGCCTAGAACCACATGGTTCCAATGGTAGAAGTGTTGCAATAGTCCCCCCACCCGCACGGGTGAGGGCAGCCCCTCATTGCTGAGTGGGCTTATCAGCAGGCTTGGGCTTGGTGCCCCAGGACTGAGTGGGCCGGCCACGGCCCCTCCCCCGAGTCCAACCTGCGCCACTGGTAGCGGGAAAGGACGTACCTTTTCCCGCTCCGAACCTTTGAAAGGAAGGCCTACCGGAACTTGTCCCCCTGAAGGGACCACGAGGCCTTTTGCGTTGTGGCATCTTACCATCTTTTGCGACTGAATCAATTTTCTCCCCAAACAGACGCAACCCCAAAAAGGGGAGGGCTGTGAGTACCTTTTTGGAAGCCGTGTCTGCTGACCACTGACGCAGCCATACTGACCTGCGAATAGCCACCAGCATAGCTGCCGCCTTGCTACTCATAGTCAGCGCATCGTCCTGAGCGGCCAGGACATAAGCCACAAAAGATTCACACTGCTTAAGTGCAGTGAACTGTTTGCAAGCGGGATCAAGATCCTCATATAGCCCCTGAATTAGGGACTTAATTGCCAATAGAAGAAGGGCTGAAGCACATACCGGGCGCAATGCTGACCCGGAATAGATAAAACCAGGTCGAGCGTATTGGTCAATCCTGCGATCTTCCCCATCTTTGGGGACAGTGGTCTCAGCAGATTGTACCATAGCCGAGCTGGAGAGTCCTAGTACAGGGGTATCGACGTCCGGAGGGACAGACCATAGCCTCACCAATTCTGGTGGAAAAGGATAACGCTTTTCCCAACTGGAAGGAATTCCAGATAACCGTGTGGGATGTTCCCATTCCTTAAGAACCACCCTCTCAAAGTGGTGCTGTCTGGGAAAAACCAAACTCGGCTGAGGCTCTTTAAATAACTGACCCTTTGGCGGGGCGGCTGCCTCAGGCGTATCTAAACTCAAAATCTTAAACATTTGTGCCAGAATGGAGGGGGTGTCAAAAACAACCCCCTCTGACCAATCGCCGATCTCATCAGCCACATGCTGACCTGTCGGCTCATCTGACTCCGACGGGAGTTCATCCTCGTCAGGGGATACATCGGACCATTCCACAGGTTCACAAAACTGGTCCTGTGGAGCCGAAGGTACCGGAGTCAGGTGCCTTCGTTTTGTAGCGGTTTTAAACGCTGCTTTAACGGGCATCATTTTCCAGGGGCAGGGCTGTGCTGCTGCCTCGGAATGCGAATCCCCACCTTTGACAGTGTCATGCGGGGTCTGGAATAGGGATGGAGAGGTAGGAGATGATGAAGGATGCGATGGCACCGCAGCCGAAGCAACGGACTGGCGCGCAATAGTCTGTTTTGCACAAGGGATGCAAATAAAGATATCATCAGCTGGGAGTGGAACCCCACAACCTACGCACCCCCCAAACGGAAAAGCAGAACCGTTTCCGGAATCTACGGAAGCCTCCATATGGTGATTTATGGTATTCGCAATAATGGGACTTTTAAGGCATAAGCCGACCCGGGATGCCCCCTTTATTTTAGTAATGTCCCGGAAGGGAGGATTTATATAAAAAAATGTTTTTTTTTTTTTTTTTTTAAGTTTAGGTCCCCTTTAATAGAAACTATATATATATACTTATATATAGTATATGTATATAAACATTCAAATCAATCCCAATAATTAGCCAGGCACATAGAGCCGGAGGGCTAGCATAAGCAGGGATCCCAGGATCTGCAAGGCAAGAAAACAACCATCAGATCCTTCACATGTGTATAACATATAAGTATGGCACCAAGTGCCCTTAAATGACGCCCCCTTGATAATAGTGATTTCTCACTGTATTATTAAACAATATCTCCCATTTAACGGCCCCAACGGGAGGGGCCGCTTACCTGTATCGCAATCAGCCGGTAAGCCTGCAGCCAGCAGCCATGAGCCGGCAGAAGACAAAGTGCGGCCGTGCGCCCACGTGCCTTCCTGTTTTGAAGGAAGCTGGGACGCTGGGCCCGCCGCAGACGCCGCTGACGCCGAATGACGTCGGCGCCGCGTCAGCGGGCCCGCCCCCCCCCCCCTACGCTGATCAGCTGGAACACTTTACAGCTGATCACAGCACGCGCGTCCAGGCAGCGGAGGGGGGAGGGTAAAAACCGCATGTGCTGACAAAGCTCAATGAATGCCAGGCGAGGAGAGGGGAGAGGGGGGAGGGGGTAGGGGGCCACAAGCAACCAACTGCCAGAGAGGTGGCCAGCCCATACCCAGCGCAAGCTGCCCTAAAGCAGACCCAAAATATACACATGCTACAGTGAATGTATAAACATGACATATATGTTAACATGCAGTGATACAGTGAAACACACATACTAAAGCACACCCTCACCACCCCCCCAACGGGAGAGAAAGGGGCTACGGGGACCCTCGGGACAGGGGCATCCCATTTCCGGATCACCATGCCGGTTCGCCGCATTGCCCCACGCATGAGGTCGAGCGGTAGGAGATAAGCTCCTAGGAACTTAAAGTGCCATCTACCATTTGCCCGGTGAGCAGCCAAGGCTGGGAGGCTTCCTATTTCACCATAAAGGTATACAAACTCAAACCGGGCAGAAATAGACCAAAAGGGGGGTGGCGGGGTAAGAATACCCCAGCCTACCTGTAAGCAGGAGACTTCCAACTTCTGACTTGTCAGCAAGCAAAATACTGGTGATTGAAGGGAGGTACCAGGTATATATAGGCCGGAAGGGGGCTCGTTACAAGACTTCCTCTCTGCACTACGTCACCTGCGGTGGATTAACCCATGAAGTGATGAATATTTAAGAAGTGAAGCGGGGTGTGTGGCACACCAAGAATATGCCCTTGGCTATTAGCACTCATAGAATGATCGCATTCTGTGCTGCCACACCATCTGAACTGCCCAAGGGGCGGCCATACCTGACCATTATAGTTTAACAGATCTTTAATCTATATTTCCCCCTCTGCCTAAAAGATTGCAAGCCCCCTCCCCTCTGTATTCACTCTTATAAACATAACAGATTCCCAGATTCCAGGCTTTTCTGCCCTCTGTATGCTTTCCTCTGACATAATAGTTTGCAAGCTCTCCGGTTCTGTATTCCCCAGGAGCTCTCCTGTTCTGTGGATTTGTGCAATCACATGGTGGTGGAGGGCATTTAGCCGAATGGGGGGATCTTTCATACACCCCCCATGTGCTGGACTGCAGGTATACAGTAACCTCAGGTAAGTTACTCCCAGTTTATCTATCGCTGTGCATGTCCCAAAGTGGGCCCTTAGAGATTAGACTAGGAGGCACCTACAGGGAGGCACCTTGGTGTCAGATGTGTGCCAAACTTTATTTTTTAACTAGATTTTATAGAAAAATGTTAGGGTTGGCTGCTAGATAACTATTCTAATTTCCCTGCTTATGTGCACCTCCCATGTTAGTTATAATTTTTTCTTAGCGGCTGCTGCCTCACCTTTGTATCCTTTGATTTTGTAGCAAGCACATGGTGGTTGGAGTTGGAACGGCACCTACACAGAGGCACCTTGGCATTTGGCTGTGCAGATTCAACATACCTCTGTCAATGTGTCCCAACTGAGACCTCCAATCTTTACTAGACTTTAGAGATAGGGTATATGATTTGTTGCTAGGTAACAGGGTTGAGTGATGTGGCTCCTTTAAAGGGAAATTTTGTGAAAGCACTTTCTACAATCTGCATTCTGTTGCTGTACACCAAGTTTGTACACCAAGCTCTACAAGAGGAGAAAGGTGAGTCCTGTACAAACAGAATGCTGCTTCTCTGGCTGCTGTAGAGGGATCTCACTCACACATACACACCCAGCAGCAGTATCCTATGTGTACAGGACTCACTTCTCTTCTTGTAGATTTTGATGTAAAGATTTGGTGTACATTGGCCAATAGCATGAAGGTAGTGAAAGCTGCTTCCATAAAATAAACATTAGCTAATATATGAAAATAAAATACCAAATAAGCTCAGCACCTTGACGACATCCTTTTGGCACAAAAATATACACTTTTATAATGCCATCACTCATCACATGCCCTGTTACTGACAACCAATAGCACAATAATACCATCAAAAGTGGACTTTCCCTTTTGGATTGGTCTATTCCCCACATATCCATTTAGCTTTGGGCAATGAGCATGAAAGTTGACCCAACAACATTTTTACTATGGGTTTCTGTTATTTATTCTTCCGCCTCTGATTAAAGTCATCAGCTTTAGCTAGTTTAAAGCTTATAAGGGGAAATTGAAACCTGATCACCTCTACTACCAACAAAGGGGCAACAATTCTTTCTGAATTGTGCAGCTCTTTCCAGTTAAATGTCTTGTGCGAGGTGAAAAGTTTAATCAGAAGAGATCAGATACTGCTGTGTGTATGCTTTCTATATATATGTTTTCTTTCTGCTTTCCTTACCGCACACCATAAACGAAGTCGTAATTACGGTTTTATTTCTGCTGGTCTGGTGACTACACGTCTGCAGAAGATATAAATACATTTTATTGTTTCATTTCTTTTGTTTCAAATGCTGACTGGCTGTCAGAGTAAGCACTCCAGATTCCTGTGTGCTGGTATCTACGGGCTCTTTCTTGCCAAGCTGCCAGTCTGGGGCGTCACACCTTACTGCCTTTAAAGATTGCCCTGCAGAGATAGAGGAAAATGGCAATTTTTACATGATGCAGTCTGGCGGCCCTAGAGATTTCAAGTCAGAACTGGTGCCAAGTTTTACCCCGGAGAGCAAGCAGAGGGAAAACAGCAAACCTAGGCCAAAGGAAAAAAAAAAAAGGTTCAAACTGGGAGTCAGGAGATTAGGAACAAAGGTATCATGAAACTGCAGCTAGGTCCTCCACTGGAGAGCGATGCCCTGTTTATATGTGGACTTATAAAAGAGGGTGCTGAGGAAAAGTGTGTGAGATGGGGTGTTTTTTTTTCTTTTTTTCATGCCTTAAATTGTAGTAGACTGCAGAATGTAAATGAGACAATTATTACACCAATGCTCATCAAGCTGTGCTGGAAAGACTTCAATAGCCTGATGAATATGCATGCAAATTTGTTAATTAAGTTAATTATTCTGCTGAAAATTCATTTGTCTTCCAAGGACATTTTCCCAATGATTTTAACATGCTTGCGCCATTAGTCATGCTCCATGCCATTTAACATTACTTTTTGTCCACTTTTTTATTTGGATTTATCAAATGAAAAAAAAAAGATTGTAAAGGCAACAATATCATTTCTGATTAATAAATATATCTATAATGATACAAAACAGAATGATTTGTTTAGCACTTCTTATTATTGCAGATGCTTGTTCTATATACAAAGCCAATAAATACAATTAAACATGCAATATAGCATTTGGTTTGTGGGGCCTGTGTTTGGCAAAATGACATCTGTAGCCAGTGGGTCTTGTAAGATGATTATTTATGGCATGGCATGATTTATATGGAATCATTGGCAATATAGTACAGTATTATCTTCTGTCCTTTATTCTTATGGGGGCCTTTGGGGTGCGTGAGTCGCACAGTAGCATGGGGCTCTATCCCAAGATCTCTTGTGGTGGGGCCACCAGGGGACTCCATTCAAATGCCTCCTAATAAAGAAGGTTCTCAGCTGGTTTAGCGGGCCTCTCTTTTCCACGTTTTCTCCATCTCTCCCACTGCTTTTTCTCATTATTCTCTCGATTTTCATACCTCCAGCATTTTCTTTTTTTTCTTTCCTATTGCCCTTCTCTGTATTCATCTCTCTCTTTTTCTGAACCCCCCCATCTTTTTCTATTTTGGTATCTCTCCTGCTTCATTTCTTTTTCACATCAATCCTATCTTGCTCTCGTTTCTGCATTCCCCATATTTTCTCAACAGTCCCTCCATTTTCCGTGTTCCCTCTTTCTTCCTCTCTTTTCAAAATTATTTATGGCATGGCATGATTTATATGGAATCATTGGCAATATAGTACAGTATTACCTTCTGTCCTTTATTCTTATGGGGGCCTTTGGGGTGCGTGAGTCGCACAGTAGCTCCTTTTTAGCCTCTGTTCACTCCTTTTCCTATTTTTCACATTATCTCCTTCTCTGCCTCTTTTCCACATTTCCTTCTTCTTTCTCTGTTTTTTTTTACATTCCCACCATTCTTCTCTCTCTCTCTCTTTCTCTCTTTCATTTTTACGTGCCCTCTGTTTCGCTCTCGTTTCTCATTTCCCTCTTTTTCTCTTTTGCACATTCCATCCTTCTCTCACTATTTTCCATATTCCCTCCTTCTTGCTTTTCTCCACATTCCCATCTTTTCTCTCTCTCCTTTTTTACATGCCCTCATTTCTCACCTTTTCACATTGCCTCCTTCTCGCTTTCTCTTTTGTGCATTCCCTCCCTCCCCTTTTTATGTTCTTGTTTTATTTCTCTCTTCTGCATTACTTTTTTTTTCTTTTTTTTTTCTTTTTTTGTAGTCTTGCTTTATTCTTTCCACTCTTTTTCTTGTCCCATTCATCTCTAGGTTGAGTGTTCTGACATTTGGAAAGCAGCTAAAAAAGCCAGATGTCCCCTAAATGTAAAGCCCACCTAGTATGTACTCTTACAGGCAAAGAAGAATACCCAACTACATGTAAAGACCACCTAGTATGTATTCTTACAGGCAAAGAAGAATACCCAACTACATGTAAAGACCACCTAGTATGTATTCTTACAGGCAAAGAAGAATACCCAACTACATGTAAAGACCACCTAGTATGTATTCTTACAGGCAAAGAAGAATACCCAACTACATGTAAAGACCACCTAGTATGTATTCTTACAGGCAAAGAAGAATACCCAACTACATGTAAAGACCACCTAGTATGTATTCTTACAGGCAAAGAAGAATACCCAACTACAAGTAAAGACCACCTAGTATGTATTCTTACAGGCAAAGAAGAATACCCAACTACATGTAAAGACCACTTAGTATGTATTCTTACAGGCAAAGAAGAATACCCAACTACAAGTAAAGACCACTTAGTATGTATTCTTACAGGCAAAGAAGAATACCCAACTACATGTAAAGACCACTTAGTATGTATTCTTACAGGCAAAGAAGAATACCCAACTACATGTAAAGACCACCTAGTATGTATTCTTACAGGCAAAGAAGAATACCCAACTACAAGTAAAGACCACCTAGTATGTATTCTTACAGGCAAAGAAGAATACCCAACTACATGTAAAGACCACTTAGTATGTATTCTTATAGGCAAAGAAGAATACCCAACTACATGTAAAGACCACCTAGTATGTATTCTTACAGGCAAAGAAGAATACCCAACTACATGTAAAGACCACTTAGTATGTATTCTTACAGGCAAAGAAGAATACCCAACTACAAGTAAAGACCACCTAGTATGTATTCTTATAGGCAAAGAAGAATACCCAACTACATGTAAAGACCACCTAGTATGTATTCTTATAGGCAAAGAAGAATACCCAACTACAAGTAAAGACCACCTAGTATGTATTCTTACAGGCAAAGAAGAATACCCAACTACATGTAAAGACCACCTAGTATGTATTCTTACAGGCAAACAAGAATACCCAACTACATGTAAAGACCACTTAGTATGTATTCTTACAGGCAAAGAAGAATACCCAACTACATGTAAAGACCACTTAGTATGTATTCTTACAGGCAAAGAAGAATACCCAACTACATGTAAAGACCACTTAGTATGTATTCTTACAGGCAAAGAAGAATACCCAACTACATGTAAAGACCACTTAGTATGTATTCTTACAGGCAAAGAAGAATACCCAACTACATGTAAAGACCACCTAGTATGTATTCTTACAGGCAAAGAAGAATACCCAACTACATGTAAAGACCACCTAGTATGCATTTTAAGGGGTAAAGAAAAATAACCAAACTGGTTGTGAAGGCCACCTGAAATGCATTTTTAGAAGTAAAGAACAACCCCCTTTACCCAAAAATAATTGTTTTTTTTAAATTCAATTTACTCCTCTTTGAAATGAGGGGCCGCTGCGTCTATTCAGAAACACAGGGCGGTGGTGTCCGCATTATTGGCAGGCCGTCCAGCCATTTTGATTGGTCGGCAGCAGTCACATGGATGCTGGAAAGCTAAAGAAGTGAGTTGCTCAGAGCCAGCGCCCAGACTTACTAGGCGGCAACCTGCAGTGAGGCATTCCTGATTGGGATGCCCTATGCTGGCAGTGTAAGGCAGTAAGTCTATGCTGATTTTACTTCCTTTTTAAAGAAAAGATACAGTATTATATTTTATATTATATATATTACTCTATAGTGTCTTTACGTCATCTTTAAATGAACTAAAATGTATGCAGCTCTCCATACTGGAAGCTAGTGAGCTAGTGGTAGATCTAAAAATCTTGTTCAGTAAAATGTTTTAGTACTGGACATAGCTAAATAGGTTTATATGTAAATCTTTCGAATTAATATATCAGGCTCCTTAATGGCCACATATTACTAACAGGTGCCATACAATCAATACACATTTGTCGTTAAATGGCCCATACAGAAGAGCTTGGTGACTTTCAGGGTGGCAAAGTCAAAGTCGACCTCCAAACACTATTATTACTGTGAAGAAGACATATCTAGAAGCAACAACAGCATAACTGCTAAATGCTAGAGCACACAAGCTCACAAAACAGGACACAACACAATTGCTAATGTATGTAGCAATTGGCTGCAATGCCTGCAAGATGGTTGCACTTAGTATTTATTATAGCTTAACCTATAGTCTGTTGGGTTCAGGGCAGGAGGGCACCTCCTGCTTACCTCTGACAACTTCACCACACACAGACAGCTTGTTAAGGTAACCAGGTGGTGCTCCCCCAAATGTATTTTTGAGGTCTTCAGGTTGCACTTAACCCTCCTCTGAAAGATGGAACCTACAGACTCACAAAAATGAGGTTCTGAGATGGAGGCTGCAGCTTTCTGTCCCTCCATCTGCTTGCTGCTCAAGCCAGTGCCAACAGACCAGGAAGAGTGATTAAAAGGGCCAGGAGCCATGCCACCCCTCCATTGTCTCATTTGTGGACTTACATCAGGCAATCCAATACTTCCAATACATGCAGTCATCAGAATCAATGAAACTGCAAGATTTAATTAAAATATGTGATAACTGATGCCAAGACCAAGGTCCCAATTTTTTTATGAATGAGACAACAAATGTAGCACATCACAGATAAATGTCCTTATACAACAATGCTTTAAAACTATTTCCCCTGAAAGTCTCACTTCAGAAAGTCTCACTTCAAAGAACACTTACAGTGGACCAACAGTCAAAAATGACTTAAACCAGTCCAACACAACCAACAGTGCTCATATGCATCCCTCCCCAGGGCAATTTAGATTGCTGGACATAAAAAATAATTCACCGTTTTCTAACTCCGGATGTAGTACATTTTAGAAACAGCATTCACCCACTATCAGGAAGTGCTGCTGGGCTTCCTGTTACTGTGCATTGTCAGTTAAGTCAGGTGAATCCAGGAAGCAGCATGGCTGAGTTGCTGGGAGAGGAATATCCAAAATGGCCGCTACCTTGCTTTTCCAATTGTGCCAGGCTGTTGGTCCCTTTTAACTTCAGCGATTATTACGAGCTGTACAATTTACTTAAAAATAATTGCCTAGATCCCAATGTCATCGCCGCTCCAAGGCACAGGTGTCAAGTTCCCTCATTGAAAGGCCAGCAACAGATAGAGCTATGCATAGCGTTTGAATGTGGATATGCTTATGTACATCTCCGTTATGTCCCTAAAAGAATGCGATTGTGAAAAAATGGTCTAATAATAAAAAGCCAACAAAATATGCTAGATAGCACGAGAAGGCGCATCAAAAATAAAATTCCAACCACGCCTGAATCTTTCTTTTAATGGAAGAACGAAGAATTAGGGGTTATATGTTTTTAACATATAATTCAGCTTTACATGGGAGATCTCTTCCACTCTGAAGGCCTGATCCCTGAATCAGCCTGCACTGCAATAAAAGGTGGTTGCTATGTGATGTGTGCAGATTCATGTTCCAACCTCCCCATGGCTACCTCAGGAGACAGGAACTGCATGGAGCAGTTCAACCATGTAACCATGTTTTTAGTTGGGGTGTATAAGTGACTCAATTTCTCACTATCCAGCATGTTTATATGAATTTTTCTTATTAAGAAGTATTGTAATACAGCTGCTTTAAGTTGTCCTACTAACCCATAGAGCCATTCATAAGGACCATGAAGGTTAATCTAACACTTGTGTAAATTAAACTATGGCACCAAACATTACATTGAAATCATCAATATTTTTCAGCAGCTTCTGTCATGTGTTTAATTGATCAGCATCAGTGTAGACTTTGCTTTTCTGTAGCCTCATACTGTAAAAGACTTCACATTCTTCATATCCAGCCAAATATAGCCTTACTAGTATTTACAGCTAAACGCTGACAATCCAATTTAGTCCATTGACTATGAAATTGCCTTCTCTGTCCAGCTTTACACTTGATGTGGGTTGTTGGCTGGTTTTGGTGCACAAAATGCAATGGATACAAATGAAGCAAACATTCCATTCATAACAGTTCCCAGGGCCGGATTAAAGGGCGCGCGCCCCGGGACCTCCACCACTTTCCCTGCAGAGGGGGGGCCTCTTCTCCTTCTGTATCCTCCCTTATACCCTAATAGAGTGTAAGCTCTTCTCCTTCTGTATCCTCCCTTATACCCTAATAGAGTGTAAGCTCTTCTCCTCCTGTATCCTCCCTTATACCCTAATAGAGTGTAAGCTCTTCTCCTCCTGTATCCTCCCTTATACCCTAATAGATCGTTAAGGTGGGAGGAGGTGTGTGAGTGAGCTCTCTGCAGGTGCTCTGAATGTCTGGCTCTAGCCCAGGGCCTGGCTGCCTTGGTTGGGGTCGCTCCCCAGGTGAGCTCCAGGCTTCTGGGTCTGGAGCCCATGTGAGAGACCCTCTGGCTACTGAATATGCTGCTGATCGGCTGACCGCGGTGGATTACAATGAAGGTGGAAGAGTATTTATGGAAGAAAGTTACAATAAAGTAAGTGAAGCTGGAATGGAAGTGGTGGATAATAATGATGGGCTGTGTAGCAGTGTCTGTGTGCAGCATGTAATGGAGGGAGGGCGGCAGCCCCAGCAAAGTGACTGTGCTGCTCCAGGCAGGGAGATCCAACAACCTGTTGTGATGGACACTCAGCAGCCAGCTCAGGCCGGCAGTGGGAAGCAGCACAAGCTGAGGAGGACATCTTTGGAAAGACTGACAATGCAGGAAAACCTGCAGCAGAATGTGTGTGTGAGCCGAGAGTCCCGAGCCCTGCGATCCAAGACCCAGCCGGCCACCGGTGACCCCATAACTGGGGGGAAATCGGTTAAATCTGCCACTGGACATAAATCTGAGAAGTTATCAGACAATGCAAATGCTGAGCTGGGGGCAAATGGCCACAAGTCTCACAGGACTGGGGCAGCATTCAAAGACCCAGCAGAAAAGCCAAGGCGCAAGGCAAGTCTTAAAAAGACAGAGCGCGCACCAGAACTGCAGCTTGCATACAAAATTCCAGATTTAGTCAATAAAATTAACAGCTTAAGAGCAAACCAGGGCAGAGCTGCAAAGACACATAGAGGAATTGAATGAACTAAAGGCAGCAAACCCCCAGAACGCAGCCATCTATGATGGGGTGTTAGAGACTTTCCGCACACAGCTTGCTATAGTTGTTAGAGACATTGAGACACTTGAGAAACAAATGGGGCCCATGGCAGAGAGATACAAGAACCTGGATCGGTTTGAGGAGTTTCAGAAACTCCTAAAACACAGACAGATACTTGAACCCAGCTCGGCCACCCCCTCACCATCAGAGCAGGAGATATCCTCACAGGAGCTGCTGTACAGGACCCCAGTGCTGCAAGATTCTGCCCCTTTTCATGATAAAACAAAAATTAAAAACGCAGGGAGATTCCTCCTATACTCGTATGTGCACTGCCATACACTTGTATGGCGTCCCACTAACCAACAATGACACCCATCAAAGACACCCAAAGACAAGGTTATAGGTGGGACCGGCACTATACCAACAAGGAATATTCAGAGAAGAAGCCAGGAAACAGTGGAGGAAAGTAGAAAAACTCTTTATTCAATATTGCACACACCCTCTAGGCTCAAAAAGTACTACACCAAAAAATAAATAAAAACACACAACGTTGTGCTTAAAAATTGGGGGCCCCACACACCGCACATGCGCCACCGCCTCAAACTTCACAGCCACTACCCACATACAAGTCATGCACTGAACATGCACACCAGCCTCAAGAAAGAAGGTCCATAACGTAGTTAAGTGCCAAACGGAAAAATCTCAGCTGGATAAATAGGCAGTCAATATAGAAATCATCTGGCAACAATCCTCCTCGGCTCAGTGTTATAATATGATGCTTGATGCAAAATTCAGAGATGGCCAGAGGTAAAGTATTATAGAGGGGGCAGCCTTTCTCATCTCATAACAATTTCCATGAACAGGTGTTCCCAGCAATAAGCCTCGCCGGCATGTATTGTAAAGATGGACTCCACGGTAACAGACATCATATGCCCAGCAGCACTAGAGTACATGTATACAGGTGTCATCGGCCACATCAGCGTTGATAAGTCAGTCAGCAGCGCAGCTTCCACTATGCGGACAAACCGCACTCTGCCAACTCATGTCACTTTACAAGCATATAGATTAGCGTACATATGTACTTAACTTAGTGTGATCACACGCTCGCTTGAGAGGGCCGCTTCAGACCTCAAACTTCATGCTGCTGTGCGCTGGCGTTCGTACCATATACCGGCCTTGTGCTTGGTCCATTTCAGCATAACGAGTAGTGGAGGGACATGAGGCGAGGGAGGGCCACCCACGTCCGACGCGCGTTTCGCCCCGCCCACCGGGGCTTCGTCAGGGTGACGCCCAGCCAATCACAATGCCTCTTAAGCTCACGTAGTTAGGCTCCGCCCCGTGGACGTCTTTGTTTCTTCACTGGTGAGTGCAACAAAATCAGCCAATCAATGATACTCTGGCGCTGCATCTCGTCACCACATTTAGATTACTCAGCTGTTCACCTCCAGAGGCAGCCATGGGGCCATCCACATCGGGCGTTCCTACACGCCCAGCCACATCTCATTCAGCTGCTCACCTTCGGGCACAGCTTAAAGGCCATCCACATCAGGCTTTCCCACACGCCCAATCACGCAACGGCATCCAAGTTGGCTCTTATCGGCAACATACTCGCCTTCACCCAAGACATATTAGAGCATATTAAATGACACTATGGGGTGTCATTATACCCTACACCCAGGCAGACACAAACATACAGGGTAAGACAAAAATACACACACAGTGTAATATGAAGTAATGATGGTATAGTGTGCTATATTTCCACCCAGAGGATACAGTATAGGGGAGGGGGAAGGAACGTGACAGCCGCATGCAATAAGCAGATGAAAAGGAATAATAAAGGCATACGGATAAAGAGGAACTAAACCAGCAATGTAATATATTCCTTCTCTCCACTGCAAGTAAGGATATATACAGGAAGTTGTCCACCCTGATTACTAGGGGGTTAAAACCGGTCCTCCCAAAATACTAACCTAGAGAAAGGCATTTAGGCCGGGGTCCGTATTTAATCCCTGGGGCGCCAAAGTCCCCAATTCATAGATGAATCGTGACTCCTGCTGCAAAAGCCTCTGCTCCCAATCCCCCCTCCTCCCTGTTTTCCTCAGGGCAAAAATGCCACACACTTGGAGGTCCTTGGGATCACCCTTATGCCACAACTTAAAATGTTCAGCCACTGGGCTCTTTTCGTTCATCTTTTTAATATCACGTACATGCTCACCTATCCGCACCCTCAACTCACGTTTGGTCTTACCGACATACTTTTTGCCGCACGGGCAGGTGAGCATGTACACAACCATTGAAGTAGCACAATTGATAAAACCCTTTATCTGACGAGGGGGAGAACCACTGGCACCTGTAAAAACACCAGTTTTCTGCATGTACCTACAGGTACTGCAGTGGCCACATTTGAAAGACCCATTCAATTTCTCTACTGAGCGGACATCCATGTCTGATTTTGATTTGTATTCGCTGTGTACTAACAAGTCCCGCATATTTTTGGCTCTACGGGCCGTAAGTAAAGGACGCGGCCCCGCCAATTTCCCCAGTATTGGGTCAAGTGCCAACACATGCCAGTGGGCCTCCAGGATCCCCCGGAAGCGTTCCCAGTGGGCCCCATACTGGGTGATGAGGCGAATCTGCTGCCCATCATCTCTCAGCCGAGCCATGGGGGACTTAACTTTCAAGAGGTCAACCCGTGTCCTATCCCATGCCTTTTTAGCACATGTTCTTAGGAGTCTATGAGGGTACCCTCTTGCTCTGAACCTCTTGGTCAATTCTCGAGCCTCCCTTCTATAGTCCTCATCAGAGCTACAGTTTCTGCGAATACGCAGAAACTGGCCCAAGGGAATTCCACGTCTTAAAGGTGTGGGGTGATGGCTATTAAAATGCAAAAGTGTATTGCCCGCTGTGGGCTTCCGAAAAGTGGTGGTAACCAACTTCTTACCCTCACACCTAATACGTAAATCCAAGAATTCAACTTCAACAGGCCCAATTTTGTAAGTAAGCCGGATATTTCTATCATTATTGTTTAATGATGTCACAAACTCGTCAAACTCTACAGGGGTACCCCGCCATACTATAAGTACATCATCAATATAGCGAAGCCACAGGGCGACCCGTGCTCCAAAATCCGCCCGCCCAAACACCTCCAAGCTCTCCCACCGCCCCAGGTGTAGGCACGCGTACGATGGAGCACAGGCCGCCCCCATGGCAGTGCCACTGACCTGATGGTAGTACTTGCCGTTAAACCGAAAGTAGTTGTTTTTGAGGACAAAGTCCAAGAGTTCTATCACAAATTCCTTCTTTCTTGAGGCTGGTGTGCATGTTCAGTGCATGACTTGTATGTGGGTAGTGGCTGTGAAGTTTGAGGCGGTGGCGCATGTGCGGTGTGTGGGGCCCCCAATTTTTAAGCACAACGTTGTGTGTTTTTATTTATTTTTTGGTGTAGTACTTTTTGAGCCTAGAGGGTGTGTGCAATATTGAATAAAGAGTTTTTCTACTTTCCTCCACTGTTTCCTGGCTTCTTCTCTGAATATTCCTTGTTGGTATAGTGCCGGTCCCACCCTTTTCATGATACCAGCCAAGTAAGCCAACCACCCCCAGGGGGCAACAGTGAGCAATCCCTGAAAGGCTCCAGCAATGGACTCTGTGTATCACAAGGCGCCCCCCCCCCCAGCCTGAGAATGTATGTGATGCAGCCAGTGACACTATGGAAGTTGGAGAGACCCCCCAAATTGCAAGTTTGGGGTCACAGACGGGAGATAGTGAAACCTCTGAACTGTCCCCCACATTGTTGGACATCGATCGAGGAAACAAGCAAGCAAGTCTCAATGCATTACAATCTGTTTGGGACAATGAACAGCCTGTGGTCCCTGATAGTAATGGGACTGAATCGTCTGCATGTACTAATAATGTTTTTCCTCCCATAGGTGTTCAGCCACAGGTAGCCGGTCCCCCGCAATCCAGACCCCGCAGTGATAATACTGGTAATGCATCTGGCCATGCTCTTCCTCAGAATGCCTGGAGCCGCGGTGCTCCATCTTTTAGCTCCGGCTTACATTACACCGGTCAGGCATTTAAGAGGAGGAACGTGGTAAGATTTAAGAATAAGGGGGCAAAGGAAGATCTGCCAGACAGGAGACATGTGATCCAGGAGCTCCTTTGTAACCAGATGGGGTTCACACCCTGTTAAGTTCGTACCCCAATTGGGCACAGCTTCTACTTCTGTTGTCAGAGTCCAAATCATTCTAAGAGTGAATAAGACACAGACACAGACGCTGTGTAGTAAAGACTCAAAGGGCATCTGGAGCAAATGCGCCCCTTTGTTTATTTTCAGTTGCTAATATACAATGATATGGGTGGGTGTTGCCACACATATACAGATACAAATTCAAGCATTTTCATTGGTCATCTGACACACCCCTTTCCCAGTATATACCCCATAGGGAGTGTCAGACTTTTTCTTGTAATTTTATTGTTTGTCTGACACTCTCCAGGTCATGACCTGGGAAAAGTACAAAATATGAAAACATTTCTTGGGATGATATGAGTTATGGCGTCACAAGCTGTATTTTGGCTAATAATGCTGTGAAGGCTAAAACCTTGAAGAGAAGAAGTGGTGTTCACACATAATAGACATTCTTCAGAAAATCACCAGATGCTTGTTTATTCAAAAGTGTTCATGTTAATTGCAGTCAGGTTAACCCTAGGTTTAACCCTATCAATTCCCCCCTTTTAACATCTTCATCTGAATAAAATTGGGCTGGGTCCTCAAGGAAAGGTGATAGTGAATTCTTTCCTCAGGTACTTTCCCAAACCGGCGAGTTGTCTGGGGGAGTTTCAGATCTTCTAAGCTGTCTCCATCCCCTAAATACTCGAATTCACATCCTTTCCAGGAAGAGTCCCTCATCATCAGATGGAGTGCCAATCAGGATTTTCTGTAAAGCAAACAAACTAGAGTTAGCAAGCCAATATCTAGGCATTAATAATATCTTTTACTGCTTTTTCCTTTTACTAATTTATTTACCAAGCATAATGCTAGCTTAATAGAAGTATAAACTATGAATATTAGCATAAGACCCATCAGTAAATACATACCAATAGACTTCAGTATTCCATAAAACCAATTTCCAATACTTCCAAAGATTCCACTCATACCTTGGAAAGGGTTCCACCTATCCTTTCCAATATCTCTTGCTCTATTTCGCAATTCTCTTACTTTTTCTACATGCGCCTCTACCGCGTCGCTATCATCATCTATCCAGGTACAACAATCATCTCCGATAAAGGTACAATACCCACCTTGACTGGCCAATAGATAATCTAAGGCCATCTGGTTCTGCAATACCATCTTTCTTACCTGTCTCAGTTCTAGATTACCTAGGTTTACCGCTTGCATTGTTTCATTGAGCATTGTATCTATCAAGGTGGAGAAATTATTCAGTCTGATCATCATCTCTATACCCCATCCTGTCCATTCCGGAATTAAAGCCCACCACATGTCACTAATAGTAAACAAACTCCTTTTAAATCTAAGATGTACTGTGGCCTCTATCTCTGCTTTCACGGTATCATTGTAAATTTTAATACCTGGCATTACTTTCCCTAGGTAACACGTACCTTGTCCATTTGTGGGAATCCACGCATATGCCCTTCTACCACATATGAAATAGATTCCACTGTTTAGTATTACTGAATAATTCTGAAAAACTGCTGTTAACAATGATGTCATCTTCATTGAAGCATTGAACATTTCATTATTTGTGTCATTGTACTTTGTTATCTCAGTGCCATTTATGGTTACATTGTAGAAGGATACCCCTGCTATAGTGAGATTGGTGTGGGCAGCTGTACAGTTGGACCTTCCTAGTATTTTTGAACCTGGTTTAGAAATGTTAAGACACAAACCTGGTGACAGGGGGACGGAAATCACTATGAGGAAACTGGGTTTTGATTTCCTTTCCTCCGTCACAGTCTCTGAAGTTATTACCTTGTTAATTTCACTAAATTCATCTGGTCGCAGTGGGATTGCTACCCATGGAGCCCCAGTTGATTGTCTATATTTAGCACTACACACCCAACAGTTAGTTCTGTTTGTAAGGTTTGCTGCTTGTAGGTGCATTCTAGCAAAACTATTGTCTTTCATCACTTCCCTGAGGGCAGAATCAATAAATTGCCAAACTACTATTAAGCATAAAACATAACCCTTCATGTTCCTGATTTAGTTAGAGATAGTTTACAATGACTAGCATGTATCCAAGAAGACTTCCCTTCTAATTTCACCGAGGTGTAGTCCTTGGAAGGGTCCTTCAAAGCGAGATTCAAGTGGTTTTCTTGAATGCTTTTTCACATAGACATAGTCTCCAGGATTTAGTCTGTGAGTTCCTGCAATTTGTAAAGGATCTGGAAGAGAATCAAAAACACTTTTGTGCAGTTTAGTGAGATGTTTCTGTAACTGTATGACATAATCAGTCAAACTGTCTGCTTTTAATACAAGACTCTGTGGGAAGTATAAACCTGTTCTTGGTGCATTTCCAAACAATATCTCATAAGGAGACAACCCTGTTTTCCCTGTAGGGGTGTACCTTATTGAGAACAAGACTAGTGACAGGCAATCAGGCCATGGTTTATTTAACTCCTTCATTGCCTTTTGTAATTTAACTGGGTATGCTTCTGGCCAACCTGAAAACAGATCTATACACACAAGCACATATTCAAAGGGCCCACTTTTGGGAAGCTGTATGTAGTCAATTTGCAGTCTTTGAAATGGATATAGGGACTTCGGCTGGTGTTTACAGGGTATCCTGGATTTTCGGACAGACAGATGCTACAGGCCGCACAATATCCTTGTGCAGCTACACTGAAACCAGGTGCTATCCAATGGTTATTGACTAGTCTTACCATGGAGTTGGCACTCAAATGGGTGGGGAGATGAGTCAGGGCTGCTACCTCAGGAAATAGAGAACTAGGCAAGCACAATCGGTTCTCCTTCCTCCACATCCCATCTTCCTCAGCAGCTCCCAACTTCTCCCATTCTGTTTCTCTTCCTTTGTAGCCTGTTTTTGTAAGATCTTTAATCGATCCATACTTACCGGTTCTTCTCTTAGAGTTCTCATTTCTTCACCCTTAAAAGGAATCAAAGCTGCTTGTTTGGCTGCTAAATCAGCCTTTTCGTTTCCCCGAGCCTCTTTGCTTGTGCCTTTTGTGTGTGCAGCTACCTTGACCTGATTCAGATTGGTAAGAATTTCCTTAACTAGTTCTGCATGTCTTATGGGAGTTCCTGCTGCTGTTAGGAATCCTCTGGTTTCAATGTCATCAAAAAAAAAATTTTCTTCCTCTTCTATCTCTTTCCCCCCTTCTGAATCTAACCTTTGTATAGGAAGTAAGGTGGCAAGATTCAGAGTTGAACATCTCTTAAATTTTATATTAGGGGACAAGAGCAGGGTACATTATGACCTGAGTTGGCGGGCCATAGACAAGTGTTTAGGGTTAATTTGGGATAATATCCCATGGATGTCATGATTACAGTTGACACTGTAAGTACAGTTTCCAGTTCTGGTATCTCTACCGGGTTTTTCTGTTTATAGGTCCTCATATGCTTGTATTCTCATACAAGTTTCCAATTCAGCAGGGTGGTCCGGCAAAGACAAGGTGACCAGTCCATCCTCTGAATAATTAATATTTGCTTTTAGATTTCCCAAAATGTCCACTCCCAGCAGACACATAGGAGCTGTTTCCGGAATTAAAAATTTTGAAACAAACATGTGTGGACCTATTTTTCCTTTGAGAGGGTTAGTCAAATTGACAACCTTAGGTAAACCCTCAAAACCTGAAACAACGTGGGTTTCCTGGGATATTTGTCTAGAGCTTAAAACAGACGGGTTGTCATGTACATGGGGCAGGCCCATGATTCATTAACTCTATACAATCATGACAGTCATCTGATTCCTCAAATTCAAGAAAATTTTCATCCTGTGTCCTCCCCCCTTCTGAATCTGACTTCTGTACCAGGATATGTTAATAGCATATGTTTGTAAGTCAGTCAAAGTCTGGTCAGGGAGGAGTATGTCTGAGGTTAACTTGGGCATTCGCATGTCTGCTGTTTGCGTGTATGTCCTTAAGAAGGAAAAATTAATTATGAGTAGTAAAGTAAAGTTGTATCATGTCACAAAAAGTAAAGATTTCTGCCATTTCTATCACTCCACACAAGGCCAGGGCTATGAGACACACAGGCATTGCCCTGTACCTGCCCAGGGACCACCTTTGAGGAAAAAAAACAACAGGGCACCTCCATGTTCTTATGCTGGGCCCTGCACATGGCTGTACAAATCCTGGCAACTAAGTGACATCTTGCCATAATCGGGAAAACCTAACCCTGGGGCTATCATCATATCTCAAATACACAAAACATTGCACATTACACATTTCATTTAACCATTTTAGGGTGTCAGGTTTATCAACATACATTTCAGCTCTCAATATGCTGTCATAACATGAACAATCTAGAATCCACTGGTAGCATCAACCAATCATACCAAGGAAAGGTAACATGTCCTTCTTGGTAAGTGGGCAGGGCAGACCCACGACAGCAGCTATTCTCTTATAGCTCATTTCTCTTTGTCCCTGGGAAAGCATAAAACCCAGGTATTCAACATTTTCCTGACACCATTACAACTTTTCTTTAGACACTTTATAATCACTTACAAAAAGACAATTCAAATGATTCCTTTTATCCCACAGGGTGGCCTCCCAATCAAAACTGCAGAGGAGAAAATTGTCTGCAGTAGGACGGAACCATGGCTGGGTGTCCAGACTTTAAGAGGAGGACTATTGTATCATTACACAAAAAACTACTACAGTATGTACCAATACACATAAGCCTAGGGCAAATGTGAACTAAAACAAAAGCAAAGATGGGCTGTGTCTCCTCGTCCACTGGGACGCTGAAAAAAACTATTTCTTAAATCAATGTTGCTATTCCAGCCCCGTGTCACGAAGTGAGAAGAGATGGCAGACAGACACTAAAAGGATAGTCCCTGAGACAAATCTCATGGTTTCAATGTGGCTGTTTTAAAAAATCTCCTGGCAATAAAAAATCCCACATCCAGGGGCTTATCTGGTTTAAGTCTGCATACAACCTTCTTGTTAAGTTTCATTGTGAAAATATGTATGATTCCCTGTTTAGCATGAAGTTGGTCAGAAATTAGTAAGGGCGGTGTATTTATCTCCATTGCTTGTGCTCTCAGCGCAGCGCGTGTTATCTATGTTCTGTTTATACTCACACACATTCCTTTCCTGCCAGCCTGCGTGCTTTTTAACCCATACACTGTCACACAGCATGGGATGTCTCTAAAATAATTTCATATTAACCCAATCTTATGTGGATCCTAAAAAGCATCTATAATTCCCCCACATTTTACTCCAGGCGTTGTCAGTTTAAATTCCCTCCATATATGAGTTAATTGTCTGGCTGCATCTTTCCCATGTCTTTGTTCTGTAATCTTACACTACTCCAAGTCTCATCATCTGGGATTTTTATTTTGGACAAACTTCTTCCCATATCTTTAGCTGTCCGAGTCCTAGGTAGCTTATTGGGGATAAATAGATTTATCTTTAAATCTATCTTTATCTTTAAATCTTCTTCAGATTTAAATTCCCTCATTGCTTTCCCCCTAGGCAACTAGAATCCAGAAAACCTCTCCTGGGTTTTCCCTCTGATGTTGGATTATCTTCAATCCCAGACCTATTGCAAATAACAAAAATAACAATATGGCCAGGAGCGTCAATCACACATCTTCTTCTATCATATGGGGAATGTCCCGTCCTAAGTACAGGCGTACTTTATACCCTCCCAGTATCGGACTTAAGTTCTTTCTCTTCTGTCTAACTCAATCGAAACTTGTCCTGGACTTATAGAGTTATTCCAGGCTCATACAGTCAACCAGACAATGGTTTATGTGATATATCGGGATTTAAGCATGAATCATGACCCCCGTTAAGGCGCTTTCATGAAACAGTTCGGCATACCCTCGACAATATCTCATACCAACTTGACGTGGCTCATTCAAACACACAAGAAGGGAATAAGGATTTGACTTTTAACTTCTTTCAGTCACCACTTGCGTTCACCGTCACTGGGTTAACGGATTGCTGCTAGCCAGAGGGGTGGGGCGTCTTCTGACCGTCCAAAGTTGCAACACAATACAATCTGTACAACAGAAGTTCTAAAAAGTTTCTATTCAATAACCCCCTTCGCAGAGACTGGATAAGCCAACTTTACCTCAAGACAGGACTCTCAGTATCTCACATAGAAGAGCAGAATATAAGAGAAATTAAATGTTCTCTCACCTGCAGGGTTTGATCTGCTGTTCTCTGGAGGCACCGAGGTTGTGTCCCGTCCTATCAGCAAAGCATCTCTTGCGAAATCCGGGGGTCCCTGTTCTTTCGGGCGCCAAATGTTACGTTCGTACCCCAATTGGGCACAGCTTCTACTTCTGTTGTCAGAGTCCAAATCATTCTAAGAGTGAATAAGACACAGACACAGACGCTGTGTAGTAAAGACTCAAAGGGCATCTGGAGCAAATGCGCCCCTTTGTTTATTTTCAGTTGCTAATATACAATGATATGGGTGGGTGTTGCCACACATATACAGATACAAATTCAAGCATTTTCATTGGTCATCTGACACACCCCTTTCCCAGTATATACCCCATAGGGAGTGTCAGACTTTTTCTTGTAATTTTATTGTTTGTCTGACACTCTCCAGGTCATGACCTGGGAAAAGTACAAAATATGAAAACATTTCTTGGGATGATATGAGTTATGGCGTCACAAGCTGTATTTTGGCTAATAATGCTGTGAAGGCTAAAACCTTGAAGAGAAGAAGTGGTGTTCACACATAATAGACATTCTTCAGAAAATCACCAGATGCTTGTTTATTCAAAAGTGTTCATGTTAATTGCAGTCAGGTTAACCCTAGGTTTAACCCTATCAACCCGCAGATATTTTGGCCGTCATAAACCTCCCGGACAGGCAGGGCTACGATATCAGCTTCAAGCTCATGGCCAGCTTGGACAAGTTCTGGGCTGGTGTGACAAAGTTTAGGGGCACTGAGGGATGGGACCAGTTTATCCTTATCCCGGTATCAAAGCCGGGTACTGTGAGCGTTAATATCTTGTTCTGGAATGAGTCCGTTCCCCCGCAGGATATTGTGATATGGCTGAGGAGACATTGTGATATGGTGTCTGACCTGACAAAGTGTCTTGATGATGATGGGATCTGGACGGGAGGCTGGAGGGTGCTGGTGAAGCTCAGACAGCACAGTAATGTTACCTTACATTTGCCCAACTCCTTCTTTATTGGCCGTGAGAGGGGGGTGTGTTTCTATGCCGGTCAGCCACGCTTGCGCTTTAAGTGTGGGAAGGCCGGTCATGTGGCCAGAGTGTGTACAGTAGTGAAGTGTAAACTGTGCGGGGAGATTGGTCACACCAGTGCCATGTGTACAAATGTCCGGTGTAACTTGTGTGGTCAGATGGGTCATTACCATAAGGACTGCTCGGAGGCCTTCCATAACCTCTATAGCCAGGCTGCGGAGGAGCTAGTGGCAGCAGGTGAGGTTACAGAGGAGGAGGCTCTCATGTCTGGGCAGATAGTAACAAGGCCAGGGTCTGAGACAACTGAGATAAGAGATCAGACAGGTGTAACCCCACAGCCTGTGGCCGCCATCCCACGGCCAACACCGGAGCAAGCTGATAGCCCATCTTCCCCTGTAGTCCCTTCCCCTGCTATGGCCCATTGCCCTGCTCCAGCCTCTTCTGCAGATAACAAAGTCCCTGGTGATAAGAGAGGGAAAAAAAAAAACAAGTCCACCCGCAGACCAGAAGGCGCATGGTCCTTAGTCCAAAAGCCAGGAAAAAAGCCCAAGGGCAGAACAGATGCAGCAGTGACAGTTACATCAAACCGATATAACATACTGTCTGAGTCAAGTGCAGATATTTCTGGGCACGATACTATGGAGCTGGAGCAAGAGTTAAAGGGTATAGCCAGAGAATGTGACTCGGGGTCAGAGAAGGACCCACCGACTAAGAAAAAGTCACCAGCAGCTATAGACCCTATAGATTCTTATATGGAAGTGCCTGGCAGGCAGGACGACTCTGATGATTCAGATCTAGGATGGTGTTTAATGTGTTACTGCTCTACATAATGATGGCACCTAACCCCTGATCTGTAACCTGATGTATCTTCACTGAGTAATCATTAAGAGTATAGACATGATGGATAATGTATAGTATGTATTATTCTGCTGTGTTATGTTCATTGTATACAAGTATACGTTTTCTTTATATTATGTATTAATGCTGATTTGCTGAGTTTTGTTTGTTTGTTTACCAATAAAAATTCCCTTATACCCTAATAGAGTGTTAGCTCTTCTCCTTCTGTATCCTCCCTTATACCGTAATACATTGTAAGCTCTTCTCCTTCTGTATCCCCCCTTATACTCAAATAGTGTGTAAGCTCTTCTTCTTCTGAATCCTCCCTTATACCCTAATAGAGTGTAAGCTCTTCTCCTTCTATATCCTCCCTTATACCCTAATAGAGTGTAAGCTCTTCTCCTCCTGTATCCTCCCTTATACCCTAATATAGTGTAAGCTCTTCTCCTCCTGTATCCCCACTTATACTCTAATAGAGTGTAAGTTTATCTCCTTCTGTATCCTCCCTTATACCCTAATAGAGTGTAAGCTCTTCTCCTTCTGTATCCTCCCTTATACCCTAATAGAGTGTAAGCTCTTCTCCTCCTGTATCCTCCCTTATACCCTAATAGAGTGTAAGCTCTTCTCCTCCTTTATCCCCCTCTTCTACCCTAATAGAGTGTAAGCTCTTCTCCTGTATCCTCCCTTATACCCTAATAGAGTGTAAGCTCTTCTCCTTCTGTATCCCCCTTATACCCTAATAGATAGTAAGCTCTTCTCCTTCTGTATCCCCCCTTATACCCTAATAGATAGTAACCTCTTCTAATTCTGTATCCCCCCTTATACCCTAATAGATTGTAAGCTCTTCTCCTTCTGTATCCCCCCCTTATACCCTAAAAGAGTGTAAGCTCCTCTCCTTCTGTATCCTTCCTTATATGACTGAAACAGGGCCCCCAAGTGGGCAGCCACACATGCTCCTGGCGTAAAGTGCCAGCACAGCATGACAGGCCCAACAGGCCCAACACAGGGTCGGAGTAGGCCACCCAGGTAGCCTGGATCAGAACAATAAAAGTTTTTTCTCCCCTGCAGCAGCTCCTGTGGTGAGGGCACGCCTCAACATTTTTTGGTCTCACTTTCAACCCTTGCTGTTTGTTGTGGCCTTGCTACCCACATTGGTTACAGTGCATTAGTATGCATGCCCAGCTATATTCAATGCAATGGAGGGGGTATGTCAAAGTGGTGTCTGGCGTGCTCTTTTACTGAAGTGAATGGAGTGGGCATGCCTGCGTCACTGTGACTGTTTGCGGAGGTGGGAGGGGCATTCCTGGAGGCAGCCTGGTGTAAGGCAATGTGGCCTAGAGCACAGGGTACCTGACCAGCCTACAACAGGAAATAATAGAAGTAGGAAAATATAATAACTATTTCTTTTCCAGGTGTCAGTCTATCCCCAGGCTGAAAACCCAGTCTTTCCTGATAGCCTAAGGGGCCTTTCCATTTTTTCCATTTATGGACCAGACAGAATAACTGTCTAACCTAGCCACTGAAAACAATGGAAGATGTGGCAGCAGGTAAGGTAGAAAGGAGAACCTAATGAACTAGACCAGGGGTTCCAAAACATTTAATCATGTACAAGTTTCAGTAATATAAATTACTGTCAGCCACCTAAAACCATGTTTAAAGACATAAAACAACCATTAACCGCACACATAAATCCACAAAATGCACATCAATGGTTATCATCACCGGTTGAAGCAGTTTGTACTTATTGAGCAAATCAGGGTTGGCTAATCTATAGATTGCAACTGATCAGGTTGTGGTACTTATCAGTCTGCAGCCTCACCGTATGTCACCTGACAAAATCATTTGTATCACAAGTGGTATGTGTATCACTGGTTGAGAACCCCTGTACTAGGCTGAAAGAGAGTGCTTCACTTTTAACATTTCATGAACTTATCCCCTGATCTCAGCCGGATATTGGGGTATCTTACTCATTTCAAGATACTAGTGGATTCATTCTCAACTATATTAAATTGTAAGTCCAGTGAATACGGAAGCAGGTAAGCATTGTTTAATATATTTTAAATATTCAGATCAAGCTGGATCTCTGGGTTAAATGAAGGGAGTTGCTGAGATACATTTATTCAGTCTGCAGAATGCTGCAATCAGTAGTAGAATGGGGCCAAAAATCAGCCTCTGATTTTACTGCCCCCTGGCCAGCCCACTGATATTCCAGCCCACACCTCCCATTTATGAAGTGTGCTTCATAGCAGTGCAGGTACAAATCATGATAAGGGGTGGATCTGACCACACAGACAAGATGATTCTGCTCTAGCATTTCAAGGGCAGAACTTGGGCTTGGTTGTCCTGGATGGGGGTCCCAGTGGTCTGGGTACTGGGCGGAGGGACTGGGGACAAACTGAATGCAGAAAGGGGTGGAAATCATCGTATTGAGTAAATAGTTGCACAGGCTGTGTGTAAAGTGCTATACCCACAACACAACTGGCTCTAAAGCAGTGAGGTCTGCCAGGTATTTATTGGTGTCTCCCAGTCATACTCAGGAATGGTGGAATGCTGGCTCTTGAGAGTATTGGCCTAAGACTATATGAGGTCTTTGGCCGGACTGAGAACTAACCTACAAATCCTACACACAGAAGTCAGAGAAACTAGAGGCAAGAACAGGGATATGGACCGGGTACAGGGTGTCGGACTCACAGACTTAGAACAGAGCAGAGTCAAAGACAGAGAGAGTCACATGCAGGTAACACAATAGCAAATTCACAGTTTGGAAACAGGTAAGCAGAGGCACAGGCTCAGATAAAGTGATCAGAGTCACAGCCTGTGAGTAGGGAGACAGTGTCACAGACTGGTAATATAAACACACAAAGACAGACTACCCATCTTCACCACCAGAGGGGCAAGCCACCGACCACACAAAGAATGGGAGGTCTGGTACTCCACAGAGAACCTGCAGCTAACATGCTTTTTCATACGAGCTACAGAAGGCAGAGGTTGCACAAGGCCCTAGCAGTCCTATTGTGGTTGCATATCTGAGAAAGGGAAAACAGAGGGCAGACAGACAACAGGACACTAACAGCAACAGCAGACAGACTGGAGCAACTACAGGAATACAGAGTAAAAGGACTAAGGGCCTTATTTATCAAGGGATAGCGCCAGGTAGTGTCTCACTAGCGCCAGGTAGCTCCAGCTATCGGCGGCTACCGACTCCAGAACGCCAGGCTGCAAACACAATCACGCATTTATCACGCTAAATGAGGCTAGCGCCGGCGAGAGCGTCGGCTAGCGCGGGATTCATCAACAGCGCCGCTGCTAATCCCATCACAGCGACAGGTATGACCTCTCGCTACCTGGCGCTCTCCAATGCATTTCAATGGAGCAATCTTTAAATATTCATAATTAAATGATATTAATGTTGTTTTTGTTTTTTTTTTTAAATGTCAGAAATTCGGTGACCACTTCTGCAATGTTATATCTTTTTTTTAAGGTAGAAAAAAAAAAAAAAATTGTGCAGAATTGATATTACAGGTCTGATATTAATGTATTCATATTACAAAATGTTTATAAAAACTTGTTTATTATTTTTTTCCAAAAATAAGGTTGTTTGGGGGTTAAAAAACTACTTTTAACACATCGCCGCCAGCGCTCTGGGGTTTAAACATGCATTTTACTGCGCGAGAATTTTTTGAGCGTGATTTGTTAATGAATATGGTGGGAGCCCTTCGCTATGGACATTCGTTGTCATGCGCTCCCATACAGCGCGGAACCTGTCAAACAGCGACTCCTAATCCCGTATTCAACATTACCGCACACCGACTGAGTCGCTGTCAACAACCGAACAACGGCCAAGCACAGCGAATACTAGCCAGAAAATCACGCTACTGTCGCTGTTGCTCATCTGTCGCTACCTGGCGCTATTAATAAATCGGCCTCTTAGTAAGGTTAGGAAATGTTGATGCAAACAGATAACCAGGGTCAACCTATAGAAGATCTTATACGACATTTTTTTTCTTAATGTTTCCAATAACCCAGGTACATGTAGCTCAGGGGAAATAGATGGAAATCAGGCAATGTTTTTATAACAGAGAAATGCTTTATATGTTGTTTTTTGCTCTGAATATTGTAGTGTGCGCTTGTAGTCTGTGTGTTAAATATAGTACAGCTTTGCTACATTAGTTTGTGCTTACTCTAAACTCTCTCCTGTTTCTCATGTACTCTATAACTAACAGTCAGGAAAATGATCTGACAAGCACGTAAACATGTGACTCTTACTTGAATGAGTAGGTTAAAATAGTTTTCACCCATTGCTGTGATTAGCCCATTGGATCTCAGCTACAGTTACCTAAAATTGATTTCATTGTATTATCATTCCTTTCAGTAAAGGTGTGTATGGTGAGGTGAGGACTTGGTGGGGGGAGGGGGGGCATGTGTATGTAGGAGTGGTGACAAGACATGGGACATGATGTGGTAATGGAAAGGAACAGAGGGGTGGAAGCTGAATGTAGGGCAGATGTGAGTGGTGTCCTCTGAGTACCTTGTACTTTAAAGCTGACCAAAACCATTTGGGTTTGGTGTTTTCTGCCCTCAATGCTGCTTGGTATTGCTGTTATAGTGATTTTAATTTTCGTTTTCCCCAGGTATGCCATTGTATGTTGTTGGTTTCTGACAGGATTTCATTGCTCTAAACTAGCAGTATAAGACCCCTCCTTGTAATCTCATGTTGATTGGCTCTCTCAAAAGAACCATCGTGCTGAGGAGCAGCCGACTGGCCACATTCCCAGCACCCTGTTGTGCTTCCGTGCCGGTGAAAGGTTTTCTGAAAGGCTGGGCGCAGGAGTGTGCACAGCTACAGGAAAGTCGGGAATGTGGCCCCGGCGATCAAAATGTTGTGGGAGTGGCCCAGTAAAGGGGAGTTTACTGGCAACCCCAGGGGGCTCACACAGCTGGGCATCCTGCTATAGGATGCCCCAGGGGGAGCTTTGCGGCTGACCCTGGAATCATAGATTATGGGGCACGGTCATGTGGGGTTTAATCCACTTTAATATCCCCCCTAGTTTTTCCTTTTAAGACAAAATCGTTTGTGAGTATTTTTTCCAATTCATTACCAGGACACTAAGGGAAGTTGATACATGGGTTATTTTTTTATGAAATGTAACATTCCATAGGATGTTTAAGCAGGGGGGGTCGTATCAGGGAACCCAAGAGGAGAGGCAACGTGGAAACAAGCATACACCGCCATGTGTTTTGGTGGAAGCCACTCTTAGAGATATAAGGGGGACCATAGGCAGCACCTTGAGATGAGGGCACATGAGTACCTTAATAATAATAAGGTAATAATATCTGGCACCTTGAGAAAATGGGGTTCATCCCATGGAATGCATGGGTAAAAGGACACCAGGGATCAGCAGGGACACCATCCATCTAGCTTATACTTATGGTGATATTTTTTCATGTTGAATTTATCTGAGCACTTTGCTGTTTCTCTTTCTGTATTGACTAAAATTGCACCTTATAGAGCACTTTAGGAAAGCATTGACACTTTATATATTTTGGGATATTTGTACATGAGATTGATCATAATTTTTATTATGATGGATTATATTATTGGATGTAGCATGGCACTTTTAGCTATGATGTCCCTGCTGTAAAATATTGTTTTAGTTATATGTTGGGAGTGTTTTTTAATTGAATAAGTTCATGATTGTTATGTGATTGGTTAGTTTTGTGATTCATTGGGGTGGTGGTTATTCTCTGTGGTTGCTGGGGCCACAATACTTTGTTGCTCAAATTGTTAACCTCCCTGGCGGTCTTCCCGAGCGTGACTCGGGGTTAATTTTCGCTGCAAGTAGCGGTAACCCCGAGTCACGCTCGGGGTAGATTGGGCAGAGGAGCAGTCTCCTTACCTTTTCCCTGCGATCCAGCGATGTCCCCTCTGTGATCACAGGTGAGAGCCCCGGCAGCGGCGTCCGTCTGACTTCCTGGTTCCGTCCAAGGTGATCACAGGTGAGAGCCCCAGCAGCGGCGTCCGTCTGACTTCCTGGTTCCGTCTCTGTGAGCCGCAGAGGCTCATGGGGGCGGAACTGGGCGGCAGATTTAAACGTCATCCTGACGCTTTGTGCACAAAATTGCACATAGAATCAGAACGCCAGGGAGGTTAATAATGTAATAATAATTGGGGAGGGCAAGAGACTTAGTTCTGGTCAGTGCACCCTATTTACTGCCACTGACCTCTGGAGCTAACCCTTTTTCTCTCCACCACCACCGATGTCAGGCCTCCAATTTGCTGATTTGTGTCTCCAGTCTATGCTTACAAGATCACAGTTCTGACACTGCTGCTGCTACCTACCTTGGGCCTTCTCTACATGATGCTGTTTTCTGTGGTATGGAGCTAGATCTCTCAAGCTAACCCTGGTAGCCACCCTCACCATGTGTCTTGCCTGTCAGTGTCTCAAGCATCTGATCCTACAAGCTGCTTCATGTCTCCAGGTATTGCTGATACTGTCACAGTTCCTACCCAGCTGTTGTGCCTCCCTTTGCCCTTCTATGCAAGTTATATTTTAATTGCTGATAACATCTCTTTAACATTTATTGCTTTGGCCATGTTCTTGATGGCACTTACAATAGATATGAAAACATCCAATACAAAGTGATGTCACAACAACTGTCTTAAGACGTAGAACCAGTGATCAGCAACATATAATACCAGTTCTTTACACACATACACATGCACGTTCCATTGAACAAGCAGGTACATTTTTGTTAATATTATTGATTTACCCCCGTCATTAGCCCCTACATGCTATGATCTTATAATTCTAAGATCTCAGAATGTCTGGGTTGGATCTGTTGGGTACATTTATGAAACACTTATTGTAAAAATGTTTACTGTGTGCATAAGGTAGTAATTATTTCTAGACCCTTTTATAATGCATTCACGATAAGCAAATTTTCCTCTGGGTCAGTTATATTTGATATTTCTCTGGACATACAGTAAAAGCTTGTTTAAGCAAGAAATAGTGGTTTGGCCCAAAGAACAGAAATAAGTGCCCAGTCTGGCTCCGCATTGCATGAAGCCCCATGGCATTGGCAGGAAATGAATGAAAGGAAACTTTCCAATTTTTAACGGAATTTGCTGGCAGTTCCAGTACGTACAGAGCAGTCCAAACGTACTATATGACAGGCAGTAGAACAACAGCAAGTTCTGAATTGTCAAATGACAGGGAATGAAGGTATCTTTTAGTTTCTGATCAGTGACACCAGCCATTTTTCTTGTTGTGGTTCCTGGAAGAAAATAAGTATGATATGGATATGTACATGTGCTCGTTAACCTTGCCAAGTTTGCAAAAAAGGCTAAGCAACCTGCTTCCCTAACACTCTGCTGTTCTGGCAGTGATGTGCTTTAATGTGCTGGGTTATGCCAATTTTGATATGATGGAAATAGAAGTCTGTCTTAATTTCAAGGGAAATATAATCGGATTTTAAGGATATTAGAAACAAATTGAACCATTAGTTCTTTACCATGTTCTTTCATCATAACATTTGTTCTGCACAGCATCTGTGCGTTAATGAGAGCCTCGGATGGCCTAGCAGCCACAAGTAAATGACAGCATCTTAGTGGAAGCATGATGGATGATGCTCTATCAGTATCTTAATGTCTGACACACCAAGAATGTCACTCCGTGGGTGTCCAATCTTACCCTCCCTGGTGCTGCCAGGGGTTTTAAACACAACGAGATATAATTAATTTATTTAAATGCTTGTCCGCGTAAGTTTACATAAATATGATGCATGTAATTAGTTAATCTATTATTAATTTCTACAGTCTTATAAAGAGACTTTAATTTGCGTGCTCTTTATGGTAACTAGCTCCCTGCCAACATGAGAGCAGGTCACAAAAAACAGGTCAAAATAACATTGATTATTTTATTTAATTTCATATATATGGAGTATGAGAGTACTTAATTGTATATGAAGCTGTGAAATGTGAAGACTTAGGGGGTTATTTAAGAAAGGATAGCGTCAGGTAGCGCCTGGTTAATGAGAGGTAGCCACAGATAGCGGCTGGTCAACGCCGGACACGGCACGCAATTCCACATTTATCAAGCAGAATCTGTTTAGCGACTGGGATAGCGCCATGTAGCGTCTGATTCATCATTTTCACAGCCTCAGGGAACAGCGCCGGCGTTCAGCCTTGCACAGCGCCAGGTATGACCTCTTGCTACCTGTCGCTCACCCATACATTTCAATGGACGAACCTTTTCTTCTCTTTAAACAGGGTTTTTTTTTTCTTTTTTTTTTTTTTTCTCCCAAAAATCACAAATAATTCTGTGACCTCTTCTGGCACTGAAAATGCAGTTTTTTTCACATTTTTTACATTTTTTAAATATTTCTTCAGAAATGACATTACAGGTCTGCCATTAAAGTGTTCATGTTACAATGTTGCTACAATGTAATTCCATATGTTTTCGCTTTGTTACTAGTTGATAGATGCTGAAAAACAGACTTTAAACACACCGCCTCCTGCGCTCTGGGCTTCAGATAAGCACTGCGCCAGAGTTGTGCGAGGCTTTTTTTTTCTTGAATATGTTGTGAGTCGGTCGCAATGAGCAGTCGCTACCATGCGCTCCCATACAGCGCTGTACTGGTCAAATAGCGACTCGTCACAATGTATTCAACATTACTGCACAGTGACTGAGTCGCTATAAACTAGCGACTCACGGCCGAGCACTGCGACTACTAGCGGGCGCTCTGAAAATGCCTGCTACAGACACTCATCTGTCGCTACCTGCCGCTAATGATGAATCAGCCTCCCCGAATCTTCTCCTAACATTTCTTGTTAGATTTTTACTTTGTTTAGGTTTTTTAGCTTTTCTTCCATTTTTCAAATTCACTTACTGTTGATTTTCCAACTACCTCTGCTGAAAGTTTGTTCCAAGCATCTACTACTCTTTAAGTAAAAAAAAAATGTACATTACTTCTGATCTTCCCTCCAACTAGCTTTAAGTTGTACCTTCTTGTTTTATCATTAAGGTTCTAAAAAAAAAAACATTCTCCCCCTAAACCTTATTTAAAGAGGACCAAAAGCCAGGGTTTTGGTCCTTGCCCCAGGCTGTGTAACCCTTCCCCCCAGGTTGCCCACCAAAACTCATTTCCTATGGCACATGAATGGCCTCTCATCCAATAAGTGCACACTGCACTGCGCTGGTGTTAAATCATTTACACTCGTATAAGACTCGTCTAACCAGGAACATGCCCGTGCCAGGGATTAACACATGCCTGGTGCAGGTGTGCACCCTACTGAAGGAATAGCAGACAGTGGCCGCTGCTAGTGCATGCAACGTTAGATTGGGGATAAGGTAAGTTTCCTGGGTGACCTGGAAATTTTTACACAGTGAGACATTCCGAATCTGGATGCCCCAAGGGGAGGGGCTCCAGGTTAGGTTTTGGTCCACTTTGCGCCTTTTTTTTTAAAGGTCTCTTTCATGTCTCTCTTTCCCTTCCATTTTCCAGACTGTACAAATTAAGTTGCTAAGTCCTTCTGCCATTTTTGTAGCACGTCTTTGTACCCATTCTGTTTGAATAATATCTTTTTGTAGTTTAGGTCTCAAAAACTGTACACGGTATTCCAGATGTAGTTAGCCCAGGGTTTTATACTGCAGCATCATAACCTCCATCTTCCTACTAGAGAGGCCTTGAGCTATGCAGCTGACTGAAGGACTTGCTTTTCGCCTACATAGTATTATGAAGCTAGTAGATAAAGTGAAACTCTGTATGAAACCCCTCAGATCGCCCAGTAAACATTCCTCTTTCCCTGGTCCTATGGCTCATGCGCTGGCTCTCATCCAATTAGAGTCGCTTGCTGTGCATTAGGGATGAGCGAACCGGTTCGGACGAACCGGAATTCGCTCCGAATTTCAGAAAAAGTTTACATTATCTGAACACTATTAACAGTATCAAACCACCTCTACCTCCCGTAGCAATCCTTCCAATTCATCAGGATCCTCCTGGGGCAGGCCCTGGCCCCTATATTGTACCTACATACAACGTACTCCAGCCCAATGGGCCTGCTGACTATGACCAGAAATACACCACGCAAAACACAAGAAGTGCCCTTGACCACCCCAATGATAGAAGTGAGGATAAGAAGAAGATCAGAGAAAAGGAAAAAGATAATAAAAGAGTAGAAGAGTAATGGGTTTCACACCTCCATTTTACCACCTGTCTTTGATCAGCCAGGGGGTTTCAGATTAAGTAAAACAAGATGTGCTGATGGGGTTAGCTGCAGACCGGTGGACTTCTTTGTAATATAGTATACTCTGGCCCAGAATTGCTTAACCACCCTGCACTCCCACCAAATATGCAAAAATGACCCATTGAGATGACAACCGCTGAAACACTCCTGGGAGTGGGAGGGGCAAAATTTGTGTACCCTCTCTGGTACCAGATACCAACTAAGCAATACCTTAACATTAACCTCTAATGCCCTGACATTTAAAGGAGCAGTATCGCGAATTTTTCTTGGTGACTTATATTTAACCCTTTGAGTGCCAGCCTACCGAGATTTTTTGTCACACTCTGTTGCCGGACTACTTATCACGTTTTTGCGCTACACGTGTTCAACCTGGATTTTTGAAGGGATTTCCAGGGATTTTCCAGGAAAATTATATATTGTTTTTTTCAGCAGAGTCTGGGCTTCAACATGAAATGTCTTGTTTGGCCTTTTTTTAGTGTATTCTCAATACTTTTGGATTTACAATTTGTAGTGTTTTTTTCTAATAAAAAATGTAAGTTTGTTAATAAAATATTATTGCGCGTGAAAGCCCTATTTCTCCCAGTTACAACGGTACCACATATGTATTGGTAGACACCATTTCCTGCCCAGGAAAACTCCCCAAACTGAAACAGCAGTTTAGGAGATTTCAGATAGAATACAACTATGCAATATGATTGCACAGTTGTAAGGGGTTAACTTAAAAAAAAAATGACGTACGGTCCCCCCTCCCAGGGAGGGGGACCTCATTTTTTGGGGGGAATTTTAAGGGTTAAAAACCCTTAAAATCCCCCCCAAAAATGACGTAGGGTCTCCCTTACCCAGCATTACCGGCCCGGACCAGCTATGGGGGCTTGTAGAACAGGGCGCAGGAGCCAGCGTTGGTGGCCCCTGGCCCTGCAGGCTACTAGCCCACATAGCCACGTGGCCCGGGCCCTTCTGCCCCCCTGGCCGTTGGGGAGGCAGGTAATGGGGGGCTGGGGGCTATGGCAAGTCACCCGCTTGCCGCAGGTGACCTGCCATACCCAGAGCCTTGTGAACTGGTATAAGGGGTCTCATGGACCCCTTACCAGTTCACAAAGGGTTAAGTAAAAAAAAAGACACAGACACAAAATTCTTTATTATTCTTCTTTCACTTATACTTACCTCCCATCCAGTGTCCCACGCCGCTGCAGGTGACAGTTGTCGGTAGTTATCAGAGCAGGGAGGGAGGGAGATCAGAGCCTCCCTGCCTGCCACCCTCCCTGCTCCGATCGCTACCGACAACTGACAGAACGGAGCCCGGGTGCCGGTAACCTGAGGAGCGGGATGACGTCATCAAGTGGGCGGGGCTAGGGGTGGGGTTAGGGTGGGGCCAGCGCCGGCCGAACAGGATGGTGAGGGCCTGTTTCTGGGCCCTCACCCGAAGCGTGGAAAGCCCAGAGGGGGGGGATCGGAACCCCCCCCCCCATGGTGAAGAGAAGACCCGGGGAGAGCCATCGCGCTGTGAGGTGAGTAAATTACATTTTTTTTTTTTTCAGATGTCGGCGCCGGCGGGGGGGGGGCCTATTCCGGGCCCCCTCCTGAAGATCAGAAGCCCGGGGGCGAAAATCTAATCTTGTACAGAATCACTGGCACTTTCAAATGAGGGGTCAGGTAAGTCTGTATCTTTTTTACTTTTTTTTTTTATGGGGCTCTAAAGTCAGCTACGTGACTCTCACATGGCTGGCACTTAACGGTTGGAGAGGCAGCTACGTGAGAGTCACGTAGCTGGCACTAGAAGGGTTAAATGGTACTTTGAATGTAGGTAAGTGTTGGAGTAAGAATTGCAAATTTAGAAAAAAATTATGTCTGTGTTGTGCAGCTGGAGACTAATAGCTCATGTTTATGTCTGCTGAGTGTTGGGGCCCGACACTCTGGCCTGTTCCACGCTGAGGAGAGGGGGGAAACAATGTAACAAAGTAATCAGCTGTTCAGTGCTGGCAGCCGTCCAGCATAAGTCATTTAGTTCATTGGTAAATTCAATGTAAACCAGTTTTTCTTTTTTTTTGGGGGGGGGGTTATTTTATTTCAGAATTGGATTTTTGGGTTTACATCCTGTTTTTTTGCTCTAAACATTTTTTATTTTGACAGTTTTCCCTTCATGTTGGCTCTGCTGCAGAATCTTTCAGTTTACCATTTTCTCTCTCTTTTCTCATATTCCATATGATCTTTCTTTCAGCTTTGTGTGTTTTGAGCAAAGCCCAACCCAGGATTTTCACTATCTGGAGTTTTGTTTTGTGCCCCTAGGGGCATCTCGACTTGGGATGCCCTGATATGTGAAATCCCCAAGTTCGCCTGTGAAAACTTAACTTTCCCTGTCCCACAGCGCATGCGCGGGCTCTCATCCAATCAGCGCTGTTTGCACGCAGATGGGGAGCCTGAGCAGGAACCTTCCTGGCCGCCCGGCCTGTCTAAATGACTATCTGCGTGAGCGCGCCAAAAAAATGGGGGGATCTGTGGTTATCCAGGGGTCGTTTTACACAGTGGGCATCCCGATTTAGAATGCCCAAGGGGAAAGGTCAATGGCCGGGTCTTATAGACTTCAGGGTCGGCCACTCAGGGTTTTGTTCCACTTTAATACCTGCCTTTAATACCTAGATTTTCCTGCACAGTTATTCAAAGAAGAATTTCAGTTATTTTCAGTCAGTTTAGTTTATTTTGTATAGATTTTACACATTTGAGTCACCTGGTCTCATAACAAAAGCAGCACCTCACACACACACACAGCCATTACCACTGATTACAGTGTCAGCCTGGTAAAGTGTTGCTAGGAGACCAGTGGGCTAAATGAAGCAGCTCACTAAAAACAACCCAGCAGATCCCCCTATTCGGCAAATGGACTGAGCCATTGTCATTATACAATTTAAAGGAAAGGCAGATTTTTTTTCTTTTTCTATCGACACATTATTTATGCACATGTTAGAAGCTATTGTGTGGCTATTTAATTATTTATCTTTTTTAATGCCAATTTCGCGATACTGCTCCTTTAAGTATCCTGAAAACGAATGCCCACAAATAGCTCTCCAGTCGTTGTCTGAAAGGTTTGGGTTAAGGTCAGACTCCTATTTTTGAGTATATTTTGGGGGCCGTGCTACAGCAGCTTCGCAGAGCTGCCTGTATACAAGTGAAATCACCATCAATTTCTTAAAGACCGAGGGCCTGGGGGGGAGGCTTGTACTTTGATTTTTGACTTGCCATACTGCGCGATTTGCAAGAAACTTGCAAGAACATCTCACCATTGGTATGCACCCCTCCCTGGCCCCCGACAGGTCTTTGATCTTAGTTAGATTTTGTGCACGCCACCTAGAAAATAAGGATCCATAATGCCAGGGGGAAAACTCTGGGTTACCCAGCATGGATATCAGCGGGCAATGAGGAGATGCTAGCTTCCCACGCGCCTTATTTGCTTTCCATATCCGAAGTGTGTGGTTTAAAACAGGATTTTTAATACCTTTATAAGCCGAAGAGGGCAACCATAACAGGTTGAGATGTTGATAGGGGAACAATAGAACTCTTCAATATCTACCCAGATCTACCCTGTCCCTTTCTTCGTGAACCAGAGTTGTGCAATTTGGCAGGCGCAATAATATTGTAACACATTGGGGACACCCAAACCCCCTCTCTGCTTAGCCCTGTACATCATCGCTTGTTCAATACATGGCTTCTGCTTACCCCGTATAAACGTATTCACGTCAGATTGGAGACCCTTCAGGACAACGGCCGGAATCACCACTGGGAGAACTGCAGCCGGGAGCACTGGAGCACTTCTTCACTGGTGCAATCCTTCCCAGCCATGAATGGTTCAGTCTGGCCCAGTTCGATAGCATTGCCCAGATATTCTAAAATATTATAGGGTAGTTGACCGAATATAAAGAACAATAATCCGACGTCAAGTTTACTCCCAAGTACTTAATATACTTCTTTTGCCACTGAAAGTCAAAGGAGGCTTTAATGGCCTTTATTATATGGTTATATTGTCCGGGAGAAGCGCTTGGGACTTAATCTGAAGGCCTGAGATCCTAGAGAATATTCCCAGTGTCTCAAACAGATTCGGCAAATAAATTAGCGGGTCCATAATCACCATCAAAATATTATCCGCGAAGAGTGAGATTTTGTGCTCATATCCCCCTACCCTAATCCCTGTGATGTTCACACTGTTTTGGAGCAGCCTAGACAGGGGCTCAGTTGCCAAAGCAAACAAAAGTGGAGAGAGAGGGCATCCCTGTCTGGTCCCCCTACCCAATGGAAAGCGCTCAGAGACATGACCAGAGTATGTTATAAATGCCATAGGCACGCATATAGGGACGGAACCCAATTACCAAAATTAGGACCTACACCTCATTTCCTCAAAATAGAGTGCAAATAGTCCCAAGCAAGTGCTTCGAATGCCTTCCGTACATCTAGTGCCAGTAGCATGGCCTGCTGCCCCTCCACCTTTGCATAATGTACTAAATTTATGATCTTCTAGATATTGCCCCCCACCTGACGCTGAGGAATTCTTCCAACCTGCTCTTTTGAAATCAAGTTTTTAACTTGTTGAGATGGGAGGCAAGGACCTCAGCCATAATCTTATTACCAATATTCAATAAAGAAACAGACCTGTAATTAGACCATACTGTATCGTCAGTTAGGCTTTGGTATCATACTCACTGCAGTGCTCCATGGGGTACTGTCTCTCACCACGTTCAACGTCAGCACAAAGCATGGAGACAACACCTGGAAAAACTTTTTATGGTACAGTGTGGTAAACTCATCAGGCCCCGGTTGTTTACTCACATTAAGGTTCTTTATGGCTTCCTGCACCTCAACAAGCTCAATCGGCTTATCTACAAAGGTTTTGGCCTCAGAGGGAAGAAGAGGCCAGTGGAACCAAGCAAATAAGTCGTCAGCCAACTTTGTATGATGATCCCACCATACAAGAGGGACTATTGGCCTGATGCAGAGCCTCCCCTGAACTGACCTTAAAACCTTCCGATTGTCCGGGGCTCCCGTTTGAATCGTGGCTCAAATGTGATGCAGAGCCTCCGTCGGAATGGCTCTCTAACTGATCCGTCAATTTGTCTTTACTCGGGAAGTTTTTTTTGCTCTCTCGGGTGCCTTCAATTTGATCGGGGCTTCCGTTCCCGTTCACACGGGCGGCCCGTTTTTCCCTGCTTTTTCCTTGGTTTTTGAACGTACCTGCTTGGTTTCCGTCGTATTTGACCTTCCATTTTGTTGATTTTTCCAAGTATACTTACATCTCCATGGCTCTTCAGTTGCCAATCTGGCTACACGCAAGCGCACATCCCTAAACCTCCATTGGAATATGCATATGGCACCAACTGCCAATTTGACACATATATATATTGTCAAATTTATTTTTGGGTGTTCCTTCTTTCTTGCCATTAATGCATACCTTAATCTCTTTGGTGTTCCTTCTTCCTTGCCTTTAATGTTTACCGTAATTGGTTGTGAGTTTTTCTGATTTTTTGTCCCATATCTAAACCTTTTGATGTCATGTAAATGTGTGATGGTGTTGTGTGATTGTACATTTGCAGGAAAGACAACTCACAAAATCTGTTTATGTTTTTTTTAATCAAACTTTTTTTTTTGCTTTTGTGGTTTTGAGATTATTTTTTTGATAAAACAAAAGTAAAAAACAATTTAAATTTGAATTAAACATGTTAAAAATTAGGCCTCGGGGTCTTGTGTCTTTTTTGTTCTTTGATCTGTGAATGAAAAACAACCTTAGTTTAGCATTGTTTTTATGGTTTGGTTGGGCGTTGTTTTTTTGGGGCCCTTTTTAAACCGGACCTTCAGCATGCTTTAATAAAAAGCCCAAACTCTAAAAAAACGATTCCGCAGCATCATCCGTAAAAAAAAGATACAAGGACTCACCATTAATCCACAAAATACATTAACAAGTTTCCTGGCCTAACTAAAGTCACTTTATTAACCTTTTGCTGCCTCACATTGCCCTAGTTCTTCTATCTGCATGTAGCCTAGTTTGTAGCTGCGTACATGGGTTAAACTAAGGTGGGCTTGTATTTAACGTGACAAACTAAGTTGTTTCAGACTATTCTTGCGCTTTGTTTTTTTTTTATTATAAGGAATGTGTGCGCGCACATAAACGCACGCTCGCATACTCACATCCATGATGATGTCGTCCTGCTCCTGTGTAAAGATGGCATAGCTCCTGGTATAGCTCTGGCGTTCCCCCGCAGTGACGTGCAGGACATCCCAAATTGGAATGCCCCAGAGACATGATGCCTGTAACCCAGCCCTGGATTTCTTCACACTCCAAAGGGCTGGGTAACATGGGTTTTGGCCTGCTTTAAAACATCATGACCAAATCAGGTTAGGATGGAATAACCCACCTCCTTTACATTATTCTTAAAGTAACACAGGTTCCCTCACATAAAGCAGAACAAAACCCAGAGAGGCCACTGGTCTTCCCCCTGGAAATCCAAGATCGGGATGCCCCACTGTGTGAAACCCTTTTTAATGAGACTTTACTCAGAAATGGCAGACTCCCTCTCTTAAAGCGGAACAAGCCATGATTAGTTTAATGACCTTTGCAGGCGTATATTGTAGTGCCCCACCAGTCTGATACAGACAACGGAACCTCATCGGAACCTCGTCTTCAAGAGACCAAAGGCTCGCTCCACCACATAGTGAGTCCTCCTGGGGGCAGTATTGTTGGGCTCCTCTGCCTGTGAAGATGGGTGCAGGATTGGGGTCAGCAGCCAGGGGAGCAAAGGATAGCCAGAGTCTCCTGCCCAAAAACAAAAAAAAACAAAAACAAAATAAAAATCAAAAAAGGTGTGCATTGCAACAATAGAAAAGAGGGACAAATAGGTGAGCGGGGTAGGGTTGGAGGAAAGGACATTTGTAATGAGCATACATGCACATCCAACCTGTACACTCATTAAAAAAGTCTGGGGAATACTACTTACATAAGAGGGCAAGAACATGACGCAATAGGGTTCTATCACTTAACCCATTTAATTTAAAGTTAAAAAATTAGGCTAAAAATATACTAACAAAAAAATTACCAAATAGTGTGTTAAGGGAAAAAACAAAGTCAGACAGGGTGGGCAAACAATACAAGTTTCATACACATACCCAGTAAGGCGGGTGAGCTCAAATAGGTGCAGCCTGGTTTCTGACATACTCAGCAGGACAAGACCGCGGAGCTGGCGCCGCTGATGTGCTCCAACAGAGGACTGCATATTATTGCACGAGTGCAAATACGGCTGCTCTGACTTGCCGTAAGTGAAGGCTCGGCGGCCCCGTTTCATTAGGCTGATTTCAATCGGAAAACAAGGCTCTGCATCACTGAAAAAAACGGAACAATGAACGAGGCGTCCGTTTTGCCGGGAAACAGCCTCGTGCGAGCCGACAATCGGAAAGGCGGCTGAGCGCACACCTGAGCGCATAAACGCACACTAAAATCAACGTAGCACCCTTTCCTGACCCGATCAAAGCCCAAAACCAACGGGAAAACGCACGGGATAGCTGAACGGGGAGGCTCTGCATCAAGCCATATATTCGCTTTTACCAAGTGGGGAAGATAGGACTGCTGCACACCTCATGCTCCAGGGAAAATGGAACTGAACGTTTGAAAGCAGTTAGAACTCCCCGTTGCTTTACATCTGCAGGGGCCATATAAAACAAAGGGTAGTCCACACTATGAAATTTAGGGATACACTTTCTGATCAAGTTTGTTTCCTGAAAGCAAACAATATCTGCATGAAGTGAGCACATCTGCCTCATAGCCATAACCCACTTCTGAGGGACGTTCAGGCCTTGCACATTTAAAGAGACTATTTTAAATCCCATCCACCCTCCACACCAGAACTAGAGTGAAAAGAGATCTAGGAACCCATACAGCAGCATAGAGAGAGCAGGAAACAGAGCAGAAAAAGAGTTTTGACAGAGACGCACAAGCCCCGTGGGAGGGGAACTGTTCCCTCCAAACAGTAACATCTCATAGAGGTAGTACTACACACAACCCATATGAGAAAACTACAAATTTGTGGGACCATTAACTATGGGCCCCACAGCAAAAAAAAAAGAACATAAAGGCTGACCCCCTCTAGGCGGTCGACCGACGTTGCTACTTTACCCACTGGTGACCCAGTGCAAAAAGGAGCATGGAGTGAGCATGTTTCTAATACCCGGGTGCCTGACCCCTCCCCTATAAACTGACTATGCTAAAGATAACTCGGTTCCAACACCTACTACTAACATTAATTACTACAGTTAAAGAATTATGCATAAAAATACTAACGACACCCCAGGCCTGGGGAATGTTAAACCAAATACTCGTAGGTAGTATTATTCCTCCTTCCCGACCAAAGCCCACAAGACCCAGGCTTCCTCACTGAAAGTCTCAAGAACAGTACACTCTCCATCTAAACAACCAAAAGGAAAAAACAGGAAAAGTCACCAAATAGTGTCAAGAAGGGCCGTCTTCTTCATCCCTCCTCCGGCAACGATTTTTCAAATCTGTGAACCAGAGCCACTGATTGTCTAGATCTTGCAGGAGTGCTTCTCCAATGGTCCTGCTTTTCCTTAGCCACTAGGGAGAAGGAGAGCACTCTCTTCTTTTGTGGTGGAGCCCGTAAAGGCTTTCAGGCCTGCAGAGGTCAATGCAAACTCCAGCTCCTGCAAGGAAGTGGCCTCAAATCATTTACCCGTGTCTAGATGGCGGGGTTCCTCAGATACTGCAGCTAGGCGCCTATACTACAATGGCGCTGGTTCCTCTGGTGGGGGTTCTGCTGCTCTCCAAGGGGCTTCAGGAGATGTGCCTGACCCTCCTTGTGCTGAAGCCATGACCACCCAGGGCTCAGCAAGGCTGGGATAGCCTGAAATTGCAGATGAGTGCCTCTGAATAACAATGGCGCCGGCCCGGCTCCACATCCACGTGGGCTGGTGCACCGCCAACCCCCCTCCTGGGGCACCGAAACTTGCTGGAGAGGGTCGGGCACTGCCCACTGCCGCCTGCCACTTCAGTACTGCATACTACGGCTCACCTCCCTAGAGGGCTGGCGCTAGCGCCCGGCAAGGTCAGCCCCTGGAGGCGGGCGGGGGAGGGGCCTACTGAGGCAGCACAGCCAATGAATCAAGGCTGTCTGCTCTGCACCATGGATGCTGGCTGGGTGCGTTAGGTATGGTGGGCGGGACGATCGCTCCCTCCCCATGCATGCTGTCAGTGGCGAGAGCGGAGTGCTGAGAGGGAAACTTTGGACATGCTGACTGCCTGGAGTTCCTAGCTGGCTTCTCTTGGCTGGCTATTGCAGAGTTACAGCAGTGCCTTTCCCTGATACAGACAAGCTGCTGAAGGAAGCGGGGGCAAAAACAGGGACCGACATTCAGGTGTGCATCTGGAGCACACTGCCAGTCACACCGCTTGTTTACTCCCTGCCTAGAAGAGGCAGCGCAGGCTTGAACTAAAGTGCTGCGTACTGATGGGTGGGCAGGATCAGCACACTAGCAGGAAGGAGGAGAACGCCACGTGACAGCAAGATGAAGAGTAGTGCGGAGCAGCGGGGAAGATAAGGTCTGTGCATCCTCCTTTCTCCCCTTTCTGACCCCCTCTCATGCCCTGTCTCTCTGTCTTACATTTACATGACTGTCTAGTACAGAGCTCATGCTTTCGCTGGAGTCCCCTCCCTCTTCCAAGACATCATCACCAGCATCCCTCTGCTATTTGGACTGGTATTTGAAGTATCAGAAATGCAGCACGAGGGCTGGATATTGCTGCTGTTTAATTCTCTTTAAAGTGGACCAAAACCAAGCTGGATCAGCCCAGGAATCTATAAGATTCCCGGGCCGATCCAGTCTCTCCCCACGGGGCATACAAAATAGGGATGCCCCAATGTGTGAAGCCCCCCAGGTCGCCCGCTACACTTACTTTAATCCCGGACCAACGGCGCATGCGCAGGCAGCGGCCACATCCCTGCTATCCCTCTAGCAGTGTGCGTGCCCACGCCGGACATTTGTGAATGGCCGTCGTGGACACGCTCCCTTTTAAAGGGAGCCGCTAAGCTAAGACGTCGCTCAGACGTGCATAGCTCAGAGAGCGCACTGATTGGACGAGCGGCGAGGTGAGGTGAGTTGATGGGGGGGTTTCACATAGCGGGGCACCCCCGATTGGGGTTCCCCCGGGGGAACCCAATCCTGGGTTCTGGTCCACTTTAATAGGGGGGTGTAGCCTGCAGCTGCTTGTGCCAACCTTGTTCAAATAAGTTAAATAAGTGATTCCCTTTTCTACCACCTTGCACTGTGCTCCCTCCCCGCTGCCCATTATTCTCTTCTAAAAGCCCACCGGGCTATTCCTTCTGCTCATGGTGTCTTCTGGGTGCCTGCCATGCTCTCCTTGCTGCCCATGATGCACTCCATGCTGCCCACTATGCTCCACCTTTCTGCCCTCTTCCCGATTGACACTTCTTAAATTCTGCCCTATCCTGCTGCTCACTGTACCCCATTTCTGCTGCACCCTTCCCTAGCAGACCCAGTACTTACCACCTGCATGTTCTCATCTACGCCTGCTATATATTTAATAATCAGGAGCCAATCAGGCCCCAAGGCCACTAGGTTAACCCAATAGGCTGCTGGCTGTCAGGTGAACTGTAAGGGATGGTAGCAAAAGCAGAAGTGGTAAGCACTGTAGGGCATCCCAAATAAGGATGCCCCAGTGCTTAGAGGGTGACCGGACCGGTCCTATGTTTTGATTGGAGGTCTCTTTTAACCATAGGGGGCAACATGAGCCCTAGATACGGCCCTGCTCCTGAGTCCCCTATAAAACCTACCTATCATTGGCACATGAGCACAGCACGGCTGCACCACGCTATAAATTTACTAGGGCCCTTTGCCAGGCATTTGTGCATGGCAGGCCTGCACCCTGTTAGAGGCTATTGGGGCTGCAGCCACTGGTGCGCTTGGCTGCATACAACTGTTTTTCCAGTTGGCCCCTAGCCAATTCTTAGCCTAAAATGATGACGAATGCACAGATTAGATGGGAGTCCATGGATGTGCCTCAGTTCCAGGGAAAAGTTAGTTTTACTGGGCAACCTGGGGGTTTGACACAGCAGGGCAGCCCAAATTGGGGTGTCCCAGGGGCAAGGACCAAAACCGGGGATATTCAAAATTATGGGTTTTGTTCAACAAAGTCATACTATAGTAAAAAACACCCCCCTTAAATCCAGCACAGGCTATTGCTGCTGGTGCGGTGTAAAGACACTTACCGGATCGCCTGCTGTCAGTCCTGTGCCAGGCACCGCTCCCTACTCCTCCGCCACCTAAAAGATTGACACTGCTGTACAGAAGGGGACTACGGCGCGCCCTGCCCCCTCATCACAGGAACGATGGCGCTTCCCTCTCCATTCAGTTTAATGAAGTCGGGTGTGCGATAGTCCCTGTGACAAGGGGGTGGGGCGCGCCGTGCCATAGTCCCCTCTGCTGATCGGTGTCGAGCTGTGGGGGGCACTTGACCAAAAAGTTCCTAGGGCAGCACGACTCCTAAATACAGCCCTGCATAGGTGCGGTGCCACAGGAGGTTATATTTATAAATGTGCATTCTGGAAAAGCACCAGTGCCCAGGAGGGCATGTTGTTAAATATAGAAGGGGTCATAGTGTCCTCTTAATTTTTTTTTTTGCAACAATGAGCAGAGATCCCTTTCTCTCTAAACCCCACAGTTAAAAGGTAGAGATCAGTATAAATAAAACTTAGAGACACCATTATTAATAGGCAAATAAAAAGACTTCCGGGACCCACAAATAAGAGGCAGAGCATGAGCATCTAACCAATTAATAGGCAGAGTTCAAGTATAACCCACTCTCAAAACCTTGAATGTATAATTATCCATACTTTCACAATTATAGGAAAGAGGGCAATAATGAACTATGGCCCTTATTTAAGAAGGGATAGTGTCAGGTAGTGGCTGGTTAATGAGAGGTAGCGACTGGTGAACGCCGGACACGGCACGCAATTACACATTTATCAAGCAGAATCTGTTTATCATTTTCACAGCCTCAGCGAACAGCGCCGGCGTTCAGCCTTGCACAGCGCCAGGTATGACCTCTCGCTACCTGTCGCTCTCCCATACATTTCAATGGACGGACCTTTTCTTCTCTTTAAACGGGGTATTTGTTTTTGTTTTTTGTTTTTTTAAATCACAAATAATTCTGTGACCTCTTCTGGCATTAAATAAGCATTTTTTCCACAATTTTTTCATTTTTTAAATATTTCTTCAGAAATGACATTACAGGTCTGCCATTAAATTGTTCATGTTACAATGTACCTACAATGTAATTCCATATGTTTTCGCTTTGTTACTAGTTGATAGATGCTGAAAAACAGACTTTAAACACACTGCCTCCTGCGCTCTGGGCTTCAAACAAGCATTTTTTAGCGCCAGAGATTTGTGAGGCTGTTTTTTTGCTGAATATGGTGTGAGTCGATCGCTATGACCAGTCGCTAACATGCGCTCCCATACAGCGCTGTACTGGTCAAATAGCGACTCCTCACAATGTATTCAACATTACTGAACAGCGACTGAGTCGCTATGAAGTAGCGATCCACGGCTGAGCACAGTGACTACTAGCGGGCGCTCAGAAAATGCCTGCTACAGACGCTCATCTGTCGCTACCTGCTGCTAATGATGAATCAGCCTGCCCGGCGATTGCTACAAAAAAGTCTCGCCAAAACATTGTGCATTTACTTTTTGTGTCCTTTAATGCCTTGAGCTAAAAAATTCTGAGAGGGTTGCTATGGGCACAACTGACGGAAGACTGAAGTTTCCAATTATAGAAATACTGGCGCTTAATGTGTGCATCTGTTTCTTTGAAATATTGTACATATTTAATTTTTTATCACAACGCACTGGTATTCATGGGTAAAATATAACAGTCATCGTAAAAAGCAAGGTTAAAAGGTCTTTTTGGTTCTGATTTGCATCCTTGGTTGATAATTAGTGTATGTGGGTGAATAAGTTTACAATATGGCTGCCTATTTGATTTGCTGTCAAAACCTGTTTCAATCAAATCCTGTGAAACAAGACATTTCCTTGCCTTCTGAAAACATTTTGGATTGATAACAAGTGGGAAACCACAGTTTATGGATGCCTAAAAAATTGGAATACATGAGCAAACTAAGCGGTTATGGCACCATATATCTTTTTTGTGTATTTTTGTTTCACTTTTATTAGAATAAAGCCCTTTATCTAGTAAGAGAATTTACAGATGGGTAGCTGAAAACCAAAGAAAATATCTTGCCAGTGGCAATCACATGGGTCCCAGAGCAAATTTCAAACTAGGGCCCCCTCACCAGACAAAGCACCTTATGTACTTTCGATACCCACAATAAATGCCACTAGGTGGGCTCCTGAAAATCCCCCCCCCCCCCGGTAGGCAGGTATACCAGTAGGCGTGCTGTCTTTCAAGAACAAATAATTAATACATATGAGTGTAGGCAGATTCCCTCAGCTCCTATTAATATGATATGTGTTTATTAATAAGCAGAGTGCAATCAGGCCCCCCCATGCAGCGCGTCAGCAGACCCCCCCAGACCCAATTAGAGCCTCCCAAGAACCAAAATAACAGGTAGTATGATGCACCCCCCCCAAAAAATTCATAACATGCTGTATGGAGCCCCTTAAGAATCCCATATCAGGTACTATGGTAGAACACCCCCAAAACCCCATAACAGGCAGTGCATTAGAATTCCGCCATCAAAACCCCCCCTTTAGAACCCCATAACAGGCAGTGTGGCAGAAACCTCCCCCCAAAGAACCCAAATATTTGTCCCAAAGGAAGCCCGGCAGTGGTGTGTGGCAAAAGACAGTGAAGGACAAGGAGCAACATGCATAGCCTGTTATCGAGTTAAACTTCTCCCTGCCCACCCATCCTCCAAAATCTCTGCTCTGTATATTACAGAACAATGCCCCCCAGCCTTTAAACACACTGCTGCTGGGCTCCTGGTACTGTCGACCCTACCTCTGCTCCCTGATTGTGTGTGCTGTTTAGGGCTTTAGAGACGCCCCAAATGAGCCCCCCAAGAGAAAGTTGGCTACACACCCAAAGTAGTCTTAAAATCAAAAATTATACTTAATCAATTTATTGGAGATTCAAAGATTTGTCAAGACATACAGCAGTTAAATGGCCTCAGTGTCTCAGTGGAAAGATTACAGAATATCATGACTAGGCAGAATGAATGCCATAAAGATGACCTTATGCCTTAAATTTCTATATTATACTATATTTATTTATTATGCTATATTACCTGTAAAAATTCTCACACATTACCTCAACTTTATACTACGAAGGGTTCTCAATTTTATATGGAGTGGTAAGAGGCCTAGAGTAGCCAAAAATATGTTCCTTAGACCGAAAAGTGCAGGTGGACTGGGAGTCCCTAATTTTGTCAGGTACTATCAAGCAGCACAAATTGCAAAATTGACATCATTGCATGCAACGTGTGATGTCCTCTACAGGATGAGTATTGAGGTGGCACAGGTAGATAGACCTGCTTCGAGTGGACAACCTACTTTGGATGGCACCACAAGCTAGCCGTGCAGTCTCAGATCCTACTATGCAACATTCACTGAGGATTTGGAATGCAGTAAAATGTGTGTGTCAGACAAGACCTCTGCTTTTATCTAGCTTTTTGAGCCAGAATATAGGATGTGTACCATGGCTCCTAAGATTTATCTATTGTAATTGCTGTGCTCACTTGTAACCTTCCAGGTTAGATATTTATTGGTCTAAGCAGCAGTCACATCTCATTTTGTATCTATTACAAACTAAATAGAAATACTCCCAATATTTTTTCTTACTTCATGCAATTGTTTTGATTTACTCATATAAATCCGCTATAAATCTAGAAGTTAACAATAGAACTGATTACAGGAGCTTTTAAATGCCAGAACATAAACTTGGATATTAACAGCAGTATTTTCTAATAAATAAGGGTCACTAAACCCAGGAAATAAAAGCAAACAGGCGCTCACCTTGGCTCTCTAAAGTATAGGAAACTGGTTAACAAATTTAAAATAGGAGACAAAAATTTAATATATGTAACATGGGCTAAAGTTAGCAGTGGGTGCCAAAGAACAGGGAGGCATAATTTAGAGGCAAAGGCAATCTTACCTTGAAGGTGGAAATAGTATCCTTTCTAGTCAAACTATGAATGTCCTACTCATGGGTCAACTTGAAAACATACCTTGATGTAAAAATCTAAAAACAAAAAAAGGATGAAGTTAGGAATATTTTTCCCTTTATAAGGCATAAACAGATACACCCAACATAATCCAAAATACTTAAACATTTTTGCTTAACTGGATTTTAATATTTTACAATACTAGGATATAGCAGGACTATTGTGCAGCTATGAAATAAGAAGGATGAGAAACAGGTGACGGTTTTAAAAAGCAGCTTATTTACATTTATATAACCAAAAATGCAATGCTATCCCTGTCTAATTTGTATCAACTCGAAATTCTGGCCTGCAAAATAGGGTGATGACAACCTGGCAGCACCACGTATTTTCACAGAGAAAATAGACCAATTCTTTATCTTTGTTCTACCATGGGGGGGGGGGGGGGGGAGTTAAACCCAGCCCTCAGCAGGCTTTTAATTGAAGATTCCACAGATAGGTAGTTTTCTCCAAGACAATGTTCTTGATTCAATGGTAGTTAAATATTCAACTCATGAGAAAAAAGCCAGAGAATGTCACTGTTACTGAATCACTAGATAAAAAGACAATGAAAGGCAATTGCAGCTTTTACTACATTGTAGAAAGAAGTAAACAGTAAAAAAGTGCCTTTGACTTTCATTGTTTTCTTAGCTGGTGATTCAGCAACAGTGAAATTCTCAGGCATTTTTCTCATGAATTGAATCTTTTACTAGCATGAGAATTTATTTCTACCTTTATTGAATCAAGGCCAACATCTGAAATCATCACAAGGGACATCCATGAGAACCGCTGCCCTGCTACACCAGTTAAACTCATTTAGGCCCTTATTTATGAAGGAATAGCGACAGGTAGCGACTGGTGAGCGGCCGGTAATGACGGGCCCTGACACGAGAACGCCGGCTCCCCACCACAATCACACATTTATCAAGCCAATCCTGCTTAGCGACTGAGATAGCGCCATATAGCCACTCATTCATCATTATTCCAGTCTCAGCCCACAGCACCTCTCGCTACCTGGCGCTCTCCAATGCATTTCAATGGAACAATCTTTAAATATTAATAATTAATTGTTATTAATGTTTTTTTTTTTTTTTTTTTTAAATGTGAAAAATTCTATGACCACTTCTACCATTTTAGATCATTTTTTTAAGGGAAAAAAATAAAAAAAAAATTGTACAGAATTGATATTACAGATCCGATATTAATGTATTCATATTACTAAATTATTTAAAATACTTTTTTTTTTGGTTTCCAAAAATATGGTGGTTTGGGGGTTAAAAAACTACTTTTAACACATCGCTCTGGGGTTTAAACATGCATTTCACAGCGCTTGAATTTTTTGAGCGTGATTTTTTGATGAATATGGTGGAAGCCGGTCACTCTGAGCAGTCGCTATCATGCGCACCCATACATCGCGGAACCTGTCAAATAGCGACTCGTAACCTTGTATTCAACATTACGCCACACCGACTGAGTCGCTGTCAACAACCGAACAACGGCCAAGCACAGCGACTACTAGCGGGCGCTGTGAAAATACCGCTACAGTCGCTCAACTGTCGCTACATGTCGCTATTAATAAATCAGCCTCCCCGTCAGAACAAAATGTTTGTGAAACCCAGGACTCAACATTTCAGTATCACTCTTTTATATTCCCCTTTTACTGTCTTGTTGCCATTGTCTGTTTGTAAATCTCTCTTTAGGTACAGAAACTCTTCTTTAGTTTAATTACCCATAGCTAAAAAATGATTAGGCTGATTCCCTGGATGCTCTATTAGCATTAGGTGACACGTATATTCTGAAGTCACCTTGTATACCTATAGATCGGTAAAGCTCTGTGTTATTTTTTGCCCTAGAGTAGCATAAGGTGGCCCATTATTTCTATTGTTATTTTTTTTTTTTTAAATCAATGGTTCATGTGCTACTCAAACACATGGTTGGTGTGTTGCAGATTGGCCAGTCGTCAAGATGTGAATGTTCAGACCTGTGACATTTTTGGTGACATTGATAACACATTTGATATAATTGATTGAACCATTATTTACAATCAGTCACCTGGTTGCTGGTCCTTTAAATCAGACCTACACCATCACTGGCAAGTTTCTATACATTGTTAATATGATTTTCTTTTGTTATATCATTTAATTATAGACCCTACAGTATTATGAGTCTCCTGTTGGGAATAAGTGAAAAAGGGTTCAGGCAACAAAGCTGCTGGGAACAATTACCTCCCTGGAGATCAGCTTATCGTAGCTGGGCTGTTGATCAACATGACCTGCTATGTTTGGCTGAATGTACTGGATAGGAGCTATTTCTAGAATTTGAAGGCTATAAGAAATAGGAAATGTTGCTACAATACACCATTTAAATGGGCCAGGAACATTTGGGGTCAAGGCAACAGGAGTCGGTCAAGGTGGTAACTGCCACTAAAAGCCTGGACAACAGGATCAGGGGTGTGAGGGTAAAGGCCACAGGATACCTTGCATGTTCTATTCAGCCACGTGTCTACATCTGAAGCATATTTATAAAAAGAAAAATAACATTTGGGTTCAAGACAACAGGATCTATTCTGGGTAACTTCCAATGAAGGAGGCCTATGAAGTTCCCATTCCTTAGAAAGGGCCCCCAAAATAATGGGATCAGCAGTAGTGTTGGCTTTGCATTTCAGCCACATATCTGCATAAAGTAGACGTTGGGTCTACATGTAATCCAAAACAAAATTACAAAAAAAAACACCCTACCTCGCCTGGGATCATACATGGTCCAAAAAAAATGTAAGTGGTAAGAATCTAAAGTAGTATGCCACAGCCAGGGAAAAATGTAGGCAGACTACTAGTATAGGAAAAACAACCGTTTTAACTGTTTTCACATTACTTTTCACATTTTTATAAGAAAACTTACAGGCTGATTCATTACTAACGCCAGGTAGCGACAGATGAGCGTCTGTAGCTCGGATTTCAGAGAGCCCTCTAGTAGTTGCTTTGCTCGGCCATGGTTAGTTGTTTCAGAGCCCCTCAGTTTCTAGCCGGCATTTATGAATATGTTGTGTGAGTCGCAGTACTACGCTGCATGGGAGTGAACAGTAGCACCAGCTCAGTGCGACCGACTCAAACAGCACCGGCGCTCAAAATTGGGTCATTGTAGCCCACAGCACCAGAAGCCGTGTGTATCCACTAGTAACAAAGCAAAAACATATGGAATTACAGTGTTATTGCATTGTAACATGTACACTTTAATACCAGACATGTAAGGACAATTCTGCATTAAAATATTATTAATCAAAAAAGTTTTCAAAAATGTCATTTTCTAGGCCAGGATACATGAAAAAAATAATAATTGGGATCAGGAAAGGAATTTAAGGATCGTCCATAGAAATGTATGCCGTGTCCGGCATTCACCTGCCGCTACCTGCCGCTTACAAGGCACTACCTGTCTCTATCCCTTCATGAATAAAGCACTAAGTATATAAAGCATGGCAAACACCCAGGACACTCCTGAGACACCACACATATATTTTGAGACAAATACCATGCAGAAATCATTTTTGAATATGTACTTTAAGGAAGCTTACTGTAATTTTAATAACCATTTCACCCATGGCAGTTCACCACCTTTCACAAGACCATTTTTTTATGTAAATTCCACTCTTTCAGCGCAGCAAATGGTAGCGAAAACCCATCAGACAATCAATTGTTTTTTCTTTTTGTTGCACGAATTAGAGCACACTAAACAAACCATTCACAGGACACACTGCCAACACAGGGAAAGGTAGTTTTGACACTAGATGGCACCTTGACCCATGCCTAACTGTAGAGTATATGCATTTCACTGTTATTCAGTTGTATATTAGATATGAAAAGGAGGCACACCACACAAAAATTCAATAGTGATAGCAAAAAAGTGTATTAAAATGTATACACCATGTACATATAGAACATTACACATGAATATAATAGGGTAATGGTTTTTCACACAGCAAACAAAAGAATACATGTATTGCGAATTCAGTGTGGTATATGCTGATCATAAACCTCAGGAGAATAGTACACCTCTATAAGGAAGGATACATGTACAATACCAATAATGGCTATAATAAGTTATATATGGTACCAAACTCATAATGATAAATGATAATTACCGTTCGTATAGAAAAAAGAGGTGTCACTTCCAATGTTCCTGAGGATTATTCACAGAGGCTGACTACATAATAGCAGTTAAGGAAATAGTGATAGTATCACAATGTACACATAAAGTGAGCAGATGGATACACTGGAAAAGTATTGATGATGGGTGATGTACAAATTTTAATACACTTTTTGCTATCACTATTTTTGTGTGGTGTGCCTCCTTTTCATATCGAATATATGTTTGTAATGTGTTGGGAATTGTGGCGCTGGACTGCAGAGACAGAAAAGTGGCTCCTCCCAGCCCCATATATTCCAGGGACCTCCTACAAATTCCCCATTTCTTCTCTGCAGTCTGGGCTACGATGACTAGAAGATGGCTCTTTCTACAGGTGAGCGGGGCTATTAGCCTGTGGCCCTTTAGGACTATTCCCTAAAGGGCTTATGCTGTGCTGGTTGGGTGAAGGTAGGCAGCACTGCTGTCAGGTGCTAAGGAGTGCTGCTCCTACCGCAGTCCCCAACCAAAGGGTAGGCGGTACAGGCCCATGGTGAGCCTTATGGGATGCCCCTCCCAATGCCATTTGCCCTTCGCCCCCTGTCCCCTCAGTTAGGCTCCTCTTAGGTTGTCCGCTGCTTCCCCTTCGCTCTCCCTGGGTAGATCTGGGGGGGGGGGGGGGGGCGTGTATGTATTTACTATGTATTTCATGCTGTGTCTTGGTTGCACTGGTTTTGATTATCGCCGCCGCGCGCTTGTAGTTCGCTCCGCGGACGGCGGCAACATCGCCCCAGGTGCTGCTGCACCATCATTGGCTGGCCTTGTCACGAGGGCGCGTTTTCGCACTCCTCGAGGTATATGCGGGCAACATTTTGGAGCTTCTGTGCTGCGTGTCTGGCGTCTCCCTATCGCGGTCCGTAAGTGCCCCTGCGGGCTGGCTTTTCTTTATATTTCATTGTATTATGCTTACGGGTTCTTTGCTTTATGTCTTACAGGCAGGTCAAACTTTTTTGTGGTTTCTCCCGGTCCAATCCCCTCTATTCAGCGTTAACTCCTTATTGGAGAGCTATTGTAGTTATATGTCTCCCACTTCCCTAGCGGGCTATTGCGGCATCCCGGGTAGCCTTATTGGCATCAATCCCAATTGGCCTATTGTGCCACAATAATCACCATATGGAGGCTTCTCAGGATAATGTGCTTGGGGTTCCTTCGGGACAAGCCCGGCTGTGTATGGTGTGTGGGGTATCCCCTATAAGTGACGATGTCAGGGTGTGTGTTCCCTGCGCCCAGCATATGCTTGCGCTGCAGTCTGGGTTACCTGTAGCTGGGCCTGCGCCCCCTCTGGCTTCGCCTACCCCCCCACGCTTACATCTGACTCTTAGTGAGGTGCATACCAGTGGGGAGTCTCAACCTGATTTGGCTGCACGGGTGGCCAGCATTAAGAGACATATTGCTGGGTCTGGCCCGCGTAAGGCTTCTGCTAAGAAGCGGCATTTATCACCTGGTGTTACTCTCTTTCCTATGGAGGCTGAGGAGTTTTTTGATGTTACTGGTTATACCCCCTGGAAGAGGGGGAATTCTTTTCTGATTCAGAATCATCTGAGGAACAATCTAGGGTGTATGGTGCCGATTCTGGGTCTGACCCATGGGCTTCAGATGATACTGACAGGCTTTTGGCTCACATCTTTGCTCTGTATCTCTCCTCCTGCCGTGGCTCCGCGGCAGCAGGGGGAGCTGTTTCATACTGTTAAACCATGCTTGGAGTTTCCTGAACAAACTCACTTTAATAATCTGGTGCTCAAAGAGTGGGAACGGCCTAGCCGGCTTCCCGGGGTACCAAAGAGTTGGGATAAGAGGTATCCCTTTCCCGCTGAGATGGTTAAACGTTGGTCATGTCCTCCCGAGGTGGATGCACCAGTTCTGGGGTTGTCCAACACATCCGTCATGCATTCCCCTGACTCTATTACCCTGAGGGATGGGGAGGACAGACGCATAGATCAGCTGGCTTGCCATGCCTTTGCCTGTGTGGGGACCACGCTGCGTCCGGTCTGTGCCTCTGCCATTACAGCTGTTGCTATTAAAAGCCTGCTCAGGAGCCTCTTAGATGGGGCCCCTGATGATGCTGGTAGTGAAGAGTATAGAGCTCTTCTGCATTGTGAAGGATTTGTTGCATATTTTCTCTCTGCCTTGGATGATACCATTAGAATTATGTGGCAGGGCTTCTGCCTTGTTGGTGGCGACACGCCGCTCGGTCTGGCTGTGCCAGTGGGCAGCTGACAACGCTGCTAAGAAGGCTCTCACTGGTTTTCCCTTCAAGGGGCTGCGCCTCTTTGGTGAACGTTTGAATTTGTTTGCTAAAGGAGGTAAGTTACCTCAGCGTAGAAGGCAGCCCCGGTCCTTTCGGGGTTCAGGTGCCTTTCTTCCTTCCTTCCGGGGTTCCAGAATTGGACGGGGAGCTTCCTTTGCTGGAGCCCACAGAGATTTTTGGGGCAGGGGCAGAGGACGTGGCCGCCCTGGTCCCTCCTGCGTTCCCAAGTCTAAGTCCTCCCCCAAGCCCCCTCAGGCATGAAGGGGCGCCCTCACCCATCCGGGTGGGGGGACGGCTTCGGCTCTGTGCTCATGTCTGGAGGCATCATGTCTCAGACCGGTGGATTCAGGAGGTAGTGTCTTCCGGTTACAAGATAGAGTTTGCAGCCTGGCCGCCCCCAAGATTCATCAAAACCCGGATGGCTCAAAACCCCCTGTCAGCTCAGGGTCTGTCCCTTGCTGTCCAAGGCCTTCTGGAACTGGGAGTCATCTGCCGGGTGCCCTTGTGGGAAAGGGGCAAAGGCTACTATTCCAATCTTTTCACTGTTCCCAAGAAAGACGGGTCCATCAGACCCATCCTGGATTTAAAGCGCCTCAACAAATTTGTCAGATTCAGACACTTTTGCATGGAGACTCTGCGCTCCGCTGTGAATTCTCTACGCCCAGGGGACTTCATGACCTCTGTAGACATCAAGGATGCTTACCTTCACATACCAATCTTTCCAGGTCATCAGAGATTCCTCCGGTTCGCTCTGGAGGATCAGCACTACCAATTTGTGGCCTTGCCCTTCGGTCTCACCTTGGCTCCCAGGGTATTCACCAAGGTGCTGGCAGGAGTGATGGCTCTGCTGAGATCTCAGGGCATTCGCATTCTTCCCTACCTGGACGACATGCTTATCACTTCTCAGTCCTTCCAACAGGCAGAGCTGGATGCCCAGCGGGTGGTGTCCACACTGGAGTCATTCGGCTGGGTGATCAACCACCCCAAAATCTTCCCTGTCTCCTTCCATGGTGAAGTCCTATCTGGGCATGATTCTGGATTCATCTCAGGTCAAGATCTTTCTTCCTCAGCAGAAGGTGGAGAGTCTTCAAGAGCAAGCACAGCTCCTTCTGTCTTGTCCTCATCCGTCCATCAGGCAGGGAATGTAACTGTTGGGCCTGATGGTGTCCTGCTTCGAGGCGGTTCCATATGCTCAGTTTCACATGAGACCTCTTCAGATTCACCTCTTGTCAGTATGGGATCGGGACCCTGTGTCCTTGGATCAGGTGTTTGTTCTGTCCCCTCTTGCCAGGAGGTCTCTATCGTGGTGGCTGGACTCAAGGAACCTGCTGGGGGGCAGATCCTTTCTTGCCCCTTGCTGGGAGACTGTCACCACGGATGCCAGTCTGACAGGTTGGGGGGGCTTTTGGAAATCCCTGAAATTCCAGGCTCAGGAGGCCCACACCCCTATCAACATTCTGGAGTTGAGGGCGATCAGGTTGGTTCTCGCCCACTTGACCCCACACCTTCGGGGTCGGGCTGTTCAGGTCCGCTCGGACAACCAGACAGCGGTTGCCTACATCAATTATCAGGGAGGGACCCGGAGCAGGAGGGCCCTCAAGGAAGTGTCTATGATTCTGTCCTGGGCGGAGGACAATGTTTCCTGCATCTCTGCTGTGTACATTCCGGGGGTCTCCCTTCGAGCCCTTGCAGGGGGCCCCTTTGTCCATTCTTATGCTTAAGGTAGTCTTTTTGGTGGCTATTACTTCTGTAAGGCGTGTTTCTGAGTTGGCGGCGCTTTCCATCAAACCTCCTTACTCTGAGAGACACCAGGACAAGATGGTGTTTCGTTTTAAGCCAGATTTTCTGCCTAAGGTTGTTTCTGCTTTTCATCTCAATCAGGACATTGTTTTGCCTTCTCTGTGTTCTAATCCTAGTAACTGTAAGGAAAGGGTTTTACACTCTTTGGATGTGGTCAGTTCTATCTGGTGGCTACTGAATCCTTCAGAAAGACTTATGCTCTATTTGTGCTCCCGTCTGGATCTAAGAAGGGTCAGGCTCCAGCTAAGTCCACTATCAGCAAGTGGATCTGTCAGGCTTTGATACAGGCCTACTCTGCTAAGGGGAAGGAGCCTCCCTTTCGCCTTACTGCTCTTTCTAGTTGTGCTATTGGTGCCTCTTGGGCTTTTCAGCACCAAGCTTCGGTTGAACAAGTTTGCAAGGCCGCCACTTAGTCTTCTGTTCATACTTTTTCTAGGTTTTACAAGGTTGATGTTAAGGCCTCAGCTGATGCTGCCTTTGGTCGCAAAGTTCTGCAGGCGGCTGTTGCTTTTGGGGATCCCACCCTACCTTACGGACACTGCTATTGGATGTCCCATAAGTAAGGATTATTCTGGAACAGGACGTGCTATATACTTAGAATAATACCATTCTGTGATTACTCAGAATTGGTATTATATGTATACAGCACGTCCTGTTCCACCCCGCCCTTGTTATCATTATTTTTAGTTACCTCTTTATGGTGATTGTTCTTATGTTCAATATTGTTAAGGGTTATAGTTATTAACTGCTTTTCAATACTGGGGAATTTGTGGGAGGTCCCTGGTATATATGGGGCCGGGAGGAGCCACTTTTCTGTCTCTGCAGTCCAGCGCCATCTTGAGGATGTATTACCCATGAGTAAGGATTATTCTGGAACAGGACGTGCTGTATACGTATAATACCAATTCTACAGGTGAGTAATCACAGAATTGTATTATTATCATTATAACTCACATCTTCCCGGTTTAACAGGGGTTGCGTGGGCTCTCGTTCAGTCATACCCTTTGCCATAACTATATCATCTGGCAAACGGCTCTGATAGTCTTCAATAGGTAGTGAGTGTAACCGCATCCTCAGCAGCCTGCATGCGTCTGCACCAGCCTATGTGAATGACTGGGGCGGGAGCGCACACACAGCGTAAAGATGCAGGGGAACAATCAAAGCCATTTGCTGAATTACATAGGCACAGCAAACGGGTCTGAATGAAGGAGAGCCTGCTCATGTGCTGACAATAATTATGGATGTTTTAGCTAAAGCACTATGCTGGCACTTATTTTCGACTTGCTGCTGAGGATTTTGGATTCAGCTGGGCATGTGCTGCAATAGGAACTGGTAAGTGATCTGCATTTCTTTTTATCTTCTTACAGGAGTGGAAGAGCACTGGGTCCATACAGAAAGGCATAATGGCTGGTATACCAGCCTGGGCCCGGCTGGGTGGTCTCTGAGCCCTGGGTTACCAGTCATATGTCTGGTGCCTAGGCTACTTGGCTCTGGGTAGGCAGGGTGAACATTTTATTTTTAAAGAGTAAGTCCACTTTTGATTGAATTTTTGAAAGTACATATTTTGTGTGGCAAAATGATGTCTTAAAGGTGCTGAGCTGATTTACTATTGTTTTTTTTCAATATTAGCAAATGTGTATTTTATGGAAGCAGTTTTCACTGTCTGCAATCTAGTGAAGACTTGGGCCCTTATTTATGAAGGAATAGCGACAGGTAGCGACTGGTGAGCGGCCGGTAATGACGGGCCCCGCCACGAGGACGCCGGCTCCCCACCACAATCACACATTTATCAAGCCGATCCTGCTTAGCGACTGAGATAGCGCCAGATAGCCACTCATTCATCATTATTCCAGCCTCAGCCCACAGCGCCAGCGTCCGACCTTGAACAGCGACAGGTATGACCTCTTGCTACCTGGCGCTCTCCAATGCATTTCAATGGAACAATCTTTAAATATTCATAATTAATTGTTATTAATTATTTTTTTATATTTTTTTTTTTAAACGTGAAAAATTCTGTGACCACTTCTGCCATGTTAGTTAATTTTTTTAAGGTAAAAAAAATTGTGCAGAATTGATATTACAGGTCTAATATTATTGTATTCATATTACTAAATTCTTTCAAAATTTTATTTTTTTTGTTTCCAAAAATATGGTGGTTTGGGGGTTAAAAAACTACTTTTAACACATCGCCGCCAGCGCTCTGGGGTTTAAACATGCATTTCTCAGCGCGAGAATTTTTTGAGCGTGATTTTTTGATGAATGTGGTGGGAGCCGGTCGCTCTGATCAGTCGCTATCATGCGCACCCATACATCGCGGAACCTGTCAAATAGCGACTCGTCACCCCGTATTCAACATTACTGCACACCGACTCGCTATCAACAACCGAACAATGGCCAAGCACAGCGACTACTAGTGGGCGCTGTGAAAATACTGCTACAGTCGCTCAACTGTCGCTACCTGCCGCTATTAATGAATCGGCCTCCCCGTGTCTGTTGTCAATAGCAACAGATTACAGATAGCTGCATATAACACAGCTGGTGGCCATGTGTAGGGTTGAGTGAGCTCCCTCACCTCAGCAGTGCCCATAGCAGCAGTGTTCTGGGTGTACAGGACTCACTTCTCTCTTCTTGGTGTACATTGGCCATAGCAACATATTGCAGGTAGTGAAAACTGCTTCCATAAAACTTGCTAACATAGAAAAAAAATAAAAATTCTAGTTAAGCTCAGCACTTTTAGGACATCCTTTCGGCACAGAAAATTATACAATTTCAAAAATTCCATTGAAAAGGGACTTATCCTTTATCCTAGTTCCAAATACTCCCTGAATCACGCAAGTTTACTTTCTGAGAAAAAAATGTTTGCTGAATTGGGAGAGAAAGGAAGATGGGTGGGAACAGGTTATTAATGCCTTAAATCGTAGGAGAATGCGTTCTCGACTGGTGCTGATTTGACCCTATTGACATCCAGAAAGGCCATTTTTGCACCTTAGAAAATTAGCAGATGATATAACTCAAACCAGGGGCGGACTGGCCATAGAGAGACTCAGGACAATGCCCGGTGGGCCTCAGTGCTTTGGGGCCTGATGGGCTGCTGCTTTTACCACCCTCATTCAATCCCTGCTCCCTTAGTCTGCCTCCCTGCCCCCTGTACCCAGCCCCACTGTACCCACAAGCCAGGGAACCCCATCACCCAATGCTATGGATATTGTTTTGGGGGTGGGATGACCCAGGCCAGCCAGGGGCTGGAAAAATCCAGGGCAGATTTTAGGCCCCAGTCTGCCTCTGCCCACAGATCACAGTTTTTTGCTTTATGGTGACATGCGTGGATTACTTTCATCAATAAAGAGTGAAAGTGAACAATAACTTCTCCAGCATGTGTTCTGTGCCTCCACAAACTGCACACATGTGCCTTACATTTTCTAATAGAATCGTAGAAGGGTGACGGCCCTTCTACCCTTATGTGTATATTGTATTGTATTATTTTAGGATAGATGTGTGCTTATCCCAGGCATGTTTAAATTCACTGACTGTAGATTTTTTTAACTACCTCTGCTGGAAATTTGATCAATTTTACATCTATTTTACATCTATTTTACATCTATTTTACATCTACTTGTAAAATAATATTTTCTAACATTGCTCCTGATCTTCCCCCAGGCTAGCTTCAGGCTGTGCCCTCTTCTTCTATTATTAAGTTTCTTCTTAAAAAGTCTTCCATTCTGAACTTTATGCAATTCTTTCACATATTTAAAGGCCTTAATCATGTCCCCTCTCCCCCTACTTCCCTATAGACTGTACAAATTAAACCGGACCTTCAGCATGATTCAATGAAAAACCCAAACCCTTAAAAAACTATTCCCCAGCATCTAAAATTAATACATTTAACGTTTTTAGTCGCTTACTTATTATTCTATCCCCCACCAGGCTGCAACTCTGTTCACGACTCTAGGATACGGGCACCGCCATCTTGACTCAGAAGCATCACACATACTGAGGAGAGGAGAGCGGGATAAAGTGCAGGGGGTGGGTTATAGCTGTGCTTTGCACAGACAGAGCAGAGCTGGGGTCAGGGAAAGGACAGCAATTCCAGAAGACACGTCCTGTTTGCAGGCTGCCTGATGCTCCATGAGCTGCCATCTTGGATGTTTAAAGGCTCATAACATGCAGTAGATGCAGGTAGGATGATTTTTAATGTGAGAAATCTGTATGTACAGGGTGTGGGAAACATATAACATAGACTCTTATTCAGGGTGAAGGTCCGCTTTAAGTTCCTTAGGTTTCTCCTGAAGTTTTAAGCCCTTCTACCATTTTCTTGCCCGCCTTTGGACCCGCACTATATGAATAATGTCTTTGTGCAGGTCAGGTCTCCAGAACAGTATTCTAGCTGTGGCCTTACCAGGGCTCTATACAGCGGCATCACAACTTCACTCTTTCTACTGGTGATGCCCCGAGCTATGCAGCCGAGCATCCTGCTTGCTTTTCCCACTGCCTGGCTACACTGTCCACTCATCTTGCAGCTATCAGTAATCTGTACCCCTAAATCTCTCTCCTCCAAGGTCCTGACTAACACAGTACTGCCATATGGATTCCTTCTACCCAAGTGCATGATTTTACATTTAGAGACATTAAACTCTAGTTCCCACAGTTTTGACCATTTATCCAGTAAAGCAAAATCATTTTCCATGTTGCAGACACCTCCAGGAGTGTCCACCCTATTACTAACCTTTGTATCAAGAGCCTGGCACCGTTGTAAAAGAAAAATCCCCAAAACTTCCTTGCCCCATCTGCATACATGACACTGAATCATTGTCAGCACTTACATTTGCTCCTACATCCACTCAAAGCTAAAAGACGATTTTCTAGTGGCAGCGGCCATTTTGGAGCTTCCTTTCCCAGCATCCCAGCCTGTCAGAATTCAAGTGGGTTAACTGACAGCGTACTGTAACAGGTAACCCTGCAGCACTTCCTGTTTGCAATCAGCATGCAGCTGCAGGAGGCGCCATTTTGTTTTTAAAATTGACCACAGCAGAAGTAAGAAAAAAGTAAATACATTTTTTTGTGCAGCAATATAAATTGCCCTGGGGAGGAATGTATATGAGCACTGTTTGTTGTAAGGGTGTTGGTCAGGTTTAAACTTCAGTTTCTATGGTTTTGACCATTCATCCAGTAAAGCCAAATCATTTTCACACATCAGAAGAATTGCAATAATAATAATAACACGCTGCTAATTGCAGCATAGGCTGGTTCAAAAATGTCAAAACCTGTCACCCCTGATTCTTCCTACTCCCAGTAAAAGAAAGTATCTTTGCTGGGATTTTTCTAATGCATAGAAGATCCCAGACAAAGAAGGTGCATTTTCTCAAAAGAATCCCATCCCATTCCATCTCACAGGTAATTGAGTATTAACCCTTCTAATGCCAGCCACAGAAAATTTACACCCCCTTTACCTGCCTCTCCAAAGACGGGGCAGAAGAGCCTGCGGCCAGCAAACGCTATGGTGGGCTTGTGGCCTTCAGGGCCAGGGCAACCCTGGCTGGCATCCGCAGCCTTGTCTACAAGCCCTGCATAGCTAGTGCCCGGGCTGATTAGGCTGGCAACAGGGTACCCCACAACATTTTATTTTTAATGGGTTTTAACCCGGAAGAGTGGGGACCCTATGTGTCATTTTTCTTTTTAAATGAACCCTTTATGTTGTGTCACTCAGCCGCTATAAAAGGCTTTCAGCAGGAGAGCAGAAACCAGAGAGCTTGGGACACAGTGCTCGGGCACAGATGGGAGCAAAGTATTAAAGCATGGGTTCCCCCCCCCTCCAAAGTATTAAAGCATGGGTTCCCCCCCCCCCCCAAAAAAAAGTCTTCAGTTCGGGAGTTTTTGGGTTTTTTTACATTTTACACAAAATTATTATAAAAGCACAGAAAAAATGACGAACGACACCTTTCATGTTAAAGCTCAAACTCTGCTGAAAATAAACAATATAGCATTTTCTTGCAAATTCCTGCAAAAGTCACAGTTAAAGTTTTTTTAACAATAGTGTATGTGTTTTTAATATTGTCTAGTAGTATATGGTTTATATGTAATAATAAAATTGGTTACATTGCTATTATCGTTCAGTGGTGCTTCTGTGCTTGGGCTCGGGTGGGTGTGTGGGACCCCCCCCTTTGTATGTACATAGATACAAACAGTCTTTCTGTTTAACCCAGCACTGTTTAGCACACTTTATTTTAGTTCTCGGTGCGGTCTGGCCTTTTTTTTTTTTTTTTTTTTTTTTTTTTTTTTTTTTTGTCACAGTTAAACAGTTAAAAATGTTTAAAAGTATCTACTACATGGGTGCCCACTCCCTCCCTCAAGTAATACTTTAGGCAGGTTGAGACGGGGAGGCTGATTCATCATTAGCGGCAGGTAGCGACAGATGAGCGTCTGTAGCAGGCATTTTCAGAGCGTCCGCTAGTAGTCGCAGTGCTCAGCCGTGGGTCGCTACTTTATAGCGACTCAGTCGCTGGGCAGTAATGTTGAATACATTGTGAGGAGTCGCTATTTGACCAGTACAGGGCTGTATGGGAGCGCATGTTAGCGACTGCTCATAGCGGCCGAGTTACACCATATTCAGCAAAAAAACAGCCTCACAAATCTCTGGCGCTGAAAAATACTTGTTTGGAGCCCAGAGCGCAGGAGGTGGTTTGTTTAAAGTGTGTTTTCAAGCATCTGTCAACTAGTAACAAAGCGAAAACATATGGAATTACATTGTAACAACATTGTAACAACATTGTAACATGAACACTTTAATGCCAGACCTGTAATGTAATTTCTGAGGAAATATATAAAAAATGAAAAAATTATGAAAAAACTGCTATTTCAATGCCAGAAGAGGTCACAGAAATATTTGTGTTTTTTTGAAAAAAAAAAAAAAACCCTGTTTAAAGAGAAGAAAAGGATCGTCCATTGAAATGTATGGGAGAGCGCCAGGTAGCGAGAGGTCATACCTGGCGCTGTGCAAGGCTGAACGCTGGCGCTGTTCGCTGAGGCTGTGAAAATGATGAATCAGACGCTACATGGCGCTATCCCAGTCGCTAAACAGATTCTGCTTGATAAATGTGTAATTGCGTGCCATGTCCGGCGTTCACCAGTCGCTAACTGTCGCTACCTGTCATTAACCAGCCATTACCTGACGCTATCCCTTCTTAAATAAGGGCCTTAGTCTTTAGGAGGAATCACGGTTAATCTTTGCCTGACATTTTAGTTTTCCGATTTAGCAGCTTTTATCCAGGTCGACCTTCGGGTCAGTCCTGTGACCCGACATTTAAAACATAACTTTTGGCATTGGATACAGGTCCTGGTCCTAGTCTCTTGGACTCCCCAGTGACCTGTTTGGTTGTGATCAGCTGGCAGAAGGGGTTTATCCCTGTTGGTCTACCACTATTTTTGTTTGTAGTCACTGATATGTTTATTCACTGGTGAGTTTAATTCACATGTGTGTAATCACTAATATAATGTGTTCACAAGTGCACGGATGGGAAAAATGCGGAGGTAACATTCCATTTGTGCGTAAGCTCAAAATGGCCACTATACGCACTATTATTATTATCTTGCAGTTTGCGATTCCATCACATTGGGATTGGATTCAGTTGTGTTTGGAGAGAAACTTCACTCTGTCTGCAGAAACACAGTCCTCACTGAACTGGTGGCTCCATTTTCAATCCCTGGTTCAGGGGCACTCCTTCCTTATGGCCCAGTGGACTGATCTCCACAGTTGCTAATCTGAAGGGCTGTAGAGGAGTTTGGAACCAGCTAGCGGTTCAGGGGTGTTGATCATTAGACATGAGCCCCCTACCTATCAATGTTCCAGAGCTAAAGGAGATTTTTCAGTGCCTATCCCACTGGTTCTGCGTCTTGCGGGGTCTACCAATCATGATCCAGTCAGACAGTAGGACAGCAGTTGCATATATAAATCATCAAGGGGGCACAAGAAGTAAGAGAGCATTCTGGAAAGCAGCCAGGATAATCTTGTAGGCGGAGCAACATGTCCCATGCACTTCTACAGTGTACATTCCAAAGGCGGGCAACATCCGGGCAGACTTCCTCAGCAGAGAGAAAATCAGCCAAGGAGAGTGGGCTCTTGATCCCAAGGTGTTTTGCATGATTTGCTGCAAGTGGGGGGTTGCCAAGGTGGACCTGTTAGCATCAGTTAAAGCGGACCAAAATCCACTGAACTTGTGAAATACATTTGGCCAAAGCCCCTGACAATACTTACTTTTTAGGGTCTAGAACCAGAAATTTATATTTTTGCTTTTTTTAAAATTTCCCTGGGACATTCATTTTTTGCCGTCCCACTGTGTGAGATGGCAGGCAGTCAGTCATTGCACAGGTGTGCCACTGACACTATTGTCACACACAACAGTGGCAATGAATGAAGGAGGCTTTACAGCTAAAACAGGTGCCATTATCTGGCATAAGAGTGAAGTAGGAGAAGTAAAAACTGTATAAAGGTAATCTTCATCAATCTTCGGGGGGAGCAATTCAAGGGATGCGCAGTAAAAATTTGGGTTTTGGTCTGGTTTAAAGGGCAGAAGTTGATCGCTTTATGGAGGTGAGATTTGAGAGCACCATAACAAGCGACAAGAGACCTATGATAGACTTAGGGCCCAATTTATTAAACACTCCTGATAACATACGCCACATCAAGGCAAATTTAAGTGGTGCAAAATACATTATATTAATATTTTCAGCATGTTGCTGCACCCCTAATGTTTTGGCAAATGTGTTTTTTTTTGAGGCGCATCATGTCATGATGCAGCTTTATGAGTCTTGTGTGGTCTCTGCTGTGGTCAGAGACAGTTGTGGGACCATACTTGGCTTAATAGCTTAACTAAAATAATTAATTAAAATACCGCGCTCAGAAGAAAAAAACAGATTTCAATATATCTTCAGTGGAAATCTTAGGGAAAGGATGCTCTACGTGTGAAACCCTTTGTCCATGGAATTCAATCAAATGTTCAATATATACACAGAGCTTCCTAGGTTACCAGTGCATTGTCCCAAAGTGCATGTCCAAGCACAACTTCCGCTGATCTACTTGGTTAAAGTTTCTTTCACATCCGTGGTTCTGAGAATCCTTGCCACTTCAGATCCAAATAGCCCAACTGTTCCACTCCACGGGTCAGTGCAAAGTCCCTCCAAGCAGACTCCGCATGCAACACCACGCCAGTAAATGCAAAATAAAACAGAAAACACACACCTAGTGTGATACTGTATGACAAACACTATTTAATAGGACACATCAATGCACTCACATGGAAATAAAAATTGGATCGCTCATAAAATCAGAGGATAAAATCAAGGCTTGTAAAAGTTGCCAAGGGCAACGAAACGCGTCGGCAGCAGGCGGCATTTCTATCTTTGTTGACGTTTGATCTGGCCAGATCCTATTCTGTGGGGGAGTCGGTGAGAGCCATCCTCTGATTTTATGAGCGATCCAATTTTTATTTCCATGTGAGTGCATTGATGTTTCCTATTAAATAGTGTTTGTCATACAGTATCACACTAGGTGTGTGTTTTCTGTTTTATTTTGCATTTACTGGCGTGGTGTTGCATGCAGAGTCTGCTTGGAGGGACTTTGCACTGACCCGTGGAGTGGAAAAGTTGGGATATTTGGATCTGAAGTGGCAAGGATTCTCAGAACCACAGATGTGAAAGAAACTTTAACCAAGTAGATCAGCGGAAGTGGTGCTTGGACATGCACTTTGGGACAACACACTGGTAACCTAGGAAGCTCTGTGTATATATTGAACAAATGGCTTAATAGCTTGCACTGAGAGCACCAAGGGAAGAAGTGGCTGTTGGATACTTTTTTGTGTGGTTCTGGAAGAATTCAATTGAAAAGAGGGAAATGTTGGAGCCATTCTATGGCTTATACCAAGCACTGTAGGAAACGGAGGTGAGGCACATGACATGATGCACCTAAAAAAAAACACATTTGCCAAAACATTAGCAAAGCACATGGCGCAGGCATCAAAACATTAGCGACGAGGCACATGGGACAGGCATCAGGTGAGCTGCTTGCTGCCTCATTATTGCTGTTGGGTTTACACTACCTTAATCTGAACCTGAACAGCAACACTAGTTTCGTTCTGTAAAGACAGAAACCTAATTCCTTTTTATTCCTGTGGAATTTGGGTACATAAAAAGCTGATTCCCTTGTTTTTTTCCCAACTAACTGTAAAATGTGCTAATTAATAATTGGAAGTTCTAAGACAGAAGTACTCGGAAGGAAACAGAAGGCGCAGGAATGATCTTCCGACAGCTCACTTCTGCTAGCCACTAACACTCCCACAAGTCTCCGTTGTAGCAGATGGCATTGCCGGAAGAGAAGCAGCCGTACTGTAGAGCAACTAATGGATAATATTTAATCCATTTTTACATTAGAGTGGAAAAATGCATTTTAAATTTATGCGCATCTACAAGCTCGTACACTCGTAAGTTGTCAAGCTAACGATCAGTACCCAGCAATGGCAGCAACCTAGATTCATTTCAGCAGCAGTACAATCTGTTCCAATGTTAGGGGAACGACAATCTTGCATCGAATCTCCCTTCTTGATGATGAGCTGAAAGGAATCTGACAGAAGGCAAAATGGAAGAACATTTGGTATTTTTTGATTAACTGGAATGACCTTGTTCTCTGGAAAATAAAGGAGAAGCAACCCTCTTGATTTTATTCCTACTTTTACATCAACCATTCCGTTTTGAGAGGGGCATCTGCCTGGGAAAAAATACCACTCTACAGCTAGACTTATGAATAAAAGATAATCCTATACCCAGCATACATCAAAGTCAGCGTTCCTACTTACCGTTTTTAAAAACACATATACAATAGGAAGACTAAGACAAAATACACAGTCTTCTTTTTTGTTTTTAGAATTGCGCTTGAAAAAAAGAAAAAGTAACACAATACAGTCTTTAATTTTAGAGCCTCATAAAAAATAAACTACACTTACATACCAGCACATAGAGTCCTGTGGGCTGCAGCCTTCTGAGTCATGTGTGCTATTTGATTGGCATGATGGTTACATCAGGTAAACCTATGTGTTGTCAATGGTAGACACTTGTACACGGAGGTCGGTTGGCCTATTCATTTTGTTGCTGTAGAAAACTGCAATAGAACATACAAAAGTTATGGTCACATTCTATAATGCAGCTATTGAATCCATTCTGAGTGCATAATTTACTGTATGGTGGCACTATTGTCTAAGATAGGCAGTGGGTGAGGAGGATTAATAGAGCTGGACTAAGCTGCTCTTTTCCATGGATAGAAGAGCAGTTCCATCAGAGCTTGATATCTCTAGCACAAAGTATAATAGAAGATCAATCACTTCCAGGCCATCAATTATTTAAGCTTTAAAAGGATTGACCAGCCAAACTTTAAAATAAATTGCCTGGCAGCTTACCTGATGCAGTGTCATTCCTATTGCTATCTCTTCATTCCCTGTCGTCGAAAGGGAGAATCTCTTCTTCTTCACTTCCTCAAACACCTGCCCCCCTGACCCTGACCACAAATTGAAGCCGAGGCTTGTCGGCTATGCAGGCTGGTAGCCTTCAGGGCCGGGGGCTGCTGCTTGGCCTCTGCACCCTGGTCTAACAGCCGCCAGAGCCAACTTTACTGCTTAGGGAGAATTCCTGCTAAGCTGTTGCTGCCATCTCCAGTCTCATTGACGCTGCCGCTGGTCTTCTGCTTGAGGGGGAGTCGGCCATGGGCTGCCACCGCCTTTCGTTTGGCTTGGACAGGCCCCAACACACCACCAGCATCCTCCGACAGTGAACATTAGGGGTGTGGAAGAGCCCTGTGCTCATTGCAGGGACAGGTGCGGCCAATAGTGCGGTCTCTGAGCCCTGGGTTACAAGCCCCTGTGCTTGGTGCCGGGCTGGTAACTTTTGGGTAGGAACCTCATGTTTTTTGCTTTTTAGTTTTGTTTTTTAATTGAATGTTTTGAAAAATAAGATTCCTGCTGTCACTTTCCCAGATTTAATGAATACAGGTTAAGTGGCATTCAATAAAACAAGGGAAAGTGATAAAAAAAAAAAAAAAATTCGGACAAACATTTTTTGTTAGATACAAATTGAATCTAACAAAAATACCCAAAACATCACCAAGAAATATTAAAAAAATAAACCGCAGGCAGTATCAATATTAAATGGCATGCCTTTAACTCTTTAACTGAGTGCCACATAGAATTTACGTGGCTGCCTCCCCTGCAGTTAAACACCAGCCATGTAAATTTTACGTGCCTGACTTTCCCCCCTGCTAGCACCTGAAAAATTAAAGACACTCACCGAACCCCTCTATTGATCCGTCTGGGTCTCCTCTTCACCTTGGGGGCCTCTGATGCCCCATGGGCTCTTCCGGCTTCAGGAGATTGCCCGGAATAGGGCCCGCTTCAGCTGCCGCTGATATTTCCTGTAAAAAAAAAAAAAAGACTTTTACTTACCTTCGTGCACGATCACTCACTCCGGCTCGCCTCTTCACCGGGGGGGGGCCTCCAATCCCCCTGGGGCTCTTCAGGAGAGGGCCCGACAGACCCTCTCCCCCTGCTTCCACCCTTTGGGGGCGGTACAGATGACATCATTGGACACATGTCATCCCGCTCCTGGCTTGACAGTCGTCAGATGCGATGATCGCCATCCAGAGAAGGAGAGGGGCAAGGGATCCTCTGTCTGCCCCCCTCCAGCGATCACCGCATCTGTCATTGAGATCAGCCAGGGACACAGGAGCTGAAGATCGGGGTTGAGTAAAGAAAAACAATTTAAAAAGTAATTTCAGCTATGTGTAGTGTGTATTTTTACTCCATGAGACCCCCTATACCAGATCACAAAGCTCTGGGTCTGGCAAGTCAACTGCAGCTAGCAGGTGACTTGCCATTAACCCCGAGCCCCCCCATTACCTGCCTCCCCAAAGCCCAGAGGGGCAGAAGAGACCGGAGCCTTTAGGCTTTTGGGATTGTAGTCTACAGGGAGGGGGCAACTGAGGTTGGCCCCTGTGCCCTGTTCTAAAAGCCCCCATAGCTGGTCCCCGGGCTGGTTATACTGGGTTGGGGGGACCTCATTTTTTAAATATTAACTCTGTGTTACATGTCACCTAGCAGGTATAAAAGGATTCCAGCAGCAGCTGCAGAAGCCAAAGTGATCTGCATATGATACATTGAAAAATGGTCTGGCAACAGAGGGTGACAAGAATAAACCAGCAGGCAGTTGTAATGTTTAAATAAATGTCTTTTATAAGTGGCATTTAGTAAAATACTTAAAATTGAAAATATACAATAAAAAAGTTAATAATGGCAGGCTTTTCTTCATTAGGTAAAACAGAAATGCCCCCAAAAAATGGCCCCCAAAAAATTAAAAAATAAACCTGCAGGCAGTTGGAATGGTAAAATGAATTACGTTTTTCCATTAAATTTTTATAAGCGGCATTTTGTATAGCACATAAAACTGAAAAAATACAATAAAAAAGTCATGCTATTAATCGTTAGATAAAACTTTTATCTAACTCAGAATGCCCAGAAATTACCAAAAATCAGCCCATTAAGCAGCTTTTCATATTTGGGCCGAAGGAATGGTTTGGGTTCGTCCATCACTGATTATGATTCAAAACATTGCACTTTTTATCCAAATCCTCCACCTGGTCTGCAGTGTCTTGGAGGCACTCCAGAGCTTCCACCCTTTGGGGGCGGTACAGATGACATCATTGGACACATGTCATCCCGCTCCTGGCTTGACAGTCGTCAGATGCGATGATCGCCATCCAGAGAAGGAGAGGGGCAAGGGATCCTCTGTCTGCCCCCCTCCAGCGATCACCGCATCTGTCATTGAGATCAGCCAGGGACACAGGAGCTGAAGATCGGGGTTGAGTAAAGAAAAACAATTTAAAAAGTAATTTCAGCTATGTGTAGTGTGTATTTTTACTCCATGAGACCCCCTATACCAGATCACAAAGCTCTGGGTCTGGCAAGTCAACTGCAGCTAGCAGGTGACTTGCCATTAACCCCGAGCCCCCCCCATTACCTGCCTCCCCAAAGCCCAGAGGGGCAGAAGAGACCGGAGCCTTTAGGCTTTTGGGATTGTAGTCTACAGGGAGGGGGCAACTGAGGTTGGCCCCTGTGCCCTGTTCTAAAAGCCCCCATAGCTGGTTCCCGGGCTGGTTATACTGGGTTGGGGGGACCTCATTTTTTAAATATTAACTCTGTGTTACATGTCACCTAGCAGGTATAAAAGGATTCCAGCAGCAGCTGCAGAAGCCAAAGTGATCTGCATATGATACATTGAAAAATGGTCTGGCAACAGAGGGTGACAAGAATAAACCAGCAGGCAGTTGTAATGTTTAAATAAATGTCTTTTATAAGTGGCATTTAGTAAAATACTTAAAATTGAAAATATACAATAAAAAAGTTAATAATGGCAGGCTTTTCTTCATTAGGTAAAACAGAAATGCCCCCAAAAAATGGCCCCCAAAAAATTAAAAAATAAACCTGCAGGCAGTTGGAATGGTAAAATGAATTACGTTTTTCCATTAAATTTTTATAAGCGGCATTTTGTATAGCACATAAAACTGAAAAAATACAATAAAAAAGTCATGCTATTAATCGTTAGATAAAACTTTTATCTAACTCAGAATGCCCAGAAATTACCAAAAATCAGCCCATTAAGCAGCTTTTCATATTTGGGCCGAAGGAATGGTTTGGGTTCGTCCATCACTGATTATGATTCAAAACATTGCACTTTTTATCCAAATCCTCCACCTGGTCTGCAGTGTCTTGGAGGCACTCCAGAGCAAGTTTAGGTTGATCCGTCAAACATACAACTTCCTCATCAACCTTAAAGCTTTGCCCCATTGTGTAAAACCCCACAGTCGCCCATTTTGCTTACGTCACCAACGAGCCTACTGCATAAGCGCTGCCGACGGCAATATAACTCGCATCCTTTTTCAGCTGTGTGTGTGGCTGTGGCCACGCACAGCCAAAGTATGCGAGTGATGCCTCGTGCCGATCCTGTGCAAAGCTAGGATTTTATTCAGCTTCTCGAGCTGCACATTAATATGCACGCCTTGAGAAGCTGTGTGGAGGAGAACCGTGCGCTTGTGTAAGGGTTGGGATGCCCCAGGAGCCTGAGCCTGCAAAACAAATCACACACAATAGTGCAATATCAATTTTTGTGCAATCTTGGCCGCAATGTTTTGCTTTGCACAAAATATGGCTGATTTATGCAAAAATAATGTGATAAAATATTTCAATATGTTCAATAATTAGGATAAGTTGGGAGCTGTTTACAGACCATGACTTTTGCTGTAAAATACAACTTAGCAAGGTTAGGAAAATCCTATTAAAACAGCTGAACTTTTTTTGAGTTTAAATGTGATTGGCTAAGTGTTCGCACTTATGCAACATCTGCTTTTACAGGAATGGAGTGCTCTACTCTAAGAGCCTTTTAAATAGGTCATCCCATGTAAGAGTAGCAGCCTATTGCCTTTGCAATTATTTTGCTGTGTGGAGATGCTTTTAGAGGAGCAACCCTTAATTGGTGATGCCCCATTGTGTGATCACCCAAAGCTTGCCTATCTAACAATCCACAGCACATGCGCAGGCTACGGCCACATCCCTGCTTACCTCTATCTAGACATACCCACCCCAGCCAATCATAAAAAATGGGCGAGGGGTGTGCGGCCAGGGCTGTGCTCTCGTTTCAGCTTTGCTTGCTGCTCTGAGCTCAGCAAAAGCTGAATGGAATACACACCTGTTTCTTGGCCAGCGTCCACACATAAGCCGTTGGAATGAAGGAAAGGAGAGTTTACGGCCAATTTACACGGATACACAAAGCGAGGCATCCTACATTGAAATGCCCCAGACAGGAGCAACAAAACCCAAAATGGTGTCAATTCCAAGGTTTTACAATTTTTCAATACATTTTTATTGAGAAATATAGCGACATATATAATATATATGTATTGGTTATATTTGTTAAACATTACAGAATATTGATGGGTATATAATTGCTTGAAGAAGATATAATATTTTTCTGTAAAAGGCTTCTCACCCCTGGATTTTATTCCTACCAGTAAAATGAAAACCACATGCTTGGCAGGATTTTCAGTAGGGATGTATAAGTATCACCTCCCCACACTACAGTATGTTTATAAAATTTTATAAATTTTTATTTATAAATCAATTTTGCAATAGAGCTCATTTAAATAGAAGACAATTCCCAAAAAATTCCAAAAATCATTTGGATAACCCCTGTATGTCAAGCTACATGCTGCATGGTAAGCTAACATGGTACGTGACTGCCACACAACCATTGTACACACTGCTGTCCCTGAAGTTAAGCTTTCATCAGATTAGCAAAGTGCTCAATTTTTCAAGTAAGATTTACAGCTAGAAAATCTTTTATTTACCCCAACTTTACATATTTGCCCCAAACCTGCCCCTCATTTGTTAAGATGGGGAGTTTATCCTGTTCGTGGCACAAATTGTGGTTTAATACGTTAGTGAACTTTTTTAAGGAGTTGAAGATGCATGTTTGCTGCCGATATTGGTATATCTTGTGACACAAGCACATCTGCATTATCCACTGTTCATATAAAGCAAGCCAGCCTCTGCAGTTAAAGCGACCCCTGCTGTCAAAATTGTAAATTGCACTTGGCTTTTACTACCATAGACTGAATATACTTTATTATTTGACTTTAAATGAGTAATTGCATTGTGGCCACCAAAGCACTTGTCCAGCGGTATCATTTCCCAGTTATTATAATGGATACTGTCAGGATCAGAGTTGATAACGGCAATGACAAACTGCAAAAACTACAACCTAAGGTGAAGTGAAATGCAGTTTATTAGAAGGAAAGTTCAACACAAAATTGCTTCTGTTCAGCATATAATGAAGTGTGCAGCATACACAGTAATTTCAATTCTCCCCATCCGTGGTTAAAGCAGAACAAAACCTGGAAATCTACTTTATTCCATGCCCCCAGAACGCTGCTATTTACTCACCTTTACCTCATTCCAACGGCAAATGCACAGGCTCTCGTCCCATGAGAGCCGTCTGCCATGTAATTCGGCAAACGTTTCTCATTGACTAGAATGGGGAGTGTGTGCATCCTCAGCAATGTGCAAGCTCCTGTCCCAGCCTACCTGAATGGCTGGTGCAGGAGCACTCGCACATTGCTGCAGGGAATGTGGAAGCACAAGCTCCCCATTGATATTAATGAGAGCCATTTGCTGACTTAGTCAAAGTTTAGATGCAGCCCGGGTGGGTTTTATTCTGCTTTAACCTCAACATAAAGGATGGTTTCCTCACCAGTTATAGCCACTTTCAGGAGGCATGCAGGCCCCGACTCTCATTCAAAGGCTTGAATCCTGAGACAAGCCTCAGCCTCCTGTTTCCGGATGCTGCCTAGTCCAGTAATTGGCTAATTTCACTATCAAGCTTGACAATCTTACCCACCATTGTATAAAAATCCAGACAAACCTGAAAACCCATAGCCTGAGCACTCTAAAGCACTGAAGCCAAATAACTTACGGATTTCTTTTTTATCTCAGCCAGCCTAACATTCTGGGTGAGATATTTACTCCTTCCATAACTTTGTTGCATGCCCACAATACCTGAACCCAGCAGTTTATATTATTTTTTTAAATAAAGTAATCGGAGGCCAAGTTATAAACAAGTATCCAATGATGGTGAGGTGAATAGAAAACAAAAATATAACCATTACTTCATAATCTAAAAGCATGGTGTCCCCATCCAAGTTACATCCGTCCCATTCTCCCCAAATCATTTTTTTTCCAAGTATACAGCACGTCCTGTTTCAATAATATTCTTTACGCTTGGGATATCCGCCACAAGGTGGCGCAGTGGACTGCAGAAGAGACTTGTGGTGTCTCCCGGCCCTATAAAAGGACAGGAACCTGCCACAAATTCCCAGTTTCTTTCTGCAGTCTGGACTGCGAAGATAGAAGATGGCTCTCTATATTACGCGGGCGAGCGGGTCTTATTAGCCTGCGGCCCTGCAGGACTATTTCCACCCGTTCTGGACCCACTGCCTCCCAGCCTCGGCTGCCTGGTTTGGGTTAAGGTAGGACAGCGCCAGGGTCAGGTACTGGAGGAGCGCCGCTCCAACCGCAATCCCTGTACCTACAAGGGTAGGCGGTTTAGGCTTATGGTGAGCCTTGTGGGATTCCTCTTCCTGCCTTATTGTGGGCCTTCCCTCACCCCCTCTCTCCTCCCTAGCTAAGCATGCTTTGAGTGCGCCTACCGTTGCTCTTCCCCGCCTCGCTCTCTCCCTGGGGAGCTCTCCGGGGGGTAGGCGGTGTGTTCACATTGTATTTTGTCTGCTTTTAACTTGTATTGTCCGCACTCGCCGCCGCGCCATTTTGTACGGCACTCCGCGGCTGGCGGCGACACTCTCCTCATGTTTTACTGCGCTGTCATTGGCGCTGGGGGGTCACGTGGAGCGTGATTCGCACTCTTCGGGGGGCGGGTCCCGCGGATGCCGCTTTTTGCGTCGTACCTCCACGGCCCGCCCCTCAAGATCCTTGCAGGCGCCATTATGGTTGGAGTTCTTCTCCTGACCTGCGGTACTGGGGCGCGCTGCTGGCCTGCCTGGTGGCGCAATCGGCTTCTTGGTCCGTGAGTCCCCTTCGGGGTTGTATTGTGCTCTTGTCACCACATTATGGGAATGTTATGTGTGGTTTTCTTATGTCTTTCAGGCGGGATAAATGTGACTGTGGTTTCTCCCGGCCCTCTTCCCTTCCTTCTCCCACCTTCCCTAGCGGGGTTTTGGGGTATCCTGGGTGGCTCTTGTTAGCCTTAACCCTATACTGGCCAGTGTGCCCACGCTAATCACCATATGGAGGCTTCCGGGGATAATGTGCTTGGGATTCCTTCGGGACAAGCCCAGCTGTGTGCCGTGTGTGGGGTATCCCCTGTGAGTGATGGTGTCAGGGTATGTGTGCCCTGCGCTCAGAAGGTACTTGCGCTGCAGTCTGGGTTGCCTGCTACGCTGCCCAGCTCTGCGCCCCATGTGAGGGACATGCTAGTGGGGAATCAAACTATGACTTGACTTGGCCTTGCGGGTGGCCAGCCTGGAGAGGCATATGGCTGGTAAGGCTTCTGGCAAGAAGCGGCATTCTACTCCCGCTGTTTCCCTTTTTCCTGAGCGGGAACTTTTCTCTGATTCTGATTCCTCTGAGGAGCAGCAGGAGGTTTATGGTGGTTTTGGGTCTCCTTTTGGAGAAGACTCATGGTCTCCTGAGGATACTGACGGGCTGTTGGCTAACATTTTTGAAGTACTGTGTATTACACCTCCTGTCCTGGCTAAAAGGCAGCAGGGTGAGCTTTTTCACAATGTTAAACAATGCTTTGTTCCCTGAGCAGATCCACTTCAATAATTTGGTGCTCAAGGAGTGGGAACGTCCTAGCAGATTGCCCGCGGTGCCCTAAGGGTTGGGACAGGAGATATCCATTTCCTGCTGATGTGGTTAAGCGCTGGTCGTGTCCCCCATGGTGGATGCTCCCGTGCTTGGGTTGTCCAATACCTCGGTCATGCATTCCCCTGACACTTCTACTCTGCTAAGAAGGCTCTCACTTGCTTCCCCTTTTCTGGGCTACGGCTCTTTGGGGAGCGCCTGCATCTGTTTGCTAAGGATGGTAGGCTGCCTCAACGCAGGAGGCAGCCGCAGCCCTTTCGGGGGGCTGGTTCTTCCCTCCCCTCCTTCCGTGCTCCCAGGTCCGGTCGGGGTGCACCATTTGCAGGGGCACGTAGAGACCCTTGGGGCCGGGGTAGAGGCCATGATCAACCCGGTCTCTCATGGGGTCCCAAGTCCAAATCTTCCCCCAAGCCCCCTCAGGCATGAGGAGGTGCCCTCACCCATCCGGGTGGGGGGACGGTTGCTGCTCTTTGCTCACGTTTGGAGACTGTGCTTCTCAGACCGGTGGATTCAGGAGGTGGTGTCCTCCAGATACAAGATAGAGTTTGCAACCTGGCTGCCCCCAAGAGTCATCAGATCCGAGATGGTTCAAATTCCCTTGTCAGCTCAGGGCTTGCGGCTTGTGGTTCAAAGCCTTTTGGATTTGGGGTCATTTGCCTTGTGCCCTTCCAGGAAAGGGGCAGTTTCTATTCCTGGATTGCAGTTTCTATTCCAATCTGTTCACTGTTCCCAAAAAGGATGGGTCCCTGAGGCCCATCCTGGATTTGAAGCGCCTCAACAAATTTGTCAGGTTCAAGCATTTTCGCATGGAGACTCTGCGCTCGGCGGTCAGTACCTTGCGTCCGGGCGACTTCATGACTTCTGTGGACATCAAAGATGCTTACCTTCATGTTCCTATCTTTCCAGGTCATCAGAGGTCTCTCAGGCTCACTCTGGAGGATCAGTACTACCAATTTGTGGCCTTACCGTTCGGTCTTACCTCAGCCCCTCGGGTATTCACCAAGGTGCTGCCGGCGGTGATGGCTCTGTTGAGATCTCAGGGCATTCGCATCCTTCCTTATCTGGACGACATTCTGATTGCGTCTCAGTCCTTCCATCAAGCCGAGCTGGATACCCAGATGGTGGTCTCCACGCTCGAGTCCTTCGGTTGGGTGATCAACTACCCCAAGTCTTCTCTGTCTCCGTCCTTGGTGACGTGCTTTCTGGGTGTGACTCTGGATACATCTCAGGTCAAGGTTTTTCTGCCTCAGCAGAAGGTGGAGAGCCTGCAGAGGCAGGCACGGTCTCTGATTTCTTGCTCTCATCCCTCCATCCGGCAGGGGATGCAGCTGGTGGGCCTGATGGTGTCATGCTTCGAGGCGGTTTCCTATGCTCAGTTTCACATGAGACCTCTTCAGTTGCACCTTGTGTCAGTTTGGGATCTGGACCCTGTGTCCCTGGATCAGACATTTGTTCTGTCCCCTCTGGTCAGTCAGTCCCTCTCGTGGTGGCTGGAATCAAGGAATCTCCTAGTGGGCAGGACCTTTCTGCCTCTGTGCTGGGAGACTGTCACCACAGATGCCAGTCTGACAGGTTGGGGGGGGGTTTTGGAAGTCTCTGAAGTTCCAGGGTCAGTGGGGCCCTTAGGAGGCTCATGACCCCATTAACATTCTGGAACTGCGGGAAATAAGGTTGGTCCTTTCCCAGTTGACCCCACACCTTCGGGGTCAGGCGGTTCAGATCCGATCGGACAACCAGATGGCGGTCGCCTATATCAATCATCAGGGAGGGACTCGGAGCAAGCGAGCCCTCAAGGAAGTGTCCCTAATACTGTCCAGGGCAGAGGAGAATGTCCCCTGCATCTCAGCAGTTTACATCCTGGGGGTGGAGAACCTCGAGGCAGACTCTTTGAGCAGGGGGATGTCTCGGCTGGGGGAGTGGTCCCTCAGCAACAGGGTGTTTCACTCCCTCTGCCACCGCTGGGGTCTGCCGGATGTGGACCTGTTTGCTTCAAGTCACAATCACAAACTTCCATTCTTTGTCTCTCTGTCACAGGATCCTCTGGCCTTTGCCATGGATGCGCTGGCAATGCCTTGGGAGGGGTTTTCGGCTCCTCTATGCGTTCCCTCCGTTTCCTCTGTTGGGCAGGGTGCTGCGCAAGGTAGCCCAGGAAGGGGTGCCAACCATTCTGGTGGCCCCCTGTTGGCCAAGAAGGGTGTGGTTAGCAGACATCGTGCAGTTGGCAGTAGATCAGTACGTCCTGCCTAAGGATCCAGATCTGCTTACTCAGGGGCGGCTGTGCCATCCCAATTTACAAACGCTGGCTTTGACGGCTTGGCTGCTGAAACCACCATCTTGATGGAAAAGGGTTTGCCTGCCTCTGTTGTTGATACCATGATTAGGGATAGGAAGAAGTCCTCATCCTTTATCTACTACAGGGTCTGGCATGCTTACATTGCCTGACCTCTTCCCTGTCGGGTGTTTTCTGTTCCCAGGATTCTGGAATTCTTGCAACATGGTTTGGATTTGGGCCTTCAACTTAGTACCCTCAAAGGTCATGTTTCAGCTTTGGCAATTTTTTCCCAAAGATCTTTTGCCAGTCACCGTTTGGTTAAGACTTTTTTCCAGGGGGTTTCTCATGTGTGTCCGCCACGTAAACCTATGTTACCGGTTTGGGATTTGAATCTGGTGTTATCTGCTCTGCAGGGTCATCCTTTTGAGCCTCTCCGTGAGGCCGCTTTGCCCATCTTAAGGTAGCCTTTTTGGTGGCTATCACTTCTGTCAGGCGTGTTTCTGAGTTGGCGGAGCTCTCCATCAAACCTCCTTATTTTGAGCGACACCAGGACAAGGTGGTGTTTCGGTTTAAACCGAATTTCTTGCCTAAGGTTGTGTCTGCTTTTCATCTCAACCAGGACATTGTCTTGCCTTCCTTGTGTCCTAATCCTGCTAATTCCAAGGAGCGGACTCTGCATTCTTTAGATGTGGTCAGGGTTCTGAAGTTTTGCTTGGTAGCTACTGAATCTTTCAGGAAGACTAATGCTCTTTTTGTTCTTCCTTATGGTCCTAGGAAGGGTTTGCCTCCGGCTAAGTCCACTATCAGCAAGTGGATTCGTCAGGCGGTGGTGCACGCCTATTCTGCTAAGGGGAAGGAACCTTCCTTCCACCTTACTGCTCATTCCACTCGTGCTATTGGTGCCTCTTGGGCCTTTCAGCACCAGGCTTCTGTTGAACAAGTTTGTAAGGCCACAACTTGGTCTTCTGTTCATACTTTTTCCAAGTTTTACAAGGTTGATGTTAGGGCCTCAGCTGATGCTGCTTTTGGCCGCAAAGTTCTTCAGGTGCCAGTGGTTTAAACTGCCCGCTGTTGTTCTTGGGGATCCCACCCTACTTTACGGACACTGCATTTGGACGTCTCAAGCGTTAAGAATATTAGTGAAACAGGACGTGCTGTATACTTGGAAAAATACGATTCTGTGAGTACTCACCTGTAGAATTGATTTTGTAGTATACAGCACGTCCTGTTTCACCCCTCCCTTGTTATCATTGTTCTTGGTTACCTCTGTATGGTGATTTGTTCAGATGTTTGGTTGCGGTTTCCTTCATAATTATTCTCCCGGCTTCTTGTCTGCTTTGTAACACTGGGAATTTGTAGGAGGTTCCTGTCCTTTTATAGGGCCAGGAGACGCCACAAATCTATTCTGCAGTCCACTGCGCCACCTTGTGGCGGATATCCCAAGCGTAAAGAATTTAGTGAAACAGGACATGCTGTATACTACAAAATCAATTCTACAGGTGAGTACTCACAGAATTGTATTTTTATTTACCTAACCATCATTGGATACCTGCTTCTGTGCTGGAACTGTCTACTTTCATTTTGAAGTATTTGGGCCTAGCAGTAACCCCCACCAACCGTGCACTAAAGTGTGTCCATTATTGTGTGGGATAGGCATGCCCTTTTCCTTGTAAGTCTGAAGGCCAAGTTAGAATGACTTTCCTTTACACCAGGGTTCCACAACCCTCTCCTCATGAGCCAACAAAAGGTCATGTTTTGTGGATCTCCATATAGCTCTGCTGTTGTACTAATCACCTCACCTTTGCTTCTGTGTAGAGATCTGCAAAATATAGGAGAGGGTTGTGGAATACAGCTTTTCACCCAGGCACTTCCTGTTTGCAGGCTGCCTGATGTTCCATGAGCCGCCATCTTGGATGTTTAAAGGCTCATAACATGCAGTAGATGCAGGTAGGATGATTTTTAATGTGAGAAATCTGTGTGTACAGGGTGTGGGAAACATATAAGATAGAGTCTTATTCAGAGTGAAGGACCGCTTTAAGATAACTTATCATTATTGTTTTTTTAATATTTTGTTAAATACACTGACAGACTAACATGCCAGAGCAAAGATTACAAGGAAAGAAAATGCATCCAAAGGCCAGAATTATTTGGCGATCTAACATACCAAAACATAGAAAACATCTATGCATAATAACCCCCCCAAAAAGTTTTTTTTTTTTTTTTTTTTTTTAATAGAAACAAGAAAAACAGGCATAAAGGGTATCTTAATGTAGCAATCTAATATCGCAGGAAGTACTACTGAATACGAAGCCAGCCTATGAAGGAATAACTGTTTAATAATAAAATTCCTCTGCTGTTTTTATATGCTTTTACCCATTATGCAATGATTTAAGTAGTTAATAGAGTGGTAATGCAACTGTTCCCCAGAGGCTGGTCCAGGAAAGGTTAGGTATTCTCTCCTGTAAATGTGGAACTATAAATTTGATTTCTCATCATTACAGGCTATTCTAACTTTAAAGTGAACCTATTACCAGAATTTTGACTAACCTGATGATGGGTCCTAGTCCCTGCTAGTTGAAATCCCCATGGTCGCCTGATAAATTACCTTCCTCATGGTCCCACGGCACATGTACGGGCTCTTGACCAATCATTGCTTTATGTTGTAAATATTAACCCCCTGAGTGACAACCTCGTATCTAGTAGGCCAGCAGAGTTAACTGTCTGCCCGTGCAAGATACAGGTGCAAAAAGCGGGGTTTCTCGAGACCCTCCAGACTAGTGTGGAGCGGGATTGTGCGGGGGGGGGGGGCTAGGGGGGAGTGTTGGGCATACTGTTTTACTCACCAAGACCCCCTTGCTCCCGTGCTGCAGCAAGTTTCCTTCCCTCCCGCCCTGATCCATCGCAGTCAGCTGCTACAGCTACAGCCACCGTTCCCTGTCTTTTCAGCTGGGAAAGACCGGCCAGGGAGCAGCGACTGGAGCTGTGGTAGCAGCGGAGAAAGTATTAGGGTGCGGAGGGAGAACACATGCCCATCCGGCCAAGGCTGAGACACACCTGCTCGCCAGCATGAAGCCAGTCACTGCCCCAGCTCACTGTGACCAGCTTACCCATCCAAGATAGGAGCCGCCATTGTCTCGTTTCCACCAAGATGCTTGGTCGCTGCATGCCTGCCTGCCAACCACCTGCCTGCCATCATGACAACCTACCTGCATGCCTATCTACCCACCCACCTGCCTGCATGCCCTCCTACCTACCTACCACCTGCCATCATGCCCACCTACTTAACTGCATGCCTATCTACCCACTTGCTGGCCTGCATGCCCACCTACCTATCTGCATGCCTACCTGCCTTCATGCTCATCTACATATCCACCTACCTGTCTGCCTACCTATCCACCTGTCTGTCCACCCTCCCACCCACTTGCCTACATGCCCATCTACCCACCCGCCTGCCTACATGCCAGCCTTCTGCCTACCCACCTCGCTGTCCCAGCCACCCATCCAACCATCCACCCACCTACCCACTCATCCACCTGTCTGCTCACTCACCCACCTACCTGTCCACCTGCCTGGCTGCCCACCTACCTGCCTGAAATGAATGGAATGGAATGAATGGAAATGACACAGAAACTAGTTTTTGTTTTTTTTGTTTTTTTACTCATAAGTGGCATTTTTCTATTGCCATTTTTTTTTTTTTCAATTTACAACTTTTAAATTTTGTACAAAATGGCAGGCCCCAGAAAATTATTCTTCATCTGTGGTCCCCAACGATTCGCGCAGCTCCTGCATCTCGCCCACCAACTGAAGCACCGTGGCACTGAGTTGTGCCAATCTGGCACGTGCGGTGCCTGTAAAAAAAAGAAAAATAAATTATTTGTCGGAAAATACATGTTTAACAACTGTGGATGGAATGTTTATTAGGTTGCAAGCTAACTCATGAGGCCATATGTCATTATGCTAAGGAATTAATAAAAGGAAGAGGCTATATATCATTATGCTAATGGCATTGACAATGGATTTTGGTAGATTGGTGATGATGTCATTTCCCACATACTCCAAATATTTACATTTCAACTTAAGGGATTAAGGGAATCAGCTTTGCTTTTAATAGCATGTATGTGTGTGCGGTTACATTAAGAGTCACATACCAGAGGCTAATGGCTGCGTAGCTTGGGCCGACTCCCTGCCCACGCCGTGACGCCCCTCCTCTCTAGAAAGGTCCAGGGGCTGGTCTGAGGCCGCTAAAGAGGAGGGGTAGGAACGTGGCCCTGGAGATCCACCACCTTCACTTCCTGCTGCAGATTCATGCAGCACTGGCCGGCCTGTGCGCCTCCGGGTGCATCTGATTCTGTACTCCATTTCCAACACTAGAAAAGAAAAGCATTTATAAATAAAGGCCTACCTTCTGTATTACTTGGGAAATGGAGACCAAAAAATCACCGCACCCGGGGCATGTGGAGTCATTTCAGGTCCGACCAGTGCTACAGGATCTGTGTATTGGTGAAGGTGGTGTCGGTCTCCTGTTGGATCTCCAGGGCGACTTTCCTCTTCTCAAACGCGTTGGTCAGGTAGTCGTACCTGCGCTGAAGAATGGTCTAAAAATCACAAAAAATAAATAGTTGTTAGATCCAACTGCATACAAATATCTGTCACAATTAGATCAGTTGACTAAATGACATTCCCAAACACATTTCTAGCCTCAAACTATCCTTCTAGATGCAAGTGACTTGGTTTGCACATGTGCGCAACAACTTCTGTTTGGCACAGAGTTTAACTAAGTTTAGAAAACAACTGTTTCTTCCTGCACTTCCTTAAGGCCTAGGCCTGCATTTAGATGGCAAATCAACGTCCTTACAATACACTTCCGAGCATAATCAGCTCTTGTTGTTGGCGGGTGAAGATCGTGGGCGCCATCTTGTTTCTTGTCCGCAGCAGATAAGTAATGCCCCAGCGGTTTCTGGGTTCCGCACGGCCCGACGAACGGCCCTACACACGCGTACGCGAACGCGTAAGCGTCATACACAGTTATTAGTATTTAAAGGGTCATGGACACACAGCTCATTCTCTTTGAGATTGTCAGCATGGCACCAAAAAAACAGAGCGCTAAGGCAACACCAGCAAAGGAGGCCACCAGCAAAAGGGCCCAGCGGCATGAGGAGACTTCTTCCTCCCGTTAGACCACTCGGTCACACCAAGCGACTAGCAAGGTGCGGGAAACTCAGAGCCAAAGTGGCCAACACAAGGCGACATTGGCCACAAAGGCCGGAACATCAAAACCACAAACCAAAAGCAAGGAAGGAACATCAAAGAAGAAGGCACCCACATCCAAGGAGCCAGGTACGAGGCCGTCCAAGGCCACAAAGAAGCAGAGGGTGAGAACCCCGAGCCCAACAAGAACACCCTCTCCTCCTCCCTGCCCTACCACATCCCTTCATAAACGGAGCACCAGTGCCAGCCCACTAAGAGCCAGCGGGCCCGAAGCCCCAGCCCAACCAGCACTGCCTCTCCTGCTCCACGTGCAAGCACATCACATGAGAAACGGAGCACCACTTCAAAGGGCACAAAGAGGCACAGGGCCCGAAGCCCAACCCCCCTAAGCACACCTTCTCCTCCTCGGCCACATTTGCCACCGGCACAGGTGGAAACCACCAATACATATGCCACATCCACGCCTGGAAGTTCTGTGGCCACCCAGGCAAGGACCCCGAGTCTAGTCCAGTCGTTTTCAAGCCACATGTTGCCCATTTCATCACCACAGAGCCAGCCCAGAATGTCCCCCGAATTGCCAACAAACATAGATGAGCAAGAAGAGCAAGCATTAGGCCAAACATTGCGTCAAGGCCAGTTGAGTGGCAGGTTTGGTGAGGCGCAAACTCTCGCATTGGCAAGTGGCCTCACACTTCATTATGATGAGCTATATGGGCGACATTCAAAATCAACCAGCAAAATGAGAAAGACCCAAATCTTGGCGGAGCTCACCATACAGGTCAATGCAGCGGGGGACAAGAGGAAAGATGTGGAGCAGATACAGCGCAAAATATCTGACCTGAAGTATGCAGCATGGAAGAAACAGAATAAACGGCGCAATCACAGGTACATATTTGAGTTGTGCATTTTGCTGCTTGTTGTAATATTGAACACAATGACCAAAATTTGTTAACCTCTATTTTTCAGCTTACAAACTGGCGGAGGCTTCCCCACCGAATTACAATATACCCAAGCTGAGGAGATGGTCCTGGCATTAATACACCCCGTCGCATTAGAGGGTCTCTCTGGCAGTCGGAACACGGACATCCATACCATTCCTGCAGACGGAACACGGACATCCATACCAACCTTCTATGTTTCTATGTTTCTATGTTAGTAGTGTTTGTTTGAATGTGAACTATTGGAAACGTGTGAAATGAGGCTCACATGCCCATATGAACACATGTCCCTAGGGAGTGGCTTTGAGGGGAGGTTACTGTTTTAGCCGGGTGTTGAATGTCTGAGGAATGGCATTCCTGATGGCCACTCTCCCAGGGTGCAGTAGTTAATGGTCCTTAAAAAGGTTTGCAGGCCATACACGACCTTGGACAGTATTTATGCTCAATATTAAACGCTTTATCTTACCAAAGCACTGCATGTTATGTGAATATAGTCAATAATAGACAACACTTACTTCTTTGTCTTTCTACCACTTGGGTTGTAGCTGTGCTTTGGTCAGACAAACTTGAGCTGGGGTCAGAAAAAAGGTCTACATAGTAAGAATGCAGGGCAGCATACTCTGAAGCCAAATGCTATTTGTAAGCTGACTGTGGGCCCCTAATGCGCCATTTGGGATCTGTAAAGCCTCCTAACATGCAGTACATGCATGTTTGTAGTATTTAAGGTGACCAATCTGTATGTACAGGGTGAGGCATACATATAAGAGATACTGACATTCATTGTGAAGGTCAACTTGGACCGTTGGGGGAGTTGGCATTCCTGCTTGGCCACATGTTTTTTAAAGCATATGTAGTAATCCAGCTCATCAATGGATGTTTGTGTGTTTACGTGCCTTTTACTTTTATACCCAGCCCAGCATCCAGCCTCTGCAAGTGTAGAAGCCTCCTCCAGTTTGAGCACATCGTCTACTTCCCTGCTGCCTAGGACCCAGGAACAGATATATAGGGTAAGTGGACTTTGATAAAACTGCTGATGCATGTGAATGCACATAACTAATTTGCCTAACAAATATATTTAGGGCTTAAACTGAAACTGTTTTGTCACATGTCCCAACAGACCCACACACTGATGGATGAAATCCAGGAGATAGAGGAGGAAGAGGATGCCAGCTTGATGGAACCTTCTGAAATGACCCCCCTGGAACCTAATCTGCCACTGTCCCAGCATCCTACTGTACCAAATCCTCTGCAGCAGAGTGAAGCTGGATGCATGCTGCCAGCCCATCGTGGGCAGCAGGTTGAGACTGAGCCTACAGTCCCCAGTGGTAGCTCTGCTGCAGAGATTTTGCCGAACACATCTGGGACTGTTGCTCGCCCTAGAGGTCCAGCATCTGCAGGTGCTCAAACCCGGGGAATTGGAAGATGTAGTCAACAACGTCGACCAGTTTCCCAGGGGAGGCGCGTGCCGATCCTGGAGTCAGCATGGCGCCATGACAGCCGTTACTTTCGGCAGGTGACTCAACAAACCACAGAGCAGATTACTGCACAATTAGAGACTTTCAATAATACTTTCACCAACATGCTGACTGAATTTAGGACAAGCAACAGCCAGATGTCTGAACAAATGGCCAACTTAAGCACACAGATGGCAGGACAAATGGCCACCTTAAATACTAACTTCACTGCCATGCTCAAGGAATTTAGAACAAGCAAAAGACAGATGGTGGAGCAGTGCCAGATTATGAATGCCACACATGCCCAGGTATTGGGACACCTCCAAGGCCCACCACAAGGTTTTTATGGGCAACATCCATATTAAGACCTATTTGATCTGTATCTCCCCATCTTTCCTCTACATCCCCACTCTATTTACCTGTCTGGTGAGTGCTACCAAGATTTCCTTTTTTATGGCTTTGCTGGTTTGATTTTGAATTCACCCATATCGCTCATTAGAGTGCTGACATACCCCACTAGCCAATGGCTGATCTTAAGCCTCACTGAAGCTGCCACTCAAGCTGCCACGCTGCAGGCTTGGGCCTAATCAAATGGTGGCTGGCTCATCCTGTTTGTTGGCAATATTGGGGGACATTCTTGGGTGTGCAACAACTACATTTGCCCATGGGAAAGATTGGACTGGACTGGCATTAGAACTGAGGGTTATTGTCTGGGTGGCCCCCAAATTTACAGGCGTGGATGTGGCATAGGTATGGCTGCTTTCCACCTGTGGCGGTGGCAAATGTGGCCGAGCAGGAGAGGGTGTGTATGTGGGCCTATGTATTCCTGCCCACCTATTCCCCTGGAAATGGTTGCTCCCTATGTATCTTGATGTTGTTGGGCGGTGAAACTTTGGCCTGGAGTCCATTACTTTACAACTCCTGGATGTGGCCAATTGCTAGGGGCCATGAGTCTGCCCCAATGTCTATTTATGTTTTACTATGTATGTACATTTTGAGTCTGTGAGTGCCCTTCAACTAAAAATTGACATAGTTCAATAAAATATATCAAATGTGACTTTAGCTGTTCTTGACTAAGTTGATGCATTTCTGTTATTTTGATATTATTGAAGGTTTTTAAGAACAAATATGCGAAAATAAACTGCATGAGGCTCAAATCAGGTGTAAATTTTATTTTATTTTTTAAAAAGTCATTACTTTTTTAAAAAATAAAGAAAAAGGCCTTCACAGAGGCAAATCATATTGAAAATAACAAAATAACATAAACAAACAAACCAAATTTTAAGCAAAATAGCTGGTAATCAAATTTGCCCGCACTGCTTGGCCAGAGGCACTAGGTGTGCCAGTGTAATGCTCATCTGGCTCCTGGCTGGGTGGACAGGGGGGCAGATCCACATACCGGGGGACATGCTGCATGACCGCAAAATGATGCAGAACGCAACATGCCAGGATGATGTTTATGACCTTGTTGGGGTCATATTGGAGTGCCCCCCCCCCCTCCGGTATGGTCCAAACAGTGGAATCTGGTTTTGAGCAGTCAAAATGCCCTCTCTACAACGGCCTGGGTCTTCCAGTGTAACCGATTGTATGCCTCCTGTGCCTTATTCTGCGGCCGAAGTACGGGCGTCAGGAGCCAGGGAAGAAGCGGATAGCCTGAATCCCCTGAAAGAATAAGAAAATACTTACATAAATTACACATTTGAAACAACAATATTGTTTAAAGCAGTCGTTCACTCTGAATAAGAGCATATCTTATATGTTTCCCACACCCTGTACATACAGATTGCTCACATTAAAAATCATCCTACCTGCATCTACTGCATGTTATGAACCTTCAAACATCCAAGATGGCGGCTCAGGGAATATCAGGCAGGCTGCAAACAGGAAGTGCCTTCTGAATGCTGTTCTGCATTCTGGGATTGCTGAACTTTTCTGGACCCCAGCTCTGCTCTGTGTGAGCAAAGCACAGCTATAACCCACCCCCTGCACTTTCTCCCGTTCTCCTCTTCTCAGTAAGTGTGATGCATCTAAGCAAAGCTGGTGGCGCCTGTATCCTAAGGTCCTGAACAGAGTTCCAGCCCAGTGGGGGAAAGAATAATAAGTAAGTGACTAAAAAACTTGAAATATATTGGGTGGAAATGCTGGGGAATCAGTTTTTAAGGGCTTGGGGTTTTCTACAAATCATGGTGAAGGTTTGGTTTAACATGTCATCAAGGGAAAAAAGCAGCCATAGGTTAAGACATGGGTCATCAACTAGATTCATAGGCATACAGTGAAAAGGGAATGACGTAATTTGAGGAAACTTACCAGGGAGCCATCCACCTGATAATTCTCCAGACTCAAACCGACGGAATAATCCGGAGCTCCGCAAGATGTACACATCATGGAATGAGCCTGGACAAATCATGGTGAAGGTCTAGTTTAACATGTCATCAAGGGGAAAAAACAGCCATAGGTTAAGACATGGGTCATCAACTAGATTCATAGGCATACAGTGAAAAGGGAATTACGTAATTTGAGGAAACTTACCAAGGAGCCATCCACCTGATAATTCTTCAGACTCAAACCGACGGAATAATCCGGAGCTCCGCAAGATGTACGCATCATAGGATGAGCCTGGATACCCAGCGAGGACACTAAGGAACCGCATGTCCGGGGCCACCACTGCTTGGACATTCAGTGAGTGGCCCATTTTGCGGTTCCTGGAAAAAAAAAAAAATTAGCAATGCAAGGTAAACTACTCAAACACTAACTCCTAACACCCTCAAAAAAACATGTTGTAAAATCCAAATAACAATAACTAAGTACATAAGTAGTTTTAATAAAGATTATCCCCTCGATTCAAAGAGCAAAAGTTAATTGATTTCGGATCGAGAATCGTAAGTTTGGGTGGGTGTCAGTCATTTTTTCCTGTTTTTTTGGCCATTTCCGACTCGCACGAGCCTACGTACGAATGCGTATATGCTCTTACGATCATCGGAAGTTCGTTCCTAAATTTTAGGATCAAATCCTAAAACTTAGGATCAAATCCTAAAACTTAGGATCAAAACGTAAAACTTAGGATAATCGGATGTGTTTAGGTGTGATTCAGAGAACAGTTTTCAAACCTCTAAATACGTTTTAAAAGAAAGCCACTGCCGACACCTTTTAGCAGTCGGATTGCTGTTCTTGAACAGGTTTTTTGGCTATGTGGAGGAGTCTGCGCGTCTTGAGCTCCAATGAACTGCATGTATCAGCATGGCCGAGGCCATAAATTGTATGGCAATGCATACCTGATTCATGTATGCCTTATAAAAGCATTTTAATGTGGACCTTAATTAGTCCTTTGCATGTAAACCTTTATTTTTCAATATATTTGCGTTAATTAAAGAAACTTATGTCCTTTGTTATTTATTTTTAAATTGATGTACTAGAATAATATTTTTAGATTGAATTTATTGGTGTAGTTGTTTACCTTTGCTTTGTTTAATTATTTAAGCACATCTTTGGTCAGATGCATCACACTTACTGAGGAGAGGAGAGCGGGATAAAGTGCAGGATGTGGGTTACTGCTGTATTTTGCACAGACACAGCAGAGCTGGGGGCACGGAAAGGTCAGAAATCAAAGAATGCAGAGCAACACAGTCACAAGGCCCTTTCTGTTTGCAGGCTGCCCGAGAATACCTGAGCCGCCATCTTGGCTGTTTCTAGGCTCATAACATGCTGAAGTTGCTGGGTGTTTTTTAATTTTTGAGAGCAAATCTGTATGTAGAGGGTGTGGGTAACCACACCCAAAATTTTAAGTTGTACCATTTGAAGCCAAAATATTAAAATTAAATCCACAAGTAAAAAATGCAAGTTAACTAAAAATTAAACAAAGTAAGATTTACTTATGCAAATGCATTCATTAATGGTTGGTTACTACAAAATGAATGAAATAAAGAAAAATAAAAGACCAAATATTTAGAATGCACTTTAATGAGGTAAGTTTGTAGTGCGCAGCCACAAGATCAGAAGGATTTACGTCCAGACAAAAAAGGAAAAAGGGCAAAACCAATGTTGCAACCTGAGAAATGAAACGGAAAATTCAGGATGGAAACTGACATAGATCTGATTCCCGAACTGCCATACGAACGGACGTACATTTTAGGATAGAAACGTATTTGCTTATAGAATCACTCGCAAGTTCATACGAACGCACGAGCGTACGGGAAAAATAGGATGATCGGCACCAAAATCAAAGCTGTTACATGTTTCTTTGAATCGACCCTTATATGTATGTGGGAGAAAATAAAGATTTACATTCTAATGACTAATTAAGGTCAGCATTAAAATGTTTTGATAAGGCCTACATTAAAAAAATTGATGAAGGTATACATTGGGAAGTGTTTCACAGGGACACTTTACAAGGGGGGATTAAGGTATACACTGTAAACTGGTTCACAGGGACACTTTACAAGGAGGGATTAAGGTATACATTGTAAACTGGTTCACAGGGACTCTTTACAAGGAGGGATTAAGGTATAATTGGAAAGTGTTTCACAGGGACACTTTACAAGGAAGGATTAAGGTATACATTGGAAAGTTTTTCACAGGGACACTTTACAAGGAGGGATTAATAGATAGTTACAATACAGTTTGCCGAAACTATATAACAAAATGACTTAATAAACTTACCTATAGATGTACACATCGGCTGCTGGAGGGACCAATACAACGTGGTTGCAATTGATCGCACCCATGACGTTGGGCATGTCGGCGATATTAAAAAAAACTTAAGCGCGTTCCAGGCTACCATGTCGTCTGGAAATGAAATATATTTTGGACTAATGGTAGCCATGCCATCCAAAAACTTGGATAGCGCACGGCTCAGCGTAGGCTGGGACATCCCCACGGAGAGGGCACCCAGCCTCTGGAACGAGCCGTTCGCCAAAAATAGCAGGCAGCCAAGCATCTTGGTCATACCTCAAATTGCTTGCCCCTTCCTTGTGGTGCGGGCTAACCATGGCCGCAGCTCACTATACAACTTATGGAGGGAAGAGCGGTTAAAGTGGACCTTCAGCATCATTTATTGAAAAGCCCAAACCATTGAAGAACTATTCCCCAGCATCTAAAATTAATATATTTAACTTTTTTACTCATTTACTTTTTATTCTTTCCTTCACTGGCCTGCAACTGTGTTCAGCACTCTAGGATACGGGCGCCGCCATCTTGGCTCAGTAGTATCACCTACTGAGGAGAGAAGAGGGGTCAAAAGTGCAGGGGAGGGGGTGGATATAACTGTGCTTTGCACAGACAGAGCAGAGCTGGGGTCAGGAAAAGGTCAGCAACCCCAGAATGCAGAGCGACACAGTCATAAGACACTTCCTGTTTGCAGGCGCAAAACATGGTCAAGCAAGCAAGCCGAGTGCAAAATGGTCCCGTAAGTGGATCGCAAATGAAACCGTTTTATAGGGCGGTGGTCCCTCGGCAATCAGCTCTCTGAATCAGACGCAAGCCCATCCCAATAACGTAAGTTATCAGAACGAACGCAAAATATAAGATTTTAATGCGAAAATGATCTGAACTAACGCAAATGATCAGATTTAGATCCGTCCATCGAAAACGCATATACGCATTAGTGGGAATGAACATACGCATGGAAAAACGAACATAAAAACCAAAAAAAAGCCCAAACAGACACAAAAACATACACAGACACCTACGAAAGTCCAGACGTATCTGTCTCTGAATCGAGTCTATTGAATCCAGATCTGCAATGAAAAAACAAGACATTTTCTGGACCACGTCTTCAATTTTTATGTGTCGGTTAAGGGGTTAATGCACAGCATAAAGCATTGTTTTAAAGAGAGCCCGGCATAAGGAAAGTGGAGCGTCCCCATCCCTAGTCTCCCTGCAGTCTGCAGCGCTCTCCCATCCCCTGAATAGGACTTGTTCCGGGGTTACCTGGAGGGATGGCACACCAGCTGATAGGTCCACTTATAGTAGAAGAAAACCACAGTCTTGTCTGGAACATTTTTTTAAACACAACTTTAGCTTTAGCTTAGGTATTGTTTGTTTTTTGCTGTGTGTGTGAATGTTTTGAAACTCATCTTTCCACCAGTCTCAAGGTGCAGATTGGGCGGGCAGCCAATCAGCACGCTCGTCTTCATTCAGCTCTGCTAGCCGTTCTGACATCAGCGAGCCTAATGGAGCTGGTGGTGCTATTTGGCTGTATCCCTGCTCAGCTCTGCTGCTGGGGGGATGTACCTGAGCCAGCCATTCACAAATATCTGGGCAGCCTAGCTATAGATATAGCAGGGATATGGCCAAGGCCCGCACATGCGCCACTGGACTTGGTGAGTATGTTTTAGTGATCACCGGGGTTTAATACAGTGGGACATCGGGATGCCCCAGGAAGAGGGAATTGTTTTAAAGACCTCAAGGCCGACCGTACTGGAAAACAGTAAATATACCCCTTAATGCAGATGCAAGTTTGATGTATTGTTATTATTGTAGATCACAAAAGATACAGGACAAACAGTGCAAATCAAATTATATTCTTTTCACACCTAATAAAACAGTAAGAAAAAAAATCCTCCCAACATCTATACAGAGGACACAGTATCTACATTATTCCCTGGAGTTACTTTATGTGCAGAGTGTGCTGGAAACAACAGTTAGGCATGCATATTAAATGCTCCTGCACAGACATTTAAAGTGAATTATTAGCAAAATAAAGCACAGATTAAAGCATGGAGTGGTTCTGCCTATCACATGCTGCGTAGAGCAGAGCAGGCACACTACAGAGCACATGTGTTCATGGTCCCCTACCATGCAGCACCTGGTCTGTCAGACTAGAGCACTTTTGATGGTGTACCACACTACTGAGGAGGGGGAGGGGTGCATGGTGAATGGCAATACCATGCACAGAGTTATTGCAGAGTCAAGAAAATCAAAAATCAAGTCTCAGCAGCTTCCAGCACAGCACTTAGGGTCTCATTTATAAAACCCCCCATCAACATTTTCTTGTTTATAAAAAAAACAGAAGTAGGGGTCTGCAGACAGACGCAGCAGTTGCCTGCCAAAGTGTGGTACCGAACAGGAAGAAGCAAAGAGAAAGTCCATTAATGTAGTTGAGGTCAGGACAGGCAGCAAAGGTGCAGAATCAAAGTCCAAGCCAGAGTCAAGCCAAGCCAGAAGGCAGTGCCAGAAGAATAGTCAAGGAAAGTTGGGGGTAGCAACAGGGGCTCAGAGAGAATAATATATTTGCAGCCAAGGCATGTCACAACGGAAAAGCCAGGGGTAACCCGAGGATGCAGGTTCAAGAATAGGAAGAGGTTAGCTGATCAAGTCAGACAGACACATTCTTTGGATGCGTTTTTTGTAACCCCAGGCAACCCTAATCAGCCTCATGTAGCACTGAAACCCTGGTCTTTATTCCATTTCCAAATGAAAGAAATAAGATGGAAATTAATCCTTTGCATTTAGACCAGACCATAACAAAAATGTTATGAGCAGAAGATGATACACATCTTGGTATTTAAAGATCTTACCTTTTAAATCTCTGGCTTTTAGCTATATTAAGTTCTCATTGTTATTCTATTCCACCTAGTAACAACCTTTTGTATTACCTTGTAGCCTAATCCTGTGTGAGTGTGTGAGTGCAGCAGAGTCAAATCCAGATAGACATTTGTGGTGTAACACGAACTAGCTTTACTGGTACAGGAAATACAACAATGCAACAGAGAATGTACAACAGGGACTACACACAGATATATGTAAAAGTGCCAGCTACTGTCATGAATGTAAACTGCCTTAAAATAGCAATATAGATGCAGATCACATACAGAGACAAGCCGTAAAATATCTGCAACATTTTTTTCAAAGAAGGATGTGGCCATTTTTTGGGGTTTAGCGCCAAGTCAAATTATGACAAAGTGGGATTTCCCTTTCCCCATTTTTAAATAAGTCACTTTAATTTAAATCTGGACAAAACCTAACGTGACTGGCCCTTTTAGATGGCCGGCTGCTGTCCTTCCCCCCGGGGCATCCCTATTTTGGATGCCCTGCTGGGTCAATCCCCCCAGATAGCAAGCAACAGCTTACCTCATCCCAGTCCAATGGCACATGCGCGGGCTCTTGTACAATCAAAGCCGTTTGGCGTGCCTATGTCATTCGGCAAATGGCTCTGACCTTTTGCAATGGGAGCGCAAGTAGTAGTGCGCTTACTCCCGCCCCAGCCTATCTGGATGGCTAGGTGCAGGAGTGCATGCAGAGCCAGAAGATGTGACGATGTGTCCACTTGCACTCCTCATTGCAGAAAATCAGAGCTGCTTGCCGAATGACATAGGCACAGCAAACCTCTCTGATTGAACGAGAGTCTGCACATGCACTGCTGGACCAGGAAGAGAGGCATTTCACCAAGTGAGGCCAAATCCCCTGGGGCATGGAACAAAATCTGGGATAGCTATACCTTTTATCCCCCTGCAGCTCTCCTCTTGTAATACGTTTTACAACATCAGAGATGAGCGGAGGTGATGAGGGGAACGAAAATTACTTTTTTTGATTCTCTTGGCTGGACAGGAACTTTAGACATCAAATATATATTTGCTGGCCAAAGCTTTTTACAGTAGTGAACCTGTGCTTCAAAAAAAGCCCAGAACTTTCTGTTTATATTGCTCCAGGTATGAGCTAGCCCTACTTATATAGTCCAGTGTGCCTCAAATAATCTTTGTTTAGAACCTGTATAGAGGGGCTCACCAAAGTCCAGTATTTGTCCTATATTCAAGTCAATATCCATTGCTAGTTAAATACTTCCAACAAAGTTGGACAGAAAGTAGAGGAGACAAATTCAGTCCTGTTTGTGAAGTCTGTGATCCCATGTTAAAGCTCTTGCTTTACTACGGTTTGATTCCCACTGGTGTTGCTGTTTAGATTTGGCTTATAGTTCAATTGACGTTTAAGGAAATTCATCCAGATTTGAATGCAAAAAAACATTTACAACAAATAATCCACCTATAAATAATGGCAAATTTCTCTTTTAACTAACTAAAGTATTTTATGAAAAGACGTAAAAAAGCCCCCTTTTAACAATTATGAAATGCATGTATATAATACAACAGTTACCTTGATCAATATGCAGTATTGTATTTTAATAATAGACCCTCCTAAACCAATACTTATGTACGTGAAACAGTTTGTTTTTCATTGCAGAAGGTGGCTGTCCCATTGAGATCATTGATCAGCAAATTCAGGATCTTCCAAGTCATTTCCTCCAATCCAAATGTAAGTATGGTACATTAATTTACAAATATTTGTTTAAGCCCTGAATACAAATATGAAATACACTTTGGGGTGTCAAGTTGAAATGACTAATGTAATTGGTTCTATCAATGTGCTGTATTAGTGTCATTCCATCTTGTTAGACTAATAGTCCTTGAGTTATGATCAGATAGAAACATCTTGCTGCATAACTAGCAGAGCGTGAATTGTTCAGTTACATACTTAATACCAATTAAAGTCCTATGTACCAAGGAATTGGTCCCTGAGTATTTAACCCGATAAGCGCAATTAGCAAAATATGTTCGGGAATTTGACATACTGTACAGTATATAGTATATGTAAAAGAGATGACATTAATGGTAATCTTATGCTCACAGACTGCAAATAACTTCACAGCCACTCTTCATTTTGCTTAATATAAAGCTGTTGGGGAGATGTACACTCATTTTCTGCTCGTTCACTAAAAACTTGACTTTATTTAACTGAAAACCTATAGGTGTCTTCAGGGCTGAAAAGGGGAGAGTACAAAATAGGAAGGTCCTATGGCAAATATACACCTTTGGTTTCAGTGACACCATTAGCTGCCACATACAGCAATACTACACAGGATATTTTGTCATGTATCTGTCAATTTTCTTTACTGTTATTAGAATTTGTTAAAGCATTTTTGGCTAAGGAAAATGGCTTAATGATAAAAATCCATATAAATATGCTGGGTGGTGGGAGGGAGGAGAGGTCAATTTTACACCTGGCATCATGAAATAGCCAGCCAGGCTTGTTTCTTTTATTTTATTGGGGTGACAGGTTCTGTAACCCATCACTCCTGTTATTCATACCATGAGAGAATAAAGCACAAGCATGGCAGGAGTTTTATTCAGTTGGGGTGTATAAGTGACCCCTGCTCTCAAGCCAACGTGTTTATATGTATTTTTTATATTACGCAATGACGTAATAGTGCTTTAAGTATATAATAAGTTGACCAAATGATTGCATAAAAGCGACAGGAATTAAATTCTAAACCTTAAAAATACCATAGAAAGTAGGATTACCCTTTAAAGAATGCTTTAAATGTTATACATTGTTCCACCATCAATTCCTCAATTTATTTTGGGGTGCTCTGATTCTTGCCTAAAAACCAGACACCAGATCTGCATTCATGATGACAGGCCACCCCCCCCCCTCCCCCACCTGCATCAAGATCTGGCATGCCTACTCCATTGCTGTGCCAGAGTCACTGTGTCAAATGGCAGAAAGGCAACCCGTCGTCATGAATGTGGATGTAACTGGTGATCGGCCCGGGCGGTGCGGGACCTGGATCTGGTGATTCAGAGTGTGCAATCAATTCTAAGGTGGGGCAACCATCTGTTTAGAGTCTATAAGATACTAGAGTTACGCCTGGACCGTGCCAGGAGACTTGGTGTCGCTGCTGAGTATTCTTCCTCCCTATTCATGAAAATCAGGTCAGGCGGATTGTCAGCAGGATCCCTAAAAATTCCCCTTTTTAAAAGGGACACGTGGAAAACTGAATGTATTTTCAGAAGGGTAGCCAGTTCTAGTTCAAAAGCAGCTTTGTTAATTGTTCGCTTGATTTTAAAGTGGACCAAAACCCACATTTTTAACTAGCATCCTCTAAATTGCTCCTCCCATGAAGAGTACCTTTTGCCAATTTTCACTGCCCCTACTTCACTCTAATCCCAGATAATGCCACCTGTTTTAGCTGTAAAGCTCTGCCTCCTCCATTCATTGTCACTGTTATGTGTGGCAATGATATCTGTACAGAACTGGGCTGTAAACTGGGAACTGTGATCAGACACGATTTTGGACCGCAGGCCGTGTAACCGGATAATTTTATTCACAAATACTTGCGCTATTTTTGAGGCTGAAGGAAGAATGGGGAGAGGGATGAAATGGACGTACTTGGTTAGGTAGTACAAGGAGGTAATGCCATTCCTCTAAGGCGAGTTTAATGGCAAGTACATCACAACCACAAACATTGCAATTTTGCTCTCCCCGTGACAATTTCCTAGAAAAGAAGGCTATGGGATGAAGTTCTTCTTGCTTGGATTCTCGTTGGGAAAGTACTGCCCCTACCTCATTGACAGAAGGGTCTACCTCAACTACGGAGGAAAGCCCGGGGTCAGCATGTTTCAAGATAGGGGTGGAAGTGAATCTTCCCTTGAGATGAGAGAAGACCTCCTCAGCTGCTTAGGACCAGACGAACGGAGTATTCTTACGAGATCAGTGATGGGATGAACTACCCTGGAGAAGTCTTTAATGAAACATCTGTAAAAATTGGCAAAGCCAATGAAACCTTGCGGTTTGTAGGTTGTGGCCAGTCCAGGATGGTGGCTACCTTCTCAGAATCCTTCGACATATGGGTACTGGTGATGAGCAACCCCAGGAAATGAATAGAGGACTGGCATTTCTCCAGTTTCACGTATAGTTGATGCTCTTAAAGGCGCAGAAGGACCCAGCTGACATGTTCCCGATGTTCAGAGAGGGAGGAGGAGAACATTTTTGCACCATTTGGACCGCTGGACCAAAGGAGAGGCTCTGGAATATGAGAACCATAAAAGGGGGGGGGCGGGGCAGGTACTGTAAATCAGTAGAGAGCACTGTCATGGGTGCTCTGGCTGCTATGGGTAAGAAATTAATGTACAGTGACGGCGGGCGGCGAAACAAACTAAACAAAGCAAGTACTCAGCCTAGTAATGACAGAAGTCTGTAGTGGCCCCTAAAGCTTGATAACAGATATGGGAACCAATGAGAAGGGAGCGCTTAAATACCAATGATAAGAAACCCCCAGTTTCCTTTGCCTTACTCTTATAAAGTAGATTTTTGTGATTTATATAATGTGTACATAGCACACACATAAAACAGAAACACATAGAAACTAAATGTGATTAAATGTTTCCTTTACATTTTAAATCATAAAGAAAATGCATTACAAGTTAATCAGCCGATACCATAGGACAGTTGTCAAAGATCAGGAAACCCTTGGGGTTGATTTACTATTTGCTCCAACAGTACACTTTCACCACTATAACATTGGATCTACAATTTACTGCTGCTAGATTCCTGTATACATATCACTCTGAATTAAGAAAGTCAGTCAGATCACTAGTTTTCATGAAAATAAACTAGTAAATTAAATTGCTTTGATTTATTTATCCAGATAGACCATGAGATGAGTGAATGAGAACCTTTACAAACAATAGTACGTAATACTCTTCCAAAGCTGCATTGAAAATAGGTGAATGTAGGCAACTTATATGCACCCTAATTGGATCAGTTAGCTGTGGCTTGAGACATTTCTAGATGACAGAACAACGTAGGGTCCTAAGGAGGGGGTATAGTGTAGTGCCATTAAATAACTTTCACTCCTGTTAAGTTCTCTCCTTTCTTTCAGTTTCTTTAACCTTTCCTCATTTTGGCCAATTATTTCACCCGTCCTGACTATGATGGGCCCGTTATTTTACCTTCTTTTGGCCTTTGATGTGAATACGTGTGCTGATAACTCCAGTACAAAGTATACCTTTGTACTGTATGTCGAGTGAGTGCTACTACTTCTATTTCTGTTACCTACATAAGTCTGAAAATGTACAGAAAGTCTCCATTTGGATTATTGCAGGGCTTCCCAACCAGTGGTGCTAGCAACACTGGTGGCACCTGAGAGCTTATTAGGTGCTACTCTAGAGCACTGGTTTTCAAACTTTTTACATTAGTACTGTCTGACGGCAGGCAGTTACAGCCAGTTAAGTACCACCAAGAGGGAGATCAGTAACTAATGTAGCCAAAATAAAGAGATCATGGGCCTATGTAGTAAGAAGCAAGAAAGAATAATGCTTCACTATTAAAATAATATACCAAACCTGTAATACCCTCCATGTTGGTGTCCCACGAAACATTGCTGAGTACCCCCTGGGATACATGTACCGCAGATTGAGAGACAGTGCTCTAGGTGGTAATCAACAAGGCTGCAGACTGACCGGTACCACAACTTGATTTGCTATCTTCCAAACCCGATTTGCTTAATAAGTAGAAACTGCTCCAGGAGCTGAAGAAAATGATTTATGTGCATTTTTGTGCCTTCTTTTCACTTCAAATGGCTGTTGCACAGTTGTATGTGACCGACAACCCGCATGCACCACCCAGGTGGTACTTGATAGAAAGGGGTACTTGATGAAAAAAGGTTGGAACCCCCTGTTTTATTACATTTTCCATTTAAAGTATTGAATGCAAAAATAATTCATTAATTTGCAGATATATTTTCAGAAAAAAAGTGTAATTAAAGAGGAACAACACACAGGAGTTTGCTGTGTGTTTCAGCACGCTCTCTGCTTATGGCTAAGCGGTCCGGACAGCTAAGCAGCCAAGCAGGGCTCAGATGAGCCGAATGCACGGCGGGCCACATCCCTGCTTAGCTTCTGGCTGTGGCGTGCCAGCCCCTTCCGGTCACGGGTGTGCACACAGCTAGAGGTAAGCAGGATGCAGCCATGGTGCCAGGGCACAGCGCATACTCCTGGGTCAGGCGTGGGGATACGGGGACCCGGGGGCTTTTACAGTGTGGGGAATTGCAATTCGGGATGCCCCAAGGGGTGGAGAAGGCCTCCAAAATGCCTCTTTAAAGGAACACTAAGGCAACAAATAGTCCAGTTATAAAGATCCATATAGATAGCAGGAGGACATCCAAACTTGTTTCTTTCCTTTACTGGTAGAAAAAAGAATAAGGAATGAAGGCTTCAAACGTGCAGTGCCATTCTGCTTTTGCAGGGGAGAACTGCTTAATTAACCAGTCTGAGCTGCAATGACAGCTTACTGATACTGCAATTCTTCTGATGCTGTTACCCATCATGCAATAGTTTGGACAGATGTTTAAGTGGTTATGATGACAACAAGCAGTTAGAGGTTAGCAGATCACCTTGATAACGCTCGTAACCTGTTACCCCTGCATTTTATTCCCAGCAGTTGAAGAAAACCAAAAGCTGCTTTTTTTCTTTCTAGTTGGGGTGTATTAGACAATTTCGCAAGGTCTCCTTTAAATTAGAAAAGCCTTTGCTGCACTGTACATGTAGATTCACTGACATCTGCCTGCTGACAAGAGTTCTATGCATTTTTAAACCTGCGGTGGACTAAAAAGCCCTTCTAGTCTCAGCTTGAACTTAACTTTATTATAAAATTGCAAAATATTACATTATAAAATAAAATGTTGTGACAATAGTCAGCAATCTATTGTAGCATACAGTAACAATAATTCTACTAATCTTCCACAAGATGGCAGCAGAGTGCTTACAGCAAAAGGCCAGAAAAGCGGCAACATTGTAACTTCCTACAATGCACTTAGAATAAAACACATTTTCCCCCGGGAAAAATAACAAAAAAAAATTATAAATGCTGTTATAGACAATGGTCTTGTAGATGAGCCTTTATTCTATGCATCTGGCATTTTTGTAGAAAATATATTTACTTCTATGGGGATTTGATGGTCCCACTTGCCCTAGCCAGCATTTGCTTCACTGATTTTTTGAAGCAATTTGGTTTCTCTGTGTTGCAACTACAGTAGTGATGGAGCTAATCTGGTTAGAATTGAAATTTTGAATTGGCATCAATAATATAGGTGGAACTTGGGTGGTCAGTAACCTAATTCTATAAAACTCGCAAAACAACTATTTAAAGTGCATAACATAGATCTGCACATAAGTATCAGCCTCTGTACATTTTTGTATTTAGGGAGGAGCCCCTACATGTGCCATCAGTGCCAGGGGCGGACAATCCATAGGAAGACCCCAGAGAATTTGAGGTGGACCATACTGATTTGGATCAGGCTGGGCCAATCCTTTTAAAATGGCCCCAAACCATTGACAGTGTCCTATAAGGATGGCATTCGTGAAGACCAGGGTTTCATTCATCCTGGTCATGGTGTATTTGTAGGAATAAATCAAGGCATCTAGAGTCCAGTTGCCTAGATTTGTTACCACAGATATACCCTGGTAAATGCAAAGGCGAATCTTGAAGTCAACTTGAACAGACCTCTCCTTTGGAAAAGTAACCAGTTGCTCTAAGCGTACTATGGCAGTCCAAGGACTAGTCTAGCTTATGGGCTTTGAGGACTAACATCGATGGGGCCTTGAACCGGTGATGTGTTGCCTGTTATCGCTCCAAGTCCCCTGATCTTTCTATTGCATCTTCTGCTGTTGTGTCTGTATGTGCCTGTTGTGTTTATGTGACTTCCCTCTGGGTCTTCTGGCTCGTGTTCCTTCCCCTCTCACATGTGTTTGTAATTCACTCCTCTGTCTTTTCTAAAAAGGGATGCATGTAGCCCACTATCAGGCTGGATAATTACACCATACTACCTGTGTGTCCATGCGCTCTCCAGGCCCCTGTTCCGCTATTTGGCCTATCCCTCCTTTGTCTATGCTGGGGCCTAGGCCCTCCATTGTCAGTACTGGGGACCAGGCCTTTCGTTGTCTGTACTGGGCTTTGGCCTTCTGTTACCTCCTGCTTAGATTCTGCCCTCAGATGCCTGCTGTTGTCTGTTTGCTGTACTTGTGTACTATCTGCCCTCTATCTCCCCTTCCCTAAGTCTGTGGCCACCAAAGGATGACCCAGGGCCTAGCGTATCCTCCTCTATTGGGAGCTTTGCTGAAAACCTGGTGTGGAACTCCCATGCCCCGGGGGGTCAACGGCTTGCTGGTAGGGTAGACAGGATGTCAGTCTAATGTGTATATGTTCCCAGTCAGTGACTCTGCATACTTGTTTCTAGCCTGCTACTTCACTCACCTGTTCCCAGTGTGTCACTCTGCCCACCTACTCCATGTTTCCACTTATCTGTTGTTAGTATGTTACTCTCTCAACTATTGTCAGCCTGTGACTACACTCACCTGTTCCTGGCTCTGCCCACCTGCTCTCAGCCCCTAAACCCAAACGCTCAGTTCCTGGACTGTAGTTTCTAGAGAAAGCAAGTAACTGTCCTAGCTACAGGATCTAGGGAAAAAATCCCAAAAGTGCTCAGCAATGGGCTAGTGGACATTCTTTCCCTCTAACAGAATTCTTCACTGTTAATTGACATGTTCTTGTGCTGAATAAACTACATTAAATAGCCCTTGCTGTGTCTTGTTTGAAACCCTCCTGAGACCAATGGACTCATTGTACCTCTCCCTTTGATTTGGGCAACATGCAGCAAGGACAGGTAGCACTGTAAGCAGGCTAGGGCAATCATCACACTACCACAGTATTTAAATGGAAGTCCTGATTTCAATGATATTTTTGAAAGCCTATATTTTTGTGTGTCAAAATGATGTCCTCAAAATGATCTAGTATTTTTTATTTTTTCCTAAGTTGGCAAATCTTCTATGTCTTCTATGGAAACAGTTCTCACTACCCGCAATCTGTTGCTATTGGCAACTGTATACCAAGATCTACAAGAAGAAAGAAGTGAGGCCTGTACACACAAAATGCTGCTGCTTCGGTGACTGCTGAGGTGAGGGAGCTCACTTACATATGCCCAGCAGCAGTATTCTCTCTCACATCTCTCTACAGACTTGGTGAGCGATTTATAATAGCAACAGATTAGTTGTAGAGAAAAATGCTTCCATAAAACACACATTTGCTAACAAAAAAAATATAGATAAGCTCAGCACCTTAAAGGAGCACAATCGTGAGAAATGGCCAAATGACAAAAATCTATATAAATATGCTGGATGGCGGGAGGAGAGGGTCACTTATACACCCTGTATCAAGAAATATCCAGGCTTGTTTCCTTATTTTAATGGAAGAAAGAGGAAATCAGGAGTGTCATGTTCTGATACACTAAACCTGTCACCTCTGGATTTTATTCCTAACTTGAGAGAATAAACCACAACTTGGCAGGAGTTTTATTCAGTTCAGGTGTATAAGTGACCCCTCCTCTCATTAATTGTTGTGTTTATATGGATTTTTAATACTACACAATTTTGCGATAGCGCTCCTTTAAAAACATAATTATGGCAAATTAACATATACAATTTCAAAAATTCCATCGAAAGTGAACAAACTGATGCCACTGCTGTCATTATCAGTAATCTGATATGGCTCCCCATTGGATGGCAAGAAGGATTTTCCCTCCCTAATTGGCTGCTGTTATCTTATTGGTTCATTATCTTACTTTTCCATAGACCATGAAAAGTTAGACCTAATGTTTATGTGTAGTGTTGGGTGAACCAGAAACGCAAAGTTTGGGTTTGTACCATTCCAAATATGTACTTCAGCCAGTCTGTATAGGGGTTTGGTGATCTGCCCAACAATAAAGCTGGTTGATGGGCTGCCACAAGCTGGGACTACCATGCCCAGCAAGCATGGCAAGCGCACACAGCCACCTGCCTGCTATGGGAGATGATGGAGGGGCCCTGTCACACAGTCTGCTATGCGGACGATGGGGGCTCTGTCACACAGTCTGCTATTAGAGTGATGGGTGGAATTCTGTCACACAGCTTGCTATGGGGATGATGTGGATGATGGTCTGCTATGGGGTGATGAGGGGATTCTGTCTAACAGCCTGTTTTAGGGTTATGGTGGAGCTTCTTAAAATGTAATAATACTGTCCCTGCCCCTTTGTATGCAGGACAAGCACCCTGGTGTTACCCGCAATTTTTATTTATGTATTTATTGAATTTTTTCATTTTCTGTTATTATTTTAAGCACTTTCACTACCCCTTGTGCAGGGCAACTGCCTTAGGCCCTTATTTATGAAGGAATAGCGACAGGTAGCGACTGGTGAGCGACCGGTAATGACGGGCACCGCCGCGAGAACGCCGGCTCCCCACCACAATCACACATTTATCAAGCCGATCATGCTTAGCAACTGAGATAGCGCCATATAGCCACTCATTCATCATTATTCCAGCCTCACCCCACAGCGCCAGCGTCCGACCTTGAACAGCGACAGGTATGACCTCTCGCTACCTGGCGCTCTCCAATGCATTTCAATGGAACAATCTTTAAATATTCATAATTAATTGTTATTAATGTTTTTTTTTTTTTTTTTAAATGTGAAAAATTCTGTGACCACTTCTGCCATGTTAGATAATTTTTTTAAGGTAAAAAAAAAAAAATTGTGCAGAATTGATATTACAGGTCTGATATTATTGTATTCATATTACTAAATTCTTTAAACATTTTTTTTTTTTGGTTTCCAAAAATATGGTTGTTTGGGGGTGTGTTTTAACACATCGCCGCCAGCGCTCTGGGGTTTAAACATGCATTTCACAGCGCTGGAATTTTTGGAACGTGATTTTTTGATGAATATGGTGGGAGCTGGTCGCTCTGACCAGTCGCTATCATGTGCACTCATACATCGCGGAACCTGTCAAATAGCGACTCCTAACCCCGTATTCAACATTACTGCACACCGACTGAGTCGCTATCAACAACTGCACAACGGCCAAGCACAGCGACTACTAGCGGGCGCTGTGAAAATACTGCTACAGTCGCTCAACTGTCGCTACCTGCCGCTATTAATGAATTGGCCTCTTAGTGTTCCCCTCGATTTGCAGCCCTCTTGCCCGTGCTACCTCCATTTTACAGCCATTTTTGGGCCCCTAAGTTTGAGTCCTCTTTGATTTAAATGGGGTTTGGCTTCGGGTTAAGTTTGGGTACCCGAACTGAACTTCGGTGGCATATAAAAAGATGTTGAGATTTGTTTTTAAACTGTCTATTCATTTTATTTGTAACTTTTAATTTGTACAGTTTTATCTGAGATGTGCCTGTTGTCTCCGATCTAAGAGAACGCTAATAGCCAGGATATTTTTACTGCACAGGCATGTATTTAATCACACTTCACAATTTTACAAAACATAACATGAAACACAAATATGTGTGATGTTTCTCTTTGAAATCCTTAAAAATAAGGTTTAACATGTATTTGTAGGCAGAAATAATGAAGCTTAAATTATATTTACCTTATAGTTCGGGGGAGGGGGACTTGAGTGCACATGATTTCATTACCTTCCCTTAATTAATGGTATCTGTCTCATATATTAGTATGCAGAGGTGGCAAAATGTATATGCCTCTTCTGTGTATTGTTAGAAACCCTTAAGCATGGCTTAATATAAAGCGGTGGGCATATAACATCTGGTTGGATGTTTATCTTGTTAAATTAAACATGCATCTGGCCCCTTAATTATTCACTATAACTGACAGCTTCATCGTCCTGGAGTATAGTCTGAAGATGCAACTCCAGCTTTTGTAATGAGATAATAATTAATGGTGCTTCAAGTCATTTCTTCCCCACAAGCAATTTTACTCTTAAAAAGGGACAAGCCTTTAAATATGTTAAAATAAACCATATTCGCATACAGTCTTATTATTTATAATGCACTGTTTGAAGGAGAAAGTCACTTTCATGTTACACGTTCATATTTTTACTATCCATCTGGATTACAAGGAACATTAGAGGCAGAAGTTGCTTGGAGGGATCTTACAAAAATAAACTATAAGGTTTATAATAAACTATAAGTTCTAACTATATAGAACTATAAGGTTCTATAGTACAGATAAAAGATTAAAATAGAGGTTTTTCTAGAGTACAGGCTTAAACCCATTGGTCAGATCTTTCATAAAACTTTTTGGTCCTCCCACCAATTCCCAGTTCTTATCTGCAGTCTGGACTGCGAAGATAGAAGATGGCTCTCTATACTGCGCAGGTGAGCGGGGCTTATCACGTGGGACGCATTTCGCGCTCTTCGGGGGGGGCGGGCTCTGCGGATGATGTTTTTGGCGTCACATCTCCGCGGCCCGCCCCTCGAGGTCTGTGCGGGCGCCATTTTACTTCTCTTCCTCCTTCGCTTGTGCTGCGTGCGCTGCTGCTCCTTTACCAGTGCGGTCCGTGAGTGTCCCTGCGGGGTGTTTTTTCCTTCTGCTTCTCACTTGTAAATGCTTATGGGGATGTCTTTTTATGTCTTCCAGGCGGGATAAACGTGACTGTGGTTTCTCCTGGCCTTCTTCCCTTTGGTAATCTCCCACCTCCCTAGTGGGTTTTTGGGGCATTCCAGGTGGCTATTACTAGCCTTAACCCTATACTGGCCTGTTGTGCCACTCAAATCACCATATGGAGGCTTCTGGGGATAATGTGCCTGGGGTTTCTTCGGGACAGGCCCGGCTGTGTGTTGCGTGTGGGGTTTCCCCTGTGAGTGACGATGTCAGGGTATGTGTAAACTGCGCCCAGCAGGCACTTGCGCTGCAGTCCGGGCTGTCTGTTGCGGGCCCTGGTGCTGCGCCCCTTTTGGCTTCCCCTACCCCCCACGCTTACATCTGACCCCCAGTGAGGGGCACATTAGCGGGGACTCTCAATCTGATTTGGCTGCACGGGTGGCCAGCATTGAAAAACATATTGCTGGGTCAGCCCCGCGTAAGGCTTCTGCTAAGAAGCAGCATTTATCTCCCACTGCTTCCCTCTTTCCTGTAGAGGATGAGGGACCTTACTCACTTTCTGGCCCTTACCCCCTCGAGGAGAGGGAATTGTTTTCTGATTCAGAATCCTCTGAGGAACAACCTAAGATCTATGGTGGTACCGAGTATCCCTTTGGGTAAGACCCATGGTCCTCAGATGATACTGACAGGTTGTTGAGTCACATATTTGAAGTGCTTTGTATTTCTCCTCCTGCAGTGGCTCTGCAGCAGCAGGGTGAGCTTTTTGATACGGTTAAGCCACGCTTGGAGTTCCCTGAGCAGATTCACTTTAATAATCTAGTGCTCAAGGAATGGGAACGGCCTAGTAAGCTACCTGAGGTGCCCAAGAGTTGGGACAAGAGGTATCCCTTTCCTGCTGATGTGATTAAATGTTGGTCTTGTCCTCCCGAGGTGGACGCGCCCATTCTAGGCTTGTCAAATACATCTGTCATGCATTCTCCTGACACTACTGAGGGATGGTGAGGACCGGCGCACGGAACAGCTGTCCTGTCATGCTTTTGCCTGTGTGGGGACTGCGCTGCGCCCAGTTTGTGCCTCTGCCATAACGGCTATTGCTGTTAAAGGGCTGCTTAAGTGTCTCATAGATGGGGCCTCTGATGACGCGGGAGGTGAAGACTATAGATCTCTCCTGCTTTGCTATGAATTTGTTGCATATATCCTCTTTGCCATGGATAATGTCATTAGAATGTGTGGAAGGACATCTGCCCTTTTGGTGGCTATACGCCGCTCTGTCTGGCTGCGTCAGTGGTTAGCTGATAACGCTGCTAAGAAGGCTCTCACTGGGTTCCCCTTTAAGGGGTTGCGCCTCTTTGGTGAACGCTTGGACTTGTTTGCCAGGGGCGGTAGGTTACCTCAACGCAGGAGGCCTTCTTGGCCCTTTCGGGGGTCTGGTGCCTGTTTCCCCTCCCTTCGGGCTTCCAGGGCTGGTCGAGGCGTTTCCTTTGCTGGAGCACACAGAGACTATTTGGGCAGGGGACGTGGCCGCCCCGGCCTCTCCTGGGGTCCCAAGCCAAAATCCTCCCCCAAGCCCAGCCCCCTCAGGCATGAAGAGGCTACCTCACCCATCCGGGTGGGGAGACGGCTTCGGCTCTTTGCTTACGTCTGGAGGCGACGTGTAGCAGACAGGTGGATCCAGGAGGTGGTTTCCTCCGGTTACAAGATAGAGTTTGCAGCCTGGCCGCCCCCAAGATTCATAAGATCCCGGATGGCTCAAAACCCTCTGTCAGCTCAGGGTTTGTGCCTTGCTGTCCAAAACCTTCTGGAGTTGGGGGTCCTCTGCCCGATGCCTTTCTGGGAAAGGGGCAGAGGCTTCTATTCCAATCTCTTCAGGGTCCCCAAAAAGGACGGGTCCCTAGGGCCCATCCTGAATTTAAAGCGCCTCAACAAGTTTGTCAGATTCAAGCATTTTTGCATGGAAACCCTGCGCTCAGCAGTCAGTTCACTGCGCCCGGGCGATTTCATGACTTCTGTAGATATAAAGGACGCTTACCTTCACGTACCAATCTTTCCAGGTCATTAGAAATTCCTCAGGTTCGCTCTGGAGGATCAGCACTACCAATTTGTGGCCTTTCCTTTCGGTATCACCTCAGTTCCCAGGGTATTCACCAAGGTGCTGGCGGGCATGATGGCTCTGCTGAGAGCATCCGCATGCTTCCTTATCTGGACAACATTCTCATCACGTCTCAGCCCTTCCATCAGGCCGAGCTGGATACCCAGATGGTGGTGTCCACACTAGAGTCCTTCGGCTGGGTGATCAACCATCCCAAGTCTTCCCTGTCCCCGTCACTGGTGAGGTCCTTTCTGGGCATGACTCTGGATACATCTCGGGTCAAGGTTTTTCTCCCTCAGCAGAAGGTAGGGAGTCTTCAAGCTCAGGCCCAGTTTCTGCTGTCTTGTCCTCATCCCTCCATCCGGCAGGGAGTGCAGCTGGTGGGACTGATATTGTGCCTTGCTTCGAGGCGGTACCCTATGCTCAGTTTCACATGAGACCTCTTCAGCTACACCTTTTGTCAGTATGGGATCGGGACCCTGGGTCCCTGGATCAGGGGTTTGTTCTGTCCCCGCGGGCCAGGCAGTCTCTCTCATGTTGGCTGGACTCAAGGAACCTCTTGGTGGGCAGGACCTTTCTGTCCCCTTGCTGGGAGACTGTCACCACGGATGCCAGTCTGACAGGCTGGGGGGGTCCTGGAAGTCTTTGAAATTCCAGGGTCAGTGGGGCCCTCAGAATGCTCATACCCCTATCAACATCCTGGAACTGAGGGCGATAAGGTTGGTTCTCGCCCAATTGACTCCACACCTTCGGGGTCGGGCTGTTCAGATCCGCTCGGACAACCAGACGGCAGTTGCCTACATCAATCATCAGGGAGGGACCCGGAGCAAGAGGGCCCTCAAGGAAGTGTCCCTGATACTGTCTTGGGCGGAGGAGAGTGTTCCCTGCATCTCAGCTGTGTACATCCCGGGGGTGGAGAATCTGGTGGCAGACTCTCTGAGCAGGGGGATGTCACCACTGGGGGAATGGTCCCTCAGCTGCAGGGTGTTTCGCTCCCTGTGCCACCGCTGGGGTCAGCCGGATCTGTTTGCGTCCCATCACAATCACATGCTTCCAGTCTTTGTCTCTCTGTCACAGGACCCTCTGGCCTTGGCCATGGATGCATGAGCAATGTCTTGGAAGAGTTTTCAGCTCCTCTATGTATTCCCTCCGTTTCCTCTGCTGGGCAGGGTGCTGTGCAAGATAGCCCAGGAAGGGGTGCCAACCATTCTGGTGGCCCCCTGTTGGCCAAGAAGGGTGTGGTTCGCAGACGTCGTGCAGTTGGCAGTAGATCAGTTTGCCCTGCCCAAGGATCCAGACCTGCTCACTCAGGGGAGCAACGCCATCCCAATTTACAAACTCTGGCTTTAACGGCCTGGCTGCTGAAACCTTCATCTTGATGGAGAAGGGGCTGCCTGCTTCTGTAGTTGATACCATGATTAGGGCTAGGAAGAAGTCCTCATCCTTTATCTACTATAGGGTATGGCATGCTTTCTTTGCCTGGTGTGAGTCTAAGTCCCTCCCCTGTCGGGTGTTTTCTGTTCCCAGGATCCTGGAATTCCTGCAACATGGTTTGGACTTGGGTCTTCAACTTAGTACCCTCAAAGGTCAGGTTTCAGCCTTGGCTGTTTTCTTCCAAAGATCCTTTGCCAACCATTGGTTGGTTAAGACATTCTTCCAGGGGGTTACTCACGTGCGCCCTCCACGTAAGCCTATGTTACCAGTCTGGGATTTGAATTTGGTCTTATCTGCTATGCAGGGTCCTCCTTTTGAGCCTCTGCGTAAAGCCCCTTTGTCTATCTTGACGCTTAAGGTAGCATTTTTGGTGGCTATCACTTCTGTTAGGCGTGTTTCTGAGTTGGCGGCGCTTTCCATCAAACCTCCTTATTTTGAGAGACACCAGGACAAGGTGGTGTTTCGGTTTAAGCCAGATTCTTTGCCTAAGGTTGTGTCTGCTTTTCACCTCAATCAGGACATTGTCTTGCCTTCTCTGTGTCCTAATCCTAGTAACCCTAAGGAGAGAGTCTTACATTCTCTGGATGTGGTTAGGACTTTGAAGTTTTATTTGGTAGCTACTGAATCCTTCAGGAAGACTGATGCTCTTTTTGTTCTCCCTTCTGGACCTAGGAAGGGTTTGCCTCCGGCTAAATCCACTATCAGCAAGTGGATTTGTCAGGCGGTGGTGCAAGCCTATTCTGCTAAGGGGAAGGTGCCTCCCTTCCGCCTTACTGCTCATTCTACTTGTGCTATTGGTGCCTCTTGGGCTTTTCGGCACTAAGCTTCTGTTGAACAAGTTTGCAAGACCGCTACTTGGTCTTCTATTTATACATTTTCTGGATTATTTTTCTACATAATTGTGGTTCAATTTTTGGTGCTCCTGTCAGTAAGGTGTAGTGGGACTGTATCCCCTTAGCCTTTTGTATTGTGGTTCATGTGTTTTTACAAGGTTGATGTTAGGGCCTCAGCGGATGCTGCTTTTGGTTGCAAAGTTCTGCAGGCGGCAGTGGTTTAAACTGCCCGCTGTTACTTTTGGGGATCCCACCCTACCCTACGGACACTGCTATTGGATGCCCCATGTGTAAGGAATATTCTGGAACAAGACATGCTGTATACTTGAAATAATACAATTCTGTGAGTACTCACCTGTAGAATTGGTATTATAAGTATACAGTATTGTTTTTGGTTACCTCTGTATGGTAAGTGTAAGTTCTGCAGTCCAGCGCCACCTTGTGGATGTAAAACCCATGTGTAAGGAATATTCTGGAACAGGACGCGCTGTATACTTATAATACCAATTCTACAGGTGAGTACTCACAGAATTGTAATTTTTTTTTTTATTTCTTAGGGAGGAGGGTTGGAGGTGAATGCACTGAGGTGAAGAATATGGCTATGACAGGGTTTTGTTAAGCTGGCAATGAGTATTCCAGCTAATTCTTCCTTTCACTTTAGTGAGGAATATGGCGGTAACAGTGACAGCAGCACCACCACCAAGAGATTGTGCAATCTATATATTCTGTAATATATAAAGCAGATTATCAGGATACCTGATGTCAAGGCTTTAAGGTGTAACTAGTTGTCAACAGACGCTAAGGCAGGAATAAGTGTAAAGCCCCTTTCACACCTATCTATTAAAGTAGAAATACCCTGTGTCACAAATGGCAATATAATGCGAACAATTAAAATAAAATCCCATAGAAGTCTATGGGCATTGTAGGTAAAGCACATATATTGCACTTTATCTGCGGTGCAATGAAAGGGCCATACTCCCCACCACCAATCCATCACAGTTGGTCTGCTGCTGCAGTCAGCCTCTTGGGGTCCTTTCACTGGGGAGTGATGCAATGGAAGCACACAATGTGAAATGGGCCTAACTTCGGAGTGATTTATTGTGACACTCAGTGGAACTCAATGGAAAACAGCAAACACTGGGCGCAGCAACAACAACCTTATCAACACCATTGGGTTGATTCAAAGAAACATGTAACAGCTTGGATTTGGGTCACGATCATCCTATTTTTCACGTCCGCTCGTGCGTTCGTATGAACTTGCGAGTGATTCAATAAGCAAATACGTTTCTATCCTAAAATATACGTCCGTTCGTATGGCAGTTCGGGAATCAGACCTATGTCAGTTTCCATCCTGAATTTTCCGTTTCATTTCTCAGGTTGCAACATTGGTTTTGCCCTTTTTCCTTTTTTGTCTGGACGTAAATCCTTCTGATCTTGCGGCTCCGCACTACAAACTTACCTCATTAAAGTGCATTCTAAATATTTGGTCTTTTATTTTTCTTTATTTCATTCATTTTTTAGTAACCAACCATTAATGAATGCATTTGCATAAGTAAATCTTACTTTGTTTAATTTTTACTTGCATTTTTTACTTGTGGATTTAATTTTAATATTTATGCTTCAAATGGTACAACTTTAAATTTTTAGTGTGGTTACCCACACCCTCTACATACAGATTGCTCACAAATATTAAAAAACACCCAGCAACTTCTGCATGTTATGAGCCTAGAAACAGCCAAGATGGCGGCTCAGGTATTATCGGGCAGCCTGCAAACAGAAAGGGCCTTGTGACTGTGTTGCTCTGGATTCTTTGATTTCTGACCTTTCCATGCCCCCAGCTCTGCTGTGTCTGTGCAAAATACAGCAGTAACCCACATCCTGCACTTTATCCCGCTCTCCTCTCCTCAGTAAGTGTGATGCATCTGACCAAAGATGTGCTTAAATAATTAAACAAAGCAAAGGTAAACAACTACACCAATAAATGCAATCTAAAAATATTATTCTAGGACCTCAATTTTAAAATAAATAACAACGGACATAAGTTTCTTTAATTAACGCAAATATATTGCAAAATAAAGGTTTACAGGCAAAGGACTAATTAAGGTCCACATTAAAATGCTTTTATAAGGCATACATGAATCAGGTATGCATTGCCATACAATTTATGGCCTCGGCCATGCTGATACATGCAGTTCATTGGAGCACAAGACGCGCAGACTCCTCCACATAGCCAAAAAACCTGTTCACGAACAGCAATCCGGCTGCTAAAAGGTGTCGGCTGTGGCTTTCTTTTAAAACGCGTTTAGAGGTTTCTCTGAATCACACCAAAACACATCCAATTAACCTAAGTTTTACGTTTTGATCGTAAGTTTTAGGATTTGATCCTAAGTTTTACGTTTTGATCCTAAAATTTAGGAACGAACTTCCGCTGATCGTAAGAGCATATACGCATTCGTACGTAGGCTCGTGCGAGTCGTAAATGGCCAAAAAACCAGGAAAAAATGACTAACACCCACCCAAACTTACGATTCTCGATACGAAATCAATTAACTTTTGCTCTTTGAATCGAGGGGCATGTCTCTACATAAACAAGTACACACCACACTACTAACAAGAAAACTATAGCACTATCTATGTAAGAAACTTAGAAAACTATATACCCCTACAGGTACCACCGCATTCACACACAGTGACTGGCATTTGTGTATAATAGAAGATCCCTTATGTAGCTTTTTTCTATTGGACCAACACCCTCTCCTTCCCTCTTGTTCCTCCTCAACCTGTGCCCCATGGATAGCGACACACAGTGCAATGTGTTTTACCATTTTAGTTAAGGCTAGGATTTCATTTGCTGTGGGTGGTGAGAAATTGTATAAATAGTCATAAATAGTCACAGTGAGAGGTGAAGACAGAAGCCACTGTTGGAATCCACTCCTCACTTGATAAATCACATTATTATGAGTAACAACATAGGATTGTAACAGAGTGCGTTGTCTCATACCTTTAATGACATTCTCTAATGACAATAGGGAATAATACAATAAAAGATTCATTTTCATAGCTCATGTTCATAGCTATTAGCCCAGTCCCAAGCAGGGAGCCAAGAACTGTAGTATCAGCTTCTGGCTCTGCCAAGCAGTTCGAGAAATTTTGGGGGATATTTCTGCTACAATGATTTGGTGAAGAGGCCGTCATCATTTATGATCCCTAGGTTTTGACAGCCAAACAAACTTGGGGTATATGCTCTGTTTTGGCATGGAAGGACATAAAAAGGAGGGATCAGGAGAGTTATTTTACCATACGTATCAAAACGGATTTATAGGGGTCGAATAGGGTAGTTTACGTTTGGCTTTAGGTCCTCCTCAAATGAGCTCTGGCAAGTCAATTTCAGACAAAGCCTGCTTTTCCCATTTACTGGAGGGAAGAAGCAGTACATTTTTCACAAATGATGTATAAGTGGCCCCTCTTGCTATCTAGCATTTTATAAGGATTTTTAATATCAGACTATTTTCACAATAGATCTCATTTAAGAACAGTTTAAAATGGGTCGAAACCCAGGATTTTGACTATCCTGCGTTTTGGTCCTTGCCCCCAGGGGCACACCGACCGGGGTTGCCTCACTCTCTGAAACCCCCCAGATCGCCTGAATGAACTCACCTCTTTCAAGTTCTACGGCGCATGCGCTGCCTCTCGTCCAATCAGCGTACTCGGATCCACTCAAGCCTCTTCATCCAGGAGCTCATCTAATGCAAGCGCATCCAAGTGCGCTGGTGGCTGCATCCCCCCTGCTACCCTTTAACAGTGGGCATGCCTACACCAGCCATTCACAAATGCCTGGTGTGGGCACGCTCCCTGCAAAAGGGGTAGCGGGGATGCAGCCGCTGCTCGGACCAGGAACTAAGTTGAGTTTTTAGGCGACCTGGGGAGTTTCACACAGCGGGGCACCCCCATTCAGGGTGCCCTGGGGGGAGCGAGCATGCCTGCCCTGGATTCTCATAGACTCCAGGGTGGGTTTTGGCCCACTTTATTAAATCAGGGCCTAAAAGTACTAAAAGAAGAAATGTACTGTTAAAAGTGAAAAGTAATACTACTGTTTTTTGCTGTTGTTTTTTTTAAAAACACTGTAAATTAGTTGGATGAAGGGAACATTATCTGCAAATACATATTTGAAGCTAAGGAGGATTCTTTTCTTGCCCTAAAAATACAATATCTTGTTAAAAGCATCACAAATATTACTCATTTTTACATTAGCTAAGAGGGGTGACTGGGGAATTGCCCGCTGCCCTAAACTTTGAACTGGTACAGCGGTCAACGAACCCAGTGCACAAGTAGTGAAAAAGTATTAAAAAAACAGTAACAGTAAACAGTAACTAAATGATTTAAATAAAGATACATTAAAGTATACTTACTTTCATTGTCTTCTCCAATATCTGGGGGTGTCCAGCAGCTCCCAGCATTCCTACACCGGGTCCTCTTCTGTTGACAAAACACAAGATAACACAGTACATTATCCCAAAGACATAAAGAAATCCCAAAACACCTAGCAATCTGCATAATGTGAACATAGCCTTAGAATATCCTGCTATTCCTATGACAATTAATGGTCTATTTTTCTAATCAGGTGAACAGCTTCTATCCCTATAATACACATAAACCCTAGAGTAATCCCAAATATTTGACAGGGTAAGGGTTACTTTGAGAAGTGCCTCTCTGATCTTTTTTGAACACAGTTTGGAGCCCACTCAACACACCATAATGTGTGAAAATGGAAAATTCTGCAGCGCCTGATTAGGTTTGTGATAGGGCAGTTCTACAAGTGAGATGCAAATGTTATAAATGTATAAATAAAAGCACCCTATAGGGTATCCAGACAAATACAGGAGGCAGGAGAAGAAAGTTCAGATAGATTGGCAGGACAAAGAAGCCTGGAGAGAATAGCTACATTTTACCCGGATACCCTACTGTGTTACCCTTAAAGCCGAACAAACCCCAGGATTTTGACTATCCCGAGGTTTGTTCCATGCCCTGGAGTATCCTGATGCAGGATGCCCTGCTGTGTAAAACCTCCTAGTTCGCTTGTAACAACTTACCTTACCCCAGTAATGGCACATAAGCATGCTCTCATCTGATCAGAGCTGTTTGCCATGCTTAAGTCATTCGGCAAACGGCTCTGGCCTTCTGAATTCGGGAGCACAAGTGGCCGCACCCCCAGAAATGTGTGCTCCCATCCCAGCCTATCTGAATGGCTGGGGCAGGAGCGCACGCACAGCCCAAAGATGCGGGCACAAAGATAAGCTCCCAATTGTAGAAGTTGTTTCTGAATGACAAAGGCACACAAAAGGCTCTTATTGGACGAGAGCACACGCATGTGCAGTTGGTCAGGGAAAAGTAAGTTGTTAAAGGTGAACCGGTGGGCTTCATTCATTCAGATTTGGGACACCCCAGTGGAAGTCCAACCACCAGCAGCGGAATATTTCTAACATAAGAAATATATAATAAAAATACAAAATCAGCTCAGTACCATGAAGACATAATTTTGACACACAACAATATATACTTTTAAAATTTCTATCGAAAGTAGACTTACCCTTTAAGTACCTTGAACAAAGCAAAGCAAATATTTCCGGAAGAGATTAGCCTGCTTTTACAGCACATGTGAAAATAATGGTTAGATGATTATGTCATATTTTTTTGCTTGCTTTTAATTTTTGGTATCTGGCTTCCAGCTGTTGAAATAGTTCAGAAGGTCTCATGGTCTTGCAGTCTGTGATATAATGTAACGGTTATCATTTTCGTTGCATTGCATCTTCACTCTAAAGTATAAATGTATAAAGATTAGGTGTTAAAAAAAAGGTATTTTTACCTTTTTTATACTGTTCCTTGTTTGTCTTACCTATACCTGCTGCTTACCGTATATACTCGAGTATAAGCCGAGTTTTTCAGCCCACTTTTTGGGCTGAAATATGCTGCCTCGGCTTATAATCGAGTCAGTGAAAATTTTGGCCGAAATGGAGGAGAAAAAGGGGCAGGGCCATACCGCTAGGTGACGTTCGTGAATGGCCTCATGATGCTGATGTCCCGTGCAGCCGCGGGAGCGATGTCCCGCCTCCTCTGGTACAGTGATCCTCCTCTGGTACAGTGATCCGCCGTCCTCCCCTTCCCTCATGATGCCTCATTATGCTGATGTCCCATGCAGCCGCGGGAGCGATGTCCCGCCTCCTCTGGTACAGTGATCCGCCGTCCTCCCCTTCCTCTGAAGAGGAAGGCGGCAATCAACTACCGGTATAATGGCAGAACGGATCGGGCAATCAAACGGCAGGAGCCAGGTATTTACTCAGCATAAACCGCACTACCAGCCTGGGCCACTGGTTAGTGCGGTTATGCTTACCGTATGTGACAGTTTTCCTTTAATGGACACAGACAGGCATTATATTTAATGGGCACAGGCAGGCTGTATATTTAATGGGCACAGGCAGGACACTGGTAGAATGTATATTATGAGCCCTAACACAGGCTGCTCTATGCAAACAGTCATGTCATCACATGCAAACAGTCATGTCATCACTTTCTGTAATATCAGCCTGCATTAGGCCTCAAAAGATACCGTACGGTACCCGTAAAAGTCTTTTCTTTGAAATAAATACGGTATTCAAAAACATTATTGGTATCTATTTTTATTTTTGAAATTTACCTGTAGCTGCTGCATTTCCCACCCTAGGCTTATACTCGAGTCAATAACTTTTCCAGTTTTTTGTGGTAAAATTTGGTGCCTCGGCTTATATTCGGGTCGACCTATACTCGAGTATATACGGTAGTTTATTATTGAATTATGGATATTTTCTCTTTTTGTAGCTCCAGTGAAATTGATATTGGGGCATTACTTGCTGGGGAAACACATACCCACACAGCACCTAGCTTGGATTCTGAATTTAAAAATCTTTATAAATTGTTGAACCGAGAATTAAGACTTAAATGGAACATAGCTACTCTTGAGGAATATGTCACTAGGAAAAGGGTTCCCCAGCAATTGCGCTGGTCCCTTCAAATTTATGATGGGGATGACACTTCAGAATCCAAAGCAGATTGGTTCACTTTCTTCAATGATTGTGGTTTACGCTTGTTGGAGAAACTTATCAATAAAAAGAGGGACCAATTAAGGGAACTGAATACTCAGAAGGATGTTCTAAGTGATAGGGTAAGTCCACTTAGTACCAGTACTGAATTTTTACAGAAGTCTGATGACTTGAAGGAAAAGCTAAGGAAGGAAGAAAAAATAATTAGGACTAGAAAATTGAAAAAAATACAAAGAGACCAGGCAGATTATACAACGAATACTGTGTTTAAATGGCAGAGGGGTGTGGAACAGCCAATGACTATTAATGATCCCTCAAGAGTAATATCAAGAGAAAATGTTTCTAACTGGTCCACGACCCCAACACATGCATTTATCTCTGACTGGCGGGGGAAGAGAAATGAAAGGAGGGCCCCTGTACATAATAGTCGTGGGGTCAAGCAATGGAATCCATCCCAGACCCCCAACATTGAAAGAGGGACAAATAGGCGAGTGGTGAAACGCTCCACCCCACCACCACTAGGTAGAACAGGACTCCAATCATTGAATAATGCGAGGTCTAATCGTTTTATCCCTTTACGTAATAATTCTCCAATCCCTGATGCCCCTTTTCAGGTGACCCCATCCAGAGGAGAGTGGCGGAACCGTGCACCCTTACGGGACAGGGGGGACCCGACCTGGGAATTGGGAGGGTCCAAAAGGAAAGTGGAAGAAAGAGGGGAAGAAGGGGAGGCACAAAACACAAGAAGACCAAGGTGGGACTAGGGGAGGGGATTTATAACCTCAGTTCAGTAGCTCTATCTAGTGAAGAACTGACGTTGCTGGACAAAGGTTTAAAATTTGCCCTCCCTAGGGAATTAAATAAATTTGATCTGTATATAGATCTAAATAAGTACATTAGAAAATGACATGTACAGAAGTTCTTTCTAAATCAACAAGGGCCTGTTGTAAATGAAATAACTAGTGAGGCAGCTTCCTCTGCTGGAAGTATAAAACATTCCACTTTAAAGAATAAATCATTGTTTAATCCCCCAAATTTGGGGAATTCACAAATAGAAACTGTTAAAGCTGCAGTGATTAGAGACATAAAAGCGATGGAGAAGAGAAAAGCCAGATGGCCATCTGCCCTCTTTAGAGGTTTTAAACAGCTTGAAGCGAAACATGATATCATTTTGAAACCGGCCGATAAGGGGGGTGGTTTAGTGGTTATGAACAAATCAGATTACCTCATTGAGGTTAAGAGATTATTAGGAGATATAGATACTTACACTCAATTGGATAAAGATCCCACTCGAGAGTACAAGTCAAAGATAGAAGGTTTACTTAATGAAGGTATGACAAAGGGCTTTCTCAGTAAAAAAGAATTTGATTACTTAACACCTAATGCCCCTAAAATCCCCACCATGTATATATTGCCTAAGATTCATAAAAGTTTGACGAAACCTCCGGGGAGGCCCATAGTGAGCGGACTTGGCTCGATCACTTGCCGTTTGGGTGAATTGATTGATCACTTCTTACAGCCGTTAGTGGTAGAATTACCCGCTTACTTAAAAGATTCGACGCAGGTAATCCAGTTGTGTGATGGCCTCAATATTGAGGAACATTCCATACTGGCTACGGCTGATGTGTCATCTCTATACACAGCTATTCCTCATGATCTTGGCCTGGAAGCTGTTCAACATTTCTTAAGTTCTAGTCAGGACTTACCCCTAGAACAGGTTGAGTATCTGATGCAATGTTTGGAATTCGCACTCCAGCATAATTATTTTTGGTTTGGGGGGGAGTTCTTCTTGCAACGTAGAGGTGTCGCCATGGGAGCTAAATTTGCTCCCAGCATGGCGAACCTCTACGTTGGAAGGTGGGAAGAAGAATTCATCTTCGGCCGGGTATGGGAGAATTTGATATGCTGGAAAAGATATATAGATGACGTGATTGTCATCTGGAAGGGCACCCAAGCTGAGTTGGATGCCTTCTTTACTGAAGTTAATAGTAATCTTTACAATTTGGAGTTCACGGTGGAAGCTAGTCCTGTAGCAGTAAACTTTCTCGATCTGAATATTAGGAAAGAGGGGTCTAAATTGACCACCTCTACATATTTTAAGCCCACGGATAGAAATGGGTACGTTCCGTGCTCCAGTTGTCACCATCCGAACTGGCTATCAGCTATACCAAAGGGTCAGTTCCTTAGGATTAGACGGAATTGTTTTTCCTTAACAGATTATGATCGGCAGTCTGCCATCCTTAAGAAGCGGTTTGTGGATAAGGGTTATGACCCAGAGAAGGTAGAATCTCAAAGATTAGCAGTACGAGAAACCCAAAGAGAAACCTTGTTAGCTAATACCAGGAGGAAAACGAATAGCAATTTAGGAGTGCCCTTCATCACAGGCTTCAATACCCAATACCGAGAGATCCAACGGTTGGTAGCCAAACATTGGCACATTTTGCATTTGGACTCGGTATTGGGACCAACTCTCCCTGTAAGACCAAAAGTAATTTTTCGACGTGCACCAAACTTGAGGGATCGTTTGACCAAAAGTTTTGTAGATCCACCTGCACGGGTGACACTAACTGACAACACCTTATTGGGTTTTTACAAATGCGGGAGATGTGTGGGGTGTAAAACTGGTAAGCCTTTATCCAAACCCCAAAAAAGTTTTGAAGATTTTAAGACAGGACAGAATTATAAGATTTCAAAACTCATCACCTGCCATACGAAGTATGTAGTTTATCTGATTTGGTGTCCATGTGGGATGCTGTATGTGGGGAGAACCACGAGAGAACTTCGCGTGCGTATACGCGAACATATTTATAACATTAGGCGTGGTTATGAACTTCATAGCCTGTCGGCTCATTTTAAAGCTTCCCACTCCAGTGATCCCACACAGATGTCATTCATTGGCATAGACCACTCAGAAACCCATTGGAGGGGTTCTAATTTAAAGAGGGACATCTGTCAGAAAGAGGGCAAGTGGATCTTCACTTTGAACACTTTAGCTCCAGCTGGTCTTAATGTTGATTTTGATCTTAACTGTTTTATTGACAATTCTTAGTATGTTTTAAATGATCATTCTTAAATGTTATTTAAATGTATATTGTTGTATTTTTAGGCTTTTATCATGTTTTTATAAGACATTTGTGATGTATGGGGTTTTTGGGTTAGGTGTTAGAACTGCTGAGCTATATTTAACAACCACTAGAGGGCACTATTTATATATGCTGTACGCAGGCTGCGCAGTTGCCGTTGGCAACATCAATCCCTAAGAGCTGAGTTTAGTTTAAATGCTGGCTTCGCTCCAGACACCGGTATGCATGGGGGTCTTTAGGTGATTAGCATGTGTGGTTCTTTTGCTTATATGAGCAGTTGGTATGTCCTCTGGCCCCTTTTTGGCTGTGGGGGGGTGTTTGATATAGGCAGCATAAGGTCTGGCTGAGGCTGGCTGTCATTTGACATTTTATTCATTGCATTTCCCCCTTGAGCCACAGGGTGGTGTCAGTGGCCGCACTGTTTTGAACTTACGCTGTCAGCGTAGCTGCTGCTGCGTAGTTTGCGTACAAACGTGGTCACTCTGAGAGGAGACATGGGGCGGAGTTCGGCTGTATGAGAGACAGCTAGACACTGCGCAGATTTGTTTCACAGCCGTGACTCATGAAGCGCGACCCGGAAGTGCAACGTTCCTCTCAGCACAGCGCGCCCTCTGCCCTTTTCCGTGATTGATGGATTTACAACTAAAGGTATATATATGACTATTACGCCGCAATGCCACCAGCCTTGTTAAAGTTGCCAGGAGCAACGAAACGCGTCGGCGGCGGTGGCAGGCGGCGTCTATGCATTTGATGTGATTGATTGATCTGGCCAGATCTTGTCGGTGGGGAGTTGGTGAGAGCCATCCTCCGTTTTTAAGCGATTCGATTTCTGTGTACATGTGAGTGCAGTGTTTTCCTTTATTAAACAGTGTGTTTTGACGGTATCACACTAGATGTTATGTTCTTTTGTTTCATGCTACACTCTTTGGCGTGACATCCTACTCTGGAATATACGCTGTGGCCTCTCTGGATCTATTGGAGGAGGATTTCCTTACACCTTGGTATTTGAAGAACTCAATTACTGTTGCCAATGAGATCGCACCTGAGGTGACCTGTGGAGTGACTGCTTGTGCATGGACTTTGGGATAACCCACGGGTAAACTTGGAAAGCTCTGTGTATTTACTTTTTATTATCGATTGAACTCTGTGGACAAGGGTTTCTCACACGTTGAGCATTTCCTTTAAAGCTTCTCCTTTTTGCTTTAGAAAAAAGAATTAGCGCGGTATTTTTACCTTTTTTATAAAGATTAGGTGTTACTGAAATAATTGTAAAACTAAATAAATTATTTTTACATCTACAGCATAATTGTTGGCATCAGAAGGGGATTTGAAATATATGAAGGCAGTGGTGGCTAAAAGAAAATCACATTGTATTGTTACTGTTGTTTATCGAATGTTTGCAAGCCCTAACCTTCTATGATTCCACCAATAGGGGACAACCTGGGCTGACAGGAGGAACAGATGTGTTATTATATTATATATGAATTGAATACACAAGGTTAGATGTGGAGGTGCTGGTCAGAAACAGGGGACAACCTGGGCTGACAGGAGGGGAAATTGGTTATTCTATTTGTATTGAATGCATGTGACACTGGCAGTTGGATGTGGAGGTTTTGGTCAGGATTAGGGGTATTGAATACCCATGATACTCTAGGGGTTGGATGAGGAGGTATTGGTTAGAAACAGGGCACAACCTGAGTTGACAATAGGGAATTATAATTGGTTATTATAATTATACTGAATGCCCATGATACTCTAGTCTGGTGGTTGGATGTGGAGGTGCTGGACAGGGTGAAACCTGAGATGATAGGAAAGGTGACCACCTTATTTTTTATTGAATGACCATGATACTTTAGTGGTTCCCTGTTGACCCCTGTTTGGGTACTAACGATTTTATTTTTAAATTTAAAAGGAACAACATCCAAGAAACAACTTTCTTGGGTGTTGTTGCTCTCTGTCAGATCATCCCAAATTGGAGCTGGAGTCAAGACAGAATGGTATTTTTATTGTTGTTGCCTGGACAGACCCTTTGATTGTCTTGTGCTTGATGTGTTTGAATGTTTTGTACACAATAAATCTATATTTCAGTTGTGTTGGTGCAATCCTTTAGTTGGCATCTCTATAACTGGATGAACTGTTGCTGCTACTGTTTAGGATTAGCACACTATATACTGTATTGATATTTTGTGTGTGTGTGTGTGTGTGTGTGTGTGTGTGTGTGTGTGTGCATGTGTGTGCCACAGAGTATACGTCTTTCCTTTTTTCTTTAATACAGTTGTCTGTTGTTTTTCTTGAAGCTGACAACCACCAAGAACCTACAGTGAAATATTGCTTTGCATTGCATGATCCATTTTAATCACCAGCTCACATGATGAGAGACCCCAAATAGTTTTCCTTAATCCCCATCACTTTAACTTTGGTAACTTAAGCTCCTCCTCAGGCATGTGGCAGCTATTTGTGAAGAACCTGTTTTATATATAGTATATATTTCCAGTATTTGCCTAAAGACCAGACTGGTTAGTACCTAGCATCAATTTCAAAGATGTCTTTCTGTTTAAGATCTTTCATGATGCTGGTCTTCCATGGAAAAATAATCTTTAGATTCCAAAAGCCTGACTGCCAGTATATGCCAAGAGCTGTAGTTTACTTAGGACAAGTGTTGCGATGTACTTTTCCTAATTTATGACGGTACAGTCAATTAACTTAACACATTTTTCATTTGCATTTATTTTGCTGAGTGCCTCTAAATCATTATTTTGTCAGGTTCTAAATTTGCTAAATACTTTGGAAAGAAATAGAACCCGACATGCGTCTTAAAATGTATTTACACAGTCAAGTTGGTAAAACATGATGCGATGTATAGAAAATGTGATGACTGTGCCATTTGGATTATTTTTCATCTTTGGACTTATACAATTCTAGTTACTGGTACATAAGCTGCCATTTTAAGCTTCTAGCGCATACACTTGATATGATCTTGTTCCTAACTACATATATATTTCACATGGTTTCAAGGAGCTATCCGGAAGTTTATTTACTGCACAACTCGCCTCCATATGTTCAAAACCCCATTTCAATTTCCTGTGCTACAGCTTCTAAGACTTCTTTAAAGCCAAGTGATTCAACATTAATTAAATACATATTGTATAGCATAGAGTATATTCAATCTCATTTATATTCCTGAAAGCTTGTGTGATGACAGTATACTCTGCTATGAGCATGACCTCCTTCATGTATTTTTTTATTTTTAGGTTAATTTAAACCTAATGTGGGAGAGCTCTCTGTCGCAACTGGCTGGTATTTAAAGCACAACTGCATGTCAAATATAAGATTCCGAAGATCCACTGTTTTTTTTTGTTCTGTGTTAGTCAGAAAATGTCATTTTAGTTTGTTGTATTTTCTGATAATCTCATTTACTGTTGCTCCTAATGACCCAAAACAGGCCATAGTTTTTAACCCTCTGCTACAACTTGACCTAGATTCATACCTCCAATGATTCAACTTATAAAGCATTAAAGCAAACAATGCAAAACATGAGGCTACTGGAAGGATTACTATCAGAAACAGCAAAGTCAGAACTGACATTGCCAATGATGTGTGGTCCTCCGTTCCTGGTGTCTGGCTTTTGTCATTATCTGACCCACCTGTGTTGTCTGTCTGCCCTCTCACAGGTGTCTGCAAACTCTTCTGTTGTTTTATGTGTAAACTCAACTTCTTGCTGGATTATGCTTGATGTGCTTGATGTTCTCTCTGCATCACCTCCAGACCCATCCTGCTATTGGGCCTAAGGCCTTCTGTCCACTGTAGTGGGCCCTAGATCTTCTGTTTTTCCCAGCCTGCAAATCTGCTGAGATGCACCTAGCCTATGACTGTCCACCAGTTCCTAGTCTGTCACTTTTTCAGTCCCCCATTCCTATTGTCTTTCTTTCTTTCAGTTTTTTCTCCTATGGACTTCCCTGTTCACCAAGCCACCCCACTCTCCTGCCCACATGGGAACTGTAATAATGTGAGCTTGTAGAGGACTAGTACAATCTCATTGGTCAGCGCGACTCCTTGTGCTACTCAGTACCGAGCATCTATCATGTTCAGGCAGAGTTTTGATTGTGGAGAACCAGGATCTCACTGCAAGCAGGGCAGGTACCAAAGACTACTAGCCCCCCAAGGAAGGATAAAATGGGCTTTGGGAAGCCCCCAAGGCCATGCCCAGGGGAATTGAGCAACAAGGCAAGCTGTGAGCCTGTGGGCCAGGTGGCTTAGCAGCATGTTAAACAAAGGAGTTGTTAAGTCCAAAGTCCGATTCCCCTATGAGTAGACCACCAATCATTGGGCTCAACTATTACTCCCTTGTAGCATTGTGATTAGGTGTCAAGTGATTATTGTCTGATGGTTTTATGCATGGCTCTCCCTGTCTTTGATGTGCTCATCATGCAACCCTGACTGCCCAATCCTGGTCTGCACCCCTGTTCCTAGCCTGTGCCACTGTTCCTGGTCTGAACCCCCGTTCCATACAAAGCTCCATGCAAAAAGCAGCTCTCCACATTTTTGCCTCTGCACTGCTGGAGGACAACCCCAGCCTTTATGCTGGGACCCAACACACTGTATTTGGAGCATCAAGTGACTTTTGTGGGAGTTTTTTTTATACATTTTAAGAGTGTTAGAGGGGTTAATGTGGGTTGGGAGCCAATTACAATCTTGTAAAACATGATACTGGACATCTACCATTTGGATGTCTATTTGGCTGGTATTGAGCTCTACCTCGTGCTGGAGCATCTCAGACGAGAATATTGAATACAATGCTACAGAACTATTTGTGTGTTTTGGTTTCTAGGTTTGATTTACTGAAAGGCCAAAATCCTAGTGATGTAAAAGTAACACATGGAGCGCATAGCTCAATGCCAGGAACATTGCTGATGTGCACTTTCTGTTAGAGAAACTAAAGAAGGTACATATATGGATGGTTGGGCTGGATCTTCTCTCTGGGTGAGCAATAAGGACTCGGTAGAAAGAGAATGTACTGCAGGGAGGTAAGCTATGGTGTTCTTTCTTTTATCGGGTTCTCCTCTGATCTTTGCAATGGTCCTAACCTTATACTTCTATGCCTGAAATAGTCCCAGCAGGATTATAAATAGCCAGGGATTCCAATATTTTACAGAGAAAATAACCAGAACTGTATCACTCTTCTCTTCTAGAAAAATCTCCCGGAATGGCCAATCAAGCAGCTTTGGGGCATCCCGATTTGGGATTTGTGTGAGCCCCCAGATTGCCCCACATTTAGTCATTTCTTCCAGGGCTCCTATGCGGTGCTCGCCAGCCACTACTCCATCCACAGCACCCTTGTAGCTGAGGCAGGAACCCAGCCACTCAAATAAGCTGGGGACAGGAACATGCCGCACACCGCAGGAACACAGGGGATTCGGCTCCTTCCTTATGCTGGTGCACAGCACAACTCGCTAATTGGACAATAGCTCACACAGCCGGCAGCATGGGAATGAAGAAAGGTGAGTTTTTGGGGGCAACTGAGGGATTTCACACAGCAGGACATCCCAAATCAGGATGCCCCCGAGGCAAGGACCAAAGTTAAAATCTTGGGTTTTGATCCCCTTTAAGTACAGATAGGCTATTGCATGCCTGAATAAAATTCATTTTGTTTATACCAACAACTTTTTATGTAGATAAAGTTAAAGGGACTGTAAACCCACTCAAGCCCCCCCCCCCCCCCCCCCCCCCCCCCCGCAGCTCCCAGCCAATCCACTGCTTAGAAGCTGTTCATTTTCCGAGAACAGAGCTTCCGGTGTTCTTGAATGATGCCCCTTAGGTCAGTCACAGTGACTCTGTACACTCCCTCCATTCATTGGGGCTGGCACTCCCGCCATTGCAGTGAATGAAGGTGGCTGTGCACAAGCACTTTGAATGGCATGGGGTGGCAGGGCCATGACCAAGAGCAATAGTCATGGCCCAAGGAAATCTGGGGTGCATGCTTGCAGCACAAAAGAAAAGAAAACTTTCAGCAAACAAATGTATCTTAACAATAACATAAGATAGAAAAAAACCTTCAACTTCAGAAGAATGACGGTAATTTTCCCCTGTAACAAAACAATGCATTTCAGTATGTAATAAGAATTCCCACTTTTACTATAAAGTACATAGTTGAGCATCTGTATTTAATATTAGATTCCTCCTTTGGCAACATTTTACTAATGTTAAGGGGAGTTCTTCTTTTACTCAGTATTTCTAGATGGGGCCGTTTTAAATAGCGCAATTTTCTCCTGATGTTTCATAGTCTTCTCATCTAATTTTGGGGTATTTGGCTACTTTTGTTGCTTTACAAAAAAACACACCTGGTTGGGTCTTTTCTAACAAACATTTGAAAACTCATCTAACTAACCTAAAGAAATTCATATTCAAGCAACACTGTCAGCTATTGTATATACACACTAACAGAAAATAGACTGTGAACGCACACAAAACAGATGCACAGATTAGTCAAGAAAACATTTAAACAGGTTTTGAGAAAGCGGCAAATAAAGGTATAATTCTGTGTTTATCAATTCATGCCGCTTAATAGCAAACAAAAGCTAGAACCCCCTATTGCGTGACAGCTTGTCCTAAGTCTCCATTCCAGATCTTCCATTTATTATTTATACCAACAAAATGTGTGTAAATGCCATACAAACATCTAAGCATATTTTCTATATACATAATTAAACCTGGTGTGCAGAAGTTGCTTTTATATAGCATCATTATTATTAAAGTAACATTTCTCAAAACCTTCTTCAGGCAAAAGTATCCTGTATATTCATAGAAGGGTTTCATGTACCAGCATGATGTATTAGACAGACTCAGTTATTGCCCATTGCTCTGTCTGGCATTGGGGAGCTAATCAAGTTATGAGTAGCCCATAACTTGTCTGGTCTTCCTGGATTTTTTCTTGAAGCCATTTTGGTTTTCATCTGACTATTCTTGGCTCTAACTTTCTCTCATACTACTTCTCCACTTCTTAAAATAGGACCCCCACCAAGTGGAGTCTGAAATGTATGGCTGCCTGGGTAGTAGGGGTCTTCTACCAGCAGTTCCTCATGTTTCTCTCAACTCCAGCCTTTGTCTCTGTATATCACTAGACCTCATTTCATGTCCTCATTTCATGGCATCAGTACCCATCCTAGTTCCATTAGGAGACCCCCCCCTTCTCTTAACTTAAAGAGATTATTCAGGAAATATGTAAAAACCATGATTCAGCAGCTCATACCTGACCTCTCTCTGTAACCTCGCAGCAACACCTAGAAGCAGTAACCTGGAACTGGCTTCTGGTACTCGATGAGGAGTAGACCACCAATCATTAAGCTTGACTGGTGGTCTATTACTCTGCTCCCTTGGTCGGCTGTGTATTGCAGCATTGTGATTAGGTGTCAAAGTATGTAGTTACAACACTGCTTGCTATTGTACTGAAAACGGCCATGCCCAACACTTTATAAAAGGTTTTCTCTGCTTTGGGGGGTTCATTTTGAAAAAGAAGGCAACATTAGGAGCTTTAGGACTTTGTGATTATATGGTCTATGCAGTTGCCGGGACAATTCCTTTACCCTCTGTTTTATTATTTCTATTAGCCACTCTTTCTTCTTAGCTTCTCTGGACCAAGACCCCTATGGCGTCTCATAATTGGTTGCTTGGGCAGAGGCTTATAGACTAGGAAGGCCCTTTCTCTAAGCCTTTTCTGTGCTCCTCTGTTCCTTATTTATCTGATGCTGGCATTGTTAATTGTTAACCATTAGTCTCCTACCTGCTGTATCTCTGGCCCTTCTGCCACAAAAAATGTCACAAAAGTTAAATTCCTGTGTGTTGTTCCTCTTTAAATAAGAGACTAAATAAAATGAGTGCAAAGGGCAGCAAGGTGCAGATACAAAACCAACCTATAAGAAAAAGCATCTTCTGGCTGGTCATTTAACAATTAGAGGTGTGGACTTTGGACAGGATAAAGATGAGCTAAAGGAGGTGAGGTGTCTCTTACAGGGCTAAGAGACGTATTCCTAATATTGTCAAGATTGCAAGCAAATATAACAGAGTGGACATTATGCTACGTCTTGGCACAAATGATTTATCCCACAAAGATTTGTTTACTGTACATTTTGTACTGTATTTTTGTATACAGGGCAGGGAAGTCTGTGTGCACTTTATTAACTTTTCCCTTAAGAGTGTACTTCAGAAATTAGAACTAGTAAAGAAAGTAAGGTATTGCTTGTTTAATGCAATCTTCATGCAATTTGCATTTGTGTTATAGTGCCACCTTCTGGTCACCAGTCAAATAGCTGGTGTTAAAATCTAGTCACACATCTATGATTACTGCAGGAAATAATATCTACAGATGTAGAGCCTTTAAGAAGTGCACAGTTTAGCATCTTTCTGGTGGATATAGCGACAGTTTTGAAGCACCAGCATCTTTGCCTTTTTTGGCATTGCTATTTTTACTGCAATGGGGCTGGAAGTTGCAGAGCTTGATATCAACTAATTCGCCTAGGGTTGCATTAGGTATTTTCCGGCCTGTGCAAGCACCAGTGCCACTGTACCGCCATATTTTCGGCGCTGCACAGCGTATTTGTGAACTGTTTCCACCCTGATAAAATTGGTGCTGTATTTTTTTCCAGCGTTGGTCGACATTTTATCGTTACAGTTACAAGAAATCACTGCTGGGGGCAAAGGGGGCAAACTTTACAGTGCGTTTAGGTTGCATTTTAGTTGTTGTCCAAATTATACATTGGTAAGCACAAGAAGCCATGAAGCAATTTTACAAGAAAAACTAAACAATTTGGTGACATTTAGGGCCTGCGTTTCCATTATTGACAAGTCACAATGCAAGTTCTGTACAAAAAGATGTGTGTAATATTAATTATAAGCATAAAGCAGTTCAGTACAGTTCTGTATTTTGTGTTCTATGGGATCTTGACCTACGGCGTAATAACAAGCGCTGACATTTCATATATCAGGCTCTCATTCTCATTAAAGTGAAATGCAGGCATGTGACGTGGAAATAAAAGTTGGGGATCATTCATGTGTTCTATTAGTACATCATGGGCATATGTTTCACTATGTAATTCATTTATTATATTATATATTATATGTAATTAACAAATCTACAGAAATGCATTTATCAATAGGATCTTACAGTAAAAAGTGTTTTTGTTCAAAAACCTGTCTTGTACTGTTAAGGTAAAGAGAATTGGATATATTTCGAGATTTTGGTACCTGTCAGTATTGGATTATGAATCATGATGGAATGAAGTGAAATATGATTGAACAAATAGATAAATCCTGATGGGAGGAATAAAGACCTTTCTGATCTTGTTGATATCTGGCACCTGTCTTCACTTAATTTAACTAGCTTTAAAAATTGAGGTGCTGCATCTACTCTACGGTCAACGATATATCACCTTTCGTCTTCCTATAATGTATTTATATCACAACAGTCTGTGTAACAGCAGCAGTAGGCCCCCATCCCCACCCCAAGCACCCTCTGAGGTGAATGCGCTAAACATATGAGATTGCAGAGGGGAAATTATTGAAGCGTGTCTGTCTGAACATTCAGGTGTAATAGGATAGTCCCCTGGCTAGGGGTTCATTTAGGAGGGGAGTCCCTAGAGGACAGGGAGAGCCCTGAGACCTTAGATAGGACAGGTTAAAGATTTTAGGGTGTTAGAAATAGTTTGTGTAATTTCTAGAGGAAACCACTAGATGCCCCATAGGATAAAAAAATAGAGTAAGATGTTTAAGAGCCTCTCTGCCACACAGGGTTTAACAGTCAGTTGAACATAACTCACCTCCTTATCTGATTGGTCACAGGGGTATGGGGGGGTGGAATAGTGGGGAGTTCAGTCCTGACAAGTCCAGTGAGGAGCTGATGTCCAGGCATAGGTAGTGAGTCCTGGAGTGCCAGAAGAGTGTATTAGGCAGCCAGGAGGAGCTGGGTACCCTAGGGGGGCTGGTGCAGGTGTGATACCTGCCACCCATCCATGTGGAGCTGGAGTCAGTAATCGTGTGGGAGGACTTTCTTGAAAGAAGTAAGCCTGAAAGGGACCCAAGAGAAGAAAGAAGAATCATAGCAGTGTGGGGAGGTCTAACGTGTGGCAGGAAATAAATGCTGATTGCTGTGAACAACTTTGCCTAATAAACAGCAGAGTATCTCTTTGCTCGAAACTTAGTAACATAGTATGTAAGGGTGAATAAAGACTTTAGTCCATCCAGTTCAGCCTGTTTATCTCCTTCCAGTGGTCTAGTAGCCATAGCTGGACATGTTATTACATGCCAGGAAGGCATCAAGGCCACTTTTGAACATTTTTACTGTATCCTTCATTACTACCTCTTCTGGCTGCAAGTTCCATAGTCTCACTGCTCTTACAGAGAAGAATCCCCTCCTATGTCAGTGGAGAAAGCACCTTTTCTCTAACCTTAGTGAATGCCCTCGAGTTATGGTTACAAAATGGTTATGGTATAAATAGATTGTGGGACAGATCTTTGTATTGACCCCCGAATTTATTTATACATAGTTATTAGATCATTCCTCAGTCATCCTTTTTCTAAGCTAAATAAACTTTAACGGGGCGTGGCCGCGGCATGGTGGTGTGAGGTCGCACTCTTGGGGCTCCTGTTCATCCCCAGCCTGGACGCGTGGTTTATGGGTCAAAAAACCCCACATCTGACCCACTTTGATTATGGGGAAGCGCAAGACCCCATTGAAAAGCTCCAGAGGTGGCGAAGGGCAGGATATTGCCCGATTTTTGAAGGCGGGTGACCGGAGCGCACGTCCGGACAACATGGCGGCAGACCCCCTGGTGACTGAGGGAGGAAGAGCCACGACGACGGCAGAGGAGCAGAGGCAGCGGCGGGACAGTGAGCGGGTGAGGCCGGTGGATGTGCCCAGCCCGCCCCCGCAGCAGCAGCAGCAGCAGCATCAGCGGTCGGCGGGGAGTGAGGCAGCGAGAGACGCCGGCCGATTCAAGATGGCGGCGGGCCAGCAGCAGAGCTGCAGATGCCGGGAGATGCGGCCGGCGGAGGAGGCGGTTGGAACGGCGCCTCCAGAGGTACAGCGGGAGGCGGGTGGGCGCTCCCCTAACAGCGGCCGAGAGACACCCGAGAGGGGAGGGGCGGGGGGACTCGGGCCACACGCTGGGGACCGGGGATCGTGCCCCCCCCCCCCACAGCTCCATGGAGATCGAACCCCCCCCACAGCCCAGGGAACCAAGACATGATATCCCCCTGTTACTCTGAGGGGCTGTCTGAAGGGGAGGGGGAGTCCCCAGCTCCCCTCAGCTACATCAGGGAAGACTGCAGAAGTCCAGCACAAATTAAAGGGCCAGGGACAGAGAATGACTTGTCCCAGCTGCAGCAACATTCCCCTTACTGCGCGGACTGGGCCCCAGCGACGGATGTCCCCCCGGGTGGCAGGGAGGGGAAGGATTGGGCCACGCAGGCGCAGCGGAGGGGCATCCCAAACCCCTGGATGCCTCAGGACTCGGTCCAAAGCGGCGGATTTGGGGGTTCACCCTCCCCGGGTGCGCATGACCAGTGGGACTGGATGGTCTCCACGGGGGAGATGGCCGTCTGCCCCCCTACTTCCCCGCCCCGGAGGAAACGGCTAGCCTCGCCCTCCAGCAGTTTAGATGAGTGTTCGGTCCTCGGACCCCTCCTGACATTCCTAAGCCTCGGGCCAGCAGCGGCCCTGACCCCAAAGGGCTGAAGACCAGGGAGATGACCCACGGGGCAATGGTGCATGCCCCCCAGCAGGGCACCGACCTAGACCTGCGCTCGGTCCTCCTTTCACTTCCCACTAAAGCGGACCTGGAGGCAATCCCTACCAAAGCAGATATGGAAGCCATGTTCCTGAGGATTGAGAAATCCTTCAGGAAAGATCTAGAAGCCGTCCAACACAATGTGTCAGCAGTGGAGGCTCGGGTCGCTGCCCTTGAGAACGCAAGAGGCGCGACAGAAGAACGCCTCTCCCGCCTGGAACAGACGAATGATGCACAAGCGGCCCAAATCTCTACCCTGAAGTTACATTACGATGACCTAGAAAACAGGAACAGACGGAACAATCTCCGTCTCCGCGGGATCCCCGAGACACCCCAGTTTGTGGACTTGGAGTCTGTTGCTACCTCCATCTTCAACTCGCTCCTGGGAAACCCGCCAGGAACCGTTATTAAATTGGACAGGATCCACAGAGTGGCTGGCCGCCCGCCGGGCGTACCGGATGGTCCTCGGGATGTGCTATGTAGGGTACACCACTTCGGAATCAAGGAGGAGATCCTGATGAAGGCATGGGAAGCGAGACAGATTATTCACGAATCCAAACCGATAACGATCCTCCCGGACTTGGCTCGCTCCACCCTTTGGATGCGGAGACAGCTGAAACCCCTCCTTCAGAAAATAAGAGACAGTGGAGCAGTCTACAGATGGGGATACCCGTTCCACCTGATTATTAGGAAAAATGGGGACTCTTTCACTCTGCGTGCTCCGGGAGACCTTGATAACCTATTTGTGTTCTTGGGCATTGCCCCCCTGGAGGTCCCGAATTGGTTGGACTTCCCCGCATACCAGCCACTGCCGCAAAGGATTCGACGGCGAAGGGCTCCGATCAGACAGGGTCCGCTACGAGGCGGGGACATACCCCCCCCATGGATGAGTAGTACACCATGAAGCCACTTGGCGGTCGCGGAAGATAAGGGACTCTTAATTTGACGCTCCCCTCTGCCGCGGGACAGATGGAGCCCTTGGGCCTTGTCTGACCTGCCCCTTCCTCGGTTGGCTGCCCCCCCCCCCCTTCCCCGCCAATTGCTTTTTCCATGACTCATTGTTACACGCCCGAGCCTTGATGACTACACGTTTCCGGGTTTGTCGGCCCCCTTGTCGGCCGTCCGGGATAATGCCGCTGTGGACCGTCCCCGCGGGGGTGATCGGGCGGGGGGTGGGGCGGCGCGCGGTGGGGCGCGCCCTCTGGGGGAGGGGGGAGGACGTGTGGGGGCTGACCCCCGCCCGGCTGCATTCGTGCGCTCCGGCGCCTGAGTGCTCGAGGTGGTGGAGTGGCGTCATGGGGGATGCGCCCCCTCGGGCCTTTGCGCTCACGGGGTCGCGCCCCCATCCCGCCTCTGTTTTTCTCTCACCTACTGCTCTTCTGGTATACTATCGCTGCATGTTATGATGTTGTTAATTTTCTGTGGCTCCCGGTGTTCCTGGCCCTTCCCCCGCCTATTTCGGTTGCCGCATCGTGGCCCATCCGACGCCGTGATGCGGGCGGCCCGTACACGCGGCCGCCGGTAGCCGGGGCGGGGGGACGGAGTGGCACGCCGGGAGAGATGCCCGGTGGGTTGGGGGGATCGTCGGGGTGGGCAGCGGTGTGCCTCTCCAACTGATTGTCTGGTCTGGTGCGTGTCCGCCGGGGCGCTCTCTGTCCTCGTTGTTTACCCTGGATGGTTTAAGTGCTTTGACGCCTGAGACGGCGGCGGGTCACGGTGGGCGCCGCGGCGGATACGCGATTGTGATATGCCTTGTGACGATCCTGGGACGCTCGTATTGCCGCTTGGTCTTCCCTCGTGTCGCTGATGGGGGTTCCTGTGTTAACCGTGGATCGGTCTTCGGGGTGACGGTCCCTCCTGGCGTCCGGGCGGGGGCTGGGGGCCCGGGACCCGGGGGGTGCTGTCGGGATAAGTTTGACCATGACTTGGGGGGCGGCCGTTGGGCTGTCCGGCCCTGCCCCAGACCCAGAGTGCATACTGGCCTGAGCCATTTCGAGCCTGGCGACGGGCGGGTCTGGCCAGGTGCGGTGTGCTGTGTTGGTTGTGGCACCCTCCGGGGGGCCGGCGTGCTCCCCGTCCCGCCGGGCACTTGTGGATGACTGGGGGGTGGCCGTGGGGTGCCTGGGTGGGGGAATCCCCGGAGGCTGTAGACGCCTCTCTTGGAATCCCCTTTACAAAGCTTCCAGTTGATCCACTAAGATGTGCAGACCTAGAGGCCCAGAGCCACGGGAGTCCATCGGAGACGCCTCTATTGCTTCCCTTGTGTTTTCAAGATCCAAATATGAATGCAGGAGCCCAGGATCGCTTTCATTGCCCGGGGTGGGGCGGGTCGGGGTCGGCCGGATCGCGGGGCAGAGGAGGGGGGAGCGCCACACGTGTTATGTGCACGTACTCAGGTTAATTGTGTTAAAGATTAATGGTTTACGATGTTCAGTGTTTTATATTTGTATTTTTTGTTTGTTTTGGACCGTCCCTTGGAGAAGGGGCTGCTTCTGGGCTGGGGGGGACGGGAGACCTCCGCAGCCATGTAGCACCACAGTTTCTTTCCCCCACATAGGCCTGCTCACCTAGGCCCATAAGGGCATATAAGGCGAGCGTTTTTCTCTTTTTATCTCTCTTTGATCCCATCCCTGATATCTTTCCCTCCTTACTCCACCACTCACCTCTCTTTTCCCAGATTCCCCCCCTCCGGCTTGGCCACCACATCCCCGGCTATTAGCCGCGCACCCCCCCACTCCCCGATCTACTCATCCCCCGGCCGCCGGTTCCCGGCCCCCTGGTATTGGCCTCCGCACACTGCCCGGGTCAGGTACAGAGTTCGCGATGGAACTGCAGGTAGTGTCATTGAACACTAAGGGCCTCAATACCCCCGAGAAACGGAGAATGTGCCTTAGCCATTTCTGGAAGCGTAGGGCGCAGGTGGTGTTTGTCCAGGAGACACACTTCCAGAAAGAGAGAGCCCCTAAATTCTCAGACAGACGATTCCCAGTGGGATGGCATTCTTACTCTCCGGACTCTAGATCCAGGGGGGTGAGCATCTTATTCGCTTCCTCGCTCCCTTGGATTCTGTCAGGTAACATGGCAGACGAAGAAGGGCGATATCTTTTCCTTAAAGGGAAAATTGGCAGCCAAACATTTACATTTGCAAATATATACGCCCCCCCAACTCGGAACAGATACGCTTCATAGAACTGGTACTGGATACATTGCAAACTTTTGCGGAGGGGGTGGTGATTTTTGGAGGGGATCTCAATGTGGCTCTTGACCCACTGTTGGATGTCTCAAAAGGGGCTTCTCACCTGTCATTCTCCACTCTCAAAAAACTAAAGGTAGCCTTACGCCTATCTCAACTTGTAGACCCGTGGCGTATACAAAATCCACGAGGCCGTGACTACACATTCTACTCCCCCCCCCCCCACAATTCATATTCAAGGATTGACTTACTCTTTATAGAGCACAGACATCTGCAGTATGTCCAGAAAGCGGAGATTGACCCAATTACGATCTCGGACCATGCCTTGATCTCTCTTTCCCTGAGAGTACCTGAGCTGATGTCCAAACCTAGTACGTGGATTCTCAATGAATCATTATTGCAGGATCAGGCACTTAAGGAGGAAGTTAGGGGGGAATTGAAAACTTACTTCGACCTAAATGCTAAACCCAAGACGACCCCTCTTAACCTATGGGGGGCACATAAATGCTATATCCGGGGCATCATACTGAAGATTGCCTCTAGAAGGAGGAGGGAGAGGGAGAAGACCACGTGGGAATTAATAGAGAAAGTAACAAGACTGGAATCGGAGCACAAGAAGGCGGCGGCGGTGTGGGTTGGCGGGGAGCTGGCGGTGGCGAGGGAGAGGCTGAGAGATATACTGATGGTGAAGGCTAAGGCTGCATTGCTGAGGACCAGACGCAACTTCTATGAGTACGGGAACAAGTGCGGCCGTACGCTGGCCCGGGCGCTAAGGGAGCAGAGGGCGAGCAACTTCATCCCACAGATACTGGGGGGGGGGGGAGGGCCGTCTGCTCTCGGGTCCGGCTGACATTGCCAGGATCTTTAGGGAATTCTATCACAAACTATACAATCTGTCGGAGGAGGGAGGAAACCGGACGGGTCATCTTAAGGAGGCACAGAGGTATATTGCGACCTCGGGCTTGCCCGCACTGAACCGGGAGATAGTGGAGGCCATGGAGGAACCAATATCGCAGGAAGAATGGTCCAGGGCGATCCGATCCTCCCAACCGGGTAAATCTCCAGGTCCTGACGGGTTCACCCTATCTTATTACAAGTGGATGGGCGACATTCTGACCCCACGAGCGGTGGCTGCTTTCAATTCTATATCGGAGGAACATGCAGTCCCAACAGACATGCTGAGAGCCCAAGTCACTGTAATACCGAAGCAAGGGAAGGATCCGCTCCTATGTTCTAACTATAGGCCGATATCCTTGTTAAACGTGGACCTGAAGCTATTCGCAAAGGTCTTGGCAAACAGGCTGGTGACTAGCCTGAGCAAGCTGATACACACCGACCAAACAGGTTTTACACTGGATAGGGAGGCTAGGGACAATGTGACCAGAATCCTCAACTTGATCCATTGGATCCACGAGAAAGAGATCCCCGCCATGTTGCTCTCTGCAGATGCAGAGAAAGCATTTGATAGAGTCCACTGGGACTTCATACGCGCTACTCTAGAACATATAGGACTTCAGGACAATATTAGGACCTGGATTATGTCCCTTTACTCTTCCCCCACTGCCTGCGTTAAAGTAAATGGAGTATTATCTGAGTCATTCACAATAACGAATGGCACAAGACAGGGCTGCCCGTTGTCCCCAATCATCTTTGTCCTAACATTGGAGCCTCTCCTCAGAAGGGTAAGGGCGAACCCAGACATAAGGGGTCTGGTGGTCAGCGGCAGGGAGCACAAGGTAGCGGCCTTTGCCGATGACCTAATTTTTTGCATTTCCCAACCGGTGACAACCATTCCGAACCTATTGAGAGAGATTAAAGAATATACAGAGCTGTCGAATTTCAAAATCAATCTCCAAAAATCTGAAGCACTGAATATATCGATGTCACAGAGGCTTGCGGAAAATACCAAAGCCAATTTCCCATTTAAATGGTCAACCGCATCGATTGAATATCTGGGGGTTCAGATCACACCTCAACTCAAGGACCTGTTCGCTAAAAACTTCCCACCCCTGCTGGACATAATCAAGAGGGACCTTAACATTTGGAAGGACAAAACATTGTCATGGTTCGGCAGATGCAACGTGCTCAAGATGAACGTTCTTCCGCGGTTGCTCTACCCAATCCAGGTGCTGCCCATCCACTTGCCGTCATCTTTTCTGAAAACTATCCGCTCCGAATTTATAACGTTTGTTTGGGGGGGAACGAGCCCGAGAATCGCACAGCGGACGCTCACCCTTCCGAAGAGGAGGGGGGGAGTGGGGCTTCCGGATATTAAAGCATACCAAGCGGCGGCACATTTGAATAGGATTGTTGACTGGAACCGTCACAAAGAGAGCAAGCGCTGGGTTCAGCTTGAGCAGTCGTGGTCCCCGGTTCCGCTAGCGGACCTTCCCTGGTCCCCCGGGGAGATCCCGAGTGTACTTAAAACACACCCAACAATAGGTCCTACCCTTAGGGTGTGGGCCAGATACGCAGTGAGAGAAAACATAGCTCCCACGCCATCTCCTCTCCGCCCAATCTTGGGTGCCCTGGACTTTCGGGCGGGCCAGTTAGACGCAGGATTCAGGAGGTGGGGGGCGCCGGGAAGGGGAACGGCCCGTGACTTCCTGAACGGCTCAAGGTGGAAGACGCTACAAGAGCTAGTGTCCTGGGGAGACCCACCCCACCTATCTTACTGGAGAGCTCTTCAGGTCTCACACTTTCTTGCAAATATACCCACCCCGGGAGAATATAGTATAATGTGTGCATCTACGGAGCCAACCAAGGGAGCACTATCAGTCATATACCAACTACTAGTGGACCCTGGAGAGAACTTTGTGCCAAGCTTCATCGGGGTATGGGAGGCTGAACTCATTCCCAGAAGCTCAGGTAAGAAAAATCCTGGAGCTGGGACAACGGGCGTCGAATAGCAACACATATCAAGAGGCAGGTTATAAAATCCTAAGCCGCTGGTATAGGACACCCCACTTGCTGCATCGCTTCTATCCGTCAATCTCCCCTCTTTGCTGGAGGTGTGAGAAGGCTCAGGGCACCCTCTTACACATTTTTTGGGAATGTGAGAAGATAAAGGGCTTCTGGGAGGACATTGTAAAGTGGATCGTCGAGATTACGGGGGAGGAGGTTCCTCTCTCACCGGAGGCCCTTCTCCTCCACGCGACAGCTGGCTCGGTCGGGAGATATAAGAGATCGTTATCTATCCACCTGGTGAATGCGGCTAGAGCATGCATCCCGGCCCTATGGAAGTCAAACATACCTCCCTCCATTAGCTTGTGGATCCGTAGAGTGGAGGACATCAGGCGGATGGAGGACCTGACAGCGCTCCTTAGGCGATCAGAAGAGAGGCATAGACACCTGTGGATGCGCTGGAACATGTTCACAGAATCGGCTGAGTATAAGAATCTGCTTGGGGAGATTTGACTGCCCGGAAGAAACCTGGAGGGTTGCATCGGTGCGAAGTGCCTGACCCGGGCCACGTGGCCAGCTTCTTATGTCCCTCCGCCCTCCCCTGAGGGGGGCTGACGCGGTTTCTGACCGGTCACTTACCGCTCTTCCCCCCCCCCCCGGGCGCTGTTGTTCGGCGCTCCGCTGCGGCCGGGCCCGGCCTGTTCGGGGTCGGGGGCTGCGGTTCTTAGGATCCCCGCCCCCTTGTTTTTGAGGGGCCTCCGAGGGGTGGTCGGTCAGCCAGGGGGACTCCATCTCCTCCCATTCTCTCCTATACCCGGCTTCTCTTGATTCTCCACTCCTGCCTCCCTGCCTCCTTTCCCCTTTCCCCCCTCTACCCCTTTTTCCCCCCCTTTGCTCTTCTCTTCCACCTACTTCCCCCTTGTTTAATAATTTGATAAATTGGTGGTGGGGACAGTGGGACACACCCACGGGGCAGACAGACAGACAGACCTGTTGTAATGGAGGTAATTTCAGGGAAAAAAAAAAAAAAAAAAGGGAGTCGTAATGTAAATATAGATGACTATGTTTGTGTTGGCATGTAAACGAAGATGATGTCCTTGCATACTGTGATTGGTGTGTCTGATTGCCCTGTTCACCTCAATAAAGATTTATTGTTAAAAAAAAAAAAAAAACTTTAACAATCTTTCAGGGTACTCTAGCCCCCGCACTCCTTTTATTAACTTAGTTGCCCTCCTTTGAACGTGTTTCAGTCCTAATATGTCCTTCTTAAGCACAGGTGCCCAGAATTCACTGGGGTCTGACCAGTGACTTGTACAGGGGTAAAATGATGCTCTGGTCATGAGCACCTATGCCCCTCCTGATGCACCTCATGATCCTGTTTGCTTTGGCAGCTGCTGCCTGGAACTGATTACTACAGTTAAGTTTATTGTTAACAAAATCCCCTATGTCCTTTTCCATTGTTGTTTAACCAAGCGTTTCTTTATTTAGTGTGTAATCATGGCACAAATTTCTCCTTCCCATGTGCATAACCTTACATTTATCTGTGTTAAACTTCATTTACCATTTAACTGCCCATGCTTCCAAACTAATCTAAATCAGTTTTTAGCTTCCTGCTGTCCTCTTTTGTGTTAATTACTTTGCACAGCTGAGTATCCTCTGCAAAGATTGAGACTTTACTGTTTAATCCATACCCTATGTCCTTAATATATATATATTGAAGAGAATTGATCCCAGAACTGACCCTTGTGGTACACGGCTAGTAACAGTGACCCAATCTGAGTATGTACCAACCACCCTCTGCTTCATATCATTAAGCCAATTTCTGCAGACGTATCAAATGCTTTAGTAAAGTCAAGATATATGATATCCAATGACTCCTCCCGATCCAATCTTACTTCCTCATAAAAGCTGATTAGGTTTGTCTGGCAGAACTGATTCCTCATAAATCCATGCTGATATGGAGTAATAACGTAATTTTCCCCAAGACACTCCAGGATAATATCACTTAGGAAACCTTCAAGCAGCTTGCCCATCACAGATGTTAAGCTTACCGGTCTGTAGTTCCCATGTTCCCCCCTAGATCCCTTTTTGAATATTGGAACCACATTTGCCAAGCGCCAATCCCTCGGAACAGCCCCTGTATTTATTGAATCCACAAATATCAGAAATAACGGCTTTTCTATTACTGCACATAACTCCCTTAAAACATGAGAATGTTTGCCATCTGGTCCCGGTGATTTATTGATTGTTATCTACTTGAGACAGCGCTGAACTTCTTCTATGGTTAGACCAGTGACTTAATGGAGGGTTTGGGTTATTGCCCAGCATTTCACTTGGCATGTCACATTCCCATCTAAAGGTGTCCCCTCATTGCTTTTCAGGGGGGCCACAGCCTTGTGTTTGTTTCTTTTACTGTTTATGTAGCTAAATAATAATTTTGAAGTAAGTTTTACTCTTGATTCTTGATTTCAGTCTTGACCAGCTCCATCTGGAGAAGGAGTCGCCCCCATCCTCAGTGACTGGAGTAACCACCTGCCTCTGGACAATCGTTAGTGCCTAGCCCAAAGGTGGGATTCAGTGTTTTAACTTCTGGTTCCCTAAATGTAAAGTTGCCAAGTGCTGCACACATTTATATTTTTATAATAAATGTTTTCATAAAATCTAATACAGCGCAAACTGTGTAATACTGTTAAAGTGTGTCTAAGCAATATTAAGAGATTGTATAACTTATTTTAACAACTGGTTTTACAGAACCAAACAGAACCCAACCTAACCCTTCCCCTGGCTATTGCCCTGAGCCCTGATTTGTAAGCTCATAACCCCGTTTGGCACGGAATCCACAAGTGCAATGCACCAAGTCTTGGTGTTTTATTTTACAGGTGCTACATGTACCACAGCCTGTCAGATGGGCAACTGAATACAAAGCAGGAGGAGGTGTTCTCTCGTGTCCTCAGTGAAGACTGAACAAGTGTGGCACCCTGGAGAGGCGCCATGGATGACCTAATTTAGGCTACCCTTAAGGTTCAAGAGATCTCACACAAACAGGTCAAAATAAAATCTTTGGCTAATGTTGCCATTGCTAAGCATTAGAATGTTAGAAGGAAATTTCCTAAACATACGGTTTTAGATGGAGACAAGCTGATAACAGTTTAACCTGCAAAGCTTTTACAGTGGTATTCCCTTAACAACACCTAGATGGTGCTATTGTATTGCTGTAGATGTTCACAAAGCTTGTGACTAGACTATGCTCTACTGTCAACGGCATTTTTGTGTGTTTGGCATTGTGCTTTTTTAAACAACTCACATAATAAATAATACATTTGGGTGCATAAACAGTAGTCATGTTTAGTTATAGGCCCACAGCAGCCATTGTGCATCACATTTACCCTAGTAACCTAACGCCTGATGGCAGCAAAAGGGGATGCGGAGTGTCCTTTAAACTTTGATGTAATGCGTTACTTCTATTAATAGTTTCACAAAAAACATCTTACACTTTTTTATGTGCAAACAATAAGTTTGAAGGCTGCATAACAAGTGGATTTTAGACCTCTGTATGTTCAAAGGAGAAACGGCACTAAGGTATTCTAAGTATACAGCAGGTCCTGTTCCAGAATATTCCTTACCCATGGGTAATACATCCACAAGATGGCGCTGGACTGCAGAAAAACAGCTTGTGGCCTCTCCCGGCCCTATATAAGTCAGGGACCTCCCACAAAATCCCCAGTTTATTTCTGCAGTCTGCGCTGAGAAAATAGAAGAAAGCTCTCTTGTGGCGCAGGTGAGCGGGGCTTATTGCCTGCGGCCCTGCAGGACTATTCCCACCCGTTCCGTCCCATTGACTGCCTCCCAGCCTCGGCTGCTAAGGTTCGGGTGCAGGTAGACGATAGAAGCACTTTGTGCTGAGGAGCTAGGCTCCTACCGCAGTCCCTGCTCTAACAGGGTAGGCGGTTTAGACTAATGGTGAGCCTTTTTGGGATGCCCCCACTGCCTCATGGGTTTGGCCAGGTTATCCTGTGTGGTAAACCCTATTCCCATTCCCCCTCCACCTCCTCTCTTCATATTGGCCCTGGGCGCCATTTCCCCCGGGGTATTCCATTGTTATCTTCCCTCACTCTCCCTTCGGGAGATCTCGGGGGGGGGGGGTGGGGGGGTTGTCTGGTGTTTTGTGACTTTAGACATATGTGTGCCTGTTACTTTATTAAAACACATCGTAGCTCGTTTGTACTGTCGGGCCGCTACTGGCTGGCCAGATCACGTGGGCGCGCTTCGCCCTCTTCGCGCTCTTCGGGGGGGGGGGGGGGTCTGTGGATGATGCAATTTACCTCATATCTCCACGGCCCGACCCTCGAGGTTGCCGACGCCATTTTGTCTTCCTCCTGCGCTGCTGGCTTCTTGCGGTCTGTGAGTAACCCCGGTGGGGTGAATTTTTCTATTTGTTCTTATGCTTTATTCTTATGGGAATATATTGTTGTGTCTTTCAAGCAGGATAAAGCTTCGGTCCTGTGGTTTCTCCCGGCCCTCTCCCCTCATTGTCTCCCACTTCCCTAGCGGTCTATTGGGGCATCCCGGGTGGCTCTTTAGCATTAACCCTTACTGGCCTACTGTGCCTGTTCAAATCACCATATGGAGGCTTCTGGGGATAATAAGCCTGGGGTTCCTTCGGGACAAGCCCGGCTATGTGTTGCATGTGGGGTGTCCCCAATCGGAGATGATGTCAGGGTATGTGTATCCTGCGCCCAGCAGGTACTTGCACTGCAGTCTAGGTTACCTGTTGCTTGGCCTGCGCCCGGCATTTGTCTCCCACCGTCTCCTGGTTATTCCCCCCTGGAGGAGGGGGAATTGTTCTCTGATTCAGAATCATCTGAGGAGCAACCCAGGGTTTATGGTGGTACAGGGTCTCCCTTTGGGGAGGATCTATGGTCCTCAGATGACACTGACAGGCTCTTGGCTCATATTTTTGAAGTGCTCTGTATCTCCCCTCCTGCCGTGGCTCCGCAGCAGCAGGGTGAGCTCTTTCATACGGTTAGACCGTGTTTGGAATTCCCTGAGCAGTCGCACTTTAATAATCTGGTGCTCAAAGAATGGGAGCGGCCTAGCAAGCTGCCAGGGGTGCCCAAAAGTTGGGACAAAAGGTATCCCTTTCCTGCTAATGTGATTAAGCGTTGGTCATGTCCTCCTGAGGTGGACACGCCCGTTCTGGGGCTGTCCAATACATCTGTCATGCATTCCCCTGACACTACTACCCTGAGGGATGGTGAGGACCGGCGTATGGACCAACTGGTTTGCCATGCCTTTGCCTTTGTGGGGACCATGCTACGCACGGTTTGTGCCTCTGTCATTACAGCTATTGTTATTAAGGGTTTGCTTAAGAACCTCTTAGAAGGGGCCTCTGATGACGCTGGAGGAGAAGAGTATAGATCTCTCCTGCTTTGCTATAAATTTGTTGCATATGTCCTGTCTGCTATGGATGATGCCATTAGAATGTTGGTAGAACTTCTGCCCTGTTGGTAGCTATACGCCGCTCTGTCTGGCTACGTCAATGGGTAGCTGATAATGCTGCTAAGAAGGCTCTCACTGGTTTCCCTTTCAAGGGCCTGCCTCTTTTTGGTGAACGCTTGGATTTGTTTGCCAAGGGCGGTAGGTTACCTCAACGTAGGAGGCCGTCTCGGTCCTTTCCGGGGATGGGTGCCCTTCTCCCATCCCTCCATGGTTCCAGACCTTGTCAAGGAGGCTCCTTTACTGGGGCTCATGGACATCACTGGGGAAGGGGCAGAGGACTTGGCCGTCCTGGCCTCTCCTGGGGTCCCAAGCCAAAATCCTCACCCAAGTGGAGAGCGCCACTCCGAATTAAAGAACTTAATCAAAGCTGGCCGCTGGAATTTCCGGGAAGATGGAGGCGAGCATTTCAACTTCAGGGGCTGGATTCAGGGTAAAGTGAATGACATTTTTGATATGAATATTTCTGTGTGCCAAAATCATATCCTCAAGGTGCTGAGTTGATCAAGTATTTGATTAAGTTCTTTAATGTTATCAAATGTGTGTTTTATGGAAGCAGTTTTCACTATATGCAAACGTTTGTTATTGGCAACTGTACACCAAGTCTGTTCACCAGAATCTACAAAAAGTGAAGATGCAAAATGAGCCCCGAACCCTGCTCCTATGGCCGCTGCTGAGATAAGCGAGCTCACTCAAGTTTACAAATTCCCAGAAGCAGTGTTCTGTGTTTACAGGGTTTACTTCTCAATAGCAACAGATTGCAGGTAGTGGAAACTGCTTCCATAAAACATAGATTTTAAAAAATCAAAATAAGCTCAGCACCTTGAGGGCATTCTTTTGGCACACAAAAAATATACACTTTCAAAAATTCCATCGAAAGTAGACATTCCCTTACAAGTAGTAGAAATCCTACAAGTGGACTCCAGGCCTCCATGTTCCTGCCTGATGTCATGGATGACATCATTAAGCTGTTAGGAAACAACATAACATGCATGTTAAACTTCTGGGGCTTGTTCCCCTGTTTATAGATATTAAGGGCTATGCCCCTCTGGCAAACTTCAAGTTTTTATCAGACACCACCATGGCAAATCAGGTTGCTAAGCAACCACAGCAGTGTGCCCAGCTAGGAGGTGGATATCTTCAATCTCAGCATTAGACCAGTGTGCCCAGCAACCGCTGACTTCAAAGGCAGCAGTGCTCCATGTATGTCAGATCACCTGGTTCAAAACTGGAAACTTTGAGGCCACCTCGCACAGAGATCACTATCATTCATAGATGGTGTGAGGAATAGGGCAAACATTACATTGCATTTTATCACTGATGCCCGGCTTCCCCCTTTAAGATTCTCTGTTCTTAGCAAATGTCAGGAAAAAGGCCAGCAGGAAAAGGAAGTCCATATATGGGCATGGGGTTCTGACACTCAGGAAAGGCAGTTTGAGCTTCAAAGCCCTCCCCCCTGCTGCTCTCCCTCATCAAAAGATGAGGGCCACAGACAAGCGGCACCAACACAAATCGGACCATAGCTGCGCCACCATGTGTTCCAGCACCAAGCCAGGTACAGAATCAGAACCGGCTAGGTTTCACCAAGCTCGGCAATAAAGGAAAACCCGGAAAATGGAGATCTAAGGTTCTGACCCACTTAGGGACTCCATTTCTGGACTCATCGGATGCCTGGCATCCAGCCCAATCGTTTGGTGCTGTATCCAAAGCCATACGACCCCCCTGCCCAAAGTTATAACCCCTTTAGGGGTTAAAGCACGCTCCAGAACAGTGGGAGGTGACGACCGGTCCCACAGAGGGGAGGGGGTGGAGTAAGCCAAGGGGATGAGAACATTGTCACTTATCTGAAGAGGTCATGGTTCACACATGCTGGAGGTGTCCATCCATCCAGCTTGCCACTTACCTCTTGTGGGAGCTCTCCATCACCACTACTCTGCAACTGCATATTAAGGTAACTGACTATTGTTTCTCTGTGTAACTCACTGTGTCCTGTAACCTTCTCAGAACAGCATTTGTATCAGTGGTATCATTTCATATTCCATCATAGCCAAATGTTTGTTATCACTGCCTAGTGTGCTTATAGCATTAAACTTAAATTTAACTTGAGCGATCTGTTTGCCTTAAGCCAAGAATCTGTGTTCGCAGGCTTCGGGCCTGGTATTCCTGATAGGAGGACTCGGACAGGGGTTTCTTGGGAACGCGGTCTGTGTGTCCGGAGGTCCCTGGGTGATAGTGGGATCATGTGACCCGCGGTTCCCTGACAGATGGGCCGATCCCAAATGCATCAGGTGGACCCCCAAGTCCCCGTCAGCACCAGAGTTGAAGATTCTTAGCTATCTGGCTCTGGCCTGGAAGTACAGACCTAATAAATACAAATATAAGCATTTTGCTATACATAATACAAAAACGAATGCACATACACTAAGGATATGATATAACAGGAAATCTAGCTAATACCAGGATGTAAGTAGGAACCCCATATCTATTAAGGAGCAACAGTATGTAAGTATATAGTGGTGAAAACAGATTTATAGGTCAATCATATTGAAACTTGGTGCCAGGTATCATTAATTAAGTGAGGGCCAAAACTGCAACAATCCCTATGGAATACTATGGGGTGCAAATTGGCAAGTACAAGTCGGGGGGTGATATCAAGGGGGGAAAAAGTAGACAAACAGTGAAGAGAGGAAAAAGGGTGGGAAATAGATAAAAGCATATATCTCTACACCTAAGGGGATGACTCCCCCATAGAGACAGCTCATTTGGGATAGTAAGGTATAAAAGTACAAGCTTATAGACTGCAAATAAAAATCATCAAGAACATTTGCAAAAACTATAAAAACAAGCACACATAAAAATAAAACATATAAAAAACAAGAACATCATCAAAGTCACTGCTAATATGTTCCTTTTCTCTGAATTATATATTCCTCTAAGAAGTGAGACAACCCAATGATGTATTTAGACCTCTAGGTTGGACAATATCTACAGTAATATATAAATCCAAAAAGTCTCTCTTTGCAGAGGACTCAGTTACCTGTCCCACACTCTTGATGGTAATGAAATTAGTTTAGTAAATTAGGTTAGTGCCCCTCAATTCATGTACTAGGTGACCCAACCATACAGTTGTGGGCAGCGACTGGTTTCTCTTGGTCGATTAGGTATCCCTGCCAATGTTTCTCTATGCTTGTTTTAATGTAATGAAGCTGTTGGTAAAAAGAAAAGAATGTTTCATCATGCACCAAGCCACATAAGCATTTTAACATATACACAATAAAAATCTGTGTTACATGGCGAAAAAATTCAGAAATAGTAAAATTCTTCCCCCTATGGGGATGGGAGAAGTTTTTACCAAGTGGCAGTGGGTTACATACATTACAACCACCCATCACTTAGGGGCAGATTGGCCATAGGAAGACCCAGGAGAATGCTCTGTGGGCAAAGCTGCTTTTGGGGCAGTTGGGTGGTTGCTTCTTCTGCTTCTTTTTATTTTTTTTATTTTATTGCGTCCCTATTCTCCCTGTCACCACTGTACCCTCCTAGCCAAAAAAAACTCAACACATGTTCTGCCCTCAACGATATAGCCTCAGATTAATGGCTGGGGGCTTGTCTCTACAAGTTAGAAGGTTTGAGAGGAACGTAACGAGTTGGCAGGACCTGTAAAATCCCAGACACATTTTTGGCCCCAGTATGCCACTGGCATAGAAGCTGAATTCATGGAGGTACATAGGCTGGGTTATTCAATTAGATTTTGAGAGTATCTCCCACTTTTATTGTACCTGTGGATTGAGCTTAGAGAGACTTTGCAACTCAAAGGACAATAAAGCACAAATTCCTATATGTGAGGTTTGCAGTAGAGCAGTTCTAAAGCTGATAAGCAGATATTTCCAATGAGGTAGAGACATTTTGTAGACATAATAAAGGATACGGATACTAATAGAATGAGGGGTATTTTAAATCAGTATTAATATCCTAATGGGGCATATATTTCCAATGAGGTAGAGATATTTTGTAGCCATAATAAAGGATACGGATACTAATAGAATGAGGGGTATTTTAAATCAGTATGAATATCCTAATGGGGCAGATATTTCCAATGAGGTAGAGACATTTTGTAGCCATAATAAAGGATACGGATACTAATAGAATGAGGGGTATTTTAAATCAGTATGAATAGCCTAATGGGGCATTTACTACAGTGGAAAAAAACTGCACTTCCCAAGTAGAGCTGCTCCATAGCGACACAAAATCAAATGTGGGGCATTACAAATAATAGGAAAATTATTTCCTGTGTTTTATGTATTTATATAAGAAAAAACACTATTAGACGGGCACAGCCAGAAGATGGGGCCCTAGAGTGACCCCCAAAAAATTTGGTGTGCGGCCCTTTTTATGTATATATATGAGATGAGGTGGCAACCATATTCTCCTTGCTAACTGGCTGCTGTGGAAAGGAACGCACACGTGCTTGTGAAGAGTTATCACAGGGGAAAGAAAAACAAGGCACGTGCGGAGAGAAAATGGTGATCATTATTTTTGCTGCTATTGATAACATTTCAAGCTAAGATGAAATTATTAAATTATGACATTGTTATGTTTTATGACCAAACGATTTCCAGTTGTAGCAATATAAGTCAATGGATTTCTTTATTTTAGAAAGTGGTTGATTTCCTGGGGGGGGAAAGACAACAGTGGAATTGTCTGAATATCCAGACTTACCACATGACATAGGTACATTTCCTAATATCTACTCTTCAGGGAGTTATTCAGACATAATACAATGTTGTGATGTGTAGTGGTGTTGACATGAAATTATTATTATTCAAAAATGTATTTTGAATGTGGTCAAATTTTACTTTTACTTTCAGTATTGCAATATGACAGGAAGCCATAACTGCAATTATACTAGAGATAAGCAGACAGTATCGGGAGTTATGTATTTATCAACATCCAGGAAAAGTGGCTGACAATGACTATCTCTATGATACAGAGAGTTTTATTCCCTGAACCCCACTAAAACACTAGTTTGTCTCTTAAGTGCAATATACTGTACACCCTGGCACTCTTCAGAATTGAATCGACACAGGCATGGGTGGCATATTAAACCATTAGAAAGCTATTGATTGCATTTGTGCATACAACACTTAAAGTGAACCAAAACCCACACCCCAAAGGCCCTTGAATCGATAAGATTCACTCCTCCGGGGCAACCACAATCGGGATGCCCCACTGTGTGAAACCCCCCCAGGTCTCTTGGAAACTCATCTTCTTTCCCAGTCCAATGGCTAGGTGCGTGCATTTGTGAATGGCGGGGGATGCAGCCGCCAGTGCACTCGGGTCCACTCCCCTAGACTCTTGCTTAGGCGATGGGGGGGGGGGGGCGCGCTGATTGGAAGAGGTGCCACACAGGTGACATAGGACTGAGGACTTGCGCTACATATGTTCAACCTTGATTTTTGAAGGGATTTCCAGGGACTTTCCAGGAAAATTATATATTGTTTTTTTCATCAGAGTCTGAGCTTCAACATGAAATGTCTTATTTGGTCTTTTTTAGTGTATTCTCAATACTTTTGGGTGAAATATGTGCAAAAAAATTAAAAAAAAACAATTTTTTGCAATTTGTAGTGTTTTTTTGTAATAAAAAATGTAAGTTTCTCAATAAAATCTTATTGCGTGTGAAACCCCAATTTCTGCCGGTTAAAGCGGTACCACATATGTATTGGTAGACACCCTTTCGTGCCCAGGAGACTCCCCCAAACTGAAACAGAGCTTTAGAAGTTTTTCAGATAATGAAAACTATGCTACGCGCTAAGCGCACCTTGCAGTTTTTCAATAAAAACAACCTTTTACATTTGAAATATGCCCCACAAACTATATATTCTCTGGAAGTACACACCTCGAGCTTTCTAGGCGTACCAGGCTTGTTTATGTGGGTGTAGGTTTGTGGAAGTAATCCCTCAATCAATTCTTGGGTTTCACTGAGTTTCCCTAAAAAAGAAGAAAAAAGAAGAAACAAAGCCAGATTTTCCTAAAAAAAAAAACTATATACAAACAACAAAAAACAAGTAAAATCTGAAAAAGCAACATCCACCGAACAGAACAATACCCAACATGCATAGCTACTGTCAAGGGAAGAGTTGCCAAACACCCCAAAGTAAAGCATGCGCGTAAGGATAATTTTACTTGAAAATTTCAGCTCTGCAGACAAAGTGTGCACCTTGCAATCTTTCAACCAAAACAACCATTTACATTTGGAATATTGACATATATTGCCTGAAAGTACACATGTTAAGCTTTCTAAGCTTACCCAGCTTGTTGTAGTGGGCCCGTCTTTCTATAAGTAATCCCTTGAAGAATTCTTCGGTTGCACAGGGTTTCCCTAAAAAAATTATAAAAAAGCAGAATGAAAAACATGTTTTCCTAAAGTATCAATATAAAAATATCAGCAAACAAGAAAAAACAAGCTAAATCTGAAAGCCCAAGGTCCCCCGAGCAGAACAATACCCAACATGCATAGGCACTATTAACCCTTTTAATTGCCAGCCTACTTGAAGTTTTGTCACCCTCTGTTGAAATTTTTCTCAATTTTGAGCAATGTTTAACTGTGATTTTTGCCGAAATTTCCAGTAAAATTATATATATATTTTGCAGCAGAGTTTAGGCTTTAACATGAAATGTCTTGTTTGTAATTTTTCTACAGTTTTTTAAATATTTTTGCATAAAAATAAATAAAATAATATTTTTTTAGACAACTGTCTCTTTTATTTTAAATAAAAATGTTTTATTGACGGGGGCGTGTCCCGAGTGTAATGGCGAGCGGACGTGTGTAGGAGAGCTCCCGATCCCTTGTGTGTGGAGGTCCTGTTATAGTACCGAAGCCGAGCAAATTTGGACATGGGCAGGAGGCGCAGTGGACGGGGGGGCGGCGGAGGTGGTCAGCGGAGCCCCGGGAGATGGCAGACAGCCGGTAAATGGCTGCAGCATGAAGAGGTGGAAGCGGGCAAGATGGCGCTGGTGCTCGAGAGCGCAGAGGAGGGCGAGACAGAAGAGAGACTCACCGCAACGTCTGACGAGGCTCCCGGCGGGGATCAGACAGGTGGGTGCAGCCCTCAGCCGACACGGTCCCAGGCGGCGGTAGGAGCGCCGATACAGCAGCCGCGGAGCCCCGCGGGGAGGCATGTACACCCCTCTGGGTCTGGGTGCAGCAAGATGGCGGCGGCCGAGTCCCGGCCAGCAGTGACGTCATCGCCCAGACTGTCGGCGGCGGGGGAAGAAGAGGAGAGCAGACAGAGCAGCGGGCTGCGCAGCCAGACAGCTGCTGCTGCTGTGAATGAGACACTCACACTAGATCCGCAGCCAAGCACCAGCAGAGCGGTCTTAAAAGACACAGTGACACAACACAGTTTGCCACAAAGATTCACACACACGTCTGATCCTGAGGTCTGCCTTTCCCAAATGAGCCCTGTAATAAAGGGTACTGCCACAACTGGCCACATATCTGGCCCTGAGAAGGGAGGTCTGGAGACTCTGGCCCAATTTATATATGTGCCCCGGCGCACAGCGGACCCTCTTGACTCCGCCCCCCTGAGTGCCTTGGGAGAAGCAATGCCACGGAGGCGGGAGAGAGCTGGGAGTGGAAATGAGCCTATGAACCGTTCAGATGATGCTGGGAGTGGGCCGCCGGACTCCCCCCTGTACTCTCTAGCACCCACCCCCGATAGGGATGCAGGGGAACAGCTGGCGAGCCCTCTCTTGATGTCGCCGGCAGACCCCTTGGGCTCACCCCCTCCGGCCAGATCAGCTGAAGACAGTGAAGACCTAGGGCTGTCTGTCCCTCCTATGCCGTCGGCGGCGGGTTTGAGCTGTGAGCCAGAAATCCATCTCGCCACCATATCCCTTCTCAAGGGACTCCCTACCAAAGCTGACATTGAAGGGCTTATCGCTAAATACGAAGCTGCCCATAAACGTGAGATCGCTGTGGTGCGACAGCAAGTAACTGCCGTCGAGTCAAGAGTCACTTCGATAGAAAATGAAAGATCCCTGGACTCGAATCGTTTACTAGCCCTGGAAGCCAGGTGTGAGCGGCAAGAGGTCCTGATACAAGAATGTAATCTACACATCGACGACTTAGAGAATAGGAGTCGACGAAATAATCTGCGGCTGCGGGGCATCCCAGAGGCGGAGGCGACCGAGGATCTGAAGCGGATTGCCACAACCATTTTTAACTTGGTACTAGACCGAGACTTGTCTGTAGATATTGAGCTCGACAGAGTCCACAGAGCCTTGGGTCCTAAAAGTTTAGACCCTGCTTTCCCGAGAGATGTAATATGTCGAGTCCACCGATACACACTTAAAGAGGAAATCGCTCGGAAGGCTTGGAGGAAGGGGGAGGTGAAATTTCAGGGTGCCTCTATCAAGATTTTCCCAGACTTATCAAGGAGGACTTTGCAGATGAGAAGAGCTCTGAAACCCCTCTTGGAAGTTATTTTGAAAAGTGGTGCCACCTACAGATGGGGCTTTCCGTTCCATCTGATTGTCCGCAGAGGTCAGAGCTCCTTTGTGCTTAAGTCTTATCAAGACTTGGGGGGGCTTTTCGCTTACTTAGGCTGCGAGCCCATCCGGATCCCCAATTGGCTCGGAAACGACCTCCCCCCGATAACTCGGCCTGCGGCTGGAGAAAAACGTCGTGGCCCGAGGAGCTTCCGGGATCTCGGCCGACTAAAGCGGCCATCGAGGCGTCCAGAAGACGAGTCCTGATTGATCCAACGTGGAAGCCTGTTCTCCTTGGTGTTTCTCCTCCACCTGCTTTCTCCGCTAATAAGACTTTGTAACTATTTTTTGCAGGTTTTGTCCCGCTGTCGCTCTTCGCCCTCCCCAACGGCTTGGTGAGGTGGGAGGGGCGGAGAGAGCCTTGGGACGGAAATTTCTGCGCTGTTGTCTCACCAGCTCGTGTGTTGTAGTCGACCTCCGGGAATTCGTTCACGGAGAGCGACGCTGGTCACTATATGCCGTTTCTACTAACGTTTCCATTGTGTCCCAGGCACGGTTGGGATCTCGGAGTGGGCTTCATTGTTCAACTACGGTTGGGCGGTCTTGTTCCCGCTCTGCCATCTCACTGTGTTAATTAGAGTTAGACCTAAGGTTTGCTGGCTGTTACCATGGTTCATCGACCTCCAGCCGGGGAGTGTGGGCAGTGGCTCCTGTGCACTCTCCTCTTGGTTCGGACGCGTTCCCCCAGTAGGCCGGCCTTATTGACTCTAGTAGTTAATGAGACTTACTTGTTTCCCTGGTTTAGGGATTGGTTAGTGTTCCTTCCTCCTCTTTACCCCGGTGGTACCGGGAATCCCTATTTCTCTTTTTTTCTTTCGCCCCCCATCCCCCCCCCTCCACCGTTTTCAGCTTTACCCCTCTCTCTTTTCTTTCCCTCTCTTCTCCCCGCTACCTTTTGGGTCCCACTTTGGAGACAGCAGGCAGATCTACCCAGGTGCCCCCAAGGTTAGTGGGACTCTTTGAACGGTAGCTGTATACCACCTGAGAAGCGTCATATTCCTCCTCATTAGCCCGGTCGTGGGACAGAGGTCCTATCGAAAGGTAAAATGACAGACATCAAATTAGTTTCACTTAACGTGAAAGGGATGAATAGCCCAGAGAAGAGGTCGCTGGTTTTGTCAAGCCTAAGGGGACTGGGAGCGCAGGTTGCATTCCTCCAGGAAACCCATTTTAGAGCCTCCAATCCGCCTTCCTTTGGGAGTAGACACTTCCCGAGATCATACCACAGCCACTCCCCCGATTCAAGATCGAGAGGAGTGAGCATTGCTATTGCGGGATCCCTTTCCTGGGAGCTGGTCGATTTTAAAACCGACGTAGAGGGGAGATGGATAATCCTAAAGGGGCGGATCTCATCAACCTTATATACGTTTGCAAATGTCTACATGCCCCACTCCGCCCAGCTGGTGTTCCTAAGCAAGTTTCTAGAAGAACTTGATATGTACAAGGAGGGGGAGGTGGTGTTGGGGGGCGACTTCAACCTGACCCTAGACCCGCTCTTAGACACATCCAAGGGGACCCCACATCTATCCTACCTTAAACTGAAGAAGCTAAAGAAGTCGCTCGCCCAACATCAATTAGTTGACCCATGGCGGATACAACACCCAGACACACGAGACTTTACCTTCTTCTCTCCCCCCCACGGGTCCTATTCAAGAATCGACATGTTTTTGGTGGCGCATGGCTCTCTCCATCGTGTCATTGACTCGGAGATTGGCTGCATCACCATCTCGGATCATGCCCCGATCTCGATCAGACTTGCGCTCCCATTTCCAGGGCCGAGAAGCTGGTCTTGGCGTCTTAATAATTCCCTACTGGGGGACGAAAGGGTTGTGTCCGAGCTACAGAAAGAGATAAAGGAATTCTTTGAAATAAATAAATCACCCGAGATTAGCCCGGGGCTTCTGTGGGAGACCTTTAAGTGCTATATCAGGGGGACCCTCATAAAGATGGGTACGAGGCTGAAAAGAGAAAAGTCGGAGTGCGTTCTGAAGCTGTTGAATGAGATTAGAAACTTGGAGGCCCTGCATAAGAAGTCTCTCGCTGTTGCTCATCTATCAGAGTTGACAGCAGCCAGAGAAAAACTTAAACTGCTCTGTTGCGATAGGCTCAAAGCCCAAAAAGCCAAATGTAGGGGTAAATTTTACGAATCCGGAGATAAGTGTGGCAAGCTTTTGGCCCGAGCTCTACGGGTGGAGAGGGCGAAGGCCTATATCCCGAAGATAGCTGACTCGGGAGGCAGGGTGGTCCACCTCGTAGGGGAGATCACGGAGGTCTTTAAGAAATTTTACGAGGGGCTATATAATCTCCCGGGGAGGGAGGGCGGGGAGAGTGAAGAGGCGATGCAACAATATATTAGAGAGTCCGGCCTCCCGAGCTTACCGAGTGAGATAGTGGAAGAGCTGGAGGGACCAATCTTGGTAGAGGAGATCCAGAAAGCGATAGCGGGGACCGCTGGGGGGAAAGCGCCAGGCCCAGACGGCTTCACGATTGAATTTTACAAGAAGCTGCTCCCTTTATTGGCACCGGAATTATCGGAAGCCTTCAACTCATTCAAATCGCCGGGCTCCGTCCCCCCAGACTCACTTAGGGCGTTTATATCAGTCATCCCAAAAGAGGGGAAGGACCCGGGCCTTTGCGCTAGCTATAGGCCGATCTCCTTGCTGAATACGGATCTTAAGATCTTCGCGAAGATACTTGCCTCCAGGATGGCCCCCCACCTACATCACATCATAGCACTGGATCAGGTTGGCTTTATGCCGCATAGAGAGGCAAGAGACAATACTATTAAAGTTCTTAACTTGATCCAGTGGGCCCAAAAAAGTGGTGTGCCGTCTCTTTTGCTTGCCACCGATGCGGAGAAGGCCTTTGATAGAGTTAATTGGAGCTTCATGCAGAATACTCTCAGACATATTGGCCTTGGTCCTAATGCTATAGGCTGGATAAGTGGCTTGTATAGTGCCCCCTCCGCATCGGTGCGAGTGAATGGAGCGCTCTCGGGCTCCTTCCGTATCACAAATGGAACGAGGCAGGGGTGCCCCCTTTCCCCCCTGATTTTTATACTCACCTTGGAACCCCTTCTATGTAGAATTCGCAACAATGTTGACATTAAGGGAATGGGTGACCACGCGGGTAGTTACAAGGTTGCGGCATTTGCCGATGACCTGATCTTTGGGTTGACGCTCCCTGAGACCTCTATACCGAACCTTATGAGAGAATTAAAACAATACGGAGGCCTGTCAGGGTACAGGATTAACTATCAAAAATCCGAGGCCCTCAATGTCAATATTCCAGCGAAGAGATTCGACATTATACAGAAATCCTTCCCCTTTAGATGTTCGGAGGAAAGTATAACATATTTGGGAACAAAAATTAGTAAGAACTTGGCAAAGATTTTTGCGCTTAACTTCCCCCCTTTGCTCAAAAAATTCGAGGACGACATGGCCAGGTGGGCGAGTAAAAAGCTCTCTTGGTTCGGCCGAAGCAGCGCCTTGAAAATGGTGCTGCTGCCGCGGCTTCTCTATTTGCTTCAGGCCCTTCCGGTGACTATCCCGCAGGCGTTCTTTCGAAGGGTAGACACTCTTTTTCGGCGATTTGTTTGGGGTGGAGGGAGGCCAAGACTTAGCAAGATGATCCTTGCTAGGAGTAAAGACAAGGGGGGTATTGGTCTCCCCGATCCGGGACTATATTATGTAGCGGTTCATTTCACCAGGGTAATAGACTGGTGCCTCCACAGGGGCCACAAGCAGTGGGTATCCCTGGAACAGAGCCTCATAGAGGCCAACGTCGACTGCATTCCATGGGTTGATAGGAACGATATACCACTAGCTATGAAACATGCCCTGGTCGGGACCACGTTGAGAGTTTGTGGCCGTTACTTTCAGCGGGCGAACCTCTCCCCGGCCCCTTCACCGCTGGTCCCAGTACTGGGTAACCCCAGCTTCCCCCCTGGCTGTAGAGGCACTGTCCCTGAGGCCTGGAGGACTGCAGGAGTCTTTAGAGTGGGCCACTTGTTACGGGAGGGAGAGTGGGGTAACATGGGAGAGTTGGCATCTGAGAGAGGACTACCTGTTTGGTCGTCATGGCAGGAACAGCAGTTGAGGCACTTCCTCTCCACGCTGCAAGCACATAAAAGTGGGCAAAGAGGCCTTACCCCGTTCGAGGAATTATGTTCCAGTAAAGAAGAGGTGAGTCACACACTCTCATTTACCTACAAGCTTTTGATTAACCCCCCGGACTTGGCCCCACCGTCATTTGTAGAAAAATGGGAGAGGGACTTGGGTAGGACCTTTTCCCCGAAACAGCTGAGCAGACTGCTGGAAACCCCCCACAAAACCTCGATATGTTCTAGGATCCAAGAGTGTAACTATAAAGTCCTGACTCGGTGGTATCGGGTTCCGGCGGTGATCAACAAGTGGTATCCAGGGGTAGAGGCGAAGTGCTGGAGATGTGGAGGCGGAGAGGGCAGCTTGCTACACATCTTCTGGTCTTGTCCTAAATTGAAAGTTTTTTGGGATGGGGTCAGAGAGGTGGCGGGTAACCTGTTGAGTGAGGTGATTCCAGATGACCCTGCCTTATGCTTGCTCCACATGACAGAGACCCCTCTCAAAAAATATCGTAGCTCTTTGCTGTGCCATCTCCTAAACGCGGCCAAGATGTGCATCCCGCAGTTGTGGAGGAAGGATGACCCTCCCACCCTGGCTATGTGGGCCTTAAAAGTAAACGAAACAATGAGGTTTGAGGATCTCATGACATCAGGGGGTGAGGGTTTTGAGAAATTCACAGCGACTTGGTTCTCATGGATGCAATATACTGAATCGGAGGGATACAAACGCACCATAATTGACGCGTAGGCGCTTGTTCTTGGAGACCCTATGGTCTCCTGCCCCATGCTTCCCCCGTCCCTGGTTGGTTGTGTATTGTTGAATAAGCGTAAATAAAGAATTTACAAAAAAAAAAAAAAAAAAAAAATGTTTTATTAATGAAAACCATATTGCATGTGAAAGCCCCATTTCTCCCAATTACAACGGTACCACATATGTATCGGTAGCCCCCCCATTCTTGACCAGGAGACCCCCCAAACTGAAATGAGCACTTTATACCATTTATAAATAAAATACAACTACTATCCACACTATAAACATAAGGGGTAATTTTAAAAAAAGGACATAGGGTCCCCCCTCCTGGGGGGGACCCCATTTTTTGGAATTGTAAGGGTTAAAACCCCTTAAAAATCCCCCCAAAAATGACATGGGGTCCCCCTTACCCAGCATTACCAGCCGGGACCAGCTATGGGGGCTTGTAGGAACAGGGTGCAGGGGCCAGCTTGTGTGGTCCCCCACGCTGCAGACTACAAGCCCACATACCCTCTGTGGGCCCAGGCTCTTCTGCCCCCCCCCCGGGCAGGTAATTGGGGGTGCCGGTGGTTAATGGCAAGTCACCCGCTAGCCGCAGGTGATTTGCCAGCCCCCAGCCTTGTGAACTGGTATAGGGGTCTCATGGATCCCTTACCAGTTCACAAAGGGTTAAGTGTAGAAAAACACACAGACAAGAAGAAAAAAATATTTTATTCATTGTTTTTTGGTTTTTTTTAATACTTACCTCCCATCCATCCTTGGCCACTGTGTCCCACACCGATCAATCTGGCTCCTGCTCTCCTGCTGCTGCTGGAAGCCTCTTATAGCTGCTGGGTAAAAGAACATAAGGGGCAGGGCTAGCGGCACAAACATCGGAGGGGGCATGTTTTGAGCCCCCTCCTCACCGCGGAAAAGCCCGGGGGGGAGATTGGTGGCCCCACGTTTTCTTTTTTTTTTCTTATTGTTAGCAGCAGCGACTGCTGAAGCGGGGGGGCTGCTATTTTTGCCCCCCCCCGAAGGCAGAAGAGCCCCTAGGGGTAATCAGATATCCCCAGGGTGAAGAGAAGACCCGGCCGGTTCGAACTTTACCGGCCGGTACTTTTTTCACTAGCAGGGGGGAAAGCCAGCCCATGGGTACTACAGGCTTGGCACTTAATGGTCAGAGAAGCAACCCCGTAGTACCCACGGGCTTGGCACTTAAAGGGTTAAACATTAAAAGTGATCCTTTATCCCCAGTAGAATTTGATTTCAGGAAAGCCTGAATCCCACATTCTGGAGAATAATCAGCTGAACAGAATCCTAACCACAAACAGGGGCATGTTCAGCTCATTACTGGTAAACAGTGTTAGGGTTCTGATAGTGTTACTAGTGTACTTCCATGATATTACTATTAAGTGGACCGGAGTCCCCGTTTTAAAAAAACTTTTTTTTTTTTTCCACCTCTGAAGCCATGCCATCAGGCTGTTTTGAGATCACTAGCACACTTTCATTCTCCTCTGACAACACTGATTTCTTCCTGTTTTTTTTCCTTTAGTAAAAACCCAGTTCTCAAGAACTCCAAAGGGCCACAAACCATATTCATTTGAACTCAACATTTTAGATGTTTCTGAGGCTCTGCCAACATATCTCAGTAAAACTGTTAAAGTATGTTAATCTATGAGGAATGGAAACTACACCCCCGAGGAGAGGCTACAGAACCAGCATGTTTTTTCACCTTCTTCTGTGTAGGCAACAAAAATGGTCAGTGTCATATACAAACAGAATATGCTCATTGCATCAAGTATTTACACTTAGGTCCATAAATATCTGGACAGAAGCAACATTTTTCTAATTTTGGTTCTGTACATTACCACAATGAATTTTGAACAAAACAATTCAGAGGCAGTTGAAGTTCAGACTTTCAGCTTTCTCTCAGTGGGCTGAACAAAAAGATTGAATAAAAATGTGAGGAACTAAAGCTTTTTTTCAAACACAATAGCCTCGATTCAGAGACACATTCGTCCGGACTTCCGTAGCTGTCTGTGAAAGTTTTGGTGGGTGTTTGTCATTTTTTTGCCGTCCATTTTTCATTCGTAAGAAACGTTCGGGAATGCGCTTTCGATAACGGAAGCAAATCGGAACATTTCCGTTAGTTCGGATCATTTTCCAAACAAAATCGGAAATTTTCAGTTGTTGGGATGGGTTTCTGTCTGATTCAGAGAGCTGATTTCCAACGGATCACCACCCTATAAATCCGTTTCATTTCCGATCCACTTACTGGACCTTTGAGGGCTCGGATTGCTATTGTTGAACATGTTTTGCGGCTATGTGGAGGAGTCTGCGCGCCTTTAGCACCAAGGCATTGCATGTATCAGCATGGCCGAGGCCATAAATTGTATAGCAATGCATACCTGAATCAATACATTTCATGTATGCCTTATAGATGTATTTTAATGCTGACCTAAATTAGTCCTTAGCATGTAAACCTTTATTTTCCCACACATCCATATAATTGCTATATTTTTTTAGACTTATGTCCTTTGTGAATTATATTTGGATTGTTGAACTTGAATCTTAATTTGTTGTAGGAGTTATTGCTTTAGTTGGTTACCTTTGCTTTGTGTAATTATTTTATATTTGGTTGCAGGAACTGCAAGATGTGCCACTCCTGCCCTTGCTCCTGATGCGATCCCTATACCAGTTCACACCGCTCTGGGTCTTGCAAGTCACCTGTGGCTAGCGCATGACTTGCCATTAACCCCGAGCACCCCCAGTACCTGCCTCCCCAAAGCCTGGGGGGGCAGAAGAGCCTGGGGCCATTAGCCTGCAGGGTGGGGGGCCACTGAGGCTGGCCCTTGCACCCTGTTTTACAAGCCTCCATAGCTGTTCCCCAGGCTGGTTACGCTGGGTTTTAACCCTTAAAATACCCCCAAAAAGTTCAGCAGCACCATGTAGCATTTGTCGCTCAGTTGCATTCTCCCATACATTTCAATGGTCTTTAAAATATTTGTGTATAAACAGAGTTTGGATGCAATTTTTTCCACTATTTTATCATGTGATGATTGTATTGGCTCTCCTGGCCGCCAACCAAAGACTTATATTGTCATTTATTGACATTTTTTGATTTTTGTCAGAAGTGTATGTGCAGGTCTGGTGCTGGTGTATATGTGTTTGGAAACAGACATTTTTTATATTGCATCCGACGCTCAGTTTTATAGCCGACTCTTGTGATTTTTTTTTTTAATATGGGCTTCAGCGAGTGTTGAACGCACTTAACTGGCGCTACCTATTGTTTGCTGTAGCGTTGTCCTTTTGTTATACCTAGCGTCGCTTTGGGGGGCTTTCTCTCGGGGTGCGACATATGCAGTGATTCAGGGAGAGCGCTTCTACAGCACCCTCCAGACATCACATTTATCAGTGCTGGACAGGATACTACAGCATCACTTGTCCAGCACCAAAGCTAATTTATAACGCCAGACCCCCTTTTGCAGCGTACTCTAAGCGCTGCTACATAGACGCACAAATAGCAATACGCGGTGCTAGTCTCCACATTTAGTTAAAAAAAAAGATGTCTGAGGGAGTAATTTAATAACTATGCATAAATATAACCAGGGTTAATACAATTTAAATCCAGTACTATAGCATTAGGAAAAAAAAATACTTACATCCGCATAGAAGGGGATTCCTCACTGTAAGAGCGGTAACACTATGGAACTCTCTGTTAAAGGAAGTTGTCATGGGGAATACACTAATGGAGTTTGAAACAGATGTTTAGGTCAGATGGAGAAGGCCATATGTCACAGAACCATAACAATCCCCAAACCCTCCCCTTGGTGGCTTTTCTGCCTTTTGTTATGATAATATAATGATAGTTAGTTTCCATTTTTGACACTCTCAGCCCTAGATTTGGGGCCTTCTAAGGCCTGCAGTCTATCAATCAACACAACACTGCACTATTGGAATTTATAAATACTTTGATAAATTATTGTGATATTTAGCTAAACATAAACATATGACCCGGATCTCTAAAACCACAGGATTAGAGAATGAATCCATGCAAGACAATGCGTTATCAAAAACAAATGCTCTAAGATATGGAAATGTTATCTCTCTTACATCTTTCAGTCATTTATTATTACAATCTGGCCGTCATTTCCCTTATTGCTGCACATGTCTCAGGTTAAAAGAAAAAGAATAGACTATGAGAAACCAGTTTCTATCTCACACTGCCTCTGGCCACCACACGTGAGTTTATAGAAATGATCTTTATATCTTTGGGAATATTAAAGCGTAACTTAAGTGACAAGGTGAGCCCCAACCCTGCCATCTTACCCTGGCACTGAGGCAGAGTGGGGGGGAGGGTCACAAAGAAAAAAATCCTTACCTTAGCCTTGGCCAGCATCGCTCCCATGGTCTTTGTGCAACCGCCTCTGCGATTGACACAAAGCAGTCCACACGCTCCCATAACCCATCCACTTGACGGGAGAGTGCATGGTGCGGAGGGATGCAGCTCTGTGTTTTCAATCAAGATGGCGGCACCCAGGGTCCAGAGCATGGAAGGGGCGGCACAGGATAAACTTTTTTTCCTTTGTTCCCTCAGCGCCAGGGTAGGGTGGCAGGGCGGAGGGTTAATTTGTCACTGAAGTTCCACTGAAGTGTTTGGTCACTTAAATCAAAGACAAATGAGGTAGTCCATTTTGTTGCAGCAGTGATATGCAGTGCAGTGTTACCTTATTTTACAAGAGATTGTCCAGTCAGTTCGACTATTAAAACATTTATGCAGCTTACTGTGCGCTGCACACAGTCCCGCTGTTCCCTCCCCTATGTACGATGCCAGAATGAGGAAAATACCATTTTGTGAGTACTCACCTGTAAAATGGATATTGTCAGTGTGTCACACACCCCGCTTCCCCTTTAATTCTTACGATCAGGTTAGTCCACCGGCAGGTGGCGACGTTGCAGAGAGAAGTCTTGGAAACGAGCCTCTCCTGGCCTACATATACCTGGGATCTCCCACTTAACACCCAGTGAATTCAAACAGCAGTAAGACAAGGTACCAGGAAAACCAACGGTAACCTCAAAATAAAACAAAGGAAAGCTTCACCATATAGAGGATCCAGGATACCAAAAAGGGCGGGTGAAGCGGGGTGTGTGACACACTGACAATATCCATTTTACAGGTGAGTACTCACGAAATGGTATTATTCTCAGTGTGTCACACATCCCGCTTCCCCTTTAATTCTTACGATCGGGACATCCAAAAGCAGTGTCCACAAGGGGTGGGTATCCGAAGGCAAAATGAAGCATAACTTAAACGACTGCGGTCTGCAGAACTTTGCGGCTAAACACAGCATCCGCTGAGGCCCGCACATCAACCTTGTAAAACTTAGAAAAAGTATGGAAGCTAATGGAAGACTTGACCGAAGCCAAACCCTTCCTAGGCCCACAGGGCACAACAAAAAAGCCATCAGTCTTACGAAAAGGAGAAGTAGTAATCAAATAGTACTTAACACAGTGTACTACATCCAAACAATGCAAAATCCTCTCCTTGTCATTCTTAGGCTTAGGACACAAGGAGGGAAGAACAATATCCTGATTCAAATGAAAAGCAGAAACAACCTTAGGAAGAAAGTCTGGTTTGAAACGAAAAACCACCTTGTCCTGATGCCTCTCAAAGTATGGCGCCTGAATCGACAAGGCCGCCAACTCCGAGACACGCCGAACCGAAGTGATAGCCACCAAGAAGGCAATTTTCTGAGTCAAGGTAGACAGAGCAATATCCTGCAAGGGCTCAAAGGGAGGAACCTGAAGAGCAGAAAGAACCAAGTTCAAGTCCCAAACAGGGAACAATGGCTTCCTGGGAGGCCGCACATGCGTAACCCCCTGGAAAAAAGTTTTAACTAAAGGATGAAGCGCAAAAGGCTTCTGAAAAAAGATAGACAAGGCAGAAACCTGCCCTTTCAGAGTACTGAGCTGGAGACCAGAGTCCAGCCATGATTGCAAAAAATCCAGAATCCTGGAAACTGAAAAGACCCTACAAGGCAAAGATCTAACCTCACACCAAGCGATATAGGCTCTCCAAGTCCTATAGTAGATGGTAGCAGAAGAACTCTTCCGGGCACAGATCAGAGTCTTAACAACCGAGGCAGAAAGACCCTCCTCCTTCAAGATGAAGGTTTCAGCAGCCAAGCCGTCAAACCCAGCGTTGGTAAATTGGGGTAACACAGCCGACCCTGAGTGAGCAGATCGGGCCGAAGAGGCAGAACGATCTGATCCACCGCCAGCCGAGCGATGTCTGCGAACCATACTCGTCTTGGCCACCTTGGAGTCACGAGAATGGCGGACACCCTTTCCAGAGCAAGCTTCTGTACCACCTTGCCTAGCATGGGTATCGGAGGAAAAAGTTACAGAAACTCCAGATCCCCCTAGCTCAGGGACATGGCGTCCACCGCCAGAGCCAGAGGATCCTGGGAGAGCGACACGAAGGTCGGAAGCCTGCAATTGTGACGAGAGGCAAACAGGTCCACCTCCGGTGTCCCCCACTGGAGACACAGCAACCGAAAAACTTGAGGATGGAGAGCCCATTCTCCCAGACGGGAAGAGCACCTGCTCCACAGATCCGCTTCCCTTTTTTCCACACCCGGAATGTAAACTGCCGAGAGACAGGGAACATGGGCCTCCGCCCAGGTCAGGTTCAGGGACACCTCTCTGAGGGCACCCAGACTGCGAGTCCCTCCCTGATGATTGATGTAAGCAACCTCTGTCCGATTGTCCGAACTAACCTGAACCGGAAGGCCCAGAACATGCTGAGTCAAATGAACAAGAACCAGACGGATGGCTCTCAGTTCCAGAACATTGATGGACAAGTGGGCCTCTCTGCCCCCGAAACTGAAGATCCTTCCAGAATCCCCCCATCCCGAAAGACTGGCGTCCGTGGTGACAATTTCCCAGAGAGGAGTCAGGAAAGACCTGCCCCTCAAGAGATTGGTCGAGACCAACCACCATTGAAGGGACTGCCGGACCCGGGAGGACAACTGGAAGGGGCGATCCAACGACCGTGGTCGCCGGTCCCAAGACGCCAACAGATGAAGCTGAAGCGTCCTTGTGTGAAATTGAGCAAAAGGAACTGCCTCGAAAGAGGCAACCATCAACCCTACCAGTCTCATCCCCAGACGGATGGACGGTTGAGGATTGGAAAGAAGGAACCGAGCCAATTCCTGAATCAGACAAACCTTGGATTGAGGCAGAAACACCCTGTGTTGACAAGAATCCAACCGCATTCCCAGAAAGGACACCACCCTGGCCGGGGCGAGGGAGGACTTGGGAAAGTTGATCACCCAACCGAAGCTTTCCAGCGTGGAGACCACCGTCCTGGTGTCCGTCTCCGATTGATTAAGAGAAGGAGCCATGATGAGAAGGTAGTCCAGATAAGGTACGATGCCTTGAGATCTGAGAATGGCCATCACCCCTGCCAGCACCTTGGTGAACACTCTTGGAGCCGAGGTAAGGCCAAACGGAAGAGCCACGAATTGAAAATGCCGATCCTTCATTACAAACCGAAGGAAACGTTGATGAGCCTGGCAGATGGGAACATGAAGGTAAGCATCTTTGATGTCTATGGACGTCATGAAGTCCCCCTGCCGAAGAGAACCGATGGCCGATCGCAGAGTTTTCATGCAAAACTTCAGAGTATGGATGAACCTGTTGAGGAACTTCAGATCCAGAACGGGGCGAACCAACCCGTCTTTCTTGGGGACTGTGAAAAGATTGGAGTAAAACCCGAGGCCCACCTCCAAGTGCGGCACCGGCCGGATGACCGCCATTTCCAGAAGATTCTTCACCGACGCCAGGAGCCCCTGCGCGGCCAAAGGATCGGTGGGCACCCGAGACCGGAAAAACCGGGAAGGAGGACTCCAGCTTGTAACCGGACCACACCACCTCCCGGATCCATCTGTCCGGAACCTCCTGGTCCCAAACCAGGGAGAAGTGTCGTAATCGTCCCCCCACCCGCACGGGTGAGGGCACCCCCTCATTGCTGAGCGGGCTTAACAGCAGGCTTGGGCTTGGCGCCCCAGGACTGACAGGGACGGCCACAGCCCCTCCCTCGGGTCCAACCTGCACCCCTGGTAGCGGGAAAGGAGGCCCCTCTGCCCGCTCTGACTCCCCGAAAGGAGGGGCTAAAGGAAACCGCTCCCCGAAAGGAACGACGCGGCCTCTTGCGTTGAGGTAACTTACCACCCTTGGTAACAGAATCCAATTTGTCGCCAAACAGGCGCAAACCTACAAAAGGAAGAGCTGTAAGCAACTTCTTAGAGTTAAAGTCCGCCGTCCACTGGCGCAGCCACACCGACCGACGAATAGCAACCAACAGGGCCGCGGTCCTGCTACACATCGTAAGCGCATCGTCCTGGGCGGTCGTGACAAAGGAAATAAACAACTCACACTGCTTGAGAGAACCGAACTCATCACAAGTGGGATCAAGATCTGCGTACAAATCTCTAATAATGGACCTAACAGCCATCAGAAGAAGCGCCGAAGCACACACCGGCCGCAGTGCTGATCCAGCACTGATAAAACCATGGCGAGCCAATTGATCAATCCGACGATCCTCACCAACCTTAATGGTAGTAGTGTCAGGGGAGTGCAACCCAGCTGTGTTAGACAGCCCCAACACAGGGGCATCGACGTCAGGGGGAACAGACCAAAGCTTCACCAAATCCTCCGGAAAGGGATAACGCTTATCCCAACTAGGAGGAATCTCAACAAGGCGCGTGGGTTGTTCCCATTCTTTAAGGACAACCCTCACAAAGTGTAGTTGCCTGGGAAACACCAAACGCGGCTGGGGCACATCAAACAACTCACCCTTTGGCGGGGGGACCGCCTCAGGCGGATCCAAAGCCAAAATCTCAAACATTTGAGCCAAAATGGAAGGAGTGTCAAGGAACACCCCCACAGCCTGATCGCCAGCGGTAGCAACCAATTGCTGGTCTGCAGGATCGTCCGACTCCTCTAGGAGCTGCCCCTCCTCAGCCGAGGGACAATCGGACCAATCTAATACTTCAAACACCTCATCCTCCGGAACAGGCGATGCCGGAGAAAGGTGCTTCCGCTTAGCCGTAGCCTTCCGAGCTACCGCGGTGGAAACTATTTTCTCGAGGCTGGCCAATCGTGCACACACCTCGGATTGCGAATCCCCACCTTTGACAATGTCACATGGGGTCCGGAATAGGTGGGGGGGTAGGAGATGACGGAGGTTGCGAGAAGCCAGCAGCCGGAGTGCCGGACTGGCGCGCAATATTCTGCCGTGCACAAGTAATACATAAGATGACATCATCGCCTGGGAGTGGAGCCCCACAACCCCCACACAGCCTAGATAGCCCCGAAGAGCCGTTTCCGGGAATGTCGGAAGCCTCCATATGGTGAATTTATGGTATTTGCAATAACCCAGGGATTTACACATAAAGCAACCCGGGATGCCCCTTTTATAATTAAAGTCCCGGGAGTGGGAGGATTTTTACACAATAAGACTAGCCAGGTATATCAGACCGGGAGATCCACCGCAGCACGGGAATCCCCAGACCTGTAAGAAAGAGACACAGTCAGCCTCCAGAAAGTACAAAAAAAGGTATGCAGCAAGTGTAACAAACACACACACACACACACACACACAGCATACTAAGCATTAAACACCCAAAAATATGTGTATATATATATATATATATATATATATATATATATATCAAAATGCATCCCTCTAACAGTGCAACCAATCTAGAGGGATAACTTCCAGATAGGCCATATCCCCATATAAGCAACAAAAGAGACTTGCCAGACCGCCCTACACTGTCCTGTTGTAGAGTGCCCTCTGTGGGCTCCAGCAGACCCCAGTCGCAGACGGCCAGAGCACGCACCTCTTCCAGACGCTCCACACCGGAGCGATGAGACGAAGGGCAGGCCGGTAAAGCGCACGGAGCGCGGCCCCGCCCCCTAGACAACAAGCATTGCGGCCGTACTACGAGCGAGGCGGGTGCCAGACTACAGGCACCCCGCCCAGCCGCACAGCACCAAAGCACAACACAGCCCCAGCACAAAAAAACGCAGCCTGCCCCTAGACAACGAGCATAGCGGACAACATGGCCACTCACATACAAGAGCGAGTCCTCCCCTGCTCAGTGGACTGCCACACACAGCATACTAAGCAGTTTCACAGTAAAAAACATACCACACATCCTGGCCAGCATAATATTAAAAAATACCCCCCAAACGCCACCCCCCCCACGCTAAGGAAGAAGGGACCAGGCGAGGGAAAGGCAGGCTAAAGGGGGGACCGGGATGGGGCATCCCAAATCCGGATCACCAGCCGGATAACCGCGTTGCCCCACGCGTAGGGACGAGCGGAGGAGATAAGCTCCTAGGCACCATGAGGTGCCGTCTACCATTGCCCAGCCAGCAGCCTAGGCTGGGAGGCTTCCAATATCAACTCAGTGAACAAAAAACAAATAGCTGGGCAGAAATAGACCATGGGGGGATGCCGGGGTCTGACCCCGGCTACCTGCAAGCAGGAGACTTCTTTCTTCTGTATTGTCGCATCTTGCAGAGAGAAAACACTGGGTGTTAAGTGGGAGGTCCCAGGTATATGTAGGCCAGGAGGGGCTCGTTTTCAAGGCTTCTCTCTGCAACGTCACCACCTGCCGGTGGAGTATCCCGATCGTAAGAATTAAAGGGGAAGCGGGGTGTGTGACACACTGAGAATATTGTGAGCGATTTCCCGTGCCTCTGATGCCTGCCAATCAGAGCAGACAAAGCCCAGGGACCGCTGCCCCGTATTACAATCTTCCCCCTTTCCAAGGTTAAGTCTCCTTCTCTGGCGAGTGCTGTTACCCCATCACCAGGCAGCAAGGATAAGGCAGGCAAACATATTGTAAACCTAGTTTTTATTTTGCTTCTGTGCATTTAAAAAAAAAGAGATGACATAGGATGGTACCTACCAAGGCTATCAGCTGGCATACCAGGCTCTTTGTCACAAGTCTGTTGCTCCTCCAGAAGTGAACACCGGGCCCGTACCAATGGGCACCGGACAGTTCCTTCCCCCCCTGGTATGGGTAATTAACGCCATGCCACCTGTAACCATGCCAACAGGTAACTTGCCGCACCCCACCCTTTAAACTAGTTAAAACCCCATACTAGTCCAAGGTAGAGAAAAAAAATATGCAAAAGTAGTTTAATATTGTAACATTACATTATACTTATCTTTGCCATCTTCATCTAGTTCTGGACAGCGTCCCTCCTCTGTCCGGCACCTCTGGGGACCTTCCTCGGTTCCTCATCTCTTCTTTTGGAGGGAAAGAGGAGAAGGGTCCCCCTTCCTTTCAGTCTGGCATCTTTCCATGCTTTCATCGCTCTCTGCCATTGGACAGCTTGGGGGCTGGAGGAGACTCCAAGGGAAGGTGTATAAATACCTTGGATTGGCATGCAGCATGCAGAGCCTGGTATGATGCCAGATGGAGGACCCTTGTCCACCTTTCCTTCTGGCATCAGAAGAGGAGCCAACAAGGGACCCCAGAGCATTTAGCATTATGCAATTATAAGAGCTTAGCAGAGAATGTAACTCCTCCCATTGTTAATCAAACATGCCTCCCAAAAGGGGGACCCTATGCCAATTTCTTTTTAGGCTTAACCCTTTATAGTGTGGATAGTAGTAGTATTTTATTTGTAAATGTTATAAAGTGCTATTGTTAGTTTGGGGGGGGGGGTCTCCTGGGCAGGTATGGTGGGCTTCCGATACATATGTGGTACCGCTGTAGTCAGGAGAAATGGGGCTTTCACATAAAACAAATGTTTTGTTTAAAATAAAGGAGACCATTTTCTAATAATTATTTTTTTGTTTTTTTTTTACTCAAAAATATTTTAAAAAACAGTAGAAAAATTACAAACAAAACATTTCATGTTAAAGCCTAAACTGCTGCAAAAAATATATATATATATATATATATCATTTTCCTGGAAATTCATGCAAAGATCACGGTTAAACATAACGCAAAATGATGAAAAATGACCTGTCAACAGAGGGTGAAAAAACTTCAAGTAGGCTGGCAGTTAAAAGGGTTGAAAGTAGACCTTGCACTTTCAGATTTAGCTAGTTTTTTTTCTTGTTTGCAAATTGATATTTTAGGAAAATGTATTTTTTATTCTGCTTTTTTATACATTTTTTAGGGAAACCCTTCAAAGGATTACTTCCAGAAAGATGAGCCCAGTACAACAAGCTGGGTATGCCTAGAAAGCTTAATGTGTGTACTTTCAGGTAATATATGGTTTGTGGGGGGTATTCCAAATGTAAAGGGTTGTTTTGAAAAAAAAAGAGGGGGATGCCCCAAATCCCCTAAATAGGGGAGAAAAAAAACCAGAGACTAACAATGGAACTCTATTGTGTATAAATAATATTAAAGTTTATTTTGAAATCTAAATCACATACTAAGACACATTAAAAAGGATTTTCTTTTTTTTAAAAACATATAACATTTATACACATACTACCAACAAAAGATGAGGGGACGAGGGGACTTTTAGAGTTTTCTATTCATATATGCCAGTGGGGGACTGCTAAAAAATATATATATAAATTCAATAAAAAATATATTTTTATATAAATGTGCAACTATACAAAAAGTGCCAAGTGCTGTTAAAGTGCATCAAGATCAAGTACAATTAAATCAAGCCATGTGAATAACACTGAAGCTATGAGGAAAATCCAAATCACAAAACAAACACACCATTAAATACCTTTCTTATCAAAAAAGTGCTGAGTGCTTGCCACCACTGGAGCCCCCTTCGCATCAAAAGCCCTGCTACGCGTTTCGTGACGTCACCGTCACTTCCTCAGGCAGAGTATACAGCATGATGGTGCCAGCTGGTACTCTTTTATACTCACCTTTCCCCGTTCCCCAGCCCCACGTAACGAGGATGCCGGCGGTCGGCGGGCGCACTCCAGCCAGAAGTGCGTCACCGCCGGCTCGCTGGATCTGACGTAACCGCGCTCCACACTGGAGCGCAGCTAATGTGATCTGAATAGTAACGCCCTAGACAGGGAACAGCCGCCCCCACCACATACTGGAGGAGGCACTGTACACAACCTGTCTGGGCGCAGCGTGGGACTGGGTCTCGGGAGGTAAGTATCCCCTGTTGGACAACAAGCATGAAACATACAGCATACATATAAACCTATCTACATTACTATCTAATAAACTGACCATGTAAATATCTATATACAACATGAAAAATGTCAAACATTTCTGGCATCCCAATATTCTACAGCCTATATAAACATTATGATTTAGTTAAAATTTATTTTTTTATACATATAATGGCCCGGTCACCCGGCCATCCATAACAAAGAGCATACCATATCAAAGGGATAGAGGGGACGGGGAAGAAAAAGGGGGGAAGGGGGGAAAAAAGGGGGGGATAGGTTTATATGTATGTTGTATGTTTCATGCTCGTTCCCTGTCTAGGGCGTTACTATTCAGATCACGTTAGCTGCGCTCCAGTGTGGAGCGCGGTTACGTCAGATCCGGCGAGCCGGCGGTGACGCACTTCCGGCCGGAGTACGCCCGCCGACCGCCGGCATCCTCGTTACGTGGGGCTGGGGAACGGGGAAAGGTGAGTATAAAAGAGTACCAGCTGGCACCATCATGCTGTATACTCTGCCTGAGGAAGTGACGGTGACGTCACGAAACGCGTAGCAGGGCTTTTGATGCGAAGGGGGCTCCAGTGGTGGCAAGCACTCAGCACTTTTTTGATAAGAAAGGTATTTAATGGTGTGTTTGTTTTGTGATTTGGATTTTCCTCATAGCTTCAGTGTAATTCACATGGCTTGATTTAATTGCAGCCAACTTTCGAACCCCTAAATGTGTTCGTAATTATAGCGACCACATAAATACCCCTAATGCTCTAGTAATATTGTTATGGTTGGTACACAGTCCGGCCCCCATATACAAGCCAATCTTTATTCAGGAATAGGTTACCCTGAGAAACTGATTAGGGCTCAGAACCGTAACCACACCTCACAACTGTTAAGAATTTAGTTTTAGTTTATTGAATACATTTAAAACAAAGTTTGCCATTTGTAACTTTCTTACATAATGCAATATATATATATATCTATTACATCTATTACATTCTATATCTATTACATTCTCTTTATGTCATTTGATTTTATGATGTTAACGACACATATATGATTTAGATATTCCATAAGGCGGACCGGTAGTGTGCTCTCACCTATTTATCAAAACCCATGCCAATCAGTTTTGAAACATGCGCCAGATCTTATACTATTTAAGGGCGCACATTTTATACCTGGTTGTGTTATGTTCGTCCTTTAGAGAGATTCCATTTCACCCCAGCAATGGTCCCTGTGTGTAGTGAGAGAGGGCATCAGCTAAATGCCTCCATGGTGGCTCATTGCTTAAAAACGCTGGTTTCGTATAAGAAAATAAAGGAACTTGCCTGTGTTGATGTAAAATCTCCGTCCATGCAGTGCAGTCGCGGTGGCGGGCAAAATCAAACTGCCGCAGTAAGTATCCTATTGTGTGGTCTCTCAATGTGATCTATACCCGCGGCCCTTCACGCTATTCCGCGCTCCTAATATGTCTGTCTCAATTCTAATATTACCACTATGCCTGGTATACACCTGCGGTATATTTACCCGCCACCGCCGCTCTCTTATGCGCTCCAGAACAGGTGGAGCGCATTTCCCTCATCACCCGGCTTCCGCCGAAAGTTGAGTGACGCGGCGCTGGTCCAGCTCCATGTCTCTGATAATGGCGCCATTTTTGTGAAGATTCACCATCTTGCCTGGGGCTTTTTCTCCCTGCTATGCAGGGCATCAAAGCCTCGGCATCCGCCATATCAATGTAGCTCAAAGGCAATGTTAATCAGTAGTATGATTCTAAAAGGAGGCAATTGTACAACTCAGTGACAACCTCTACATTTAATCATATTAATGTCAGTGACGTTTAACCTCATAGTGTATGGAGCCGGATCTGCCCTGCACAAACATTCAGAAAAATGTATCATTATTAGCAACAACTTCCAAACAATGAGGCATATTGTTAGTGTTCTGTTGTAGTCATTTCTACTAATTCATTTAACCTCATAGTGTGTGGAGCTAAATCTACACTACACAGTTATTAAAAAAGTGTATCATTATTAGCAACAACTTCCAGGCATTGGGGCATATTATTAATGTGCTATTGTAGTCATTCCTATTAATTCATGTGCCACCGATGGTCCGTGCAACATAAGGGGCACATCATAGGTCATATTGCTTGACAAGGATCAACCCCGTTGACTCTACACGGCACTCCACCAGTTCCCCTTGGGATCACAATGTTATCACGTATAGTAGATAATTACATCACCTATATGACAATTCTATATTTCACATCTAGAGTATTGTAGATTCTCCTTCAATAGTGAATGAGTAAGAAAGCTCATATTAAGGTGCCCTAACTCCATATGTAATTAGGGCAGTATATCATTGTTCATTCAAGAATATATATGTAGAAGCTCCAATTAAGGTACCCTCACTCCATATATACTGAGGGAAATATATCATTTCTGATAGCGTATTTAATATTCCCCTGTCGTTCTGCACCTACCATAAGTTCAATGAGCCTTACATCCATGCTACTCTGCCTGCTTACATTCCTCCACGCCCACCATAAATTTTGTAAGGCCTACATCCACACCATTCTACTTACTCGTGTTCCTAGAGGTAAGAAGCAAAGCTCAATGTTTCATTGAGACCAGGATATCGAAACGCACCCAATCTATAAATCCATCTTGTCTCAAGTAGGAGAGTGAATTTTTCAATATCTCCCCCCCGGATTGTTGAATGTAATCGATCCAAACCCTGTACCTGGAGGGTGCTAGGATCCTTATTATGATGTCTGGAAAAGTGACGACCTATTGGTGTTTTTTGCGAGCCCGTTCGTATATTATATTGGTGCTCGTAAATTCTTTTCTTCAGTGGGCGGTTAGTTTTGCCCACATATAGGCAACCACAAGTATAGGTTAGCAAGTAGACGACATTGACTGTATTACAGTTTATGTAATGTTGTGCCTTGTATTTGCTGTGACCCCCTATGAATATTTCTTGTCCTACTTTCATATATTTGCACATATTACACCCCCCACATCGGTATGTACCCTTGGTTTTGCAACACTCCTTTCCTCGATTCTGTTCGTAGTGGCTGTGCACAAGGGCATCTCTCAAGTTCCTTGACCTTCGATATATTACCTTGGGCACTTTCGGCAAGAAGGTCTGTAACTGTGGATCATTTAGTAAAATTGGCTAATGGGTCTTTAGAATCTGTCGTATGTGCTGATGAGCCCCCGTGTATGTCATGATAAGGGCAGGTCCCGATTGTTCTCTATTCCTTTTGGGTCTGTATAATTCTTGCCGACTAAGGCTTTTGGCTTTTTTGTAGGCTGCTCTCAAGACCTTCGCTTTATAGCCCCTCTCCCTGAGCCTGGTTCTTATGTTAGATGCCTCTATTTCAAATAGATCCATAGTGGCGCAATTGCGCCTAGCTCGAACAAATTCTCCAAAAGGAATACTTTTGAGAAGGTGTACTGGATGCGAGCTGCTTGCTCGCAACATGTTGTTTGCAGATGTCTCTTTACGGAACAAGTTTGTTATGATCTGACCATTGGGGGCCTTAATGATTTCTAGGTCTAGAAACGTGACACTATGTTGGTCATAGCTACATGTGAATTTGAGGTTGGCATCATTTAGATTTAATTTTTCCACGAATTCCACCAGTTCCTGCTTCGGCCCCTCCCATATGTCATCTATGTACCTGTGCCACGCTATCACGTGGCACAGGTACTGGGCCATGGCGTCCTCACTCCACAACCCCCTCTCCCACCACCCCAGATACAGGTTCGCGAACGATGGGGCACAGGTCGTCCCCATCGCCGTCCCCTGTATCTGGTGGTAGAGCTGGTCCTTAAAGAGGAAGAGATTGTGGGTGAGGACAAAATTGAGGAGCCGAAGCAGGAACAAATTGTGGTTGTGGTGGGATAAATCCAATTCGTTAAGAAAGGACTCAACTGCCCTTATGCCCTTGTCGTGTGGAATGCTAGAATAAAGGGCCTCCACGTCCAGAGTCACCAGGGTAGATTCGGGGCTCACCCACATGTCATCTAGGATCCTCAGGATATGTCCTGAGTCCTTGACATATGATGGTAAACTAGTCACGAGTGGTTGGAGGTGCCGATGCACATAACGGCTGGCATTTTCCATTAGAGCCCCCATGCCCGACACGATCGGACGTCCCTGAGGTGCCGTCAAAGATTTGTGCACCTTTGGAAGTGCGTAGAAAGTTGGTATTTTCGGGCATGGGGACTCCAGGAAGCCAGCAGCCTGCGGATCGATCACTCTGCCATCTCGTGCCTGGTGGATGAGCTGGTGGTATTCCCTATCATCCCTGGTGAGTCTGGACATGGAGGCCTGGGCATACCACTCCTTATTTTTCAAAATGTCCAAACACATCTTTTCGTATTGGTCCACCGACATGACCACAATGTTGCCACCCTTGTCTGCCGGTTTAATCACCAGATCATGATTGGCTTCCAAATCCTTTATTGCTTGCTGCAGTTGTTCATCTATATTCGGCCGATAACCTGGCCGTTTGGAAAGAGCCTCCAAGTCTGTCATAGTCATTTCCACAAAGGTGGCAACATTGTGGTTCATGTTCATTGCCGGGAAATATGTGGAGGGCTTTTTAAGTCTGGTGGCGGCAGGGTTACTTGTGGTTTGCCCTGCCACCTCCAGACCCAGTTCCATAATATCTCGTTCAAGTTGAGTATTATTGATTAAATCTTCCTGACTGGGTGCACTAGCTTCATCCCCTTTCTTCATAAAGTGATATTTGCATAATACTTTTATGGCAAATAGGTGGACATCTTTAACTGCCTCAAAAATGTCAAGTTTCTTTGATGGGCAGAAATTTAACCCCAGTTTCAATAATTCTTGTTGTTCATTTGATAGTTTAAACTGGGAGAGATTAATAATGTCTCGTTGTTGTAAAGTACTTTTGTCCAACTCCTGCTCTGCTAAGACGTTGGGTGGGGAAATAGAGTTAATTTTTTGTGCCCTCCGGCGGGCATTGGCCCTTCTTTTGTTGCGGCGTTGGTTGTGTCCCTTTCTAAAAAATCCCTCTTTTGTGTTTGTATTTCACCTACATCCTCGGGATGTACACTCCTGCTCTCCATTTTTCGTTTTGTTGTATTGGCCACTGAGTCCTGCCTTGGTATAGAGATTTCTCTCCTTGGTGGTTCCTTCCAGGGCTCCCTATCTCTCACCATTCTTGGTTTAAATCTCCTTTGGGATTGTTGGTATACTTCCTGGGAGTCTGTGCCTCTTTCCCTTGATGAGGAAGTGTCGGAGGAATTATAGGAGCGGCCTGGATATGCTCTCCTTCCCCTACCTTGATTTTGTATATTTGGCCATATGAAGGCCTCCTTATTCTGATAGGCAATTTTGTCCTTCACTAATTTTCTTTCCTTAGCCTCAATGGAGTGAGGGTACCTTAATAGGAGCTTCTACATATATATTCTTGAATAAACAATGATATACTGCCCTAATTACATATGGAGTTAGGGCACCTTAATATGAGCTTTCTTACTCATTCACTATTGAAGGGGAATCTACAATACTCTAGATGTATCTTGAAATATAAAATTGTCATATAGGTGATGTAATTATCTACTATACGTGATAACATTGTGATCCCAAGGGGAACTGGTGGAGTGCCGTGTAGAGTCAATGGGGTTGATCCTTGTCAAGCAATATGACCTATGATGTGCCCCTTATGTTGCACGGACCATCGGTGGCACATGAATTAATAGGAATGACTACAATAGCACATTAATAATATGCCCCAATGCCTGGAAGTTGTTGCTAATAATGATACACTTTTTTAATAACTGTGTAGTGTAGATTTGGCGCCACACACTATGAGGTTAAATGAATTAGTAGAAATGACTACAACAGAACACTAACAATATGCCTCATTGTTTGGAAGTTGTTGCTAATAATGATACATTTTTCTGAATGTTTGTGCAGGGCAGATCCGGCTCCATACACTATGAGGTTAAACGTCACTGACATTAATATGATTAAATGTAGAGGTTGTCACTGAGTTGTACAATTGCCTCCTTTTAGAATCATACTACTGATTAACATTGCCTTTGAGCTACATTGATATGGCGGATGCCGAGGCTTTGATGCCCTGCATAGCAGGGAGAAAAAGCCCCAGGCAAGATGGCGAATCTGCACAAAAATGGCGCCATTATCAGAGACATGGAGCTGGACCAGCGCCGCGTCACTCAACTTCCGGCGGAAGCCGGGTGATGAGGGAAATGCGCTCCACCTGTTCTGGAGCGCATAAGAGAGCGGCGCTGGCGCGGTGGCGGGTAAATATACCGCAGGTGTATACCAGGCATAGTGGTAATATTAGAATTGAGACGGACATATTAGGAGCGCAGAATAGCGTGAAGGGCCGCGGGTATAGATCACATTGAGAGACCACACAATAGGATACTTACTGCGGCAGTTTGATTTTGCCCGCCACCACGACTGCACTGCATGGACGGAGATTTTACATCAACACAGGCAAGTTCCTTTATTTTCTTACACGAAACCAGCGTTTTTAAGCAATGAGCCACCATGGAGGCATTTAGCTGATGCCCTCTCTCACTACACACAGGGACCACTGCTGGGGTGAAATGGAATCTCTCTAAAGGACGAACATAACACAACCAAGTATAAAATGTGCGCCCTTAAATAGTATAAGATCTGGCGCATGTTTCAAAACTGATGGGCATGGGTTTTGATAAATAGGTGAGAGCACACTACCGGTCCGCCTTGTGGAATATCTAAATCACATTTGTGACATCACCAGCATCAGGTACTACCATGTCTCCTTTTTAATTCCTATTTGTGTTGAACTAAAATTATATGTATGGAATTAATTTACAAATAACAGTACTAATAATATGAAATATTTGTTTGTATGTTCATGAATAACAATACTAATCATATGAAATGTTTGTGTGCTACATGTATAGGGCATTGAGGAAGCCGTGTAAGGCAAAACATGATACATGTCTGCCCTTTTTTCAAAAATTGATGAAACACTGTACTGGTAACTCTTACGAGTTTTTCATGACATAAAGAGAATGTAATAGATATATATATTGCATTATGTAAGAAAGTTACAAATGGCAAACTTTGTTTTAAATGTATTCAATAAACTAAAACTAAATTCTTAACAGTTGTGAGGTGTGGTTACGGTTCTGAGCCCTAATCAGTTTCTCAGGGTAACCTATTCCTGAATAAAGATTGGCTTGATTTAATTGTACTTGATCTTGATGCACTTTAACAGCACTTGGCACTTTTTGTATAGTTGCACATTTATATAAAAATATATTTTTTATTGAATTTATATATATATTTTTTAGCAGTCCCCCACTGGCATATATTAATAGATAACTGTAAAAGTCCCCCTCCTCCCCTCATCTCTTGTTGGTAGTATGTATATAAATGTTATATGTTTTTTAAAAAAAGAAAATCCTTTTTAATGTGTCTTAGTATGTGATTTAGATTTCAAAATAAACTTTAATATTATTTATACACAATAGAGTGCCATTGTTAGTCTCTGTTTTTTTTCTCCCCTATTTAGGGGATTTGGGGCATCCCCCTCTTTTTTTCATTTCTAGTATCTTACTTGGGCTAAACCAGAGCAGGGCACCAGGATAACCTAACGTTTAATATTGTTTGGTGCCGTCCATTCCCCTTGTTGATTAAAGGGTTGTTTTGGTTGAAAAAATGCAAGGTGCGCACTTTGTCTGCAGAGCTGCAATTTTCTAGTATAATTACCCTTAACCCTTTTGCTGCCAGCCTATCTGGAGATTTTGTCACCCTTTGTTGCCAGACCATTTTGCACTATTTTGTGCTCCACATGTTCAACTGTTATTTTTTAAGGGATTTCCAGGGATTTCACAGGGGAATTATATATTGTTCTTTTCAGCAGAGTCTGGGCTTTAACATAAAATGTCTTGTTTGTCATTTTTTTAGGTGTATTTTCAATATTTTTGGGTTAAACATGTGCAAAAAAAGGAAAATAAATCTATAGTTTACAATTTGTAGTGTTTTTTTCGTAATAAAAAATGTAAATTTGTCAACAAAATCTTATTGCGTGTAAAGGCCCCATTTCTCCCGGTTACAATGGTACCACGTATGTATTGGTAGACACCCTTTCCTGCCCAGGAGACTCCCCCAAACTGAGACAGCACTTTAGAAGATTTTAAGCTAAAAATGTGCTATGCGCATCTTGAATTTTTGCAAGAAAAACAACCCTTTATTACAATCCTTTATATATAACCATATATTCTCTGGAAGTACACATCTCAAGCTTTCTAGGTGTACCAGGCTTGTTGACATGGGTGCAGTTTTCTGGAAGTAATACCTCAATGAATTCTTTGGTTGCACAGGTTTCCCTAAAAAAAAGAATAAAAAAAGCAGAAACAAAGCCACATTTTCCTAAAAAAAAAACAATATGCAAACAAGTTAAATCTGAAAAAGCAACATCCCCTGAACAGAACAATACCCAACATGCATAGCTACTGTCAAGAGAAGATTTGCCAAACACCCCAAAGTAAAGCGTGTGCGTAAGAATAATTTTACTTGAACATTCCAGCTCTGAAGACAAAGTGCCCACCTTGCGCTTTTTCTACCAAAACAACACTTTACATTTGGAATATCCTCCACAATTCCCCCCACAAGAATTCTTTGGTTGCACAGGGTTTCTCTAAAAAAATGTATAAAAAAGCAGAATAAAAAACACATTTTCCTAAAATATTAATATGCAAGGAAGAAGTTAAATCTGAAAGCACAAGGTCCCCCTAACAGAACAATAACCAACATGCATTGCTGCTTTTAACCCTTTTAATTGCCAGCTTACTTGAAATTTTGTCACCCTCTGTTGACAGGTCATTTTTCACCATTTTGTGCTATATTTAACCGTGATTTTTGCGGGAGTTTCCAGGAAAATTCTATATATTTGTTCTATATATTTTGCAGCAGATTTTAGGCTTTAACATGAAATGTCTTGTTTGTAATTTTTCTACTGTTTTTTTTAAGTAAAAAACCTAAAAAAAAAATTACAAAATACTATTTTTAAAAATTGTTCATTTATTTTAAATAAAACATTTATTTTATTATAGAAAACCATATTGCACGTGAAAGCCCCATTTCTTCTGATTACAACGATACCACGGTAGCCCACCCGTTCCTGCACAGGAGACCCCCCCCCCCCCCAACTGACAAGAGCACTTTACATTTATCATTTTAAAATACAACTACTATCCATACTATAAAGGGTTAAATGAAAAAAAAATTGGTGTGGGGTCCCGTTCCCAGCTATAGGGGCTTGTACAACAGGGCACAGGGGCCAGCTTTGGTGGCCCTGCAGGCTAAAGCTGGCATAGCCTATGGTCAAGGGCTCTTCTGCCCTTCACCCCAGCCTTTGGGAGGCAGGTAATAGAGGACTCGGGGTTAATGGCAAGTCAACCGCTAGCCGCAGGTGACTGGCCAGACCCAGAGACTTGTGAACTGGTATAGGGGTCTCATGTATCCCTTACCAGTTCACAAAGTGTAAATGTAAAAAAAAATAACACCACACGGACACAAATACTTTTTAATACTTACCTCCCGTCCATCCCAGAGCACTGTGCCCCACTCTGATCTCTTTGGCTTCTGCTCTCCTGCAGCTGCTGGATACCTAGTGGTTAAAAACCCTTGAAAAATCCCCCAGAAAAATGGCCTGTCCCCCCTACCCAGCATAACCAGCCCGGGACCAGCTATGGGGGCTTGTAGAACAGGGAGCAGGGGCCAGCTTTGGTGGCCCCTGGCCCTGCAGGCTACAGGCCGGCATAGCCTATGTCAAGGGCTCTTCTGCCCCCCTTGGGCTTTGGGGAGGCAGGTAATGGGGGGCTTGGGGTTAATGGCAAGTCACGCGCTCGCTGCAGGTGACTTGCCAGCCCCCCGCCTTGTGAACTGGTATAGGGGTCTCATGGACCACTTACCAGTTCACAAAGGGTTAACAGTAAAAAATAACACCACACAAATAAGAAAAAATGACTTTTTTTTTTTTTAACTTTACTCACCTCCGATTGTCCTGTGCTCCTCTGTCCCTCGCTGATCCAATGACAGATGCGGTGATGGCTGGAGGAGGGAGGGGGAGGCAGGGGATCAGAGGATCTCCTGCTCCCTCCTCCTCTGCCCAGCCATCACCGCATCTGAGAGCTGAACACCCGGGATGATGCCCGCATGGTGGCGTCATCCGCCCCGCCCCCAAATAGGGCTAATCGTAAAGATGGGGGCGGCAATCAGAAAGGAGGGGAAGAGAGCCTGTTAGACTCTCCCCTGAAGACTGTAGAGCCGGGGGGGGGGACTGGGGGCCCACTGGTGAAGAGAAGACCCGACAGGAGCTATCGGGCACAGAGGTGAGTAAATGTCATTTTTTTTTTACATGTTATTCTGCCAGCTGCTGTAGTGGGGGGCTATTCCAGTCCCTCCCCTGCAGCTGGAGGGGCCTGGGTGGGGGATCGAAGCCCCCCGGATGAAGAGGAGACCAGGCCGGATCGAAAGAGGGGTCAGGTGAGTGTTTTTTTTACTTTACTTTTACTGTAGCAGGAGGAGAAAGTCAGACACCTAGAATCTACATGCTTGGCACTGAAAGGGTTAAGCGCATGCTTTACTTTGGGGTGTTCTTCTTCCCTTGACAGTATCTATGCATGTTGGGTATTGTTCTGTTCGGGGGACCTTGATTTTTCAGATTTAACTTGTTATTTCTTGTTTGCATTTAGTTTTTTTTTAGGAAAATGGCTTTGATTCTGCTTTTTTATCTTTTTTTTTTAGAAAAACCAAAGAATACATTGAGGGATTACCGGTACTTCCAGAAAAATGCGTCGATATCAACAAGCCTGGTATGCTCAGAAAGCTTGAGGTGTGTACTTCCATTGAATATATAGTTTGTGGGGGTATTTCCAATGTAAATGGTTTTTTCAAATATCTGCAAGGTGCGCATAGCACATGGCATAGTTGCATTTTATCTGAAAATCTAAAGCGCTGATTCAGTTTGGAGGAGTCTCCTGGGCAGGAAAGGGTGTCTACCAATACATATGTGGTACCACTGTAACCAGGAGAAATAAGTATTTCACATGCAATAGGATTTTATTATTTTTTTGTTCGTTATTTAACAAACTTACATTTTTTATTACAAAATCAATATTAAATTTATTAAAAATATATATATTTTTTTAAATTTTTTTTGCACATATTTAACCCAGAATATAGAGAATACACTTAAAAAATACCATTTTGTGAGTACTCACCTGAAAAATGGATTTTGTCAGTGTGCCACACACCACGCTTCACCTTTAATATTCTTCACGATTGGGTTACTCACCGCCAGGTGACGCTGTTGCAGAGAGGAAGTCTTGTAACGAGCCCCCTTCCGGCCTATATATACCTGGTACCTCCCATTTATCACCAGTGATTTAAAAAGTAGAAAGACAAGGTACCAGTAATTTAACGGTAACCTCAAAATAAATAAAAGCTTCACCATATAAAGGATTCGGGATACCGAAAAGGGTGGGAGTGAAGCGGGGTGTGTGGCACACTGACAATATCCATTTTTCAGGTGAGTACTCACAAAATGGTATTATTCGCAGTGTGCCACACACCCCGCTTCACCTTTAATATTCTTCACGATTGGGACATCCAAAAGCAGTGTCCACAAGGGATGGGCATCCCAAGGCAAGGTGAAGCATAACTTAAATGACTGCAGTCTGCAGAACTTTGCGGCCAAAAACAGCATCCGCTGAGGCCCGCACATCAACTTTGTAAAACTTAGAAAAAGTATGAACAGAAGACCAAGTGGCGGCCTTACAAACTTGTTCAACAGAAGCTTGGTGCTGAAAAGCCCAAGATGCTCCAAAGGCGCGAGTAGAATGAGCAGTGATACGAAAAGGGGGAACTTTCCCCTTAGCAGAATAGGCCGCAATAACGGCCTGACGTATCCATTTGCTAATGGAAGATTTGGCTGGTGCCAAACCCTTGTTAGGCCCACAGGGCACAACAAAAATGGCATCCGTCTTACGAAAAGGAGACGTGATAATCAAGTAGTACTTAACACAGCGTACTACATCCAAACAATGTAAAACCCTCTCTTTGTCATTCTTAGGATTAGGACACAAGGAGGGAAGAACAATATCTTGGTTCAAATGAAAAGCAGAAACAACCTTAGGAAGAAAGTCTGGTTTGAACCGAAGGACCACTTTATCCTGATGCCTCTCAAAGTAAGGCGCCTGGATAGACAAGGCCGCCAACTCCGAGACACGCCGGACCGAAGTGATAGCTACCAAGAAGACAATCTTCTGAGTCAGGGTAGACAAAGCAATATCTCGCAGAGGCTCAAAAGGAGGAGCCTGCTGAGCAGAAAGAACAAAATTCAAATCCCAAACCGGGAGTAATGGTTTCCTGGGAGGCCGCACATGCGTAACCCCCTGGAAAAAAGTTTTAACTAAAGGATGAAGCGCAAAACGCTTCTGAAAAAAGATAGATAAGGCAGAAACTTGCCCTTTCAACGTACTTAGCTGAAGACCAGAGTCTAGGTCAGATTGTAAAAACTCCAGAATCCTGGAGACCGAAAAGACCCTACAAGGAAAAGATCTAATCTCACACCAAGCGATATAGGCTTTCCAAGTCCTATAGTAGATGATAGAAGAAGACCTCTTCCGGGCACTGATCAGAGTCTTAATGACTGAGTCAGAAAGACCTTCCTCCTTCAAGATGGAGGTTTCAGCAGCCAGGCCGTCAAACCCAGTGCTGGTAAATTGGGGTAACACAACCGACCCTGAGTGAGCAGATTGGGCCGAAGAGGCAGAACGAACTGGTCCACTGCCAGCCGAACAATGTCTGCGAACCACACTCGCCTTGGCCACCTTGGGGCCACGAGAACGGCGGACACCCTTTCCAGAGGCAACTTCCGAACCACCCTGCCCAGCATGGGTATCGGAGGAAACAGGTATAGAAACCCCAGATCCCCCCAGCTCAGGGACATGGCGTCCACTGCCAGAGCCAGAGGATCCTGGGAGAGCGACACGAAGTTCGGGAGCCTGTGATTGTGACGAGAGGCAAACAGGTCCACCTCCGGTGTCCCCCATCGGAGACACAGTGAGCGAAAAACCTGAGGATGGAGAGCCCATTCTCCCAGACGGGGAGCGCCCCTGCTCAACCGGTCCGCTTCCAGGTTCTCCACTCCTGGAATGTATACCGCCGAGAGACAAGGAACATGGGCCTCTGCCCAGGTAAGGATCAGGGACACCTCTCTGAGAGCACTCAGACTGCGAGTCCCTCCTTGATGATTGATGTAAGCAACCACTGTTCGATTGTCTGAACGCACCTGGACCGGAAGGCCCAGAACGTGTTGAGTCAGGAGAGCAAGAACCCGACGGATGGCTCTCAGTTCTAGAACATTGATGGGTAAGTGGGCCTCTTGAGGTCCCCACTGCCCCTGGAACTGAAGCTCCTTCCAGAATCCGCCCCATCCCGAAAGACTGGCGTCCGTGGTGACAATTTCCCAAAGGGGGGGTCAGGAAAGACCTGCCCTTCACAAGTTTGGTCGAGATCAACCACCACTGGAGGGACTGCCGGACCCGGGAGGACAACTGGAAGGGCTGATCCAGCGACCGAGGCTGCCGGTCCCAAGACGCCAACAGATAAAGCTGAAGCGTCCTCGTGTGAAATTGAGCAAAAGGAACTGCCTCGAAGGAGGCAACCATCAACCCTACCAGCCTCATCCCCAGACGGATGGACGGCCGAGGATTGGAAAGAAGGACCCGAGCCAACTCCTGAATCAGATGAATTTTGATGAAACACTCTGTGTTGATGAGAGTCCAACTGCATCCCCAGAAAAGACACCACCCTGGCCGGAGCGAGGGAGGACTTGGAGAAGTTGATCACCCAACCAAAGCTTTCCAGCGTGGAGACCACCATCCTGGTGTCTGTCTCCGATTGATTGAGTGACGGAGCCATGATAAGAAGGTCGTCCAAATAAGGTACGACACGAATGCCCCGAGATCTGAAAATGGCCATCACCCCTGCCAGCACCTCGGTGAATACTCTTGGAGCCGAGGTTAGGCCAAACGGAAGTGCCACGAATTGAAAATGCTGATCTTTCATCACGAATCGAAGAAAACGTTGATGAGTGTGGCAGATGGGAACATGAAGATAAGCATCCTTGATGTTTATGGACGTCATGAAGTCCCCCTGCCGAAGTGAACCGACGGCCGTACGCAAAGTTTCCATGCGAAACTTCCGACAACGGATGAACTTGTTGAGTAATTTCAGGTCCAGGACGGGACGAACCGACCCGTCCTTTTTGGGGACTGCGAAAAGATTGGAGTAGAAACCGAGGCCCATCTCTAAGCGCGGTACCAGCCGGATGACCGCCATTTCTAACAGATTCTTTACCGACGCCAGGAGCCCCTGTGCGGCCAAAGGATCGATGGGCACCCGAGACCGAAAGAACCGTGAAGGAGGGCGAGACTCGAATTCCAGCTTGTAACCGGACGACACTACCTCCCGGATCCATCTGTCCGGAACCTCCAGGTCCCAAACCTGGGAGAAGTGTCGCAATCGTCCCCCCACCCGCACGGGTGAGGGCAGCCCCTGATTGCTGAGCGGGCTTACCAGCAGGCTTGGGCTTGGTGCCCCAGGACTGAGTGGGATGGCCACAGCCCCTCCCCGAGTTCAAGCTGCACCTCTGGTAGCGGGAAAGGAAGCCCCCCTACCCGATCTGAATCCCCGAAAGGAGGGCCTACCAGTACTTGCCCCCCGAAAGGGACGACGAGGCCTCTTGCGTTGCGGCATTTTACCACCTTTTGCAACTGAATCAATTTTATCACCAAACAGCCGCAAGCCCAAAAAGGGGAGAGCTGTGAGCACCTTTTTAGAAGCTAAGTCCGCCAACCACTGGCGCAGCCACACTGACCGACGAAGAGCCACCAGCATTGCCGCTGTTCTGCTACTCATAGCCAGCGCATCGTCCTGAGCGGACAGAACATAGGAAACAAAAGACTCGCACTGCTTGAGAGCAGTAAACTCCTTACAAGTGGGATCAAGATCCACACACAGATCCTGAATAACAGATCTAACCGCCAACAGAAGAAGCGCCGAAGCACACACCGGGTGCATCGTTGATCCAGCACTAATAAAACCATGGCGAGCATACTGGTCAATCCGACGATCCTCACCATCCTTAAGGGCAGTGGTCTCAGAAGACTGCACCATAGCCGTGCTGGAGAGCCCTTGCACAGGGGTATCGACGTCAGGAGGTACTGACCAAAGCTTCACCAATTCTGGCGGAAAAGGATAACGTTTCTCCCAACTGGAAGGAATTCCAGATAACCGCGTGGGATGTTCCCATTCCTTAAACACAACCCTCTCAAAGTGTTGTTGTCTGGGAAAAAACAAACGTGGCTGAGGCACATTAAACAACTGACCCTTTGGTAGGGTGACAGCCTCAGGCGGATCTAAATTCAAAATATCAAACATTTGAGCCAGAATGGAGGGGGTGTCAAGGGAAACCCCCGCAGACAAATCGCCAATAGCATCAACCTCAAGCTGATCTGCAGGCTCATCTGATTCTACCAGGAATTCTCCCTCCTCGTCCAGGGAGCAATCGGACCAATCCACAGGCTCACATACCTCATCCTGTGAAGCTGGAGGTACAGGAGAAAGGTGCTTCCGCTTCGCAGTGGCCTTCAACCCTGCTTTAACCGAAATTATCTTCTCGAGGTTGGATAAACGTGCAGACACCTCGGATTGCGAATCTCCACCTTTGACAATGTCACACGGGGTCCGGAACAGTGAGGGAGGGGTAGGGGATGATGGAAGTTGCGAAGAGCCAGCAGCCGGAGCGACGGACTGACGCGCAATATTCTGCCTTGCACAAGGAATGCATAATATAACATCATCGCCTGGGAGCGGAGTCCCACAGCCTCCACACACCCTGGATGGCCCAGAAGAACCATCTCCGGTATTATCGCAAGCCTCCATATGGTGATTTATGGTATTCGCAAAACCCTGGGTTTAAGGCATAAGCCACCCGGGATGCCCCTTTATGCTAATGTCCCGGGAGGGAGGATTTGATTTATAATAAAGATCCCCTTAAAATAATTGTATAAATAAATATTTTTTTCTTTTGTTTTTTTTGAATATATATATGTATATATATATATAAATATGTCCCAATTTAGAGAAAAAGGACTAGCCAGGTAAAATAGAACCGGGAGGCCACTTTATTGAGGGAATCCCAGGATCTGTGGGGGAAGAAAAACCAACAGTAAGACCCCCAGAAAACAAATGGTAGCATGCAATACATTCATGCAACTAACAAGTAACACATGATAATGCACAGCACCAGAGTGCTTTAAAGAGGCAAAAGAAATTTGCCCTCTGTTTTTCCTCCTTTTCTATTAAATATATATATATATATATATATATATATATATATATATATATATCCCTTTTTTTTTTTTTTAACATAAAAGTCAGTCATAATAAAAAAATAGACGGCCCCACGCGAGGTGAGGCCGCTTACCTGCCAAAGTAAGGCTGAAACGCCTAGGCACCCGACCAGTAGTAATGGTAGGAAAAAATGGCAGCAATGTTCAGGAATGGCAACAGTAGCAGCCTGAAGCGGCAGCAGCAGCAGCAGTAGTAGTATTAGTAGTAGTAGAGCGGCAGCAACGGTAGTAGTAGTAGAGCGGCCGGTAGCAGCAGTAGCAGCCAGACACATATGCGGCTGAGAGCCCTGCACGTGTCCTCCTAATAACAGGAAGGAAGTGCGGCTGGGGTCGGGTCGCATGACGCCGCTGCCGCCACCACGCCCCCACCTCTGACGTCATCCGGGCCCCGCCCCCTTCCAGATCTAAACAGTGCGGCCCGCCAGACGGCGGCCGCAAAACAAGAGGGCGCACAACACCCTCAATAAAGGAAAGGGGGGGGGGAAACTAGAGCTTCTGGGCAGCTGCGCTGCCCACCAATACGCTGACAACGCGGGCCGCCAAACAGCGGCCGTTTAAAAAGAGGAGACAAGGGGGGAGGGGAGCTGTAATCACCAGGAAAAGGCGCAGGCAGCCAAAAGCAAGCCTGCCACAGCGCGGCCCGCCCCGGCCGCCCTTAAAGCTGACCCAAAACTCTGGCATGCAGGCCAGCAGCCGCTTAAAGAGACAAAATTGCCAGAGGATAACAATGTGCCCTATAAGGAGGATTAGTCAGGCCAAGTGCACTCTTGTTTGCGGTGCAGCCTGACAAGTGTTAATAAGTAAAAACACACATGAAATATAAACATACAGTGAAAACACACATGCAATACACATCCCTCTACCCCCCCCCCCCCCCCCAGTGAAGGGAGAAGGGACCGTAACGGGAGAGCAAGGGGCCAAGGGGAACCTCGGGACAGGGGCATTCCAAATCCGGATCACCATGCCGGACAGCCGCATTGCCCCCAAAACAGGGGGTCGAGCGGAGGAGATAAGCTCCTAGGCACCTATAGTGCCATCTACCAATTGCCCAGTGAGCAGCCTAGGCTGGGAGGCTTCCATTAAACCACAAAGGTACAAACAATCAAAACCGGGCAGAAATAGACCAAAAGGGGGTGCCGGGGTAAGACCCCGGCTACCTGCAAGCAGGAGACTTCATTCTTCTGTCTTGTCGCCATGCAGAGAGAAAAACACTGGTGATAAATGGGAGGTACCAGGTATATATAGGCCGGAAGGGGGCTCGGTACAAGACTTCCTCTCTGCAACAGCGTCACCTGGCGGTGAGTAACCCAATCGTGAAGAATATTAAAGGTGAAGCGGGGTGTGTGGCACACTGAGAACAATGACAAGACATCGGGTTGCCCCGGGGAAGTGGACCAAAACCCAGGATAGTTAAAATAATTGATAATTGAAGAGGACTCATGGCCAGTTGCTCTATGTTCCACCGACACCATCTAAAATATTCCAAGAGCAATCTGCTATCTTCTTCATTTCTATTTGCCATGTGCACATTGGGGGGGGGGGGTCTCACTTGTCAAAACATCACCTGCTACTAGTCAGCATGGATTCCTCCTCATGATCTGAATTTGAACCTGAAACACAGCAGTATTGATAACTATATTTTCAATTACATGATTCAATTACATGACATCATTCACAAAATACACCACTAGATTTCTCAAGAATTACTTTATTTTTATTGCCCCTTCCCTCAAAACAACATTTTAACAATTCAAAACAGTGCATGTAAATCATATAGTAGGTATAAAGTCAGAAAATGGTGAAAATGTATCCAAGACTCCAATGACAATCACATAAGAAAAGTGGCACTAAAATCATGCAATGACAAAAACAGTATCAACAAACATTTCCTTTTACATTCTGTGAAGAGATCATACCTGATACCTGTGTAGACTGATAAACATATACATAAATCTAACCTCTGTGCAATATATCCTTGTGCCCTATATACAACATGACAATCAAAATGCATTAATTAAAATGAATGTGTAACTACTACTCCCCTCTTGTCTATAATACTCTGAATTAATCAAAATAAATTAATCCAAGCAAGACAATATATATATAAAATGTTACAGTAAATACATTAATTGCAATAACAGCTAACAATCTTGGAACATCTTTAATAAGCTTATGGAGACTGTGATACTTTGAAAGCTAGGAAGGTAAGCACATCTAATTAAAAAACATATAAATAATTAGGCACTTATTAATAGGTGGTTTACCAAAAGAACCCCATTCATGTTGAGCAGTCACAGGTTCTTCTGTATACCCAGTTAACGTTTCTTTAAGTAAATGATTTTTTTCAACAATGGCAGGCTTCATGTTAGTCATGTAGGACTGGACCCCTTTGATTAATAGGGGATTAAACAGCTTTAGAAATACTCATTACCTCTGGACTGATAAAAAAAAGGGGGTGTTTCTGCTCTGACTTCCTAGAGAATATGGTACTTGCATCATTGTGAGCTGGTAAGAGGTTATTCATTGAAACGTGATGAGCTCTGAGATTGTATACACAGGCATGTAGGAATTATCAGATCTCATATTATGGTTGCTAAAGGGGCATGAGGCTCCACTGCTCACCTTCCCTCCATCCCACAGTGTAGATTGTGCTCCTACAGCCCCATTTTTGAAGCTGGGTGCTGCACTTCCGGCTTCTGTCTCGTGTATGAAACCAGACCAAAATGTCCATTATATTCTATGGGAACCTCCGGCCAGCCAGAAGCTGGATGTGTGGCACCCAGCTTCAGAGACCGAGGTTAAGGGAACAGTTGATGCTATAGGAGTGTGATAAATGTGAGCAGAAGAGCCTCATGCTCCTTAGGAACCCCTGATCCGAGGCCAGATATGACCCGCTTCGGTATTCATAACAGTTGGGACATCCAAAAGTAGTGTCCAAAGTAGGGTGGGATCCCCAAAGAGTAACGGCCAGTAGTTCAAGTCACTACCGCCTAAAGCACCTTGCGGCCAAAAACAGCATCCGCTAAGGCCTTAACATCAACTTTGTACAGAAGACCAAGCGGCCTTGCAAACTTGTTCAACAGAAGCTTGGTGCTGAAAACCCCAAGAGGCACCAATAGCACGAGTGGAATGAGCAGTAATCCTAAAGGGAGGTTCCTTTCCTTTAGCAGAATAGGCTTGAACCACCGCCTGACGGATCCACTTGCTGACAGTGGATTTAGCCGGAGGCAAACCCTTTCTAGGTCCAGAAGGGAGAACAAAAAGAGACAGACTTCCTGAAAGTCTCAGGAGCGACCAAATATAGCTTCAGAGCCCTGACCACATCCAGAGAATGCAGAGTCCGCTTCTTGGAATTAGCAGGATTAGGACACAATGAAGGCAAGACAGTGTCCTGATTAAGATGAAAGGCAGACACAACCTTTGGCAAGAAATCCGGCTTAAGCCGGAACATCACCTTATCCTGATGCCTCTCAAAATAAGAAGGTTTGATGGAAAGCGCAGCTAACTCAGAAACTCGCCTTACAGAAGTGAGAGCCAACAGAAAGGCTACCTTAAGAGTCAAAATAGACAAGGCAGCCTTACGGATAGGCTCAAAGGGAGGCCCTTGCAGAGCAGACAACACCAGATTCAAATCCCAGACTGGTAGCAAAGGCTTACGGGGTGGACCCACATGAGAAACACCCTGGAAAAAGGTTTTAGCCAACCGGTGATTGGCAAAAGATCTTTGGAAAAAATTGCCAGAGCTGAAACATGGCCTTTTAAGGTACTAAGTTGAAGGCCCAGATCCAAACCATGTTGTAAGAACTCCAGAATCCTGGGAATAGAAAACACCCGACAGGGAAGAGACTTGGACTCACACCAGGCAATATAAGCATGCCAGACCCTGTAATAGATAAAGGACTAGGACTTCTTCCTAGCCCAAATCATGGTATCAACAACAGAGGCAGGCAACCCCTTTTCCATCAAGATGAAGGTTTCAGCAGCCAAGCCGTTAAAGCCAGAGTATGTAAATTGGGATGGCATAGCTGCCCCTGAGTGAGAAGATCTGGATCCTTGGGCAAGACGTGCCGGTCTACTGCCAACTGCACGACGTCTGCAAAGCAAACTCTTCTTGGCCAACAAGGGGCCACCAGGATGGCTGGTACCCGCTCCTGGGCTATCTTGCACATGACCCTGCCCAGGAGAGGAAACAGAGGGAACACATAGAAAAGCTGAAACTCCATCCAAGGTATTACCAGGGCACCCGTGGCGAAGGCCAGAGGATCCTGAGACAGAGAGACAAATCTGGGAAGTTTGTGATTGTGACGGGACGCAAACAGGTCCACATCCGGCAGACCCCAGCGGTGACAGAGGGAGAGGAACACCTGGTTGTTGAGAGACCACTCCCCCAGATGAGACGTCCCCCTGCTCAGGGAGTCCGCCACCTGGTTCTCCACCCCTGGGATGTAGACTGCTGAGATGCAGGGAACATGCTGTTCCGCCCAAGACAGAATCAGGGACACTTCCTTGAAGGCTCGCTTGCTCCGAGTCCCTCCCTGATGATTGATGTAGGCCACTGCTGTCTGGTTGTCTGAGCGGATCTGAAAGCCCGACCCTGAAGGTGAGTGAATAGGTGAGAAAGAACCAACCTGATTGCCCTCAGTTCCAGGACGTTGATGGAAGCATGGGCCTCTTGTGGGCGCCACCGACCCTGGAACCTCAGGGACTTCCAGAAGCCTCCCCAGCTGGTCAGACTGGCATCTGTGGTGACCATTTCCCAGCACGGGGGTAAGAAGGTCCTGCCCCCCAGAAGGTTCCTTGAGTCCAGGCACCACGAGAGAAACTGTCTGGCCAGTGGAGACAGAACAAATTCCTGATCCAAGGACACAGGGTCCTGATCCCAAACTGACAAGAGGAGCAACTGAAGAGGTCTCATGTGAAACTGAGCAAAGGGGACTGCCTCGAAGCAGGACACCATCAGGCCCACCAACTGCATCCCCTGGATGAGGACATGACAGCAGAGCCTGAGCCTGCAGCTGAAGACCCTCTACCTTCTGCTGAGGAAGGAACACCTTGACCTGAGAGGTATCCAGAGTCATGCCCAGAAAGGATCTCACCAAGGACGGAGACAGAGAAGACTTGGGATAGTTGATCACCCAGCCGACTCTAGAGTGGATGTCACTATTTGAGTGTCCCGCTCGGCCTGAGGAAAAGACTCGGCCACGATCAGGATGTCGTCCAGGTAAGGAATGATGTGGATGCCCTGGTTCCTTAGCAGAGCCATCACTCCCGCCAGCACCTTGGTGAACACCCAAGGTGCTGAGGTGATACCGAAGGGTAGAGCCACAAACTGGTAATGCTGATCCTGCAGCTCGAACCTTAGAAATCTCTGATGACCTGGGAAGATAGGCACATGAAGATAAGCATCCTTGATGTCCACAGTGGTCATGAAGTTGCCTGGGCGAAGGGTACTGACAGCAGAGCGCAGCGTCTCCATGCGAAAATGCTTGAATCTGACAAATTTGTTAAGGCTCTTCAGATCCAGAATGGGCCTCAGAGAGCCGTCCTTTTTGGTGACCGTGAAAAGATTGGAATAGTACCCCTGACCCCTTTCTTGATGGGGCACCAAACAAATGACTCCAGACTCTAACAGGCAATGAACCACCAGAAGCAACCCTTGAGCAGACAGGGGGTTTAAAGACATCCTGGATCCGCTGAATCTTGGGGGGGCCAGGCTGCAACTCTTTCTTGTAACCGGAGGACACTACCTCCTGAATCCACCGGTCTGAGACATGAAGCCTCCAGACGTGAGCAAAGAGCCGAAGCCGTCCCCCCACCCGGATGGGCGGCCCTTCATGCCTGAGGGGCTTGGGAGAGGGTTTGGGCTTAGGATTCCAGGAGAGACCAGGACGACCACGGGGTCTGCCACGGCCCCAAGAATCTCTGCAACCACTGGAGAGGAGGGAGCCACGGCCCCTTCTGGGAATACGGAAGGAAGGGAGGGGGGCAGAGGACCCCTGAAAGGGCCGAGACTGCCTCCTATGCTGAGGCAGCCTTCCATTCTTGGATAGAACATCAAGACACTCCCCAAATAGCCGCAGCCCCACGAAGGGGAGGCCAGTGAGAGCTTTCTTAGCCGCAACATCAGCTGCCCACTGGCGCAACCAGACAGAAACCCAGAAAGGAAAATAAGGGGACACAGTGCTCAAACTACTCAGCCCCTCAGAAGCCAGGACAGAAACTCTGCATCCCTATTAGGCTCACCATAAAGCCTATGGCCGGCTACCCTTTGTGTTACAGGGTCTGCGGCTTGGAGCTGCGCTCCAGGAGCACTTGACCCTAGTGCTCTTCTACCTTCACCTGATCTGTCAGCCGAGATTGGGAGGCAGTGAGGGTCCAGAAACGGATAGAAATAGACATGCAGGGCCGCAGGCTTGGTTGCCCCGCTCACCTGCGCAAGAGAAAGAGCCATCTTATAACTTCGCAGTATCACTGCAGAGGAAACACTAGGAACTCTATGGTTAATCCCGTTTTTATAGGGAGCCGGGAGATGCCACAGCTTTCTGCAGTACCACTGCGCCACCTTGTGGAGGAATAACCCAACTTTTATGAATACCGAAGCGGGCCATGCCATGCAATAAAGAAAAGTTTTTTATGTGTTAGTTAATGACCCCCATGTCCTCACTGAATACATATCACTGTAGTGTAGGTAATGCAAGGAGTCCAGTTTAACAGTAAAGGGCACCAATTGTGTGTTACAAGTGATCTGGATCTACGATCTATGGAGAAGGACAAGTTGGGTTAATTTGTCAGTTACTTACTTTGCAAAAAAAAATTGTGATACAGTGCTGCTATCGGCTAGGTCTGCAGGAAGGTATTTATATGAATCAAAGTTAGGTCATGGCAGTAAGTAAAATGGCAGTCTCCAAAATTATGAGTGGTGTGTAAGTAGTGAGTTTGTCCAGGGTCTGTTAAAATCACACCATCTAAATGTGGATGTTTCCATTAAAGTAGCTCTATAACCCTTGCTAATATATAAACATTATAATGCAAAAAAAAAGGTTTTGAGTGAGTTTTACTATTAAAGTAAAACTAAATCATCACATGCACAAACCCCCTAATGTACTGTTTCTGCCCTTACCTTTTTCAAATCAGAACCACCTGCCTAAAACATTTCTGTTATGGTCCTGACCTTCACAGACTGAAGACTGTATTTGTTAAAGCGGTCCTTCACTCTGAATAAGAGTCTATCTTATATGTTTCCCACACCCTGTACATACAGATTGCTCACATTAAAAATCATCCTACCTGCATCTACTGCATGTTATGAGCCTTTAAACATCCAAGATGGCGGCTCATGGAACGTCAGGCAGCCTGCAAACAGGAAGTGCCTTCTGACTGTGCTGCTCTGCATTCTGGGACTGCTGACCTTTTCCTGACCCCGGCTCTGCTCTGTCTGAGCAAAGCACAGTTATAACCCTCCCTGTACTTTATCCTGCTCTCCTCTCCTCAGTAAGTGTGATACTTCTGAGTCAAGATGGCGCCACCCATATCCTAAAGTCCTGAACAGAGTTGCAGCCCGGTGGGGGAAAGAATAATAAGTGACTAAAAACTTAAAATATATTAACTTTAGATGCTGGGGAATAGTTTTTAAGGGTTTGGGCTTTTCAATAAATCATGGTGAAGGTCCGGTTTAAGTGCTCAAGGGTCAGATTTTGCTTTAACATAACTAAGGTATAAAAAGCTTTTTTGCCCTCATAAGCAATAACTGCCATGGAGAACAAGGTAATCAGCTGTTTTCCCTCGTAGAGCATGGGCCTGCTTTTGAACTCTTTTCAGTAAGCTTGGTGTTTTCCTTTGGGATTGTGTTTTGTATATGCAGGATACACCATAGGAAAGCAGCTTCAGGGCTGGCAAGTATAGATGATCTGTACCAAGGGTGATCTACCCTCAGGGGATTAAAGGTAAGTATAGCTTTTAACATGACCGGGCCAGCCAGGATATTGTTTTTTCTTTTTACAATTCTGAACCTAATATTTCTATCATTCATTTTACTAGCATTCTACTATAAAGAATATTGTATTTTTACATTTACAAATGTACAAGATTAAGAGGTGTATAAAAGTGCAACATACCCCCTCCCATAAGCCCATACATTCAGCATACATTCACCTACAGGATAAAATATGGAAATAAAAGTTGAATATCGTGTAGAGATAAATTCATGTTCACATATAACAAGGTGATGAACTCACAAACATTGTAAATTGTAAAATAATGGTGGAATTATAACATCTGTATTTAGCATTTGTATTTACTTGTATACATATTTGTGGGTTGTATAATTATCCAAAAGGCCCATTTAAATGTAGACAAGTATACAATTGGGAGGGTGTAGCTACAGTTTTCTTTTAGACAGTGAACTTTGGAAATGAAAACTGTATACCATACTCATATGGTTTTCAAACCCTCAATAACACAATAGTTTACCTTTTAGTTCCCAGAGTCAGTTTAGAGGATTCATAACAATGGGAAACATATCAGTGCGTAAGAAACTGTACAGCTAATCATTATATTAGATCATCACATATAAACAATGTCTATAAAAGATGTAAATTTAATTAAAAAACACTTCTAGGCAACCCCTGAAAAAACCACATTGCATATGAAGGACTTATAAATATTATATTCATTACAGCATGATGACCAGTTTATCTTGGCATAGAAAATGGTATTGCTCCAATCACTTCACGTAGATTCAGTGGTTGACTTGGGACACACTCTTCTTTGCTAGTCAGCTTGATAAGGAAATCAACAGCATAAAGAAGCCTCCGGAAAATCTGGAGAAGGTTTTTTTTCTTCCACATATGAAAGATACATGAGTAGAGCCAATAGGCTAGCAAAGGTGTGTCAGGTGACTGGGAAGGCTTTGGCAGCTCATTGATTTTTTTGAACCCAGTCCCAACTTTCATCACAATCTTTCCGATTTTTTTCTGCCTCAATGATCTCTTTGTACCTTCTACGGAAGAATCCCATCTAAAAAGGGCAAACAAAAAATCTCTCATATTTTGAGAAAAAATAATAAAATGTGTATATATACATATGAAAGAAATCTAACTTTATGAAAATGCTTCATTGTTCAACAAAGTTGTGGTCTCTATAAAAAAAAAACCTAAAGGAAGCCGTTACTACAGTGTATTCATGATGCAAGCTCTGTAAATTAGCTTAATATAGTAGTTATATAAATAGAACTACAGTATAAAATAGAATAGGATCATTTTATACGCCAAGTACAACTACAGAGATTGCACAAAGACAATTTTTGTGCTGGTTAAAGCAGGTGGGATTCAAAGCAAGGAAAGAAAAAGCATACACAATGTACAATATGAGGATACAATGCACTATATACAAACATATTTTACATTCACGCTCTACCCATACTCATATATTACATACTCACTTGGCTTTGTTCAGGAGATCTATGGCAATAGACTAGAAGCTGGAGGGTTTACAGGCAGGCACTGAATTATCGACTGGAATTTCTTAGTAGGAAAAGTGAGTTACGTGGGTGATGCAGATAGGAGAGGATATTCTAAGTATACAGTACGTCCTGTTCCAGACTATTCCTTACCTATGGGTAATACATCCACAAGATGGCGCTGGACTGCAGAAAAACAGCTTGTGGCTCCTCCCGGCCCTATATAAGTCAGGGACCTCCCACAAATTCCCCAGTTTATTTCTGCAGCCTGCGCTGAGAAGATAGAAGATAGCTCTCTCGTGGCGCAGGTGAGCGGGGCTTATTGCCTGCGGCCCTGCAGGCCTATTCCCACCCGTTCCGTCCCATTGACTGCCTCCCAGCCTCGGCTGACAAGGTTTGGGTGAAGGTAGGCGATAGCAGCACTTTGTGCTGAGGAGCTAGGCTCCTACCGCAGTCCCTGCTCTAACAGGGTAGGCGGTTTAGGCTAATGGTGACCCTTTTGGGATGCCCCCACTGCCTCATGGGTCTGGCTAGGTTATCCTGTGTGGTAAACCCTATTCCCATTCCCCCTCCACCTCCTCTCTTCATATTGGCCCCGGGCACCATTTCCCCTGGGGTATTCCGTTGTTATCCTCCCTCACTCTCCCTTCGGGAGATCTTGGGGGGGGGGGGGGTTGTCTGGTGTTTTGTGACTTTAGACATATGTGTGCCTGTTACTTTATTAAAACACGTCATCGCGCATTTGTACTGCGCTTCGCGGCTGGCAGCCCCATTCATCTCAGAGCTGCTGGGCCGCTACTGGCCGGCCAGATCACGTGGGCGCGCTTCGGGGGGGGGGGGGGGGCGGGCTCTGTGGATGATGCAATTTACCTCTTATCTTCACGGCCCGCCCCTCGAGGTTGCGGACGCCATTTTGTATTCCTCCTGCACTGCTGGCTCCTTGCGGTCTGTGAGTAACCCCAGTGGGGTGAATTTTTCTCTATTTGTTCTTATGCTGTATTCTTATGGGAATATAATGTTGTGTCTTTCAGGCGGGATAAAGCTTCGGTCCTGTGGTTTCTCCCGGCCCTCTGCCCTCATTATCTCCCACTTCTCTAGCAGTCTATTGGGGCATCCCGGGTAGCTCTTTAGCATTATCCCTACTGGCCTACTGTGCCTGTTCAAATCACCATATGGAGGCTTCTGGGGATAATGAGCCTGGGGTTCCTTCGGGACAAGCCCGGCTATGTGTTGCGTGTGGGGTGTCCCCAATCGGTGATGATGTCAGGGTATGTGTATCCTGCACCCAGCAGGTACTTGCACTGCAGTCTAGGTTACCTGTTGCTGGGCCTGCGCCCCCTCGGGCTTCGCCTACCCCCCCCACGCCTGCATCTGACCCCCTATGAGGAGCATACCAGCGGGGAGTCTCAGCCTGATTTGGCTGCATGGGTAGCCAGCATTGAGAAACATATTGCTGGGTCTGCATCGCGTAAGGCTTCTGCTAAGAAGCAGCATTTGTCTCCCACCGTCTCCCTCTTTCCTGAGGAAGTTTTTGACACTACTGGTTATTCCCCCCTGGAGGAGGGAGAATTGTTCTCTGATTCAGAATCATCTGAGGAGCATCCCAAGGTTTATGGTGGTACAGGGTCTCCCTTTGAGGAAGATCTATGGTCCTCAGGTGACACTGACAGGCTTTTGGCTCATATTTTTGAAGTGCTCTGTATCTCCCCTCCTGCCGTGGCTCTGCAGCAGCAGGGTGAGCTCTTCCATACGGTTAAACCACGTTTGAAATTCCCTGAGCAGTTGCACTTTAATAATCTGGTGCTCAAAGAATGGGAGCGGCCTAGCAAGCTGCCAGGCGTGCCCAAAGGTTGGGACAAAAGGTATCCCTTTCCTGCTGATGTGATTAAGTGTTGGTCATGTCCTCCTGAGGTGGACGCGCCTGTTCTGGGGCTGTCCAATACATCTGTCATGCATTCCCCTGACACTACTACCCTGAGGGATGGTGAGGACCGGCGTATGGACCAATTGGCTTGGCATGCCTTTGTCTGTGTGGGGACCGCGCTACGCCCGGTTTGTGCCTTTGCCATTACAGCTATTGCTATTAAGGGTTTGCTTAAGAGCCTCTTAGAAGGGGCCTGATGACGCGGAGAAGAGTATAGATCTCTCCTGCTTTGCTATGAATTTGTTGCATATGTCCTGTCTGCTATGGATGATGCCATTAGAATGTGTAGTAGAACTTCTGCCCTGTTGGTGGCTATACGCCGCTCTGTCTGGCTACGTCAATGGGTAGCTGATAATGCTGCTAAGAAGGCTCTCACTGGTTTCCCCTTCAAGGGCCTGCGTCTTTTTTTTGAACGCTTGGATTTGTTTGCCAAGGGCGGTAGGTTACCTCAATGTAGGAGGTAGTCTCGGTCCTTTCGGGGGATGGGTGCCCTTCTCCCATCCTTCCGTGGTTCCAGACCTGGTCGAGGAGGCTCCTTTACTGGGGCCCGCGGAGATCACTGGGGAAGGGGCAGAGGACGTGGCCGTCCTGGCCTCTCCTGGGGTCCCAAGCCAAAATCCTCACCCAAGCACCCTCAGGCATGAAGGGGCGCCCTTACCCATCCGGGTGGGGGGGGGGCGGCTTCGGCTCTTTGCTCACGTCTGGAGGCTTCATGTCTCAGACCGGTGGATTCAGGAGGTAGTGACCTTCAGTTACAAGATAGAGTTTGCAGCCTGGCCGCCCCCAAGATTCATCACATCCCGGATGGCTCAGAACCCCTTGTCAGCTCAGGGTCTGTGCCTTGCTATCCAAAACCTTCTGGAGTTGGGGGTTATCTGCCAGGTGCCTTTGAGGGGAAGGGGCAGAGGCTACTATTCCAATCTTTTCCACATTCCCAAAAAGGACGGGTCCATCAGACCTATCCTAGATTTAAAGTGCCTCAACAAATTTGTCAGATTCAAACACTTTCGCATGGAGACTCTGCGCTCTACTGTCAATTCACTACGTCCAGGGGACTTCTTGACCTCTGTAGACATCAAGGACGCTTACATTCATGTACCAGTCTTTCCAGGTCATCAGAGATTCCTCAGGTTCGCTCTGGAGGATCAGCACTATCAATTTGTGGCTCTGCCTTTTGGTATCACCTTGGCCCCCAGGGTATTCACCAAGGTACTGGCGGGCGTACTGGCTCTGCTGAGATCTCAGGGCATTCGCATCCTTCCTTACTTACTTAGATGACATTCTCATCATGTCTCAATCTCTCCAGCAAGCCGAGTTGGATACTCAGCGGGTGGTGTCCACACTGGAGTCTTTCGGCTGGGTGATCAACCACCCCAAGTCTTTCCTGTCACCGTCAATGGTGAGGTTCTTTCTGGGCATGACTCTGGATACGACTCAGGTCAAGATTTTCTGTCTCAGCAGAAGGTGGAGAGTCTTCAGGCCCAAGCCAGGTTCCTTATGTCTTTCCCTCATCCCTCCATCCGGCAGGGGATGCAGCTGGTGGACCTGATGGTGTCTTGCTTCGAGGCGGTTCCATACGCTCAGTTTCACATGAGACCTCTTCAACTTCACCTCTTATCAGTTTGGGATCGGGACCCTCGGTCCCTGGATCAGGTGTTGGTTCTGTCCCCTCTGGCCAGACGGTCTCTCTCGTGGTGGCTGGACTCAAGAAACCTGTTGTTGGGCAGATCCTTTCTGGCCCCGTGCTGGGAGACAGTCACCACAGATGCCAGTCTGACAGGTTTGGGGGGCTTCTGGAAATCCCTGAAATTCCAGGGTCAGTGGTGCCCTCAGGAGGCCAACACCCCTATCAACATTCTGGAATTGAGGACGATAAGGTTGGTTCTCGCCCAATTGACTCCACACCTTCGGGACGGGCGGTTCAGGTCCGCTCGGACAACCAGACGGTGATTGCCTACATCAATCATCAGGGAGGGACACGGAGCAAGAGGGCCCTCAAGGAAGTGTCCCTGATACTGTCTTGGGCGGAGAAGAATGTTCCCTGCATCTCAGCTGTGTACATCCCAGGGGTGGAGAATCTGGAGGCAGACTCCCTCAGCAGGGGGACCTCTCGTCTGGGAGAATAGTCCCTCAGCAGCAGGGTGTTTCACTCCATGTGCCACCGCTGGGGTCAGCCAGATGTGGCTCTGTTTGCGGCCCGTCACAATCACAAGCTTCCAGTCTTTGTCTCTCTGTCCCAGGACCCTCTGTCTTGGTCATGGATGCACTAGCAATGTCTTGGAAGAGCTTTCAGCTTCTCTATGTGTTCCCTCCTTTTCCTCTGCTGGGCAGGGTGCTACGCAAGATTGCTCAGGAAGGGGTGCCAACCATTCTGATGGCCCCCCATTGGACAAAAAGGGTGTGGTTCGCAGACGTCGTGCAGTTGGCAAGAGATCAGTATGTTCTGCCCAAGGATCCAGACCTGCTCACTCAGGGGCAGCTACTCCATCCCAATTTACAAACACTGGCTTTGACGGCCTGGCTGCTGAAACCTCCATCTTGATGGAGAAGGGGCTGCCTGCCTCTGTTGTTAATACCATGATTCAGGCTAGGAAGAAGTCCTCATCATCCATCTACTATAGTGTCTGGCATGCTTACATTGACTGGTTTGAGTCTGTCGCTTCCCTGTAGGGTGTTTTCTGTCCCTAGGATTCTGGAATTCCTGCAACATGGTTTGGATTTGGGTCTTCAGCTTAGTACCCTCAAGGGTCATGTTTCTGCTCTGGCCATTTTCTTCCAAAGATCCTTTGCTCACCGTCGTATGGTCAAGACTTTCTTCCAAGGAGTTTCTCACGTGCATCCTCCACGTAAGCCTATGTTACCAGTATGGGACTTGAACTTGGTCTTATCTGCCTTGCAGGGGTCCCCCTTTGAGCTTCTGCGTGAGGCCCCTTTGTCCATTTTGACTCTTAAAGTAGTCTTTTTGGTGGCTATCACTTCTGTTAGGCGTGTTTCTGAGTTCTAGCCTTCTCTATGCCCTAATCCTAGTAACCCTAAGGAATGGGTTTTACACTATCTGGATGTGGTCAGGACTCTGAAGTTCTATTTGGTGGCTACTGAATCTTTCAGGAAGACTGATGCTCTATTTGTGCTTCCATCTGAGCCTAGGAAGGGTCTGGCTCCAGCTTAGTCCAATATCAGCAAGTGGATTCGCCAGGCTGTGATTCAGGCCTATTCTGGAGCCTCCCTTCCACCTTACTGCTCATTCTACTCGTGCTATTTGTGCCTCTTGGGCCTTTCAGCACCAAGCTTCTGTTGAACAAGTTTGCAAGGCCGCTACTTGGTCTTCTGTTCATACCTTTTCTAAGTTTTACAAGGTTGATGTTAAGGCCTCAGCTGATGCTGCTTTTGGTCGCAAAGTTCTGCAGGCGGCAGTGGTTTAAACTGCCCGCTGTTACTTTTTGGGGATCCCACCCTACCTTACGGACACTGCTATTGGATGTCCCATGGGTAAGGAATAGTCTGGAACAGGATGTGCTGTATACTTAGAATAATACAATTCTGTGATTACTCACCTGTAGAATTGGTATTATACATATACAGCACGTCCTGTTCCACCCCACCCTTGTTATCATTATTCTTAGTTACCTCTGTATGGTGATTATTCATTGTTGAATTCTGGTTTTGTTCTCCCGGCCTTTTGTTAACTGCTTGTCAATACTGGGGATTTTGTGGGAGGTCCCTGACTTATATAGGGCCGGGAGAGGCCACAAGCTGTTTTTCTGCAATCCAGCTCCATCTTGTGGATGTATTACCCAAGAGTAAGGAATATTCTGGAACAGGACGTGCTGTATACGTATAATACCAATTCTACAGGTGAGTAATCACAGAATTGTATTTTTGTGTGCCTGAGAGCCAAATCTCTTCTTAAATAGAGGCTAAAGTGATGCAATGGAGCGCCTACAATCTTTTTTGATGCCTCCTTTTGACCACTTCTGCCTGCAGAAGAGGAGGCGACGAGGGACCTGTAGATGCACTGGAGCACTGTATATAGGAAATTTAGACTAATAAAATTATTTTGTAAGGTGTGTTTAATTTTATTTGATCCAGGAGAGCCCTATACTAGATCAAAGAATAGGGGGGTGGCAAGTTGCCTGCTGGAATGGCAGTGGGAGACTTGCACCCCACCCCATTCATTACCCGTATGTCCAATGGCCAGATGGGTATAGAAGTAGTTACCATCAGCACGGGCTGGGGAGCACCGGACCCGCACTGAAGGGCATAGGGGCTGGTATCCTGGCATGGCCAGAGGCTGGCTATGCGGCCTCCAAACCATGGAGATCCCAGCCTCTATGCCTGGTAGGCTTGGAAAGGGGGGAACCCGCCATTATTTAAAAAAAAAACCCATTGAAAAAATGTCAAAGGCAACTACAAAACACAAAATCCTGCCGCAAGCCATTAACGCAAAATGCAGCCTAGCTGATCTTTGAAGCTGGTCCTTGTTGCTCTTTTTAGCTACCCCATAACAAGTGGTGAAGAAGAAGCATAGCAATGAAGCAGTAGCAAAAGTTGCATTGTAGATACCTGTTACTACTAGCAGCTTCTTGGGCGGTTCTGTCTTCTTGAGTTTTTAGACAGCTGATCTATATTCATACATTATATTATATTTAAGGGATGGTCTGGGCTAAGTGTAAAAACAAATCATTACCTGCCATGCAGAGAATTCATCCTGGTGTGCTGTTTAGATTTAGCCCCTGTCCTGTATTCCAGCCCCTGGATTATATTTTTTTTAGGACCACCCTTTCTTAACATTAAAAGGTGGACCCTCTTCACCCCTCTTGCATGAGACTGTGTGGGACACAGTGAAGCTTGTGTAGGCGCAGAGGAACATTGCTGCCCTCTGCTTTGCTTGTCTGTCTCTTCCTTGCTGCTTTGTATAGGTACACCTTACAACGCTAACAAAAAAGTGGTCATGAATAAATAAAACTAGGGGCTGGACTACAGAAAAGGGTCTGGATTTCTGAAACCACGGCTTTATTTAGAAGCTCACCAGGATTAATCTGCTTCTGCATGGTAGGCATGCAAATGATGCTTTGTTTTTTCATTTAGCCTGGACAACTATATTCTATTAATTGGGTTTACAAATTCAAGGTTAGTGAGACACAAAGGTAATAAAAGGTTTCTAAAGGATATTGCTTTACTGATTTTGACGCTAACGGATGCAGCTGTTTATTTATTGTTGAGTAATTTTATTGCATGTGGAGAATGTTGGCCTATGAATTGCATCCAAAGGACCTACATAATTCAAAACCACACTTGAACAAAATGCTTACTGCCAAATGTAAAAAATGGGCTATACCCTGTAACACAGTTTTATACTACATATATAAAGCAACTTGGCATGGACATTCTAGAATTGACTGTAATAAGAACTGAAAGTAAAACCCAACTGAGGTCTGTAAACCCACCAAAGTAAACTATGTTTGTACTGCTGAACCTAGGAATGAGAGGCACCGGCCTTCTGACCCCAACATTGGCATGGAATTCAAGTCACTATTTTAATTTAAACTATGAAAATTAGATGTTCTCTCTTTATGTCAAGCTGAAGCTTTGAAATCTACTGCTAAAGAGTCATTTGAATGGGCAGGCGGGGGATGTTACTACTGTCCAGGAGAATGGCACAGGATCGGGGGTGGGGGTAGATGTGCAGATAAATCAGTTAAATGATCTCTGATTTTAGCCCCTTTTGTAATGAGGAATTTGGTGCAGAGATTTATGTGCTGGGCGTCATTAGACTTTATCACAAAACTTTTAATAAAGATAATTGGAATATTGCTGACACAGTAGAGGATTAGGATTTATTATATCTATGCTTTATTTACACTTTAAAATGTATGTCAGTTCCCAGGATAACATAGTAATATTTCTAAGCACATGAGGATGATGGAGATAATGGAAATAAAATTAAAAAAATTAAAAGATGGGATGCCTTGCTGCACATCTCCTTCTGGCAAGCCTGAGACTGAGAAGCCAATACCTACCACTTGTCAGGATGAATTAAATCATTATGCCTTCGGGGAGGTTCGGGAGTTTCCTTGGAATATGGATGCGGGACACAGAGGCAGCTCTAAGTTAGATGTCTAATTCCACCTTAGAGGTCATAGCAATAATCACGTTTAAATGTCTTTAGGAGGCTACAGGCACAGACCAAGAACTGAGCAGTTGGAGTCATTGGACGGGAACAGGTGAGCAAAGTCAATGTCTGGAAACAGTTGAGAAGAGTCACAGGCTGGTAACAGGTGAGTAGAGTCACAGACTCAAAACAGATGAGCAGTAGAGTCACAGAATATATACACATAAGACATACACCACATCTATGCAACCAGGGAGGCAAGCCACTGACCACCTGAGAAATGAGATGTCTGATACTTTCATATGTAGAGTCTGTAACCAACCCACAACTGCAGCTAAGCCCCATGATGGTGGAGATTGAACAAGACCCCAGGCAGTCCTGTGTTGGTGTTGGCGATAGAGGGCAGACAATACATAGCAGAGAGTGCAGACCACAGCAGACAACAAAGGACAGAAACTAACCAGTAGGTAGCAGAAGGCCTAAGCCCAGTACTAACAATGGATGGCCTGGGATCCCATACAGGAAACAGAAGGCTAGGCCCAATAGTAGAACAGTGCAACAAGGTTACCAGAGGCCTGGAAAGCACATGGACATGTGAAGTATGCAATGATCAAAAACAGCTATGCACATAACTTGTTTTATGTGAGGAGGGAATTACAAACACCTGTGGGAGGGTGCCACACCTGTGGCAGGGAACACAAAACAAAAACCAAAGGAGAAGTTACATAAGCACAACAGGAACACACAAACACAATAGCAAGTGGCTCAACAAGAAGAGCCAGAGAATTGGAGAGCACATGGACACACATAAGGTATGAGGCAATGATGAGGCGGGGCTAAACACATAGCGTTATAGGAAAGACAGAGGAGGGAGTTACAAACATCTGTGAGAGGGCAGGGACCACGAAAAAAGAACCTAGGGGAAATCCACATAAATACAACAGAACCAAACAACCACTACAGCAGTGGCTTAACAGGGCCGGAGTGTACTTGCAGCAAAGACAGACCACAATTGCCTGTTCAAGGTCCATCTATGTCACACCACTTCTGCCTCCCACCACATATGGCTGCCAATCATGTGACCTCCAGGGACCATTCAGCTGCAAATGAATAAAAACATTAGCAGATAAGCTCAGCACCTTGAGCACATTATTTTGGCACACAAAAATGGACACTTGCCATTGAAAGTGGATTACTCTTTAAAAAAATTCAAATACAAGTTATAGGAGAGAGCACTGTGAATGTTTTTTGTGGACAACCCCTCTGTATGTTTTATGGAAAGAAATACCCTTAGTGGATAGCGGCAGGTATAACAACAAGCCACAGTATAAGTGGGATACTGCTGATGTTCTGATAAACAGGTATGTGTATAGGTCCTCTGTATAGGAGCATCATTTTGCTACCAAAGTACTACAGCGCACAATGTATTGCTCTGTCATATAAACAAGTCACTTGGGGAAACCCATGAGTAAAATCCATTTCTGAATGGTTTGCTCATCCAGTGTTGGCCTAGTTTAAAAAAAAAATAGGGGTTTCCAATGACGCGGGCACACACACCAAGCACAATCAGCAATCTCAAAAGGGCCGGGTGGCATACAGACGCTGGACGCATCCTTGGCTTTCACACTGGGTACTTTCACACTCCTGCACCCAGCCAGATAGACTGAGCACAGGAGCACACACAGCTACAGGGAAGCGGCGACCTGTGGTTGCAGCATCACGGGAGCCACCTGTAAAGGTGAATATATCGGCGACCCAGAGGGTTTTACACAGTGGGGCATCCTACTATGGGATACCCTGGGGGTAGGCTAGTGGCCGGCTCTGGAATCATTTGGATTGGGTCAGGCTGCATGGGTTTTTGATCCACTTTAATATAGTGGGTTGAGCATGTACAAGGTAAAATGGCTTTCTTAAACTAAAAATATTTACATGACACAGGAATAAAATGATTTACCCATGATTCTTAGTAGCAGGTGGAGCCACTCAAATCAGCTCAGCCTGAGTTGCTAAGAATCATGGGTAAATTCTGTTATCTTTGATCTGTATTTGCCATGCAAATGCTTTTGTTTGAAGAAAGCACCACTTCCTTACCTTCAATCTTTTAAAGACATTCCAGGAAATGGGACTTTAATGGACTAGGTTTCTGAACCCTTTGCTTTATGTTACCATATATAACTAGAAACTGATTACTCTAAAATAGTGTAATTTGAATTTCCACCCATTATATCAAGGCTGCTTTGCAGATAAAAATACAAGCTTTGTCACAACAAGCTTCGTGGTAAGAGTCCTAGTTTAATTCTATAACTATTCCAAAAAAATAAGGGGCCATCTACAGAACGCTAAGATGAGCCGATGGAAACTACATTTAGTTACAAGTTGAACTAATACAACGAAGGTTCATCCAAAATTTCCACACACAACATTCCAAGCTCTGTTACTAGAATTCTAGTTTTCCTCTCTTAGGCTAGTACATGGAGCATACATAAAAAAAAACTTGGATTTCTTATTAAAGCAATGTGGCTGGGGTGGTATTCATTATTGCTCATAATGACTTCCAGCAACCAAACAGGGAAGCGAGTGTCACAATAAAATGAGCAAGCGGATATCCATAAAGGCAGAATAAAGGAATGCACCTTGGAATGTCCTTTTCACCCTGGGTAAATTGGCCAGTAGAATTCAGGCGAATGCCAGCAGAAACAGCAGAAGCAACTCTATTACGTGTGTTAAGATCGGCTTGGATATCATATTTGATAAAAACAAACTGTAACAGTTCACGCTATACACTGTGAGACCTGAGCCCCCAACAGTATAATTTTAAAGTGTCAAATTTCCCCGCTAAGAAACTTAAAAGAATGAATGAAATTATTTGTTGGCTCTCGACACTTCATCTTTGAGTATTTTTATTCCCAGCGTATTTATGCAATTTCCTACCACAGGTATTAACCAAAAGCACGTGAGGCTTTTCTATTGAAATCCTTCAATACCATTATAAAAAGACAATATAAAGAAACAGAAACTCGCAACACATATCACTACATAAAAACAAGGGATTAAAACTGATGTGCAGCACAGGGCCAAACCTTTTCCTCTTTGTGATAAAGAACACAAAGTCTAAATGTACACTACTTGGTATTTTTCAAGGCCATCACGTAGGTACTCTAAAAAGTAGGTTAAAAGCTGACAAATCATCTGCTTAATAACTATTACTTATTTTTTCACTTCAAACACCTAATACTGTAAGATCCTAGCACTGAAAGGGAATTCTCTGGGCCACGACCAATGCTCACTGTAGGTCGTGGGTTAGCCACTACCACAAGTCACTGTAGTGCTTTGGCACTCCCCCTACTTTGCAGTGACTGACATGAGGGGGAGGAGTGCACAGTGCACCAGGATGTCAGAAGCCCTGCTCTAGGAAACCTAAACCTGCTGAGCGGGAGAGTAGGTGAGTGCCTGTATGTTTGTTTTCCTGGCTTTAGTGACCCTTTAAGTCTAATGTTAAAGGAAGAGACTTCTCAAAGTCACAGCAAATATTTTTTGTATCCAAGTATACACAGCTATGTTTTGGGGTTTCAAAGGGCCCTGCAAGACCCCAAAAAGCTGGCCGTGTATACTGAGACAATATTTCTCTGCTATGGATTTTTCTGGATTGCTGTCTGCTTCTTTTACACCAGACTTAAAGAGCGCCACCACAAGTTGTTGCACCCATAAACATACGCTTACATTTGTAACGTTAAGATGTGTGACTGTGATGTGTATCCTAAGATTTAAGTAAAAACATATTCTTGAGAACACAATTGGAGTTTACGAGCAAGAGAACCTGAGGAAGCTGCATTAGTCATGCTTTAAAATTCTGACAGACAGACAAAGCCAATTGTTTGGCCATTGTGTTGGGCTATGTTTGGAAGAAGAAATGGATGAGATATCAATGTTTACAGTTTTACCTCATGATTACTCTTCTAAAGCATGTGGGCGTGGCTGTGATGCTGCATAATTATTGGCATAATGGTCAGGCTTTGTAAGAGCCCACACTAGCTCTCCTCCTTCCCTCTCTCCCGTTGCTAACATTGGGCGCCTAGATCAGCACCCCTATACTCCCAATCTGATATGCTCATGAATGCACCCTCAGATTCTCATGTGCACACTCCTAAAATACGTAAGAGCACCCCCAACACATGTACACACTTCCAAATACATGAGCGTACACGCAGATCAGTAGGTAGTCAAGTAGGTAGCTGGGGCAGTGTGCAGGTAGATGAGTAAGTAGGTAGGTAAGTAAACTGGTGGGTCAGTAGGTAGAAAGAAGCAGGTTGGTAGCTGGGTCAGTAGCAAGTGGGCAGTGGAGGTGCGTGCTGCCCTCCCTGTCTGCTGATGGGGTCCCCCCCCAGGATGGGACAGAAGTGGGTGAATGCACCTCTAGCTGCTGGCTCGGTTGAAAGGGGGGTGGCAGCTGCTCTTGCTTCTGTCTGCAGCTGGTGAGTGTTTAGGTTAGCTGATCTGGTTCCCGGCTCCAGCCTCTGGAGGGAAGGGGGTTGGGCTGTAGGCATATCTTGTATATATTGTGGGGGCTTCTCCCGGCTCTCCTCTGCTCTATATATCTGCTGCACACGCACCTTTAGCTCCCAGCTGCGGTCTCTGGTGAAGGAGGGGGCTGTGGCTGTTGCTTTTGCTCCTGGCTGTGGTCTTTGTGGGGGAGTGGGGGGTCTGAACCCCACTCTGGTGGGTTGCTTCACGCTGACAAGCTGAGAGGAGGAACAGCGCTGAAGTAATTGCTTGGCAAGCTGCTGTACTTTAAGCTTTTGCATGAAAAATCCCTTTAAGTATCCCTATAGCATACATCTGATTGTAAACTATCTATAGCCTTACCAAACCTTTGTAGAGGGTAGTATACTTTCCTTTTCGGACCTCAGATCAAGGGTGCCATGGGGGTACAAGGCTTCCCTGCTTACCTTTAACTCGCTCCTGCGCCACTAATCTCACTTCTGCAGCCTCATTATCTGAAACTGGGGGCTGCAACTCTGGCCTCCAGCATGTACGGGCCAAACTGAGGCACCCATCATTCTTTAGGTGTGTCTCAGCTGAGCTTCATAAACTGCTTTGCGCCTCCGGCTAGCCAGAAGCTGGGTGAAAAGTAGGCAGGGGAGGGCAGGGTGCACCTCTGAACTGAAATCTGCAACAGCGTTTCACTGTCTAGCTAGGGATCGATTCAGCCTGGTGTAAAATGAGCACTTATATATATTTTTTTTACCTAAAGTGTATTTTATTTACAAATTGTGCTGAATTGGCCAATGTACAAAAAATCTTCTTCTTGGAATTGGTTAGGATCATTTAAAGCAATTAAAAAAATGAGCACTTTTTAGACCAAGACCATTTCTTCTATTGAATCAAAGTGAATGTTTCTGAAACTCTGAAATCTATCACTTTTTAGGTGCAACTTAGGCCACTAGCATATTGAAATATAAAGTAACGTACCTTCCATAGTAGTACAGCCAGCAGCAGAAATATAAGAATTCCAACCAGTAAACTAATAGCAATGATCCAACCAACCACATATCCACGTGGCTCGAGATTGTGTAAAGCCTCAAAAACCACCTGTAAAGAAAATACACTTAGTCATATGTATTGTGTTGCAACGGAGGTGGCTGTCAGGTAAACTCGAGTAAGGCAGCATCTGTAACATTTATTAGCTATCGCAAATATAACAGAGGAAAGCAAACCAGACAATGGATATCTTTAATTTATTTGGCAGGCAAAATGCAAGATGCACACATATGGTAAAAAGATGAAGAGGTGGGGTTTTCAGGACTGGGACAATAAAGAAAGCAAGATGGAAAAAAATCCAATAGAACGCATGCCTAAGGATAAAGGATCTGAGAGTATTTATTACCTCCAGAAACGCAGTATAATCACCCTAGCCTATACATTGGCTTTCATAGCTCAGGATACTACATTTTACTTTTTAATGTGTTAAGTTATTTCCACCTATATAACTCTTGTGAAAACAAAACATTTTTATTGAAAATTCCAAAGCTTGTACACTTAAATAAAATTGTAACTAGCACTTCGATTTAACCTCTGATCCTCAGATGATGCCTATTTAGACAAAATGTGTCAAGGTGAATAAGATGTAAATACTAACAAGCAGAGTATCCATCAACTCCTTCTGCTTTATCAGTGTGTACTTACCTACTTCTACCAGCTCTGTCGCAACACAAAGAGCACTACAATACTGCATTCTTTGAACCCACTGACTTACAAAAAGGATTAACATTGGTGGTATATAGGATCTTGAATGTTATTTTGTTCTAATGTAAATAATGTTACCTATGAATTCATATACAATTTATACTTAATAATCCTTTTTGACCACAAGGGATCATTTGCATATCTGGTTCCTTATTGTGACATAAGGCCACATTTTATCCCTATGATCTCTTCTCTAGCTTAAATTTTTTGGGCCATGGTAACAACCAAAAATAATTGTAATTTATAGGTGCAAAAAAGTAAAGCTATTCTCAAAATAGCTCTAGCTAGAAAAGAGAAGGTGGGTATATTCTCCCACCTGAGCTGTGGAGCTGTAGGCCAGTAACCATGGCCCTTTATGCTGTTTCTCTAATTCAGCGGTACTCAATTGGTGGACCGGGGTCCGAATGCAGACCTCAGCGCCAGATTTCCGGACCCCTGCCCTGACAGCCTTGCACTCAGTAGCTTCTGTGTTGCCGTGCTCAGAGCTGCCCCCTTTACTTGATCAGCGATGTAGTGCTTAGTCTCCCTGCCAGTGTCATGGCTCCCTGGCACCTAGCATTGCAATATTAAGTACTGCACGGGTGGGAAGTGGCCTTGCAAAGTACACACAAACTTTGTTTCTCAATCTCTCTGCCCCATCCAATTCTGTCCCGCTTCCTCATTCCTGTCTCGCCATCTCTGCCCCATCCATCTTCGTCCCCCCCCATGTCAGCCCCATCCATTTCTGTCCCCCCAGCTTTGCCCCATTCATTCCAGCGTTTTTTTTGGTTCCCCCCCCCCCCATGCCTGGACCTTCACCTCTCACTGGATGCCCGTATATTGACCTTTACAAGAGGTGGTTGAGTACCCCTGCTCTGATTAGTGATTTCCCTGCCTTGGTGGTCTGTCTAGGTGGACATCCTTGGTAGGTTTGTAGTTGTACCATACTCTTTGTAGTTATGAATAATGGATTTACCAGTGTTCTGTGAGATGCTCAGAGCATGGGCTGTTTTGTAAAACCTGACACTGAAATTCTCTTCGACACAACTTTATCCCCAAGCAGCTGTCTGGTGTGTTCCTTGGTTTTGTGTATGTTGTTTGTTCACTAATGTTCTCTAACAAACCTCTAAGGCAAGGGTCCACAACCCACCTCAAGGCCACACTTTCTTATTTTCTGGTCCTGTTAACATCCTGAATTTGCCCTTGTAGGTGTTTTTCATATGTCATACTTTGCACTGAAATCCTGGAGGCAAGCAACATTAGATTGTGTTCTCTGGGCTTGCTATACATGGACTGTTCAATGGAGATTGGGTCAGATCTGTATTGAGACCCTGGCCATTACTCAGTGTAGTATAGTGTAATATATAAATAATACACAACCTGGCCCAAAAAAGGTTGCACACTAATATTTTGTTGGACCACCTTTAGCTTTGGTTATGGCACCCATTCGCAGTGACATTACTTCCACAAGCTTTTGCATTGTCACAATATTTATTTCTGTCCAGAGTTGCTCACTTTTTCCCCAAAGACCTTGTATTCAGAGAGATTTAGACTCAAGTCTTCTCTGGCACATCCCAAAGATTATCAATGAGCTTCAGGTCTGGTGGCCAATGCTTGTGAGAACAAGCAGGAGATGAATTCATCAGGGAAAAAACAATCCGTGATTACATAAACTGGTTGTTTAGTATATTCAGGTAGTCAGCTGATGTCATTCTTAGGGCACATAACGTTGCTGAACATAACCTCACAAACTCATTGCAGCAACCTCAGATCATAGCGCTGCCCCACATGCTTGTACAGTAGGCACTCATCATGATGGGTGCATCACGTCAAATGCCTCTCTTCTTACCCTTCTTACCATCATTTTGAGACAGGGTAAGCATGGGCTCATCAGATCACATGCCTTTCTTCCAATGTTGATGCTCCCTAGCATATTAAATCAATTTTTGCCGGTCAGCCTCACTGTCAGGTAGTTCAAAAACCAGACCAACAGCTGGAAAAAATAACTCCCCAAAACTCACTTTTCTGCATGCATGATACTGAATCATTGTCAGCACTTACATTTGCTCCTGCACACATACAATTTTTAATTTCAGCCAGTCCATGCTTTCCCAGTTCTGTAATAAATGTGTATTTCAACTAATAAAAGTCTGATATACTGGAATATACTGGTAGCCTAATTTCGTGTTTTATTTCCTTAGAGCTTATGACACGGAACAGTCTAAAATTTTGTTAGAACATTTTCACTCTACTTTTGGTAAATAAAGCATTCAGTTTAGAATCCCTCAAGGAAATAATTTAAAATTTGGTTTTCTAAAAGGGTTACAAATACAACATTGATTTTATATTATATTTCATTCTTGAGCTTATAGCTAATCTTTTTGATTCATGTTAACATTTTTCTTTTAGTAAAAACATTTTGGCTGGCAGGAGTCTCAGAAATCCCACAATAAAGAGTAGCTGATTCAAATATACGGAGGAGCATTTTCAGATATACTTTGGTATTGAACGTTAATCAAAATACGATCCCTTTGTGCATTTGATCAAAACAATTCGTTGTAGGTTTGCTAAGCTTTCTAGATTTGATCTGAAAGTGAAAAGTAAACCTGCTTAGTGTGCTCCTTTTGTCTACCTGTGCCAAAAGCATGGTGAACTATGCCAAACACAGTGTCAGGGGAAAATGTAAAATAATGTTGACCTTTTCTTACACAAACATATTTTAGTTTCCTGTTGCTGAGGGGGTGGTGAACAGAAAGAAGCCATTACAAAAATTCAGCTGCTAGATCCTTTGCCAAATAAAAAGTCAGGCCAGAGCCACAACTGTTCTTGTGGTTGAATTTAATAACCGGCATTAAGACCAAGTACTGCAGAAAGAATGGCAATATACATACAACAGTAACATTTCTAAATAACATTTATTGGACATAGTTACTAACCATACTTTCATTTTATTTAATAATGTTTCAAATTGTGTATATTATTGGAACGTTAGACCTAGGAATTGTTGCTTGTTGCGCTGGTAGTTTGATAAAACTTAAATAAAAATGAGACAGTTTAAAGTCCAAGCAGAACAAGTAACATTTTATATCAGGGGTGGGACCCTTGTATTGCTCTGCCCTGATTGTTCCAGTGTACCTCAGAACAGGAAGCTAACAGACTGAGGCTAAAAATTATCCCAGGATCCCACTGGACCGCATACCAGGTCCACCATTTGTATAAATACAAAGTTACCGTGTGTAAGATTTTTCCCTCTGTGTCATTTTGCAGCTACATAAAATACAACTATACAATTCCAGTATATTACTAAACTCTGCCCAGCCCATGACCAGCCTGCAACATCCTCCCCCCAATGTGCTTTAAGGTCATTAAATGAGTGCACTTCAAGACTGAGGTTACAGCATTACAGGGACAGATCAGGGTAGAGGTGGATATGGCCACCAAATTGCTTAAGTATTGTTGGGGCAGAAAATATGGCAGCATGAGGCAGAACACGGGTTTGGGTTTTTAGTCTGGGGGCTAGTAACGCTGGGTACAGGGGGGCTGGGGAACAAATAGAAAGGCAGGGATTGTTTTGGGGAGATAGAAGGAGCAATCCAACTGCACCCAAATTGATAATTCTCCCATGGATAGTCTATCCCTGCTAAAAGAGACAAAGTAATTGGCTGTCCTTTATGCTCTCAGTAAAACCTATGATTTAAACTTAAATCAAACCTTAACCTCAAAGCAACCCTAAGAGCTTACTTACCCCACCAATATCCCAAATAAGGACACCAATTCACTTAGAATTCAATTCAATTCAATACATTTTCGGAGAATTCCTGAAATTATGATATATACTCACCCCCCATGTTCCTGTGCTGCTCGGCCAGCCAAGTGACCTCTTGGTGGCCAATGGGGTTCACTGGTCATCTTGGACACGGTCACTTGGTGGTCACATAGCCAGTAGTCAATCCACAGATGGATATGTACGTTTTTGGGCAGAAGAAACATTTTAAAGACATGGTTGATGTGGCTTTCCCTGCTTGTAAGTAATTCAGTTTTGAGTCACTGGTGCACCAAAGGACAGAGATTGCAGGTAAAAATACAATTCTGTGATTACTCACCTGTAGAATTGATTTTATGGGTATCCAGCATGGGTTGCTTCATCTTCAATACTTCACATTTGGGTTATCCGCCACAAGGTGGCGCAGTCGACTGCAAAAAGACTTGTGGCTCCTCCCGGCCCATAAAAAGCAGGAAATTACCCATAATACCCAGTGTTGAAAAGCAGTAATGCAAGAAGCCGGGAGGCAAAGACCATGTTTATAAAAACACAGCCCCACTAAGAACTCTCTACAGCAAATCACCAAAACAAGGCAAAAGAGGATAACAACAACAAGGGCGGGATGAAGCAACCCGTGCTGGATACCCATAAAATCAATTCTACAGGTGAGTAATCACAGAATTGTATTTTTCTGGGTATTCCAGCACGGGTTGCTTCATCTTTAATTCTTCACATTTGGGACATCCAAAAGCAGTGTCCAAGAAGAAGGGTGGGATCCCCAGTGAGAAACAGCAGGTAGTTCAAGTCACTACCGCCTGAAGCACTTTGCGACCAAAAACAGCATCAGCTGATGCCCTAACGTCAACCTTGTAAAACTTAGAAAAAGTATGAACTGAAGACCAGGTAGCGGCCTTACAAACCTGTTCAACTGAAGCCTAGTGCTGAAAGGCCCAAGAGGCCCCAATAGCTCTAGTGGAATGAGCTGTAACATGGAAAGAGGGTTCCTTCCCTTCGACAGAATACGCTTGCCCTGCCGCCTGTCTGATCCACTTGCTGATAGTGGATTTGGCTGGAGGCAAACCCCTCCTAGGTCCGTCAGGAAGAACAAACAGAGAGTCCGACTTCCGAAACGACTCTGTGGCAAGCAAATAGTACTTAAGTGCCCTGACCACATCCAGAGACTGAAGAGTCCGTTCCTTAGAATTAGAAGGGGCAGGACACAAAGAAGGCAAGATAATGTCCTCATTGAGATGAAAGGAAGAGACAACCTTGGGCAAAAAAATCTGGTTTGAGATGGAACACCACCTTATCCTAATGCCGCTCCAAATAAGGAGGATTAATAGAAAGTGCCGCCAGCTCAGAGAAGCAACGCACCGAAGTGATAGCTACCAAAAAGACCACCTTCAGAGTCAGAATAGACATAACCGCATCGCACAAGGGCTCAAAAGGGGGACCCTGGAAAGCAGAAAGCACCAAGTTCAAATCCCACACCAGTATCAAGGGCTTACGCGGCGGACGTACATGAGTAACACCTTGGAAAAAAGTCTTGATAAGCCTATGATTGGCGAAGGATCTTGCCAAAGCTGAAACCTGTCCCTTGAGGGTACTCAGTTGTAACCCCGACTCCAAACCATGTTGTAGAAATTACAAAATCCTGGGAAGGGAAAAGGTGTGACAAGGAAAGGACTTAGACTCACACCAGGCAAAGTAGGCGTGCCAGACCCTGTAATAGATCATGGAAGAAGATTTCTTCCGAGCCTGAATCATAGTACCAACGACAGAGGCCGGCAATCCCTAATCCGTCAGGATGGAGGTTTCAGCAGCCAAGCTGTCAAAGTCAGCGTTTGTAAATTGGGATGGCGCAACTGTCCCTGAGTGAGGAGCCCTGGGTCGTCGGGCAGGACGAAGTGATCCACTGCCATCTAGATGACGTCTATGAACCAAACTCTTCTTGGCCAGCGGGGGGCCACCATAATGGTTGGTACCCCCTCCTGGGCTACCTTGCGCAGCACACGACCCAGCAGAGGGAAGGGAGGAAAGGCAGAGAGAAGACGAAACTGCGTCCAAGGAATTGCTAGCGCTTCTGTGGCAGAGGCTAGAGGATCTCTTGACAAGGAGACGAACTTTGGAAGCTTGTGGTTGTGACGGGACGCAAACAGGTTCACATCCGGCTGACCCAAGCGGCGAAACAGAACGTGAAAGATCTTGTTGCTGAGGGACCATTCCCCTAGGTGAGACGTACCCCTGCTCAGGGAGTCCGCCTCCTGGTTCTCCACTCCCGGGATGTAAACCGCCGAGATGCAGGGAACATTCTCCTCTGCCCAGGACAGGATCAGTGACACCTCCATGAGGGCTCGTTTGCTCCGAGTCCCGCCCTGATGATTGATGTAGGCGACCGCCGTCTGATTGTCCGATCGGACCTGGACCGCACGACCCCGAAGGTGCGGAGTCAACTGGAAGAGAACCAATCTGATCGCCCTCAACTCCAGAAGGTTGATGGGCACATGAGCCTCCTGTGGGCCCCACTGGCCCTGGAACTTCAGTGATCGCCAGAAGCCTCCCCAACCGGTCAGACTGGCATCCGTGGTGAAAATCTCCCAGCACGGAGGGAGAAAGGACCTGCCCACTAGAAGGTTCCTCGGATCCAACCACCACGAAAGGACTGCCCGGCTGAAGGGGACAGAGTAAATTCTTGCTCCGGGGACCGATCCCAAACGGCCAAGGGATTCAACTGAAGAGGTCTCATGTGGAACTGAGTGAAGGGAATGGCCTCGAAGCAAGACATCATGAGGCCCACCAAATGCATCCGCAGACGGACGGAGGGATGTGGATGCGACAACAAGGTCCGCACCTGCGTCTGAAGACCCTCCATCTTCTGCTGAGGAAGGAAAACCTTGACCTGAGACATATCCAACGTCATGCCCAGGAAGGACCTCACAAACGACGGAGTGATTGAAGACTTGGGATAATTGATCACCCAACCGAAAGCCTTGAGAGTGGACAAGACCTTCTGGGTATCGCTTTCAGCCTGATGAAGAGATTGAGCAAATCGTCCAGATAAGGATGAATGCGAATGCCCTGGCCCCTCAGGAGGGCCGTGTCACCTCCGCCCACACCTTGGTGAACATCCAAGGAGCCGAAGAGATACCGAACGGCAAGGCCACAAACTGGTGGTGCTGGTCCTCCAAGGCAAACCTCAGGAACTTCTGATGTCCCTGGAAGATAGGAACGTGCAGATAGGCATCCTTGATGTCCACCGTGGTCATGAAATCGCCGGACCGAAGGGAGCTCACCGCTGACCGTAAGGTCTCCATGTGGAAGTGTTTGAACCTGACAAATCTGTTGAGACCCTTCAGATCCAGGATGGGCCTCAGAGAGCCGTCCTTCTTGGGCACCGTGAAAAGATTGGAGTAGAACCCCCGACCCCGTTCCTGAAGAGGCACAGGGCAAATCACTCCGGATGACAGGAGGCGCTGGACAGCCAACCTCAGGCCCTGTGCCGTCACGGAGTTTTGGGAAATCCAAGACCGAAGAAACCTTGGGGGCGGCCAAGATGCGAGCTCTATCTTGTAGCCGGAGGACACCAGTTCCTGAATCCACCGGTCCAAGACGTGCTGTCTCCAGACGTGAGCAAAGAGCAGAAACCGTCCACCCACCCGGATGGGTGAGGGCGCCTCCTCATGCCTGAGGGGGTTTGGAGGGGGGCTTAGGCTTGGATCCCCAGGAGAGACCGAGGCGACCACGGCCCCTACATCGTCCCCAGGATTCCCTGCGACCGCCAGGGAAGGAGGAGCCGTGTCCCCCTCAGAAGGGCAGAAAGGAGGAAGACCCCCGAAAGGGCCACGAATGCTTCCGGCACTGGGGAAGCCGGCCATCCTTGGCCAAGCGATCATGACGCTCCCCAAAGAGACGGAGTCCCATGAAGGGTAGTCCAGTGAGAGACTTCTTGGCGGCAGCATCGGCCGCCCACTGCCACAGCCAAATAGACCGGTGTAGACCAACCAGTAGAGCCGAAGCCCTACAGCCAAGCCGGACGGCATCATCCATGGCTGAGAGCACAAAAGCAATAAAGTCAGCACAAGGCATTTGACTTTCTTTTTAATGGCAATGGAGACAATGGAAGGCCAGCCCCCACTAAGGTGAAGGCATGGCAGGCAAGCTGGTCCATGCGCCGATCAGCATTATCACGTAAGGTAGTAGTGTCCGGAGACGGCATCGCAGAAGTATTGGAGAGCCCCAGGACAGGAGCGTCCACCTCCGGGGGACAAGACCAAAGACGGACCAATTCCTCCGAAAAGGGGTACCGCCTGTCCAGCACCTTGGGCACAGAGGGCAGTTTATTAGGCTTTTCCCATTCCTTAAACACCATCTTGAAGAAATGTCCCTGCTCTGGGAACACCAGGCGCTGCCTATCAGGACGGAAAAGCTCCCCCCTGCTTATTTTTTGTCGCCATAGGGGGAACCTGGTGCAAGGTCTCAAAAAACGCGGACAATAACCTATCCGTATCGTCGGGGAGCCCCATGTCCTCATCTGAGGAAGATCCAGGGTCACTGTCAAAGTCGCCCGGACGGTCCCCGGAAGAGTCGGAATCATGAAAAAACTCACCCTCCTCCATGGAGTCACGACCGCCAGGAGCCTCATAGGCGTCATCATCATCGGCAAAGAGAGAGTAGGCCGGTTCCAAATGCCGCTTCTTACTGGAAGCCTTACCGACCGGCGGGCGTGCCAAGTGCCGTTCAAGACTGGCCACTCGCAACGCCAGGTCGGAGTGGGACCCCCACGGCTGACCTCTCCCTCACTGGGGGCTAAATGCAGACACGGGGGTGTCGGCGAAGCCGCAGGCAAAAGGGGGCTAGTAAGAGGGATGCTAGGCCCAACCTGTTCTGCAATAAAGCTCTGGGCGCAGGGGACGCAAACTGCGCTGTGGCCGCTCAAAGGGGATATGCCACACGCAAGACACATCAGAGCCCGCCCCAAGGGGCCCCCAAGCAAGGGACTCCCCCCCTCCCCCGTAGCAAGCCCCCGTCGTGCGATGCAAGTAGCGCACGCGACGGAGGGGCCACCGCCGATGGACCGCCGCTGAGGCGGCCGGATCCCCCCCCCCCCCGGCCAGCAGAGTGGGCGGGAGAGAAGTGCAGGCGCCGCAGGGCCGGGAGAGCAGTGCAGGCGCCGCAGGGCCGGGAGAGAAGTGCAGGCGCCGCAGGGTGCATGAGAAGGGGGGGGAGCAAGGGAGGAGCAGACCCACCGGCCTGGACAGCACTAAGACCGCACACAAGGCCAATAAACACACCAATAAACATGTGAAAACATGCAACAACAGCACATGATAAAAAAAAACAGGCAAGGGTCCTCGGGGGGTTTCTCCCCCCCTCACCACAGCCTATGGCCGGCTACCCATTTGGATACAGGGTCTGCAGCCCAGAGCACAGGTCTGTGAGCACCCGACCCCAGGTGCTCCCCTACTATCACCTGAACCTTCAGCCAGGACTGGGAGGCAGAATGGGTTCGGAATAGGTGGGAATAGGGCTGCAGGGCCGACGGGCTCGGGACGCCCCGCTCGCCTGCGAAAATCCAGAGAGATTCATCTTCATTCTTCGCAGTCAGGACTGCAAAAGAACACTGGGTATTATGGGTAATTTCCTGCCTTTTATGGGCCGGGAGGAGCCACAAGTATTTTTGCAGTCGACTGCGCCACCTTGTGGCGGATAACCCAAATGTGAAGAACTGAAGATGAAGCAACCCATGCTGGAATACCCAGAAAATTCATCCAAGTGGAATCTAAACATTAAGCAGACATGTCCTAAAAAGCATAGCCATTGTACTTGATCTTTGCTTTTTGTTTTACAAAACTTTTAAACACACGGAAAAGTTTGACACCAGTAGTGATTTCTTATAACGATAATGATGACATGCCAACCAGATCCCCAAAAAATACAGAGCCAAAAATAAGGCCCAATGCTTTACATAGTGGTATATGTCCACTAGGTGGATAATTACCCACACTAGGTGGGTAATTAGTAGCTCATAGTATCTGTAAAAAAGTTGCATGTAAGAAATCACTAATTGCAGCTACTAGTGGCATATAGTGGGCAGGACCTGACCTGAAGCAAGGAGGAATGGCCAGACCAGCATGCTTCCTTCCTCCCTGCCTGATCCCTGCTCTTCTGCCACCTCAGCTCCAGCAGCCACTCCCTGGCCGTTCTACTTCTGCGCTGACCGACCAGGTAGCGGCGACCGAGCTGTGGTGCGGCCAGCGCTATGGATCGAGGGGCCAAGAAACTCACTGCAGTATGGAATTGAGAGTGGCTAGGTAATTAGAAGGGCATGCCCTGCATGCTGAACACTCCCCCCTTGCCCCCTGCACATTCCCCCAGCACAATAGTCCCTCAAGGAACATTAGAAACCCCCCCTCTTTCGATCCCTTATCTAGCGTTTGGCAGACACTTAACACACTGTCGCTGCTGATGTGCTAGATACGGGGTCAAATCACATAGGGGGCTAAGAAAGTGACAAAGCAAAGCAGCTCTGCAATGTTTAGGATGCATTGCTGAAACATTTATAATGTACCGCTGAGAAGAAGTAAATTCTCAGTACATTTCTAAATTGTTTAATTTAAAATAGTATATTTTCAAAACGCAGAACCTTGATGGCCTTCTTTAGAATGTAGAAGTTTTCAAACTGGTTTAAAATGCAAGCTAATAAACATATATTAATGGGAAGACTTACTGTTGTATCCTGTGAGTTTCCATGGGGAACTTCTATTGTTCGCAACCTTGATTCGGCATTTAGTTTCACTATGGCTCTTGTCACAAACTGAATAACCGAGGAGCTGTCCTGTGGAACAAAAAATATATAATTTTATTTTTCAGAAGAATATTACTGCTAACTCCCTTTCTGGGCAAGTTAAAAAAAAAAACGCACCTGACAGCCCCTAGGCTTAATCCCGTTTTTCTTGTTAGCTCTGGTGCTGAGAAGCATGCTCCCTGGTTGGGCTTACTCCTCATGAAAAAGATTGGAAACCCCTATCTTGTCTTAGAGGAGCCTTGTCTAACATGGGATCCAGAAATGACAGCACATATGATGAGCAGCTGTACCTCTATCGAAGGAGGAAATACAGCACTGCATCTTGTGGATGAATTGGGAATATGGGTGGCAGGTGGACGTGGGTTATCTTCCCCCAAGCACCAGGAACAGCTCTAATACAAAGTTGCCAGAACAGATTCAATGGATGATAATTAGGAGTAAGAATCTCGGGGTGAACTACTGTAGGTGAGGTAATCAAACTGTTACTAGGGGAGTTATTTACCGAACATTGTAAAGCAGTTCTCCAACTGAATGAAGAAGCGACACACAGTTTAGTGAACAACCCACAAGAGCCAGAATAACATGAATGCCAGAGCCAGCATGACATTGACATTTTCCTGTACATGCATTAGCATAGTAGCATACTATTTGATTGTTGTATTATTATGCTTGGCTTTGTGAGGCCTAATAGCAAGGATTACATTTGATGGCCAAAGAATGCATGGGGTTATTGGCGGCCTATCTCCTATTTATTTATCCAATATTATGTTTTTTAACCTCCTGGTGGTGTGTCTATTTCTAAGGGAGAATGTTCCAGTTTTCCAGGAATTGGGAGATGTATGTGTAACATTGTAACAGTCTCCTGGACTGGCATGAAGAATATTTGTTATTAGTTGTGCAACAATGCTATTTTTTGTTTTGTAGGTTTCACAATATAGATGAATCTTACCTTTTTCAGAATTTCTGTGTTTAGCAGCATAAGAACATCAATGTTTGTGGTCTCTTCTTTAGCTAATGGCATTAACTTACATTCCAACTCTAAGCAAGGATAAGATGGTTTTTGACAATCCTAAAGGACACAATAGAGTATGCCAATTTAGTCCAAACAATATATTTTCTATAAAGACAGTGAGAATTTAATATATTAGACAATAAACAATAGTCAGTAAGGAACAGGATCTCTCCAAGGTGAGAGCTCTGCTGGGGCGGTGGTTTACAAAATCATTTTGGGGGTATCTGAAATCCCAGTAGTGATAATAATCAGACTGATTGGGATGCCCCTGTGTGTGAAACCCCTTGGCTTACCCTTACTAATCTTGACCTAGTGACTCTACAGCGAATGTGCAAGCCTTCAACTATACCCATGCACTTCGCCAGGTCACTCCATTCACCAGTCATTCAGATATGCCTTTAAACCAAGCCTTAGATTGTGCTTCAATATAGAGGGCTGAAAGAGACCAGCCCTCACCTATTCAAAGGTGAAAGGGAAACTAGTGCTTTCTTTAAACAGTATTTACATGGCACAAACAACCTAGGGTTACCGATCAATCTTAAAGAGTAGGCAGAGCCTTGCAAATAATCTTTTATGCACCTCATTGCTATCCCAAGCACTAACCCTAACATGAGTATCTCCCCAAGGTGGCTTGCTACAAAAAGATGTAGTAAACTTTACTTTTAATAGCACAAATTCCTGCCAAGAACATAAATGTATGCTTTACTATGTTTCATATATATAAAGTGGAATCTGCAAATTAGTCTGAAATGTCTCTTTATATAACGGTATTTATTACCCTTGTATCTAAAATATCTAATTAAAGAATAACTATTGGTGATACAGAATTCCACATAGGTCTGTTTATATAGAAAAGCATGCTCCTTGGCAAGCGGTAAGATTTACACAAAGTAATTAGAGACTCAGACATATTCAGTTAATGTTCTGTTAAGAGATAAGTTAAGCTTTCTCCAGCGGTCATACCTACATTTTATCTGAAAGATAAGGCCCATAATGTAAACTGCAGCTTTATAATGTAAGGCCCCCACAATAAAGTGATATAGCAAGGTTTTCTAAAGACATTCACATCAACTCTTTTTTGATCCTGGTGCAAAGTGGCGGTAATCATGCTTGACAGCCATGTCTTGAGAGATAGGCCAGTCATTTAATCCCCAAAGCTGGAAGGATTGGGTAGCTGACCTATCATTCAAGTTCTTAGATCACAGCTGTTATGCAGAAGCTTTAATGGCAAGCCATGCATAGGTTTTTGGGAAACAATGGCATTGTTGATCATCCCCTTTACCTAGGACAGAATCCTCTGATCAATGCATGGGACACACAGAGAGCTCCCTTGTGGGGTCCAAAAATAAAGAAAAACTTATTGCAGATTCATTGATACATTTAAAGGGTTTTGTTTTTTAGAACTACTTTTAAATATGAATTTTAGATAGGTAACTTTTCCTGAATATTTGCCATTTCAGGTACACAACATTTATGGCTACTCTAAATAAAAGATTTAGCCATTACATCTTTAAAAACCAAGAGCTAAGGTCTTCTCCACAATGGAACTATTACAGTTTTTAGTCACTCGTTTTCGGCACACAAATTACTGATTTTACTGGCATGTGTCCTGCTTTTTTTTATGCTGACACTCAGACGCAGTATTCTTATTTCAACATGGCTAGAGTAGTGATAAGAGTACAATTTCCCTTCTTTTTCATGAACCAGTTAAGCAATAACATACTTTACTGTCTTTGTTTCCAGTGTGATGTGAATTCTATTGACTGATTAACGGCATTCCTGGTGTTAGGTTTACAATTGGAAGTGATACGTATTTATTTAAACTCAGAAAAGGATCATAAGATCATCCAAATGGATAACTCAAATTAGCTTCTAACACTAAAAAAGTATATACTCTCCTCGACTGGAAAAAGGATAAACAGTGATCCAGGATTGTACAGCTACCTTCCTAAATCTGAGATGTACAATAAGTTGAGGCAGGGGCGGACTGGGGCCAAAATCAGCCAAGGATTTTAGTGGCCCCTGGGCAGCCTATGACCAGCCTGTATCATCCCTGCCTATCTTTCCTGGCTTCCAAGTTAATCAAAGAGTGCTCTTCAAGGTTGAGGCTAAAGCATTTCATGGGCAGGGTGGGTGTGGCCACTCCTGAATCAATAGCACTGAAGCTCTAATATTGAAGGGGCAGATACTGTAACAGGAGTGAGCATGGGCCCCCTTACAACTAAAGATATATCATTGCAGGGCAAAACATTGGCAGGGGTTTCTTGACTCAAGGTGTAACCCTCCATGCACAAGTCAGACCTGTGCATGGAGGGTTATCCAAAAGATTTATTCAAATTTGGCTGAGCTTCTGAAATAAAATATCTACCACTTTGTAAACATGATATACCTGACCTGTAGAACTGTCCAGTTGCGTTGTTTAGTATCTCTTTAGAGGCTCTAAATTCATTTGAATAAGGCCAATACCCCTGCCATTCACAGTTTTGATATTACTTGGTTCCAAATCTATAAGCCCTTAAAATGAAAGGTGATATTTACATGTAAGTATAGTGTGGATCCCAGAGCCAGTTCTACTTTTGGGCCTAAGTCACCCGAGTTCAACACTGCTTATGGCAGACCTGATATTAAAAGTAACTCACATAACCCAAATAACAAGCTACAGAGGTATTTATTTGCTATGAATGCCATAAAGGCTTCATAGGTGGCCAGCTGCCCCATGACTGACATGCACATAGAAATCAAATGTGTTAACTCGGTCCTTTGTGCCACTCATTATCAGGCCACTGCCAACCACATTTAATTGACCGAGGTTTGATCTGGCTGTGATGTATATTACATTCATAAGAATACTTACCAACACTTTCCTACCAGACTTTGTAAAGAAGGCGAATATAGTGTGAAAAATGTTATCTTTTTCCTGTGGGATCACACATGGTGCTGGATTCTTCTTAAATGTACACTGTGCATTTTCTTGGTCAATCTAAATATAATAATAAAAATGTTATTCAAACTAGCTGACAGGTCACTACATGTGGCTAAACAATATTTCAAAAGAAACGGTAGACAAACCCTAATAAAAGACATTGCCTCTGTAAGGTACAATAGAGATAATAATAGCTATATCAAACTTTAAAAGTGTTTGCTTGCCCTAATCTCATCCTTTGGGGGGTAGCAAGGCAAGCACTGCTAGGAGCAATGCAAATCATCCCCCTGCATAATTGCAAACCTTGCCTCACTTGGAAGAAAACAGATTCCTTGCTCCCTGACAATTTACAGAAATTATTTCTTAGGAGAAGCCTACAAATGTATCCTCTGTGAATATGTGCCTAGCAATGCCCAGGCTTCTGTGCATAAGGCACCAATCAATCAGAAATCAATAGGCTGGTCTGACTTTTTTGAGAATTTGCATTGTTACTGTCGTTCAGACTATTTTTATGACTTTTTTTGCCTTTTTACATTTTTTTATTCACAGTTACGGCAGACTGGTCACAGTGGTGCCTCTCTGAGCTAGAAAGCAGGCCACTTTGCATACGATCACTAGCTGCCACCCCAAATGGGACAGCAGAGCCGGTAACATCACTTGCCAGGCAGACTGGCTCTGTTATGGAAGGAGCTTTCTCTGTCTTCCAGAGCCCCACATGGCACATAGAAATCAAATGTGGCAACTCAGCCCTGTGTGCAGTAGTAGAGCATCCCAAATAGCTTTTACCTGGACTAATCCTAAATAAGCACAGGTAAAGCAACCAAGGACACCCTCCGGGGCAACAACAGTGACCGGGGGGGGGGGGGGGGGTATATAGAGGAGTGGCAGGGGTTCACTGGTCGTTCTGCTCTCTTCCCTGGGGGATAAATGGAGCATTGAACCATCCACAACATTTGTTTTCAGAATATGTATTTGCATATTTTCTCCCTCTAAACCCTAGGTGTGTTTTACGGTTAGGTGCATCTAGAAATGTGAAAAATACGGTACTCTCCTCTACCCCCATTCCCATTCTTATTTTTATTCTCTGCCCCCCCCCCCCCCCCCCCCCCACACACACACACACACACACACACACACACACACACACACACTTTTTTTCTCTTTGCTAAAAAAAAGGCAGAAATGACTACATTGTGGGACAATTTGTGACACATTATATTAGTTATTGGATAGGTTTTTATTTACCATATACTGTTTTGCTAACTTCTTTTGAATTGCACACCCCCAGTATTTTGTTAATCCTTGCCTTGCTTTTATGGCATTTGTCATTATTGTGAAGTGGTATTCATAATACCTCCTGAGCACTGAGCACCAGCCCTAGGCATCATTGTTTCTTACTTTACTTCTGGCACAGGATGGCCAGCTAGCCGGCCACTTTCTCTGCCTGTGTCTGTGTGTGTTGCATTTAGTGAATCACGCTCATACCAGCATGACTTTTGTGCTGCTGCTTCTTTGAATGCATCTACATTTAAAAGTAAGGGTACATGTTGAAATAGAATAAAACAAGTCAAGCCAAGAAAAGCAGATGTACAAACAGATCTGAGCTTTGGCTGTAAGGCAAATTCCTACTGAAAACTCTTTGCAGCTTGGTGTTTTGCCCTGCACCTCATTAGTAAGATGAGATTTTTCTTTCCAAAGATTACCTGCTTTAGCCCTCACATCATGGTTTGCTAAGTCAATTGACTCCTATTCTGCTTGATATTTTTGGTAGCAAAGGCAAAGTGCACAATACCATCAGCATACAAAATTTTTATTCAATAGACAGAGCTGCTGACCCCACTGTTATGTAGCTCCTAGGGGAGCAGTAAAGCATCATTATAAAGTACAGTAAACAGCAGTATAATGGCTGAACTTAGCCTGGAGATTTGAACTATAGGTGTCTTGGGATATATATTAGGACAAGTTTAATTTTGTGGCAGTGTGCTGGATAATATAACACTTTTACTGCAATAAGTGCACAGCTTATCCACAATCCAAATGACAAGTCACAAACACATTTTAATACATTGAATAATTTGGGTTTGACCAAGTCCATTTTACAAACTATTAAGAGGAACAATAATATTGGCGCATCAATGACTGGTAATTGTAGCAGACGGGGTTCATCCCGATTGCTGATTCTCCACCATCAGTAGTAGTGGCACAGCCACACCCTCTCCATTCACTAGAATGAAGGGGAGGCGTGTCAGGCTTCAGCACACTCTCTCCACTACAATAAATGGAGAGGGCGTAGCAGCATGCTGTGACTGATGGACAGTCGCGATCCCAGCCCCGCCATCAAAACCAATGAACGGCATGGGATGTGACAGCTGAGACTCCAGTGATCAACAGGCATAAAAAAGGGTACTTATCTTATGTGTCCCGTGCGGCTGATCGGTGCTAGTCCGGTGGTCAGTACCTAACCCGATCACTGGATCAGAGCCCACGGCGCATCCTGCTCCATGCAGGCCTCAAACTCCATTTACCAGTGCCATTAGTAATAGTGCTGCAGCCACACATCTTCATTAACTACAATGGAGGGGAAATGTCTCTGTCCTCGGCACACTCAGTCTGTGAATGACGGAGTCGTAATCCCAACACGTCATCAAACCCGACCCTACATGGGATGTGGCAGCTGAGGCTCAGATCCAGCGATCAGGTGAGTTGCTGATCACTGGACTAGCTGGATAAGTTGCACGGGATAAAACATAAGTATCCTTTTGTTTTTGTCTATGCCTACTGAATCACTTTAAACATGCAAAAGGTGACCACAAAAACTTACCAATTTTTCCTGACGGAGCAAACCCTTAAAGCAAACCAAAACCATTTTATCCCAGCTCTAAAGTCTAAAAGACTCCAGGACCAGGTTAAAACTATTTGGGATGCTCTACTATGTGAAACTCTTTGCTCCCATGGCGAATGCACAGGCAGTCTTAGAAATACCTGCACTGCACGCTCACATGTGCCAGGCAGATACAGCAACCATTCAAATCTGCCTGGCAAATGGAAGTGAAAAAGCTGGAATATATATGCACATTTATAGGGGTTGGAGATTCAAAATAAAGTCAGAAATACTAACTGTGTATAAGGAGGCTTATATAATAGCTGCTGATTTAGAAGGTGAAGGTCTTGGCGACATATTTTAAAGGTCAGGACTGCCTCCTAAAGTGGAACAAAACCCCAGGACACAAGTGTCCACACCCTTCACCTCCCTCCCAGGAGCATACTGCATCAGACTTCAATGGTGTGTCTGCTGGGATCTCTTTATTATCATAACAATAGGGCACAAAGCTGCTGCTGATGTGCTGATGTTATTATAATGAGGAGATCCCTGCAAATACACCATTGAAGTCTGTGGCCGTCCCCTGTTGTTATGATAACGAAGGGATCCGTGTAGAAACGGTATTGAAGTGTGCTGAAGTATGCTCTCTGGAGGGGGGGGGGAGGGTTTGGACACATGAGGCCTGATTTAGGGAAAATACCATTTTGTGATGACTCACCTGTAAAATGGGTATTATAAGTATGTCACACACCCCGCTTCCAATATTCATGACATGTGGGTTATGTCCTGTAGAGGGCGAACTTTGCAGAGATGACAAGAAAAAAAGGAAGCCCCTCCCGGTCCATAAATACCTGGGACCTCTCACACATTCCCCAGTATAGGACAGCAGTAAAGGAACCAGGAAGAGCCAAATATAAACAATCATAACACTAAAAGGTTCACCATATAAAGGATCCAAAATACCAATAAGGGCGAGATGAAGCGGGGTGTGTGACATACTTATAATACCCATTTTACAGGTGAGAATTTACAAAATGGTATTATTGCAAGTATGTCACACACCCCGCTTCCAATATTCATGACATGTGGGACATCCAATAGCAGTGTCCATCATGGGTGGGGATCCCAATACGGCAAAAAATGCACAAATTTTAAACCACTGCAGCTTGCAGAACCTTGCGGCCAAAAAACAGCATCCGCTGAGGCCAGCACATCAACCTTATAAAACTTGGAAAAAGCATGAACGGAAGACCAATTAGCAGCCTTACAAACTTGTTCAACAGAAGCCTGGTGCTGAAAGGCCCAGGAAGCCCCAACAGCACGAGTAGAATGAGCAGTGATCTGAAAAGGGGGAACCTTCCCCTTGGCAGTATAGGCCCCAACAATGGCCTGGCGTATCCATTTCCTAATGGGAGACTTGGTGGGCGCCAAACCTTTCCTGGGCCCGGAGGGCACCACGAACAAGGCGTCCATCTTACAAAAAGGAGAAGTAGCCACCAAATAGTACTTCACACAACGAACCACATCCAAAGAATGCAAAACCCTCTCCTTGTCATTGCTAGGCTTAGGACACAAGGAAGGGAGAACTACATCCTGATTTAGGTGGAAGGCAGAAACCACCTTAGGAAGGAAATCTGGCTTAAAGCGAAAAACCACCTTGTCCTGGTGTCTCTCAAAGTAAGGGGCCTGAATGGACAGTGCCGTCAACTCAGAGACACGCCGAACAGAGGTAATAGCCACCAAAAAGGCAACCTTTTGAGTCCGAACAGAAAGTGCAACATCCTGCACCGGCTCAAAAGGAGGCCCCTGGAGGGCCGACAGAACCAAATTCAAATCCCAAATGGGCACCAAAGGCTTTCTAGGGGGCCGCACATGAGTGATCCCCTGGAAAAAAGTCTTAACCAGAGGATACAGAGCAAAAGACCTTTGAAAGAAGACCGCCAGGGCAGAGACCTGCCCTTTCAAGGTACTAAGCTGGAACCCCAGGTCCAGACCGTGTTGAAGAAACTCCAAGATCCTAGGAATCGAAAACACCCTGCAAGGCAAAGCCCTAGCCTCACACCAGTCAATATAGGACCTCCAAGTCCTGTAGTATATGTTAGAGGAAGATCTCTTCCTAGCTCTAACAAGAGTCTGAATCACAGCCTCAGACAAACCTTCCTCCCTTAAGATGGAGGTTTCAGCAGCCACGCCATCAAAGCCAGCGTTTGTAAATTGGGGTAACGCAGTGGACCTTGAGAGATCAGATCCGGAAACAGGGGCAGCCTGTACTGATCTACCACCAGCCTTACGACGTCTGTGAACCAAACCTGTCTTGGCCACCTTGGGGCCACCAGAATTGCTGGCGCACCCTCTAGAGCCAGCTTGCGCACCACCGTGCCTACCATGGAGAAGGGGGGAAATAGGTACAGGAACCCCAGATCCCTCCAGGCAAGAGACATGGCGTCCACTGCCAGGGCCAGAGGATCCTGAGACAGAGACACAAACTTTGGGAGCTTGTTATTGTGACGTGAGGCAAAGAGATCCACCTCTGGAAACCCCCACTTGTGACAGAGGGACCAGAATACCTTGTGGTTGAGAGACCATTCCCCTCGGCGAGAGGATCCCCTGCTCAGGGAGTCCGCCTCCGTGTTTTCCACTCTCGGAATTTACACTGCTGAGATGCATGGAACATTGCTCTCCGCCCATGCAAGAATCAGAGAAACTTCCCTGAGGGCACCCCTGCTGCGAGTCCCTCCTTGGTGATTGATGTAAGCTATCGCAGTTCGATTGTCTGATCGAACCTGAACCGGTAAGCCCCATAGGTGATGAGTCAAGCATGACAGAACCAACCGAATAGCTCTCAGCTCCAAGACATTGATGGGGGTGTGAGCCTCCTGAGGACCCCACAGCCCCTTGAACTGATGTGTCTTCCAAAAACCTCCCCCGCCCGACAGGCTGGCATCCGTGGTAACCGTCTCCCAACAAGGGGTCAGAAAGGATCTGCCTCTCATCAGATTGCTTGGTTCCAGCCACCACTGAAGGGAATGCCGAACCCGGGGAGACATCAGGAATGACTTATCCAATGACTGCGGACATCTGTCCCAGGCCAACAATAGATGGAGCTGGAGTGACCTCATGTGGAACTGAGCAAAGGGAACTGCCTCGAAGGAAGCCACCATCAATCCCACGAGTCTCATCCCTAGCCGGATAGAAGGACGAGGTTTGGACAGGAGAAGACTTACCAGATCCTGAACCATCTGCACCTTGGACTGATGTAGGAACACCCTGGTCCCAATGGTATCCAGATTCATGCCCAGAAACGAGATCTCCCTTGAGGGGGAGAGAGAAGACTTGGGATGGTTGATCACCCAGCTAAACCTCTCCAGCGTCGCCACCACCAACCTGGTGTCCAGCTCCGCCTGACTGAGAGAGGATGCCGTAATGAGGAGGTCGTCCAAATACGGCACAATGCGAATGCCCTGGGCTCTGAGAAGGGCCATTATGCCCGCCAGCACCTTGGTGAACACCCTTGGTGCCGAAGTCAACCCGAAAGGGAGGGCCACAAACTGAAAGTGCTGATCTCCCACCACAAACCTGAGAAATCTCTGGTGTGCTGGGAAGATTGGTACATGAAGTTAAGCATCCTTGATGTCTATGGACGTCATGAAATCCCCCTGACGAAGGGAATTGATGGCTGAGCGCAGAGTCTCCATGCGGAACTTCTTGGTTCTGATGAACCTGTTGAGAAGCTTCGAATCCAGAATGGGTCTTATGGATCCATCCTTTTTGGGAAACGTGAAGAGGTTGGAATAATAGCCCCGGCCTCTCTCTGAGAAAGGCACCGGGCATATGACATCCATGACCAGAAGATTCTTTACAGCAAACAGGAGCCCCTGCGCAGCCCGAGTATCCGAGGGCACCTGAGACCTTAGGAATCTGGGAGGAGGCCGGTACTCGAACTCCAGTTTGTACCCGGAAGAGACCACTTCCAAGATCCATTTGTCTGTGACCTCCTGGGCCCAGACCTGGAAGAAGTGCCGCAGCCGTCCCCCCACCCGCAAGGGTGAGGGCGTCCCCTCATTGCTGAGCTGTCTTGGCAGCAGGCTTGGGACCCCAGTTAAGGCCTGGACGTGCGCGTCCTCTGCCTCTGTTCCAGGAATCACCTCTGAAATTAGAGTAGGCAAAGCCTCTGCCTGCTCTGGCACCGCGAAAGGAAGGATTGAAGGAGCCTGCCCCCCAAAAGGGGTGACGCTGCTTCTTACGCTGAGGTAACTTTCCACCTTTCGCCACTGAATCCAATTTATCCCCGAACAGCCGCGTACCCAGGAAGGGTAGCGCTGTGAGTGATTTCTTAGCCGCAATGTCCGTCGCCCACTGGCGTAACCAGACAGATTGCCGAATAGCCACCAGCAATGCCAAGGTTCTACTACACATAATAATTGCGTCATCCATAGCAGATAAAACAAAGATCATAAATAATTCTCACCGCTTAAGGGCTGTGAATTCCTCACTGGCCGGGTTAAGCTTGGAACCACTCAACAGGTCCCTAACCACCGACCTGGTAGCCACAGTCGCGAGCGCCGAGGCACAAACAGGCCGCAAGGCTGAACCCACACTGGCAAAGGCATGGCATGCCATCTGATTAATGCGTTTGTCCTCACCATCTTTAAGAGTGGTGGCGTCTGGAGAATGTACAACTGAGGTGCTGGACAATCCCAGAACGGGTGCATCGACCTCGGGAGGGGACGACCAGCTCTTCACCGCATTCACCGGGAAGGGATACCTCCTATCCCATCCTTGAGGAACACCGGGGAGCCGGCTAGGCCTCTCCCATTCCTTAAGAATCATGCTTTCAAAATGATTCTGATTTGGGAACTCCAAGCGAGGCTTAGAAGTCCCAAAGAATTCCCCCTCCTGCGGAGGGGACTCTGCTGGCAGAAAAATAGCCAGTCTATATTAACAAAATAGGAGAATCGAACACCCAAACACAATGTTGCATTCCAAACAATGTTATTTAATGCTGGTAAATATATACAGTGTAAAAAAGTGAAGCAATATATACAAGTGCAAACTGAAAACAGATCACAATGTATAGCAATAGACCGCAGGTTAATTATGAACTGTACAGGTATCCAGCAGATTACATAGGTCACACGGTACTCACAGGTAACCAGACAAAGGTTTTAAAATACATGCTAAATGCTTAGTAAGATTGGAATACCCCTGGACCTAGTACAGCATAACATGTCATAGAACGCAGCAATAACAGGGATCACAGAAAGGTAACTTACAAATGACATGCAGCAAGCAAGGATACCGGGTGGACAACAGATACAAAACTCGAGTTATGCTGTACTAGGTCCAGGGGTATTCCAATCTTACTAAGCATTTAGCATGTATTTTAAAACCTTTGTCTGTTTACCTGTGAGTACCGTGTGACCTATGTAATCTGCTGGATACCTGTACAGTTCATAATTAACCTGCGGTCTATTGCTATACATTGTGATCTGTTGTCAGTTTGCACTTGTATATATTGCTTCACTTTTTTACACTGTATATATTTACCAGCATTAAATAACATTGTTTGGAATGCAACATTGTGTTTGGGTGTTCGATTCTCCTATTTTGTTAATATAGACTGTTTTCCATGTGTAAAGAGTGGTTGCACATTGGAGTCTCAGAACCCCTTCCATTTTGGCTTAAACCGTGTATGAACTTTACCTGTGTAGTGTGCTACAACCCTTGTCTAATTAGAAAAATAGCCAGTACCTCAAATAGATGGGCCAGGACTTTAGGGGTATCCACGGCATCCCCCAGCGCCTGCCCAGCATCAGTATCAAAAAACTGCTGATCCTCAGCATCAGATTCCTCAAACAATTCCCCCTCCTCAAGTGGGTAATAATCAGACCAGTAAAGGGAATCATAGTCATCAAAATCCAATACCTGCGCGGTCGTAGACAGATGCCTCCTCTTAGCTGGGGCCTTTCTGGCCACAGAGCTAGAAATCAATTTCTCGATGTTGGCCAATCTAGCGCATACATCAGATTGCGACTCCCCGCCGATGACAGTGTCACTTGGGGTACGGATAAGGCGGGGTGGGGTAGGTGATGAGACTGGAGGCACGGACCCAGAAGCCTGGGACCCCGACTGCCGCGTTATGGCCTGCTGAGCACATGGTATGCAAATAAGTACATTATTCCCCGTAAGGGATACCCCACAACCCACACACTGCCGGGATTGCCCCAAAGGGAGCCCGAGCCCGTATCCTGGGAAGCCTTCACATGGTGATTTTAAGGTAGTCCCAATGACCAGAGGGAATTACGCTGCCAGAGAAACCCAGGATGCTCCTTTAAGTCCCTAGTGGGAGGATTTGTAGGACCCGAAATTTGCTCTAGGGGACCCTAGGACCGGGAGAACCCCCTTTTTGTAATGGGTAGGGAGTCCTCCTTAAAGACACAATGGGAAGGGCCCATGAGAAAAGCACACAATCAATGCACATAATCATACAGCAACAATATAAATATATATAGAAATTTCTAAACATATATGGAGGACATGAAAGGCGCTGCCCCAAAACGCTAGAACGGGGCACAATAGTAGCATGAAAACAAGTATATGGGCCCCACAGGGCACTCACAGCAGGAAAAAGGCCGTCCATCCACCAGAGATCCAGTGAAAGAGAGAGAAGTGAAGGGCGGGCCAGCGCTGATCGCGCGCCGCGCCTGGCCCCGCCCCCTTCCCTCAGCACTAGAGGGACGCGGATCCCAGCGAATAGCTGGGCTCCGCAATGGCGCCAGGAGAAGAGGGGGCGGGTGCAGCAATTGCGCCGAACGCTCGGCCCCGCCCCCAGTCCGAGCGCATCTGAGGGGAAGAAGCTTCCCCAACAAAAACGCAGCCACCAATGCGGCCATAAGGCCCAGTAGTAACAGAGACAGTGAAGCACAAGCACACACCACACACATAGTAAACCATAAAATAAAGTTATGAGGGAAAGAAGCCCTCCCCCCCCCCCCCCCCATAGAGGGGCACAGGGAGACCCGGAAGGGCATCCCAAACCAGGATCACCAACCTGGATACCGCCTACCCCTTAAAATGGGGTCTCACGGCGGAGCATGGCTCCCTAAAAACACCTCTAAGGTGTAGTCTAAGGACCGCCGCCCGGGCCTTCAGCCAAGGCTGGGAGGCATATATGGGACTTATATGATTATGGTGTTGTTGAGATGGACCTAGAGCAGTTTTTCTCTTTTAGATTGAAGATCATAACTTATTGTCTATGTTGCACAACTAAGAGGTCTACAAAAGCCTGTTATCTGACCTTGAACTATCCATGTCTACTGTATGTATAATAAGCACAGGAAAGAGTGAAAGACTACCATTTCCTCAGCATGATCAGATGACCCTGAAAAGATCATATACAATTCCCAATACTACGAAAAAGGTTTAACACGTGAGTTTTTCTATTTATAAGACATATGAAATGTAAATGTGCAGAGTTAAATATATTCTATAGATAGAATCAAGCTTTGTTGGCAAAGCAGGTCAGGTTTTAGAAATGCTGCTCTCATAGGATACAGTTAGCAAACTGAACAGCTTGTAATTTTACCTATTTAACTTTTCTGATTTTGGTCACTGTCTTTGGGGACATGGCAAGAGCACAAAAATATGTGCATCTTCGTTTATTGTCTCTGGTAAATATAGCATGGATCGTACTTAATCACATATGTAACAGTATTTTTTTTAACTATTAAACACATGTGCAGGTGTGCCAGGCTATTCCAGGCAGTGCCATCTGAAGGGATATAAATAAATATGCCCATGACTATAATGGTGCACGCTGGTATAGCCTGGCATTGCCCATGTACATCGTCTGCTTGGTCCTGGTCTATCCAATGGCTCCAAGAGTTAACACTGTGGTGTGCCAAAACTATAGCCAACGGGGCACACTAATACTTACCATGACAAGCCTTATACCCTTTTCAAGTAGCATGGCTAAGTTGGTAAAGTTCCTAAATTGCACATGAACCTAACTTGGTATCCAAGTAAACACATGAAATAAAATTATAGTTCAGTAAATTATCCCCTTGTTTTCCTGTCACATAAATAATCTGTTTGAGGGGATTACTATCTGGTTGTAGAACAGTTCATTGGAGTTGGCAATTAACTATATAAAAAGGACCCTTAAACAGTCTGAAAATGCAAAAAAAGCTACCAACATTTATTCCTCCCCTCGTTCCACGACAAAATTCAGTTATATGCCTGTCATTTCCTGGCACACATAGCTGTGATGGGTGTTAAGAAATTAGGCACCAAATTCATACTTGATGTCATGTGTGTGTTTGAAGGCTTTTTAAGCAGCCACCCCCCCCCCCACCCCCCCATATCAGGCTGTGCAGCCACCTTTTTTTCATCCATCACTTTCTGCTGACACTTGAAGAAAATAAATACAGAAGGGAAGATTTTTTGAATAACGTTTTAAGTCATTTTCTAAAACCTGTTATATAACAGAATATATTTTTCACAGGTGTTTAATGATAATTGTCCTAAAAAGCAGCGCGAGTCCCATAGTACAGGATGTTCACTTCCATATTGGACATTGTGGAACAAGCATTCCCCAACACCCTATGAGAAGCTGCGGACTATGTCACATTCACCTTGTCCTAATCTCTCATTTCGCATTGATTCATTTTTTAAAGACTAATAACTAAGTTGCTGTAACCGAGGAATAATTCATAACAAAATATGAAGCTTCCTTTTCACAGCGAGGGAAAAAACATTTCACACTTATATGAAACTAAGACCCACTTACCACAATATCTTGAATCATGAACATTTCAGCCCCCGAAGATGAAAGACGATTAGGAAAAGCAATTTCAACGTAGGATCCATGAAGAGTACTGGGTCCAGCGTTATAAACCTTTAAATGAAGAGCACAAATTTAATTATCAGTACCTCATTGTTTGAAGACACTTCAAGATTGTAATAATGCATGGGCTAAGCAGTGACTTCTAAAGGAACTAAGGGAAGTGGTCCAAGTCCCTTTCTACCCTTAATGCTGTAGGTGCTGGACTTCACTGTGATATTTAGAGATGAGCTAACTTGCTAAAAATTTGATTCAAGCGATTTGTCAAATTTCTCCAAGTTTGTCTGAGTCAAACAAATTTCTCCAAAAAAACCTGAAAGACTACAAACTCACCATGTTCCTCACATCGGTGTCCTCCTCCACTTACCAGTCTTCTGTCCTACACTTGGCCCCTGCTGCTCATTCTCCAGCACAGAACGGGGCTTTTTATAGGCAGAGAGAAAGCCAGCCAGGAAAGTCCTTCCCATCCCCTGTCACTCACAGTGCTACGAAAAAAGGGGCATGGTGTCCCCCGCTCTCGAGGAGATTTAAAATAAAAAATTAAGGTTTTTTTTAAGGGTTAAACCCCTAAAAATGTTTAAGAAAATGTCGTGGTGTCCCACCATTCCAGCCCAGATGGCTACAAGCCAACATAGCACAGATGGGCAATGGCCTCTTCTGCAACTCCCTAGCCAGTGGGGATACAGGTAATCAGGTCAGCAAGTCACCCGCTTGCCAGCAGGAAACCAGCAGGCCCCTCCTGCCCCTTGAACCAGTTCACAAAGAATTAAGTATAAAAAAGAAGATACCACACTGTATAAAAAGTCCATTACTAAAGTCTAATTTACACCAATAATCACAACCTTCCTTGCTATACATGCATTGCATGATGTTCTCATCTTCCAGCAGGCCTCAGCGTCCCCAGCAGGTCTAATCGGCAGGGAGAGAGAGCCAACCAGAAATGGCCTTCATGCCCCCTGTCATTCCCAGGGATGTCACCACCTTACCGTCTGTCTCTGTTCCCGCCCATAAATAGCCCCTACCTGCAGCGGGAGCCCAGTGTGGGACAGCGGATTTTTGTCCTCTGTCCCACTGATGACAGTGGACAGTGGCGTGGGACAACAGAGCTGGAGAAGGGATGAGATGAATTTGTTAGGTTTTTTTAACTTTACTTCAAGGAAAAATTTGAGAAATTTGGATTCATGCCCAATCTTTTTCCACAAATTCGAATGGAAATCCAATGCATTTTGATTTGGACTAATCAGTTCGCTCACCTCTAGAGATAATTCCAGATCCAGATTCCTCTAGCTCCCTGCCCATATACCCCCGCAAACCCCAATTTGACTTACATCCACCAGCAACGTTAGTGTTCACACGGTCCGTGTATCAGCAGGCAGACCGAAAAGAAGAAGCAAATCCAGACCATATGGCGGGGGTAGGATTTCACTGAGAGATCATGGTTAAGGTAACTGAAAGTGGGGTTTGTAGGGATCTATTGGTGGGGGCTTTGTATCTATCACAATGCTGTCCAGCAGCCATAGTGTCCTAAATGTGTGCTGGACTGCATTGTGATACTTCCAAATCCAGATCGCTGGAGCCCCCCTTCCCGCAAACCTTCCTTTCACTTACCTCCACCGTCAGTGGTCTGGCAGTCTGTGTAACACCCGGTGGAGAGCTTCAGCAATCTATCACCAACAAATCCAGCACCAATTTAGGATGTTGGACTGCTTTAACAAATGCTATAAACGTAATTATTATATTTAAAAATATAATGCACTTCCTTATTATGGCAATATATTAATAGGCATTTTTTATTTTTTATTGGTAAATCGTTTGTTGACCGTATCTTTTGTATGAAACTGAAGGCTGAATTTTAATGGCATAAAGATGTTCTTAAAGGTGATCTCAACCACACTATTAACCACTTTTGAATCCAGCTTTTTAATCCACCACAGAGTACAAACATTTGAAACACACTATGGTAAATGTATGGTAAAAGACAAATATTACTAAAGCATCATTGTTTTAAGAGCAATAAATGTATAGTGAAGGTTTTAAAGGAAAGTGGACCCCGCCATCTTTCGCTTAGAGCCCCCCAAACCCTACTGCAATGCCTGAACACAGTAAAGTAATTGAAAACTGGAAAATGACTCACTCCTCCTTGGTTCTGTGTTGCTTTTGCTGGCCATGTAACATGTCAACTGTTCTGATGTACAGATTTAACAAAACAGTCCACAGTTCTGCGAGAAGCGGATTGCTGCCCAAGCAAGGTATAGGTTCCAGTGTCCCCCAGGATAAGATAAATTAAATGTAGCATTGTTATATGTTACATCCAGATACATCTGTTGTTATCTGTTACATACAGATGCATATCTATCACAAACTAGACAGTCAGCTGCATCTGAATGTAATAGGTTTAACATGCAGTAGGAGAAAGTAAAAGATTTATCAACTGAGAGGCAGAGAAGTGTCTTTGATCAAAATACATAATGCCTGCCAGCAGAGCAGAAACCAAATGGTAGTTTGCGTGTGAAAGCCCCATTCCTTCCGGTTATAAGGCTACCACATATGAATTGGTAAACACTCTTTCCTGGCCAGGAGACTCTCCCAAAGTGAAACAGCACTTTAGAAGGCTTTCAAACAACCCTTTACATTTGAACCCCCCCCCCCCAACAAGCTATATATTTATTCCCTGGAAGTACACACTACATACATCAAGCTTTCTAGGCATACCGGGCTTGTTGTCATGGGCACGATTTTCTGGAGGTAATCCCCCAATGAATGGTTGCACAGGATTTCCCTAAAGAAGAATAAAAAGGAGAATCAAGGCCACATTTTCCTAAAAAAAAACAATATGCAAGAAACAAGAAAAAAAGTTAAATCTAAAACAGCAAGGTCCCCCGAACAGAACAATACCCAACATGCTTGTTAAAAACAGTTCACAGCAGCAAAAAGGAAAGCATCACTTTAAACAGCTACATTTCAGGCCTGTCCAAGCCTTTATACCGCTAATGAACAAATAAAAGCTACACATTTTATCCTGCTGGATGCTGGAACCTCTTGTGATGTACAGAGCCAGCAGGCAAATTGTAATGGTTACAGCACATCATGTAACCATGTCTTGCACAGTTAGGAGGTGAGTAAATTGCCAGATTTTAAGCAATTTTGGTTGCTTCTAACAGACGCCTTATGGCAAGGAATGCAGTGCCCCTGAGGGCCACTGGATGTTAGTAGAGGTGTAGGTCAACTTAAATGTAGCATTACATATATATGTTAATTAAACCCCATGTATTATCTTACAGAAGTGCGGGAAACACTTTAGACTGTATCCTAAACGCCTTCAGAAAAAAGGTCTTTACAAACATGCTTGTTCAGCTGGAATTTTGCAGCTAGCAAACTGGGCTTTTTGCAAGTTGGTCAATATTGCCCCTGTATTTCTTATACTGTTCAATTAAATTTAGATGTTTTATGTATAAACCCCACACTGGTATTCTGACATGGATGGTTTGTGACCCCATAAAACAGCTTAGTTAGATCCCCTGTGATACCAGAAATATTTCCTTAAATGACTTCTTTAGGGGGTACTACCTCTACAGAGGATGACTGTCAGAAACAGTAAGGGGAGCCAGAAACTAGTTCCCCTGTACATATTTTACAAGCAGATTTACACACAAGATCCCTTTCCATGAACTTTTGGTGTAGCTAATTTACTGTAATTATACTTCATATAACGTCCGCATTTTCAGTAACAAAGGAGAAACTGAAGGTAACATTTTTATATTTCTTTTTAAGACTGGCGGAAATCCTGTGGTCTCTATGCAGTATAAACATTGGGGGCTTCAGCGTTCCCACTCCCTTTCTATGCACTAGGACAAAGGCACTTTAGTTCCAGTGCTACACTGCAGCACTGTTTATGTGGCTAACCAAAAATGGGCAAAACCCTGCCTATAGTTCTGAATATTAAACAGAAACAAGTCATTAAATAATAGACTGGCGTAACTGTATCCCTTAGCCTTTTCAGTAATGGCAAACATCAGTGTAATTATACTGTAATGAACTACTGGTTTTCTCTTTGAAATGCTGCTAATGCAGTTGTTTCCTTTTCACATTTGGATGTTTTTTTAGAGCTGACATTCACAGTACAAATTTCGCATCAGCTCATGTTGCTCAGGGGCACACCGTTTAATATCTTTAGCACATACAAGCATATAATGGCCAGTATAGTCAACGCTAATCTTAGTCGAACTGTTGAAGAAAACTAAAGAGCCTGGAACAACACACAAACCCTAGGCAAATATATTTTTCCTTCCATAATATTCTAATGATGCTGCATCTATGGCACCTAGTAAGAAACTGTAAAGCATATGACTACAACTTTAGATCTTTAGGGTTTGGGTATCTGAAAAATTTCAGCTGTCAGTCCAGACTGTAACAGCTCTTCCCTAACAAACTCTTGCGTGAATGAGCGTAAAACACCTGCTACATTTTATTTTTAACTCAGAGTTAAATGTAAGACTAAATCAACACTGGTGCATGCTGGTTGTACAATTAAGCCATAATGTAATCAGACCTGAAATGTGAAATTGAGAGGTTGGAAGTGACATTCCATATCTTGAAGCTGAATGAAGTTTGAAGCCTCAATGGTATCGCCATAGACGAAGTGTGACGGAGAAACAGTCCTTAAAAAACAAACAAAAGACAAATGTAGTATAATAAAAGTGGACTAAATTGAAAGTAATATGTGGACAGTAACACAGAAGATGCTGTAAAATGTGATATTAATTTTAAAAACAATCAGTATTGAACTTTGAAAGACTGATTCAGCAGGTGTAATCAAAGAAAATGTTTAGTATGTTCATATGTGCCCCCTTCAATTTAATATCTCAAAAGGAAAATATCCCAATATCTCAAAAGGAAAACAATTTAAAGCGGACCTCCAGTCAAGGAAATAAAGTTAAGTCATTTGCTTCCCTTAAACAGTGATACATATTGCTTGAAAGAAGTTAACCCCATGCAGATGTTGTGGAATAGTTGTGCTCCAAGAATTACATGGGAGCCACCATCTTGGATTACACCTGAGAGCCCTGCTAACACATAAGCATAAATGGGGGGATAGGGAAAGCTTTTGCTAGCGCGCGCGCGCGCACACACACACACACACACACACACACACACACACACACACACACATTGCAATTGAGCTAGAAGCTTCCTTAGGAAGCCGAGCCATACAGAGAGAGATTTTATCTGATTCCACACAGAATGTTAGAAGGTGATAATGCTGGCTGCATTGAGGATCAGCATGGCTGCAGTATGTCTGTGTGATGTTCTCTCTCCACACAGGGCAGACTGGAGCTTGTGGTTTTGCTATAAGCAGACCACGCCAAACTGAGAGAGATATTTACCTCAGATAAGGAATCATCATCTCTCATTTTACACACACACGCTGAATCCACAGCCGCTAGAGGGCATGAGTGTAACTATGTATCAATCAATGTAAGTCAATGGGTTAGGCTGTCGCAGAGTTGTTTACAATGTTGATACAAGGTTTTAAATGCTTTCTGAGCAGTGTTGAGTCATCACAGCTAATGTTTTTTAGTTTTGGCCAGAGACGAAGCATTATTTCAAGGAAATGTAGGGTAATTTTGACTGAAGGATTGGGTTTTTCTTGTGACAAAGTGGCTGCCCCCATGCATTTCAATAGCATAGAATCTCCCTGCTATACCACAGCATCTGAATGGATTTGAATATATATATATATATATATATATATATATATATATATATTCAATATATTACATCACTGATTGTGAGAGACAGAGTTTAGGGGAGCAATTTACTAAACTTTTTTGACTGATTTTTTGACAGAAGGTCCACTTTAATGCAGGTAATAAGACACCTACAGACAGCAGTGTTCATTGTAATAAAACCGCTGTTTATAAAGAGCTAGCCATCTCCCTGTTCTGTTACATTGCAACCATAAGTCAGGAGGCTGCTGTTACAATGTTCAAGAGCTGCTCCCTGATGTGTTACATTATAAAAGCAGACATGCCTCTGCTATTACAGTGTAATCAGCTTGCAGTTGACTTTTGGAAATGTGTAAGTGACCTCTCCATCTAGGAACTGTCTAAATGTTGCTCTGTGGATGATAATAGTGGACACAGCAAAGACATCTGGAACATATGCATTTCCCCTCACCTGCATGGTACTCAATAACAAAAAACCTAAAGGTATTACACATAATAGGCTAAGCAGTGTCCATACATTAGTGTAAAATTTCAGGATTGATACATGATATACTGTGCAGATAAATAAACCTAGAACAATGCAATATTGTATGTATGTGTGTTTTTATGATATGTAATAATATATATATATATAATTTTTTTTTGTTGCAGAAATGCAGTCCTATAGATTAGAGTTAGGACTTCACCTACACAGAGGCACCGTGGCATTTGGTGGTGCAGCTTTAGCATATCTCTGCAGATGTGTGCAAACAGAGACCTGACAGAGATTGCCCTGCTCACATGCACCTCCCAGGTGAGTTATAAATTGGTCTGCCACCCCTCCTTTGAAGTCCTATTTGTGGAGATACCCTCTTGGCACTCCCTGTTTGACCTCCATACAGTTTTTAGCTCCTCGTCCCTTGATGCCATGCCTCTCAGTCTAATAAGTAGGACAGGGGATAATGCCCTAGTAGGTAAAAATAAAATGATGGCAAATTAGGTAAAGATGCTCATTGCAGTGCAACATCAGTGCACAACTGTGTGGCTAGTGAAAGGTATATTTAGAAAAGTTGCTAATTAAAATGAAATATTTGAATGACTTTTACTCAAAGAAAAAAAGATGAGAGCGCAAAAGATAACAGTAATATATCCTGTTTTTACAGCTTGGGAATCATGACTAGATGAAAGCTCATGTCAGGAAGTTTGATATATAAACATAAAAAGAATGTTATTTTCCACTGGGATGAAGATTGTACACTTCCTTTTAATTGCTGTAGTTGGTCGCTTACCCTGTAACTGATGAGTCCACTTCATGCTTTAGAGGCACAGCCAACGTGAGGGTGTTGTCATGCAAGGACTCTGTCCGTTCAATGTTTCCACTGTAAGGAAAATATAATTAGTACATGTCATTTAACAGAAATCCATATAGACAATGTCCATCTCATAGATACAAAAATATACCCAAGAAATTGTTTTTATAGAGCTTGCTAGAGTGTACTATGAATGTGTTTTTATCTAAGAACAATAATATTATTTTTCAACCATTACATAAACATAATGATAGCAGTTGTATTTTGTCTATCATTTACTTTCACTTGTTAAAGAGACTTAAAAAAACTTTTAATTTGAACAATGTATTCAAGCACAGAACTTGGTTGTTTAATGTAAACTTTGGTTTTTTGGCCTTGATGCACAAGAAGTTGGAAAAATTGCTCGAAAAATATGCAAAGGATGTTCACAATGTGTAAGTGTATGGGAGATCCAGCCATATATTGTGTAAGTGTGCAACAGTCAGTTTTTCCTGACACATGCAAGCCTTTACATAACCACTTGCTGGTGTAAAATGAAACATCTTTTAGTTGTAGTGTGGAAGCCTCCCTCCCTGATTTTTTATTTTGTGTTTTTTATTTTTGAAAGCATGCAATGTCTATTAGCTGTAGTATAAATGGCTCCCTGCCCGGTGTCTGTGTTTTAATTTTTTCTTTTTTTTTTGTCTAAGGGTCCAAGAGTCCGAGTCCAAGGGACCACTGTAACAGTTCAAAGCAAAGAGAGGCAGGTATGCCACCAGCAAGCATAAAGTGTGGCAGGCTGATCACCCACACCCCCTTTCTGGGGTTCACATCACTGTAGAAGGGCACCAGATCTGTGTGGACTGGCATAGTGGTTGTCAAGCCAGGAGGGCTAGGGACATCTGTTTGGCCTCTGAGCCCTGGGTTAACAGCCTATATGCCTGGTGCACCAGATGGGTTGGCTTGAGAGATCATGATGTTTTTTCACAATTTTTATTATAAAGTGAAATGAATAATAAACTAGACTCCTAGTTCCCAAGTCATAGTGGTGTTTTTCCTATTTCCCTACAAGTGTCAGGGTTTCATTCCCTAAATGAGTTGCAATAAGCCTCTAAGTTAGGAAAGACAGTCCAATAAGAAGCAGCATGTCTTCAAGAGAGCATAAAGACATAAAGTAAAAAGGGGCCAATTCCTCCCCCCCCCCCATTGGCCCCTACTTTCCTCTGCTTAGGGGCCCAATCCTCGAGGTGAGTAGAGGCTACCCAAAGGTAAAACCGGAGGGGCACATGCAACAAGCACCCCTGATTATTTCAGCGCTGGGCTAAACCAATGCATACAAGTACTTAGTCAAATACATTATTGTCTTTTTTTAAATTAACAACTTTGGGATAAGAATAATAATCCACATTGAATAAAAATAGCATTTTAAATATAGAGATAGCACTGTCCTCATTCCTTAAATTATGTCTGTGTAACCATGGATAAATAGCTGGTTGGGACATAAAGTTGCATCTGACCTCACTACTAGAGTACAATACCAGTGATCATTCATCTATAAATGAGAAACAAAATGAGTACCCATAAAAGTCGTGGTAGTCTGGATATTATGAGTCAAAGGATTACATTTTATATACCTTTGTGCAGTGACCAAGAACTGAAGCATATCATCATCTCCGGACAGGTGGCTGGTATCAAAGATCACACTGAAGTCATACTGTTGGAAACCCAGAACAAAGAACATATTTATAATTGTGTGTTTATCTGAAAATCCAAGCAAATCATATTTTATATATGTGACTATAATGGAGCCAGAAAAAGCATTAAAGTAACTTATGTCAGTGCAGCCACAGGGAGGAGCATAGCAAGATTCAAACCCCAGCACAAATAAGCACAGAACATGCGTAGCAAGCCCAAGCAAAAGGCCTGTTAGGGTGGCTGAACCAAAATAATACCACTAGTCCCACGCAGTCCTATTCCTTCACCAGAGATCCAGACCGCAACATCCCCCCAACTACCTGGGGTAACCTTGCTGCCTCCTCGCTGACTCCATGCAGCATTCACAGTGACTGGACACACCCATATAGAGGGGACGTTTATTGTTTTTGCCAATAAAGAGACATTAAAGACCATTTTACTCAAACCCTCCACATTTCTATAATATATGTGATTGACAATGAAAACTCCCCTAAAATGCCTTAAGTATGGTCAAGAAACTCACACCTCTACACTCCCATAGCATGCAGACTGCTCATGTCATTTAAGTATAGTGCATTGTAAACATTATGCCAATATACAAGACCATGGGCTGAAGCATGCTGGGGCATGAGCTCAGGAATTATCCAGATTTCACAAATTCCCTGTGAAAAACAGTAAGTTTACCAAATGTTTCTTATCTGCCCAATCAATGTTCTCCCTGCCAGGCACCTGCTAATATACCAGAGGCATAAAAGGGTTGCTCACTGTGATTGCCATCATCTTATTATTGTATGTTCCCCACAACTAACTACTACTGCTATAACAAACATCTGAAATCATCTTTTAGTCAGTTTGCTGTGCCCATTAAACAAAAATGTAAAGAAAAAAACTGTAGTAAACCCTAATAGAAAACAGCCCACAGCACAAAGCATTGTGGATATCGAGACCAACTTATGAACCCTGTAGGAAACGGAACAACACAATGAATTTAGCAGCTGCTGTATCCTCCTCCCACATAATAGACTAATTATAATTTTCCATGTGTGCTGATGAATTGCTCACTTTACAGTTTGCCCTGGTTCTTATTCTCCAGCATTTATTAAAATAATAGTCTTTCCTGTGAAGAATTTCATGTGGTCAAATGTGTGGTATAAGTTCTGTATGTGCAATGTGGCAAGCAATATGGGTAAGATTATTTAAAACAGTTGTAAAATGTTTAAACAAAAACAAGAACTGTTAACTATACCATACAAATCGTTTTTTCATTGTAGCCCTATGGTGAGCCTATAAACAATGCATGGTTCATACTACTGATGGGCCCTTTTACTGTATGTAGTATACTAATCAGTTTTAACAACACACGTGGACTGATCATGGTGATACATACCCACCATGCTGCAAGCCTCTTCCAGGTGGCCAATGATCAGTATATATAATCATGAGTATCAAAAAGTTTTTTACAAATAGCCACTGTGTTGGCTCAAGATCTATTGCTAACTTGCAGCACTCCCAGCTGTACTACAACATGACCAGTAGCTTAGTCTACCTGCAAGTTCTTCCATCTCTACCGGAAGCCTTCTAAGCTGTACTAGTGGTTAAACCACAATCCCTTTCATGTGCACAGCCTCTCCCACAATCTAATTAGTACCAAAACCTATGGACTAGGACCTTCCTTGTCACAGAATGGTTCAAACCCACTTTAATGCAGCTGAAGAACAGAGGTAGAATGTGAGAGCATGTAACTACCCAAGCCCCCCCCCCCCCCAGCCACACAGCAGCCTCTCATTAGTACTGTAACATGCCCCACTGCCATCTTACATGTCCCAACATCTAACCCACAGCCTTCATCATCTGTACTAAAGCTTGACACAACCCATCTCACATGTACTTTAACATTCCCAAAAATCCATCTTATGTGTACCACACCTTGACCTACAACATGTCTCATCTGTTGCATAGGGTTCCCTGCAACCACTTTTATCCAATGAAAAGCATTAACTACAGCAGCTCTCAATTTTAACACAAATCTTCCTGCAGGCCCACTCATCTTTACTGAATGTCACCCCAGGCAATGCAGTCTACAACCCTTCTCTTTTGTACCACAGTCTAACCTATAGTCCATCTAATTTGTAGCACAGCCTAAATTGCAGGCCATCTTAAAGTGGACCAACACCCACGGGTGATCGGCCCGGGAATCTATAAGATTCCCGGGCCGATCACCTCCCTCCCCGCGGGACATCCGAGATCGGGATGTCCCGCGGGGTGAAACCCCCCCAAACTCCTTACCTTATCGTCTGTGAATGGCCGGCGCGGGCACGCGCGTGTCAAGAGGGACGCGCGGGAGGCGGCGGCGGAGGAGCCGCTTGTCCGCGGCTTGTCCGTCGGCGCGGGGAGAGATGAGTTCGGGGGGTTCGGGGGGGTTTCACACAGCGGGGCACCACGATCGGGGGTGCCCCACCGAAGTGGACCAAGACCCAGGATAGTCAAAATCCTGGGTGTTGGTCCACTTTAAAGAGGAACTTCGGAGGCCCTGGAGTGGCCGAGTCCCAGTCCTTGAGGAATCCCAAATTGGGAAGCCCCCTGTGCGAAACACCCCCGCATCGCCAGATCCACTTACCTGTTCCCAGAGCCCTCTGCTTGTCTCTGCCTCACATCCCCGCTAACCTCTAGCTGTGTGCGCACCCAAGCCAGGCCTTTCTTAATGGGTGGTGCGGGCACGCCATAACTGCTTAGACACTCAAGGCGGCTTAGCCACTAAGAGAGCCGAAAGGGGCCAAGTAAAGATGAGCACGCAGATTAGCTGAGAGTGCCATGTGTGTTGTTCCTCTTTAACCATTCTGCAGTCAAATGTTAACTGTCTGTGGTTGGAAACAGGCACAAACACCCATAAGGTTAAAAGCCACTGACCAAGAACAGATGTGGGACATATTACATCTTTAGAAGCAGATTAACAGCTAGAAACCTATAACCATAGAACTGTTCTGGTTAGCAACAATGTACTGTGTGCCTATGATACCTTACCTTTGTCCTGGACCTCATGAATGGGAAGCCCACACTGCACTTAAGATAGTCTTCATCCAGCAGTTCACATGCAATGCCTTGTTCCTCCTATAAAAACAACCAAGCAGTTATACTTAACATTGGTAACTTTTTTAGCTCAACATTTAAAATTATTTTCAATTATATTCTCAAACTATGTAATACAGGTTATGTATTTGCACCTTTTTTACTTCAAGGAACAACTAGCAAAGCTAGCACAGAACTTTATTATAGAGGAACATCAGACCTTTTCTAATGTTCCTCTCTAAACATCCCTCCCCCCTCGCTCACTGCCTTTTGGATGTCGGTGTTATCTAAAACGCTGACATCCGGCAGCATTCCTGGCCCCTTTGCACCACCCTTTAGTTGTCGCTGATTGCAGTGGGCTTAGCCGCATTTACCTCTAGCCATCCTCTATTCAAAACTTGCGCACTCCTGCGCCGAGTGTCATTGCAGCCTATGCAGAGGGGCAGAGCAGTGCATGACAGGACAGCAAGATGACGCGGCCCAATGGAGACAGCGCAGGACCGGGGGCGGAGGCCAGATGCGACTGGACAGGTAAGTTTAAAGTTCTAAATTGTGAAACCGGAGGGCAGGGGGTGAGCATGCCAGGTTTGGGGAATTTTCATTACCTCCCTAATACCTGAAATGTTCCTCTTTAACAAGGGCTTAGCTTGATTTGCACTACGGTAAATAAAAGTGCTGCAGAGGGTCCGATTATTATGTATAAAAAATACATGTTCTCTAAAGTAAATTCATTGTCAATTCCAAAACAGAGATTTTATTAATCTCAAATGCATAACAAAATGAGCTAATATCATTTGATAGTCACTAAAGAGAAAAAAATCTAATGTAAATCTACATGGAAACCTAGAGAATATCAAATCAAACTCATGCTAGAAGCAAGAGAAGATGTGGATAGCTAATGGTTAAATGTCTCTTTAATTAAAAATAAAAAAATTGTGAACCATTGCCATACTGCTAATGGCATATGGAAGTACTAAATAAACCACATACTACCACATTGCTTTTGTCATGTGGTAATACTAAAGAAATCACACACCACCACATTACTAGTGTCATATGGTGGTACTAAAGAAACCACACATCCCACACACTTCTAGTGCATTCTAAGGTACTAAAGAAACCAAACTCCACCACTAATGTCCAATGGGGGTACAGTGCTAATGTCATATGGGGGCACTAAAAAAAGCACATTTCACACACATCTAGTGTCATATGGTGATCAAAAGAGATCAACAGAACACTGCTAGCATCATATCCTGGTAATAGGAAACAACAAAACTACCACTCTGCTAGTGCCATATACAGATATTAAACAAATCACACACCAGGATACTGCTGGTATGTCATAAGATGATGCTAGCTAGTTCAGAATCATTTGTGTCACATGTAAGACAGTACATACAGTACATTCATACAAATGATAAGGGCAACGTTTCCATCTATAACATAGATTAGTACTATATACTGTAAGTTCTGTAAAACATATTAAATTTAGCTTGGAAAATGTAACATAGCTGTAATATTATTCCTTGGACTCAGAAACAGAGCATTGAATATCAGTGTGGAAATGCAAATCTCATGTCATTATGCTAATAAGATGAGTTTACAGGGCAGGCCTTTGGGATCACACAGGTGCGCTATGGTTGAGGGGGTGCCACGCAGCTGCGATGTCCGATACCCCAACACAGGCTTTGGTCTATTTTAAAGTGGGATGATTTCTGGTCCACTCACCCCTAGCATCATGCCTGAAACTGGAAGAACATTACTTCTGAATTGCCTCCCCACCAGCTGCCAGTTCATGGGGGGGTCACATTTGGCAGTGAACCAGCAGCCAATAGAAAGGGAACACTTGTGCAAGTGGGTAGCTCTGCCTGGCATCGGGTGCAGGGGGCTTCCGGCAGCCTCCTTACTGACTGTCGGCAACCATGTGGGGCAGTAGGCAGGTAGTTAGGATGTGCAGAAATGTTTTTAAGGGGGTGTCATTCTGAAATCTCACACAGGGCACCTTTCATCCTAAGGCCGGCCCAGTGTGTTTTTATTAAAAAAAAGATAATGTTTCTATAAAGAGAAAAGCTGTTAAACTTCTTTAGGCATTGGACAGGCAGTTAGGAAAAATGAATACATGACATAATAAAATGCTGAGCTTTACACAGCACCACACAATCCTGAAACTATAAGCACTCCTGCCACATACAAATAAGGAGGGTATAGAGCAAGGATGTCAAGCTCTGGCCCGCTGTATACTTAGATAAGGCCCACAAGCAAAAAATATATATACAGCAGGGGTCTCCAGGTGGACGGTACAAAATCACTGTTAGATTTAGCTGCTGGGACTGCTATAGCTGCTGGCAGGCTACGTAATTCCAAAGGAAGGCACAGCTCCCAAGGCATACTTATGCACGGAGCCTGGAAAGACATTTCAACCCCCTATAGGGAATTCAGCCCCTCACTTAAAACATTGCAACAACCTATTAGGTAGATTTTTTTAATATTTTTGCACTAAACGCTAGTCTAAAAATTGTAATAGTCTACAACATGTACATAAAGCACTCTGTTACAATGTTACAAACAATAATTTAATCAACAAAGATAATGTGCAACACTGACAAACATCACAAATGAAGGAGAAAATGACAGGACGTGGCACTATATAGTATATATATATATATATATATATATATATACTATATATAGCATCATATAACATCACTACAGAAAATTTGCCTTGATCCTAGGATGCATAATCATATAATTAAATTAGATTCCTTAATTGGGAAATCAAATTAAAGTGTGACTTGCAATGGCACCTGTTCAGAGGACATACAGAAAAATCTGCAACTGATATTGGTCAGTTGTGGAGGATTGTATATACCCAGGTAGATATTTTTATTTTAGAACTTTGTAAATAGCAGCTTATGGGAGACTAAGGGGTTTATTTAAAAAAGCACTATCACGAAAAAATAGCCGATGATAAAAATCCACATAAATATGGTGTATGAGAGGGGAGGGGTCACTTATACACCTAGCATCAATAAATATCCAGCTAGACTTGTTTTTTTTATTTTAATGGAAGTAATAGGAAACTGTTCTGTCACTCCTGATAGACTAGACCCGTCACCCCCTTAATTTTTATATTTATTTCTACCATAAGAGAATAAACAAACTTAGCCGGAGTTTTATTCTGTTTGGGTATAGAAGTGACCTCTCTTCTCATTAACCTACGGATTTATATGGATTTTTAATATTACACAATGGCACGATAGTGTTCATTTAAGAAGCAATAGTGCCAGATGAACGTCAGGCAAATGTCAGATCCCAGAGCAAAAGGTGTATTTATCAAGTTAAAAATCCAGAGCGGGGACTGCAGATGCTTAGGGTTTTTCACAGCACCCGTACCAGTAGTGTTTTTTCTGTTTTCTGGCGGTACCATACGGCGCTGGCGGATTGGCTTTTAAAAGCCCTGCACTAGTGGTCGGCTGGGAGCCAGCGAACGCAGAGCACTGCCTGTCTCCAGATGGTTCTGCAGTGCAGGCACTGAGTGCGCCTCGCAAGAGATGCTCATCTATCGCCCGCAGCAAATTAACATACCGGTAAATATGGCTTAAAAACACATACAAAACTTGAGTCTTTATAAAAGTGTTTGAATTCCCTATAAGCTGCATTATTTCCAAACTTCCAAAAAAAATATCTACCGCCTTATAAACAATCTTTGCCTGGTCTGTATAACCGTTCCATCATGCAAGAAATTGTGATTGCTAAGTCAAATAAAACATTTCTTTTCACTTTATTGTGCTGAGTGAGAGAAGCTCTCCAAAGTGAACCTTTTCTAAAACGGTGGCTCTATTTAAATAACATTTACTCTCTATATTTGTTTGGAGCCTTTCTCAAGCAACACATAATATAATGCAATAAAAAAAAGCAATCACAGAAATAAACTCCCCTGCGAATTACTGGGTATTGAAATGGGGAATTTTCCAACGGGGCAATTTTTTATTTGTTTCTTTTTAATAAAAAGTCCCCTATGGGGTATTTAAAAAAATGTAGAGGATGGAGGAGGTGCAAGAAAATCCTAGAATGGAGAGGTCTGGACAGACAGAAAAAAATCTGTACCCCTAGTGAACTGTCCTATACCAACAATCAGGCGCAAATGTTTTTTTTTGTGAGCCTTTCCACATTTTCTGGATTACGCCCATTGTTTAGATTTAGCCATATGAAGAAATGCTGGGAATGCCGGGAAAGAGATAGTATGAGCATACAGTACAAAGGAGAATGGTAGACTGACAAAAGTCTTACAATAAAGAACTTTAGAGTTAAATTCTTATAAATGAATTAGCCTGATCAAAATATCTCAATGATTTAACAACTTTATTTTTAATTAAATTACTAAGGACTTATGGAAACATAGTAACACCGTTAACTGGTGGATAGGTAAAAAAAAAAAAAAGCCTGGTCAAAGGCAAACTTCAAATGACAAATGGTTCTCAGACTATAGGGTTGATTCAGAGCCCCTTTCTCGACATTTGTTTGCTTGAAAATTTCCATTCTCATCCATTTTCTCCCCCTTTTTTATGCGATAATTGTGTGAAATGTTTTCATTTTTGCATGATTTTTCATTTGGTAGCAAGACCTCCAAAAAAATGTTGACAAAGGTGCTCTGAATCAACCCTTATATTTTGAGAACTGGTAACATAGTAACATAGTAACATAGTATGTAAGGCTGAATAAAGACTTTAGTCCATCCAGTTCAGCCTGTTTAACTCCTTCCAGTGGTCTAGTAGCCATAGCCGGAAATGTTATTACATGCCAGGAAGGCATCAAGGCCACTTTTGAACATTTTTAATGTATCCCTCATTACTACCTCCTCTGGCAGCGAGTTCCATAGTCTCACTGCTCTTACAGAGAAGAATCCCCTCCTATGTCGGTGGAGAAAGCACCTTTCCTCTAACCTTAGTGGATGCCCTCGGGTTATAGTTACACTCCAGGGTATAAATAGATTGTGGGACAGATCCTTGTATTGACCCCGAATATATTTATACATAGTTATTAGATCACCCCTCAATCGTCTTTTTTCTAGACTAAATAAGCCTAACTTGGACAATCTTTCCGGGTACTCTAGCCCCCGCACTCCTTTTATTAACTTTGTTGCCCTTCTTTGAACGCGCTCCAGTTCTGATATGTCCTTTTTAAGCACAGGTGCCCAGAACTGTACACAGTATTCCATATGGGGTCTGACCAGTGACTTGTACAGGGGTAAAATGATGCTCTGGTCATGAGCACCTATGCCCCTCCTGATGCACCCCATGATCCTATTTGCCTTGGCAGCAGCTGCCTGGCATTGATTACTACAGTTGAGCTTATTGTCAAACTAAAACCCCTAGGTGGTGTTTCTTTATTTAGTGTGTAATCATGACACAGATTTCTCCTTCCCATGTGCATAACCTTACATTTATCTGTGTTAAACTTCATTTGCCATTTAACTGCCCATGCTTCCAATTTATCTAAATCTGTTTGTAGTTGCCTGATGTCCTCCTTTGTTTTAATTACTTTACTCAGCTTAGTATCATCTGCAAAGATTGAGACTTTACTGTTTAATCCATACCCAATGTCATTTATATATGTATTGAAGAGAATTGGTCCCAGAACTGACCCTTGTGGTACTCCACTAGTAACAGTGACCCAATCTGAGTGTGTACCATTGATACTTTACCAAAATGTTTTTATCACAAAATGGGGAGTGTAATAAATGTGCTCCATCTAGCCCAAAAGCACCTGATGACTGTGCCACCTATTAAAATGGACCAACAGTGTAAGAACAACACAGATTTAGAAAATCCCCACTCATGCTGCACTTTTAAATAGCTGGCAAGGAACTTACCAATCACTTAAGCCGCTTCAGCATACATTGGGCTATGGATTTCTCACTCAGATGAGACCCCCCCGCAGCCAATTATTTTCATCTGCAAGTCCATTATGCCCCTCACAAGAGCAAGTTCTTGCTATTGCCAGACTTGTAGGTGGGGATGTTGCAGTCACAACTCATACATGCGCATTACATGCAGTGGGGACGAGGAGGACAATCTTATCCCCGCTAAATACAAGTCTGCTATAAACAACGCCTGCTTCCCCTGTCCCCTGGGCCTGCTATAAACAACCCGCCAGTGTCCTTAAGCAGATGAGCCCAAGAGATGAGAATGGAACACTCGCCCCTGCTCTGACGACTGTTGTGTTGAGCTCACGAGAAAGCAAAATGGTGGCGTCTATCACAACATTTCTAGAAAAATCTGTAAGAGCTGCTTTGCACTCCTTTACATGGTAATCACTTTGTTTCAACGTACAGACGCACGAGAGTGTCAGAGGGGGATTAAAATAACTTCTTTTTAAGTTAATTTTTTCACTGTTGGTCCATATGTCTCATTGTGCAATTGATCAGTAGCTAGTCTACAGCTCTTTTTGTTGTTCTGGTTTTCCTGCCAATCCAATCACCAGGGGGAAGCTCAGATACAACCAGTGATACTAGTAGAGCACAAAAATAACACAGGATACACAGTAGGGAATGAAGATGTTTTGAATTCCTTCACCTCCATTCATTTCTAAATTAGTGAAGCCACGAATTGTATCCATCATTTCAGCAAAACTTGAAGCCAACCTTTCATTAAAATAGTTCCAGATTGTTAAAATGATTGCAAAATGTTTTTTATTTGGTTTCCACCATATGATTCAGGTTAAAATGTAGTTTCAGTGTTTAGTCTCATAAAACCCACAAGGTTTGTTCTGCAACACACAGAAAAGCAGATACATTTATAAAAGGTTGTCAGTACTTTTGTTCTGTTTATTTCCTGATGATGTGACTCATTTACACTGATTTTCATACAGAGCATGGAAAAGAAGAGGTAGTCTCCTGGGAGGACCAAGGTAACTTCTAATGAAACAGGTCCTTTTCAAAAAGATAGTATCAAGGCAGCAATTACTAAGGCCAGAGTGATTTACACTTTCATCCTCTTTCCTGTAACTGACTAATGCAGACAAAGGACACACTGTCCAAACACGTCACATATCCAGACCTGGAAATTATGGTAACACTCAAGTACGGTATTGAACCTGCACGTGATTGTTGTTTCCACTACATTAGGCTTATGCTGATTATTTGCATTTCTGCTGTTATATGGAAAGAGCAAAGAGGAACTTTTGAACTTTTTAAAGGCCAATTCTGGGCTTTTTATAAGCATTCATCACAAGTGGAATGCTGCCAGAAATCAGCCTGGCCCCCGACAGCTCACAACATACTAGTTGAGCTCAGGCTTCAATATTTTCGAACAGGCTGAGTGTGCTCCACTGCTGAGGTTACACAAAATGTGGGGAAAGACCATGACCAGGGGTGAATATGGCCACAAAGCAATGCTGCCGAACCATAATATTATAGGGGCTCGCCAGCAATTATCCCAGCTCTCCCTATGGCTGAAGCACCCTATTCCATATCACAAAATAAAAATAGTCACATTGCTGATAACATAGTGCGCCCCAAGACAATTGCTGCTAGTCCGGCGCTCAGACACTTTTCTGATCCCTCGATCCAGACACTGTGGCTTGCCCCCCTCCAGTCACTGAAGAAGAAGGGGGTGTGCCAGGTCTTGACACACTCCCCTCTCCATTGCAGTGAATGGAGGGGGCATACCATAGCTCCTTTGACAAATGCTGCGGGGTGGTTCAATGGCAGTTGCGGGCGAGCATGGCAGCAGATGAGAGCGGAAGGCAGCACAGAACCTGGATGAGCAATTAGGTGTCAGAGTGCCGGACAAGCAGAAATCATCTGTTGGGGATTAAAGGTGTGTATCGTATATTTTTCCTTTTCCTAGAAAATGACTTTAAAACATGTCTCTCAGCACCTAAAATGATGCAAAAAAATTAGGTTAATGGGTCATGCTATTTATTTTGCTAAGTAAATTTAAGTTTGGGGGCATTTTTGGGCGAGATGCATTATCAGTGGCATAACCCTGATGCGAACATTAAATGGGGCCCTTTCACAGCTCATATAGACATAATCTTCTTTCAGTCACAGTTAGCTGGAGCTAGACAACTAAAGACTGAAACAACAGAGACAAATGCTGCTTCCTTTCTCTGAATGATGCCACGTGAGCACAAATATATGTGAATATCATAAATAAGGTGGATGAGTGACAATGATGGAGCCCCCTGACTTCCTGGGCCCTAGTGTGGTTTCACCCCCTTAAGTTACGCCCCTGTACATACTTTTTCTGTGAGGCAAGGATAATTCTTCAAAGAAACAACAGCACCCTCTGGGCTATGCTAAAGGATTTGCCATTTTCTGCACCATAAAGATTTGCCATTTTTCTGCATACCCCATAGGGATACATTCAAAATAATATCTTAACTAACTTGAAAAAATGCCCCATCACAGACACAAGTGATTTGTTAAAAAGATAATAAGAACATTTTTTTATTGCACTTTCTGTGTGTTAAAGTGAAAAGGCTCATTCAGCTGTTAGTTTCCAGTCACACCCAAAAGTGAATCCAAAGTTAAGGTTGCTTTACAAAATAAATAGCACAACTCCTATTATTGATATTTGAGATGAAGATGGAAAAGTTCTGCAAGTGAGTTATTAATAACTTATTTCACCCCCCTACCACCACACCCATGTTTAGTCAGCATTATAACTAATCAGAGCAAATACATAATACAGTTGTCCTCAATAATGGATCATGTTATAATGATCCACAGTGACACATGGAGGCAATTGCACTGGTTTGGGAACACAGGTTGGTATTCATGTACATATGCCCGCATGTCATTTTCTATAGTGATGCAACAAGCTATGACATCTTCATATCTATAGTATATATGTGGACGCTGATTATAAGACTTGCGCCACATATTGCTATTTGTATCTATGTAGCGGCGCTTAGAGCGTCTGCAAGAGTACGCTACAAATGGGTGTCTGGCGCTATAACTTAGCTTTGGTGCTGAACAAGTGATGCTGTAGTATCCTGTCCAGCAGTGATAAATGTGATGTCTGGAGGGTGCTGTAAAAGTGCTCTCTCGGAATCAGTGCATATGTAGTGCCCCGAGGGAAAGTAGTTCAGAGCAACAACACATATAACACTAGAACAATGCTGCGACCAATGATAGGTAGTGCCAGTTAAGTGGGTCTGATGCTCGGCACTGAAGCCCATATTTAAGAAAAAAGATCAGCATCAGTGCTTTAAAACTAGGCGCTCTAGTGATGAGCGTTGGACGCAATTTAAAAAATGTCTGTTTCTAAACACATGTACACCAGCACCAGGGCGAAAACACATGAAATGGCATTGTTTCAACACTAACGGCAGACCAACACATACAACTCTGACAAAAAAATGTAGAAATATGAAAATATACGTTTTTGGTTGGTGGCCAGGAGAGCCAAAACAATCATCACATGATAAAATAGTGGGAAAAGGTGGATCCAAAATTGTATGGGAGAATGCTACTGAGCGATAGGTTCTACGTGGCACTGCTGAACATACAGCGCCAACGCTTTACTCTGAGCTTCCGCTAGTGATACATGTGGCACTACATGGCGCTATTAGAGGCGCTCACCAGATTGACTTTCATATATATGGTTTTCAAATAATGCGCTCGGTGTTCACCTGACGCTACGTGGTACTACGTGGTGTTAGCGCTTCTTAAAGTGGACCAAAACCCACGGTAATCAGCCAGGGAATCTATAAGATTCTCAGGCCGATCTATTCACTCCCCTCACAGGGCATCCAAAATAGGGATGCCCCACTGTGTGAAACCCCCCAGGTCCCCATACACTTACCTTCTTTCCCGGTCCAAATGGGGTACCCTGGGGGCAAGGACCAAAACCCAGGATAGTCAAAATCCTGGGTTTTGGTCCACTTTAAATAAGGCCCATTATCAATTGTTCGCCTTCTGTTTTACAAACTAGAAGTGGTGGGTTAACACCAGTGACCATTGGCCAAACTCTGCAGATTATAAACATGTCTCTGTGGGATTTGCTTGGTGAATTATTGCTAGCTTGCTGCACATGCTTCATTAGCATCGCCCAGTTAAATCTTTAGTTATATTATGCATACACACATTTGTCATGTACATTTTTGGGCAAGCTTTCAAGCCGTAATACATCCTAAATAATGCTGTTTGACATAGTAAGGCCATAAAATACACAAACTGTGAAAAGAATAAAATATACAGCAACCTGAATGTGTGTTTGGCATTGGTTTGTCTGAATAACTAATCAAAATATCACACTCTTTCAGCAGTTCTGGAATCTGGGGGAACTGTCAGTCCTTACAGATTATTGTTGTCCCTACAGAGTCTACGGCTTATCTGATGCTGTGTTACTGCTGAAAAATAGATTTATAGAAAAAAGCTTTCAAACTAGGGCTAATACTGGATATAAACATTAACATACATTCCAATATATACTATATTTATACAAGACACTTTCAAAGGTTGGCAGCCTTTGTATATTTTTGTTAAATCAAGATTAGAATGATATACACACACATATATTACAATAGCTAACTGTAAAAAGTGCAAAGGCAGTAAAAATACAATTTTGTGATTACTCACCTGTAAAATGGTTATTACAAGTATGTCACACACCCCGCTTCCGAATACTCATGACACTTGGGTAACTGTCCTGTAGAGGGCGATCTTGCAGAGATGACATGAAAAAAAGGAACCCCTCCCGGTCCATAAATACCTGGGACCTCCCACCATTCCCCAGTATAAGACAGCAGTAAAGGGACCAGGAAGAGCCAAATGTAAACAGCAAAGAAAAAGGTTCACCATATAAAGGATCCCAGAAAACCAAAAAAGGGCGGGATGAAGCGGGGTGTGTGACATACTTGTAATAACCATTTTACAGGTGAGTAATCACAAAATGGTATTATTCCCAGTATGTCACACACCCCGCTTCCGAATATTCATGACACTTGGGACATCCAATAGCAGTGCCCATAATGGGTGGGGATTCCAAAAAGGCAATAATGCAAACTTAAACTACTGCAGCTTGCAGAACTTTGCGGCCAAAAACAGCATCCGCTGAGGCCCGCACATCAACCTTATAAAACTTGGAAAAAGTATGAACAGAAGACCAAGTAGCAGCCTTACAAATTTGTTCAACAGAAGCCTGATGCTGAAAAGCCCAAGATGCTCCAACAGCACGATTAGAATGAGCAGTAACACAAAAAGGGGGAACCCTCCCCTTGGCAGAATAGGCCCCAACAGTGGCCTGTCGAATCCATTTACTAATGGAAGACTTAGCAGGCGCCAGACCTTTCCTGGGCCCGGAGGGCACCACGAAAAGGGCGTCCGTCTTACGAAAAGGAGAAGTAGCCACCAAATAATATTTCACACATCGAACCACATCCAAAGAATGTAAGGTCCTCTCCTTGTCATTACTAGGCTTAGGACACAAGGAAGGGAGAACTACATCCTGATTGAGGTGGAAGGCCGAAACCACCTTAGGAAGGAAATCCGGCTTAAAGCGGAAAACTACCTTGTCCAGGTGCCTCTCAAAGTAAGGAGCCTGAACAGACAAGGCCGCCAACTCAGAGACACGCCGAAGAGAGGTAATAGCCACCAAAAAGGCAACTTTCTGAGAGAGCAGAGAAAGAGCAATATCATGCATCGGCTCAAAAGGAGGCCCCTGGAGAGCCGACAGAACCAAGTTTAAATCCCAAACCGGCAGCAAGGGCTTTCTAGGAGGCCGCACATGAGTAACCCCCTGGAAAAATGTCTTAAACAGGGGATGAAGGGCAAATGACCTTTGAAAGAAAACCGCCAGGGCAGAAACCTGCCCTTACAAAGTACTATGCTGGAACCCTGAGTCCAGACCATGTTGAAGAAACTCCAGAATTCTGGGAATAGAAAACACCCTACAAGGCAAGGCCCTAGCCTCGCACCAGTTAATATAAGACCTCCAAGTCCTATAGTAGACGTTAGAGGAAGATCTCTTCCTAAGAGTCTGAACCACCGCATCAGAAAGACCTTCCTCCTTTAAGATGGAGGTTTCAGCAGCCACGCCGTCAAAGCCAGCGTTGGTAAATTGGGGCAGTGTAGCTGACCCTGGGTGATAAGATCCAGAAGAAGAGGCAGATAAAACTGATCTACTGCCAGCCGCACGACGTCTGCGAACCATACTCGTCTTGGCCACCTTGGAGCAACCAGAATTGCTGGTGCCCCTTCTAGAGTTAGCTTGCGCACCACCTTGCCCACCATGGAGAAGGGGGGGAACAGGTACAGAAACCCCAGTTCCCTCCAAGGCAGGGACATGGCATCCACTGCCAGGGCCAGAGGATCCTGAGACAGAGACACAAAGGCAGGAAGCTTGTGATTGTGACGAGAGGCAAAAAGATCCACCTCCGGAGTCCCCCAGTTGTGACAAAGGGACTGGAATACCTTGGAACTGAGAGACTATTCTCCTCGGCGAGAGGATCTCCTGCTCAGGGAATCTGCCTTCGTGTTCTCCACTCCCGGGATGTAAATGGCTGAGATGCATGGGACATTGCTCTATGCCCAAACAAGGATCAGAGATACCTCCCTGAGGGCACTCCTACTGCGAGTCCCTCCTTGGTGATTGATGTAAGCGACCGCCGTCCGATTGTCCGATCGGACTTGAACTGGCAATCCCTGCAATAGAAGAGTCAAGCGAGACAGAACCAACCAAATGGTCCTTAGCTCCTAAATGTTGATAGGGGTATGAGCCTCCTGAGGCCCCCATAACCCCTGGAACTGATGTTCCTCCAGAAGCCCCCCCAGCCCGACAGGCTGGCGTCCGTGGTGAGCGTTTCCCAACAAGGGGTCAGAAAGGATCTGCCCTTCAACAGATTGCTTGACACTAGCCACCACTGAAGGGACTGCTGAGCCCGGGGAGACAGCAGACAAGACTGATCCAATGACAGCGGACACTTGTCCCAAGTCGCTAGAAGATGGAGCTGAAACGTCCTCATGTGAAACTGGGCAAAAGGGACTGCCTCGAAGGAAGCCACCATCAGACCTACCAATCTCATCCCTAGCCGGATAGACGGGCGAGGATTGGAAAGCAGAAGCCGATCCAAATCTTGGATCAGAAGAATCTTGGGCTGAGGAAGGAACACCCTGGCCTGAAAGGCATCCATAGTCATGCCCAGAAACGAAACCTCCCTGGACGGGGATAGGGAGGACTTGGAATAGTTGATCACCCAACCGAACCTCTCCAGCGTGGATACCACCACTCTGGTGTCTAGCTCCGCTTGGCTGAGAGAGGAAGCCAAAATGAGAAGGTCGTCCAGGTATGGTACAATGCGAATGCCCTGGACTCTGAGGAGGGCCATCACCCCCGCCAATACCTTGGTGAACACCCTCGGAGCCGAGGTAAGCCCGAATGGAAGGGCCACAAACTGAAAAGTTGATCTTCCACCACGAACCTGAGGAATCTCTGGTGTGCCAGGAAGATAGGTACATGCAGATAAGCATCCCTGATGTCTATGGATGTCATGATGAGAATCGACGGTTGACCGCAAGGTCTCCATGCGAAACTTCCTGAAGCGGATAAACCAATGGAGCTTCAGATCCAAAATGGGTCGAACGGAGCCGTCCTTCTTGGGCACCGTGAATAGATTGGAATAGAATCCCAAGCCCCTTTCCGCAAAAGGCACTGGGCAAATGACAGCCATGTCCAGCAGATAACTTACTGCCGCCCGGAGCCCCTGTGCGGCCAGTGGATCCGAAGGCACTCGAGACCTGAAGAATCTGGGAGGAGGCCGGATCTCGAATTCCAGCTTGTAACCGGAAGACACCACTTCCAGAATCCATTTGTCTGAGACCTCCTGTACCCAGACCTGGAAGAAGTGCCGCAGCTGCCCCCCCCCACCCTCATTGCTGAGCTGGCTTAGCAGCGGGCTTGGGTTTGGAACTCCAATTGTGACCTGGACGGGCACGACCTCTGCCTCTACTCCAGGAATCACCTCTGAGGGTAGAGAAGGCCAAAACTCTGCCAGTTCTGGCACCACGAAAGGAAGGGTTAAAGGAGGCCGCCCCCCGATAGGGACGACGTTGCCTCTTACGCTGAGGTAACTTCCCTCATTTCGTGACACAATCTAATCTTTCTCCAAAGAGCCGCAATCCCACAAAGGGAAGTGCTGTAAGCGACTTTTTGGCCACAAAATCAGCCGCCCACATGGTGTCATCTAAGGCGGCAAGCACAAAGGACATGAACAATTCACACCGCTTAAGGGCGGCAAACTCATCACTAGCCGGGTCAAGCCTGGAGGTACTCAACAGGTCTCTAACCACAGACCTGGTAGCCACTGCCAAAAGCACAAACAGGCCGCAAGGCTGAACCGACACTAGCAAACGCGTGGCAAGCCATCTGATCAATGTGTTTATCCTCACCATCTTTGAGAGTGGTGGAGTAAGGAGAATGCAAAATAGAAATATTGGATAACCCGAGCACCGGGGCATCCACCTCGGGAGGGGACGACCATCGTTTTACCACATCCACCGGAAAGGGATACTTTTTATCCCAACCTTGAGGAATACCTGGAAGCCGAGTAGGCTTCTCCCATTCCTTAAGAATAATGCCATCAAAATGCTTTTGATTTGGGAACTCCAGGCGCGGCTTGGAATTCCCAAAGAATTCCCCTTTCTGAGGAGCGGCCTCCTCAGGAGGAGAAATTGCCAGAACCTCAAAAAGGTGAGCCAAGACAGCATCCCCCTGTTCTTGCTCAGTATCAGCACCAACAAACTGCTGATTGTCAGAACCCTCAAATAATTCCCCCTCTTCTAGCGGGGAATAATCAGACCAGTCAAGAAAATCATAATCATCAAACTCAAAGGCCGGCGCGGCTGGAGACAAATGATTTCGCTTAGCCGAGGCCTTTCTGGCAACAGAGCCAGAAATACATTTCTCAATATTAGCCAGTCTGGCACATACATCAGATTGTGACTCCCCACCTGTGACAACATCACTAGGGGTACGGATAAGGCAGGGTGGGGAAGGAGATGAGGCCGGGACCCCGGACCCAGAATCCTGGGCCCCCGACTGCTGCGTTATGGCCCGCTGAGCACAAGGTATGCAAACAAGTACATTATCCCCCGCAAGGGATGCCCCCACAACCCACACACTGCCGGGGTTGCCCCGAGGGGAGCCCAAGCACGGTATCCTGAGAAGCCTCCATATGGTGATTTTAATGTAGTCACAATGACCAGAGGGATTTACGCTATTAAGCTACCCGGGATGCCCCTTCAGGTCCCAAGTGGGAGGATTTTTTTTTGGAAACTTTAAATTAAACTCTAAGGGACCCTAGGACCAGGAGAACTCCCTCTTTAAACTTCAAAAGAAGGGATCCCACCTAGAAGACATGAGAACAGACATAAGTGTCAACATGCACATCACCCACCATATAAGAAATAAATAAAAACCACTCACCGCAGCAAAGCAGCGACTATCAACCCTCACAGCAGCAAGGGAATGAGAGGGAGAGCAGCAAAGCAGGCAGCGGAGCCAGAAAGAGTGCTTGAGAAAAGCCGGCCTTGAGGGGGGGTGGGGGGGTGTACGGGCCACAATGAACACGCCGAGCGCCCGGCCCCGCCCCCTCCTTAACTGCACCTGTTGAAAGTGAAACCCGCCCAGCAACAACGTCCGCAAAAACACATACACACACAATCCACACACCTTTCCCCCCAAATAAAGTAAAACAACCCACAGGAGAAAAGCCCCCCCCCCCCCCCAAGGGGCACAGAGGGACACAGGACACACCAATAGGTGAAAGGGTAAGAGGGACGGGGCATCCCAAGCCGGGATCACCAACCCGGACACCGCCTACCCCTTTGTATGGGGTCTCACGGGGGAGCAAGCTCCCATATACACCATAAGGTGCAGCCTACCATTGCCTGGACCTTCAGCCTAGGCTGGGAGGCATACTGCTATAGTTTAAATTAAAAAAGGTTCAGGCAGCAATAGAAACAAAAGGCCGGGGGGTTACCCCGGCTACCTGCAAGGAGGAGACAACCATCTTCTGACTTGCTCGCCGACTGCAGAGACGAAAGACTGGGGAATGGTGGGAGGTCCCAGGTATTTATGGACCGGGAGGGGTTCCTTTTTTCATTTCATCTCTGCAAGATCGCCCTCTACAGGACAGTTACCCAAGTGTCATGAATATTCGGAAGCGGGGTGTGTGACATACTGGGAATACATGGCTTTACCTGTTAACTGCATGAAATACAGCTTCTCTACATATCAGTTGGCTAGCTCCATGCAATTGAATACATCCATTCTAATCATTAAGTTATACAAGCCCAGACAGTTATACATTCTCTTTATTTAACAAAGGGTTTAGACTACACTAAACTGGACCAAAACCCAGCATGGATTGATTCCCTTCCCCTGGGGCATCTAAAATTAGGATGCCGCGCTGTGTGAAACCCCCAAGGTCACCCATACACTTAGCTTCTTTCCCGGTCCAACGGCCCATGTGCGAGCCGCGGCTGCATCCCCGCTAACTCTCTAGCAGGGCACGTGCCCGCTCCAGGCATTTGTCAATGGCCGGCGCAGGCACACTCCCTATTAGAGGGAAGCGGGAGATGCGGCCACCAGCACGCTCGGAGCCACTGACTTAGACGGCGTGACCTCAGGAGCTCCAAACACGCTGATTGGACGATTGGCCATGCATGCGTTGTAGGACCGGGAAAACGTAAGGCGATCTGGGGGGGTTTCACACAGGGGGGCATCAAGACACCCTAGTCAAATAAGCCTGGAGAATTACATTAAATTGATCCTATACCCAGAAAGGAAGTTTATGTTGTCACCTTCTATCCCTAGCCCAGTGCCCCATAACAACCTATGTTTTTTTTACTAAAACCTTTGTCCAATAATAATAAAAAAACAATGCAAAAACTGGAAGCAGTATGATGTCCGAGTGGCAGCCATATGCTAATTTATTCAGTTACAACTAAAGTGTCACATAATGGCATTTAGTTTGAATTGCCCCCCCTATGCTGAGTTGTGTGTACTGTAACTGAATGTATCATCGCTGGAAAACACCAGGGGCAGGGCGGCTCAGCCTGGGAGCAATTTGGCTAACTGTATCCAGTTTGTTTTGTTATGAATATTGGGCAAAAGCTTTAGTAGATAAAAAGACACAGGCTGTTTTGGGGCACTGGGCTTGGGATAAAAGGTGACAACATAAACTTCCTTTCTGGGTATAGGATCACTTTAAAGTGGATGCCACATTGCATTCCGTCTCAGCAGCCTAAGACCCAGAAGCCCAATACTTTCCACAGCAGCCTATTGGGTTCACTTAGTGGGTTTATACATCAGTGTATACTTGCTGGATGAACATGATATGCTGCTTGCATCACACAGACAGAATAGAATGTGCAAGTGTTATCAGTCTACTGGTTCTCAGACTGCAGAGGATATGTGCAAATACCCTTAGAAGGTATATAAATATCAGTGTTGTACCGTATAGGCATCATGAATGGCTGGGTGCTGGGAACATGTCTCTTACCAGAGATGCTGGGGATGCAGTCATGCCCCTTTGAGTCATGAGGTTGCCGGCAATGTGAGTATAGTGGCAATCCCATGGGGTTTCACACACGGTGGGGGGGTGCCATTCTGAATCTTTGCCCATTACCAAACAGGTAACAATGGTGCTGCACTGCATTTGTGCACTTCCACTGCAATGTGGTGAAAATGCACAATGTGAACAGTCCATGCAATGGCAATATAAGCATGCAAATCATCTGATGCCTGTCCCATGTGCCTCTTCCCCATTTCCTGTAGCTTTGGGTAAAAGCCCTCCTTTCATTTCTATTCTGGTCTAACAGCCACTCTGTCCCTTGGAGCATGTGTGAGAATGGCAACCCATAGTGGTCTTGCAGCTGTCTCTGACAACAGCAAGACATGCTCATCACTCGTATGACTGGGCCATGACACGCCCTTCCTGTTGTCGCTTTGAATACATATTTACATATAATCAGCAATTTTTTAAATGCTTTTTAAGATGCTTTTAAAATTCTTATTTTACACTGTTCACAGGGAGGATATGGTGGGAGGAAGTGCGCGCCTATAAGTTTAGTCTGAAGCAAAAACCGTCTCATAGACCTGTTTACTACAACCCAATATACAATAAACTCAGCCAATCTGTGACTGCAGCCCCGTTGATCTTTCTCAAATCCCAATGCATATCCTAATTTACCTGTACAATAGCCCTATATTCCTAAATCATCTGTACCAGCAGGCCTGAAGCCTAAATCATCTGTATCATCTGACCTGGAGCCTGAATCATCTGTATAACCTGACCTGGGGCCTGAATCATTTGTACCACCTGACCTGAAGCCTAAATCATCTGTACCACCTGACCTGAAGCCTAAATCATCTGTACCACCTGACCTGAAGGCTAAATAATCTGTACCCCCTGACCTGAAGCCTAAATCATCTGTCCCACCTGACCTGAAGCCTAAATCATCTGTCCCACCTGACCTGAAGCCTAAATCGTCTGTCCCACCTGACCTGAAGCCTAAATCATCTGTACCCCCTGACCTGAAGCCTAAATCATCTGTCCCATCTGACCTGAAGCCTAAATCGTCTGTCCCACCTGACCTGAAGCCTAAATCATCTGTCCCACTTGACCTGAAGCCTAAATCGTCTCTCCCACCTGACCTGAAGCCTAAATCATCTGTCCCATCTGACCTGAAGCCTAAATCGTCTGTCCCACCTGACCTGAAGCCTAAATCATCTGTCCCACTTGACCTGAAGCCTAAATCGTCTCTCCCAACTGACCTGAAGCCTAAATCATCTGTCCCACCTGACCTGAAGCCTAAATCATCAGTCCCACCTGACCTGAAGCCTAAATCATCTGTCCCACCTGACCTGAAGCCTAAATCATCTGTCTCGCACTCATTTGCTGCTACAGTACATTTCTATAGTAACCCATCCCAAAGCCAATATCTGTACCACTGTCAGCCACACAGCTCCATTCATGTACATACCTTCTGTATCACAACTGCTTTAGCTAACAGTGCTAATTTTCCTTCCTTCCTTCAGGAAAACTAAACCTCAGGACACGGTTTAACAAAGGGTTAATGAGAAAGGGGGCCCTTAACAACGAGGTAATAGGGCATACAACTTTATGATGACCCTGGGTTCATGAAAATAAGCTGATTTCCATCCTACTAGCCTTCCAAACTTTATTACTAGTTCACATCTGAGAATATAACCATAGCTGATGTTAGAAACTACAGAATATTTTTACTGAGACCTGAGTGTTTCTTTAAATGACTTTTTCAGTCCACAGACTGTACATGACAGCATTGTTATAATGAAGACCAGAGAGTCTGGCCTTCTGCACCACATTAACACATGGAACTCATTTCCAAGTCATGCAGGGAATTATGTATGATATCACGGTAATGCCTCTTTGGAGCTTCTTCTTGTAAAATACGTTATTTTATAGCATTTTTGTTTCTCCCTTAGTCACAGCATACCATTTGGGGGAACATCCAAAAGAAATGTGACCCCCAGCAGAGATTGTAGGGATTTTATTCTATGCCAGACATTCACTTAGGTTTATGGGAAGTCAGCTTTTGTGTCCAAGGAAAGAATAGTCAAGATGAAGGATCGTCTTGGGAACGCACAAACAAAATACTGATTAATGTAATTCTAAAGCAGTTGTAAAGCAGCTTTACAACATGAAGACATTGGGGTAGCTACTAGTATACACTTCAGGTTAAATTTTAAAACTGCTTCAAGGTTCTGTATATAAAACCCCCTTATTTTGAAAGGTTGTGGAGGGGGGATCATGTCTGGCAGCATGATATGCAACCTCCCCCCCTTTCTTCTTTTTATGACTTCTCTCTTGCCCCCCCCCCCTTCACAGGATGGTTGTAAAGGAGGGACTAATGGCAGGCAGCATTTGACCCCCTTACCAGTTCACATGTGGTTGAAGTAAACACAGACACACACCAGAAAAAGTATTTTAAGTAAAATAGAAGTCCAGTCTACTAATTACCCCCTCTGCCAAAACTAAGGCAGGGCAGGGGGCAGTGGTGGACTGGGGCCAAAAATCAGCCCTGGATCTTACCAGCCCCTGGCCGGCCCGAGACATCCCTGCTGAGCCCCGCCCCCCCCCCCCCCCCCAAACATGATGCCAGAGCTATAGCATTGGGGGCTGGGGTCCCTTGGCTTGTGGGTACAGTGGGGCTGGGAGCAGGGGGCTGACAGGGAGACTAATGGGGCAGGGATTGAATGTGGGTGTTAAAAGCAGCAGCCCAACGGGCCCCAAAGCAGTTCAGCCCACCGGACATTGTCCCGGGTCTCTCTATGGCCAGTCCGCCCCTAGCAGGGGGTTACCAGAAAAAATACAGCTTACCTTGCCCTGAACCAGCCCTGTTACTGGCACTCCTGTGCCAACAGCACAGACAGTTCACAGAGCAGCATCCCATGCACAGAGCGGGGGTGCAGCCAGTCTAAGATGGCTGTACCCAGGACCCGAAGTGCCAGCAGAACAGCACAGGATCATGGGTGAGGTAAGCTGTTTTTTTTTCAGTAACCTCTGCCTTGTCTCAGCACCAGAAGTATGCAGGGCAGGGTAGTGATTAGAAGACTGGGTTTCCACTTTAAGTCTAATTTTACACAATACTTACCCCCTTCCTTGATATCTTGCACTGCTGCTGTCCCATGCTGTCCACCACTCTCCCAAGCCATGCTCCGCGATCCTCCGTCATCTTGCAGGATGGAGGACGCAGACCCTCCACCCTGCATTGGGCATCCTGCCTCTCACTCCCCACTGCAGGGGGGGGGGGGCTTTAAAATGCCAAGGCTTGAGCTACAGGGAATGTCCATTATGCCCCTGTTAATCGCAGTGACATGAGAGGAATTTCCTTTCTGTATGAAGATAATCACTGGGTGGTCTGATCCAGAAACTCCTTTGGAAATCCATTCTTAAGAATTGTTATATGGACATTTTATTGATTGCTTTTATAAGGAAATAATATTTTCATTCTACATGCTCTCTACTTTTTATAACTTTTAACTATTAACTAAATTGTAACAAAAAAAAATAACTAGTTGAAAAATATCTACATTGTGCCTGGAAAACTCCTTCAGCCTAAAAAAACAATCAAGCACCACAAAGCAATATGCAATCCTGCAAATGGTTTGAGCTTATGACAATTTCCTTGGGGCACACCCATTCAGAAATGCCTGCCCTGAGAATGTATCCTCAGAGGACAGCATGGATGGGATTGCCAGCTAGATGGGTTCATTCAGTGATCCTGAGGGTTTCAGACCAGATCAGGATGCCCCGAATGTTAAGAAACCGACCTCCCAGGAGTCTTTTAGACTGCCGGGAGGCTGTTGTTCCTCTTTAAATACTTACATATGGTAGCAAACTAGGATATTTTTTCGAATAGCAAATGATCTTATGCATTCATTTTATTGTAGAAGCTAAGGCATTCCTCCCTTTACAATAAGATTTGTAAGCATATCTCCGACAGTGCTGAAAGAAAGCAAATTACAGAAATTACGTTTTCTTTGGCTTCAGGCAGACCTTTTCCTGTCATATTCCATGATCTCATTAGAAAGTATAACAGACCCACCCTTTTTTTTTTAGGCGTACCAATTCTTTGACACATTACTAGAAATGCAATGGAGCTATTTCTAGACTAGCAACCTCCCAGGCTCATTGATACACAAAGCAAGATTTATAGAACGGGAAATCATCATCAGTACATGAAACGTCGAGAACAATCCTTTGTAAAAAGATCCAAGCAGAGAAACGGGAATTTTATTGCATCAAAGTTTTCAATGCAATTACCAACCTTTCTGCAATGTGAACGTTTCTTCCAAGCAAACCAGACTGGCCCTGTTCTTTAAATAATGTATCCCTTCTTTCCTCCCCTAGACAGACTGACTACACCCAGATTCATTTGCTGTTTGCTCTTCCATTGCTACAACACGTCTCTTTTACACTAAAAATGTAGGAAGTGTGTACATAGGATATCCTATGTGTAGTCTAGACTATAATATCCACTGGAAAAAAAACTCTAGATTCATTTACCTTGTCTGAAAGTGATAAGCATGCCCCTATTTTCTGCATGTTATGCAGTACAATTTGTAATTAATTATAAGCATCATAAATCACATTTTGACATAATAAACAAGTACCGGTTCCAATTGTATAATTGTTTCATTTCAAAATAAATAGTTGTTGATTAACCAAAACTGGGTGGTGTTTATCTCACTAATAATTATTTGTTATTAGTTACATTACAAATCAGCCAAATGTTTAACTATTTACTAAACCAGCTCCTTCCACAATATATATATTGTGAGACAGTCAGTACTTAAAGGAGCACTATCGCAAAATTGTGTAATGTTAAAAATCCATATAAACATGTTGGCTAATGAGAGGAGGGGTCACTTATACACCTTAACTGAATAAAACTCCAGCAAAGCTTAAGGTTTATTCTCACATGGTCGGAACAAAATCTAGGTGTGACAGGTTTAGTCTATGAGGGGTGACAGAGCCTGACACCCCAGGTGTCCTTTTCCTTCCATTAAAATAAAAGAAACAAGCCTGGCTGGTTATTTATTGATGTCGGGTGTATAAGTGACTTGTCCTCCCACCATCCTGCATATTTATATGGATTTTTATCATTGGGCCAATTTTTCGCAATAGTGCTCCTTTAATTGTGCATTTATAAAAGAGATTGTTCAGGCTAGGTGTAAAAAATACAATTCTGTGATTACTCACCTGTAGAATTGATATTATGAGTGTACATCCCGTCCCGAAAGATATCCTTACTCATGGGTTAATCATCTTCAGATGTCACGTGACTGCAGAGCAGAAAAAGTGGCCCCTCCCGGCCTATATATACCGAGCCACCTCCCACAGAACCCCAGTATCTAGTTAACAAAAGTTAACAAAAGCCGGGAGAAAATAACCAACAATCACCATAAAGAGGTAACAAGAACAACAAGGGAGGAGCGGAACGGGATGGGATGTACACTCATAATATCAATTCTACAGGTGAGTAATCACAGAATTGTATTATTCTTAGTGTACATTTCGTCCCGTTCCGAAAGATATCCTTACTCATGGGACATCCAATAGCAGTGTCCGTAAGGTAGGGTGGGATCCCCAAAAGCAACAGCACGCAGTCTAAACCACTTTCGCCTGCAGAACTTTGCGGCCAAAAGCAGCATCAGCTTAGGCCTTAACATCAACCTTGTAAAACTTAGAAAAAGTATGAACAGAAGACCAAGTTGCGGCCTTGCAAACTTGTTCAACAGAAGCTTGGTGCTGAAAAGCCCAAGAGGCACCAATAGCACGAGTGGAATGAGCAGTAAGACAGAAAGGAGGTTTCTTTCCCTTAGCAGAATAGGCCTGAATCACGGCCTGACGGATCCACTTGCTGATAGTGGATATAGCAGGAGCCTGGCCCTTCTTAGGACCAGACAGAACCACAAATAAGGCATCAGTCTTCCTGAAGGGTTCAGTAGCCACCAAATAGAACTTCACAACCCTAACAACATCAAGGGAGTGTAACACCCTTTCTTCGGGGTTACCAGGGTTAGGGCACAAAGAAGGCAACACAATGTCCTGATTGAGATGAAAAGCAGACACAACCTTAGACAGAAAGTCAGTTTTAAAGCGAAACACCACCTTGTCCTGGTGTCTTTCAAAATAAGGAGGCTTGATGGAAAGCGCCGCCAATTCAGAAACACGCCTGACTGAGGTAATAGCCACCAAAAAACGCTACCTTGACAGTGAGAGTGGATAAAGCCGCCTCCTGCAAAGGCTCAAAGGGAGACCCTTGCATGGCAGACAAAACCAAGTTCAAATCCCAAACAGGTAACATGGGCTTGCGTGGAGGACGCAAATGAGTAACACCTTGAAAGAAGGTCTTAACCAGATGATGCTGAGCAAAAGACCTTTGGAGAAAAAAACAGCAAGAGCAGAGACATGGCCCTTCAGAGTACTAAGCTGAAAACCCATATCCAAGCCATCTTGTAAAAACTCCAATATCCTGGGAATTGAGAACACCCGACATGGAAGTGACCTAGACTCACACCAGTCAATGTAAGCAGGCCAAACCCTGTAGTAAATGGTAGAGGAAGACTTTTTCCTAGCTCTGATCATAGTATTAACCACCGAGGCTGGCAACCCCTTGTCCATCAAGATGGAGGTTTCAGCAGCCAGGCCGTCAAAGCCAGCGTTTGTAAATTGGGGTGGCGGAGCCGACCCTGAGTGAGCAGGTCCGGTACCCATGGGCAAGACGACCTGATCTACTGCCAACTGTACAATTTCTGCGAACCAAATTCCTGATCCAGGGACCCTGGGTCCCGATCCCATACCGACAAGAGATGAACCTGGAGAGGCCTCATGTGAAACTGAGCGTATGGAACAGCCTCGAAGCTGGACACCATCAGACCCACCAGCTGCATAGCCTGTCTGATGGACAGATGAGGGGAAGACAGAAGGAGCTGGGTTTGTGCCTGAAGACCCTCTATCTTCAGCTAAGGGAGAAAGACATTGACCTGATAGGTATCCAGAGTCATGCCCAGAAAAAGCTTGACCCTGGAAGGAGACAGGGAAGACTTGGGAAGATTGATCACCCCGCCAAAATTTTCCAGAGTGGATACCACCGTCTGAACATCCAACTCTGCTTGTTGCAAAGTCTGAGAAACTACCAGAATGTCGTCCAGATAAGGAAGAATGCGAATGCCCTGAGATCTCAGCAGAGCCATTACTCCCGCCAACACCTTGGTGAACACCCTGGGAGCAGAAGTAAGACCGAATGGCAGAGCCAAAAACTGGTAATGCTGATCTTCCACTGTTAACCTGAGACATTTTTGATGGCCTGCAAAAATTGGCACATGAAGGTAAGCATCCTTGATGTCTATAGAGGCCAAGAAGTCCCCTGGGCGAAGAGAATTTATGGCAGAACGCAGAGTCTCCATGCGAAAGTGCCTGAATCTGACAAATTTGTTGAGGAGCTTTAAATCCAGGATAGTGGTTTCTTGCGCTGAGGCAGTTTGCCTTCCTTGGCAAACAGATCCAGATGCTCTCCAAAAAGGCACCGGCCTTTTAAATGGAGTCCCAGTAAGAGCCTTCTTAGCAGCAATATCAGCCATCCATTGGCGCAGCAGAGCAGAGGTTCTGCCACACATTCTAATGGCATCCTCTAGGGCAGCAAGAACATATGAAGTAAATTCCCCACAGTACATAAGCCAGTTAAATACATCTCTGCCCAAAGCCGCAGAACCACCCTCTAAGGCACTTCTGATCAATCTTCTAATCGCCACAGTTGTAATAGCAGATGCACACACAGGACGCAGCGCGGTCCCCGCACAGGCAAACCCATGGGTGGCCAGTTGATCAATGCGCCGGTCTTCCACATCTTTTAAGGTTGTAGTATCAGGTGAGTGCACCACAGAGGTATGAGACAGTCCAAGTATTGGTGCCTCCACCTCCGGTGGGGAACACCATAACCTAGCTGTATCCAGGGGAAAGGGATACCTCTTGTCCCAGCTTTTAGGTACACCTGGAAGTCTACTAGGCTTTTCCCATTCCTGTAAAATGAGATTGTTGAAATGTGCCTGTGCAGGGAACTCCCAGCGCGGTTTAGCAGCATAAAATAATTCTCCCTGTTGCTGCGGGGGAGGGGGGGGGCAACAGGGGGAGATATTTCAAGCACTTCAAATAAATGGGCAAGTAGCCTGTCAGTATCGGCTGCATCCCAAGGCTTGGACCCGGTCTTGGATCATCAAAAGACCTATTCAGATCCTCAGTTTCAGACTCAGAGAATAATTCCCCCTCAGGGGAAAAACCAACAATGTCTTCCAGCGCTTCAGAAGCCAAAGGACAAACATATGTATTATCAATCAAATGCCTTGTCTTGCCAATAGCCTTTGCGAGGCTCATAACCGCCCATCCGCCTCTCCAGATCAGCCAATCTAGTAGCCAAATCAGATTGGGCATCCCCAGTAGCATGCGCCACAACCGGAGCCGAATGCAAGAGAGAGGGAGTAGGCGAGGCGTCAGTGGCCCTAAGCAGGGGCATCCCAGACAACCGCGCAACTGTCTGCTGGGCGCAAGGGAGACAGACCTTGAAGTCGCCAGGTACAGGGGAAATCCCACAATCAGTACAGAACCGGCCTTGTCCCGAAGGAACCCCGGACTCATTGTCTTGAGAAGCCTCCATATGGTGATTATTGTGGCTCACAGAGGCCAAATGGGAATAATGCCGAAGCAAACCCGGGATGCCCCCAATGCACCGCAAGGGAAGTAGGAGGATTTTAATATATGAGACAAATTACCGTATAAATGTGAAGGCCAGGAGAAACCACTATTCTATAGGCCTAAAAGACAAAGAGAGGATCCCGTAAGCACTATATCACAGTAAAAAGTTAAAAAAAATAGCCCGCGAGGGCACTTACAGACCACAAACGAGCATCAGCCGCGCCGCACCGCCGAGATAAGATGGCGCCCGGACATACACCTCGAGGGGCGGGCCGGGGGGGAGCTAGGCAAAATGCGTCACTCGCATCGCCCGCCTCCCTCCGAAGAGGGCGAAAAGGACGTGCCCACGTGACCTAAACAGCCAATGGCTGCGCCAAGGAGCCTGAGGTAAATGTCGCCGCCCTATACAAAGCGGTGTACAATAGCGTGACATTAGATAAAAAGAAAACAGTGCAACCAATTCAAACCAGGATCACTGCAAAATGCGCTCAGCAGGAGCCAGAGCATAAAAAACAAAAGGTGCCACACAATACATAATAAACATCTAACAAGGAACACCCCCCTTCCCCTAAGGGACTCAGAGGAATGAGGGGAGGCCACGGTCACAAGGGAACCCCTATTTGGGGATAGGGGGTGACAGGCACACGCGGGCAGGGCATCCTATAAGGCTCACCATGGCTTGAACCGTCTACCCTTTGGTGGGGGAGTTGCGGCAGAGCATAGCTCCTTAGCACCTAAATATGGTGCCGTCTACCTTCACCCGAACGCTGCAGCCAAGGCTGGGAGGCAGTATAGAAAAACAGAACGGGTGGGAATAGCTGAACAGGTCCATAGGGCCAAAGACCCCGCGCACCTGCCTGAAAAAATTCTGTGAAATACTCACCTGTAGAATTGATATTATTTGTATACAGTACGTCCTGCTCCAGATATAATACTTACACTTGGGTTATCCTCCGCCAGATGGCACTGCACTGCAGAGACATGCAAAAAACAGGCACCTCCCGGCCCTCAAATACCCGGGGAACTCCCACAAATCCCCAGCATTGAAAAGCAGTGAACAAGAAGCCGAGAGAATTAACCACCAACTGGTAACTATAACAATGGTAACAATCACCATACAGGGGATCCAGAATAATGCAAAAAACGAGGGTGGGGTGGAGCAGGAAGTACTGTATACAAATAATATCAATTCTACAGGTGAGTATTTCACAGAATTGTATTATTCTTAGTATACAGTACGTCCTGCTCCAGATATAATACTTACACTTGGGACATCCAAAAGCAGTGTCCATAAAGTAGGGTGGGATCCCCAACAAAAAACCACAACAGCAGACAGTTTAAAACCACTGTCACCTGCATAACCATATGGCCAAGACAGCATGAGCTGAGGCCCTAACATCAATCTTGTAAAAACTTTGCAAAAGGTATGAGCAGAAGGCCAAAGTAGCGGCCTAGCCAACCAGTTCAACAGAAGCCCGGTGCTGAAAGGCCCAAGAGGCATCAAGCACGAGTAGAAAAAGAATCAAGGCGACAAGGGAGATTCTTCCCTTTGCTGGAATAGGCCTGAGTAACAGCCTGACAAATCCAATCGTTACAGACTTGGCAGAAGCCAAAAGACCGAACCAAGTACCAGGAGGAACATCCATTAAGGTAATAACCAGGACCAAAGCCGCCCAACTCCCGAGAGCAGACGAGATCGGGCACAATCAGGATGTAATGACCACAAGCCCCGAGGAACCTCAGTTCCCCTAAAGGACACAGTGACTCAGAAGGAAAACTTCCAACACCTGTATAAGGAATGCAGAACCCTTTCCTCAGCGTTGCTAGGAAAAAGGCACAGCCGTGGATAACAATATCTCGAATCAATGAACATAAGACACCTCCAGATGCAGAGAGTCCGGCTTCAGGCGGAACTCCACCTTATCCTGGTGTATCTCAAAGGAATGGGGGCTAGGTAGACAGAGCCGCCCGCTAACACACACCTGACCAAGGTAACAGTCACCAGAAGGACAACCTTGAGGGTAAGAACAGCCAGACAGCATCCTGAATAGGACCAAGGGACAAAATCCTGCAAGCAGACAGAATGAAATTCAATTTCAATCCCAACAGGGACCATAGGATTACATGGGGGTCGCACATGAGTACCCCCTGAAGGAAGTCTTAACCAAGGTAGACTGAACCAGAGACTACTAAGGCAAGGTGGACAGGGCAGAACCTGACCCATCAGAGTACTGAGTTGGAGAACCAACAATTCATGCTGAAAACAACACTAGAACCCTGGGAACCAAGAACGCCCAACAGGTAAGAGAGCTACTCACCCCAATCAATGTGAGAGAGACTAACCCCAATAAATGTGGGTATGCCATACCCTACAACAGACAGAAGAAGACGAGGAAGAAGCTTACTCCTAGCCTTCCCATAGTCTCAAACACCGAGACAGATAAGCCTGTCTCCAACAAGATGTATGTTTCAGCAGTCAGGCCGACTAGGCCAGGGACTGTAGATTGGAGTGACGTAAAGGGGGCCCTGAGTGATCAAGCTGGCACTCCTGGCAAGGTACAGAAAACTACTGACCTCAGTACCATGTCTGCAAACCACACTCGACTAGGGCACCTGGGGGCCACCAGAATCACTGGTCCCCTTACCAGAGCAGTCTTACGCAGAACCCTGCCTAGCAGGGGGAATGGAGAAAGACATACAGAACCGAACGTCCTGTCAAGACGTTACTAAAGGCATCCGGACCACTGACATAGGATCCTGGGACAGGGAAACAAAGACCGATAGCCTGTGAAGGTGACGGAACCCAACAGATCCACGACTGGTTGGACTCCATAGCGACACGGGGATTAGCACATCCTGTCGCAGAGGGGCTCCACCGGAGCTAATATCACTAACATGCAGGGAGCATTGTCTCCACCCAGAAAAGGAACAGAGACACTTCCTGGAGGGTCCGCCAGCTCCAGGCCCCTTCCAATGATTAATGTAGGACATCTGTCGTCAGACAGACCGAGCACCCCCAAACTGGCAATCCAGAAAGGGAGTGGTCAAGCGAGCTAGAGCCAACTGAAAAACGCTCACTGTTTAGAAAAGCAATAGGCGTAAGGACCTTCTAAGGGCCCCACCACCCCCAGAATCGCAGGGAGTTTCAGAAGAAAAACTCCCCCTTCAACCTGATAGGTTGGCATCCATGGTGACCGTTTCCAGGAAGGGGCAAGAAGGAACTGCCCCCAGACAGGTCTTTTGAGTTCATCCACTTCCAAGAGAAAAACCTTCTTACAGGTGGGAAGGCCCACAGACCCTGCTCCAGGGGTGCTGGATCCCTTTCCTGTATTACCAATAGAAGTCGCAGAAGGGCTCAAGGGGAACATAAGGGACCTCCTCCGAGCAAGTTACCAACGGGCCCACCAGTTGCATCCCTACCTGGTGTTAAGAGACCGGGACAGCAATAAGGGACTGAGCCCATGTGACCAGATTGCCCACCTAATTGCTGAGAAGGGGAGAATCTGGTTTGAACCTAATCCAGAATCATTCCTATTAATGGAGTTACCACTTAAGGGGACAGTGAGGACTCGGGGTGATTGATCACCCATCCAAATGGACACCACCAGCCGGGTATCCAACTTAGCCTGACGCAGAGACAGGGAAGTGAGAAAGGGCATCCAGGTAGTCATCGCGCGGATGCCCCATGGTCTCATCAGAGACATCACCATCGTCAGCACCTGAGTGAACACTCTGGGAGTTGAAGAGAGGCCAGATAACAAGGCCACAATTAACAGTGTTGGACTTCCAACACGAACCTGAAGAGCCTCAGAGACCTGAGGGCACAGGGATGTAAACATAAGCATTTTAGAGTTCCCCAGATGGCAAGAAGCCCACTGGGCGCAAGGTGCTGATGGCCCAACTCCATGCAGAAAAACTGCCTGTAGTTAGAGAATTGCTGTGAATCCAGAATGGGCCAACCCGACCCATCCTTTGGGGGACTGTGGAAAGGTTGGTATAGCGGCCCCTGCCTCTGCCTATTACGGGCAATCTGCAAGAGACCCTCAGACCTTGCAGGCCTAGCATGGCCTGTGCCAGCAACTGAACAGCGCCAGGGACCAGGAGTACCTGGGACCTGATAAAAACTGGGGAAGGCCGTGCAGCAAACTCTATCCTGTATCTGGAGGACACAACCTCCTGAATCCACCAGAATGAGGTGAGATGCCTCCTGATAAGAGCAAGGTGCTGCAGCCATCCCCTCACCCAGACGGACGAGGGCGCCCCATCATAGTTGAGGGGGTTTGGTGGAAGATTTGGGCTTAGCCCCGCCGGAGGGGCCAGGGCATTGTCTGCTGCTCGTGGGGCAGGAGTCTGCACGAAAAACCCGGAAGGACACCCCTGGTTCCTGTTTAACACTAAGGTAGGGGGGAGGAGGGGTGCTCCTGCCCCGAGGGGGCCGAGACGGCCGTCTGCGTAGGGGTGATTTGCCCTTTTTAATGAACAGGTCTAGACGGGCCCCAAATAGGCGTAGTAAGAGTCTTCTTAGTAGCATCGTCAGCACCCCACTGTCGCAGCCAGACCAAGCGACGTATAGCCACCGCAAGGGCAGAAGCTCTTGCACACATTCTAATAGCGTCATTCAGCGCTAATAGAATAAATTTTACAAATACATCACAATTGGAGAGTGCATTAAATACCTCCCAGGGGAGATCCTCGGGGCGATGATCAAGCAACTTTCTGATGAGGGTTCTAGCGGCCACTGCAGTAATAGCCGCAGCATAGCCCGGGGCGCAGCGCCGTCCCAGCACAAGAAAAGGCATGGGAGGCCAGCAGCTCAATGCGTCGGTCCTCAGCATCCCAAAGGGTTTTATAAGCAGGCGCAAAGCACTCCAGCACCAGAACGGGGACACAGGGAGCCACCTTCCAAGGTAAGCTAATATTTGCCGGAGATCAATATTCCCATCATCAATATTATTTCATATTATGCATTGCCAGCTAGAGCAACATTAATATATGTACTCTACACCCCAATAGGCTCTTAAACACAGGATTCCTATCCTAATCTAAATGCGTGAGCAGCAGCCGGCAGCATATGATTTCTATACAAGGCACATACAGCTGAGCAATTCTTGGAGGTATAGTAGTTACTATTATCATGATATATAATACATCTATACTCTGGCAATGCAACTGTTCATCCTAACACTAGTATAGGTGTTAGAATATACATACTAGAACAGAGAAACAAATAGGTTTTTTCCTTTTTTTCAAGGTTTATCCAGCCACAAAAAACAGTACTGTCGAATCACTTCAGATTCAAATTTGAGCTCCATTCTGCTACAAGATAGGTGGGTTATATGGCCAATAGATTAATATCTAAATGTAATGCACTGATGTAATTACTATTCAACTACCTAGATAACCAACAACATATTCACATGTTCTAAATTTAAATCTCAATTTAAAAATAAAATCAAATTTAATTAATTGTTATTCAATTATTGAAAGAGCACCAGCGCTTGGCATAACCGTTAGACACCATCCAAAATTGCATAAGTTAAATTATTTATGCAGATTTATGTATTGGAAAGAGATGTTGTATATGGGTATTAGATGCTGACATATTTGTACATATCTGATATCTTAATGAATTTTTGTTTTTGATAATTATGATAGGGCACTGAGGAAGCCATGTTGGTGAAACATGTTTGCCCTGACTGTGCTGATCATCACATTAGTAAGCCTAAGAAAGCATAACGCCGATGCAATGAATTGTATTTATTTATTTATTTATTCAATGACATTGTACATCATCATTTGTTTATCAAAACAAAAAAATATGTATGCTGCTACACCAATTTATAATTAAATGTTCCAAAACAAATTTTTTTATATGCAATGTCTGCATCTGTAATGATCTGTTTTTTAATGAAGATGAAATAAACACAACTATAAACAAACTATTGAGGTGTGGTGGGAATGCTAGGTCCATTTTGAATTCGGGGTTGGACCTAACCCCAGCAATTGATTTTGCAGCAGCAATCTACTATAAGCAGGGGTTGTAATCAAGAGGGAATTAGGGACCCCTATGATCGGTGCATCCACCACAGGGGGTGATGACCAACAATTAACCACCTCAGGGGGAAAAGGGTATTTCCTATCCCAGTCCCCTGGAACCCCTGGAAGTTTACTGGGGCATTCCCATTCCTTGAGCACAAGGGCATGGAAATGAGCCTGCTCTAAAAATTCCAAACGTGCAGTCGCATGGAAACACTCCCCTCTAGGTTTGGGGAACTGACCAGGGAGAGATATAGACAGTGCCTTAAAGACCTTAATCAACAAGTCGTCAGTGTCACACTGGCCCCAGTATTCTGGGCCAGAATCGTCATGACTCCTCGGCCTCTCATCAGATGAGCCTGAGTCAGAGAACAACTCCCCTTCATCAGAAGGGGTATAGTCACACGGAGTAGTAAACTCCTCGGTTCTCATAGAAAATACAGAAACATGAGGCGACAGGTGCCGCTTCCTACCAGGGCCCATTCGCTCTGACAACCTAGCAATAATCTGTTCAGCCGTAGGCAGTCTGGAAGGCCCAGCAGGCTGCAATTCCCCACTTGTATGCGACTCAGCAGGAGAGAGATTTAAGCCTGGGGAGATAGGTGAATTGAAGCTAGGTGTAGCCACTGGCTGACCTGATTGCAGGGCCAGTGCTTGCTCGGCACAGGGTACACAGACCCGTGCCCTGTCAGCATCAGCATGGGGTTGTCCACACGTTATACACAGCCGGTCTTGTCCCAGAGGGACCCCGGTCACATAATTCTGAGATGCCTCCATATGGTGATTATTCAAGGCATAATATGCCAGTAGGGATTTACACTATAAGTAACCCTGGATGCCCCAAAGACCCGTTAGGGAAGTGGGAGAATGTTACAAGGCCCGCTATAATTTTACATCGGGCCGGGAGAAGCCAATGGTGTTCACCAGTCTGAAAGACATAAAGGGAATAAAGGGTGTCAGAACCATGCGCAGTAATCAAGGATCATGAAAATCGCCCGTGAGGGCACTTACAGACCAAGGGAGGAGGAGGACCGCTACCACGCGTGCGTCCGACCAGCATCAAAATGGCACCAAGCGAACCTCTAAGGGCGGGCCAGAGTGGGCTGTGACGCGGAGTGCGCCAAACCGGGTCCCCGCCCCCCCGAAGAGCGCGAAGCTCTGAGATAGTTTCAACGTTGTCATGAGGAGCGAAGTGTATGACACACTTAGAAAAAAAGATTTGCCAATGAAGACGCCGCAGCGTTGCCTGGCGCAGCACATCCAGTAAAGGAAGAGGTGCACACGGCGGCGACAAATACACAGTAAAATGCAAACAGCGCGGCTCTGACACCAGGAATACCAGTCCAGGGCAAGACTAAGGCCATAACGTGTAAACATACACTAAGACCACCACACCCCCCCCCCTTTCTTTCCCCCCAGACAGAGTGGACACTACTAGAGTATCCAGCCCTGCCTGTTGAAGGGACTGAGAAGTGATGAGAATGTCGTCCAAATAGGGCAGCACGCGAATGCCCTCAGACCTGACTCCTGCCAGCACCTTGGTGAACACTCTGGGAGCTGAAGTGGCAACAAAGGGCAATGCCACAAATTGGTAGTGCTGATCCTCCAGAGCGAACCTAAGGCACCTTTGATGACCTGGAAAAACAGGAATATGAAGGTAAGCATCCTTGATGTCCACAGAGGTCATGAAGTCCCCTGGACGCAGGGAACTGATGGCAGAGCGCAAAGTTTCCATGCAAAAGCGCCTGCACCTGACAAATTTGTTGAGGATCTTCAAGTCCAGGATGGGCCTGACTGACCCATCTCTTTTGGGCACGATGAAAAGGTTGGAATAAAAACCCTTGCCCTTTTCTCGTAAGGGGACCTGACAGATGACCCCCAGCTCCAGAAGGCTTTGCACCGCCAGAACTAGAGCCTGTGCTGACATAGGGTCCTGAGAGATCCGGGATCTGATGAATCTTATTTGCTGCCTGGCCGCCCCCATCTTGTAACCGGAGGATTATGGGATTGCTCAGGAAACTCTAAACGTGGCTTAGCAGTATGAAACAATTCCCCCTGCTTCCTGGGGGCGCAACCAGGGGAGAGATAGACAGCACCTCAAAAATCTGAGCCAACAACCTATCAGTATCATCTGGGGCCCAGGGGTCAGAGCCAGAATCATCATGACCCCTGGGCCTCTCATCAGATGACTCAGAGTCAGAGAATAATTCCCCTTCTTCCAAAGGGGTATAACCAGACAGTTCCAAGAACTCATCAGCCTCCATAGGGAAAAGAGTGACATCAGACATCAGCAGAGGCCTTACGCGCCAAGGTATTAGCAAGCAACTTCTCAACACTAGCCAGTCTGGAAAACACATCAGGCTAAGAATCCCCACTGGTATGCAACTCAATGGGAGTCAAATTTAAGCTTGGGGGAGTAGGTGACGCCATACGAGGCGCAGGCCCAGCTACTGGTAAACCAGGCTGCAGCGCAAGCACCTGCTGGGCACAAGGTATGCAGACCCGCACATTGTCAGCACTAGTAGGGGACACCCCACAAGCTACACACAGCCGGGCTTGTCCCGAAGGAACCCCAAGCACATTATCCTGAGAAGCCTCCATATGGTGATTATAGCGGCACAATAGGCCGATAGGGATTCACGCTATAAAAGCAACCCGGGATGCCCCAATAACCCGCTAGGGAAGTGGGAGTAATTTACACACTAGGCCTAACAAGTTTAATAACTAAAAAGAGGGAGTAGGGCCGGGAGAAACCAATAGAGTTCGACCGGTCTGAAAGACATAAGCGAAGAGAACCCCATAAGTGACATGTATAATGACATAGGGTAAATAAAGCCGCCCGCGAGGGCACTCACGGACCATGGTAGGTAGATGCCAGCCACGCAGCAGCTGAATCCAGAGAAAAATGGCGCCGGGTATACCTCGAGGGGCGGGCCACGGAGACAGTGACGCGGAACGCGCCATCCGCGGGCCCCGCCTCCCCCGAAGAGCGCGAAGCAGCACACGTGACAAGGAGCCAATAACAGCGCACCAGCGCCTGAGGTAATGCCGCCGCCAACCGCGAAGTGCAGTGGAAGCGCGCCTGGCAGCGGCATATTCAAAAACGCAACAAGTGTAACCAAGTCAACGCGGAGACTGACACCAACCAGAAGCACATAATACAGTGAAGCACCAAGGCATATACACACACACACACACACACACACCCCGAGAGCTACAAGGGAGAGCGAGGGAGGGCAGCGGCCACTTAACATAGGGCCCACCGATAGATAGGGGCAAGGGGCAATAGGGCGGGAGGGGCATCCCATAGAGGCACACCATATGCCTATACCGCCTACCCTTTGGTGGGGGCCTGCGGTGGAGCAGCGCTCCTAAGCACCTGACAGCGGTGCTGCCTACAATCACCCGGACCAGCGCAGCCAAGGCTGGGAGGCACATTAAAAATGGAACTGGTGGGAATAGTCCTACAGGGCCGCAGGCAAATAGCCCCGCTCATCTGCGAGAAGAGAGGGACATCTTCTTGTCCTTCGCAGTCCAGACTGCAGAGAAATTCTGGGGATTTGTGGGAGGTCCCGGGTATTTGAGGGGCCGGGAGGAGCCAATTTTGCGGTCTCTGCAGTCCAGGGCCATCTGGCGGAGTAACACCCAAGTGTAATGATTCTTATCTGGAGCAGGACGTACTGTATACTAAGAATAGAGAGAGAGACACTTTCTCGTCCTGGCAGTCCGAGACTGCAGAGAAAAAACTGGGGTTCTGTGGGAGGTGCCTCGGTATATATAGGCCCGGGAGGGGCCACTTTTTCTGCTCTGCAATCACGTGACATCTGAAGATGATTAACCCATGAGTAAGGATATCTTACGGAACGGGATGGGATGTACACTAAGAATACAATTCTTTGTTTGTGTACTAGCTATGGGGAGATTCATCATCACTGAATAAAGCTGTTGTTGCTCATATCCCGACTGGTCTACTGCAACACCCTCCTCTGTGGTTTGCCAACAAACAGACTGGCACTCCTCCCATCTTTTCTAAACTCTTCTGCTTGCCTCATCCCCCTCTCCTCTCGCTTCTCCTCCTCTGTCAATCTCTCCACAGGTTACCTGTCTCTCAGAGTTCAATTCAAACTTTTAACACTAACCTACAAAGCTCTCTCCATCCAGGCCCCTCCCTACATTTAATCTCTGATAAAGCATTACCAACCCAAGTGCAACTTCCATTCTGCCTCCTGTCCTCCTCCTTGGTTACCTCCTCGCACTCCTGCCTTCAAGACTTCTCCCGTGTCTCCCCACTTGTCTGGAATGCACTCCCCTGCTCAACTGTCACTCTCCATCACTCCAAGCCTTTAAAAGTGCCCTAAAACCTAATTTCTTCAGACAAGCATATAAACTGGCTTAAGCAGCTCCTATGACCATCAAATGGCATATGCAGCCCAACTCAAGCTTTACCCACTTGTCCCTTTGTCCCCACCCTCATCCTTAAACAATTCAAATTAAGATTTAGGAAAAAAGGGGGTAAGGTGCCAAAACTCAGGCTCTGCATCTGCATGTTACCACAATAAGGTTTTACAAACACATTGTAGTTAGATTCAGGTTAGTGTATTTTAAGTCCTACATGTGGGCCACTGTAGAATGTAATGCAGATATTTTTCTTTTCTGATTTAAAAAAAGAGACTCGCCTAAAGCCTAATTAAGGGCTGATATACATAATTGTACACAATATCTAGTTTATTAAACATTTTTTTCTACAATGTGAAAAAGGTGATACAATATATTGAAATTACTTTTAAACTATAGTACAATGTCTACCCTGGTTATATGACCCCCTCCCTTTGCTATGTTTATATTGCGATAAAATGCTTAATATGGTAATTTATAGTACTGACATTTTGCCAAAATAAACTTTATCCACACACTTATTTCTGACTCTAGATGGAGAAACGCCACCCTGCACCATCACAGAGGAGACAGAGCAGTGGCTATGTGCACACATTATACAACATACATTGCAAAATAAGAAGGGGGCGCTACACATTAGTGCATTCTTCTAGTTAACCCTTGTTTCCCACTGTTGCTTCTTAGTGTGCCTTTACAAAAAGGATATAGGCCAGAGGTCCCCAGAATGGCTGTTAGCGAATGCTGGAGCCTTACAATTTCCATAGAAGTGAATGACACTGGCAGCAGGATAGCATGTTCCACATTATTGCAGACCTTTTCCTATAAAGTCAGAAACTATTAATCCTGAACTTTGCATCAGGAAATCTGGGCATTCTGGCCAAAGGCCAACCACTGCCATTTGACCATGTCTGCATATCACAGCTTTCACGGACAATGTGTGTTGACTATGAGGGTTTTATCAGAACTGAGACAGAGGACGACACACATAGATGAGTAAGAGAACAATAGACAACAAATATATGCACCAAAGAACATATACACATCTGAAAACACGCACAGATCATAGATGCCTAGAAAAACTTCCATGGCCAATGTTGACTTTCCAGGGTTGACCTGCAGCCAGCTAGCCCTGCAATGGGAGGAACTATGTTGCCCTGATCAGAGAAACAAACACACTCTGGTCATCCTGGTAGCTTTTCTCCTGCTTGCCACCTTGTTGATTGATATGCAGTCCACACTGGAAACCCAGCAGGTTTGCAGGACTGAAATCAACTGATCTGGGGCGTCTTCTCTTCATGGGACCATAGGCTGCTGATAAAGTCCCCTTTCTGGATCCATAAAGCAGGTGTCTCATCACAGTCCTCTAACAGAGGGTTAAGGCAGAGTACACCATGGGTAAACCTTTTCATCCTTGATGTGCAACTGTTCTATAGTCAGTAGTATGGTGGCACACATGGAAGCACATGGATGCCTGTTCCGCATTTGAACATAGCGCTGGATCGCTTCTAGGTAAGTGTTGGGGGTCATGTAGTAAAATTGGCTGTGATTCCAACAAAGGGGGCATGCCAAATCAGTCTCAAATTATTTTCAATCCACTTTAAACCGGACCAACAACCTTACCATAAAGAGGGCTCATATGCATCCCTTCCCAGGGCAATTCAGATTGCTGCACCTAAAAATTCATTTACCTTTTTTTAAACTCCTACTGTAGTCAGTTTTAAAAACAAAATAGTGTATCCTGGAGCGGCAGGCCATCTGCAAACGGGAAGTGCTGCTGGGTTTCCTGTTACTGTGCATTGCCAGTTATGTCAGTTCAATCCAGAGAACAGGATGGTTGGGATGCTGGGAAAGGGAGCTCCAAAATTGCAGCTACCAATAGAAAATCTGTGGGGTGGTGTTTTAGATTTGAGTGGGTGCAGGAGCAAATGTAAGTGCTGACAATGATTCAGAATTGTGCCTGCAGATGGGGCAAGAGTTTTCTTTTCCAACTGTGCCAGGCTTTTGGTCCAGTTTAAGTTAAGCTGCAGAGTGAGGAATTTTGACATCTGTATCTCTGAGCCTTTGATATATATAAGCTATTCATGTATAGGTTATGAGACTCTAAATGCTTATACTCTACAATTGGCTGCTCCTGTTCATGGAGCGTAAAAATACATTGACCTTTATTAATAAACTGAAATCATACTTGAAAAAATAAATAGCGGCATGTAATATACTGCAAATTGCACCATGTACAGCTCTAGCATGTGAAGAAAGAAAGATAAATACACGTTTCATACATTAACACTACACATTCCTTCAGTTAGCTGTAATACATCTATACCAAAGGGGCCTCAAATGAAAAAAAAAACAGTGGCTGTATCCATAGTGAAACCCTTTACAGCCAAGTCCAAGACTAACATGGCGTCTGCAGCTCTCGTTGACCTTTGCATACAGACACATGTTTTAATCTAGACATTTATTTGCTCTTGTAAATTGAAACACAAGGCTTGTTTAAAGGTGTTACTATAAGCAAAAAGATCATGAACCTATTTTAAATAGTGTACACACATTTTACTGCCTGGCATGGCAGTAAAATATACTGTACAGACCTACTTTTTGTCAGCAAAAGTCAAATGCTCTCAAAAGTTACACACAGGTTTTAGACAAGCAAAAGACCAAAAATCACTTACCTTCCTGTCCATTGGCTCTATCCCTTTGAGATCTGCAAGCTGCAGCCACCTGGATTCAGCACTGTCAACTTATCATGTGAGCATCGATCGCTCAGATGAATTCAGTGGTGGGCACTCATATACCTGGTGGCAGCTGGGCGGGGGCGAAATGTCATGTTTCGGAGCAGATATCTCCAAAATGAGGGCATTGCACGTAAGTGGATTTTATATGTGTCTCTGCTTCCCCTTTAACTTGACATCAATAAATGCCAGCAGATTTCAAATCAGGTTTATGCTACTGTATTTGATTAAAGGGTTACCTGGCGGCCAATCGCGAGATTCCTTTGCCGGCGCTGGCTCGTAATGAAGGCGAGTATTACGAGTAATCTGTGCAGTTAGGTGCTAGGGGCTCCAGCAGTGGAGGCCCCCCCCCCCCGAGGTTCATCCTATCAGCAGAGAGAGGGACCAATACCCGTTCAAGTAATAAAGGGATAAAGGGTGTTGGTCTGGTTTAAGCCATTGGAAATGTATATAAACCCCCTGTAAAAATGCCCCATTGGAGGTATAGGTGAGTTTTTCTGAGACAATTTGCATAAACATTTTTGTTGCACATTTTTGTTTTGTAAAATTAAAAAGATCACCAAAATGAAGACTGCAATTCACATCCAAATGTGCACCCAGTTAAACTGGCTTCACTAAATAATTTGCATTAACCCGTGATCTAATGAAAGAACCATTAAAATACATAATAGTCTTATCTCTCAATGTCAGTGTGTTTCCATGGTAAGAAATTTGTTTCGATTACATGGCAGATACAGAACAAGAATAATGGGCTATACTAGGTAATTTTAGTGAGTAGGCAGAACCATGGACATTACCCCTTTGTGGTATATTAACTCTTTTAACAGAAACAGACATGCAATGCTTGAGTATATTTTCTAAAACACGTGTTTCTGGTTAGTGGCCCTCATCAGCACAAGACTCTGCTTTAGAGAGAAAGAGAGATCCACGTCGGCTCTAATATACAACAGGAACAAATGGACCAAAAGCTAACTATTTAAGAGTAAAAGATAAGAAGCACTTTCTTATAACAGAAAGTATTTAAATGGCACATACAGACCAAAAACAACAGGCTGCACCCATTATTCCAAGTGAGTAGGTGGAGTCAAGCAAACTACCTCTTTTCATTTTTGTGGTATTTCCAGCACCAAGAAAGCACTTATATATATTGTTGCAACCCTGGATATTTACCTTAAAACGCTGTTTGTACCCACAACCCTTCAGCATAGGAAGCATGTTTGTAACCAGTATAACATTTGCTAAAATCACAACCAGGATACAACAGAAACCAGCAGCAATACTCAATTCCAGTGGCAACCAGTTACTCCACTGCAATGCTATACCGTCCAAGCTGTCATGGAAGTGCAAAATGGTTGGCAGCAACTCCACTTATTGATCTAGTGGGCCTCACCAAGTCAATAGAGAGACCAAGAGAGCCACCTACAAAGCTGAACACTAACCTAATTATCTATGGTCAAGCTGTAGGCACAATACATTGTCCAGCCATACACCAACAGATTTTCTGGGGAACAAAGTGTGCCCCTAGCTAAAAACTAAAACCAGACCTTTAGCATCATTGAATGAAAATTCCCCAGCATCTAAAATTAATATAGATTACGTTTCTAATCACATATTTTTTCCCCCAATGGGCTGCAACTCTGTGCAGGACTCTAGGATATGGGCGCCATCTTGCCTGAGAAGCATCACATACTGAGGAGCGGAGGAGGGGGGTGTGCAAGGAAAAAGGCAGCAATCCCAGAATGAAGGGAGTCAGAAGACACTTCCTGCCTGAAGGCAGCCTGAGACTCCATAAGCCACCATCTTGGATGTTTAAAGGCTCAGAAAATGCAATAAGTGCAGGTAGGATGGTTTTTAATGTGGGCAATCTGTATGTACATGGTGGGGGAAGCATATAATCCCTTATTCAGAGTGAAAGTCTGGTTTAATTGTCAGTGCCACACTCCTATTATAGAGGCAAAACACTGAAAGACTACCCTAGAGAAGGTGAGCGTCTGAAATAAGAAAAATAAAAAAACAAGTGTCAAAACCACTTTTATATCTATTGTTTTAATATTAGTGCTCTGAATATCACAATTGTAGAGAGTTCAGAATACAACATTTCCTCCTAATAGATGCAGCTACAGTATGGACACTATACAGATTCACTTACCTCTTGCCACATTTTAATAAAGTACAGCTCCCGTGAGAAATTAAAGAAGACATTTGTGTCATACGCATCATCTCCCTTGTTGGAGATTGTGATATTAAGTGAAATGTTCTTCACAGCTCCCAATGCCAAATATTCAGTTTGTGAGTCAAAGCTGTAAATGAATTATAAAGTAATAAAATTGATTATACAGGTGTATATATTTAATCTGCTATAACGAAAATGTAGGAATTTAAAATACAGTGCGTTTTATGTGCCAAATGCATAGCTAAGCAGAATCCAGAATGTACTATCATTTTAAATTGAATGTTAAGCAGTCCGAAACCCACCCTGGCAACCTTACAACTAGAGGGCCCTGGTCTCCAAAGACTTTAAACATACCTAACTCACGTCTCCCACTGCCCATGACCCCAAATTCGAGAGATGCACTTAACCCTTTAACCGCCAGCCTACCTTGAGATTCTGTCACCCTTTGTTGCCAGACCATTTTGCACTATTTTGCGCTCCCCATGTTCAACTGTGATTTTTGAAGGGATTTCCAGGGATTTCCCAGGAAAGTGATATATTTTTGTTTTTTTTCAGCAGAGCCTGGGCTTTAACATAAAATGTCTTGTTTGTCATTTTCTAAGTGTATTCTCAATATTTTGGGTGAAATATTGCAAAAAATAAAATAAAAAAAAAACAATTTTTTACAATTTGTAGTGTTTTTTTGTAATAAAAAATGTACGTTTATTGCGTGTGAAACCCCAATTTCTCCCGGTTACAGCAGTATCAAATATGTATTGATAGACACCCTTTCCTGCCCATGAGACTCCCCCAAACTGAAACAACGCTTCAGGAGATTTTCAGATAAAATGCAACTATGCTCTGCAATATGCGCACCTTGCAGTTTTTCAAGAAAAACAACCCTTTGCATTTGAAATACCCCCAACAAACTATATATTCCCTAGAAGTATACACCTCAGGCTTTCTAAGCGTACCATGCTTGTTGACTTGGGTGCAGTTTTCTGGAAGTAATCCCTCAATGTATTCTGTGGTTGCACAGGGTTTCCCTAAAAAAGAATAAAAAAGCAGAAACAAAACCACATTTTCCTAAAAAAAACTATATGCAAACAAGAATAAAACTGAAAATCTGAAAAAGCAAGGTCCCCCAAATAGAACAATACCCAACATGCATAGGTTCTGTCAAGGAAAGAGTTGCCAAACACACCAAAGTAAAGCATGTGCGTAACGGTAATTTTACTTCAAAATTTCAGCTCTGCAAACAGAGTGTGTGCACCTTGTGATTTTTCTACCAAAACAACCCTTTACCTTTAGAATACCCCCCATAAACCATACATTCCCTGAAAGTACACATGTTAAGCTTTCTAAGCATACCCAGCTTGTTATAGTTGGCTCATCTTTCTGGAAGTAATATTTTGAAGAATTCTTAGGTTGCACAGGGTTTCACTAAAAAATGTATAAAAACACCTTTTCCTAAAATATCAAAATGCAAATAAGAAAAAACAAGCTAAATCTAAATCTGAAAGTGCAAGGTCCCCCGAGCAGAACAATACCCAACATGCATAGGTACCTGTAACATTTTAACTGCCAGCCTACTTGAGATTTTGTCACCCTCTGCTGACAGCATATTTTTCACCATTTTGCGTGATGTTTAACTGTGATTCTTGCAGGAATTTCCAGGAAAATGGCACATTTTCTTTTTGTGGCAGAGTTTAGGCTTTAACATGAAATGTCTTGCTTGTATTTTTTCGACTGTTTTTTTATATATTTTTAAGTAAAAAAGAAAAATATATATATATATATATTTTTTTTAATTGTCTCCTTTATTTTAACTAAAACATTTATTTTATTAAAGAAAACCATATTGCATGTGAAAGCCCCATTTCTCCTGATTACAATGATACTACATATGTATCGGTAGCCCCCTGTTCCTGTCCAGGAGATCCCCTAAACTGAAAAGAGCACTTTATAACATTTACAAATAAATTACAACTACTATCCACACTATAAAGGGTTAAATAAAAAAAAATTGGTGTGGGGTCCCCCTTCCCGGGGGGGGGGGGGGGACATTTCTTGGGGGAATTTTAAAATTCTCAAAAAAATGGCGTGAGGTTCCCCCTACCCAGCATAACCAGCCCAGGCTATGGGGCTTGTAAAACAGGGTGCAGGGCAAGCTTTGATGGCCCCCCCGCCCTGCTAACTACAAGACCCAAAGCCTAATAGCCATGGGCTCTTCTGCCCCCCCCCCCCCCCGGGCTTTGTGGAGGCAAGTAATGGGGGGTCTCAGGGTTAATTGCAAGTCACCCACTAGCCGCAGGTGACTTGCCAGACCCAGAGCCTTGTGAACTGGTATAGAGGTCTCATAGATCCCTTACCAGTTCACAAACGGTTTAATGTAAAAACACACTGACACAGAGAAAAAATATTTTATTATGTTTTTTTTTATACTTACCTCCCATCCATCCCCTAGTGCTGTGTCCCATGCTGATCACTTTGGCTTCTGCTCTCCTGCTGCTGCTGGAAGCCTTTTATACCTACTGGGTTACAGGTAACATAGGGTTAATTTAAAAAAAAATGACATAGGGTCCCCCCTCCCGGGGAGGGCGACCCCATTTTTTTTGGAATTTTAAGGGTTAAAAACCCTTAAAAATCCAAAGAAAAAATGGCGTGAGGTCCCCCCTACCCAGCTTAACCAGCCAGTGACCAGCTATGCAGGGCTTGTAGAACAGGGCGCAGGGGCCAGCTTTGGTGGCCCCTGGCCCTGCAGGCTACAAGCCGGCATAGCCTAGGGCCACGGCTCTTCTGCCCCCCTCCGGGCTTTGGGGAGGCAGGTAATGGGGGGGGCTCAGGGGTTAATGGCAAGTCACCCGCTAGCCGCAGGTGACTTGCCAGCCCCAGAGCCTTGTGAACTGGTATAGGGGACTCATGGACTGAGACACTTAACAAATAACTTTATTAAAAAACAAATTTTTCTCTGGTTGAAGAGGAGACCCGGCCGGATCGAACGAGGGGTCAGGTGAGTGACTTTTTTTTTTTACTTTTTCTACTAGCTGGGCGGTTAACTGCAGGGGAGGCAGCCACGTAAGTTTTACGTGTGTGGCGTTTAAAGGGTTAAACATGGCCAACTTCCTTACAGGAAAGTGCTTATATGCATATGCATCCTTCATAAGGGCAATTTAGATTGCTGCACATAAACATTCATTTACCATTTTAAAAATCCTATTGTGGTTAATTTTCCCACCGCAATGGAATCCGATGGATCTGCCAGTGGCCTGCAAAGGGGAAGTGCCAATTGTTTTTTTTTTTTTGCCTCTTTGCATCATGGGTTAGGGCAGTTAAGTTCAGGCAGCAGCGCTGATGGAATCCTGGGAAAGAAAGAAGCCTTCCAGGTGCTCCTGGAAGGTTGGCACCAGGAAGAAATCGCTGAGGTGGCGTTTAAGCTTTGAGTGGATGCAGGAGTTAATGTAAGGGCTAACAATGATTCAGTATCATGCATGCAGATGGGGCAAGTGAGTTTTGGGAAGCTTTTTTTTTTTCCAGCTGTGCAAGGCTGTTGGTCTGGTTTAACATTCTCCCGCAGAATCACAAAATGTTTTTGCTGTGAATGTGTTTTCAGGCATTTCCAGGTTCCCTGTCAGATGGCGCACCTAATACATGTGGGGTAGGGGGAGCTTATAAGTGGCAGGAAGATTTGGGTCTGCTTGAACTAAGCCAGGTTTTTTGTTAGCGCCGAAGCTATGTTCCCTACAGCACCACATCACATTAGACGCTCAGTGTCGTTCTCCCATAGACTTCAATTATCTGGTTAGTGTATTTTAATTTTTTGTGCTCAATCAAGTGACATGGGATCCCTGGCCTATTCAGAATGTTTTTCTCATTCATTATTGTACTTAACGGCTAACTAGCTTTTTCATGCCTGCCAATTATGTGTTATGTCATTTGCATGTTCCAAATGTCATTCCATTGTTTTTCCTTGGCCACTGTGCAGCCATCCCCAGTTAAAGCCTTTTTTTTGTACTGCACATGGCGCTGTATGCCTGAGTATTGTGGTTTCAGAGCGCCTGCATTAGTGTTGTTCATTTATATGTTAAATAAAAATGATTTCAGGCCCTCCCCACCAGCACTACCTGCCACTATCTCCAAACAAGAAACAGCGCCACGTGTAGCCTATACCACAAACACTAACAGCGCCATCCGCCTGTGGCAGCATTTCTCCGCAGAAGCTCAAGAGGCATTAGGAGGCATTAAAAAGGTGTGATAAATTGGTCTCCACATTAAATCAACTTGGAAAGTAATATAATATAGAAACATAAAATCCCTGCAACCTGACAGTGAGGCTCATTCTAAATATTTAGTGAAGCAAGCTTACCTCTGGGTGTACATTTGTGTGTGAGCTGCAACCTTCATGTCAGCAAGCTTTAACCCTTTCAGTGCCAGCCTACCTGCAGCATTTTCCACTCCCTGTTGCCAGACTATGTTTCACTATTTTGCGCTACACATGTTCAACTGTCATTTTTGAAAGGATTTCCAGGGATTTCCCAGGAAAATGATATATTGTTTTTTTCACCAGAGTCTGGGCTTTAACATGAAATGTCTTGTTTGTATTTTTTAGGTGTATTCTCAATATTTTTGGATGAAATATGTGAAAAAAATTTTTTAAAAATTATTTTTTTACAATTTGTAGTGTTTTTTTGTAATAAAAAATGTAAGTTTGCCAATAAAATCTTATTGCGTGTGAAATCCCAATTTCTCCCGGTTACAGCGATACCACATATGTATAGGTAGACACCCTTTCCTGCCCAGGAGACTCCCCCAAACTGAAATAGCGCTTTAGGGGATTTTCAGAAAAAATACAACTGTGATATGAGCTATGCGCACCTTGCAGTTTTACCAGAAAAACAACCCTTTACATTTGAAATACCCCCAACAAACTATATATTCTCTGGAAGTACACACCTCAAGCTTTCTAGGTGTACCAGGCATGTTGATGTGCCCATAGTTTTCTGGAAGTAATTCCTCAATGTATTCTTTGGTTGCAAAGAGTTTCCCAAAAAAAAGGATAAAAAAGCAGAATCAAAGCCACATTTTCCTAAAAAAACTATATACAAACAAGAAAAAACAAGTTTAATCTGAAAAAGTACACATGTTAAGCTTTCTAAGCGTACCCAGCTTGTTGTAGTGGGCTCATCTTTCTGGAATTAATTCCTCAAAGAATTCTTTGGTTGCGCAGGGTTTCCCTAAAAAATGTATAAAAAAGCTGAATAAAAAACACCTTTTCCTAAAATATAAATATGCAAACCAGAAAAAACAAGCTAAGTCTGAAAGCGCAAGGTCTCCCGAACAGAACCCTTTTAATTGCCAGCCTACTTGAGATTTTATCACCCTCTGTTGACAGGTCATTTTTCCCCATTTTGCGCCATGTTTTGCGCCATTTTTGCTGTAATTTTCAGGAAAATTATATTTATATTTTTTTGCAGCAGAGTTTAGGCTTTAACATGAAATGTCTTGTTTGTAAATTTGATTTTGTTTTTTACAATATTATTAAATAAAAAAATAAATAAATAAAAACATTTTTAGAAAATTGACTCCTTTATTTTAAATAAAAAATGTATTTTATTAAGGAAAAGCATATTGCATGTGAAAGCCCCATTTCTACCGATTAGAACGGTACCACATATTTATCGGTAGCCCCCTGTTCCTGCCCAGGAGACCCCCCTAACTGAAACAAGTAATCTATAACATTTACAAATAAAATACAACTACCATCCACACTACAAAGGGTTAAATCGAGAAAAAAAATGACATAGGGTCCCCGATCCCTGGGGGGGACCCCATTTTTTGGGGGAGGGGATTTTTAAGGGTTAAAAAACCCTTAAAAATCAAAAAAAAAAATTGACATGGGGTCCCCCTTACCCAAAGTAACCAGCCCGGGACCAGCTATGCAGGGCTTGTGGAAACAGGGCACAGGGGACAGCTTTTGTGGCCCCTGGCCCTGCAGGCTACAAGCCCGCATAGCCTGTTGGCCCGGGCTCTTCTGCCCCCCCCCTGGGCTTTGGGGAGGCAGGTAATGGGGGTGCCAGGGGTTAATGGTAAGTCACCCGCTAGTCGCAGATGACTTGCCATCCCCCCAGCCTTGTGAACTGGTATAGGGGTCATGGACCCCTTACCAGTTCACAATGGGTTAAATGTAAAAAAAACACACACACGCAAAAAGAAAAAATTATTTTATTATTTATTTATTTTTTTAATACTTACCTCCCATCCATCCTGGAGCACTGTGTCCCTCGGCGATCACTGGTTTCTGCTCACCTGCTGGAAGCCTTTTATAGCTGCTGGATGACAGAACACAAAGGGTTAATTAAAAAAAAAAAATGACATAGGGTCCCCCTTCCCAGGGTACTTACCTCCGATTGTAAGCTCTTGTCCCTCGCCGCTCTGATGACAGATGCCGGTGATCGGCATCCAGAGAAGGGGGAGGCAGGAGATCAGAGGATCTCCTGTCACCTCCTTCCAGGGCACTGATCACCGGCATCTGAGAAGCTGAGAAGGCTGAAGCCTGAGATCGGGGCCGGGGCTTAGCGGCAAGATGGCGGCCGCCATCGAGGATGAAAGGGGAGAGAGCCTCTTGGGCTCTCTCCTGAAGATCGGTAAGTCCTGAGGGGGGATCGGAGGCCCCCCAGGTGAAGATGAGGGACAGCGGGAGCCAGCGCACACGCGAATGTGAATGTGAAGTGAATGTCATTTTTTTTTTTTTTTTCTTTTTACAGTTAGCAGCTTCTGCTGCCAAAATCGGGGGGGGGGCGGCCTATTCCGGGGGCTCTCCTGGAGCCATCCGAGCCCCCACAAGGGATCGGATGGCACCAAATTAAAGAGGAGACCCGGCCGGATCCAACAAGGGGTCAGGTGAGTATTTTTTATTTTTACTAGGAGCGGGGAAAGTCAAGCACGTAACACCTACGGGCTTGGCACTTAAGGCCCAGCCAAGCCAGCACGTAGGTGTTACGGGCTTGGCAACAAAAGGGTTAAAAATATAAAACACAAAAAAGTGCAGTAAAAATGTTTGGTTTTGGTTTTCCAGAAAATCGTGTGTACCTGCAATTGGACATTTTTACAGGTGAGGTGCATCATCTTTTAAATTATGTTAGGATCATTTTTTTTTTTTTTACAGTTTAGAAAAAACAGCACCCTATGGAGTATGCCAAAGCATTAGCAATCTTTTCTACATACCCCATAGAGTGCTGTAGCTGCCAAAAAATTATCCCTAACTTACTGAAAAAATGATGTCCTTCACCAGTAAAAATTCCCCATCACGGGTATGGATCATTTTTTGGGGAAACCATAAAACTAACATTTTTTATTGCATTTTTTGTGTGTTAAGTTAAAACGCTCACCAACATAGAGTATGCAGTTCACACCCAAATGTGCAACCAGATTTAAACTTACTTCATCAAATTAGACCCCCAATGCAATGCAATGCAATGCAAGAGCTGTAGGAGGACGATGGCGCGGGGAGGGCTGGTAGGATGATTGGACTTTTGTTTTAAAGTGTGTGTGTGTAAAGAGCACTGTAAAATGGAGGCACAGTGGACCAGTAGCAGTCACACTCACAAACAGGGTCCCTACTGCTTGCTGCTCCCCTTCCTATACGGGGGGGGGGGGGGGGTTCTGCACACTGCCTGTTGATCCTTTGATCCTAACTTAGATTATTTGTTGCTTTCTCTGCAGTATCTATTTTAAGACACAGCTAAAGGAAATATTTATGCTATTCCTAAATTTAATGCATTTTATATTAAATACACCAGGCACGTTTTTACATAGCATATTACTTGGTGTGCTGACAACCTATTTTTATTTATTTATGATATTTTGAAGCTCTGAGAGAGGATTTGGGTTAACATAGGACCCAGTTATTCGATTTATTATTATTATGACTTCCCTCTTATAGACTTTGGGTTGTGCTTCATTGTACCATATATTAATTGGGCTTCTAAATGAAAATGAAAAATTAGACTCATCTTGGCTCCCCTGCAATTGATTAGGCCAGGTCCTCTGCTTCAAAATCTATCCATTGAGAAGACTAGGTGCCGGTATTTAGGTGTTAATCTGCTGGCTCTTTAAGTTGTAGAACACACAGCTACCGTATGTGGGTGTTCTTGGGTGACTTGTTGGTTGAATGCATTTATTAATATAATGCTGGCTTCAACCCAAGACAAAAATAATATTGATTCATCTATAGAGGGTGCCAATAGGTTAGTAGATACTAGAAAATATAATTTTCAGTCTTTCATTTCATTGCTTGTAAAGTCTGTGCGTGTTTTGAAATTTTTCCTTGTAGTTTCAGCTACAGTGGTTTTATCCAAGAAGAGTTTCTAGACATATCACATGGCTGAGACTCTTGTAGAACCAATTGCTAGCTACTCCAATGATGCCATATTGCTGTTTGTCAACAACTAGTCGTAGATAGGCCTGTTTGCCATTTTTGCTAATGACACCTTTGAAAGCCAGAAATGCTGGCACTTCCAAGCTAAAAGGCAAATAATAAAACACATACCAACAGCAGCTACTGGTGACATAAGGAAAAGCTAAAACAAAATATACACATTTTTGCCAAGCTGCTATATTGTAACTGCTCCTCCATTCTAGCTGAGGTCACATGTCCCTCTGATCTGAACCTTAAAATCCTTCTATTTTTCATTTTATAAGAACTAGACAGAGAAAGCCTGCTTAGACTGCAGATAGTATGCAATATGCCATAATCAGTAAATCAATCATATTATCAGTTGTGACTCCAAAGCCATTTCTAAAAAGTGAAGACTGCATCCAGACATCCCATACAACGATAATGTGGTCTGTTATTTATCTGTGCATTCCATGGCTTTTCAGCAGCTTTTCTGGATTTCTAAAAAAAACAGGTCTGCATTATTGGGCAAGGCAATGCACACGTTCTTATGAATAGTATATGGGAATGAAATCTGATGATCAGGGCCGGCTCTAGGGTTTTGCGGGCCCGTGGGCCCCCTTCTCCAGTCCCGTGGCGTTATACCCTGACTGCCGCACAGACTGTGCACAGAGCGACTTCCCCTGCTGTGTGTGCGTGCTAGCCCACCTATTCTAGTGTATAGGTTGGTGGGAATCTGCTCTGTGCATTAGAACCAAGTTTGGTTTTCACACAGTGTAGTATCACAGTTCGGGATGCCCCATGGAGTGGGAATCAGCCAGCCCAGGAGTCTTATTGGGATGCCTCACTGTGTGAAACCTCCAGAACAACGCTATTCACTCACCTCTTCCTTGTTTCAACAGTGCATGTGTGGGCTCTCATCCATTGAGAGCTGTCTGCCATGACTATGTCATTTGCACAGTTGGAGGGGGTGTCTCACAGTGGGGCATCCCAATTAGGGGGAAAAGCCAGCGGCTGGCCTTGGAATATTTTAGATTCCATACCCCGCTGCTGGGTTTTGTTCCACTTTAATAAGGGTTCCATCATCCAAACCATAGCCAGAGTGGTCAGTGCTTTTGCAAATGCTAAAAACATACACAGTCTAACAGACAGAGAGAGAGACACACATAATGAATGAGACACACACAAGCACACATAGAGACACACATACAACGAGATACACACACAGAGACACCCACACACATAGAGACAAAGACACACACAGGCACACACACAAAGACACAAACGCACACACAGGCACCCACAGACACACACACACATAGAGACACACGCATAGAGACAAAGATACACACACACACACACACACACACACACACACAGACACACACACAGACACACACACAGACACACACACAGACACACACACAGGTACACACACAGACAAAGATACACACAAGCACACACACAAACACATACACATAGAGACACACACACAGAGACAAAGATACACACACACACACACACACACACAGGCGCACACACAGACACACACACACACAGGCGCACACACACACACAGGCACACACACACACACAGGCACACACACAGACGTAGACACAGACACACACACAGGTACACACACAGACAAAGATACACACAGGCACACACACAAACACATACACATAGAGACACACACACAGAGACAAAGACACACACACAGAGACAAAGACACACACACAGGCACACCTACAGAGACACACACACATAGAGACATAGAGACAAAGACACACAGACACACAGACACACACACATAGAGACAAAGACACACACACAGAGACACACACACACACATTGGGATGCCCAGCTGTGTGAAACCCCCCAGGACGCCACTGCACTTACTTGAATCCCGGTCCAAACGGTGCATGCATTTGTGAATGGCCGGCGCAGGCACACTCCCTGTTAAGAGGGAAGCGCGAGATGCGGCCGCCAGCGTGCTCAGAGCCGCTGAGGTTTGACACCACTTTGACATGCATACCTTGGCGGGTCCGAGCGCGCTGATTGGACGAGCGGCCGCACATGCGCCATAGGAGCAGGGTGAGGTGAGTTTTATCAGGAAATATGGGGGGGTTTCACATAGCGGAGCACCCCGATCAGGGGAAGTGTACCAAAACCCAGGATAGTCAAAATCCTGGGTGTTGGTCCACTTTAAAAGACAGAAAAAAAGTTTGCGGTATGAGCCATGGCGAGGTCCCATTTAATGTCTGTACCTGTGCTCTGTCATCTTTAGTTATGGTAGTGGGTAGAAGATAGTAGTTCCTATGCTGGCATGCAATCCCATGGCCTGCAGAGCAGTCTGAGATGGTCTGCAACTAAAACTACAAATGGTTGCACTCAGGGCTAGGAGAAAGTAAAGGTGGGACACAGATAGGAGCATTATGTGATGGAAGCATGTATGCACATTGTTGTAGGGAAGTTGGGAGGAGTAAATAGGTCTGTTCCTAAATGGGGGTTTAATAGGAACCTAGTAAGGATAGGCGGTACAAAGCAGAATGATATACAAGAGGTAAATTGTCAAAAAGAGATGGCAAAAGAGGTGGAATCCTCATAGAGGAACAAGGTGACATTGATTGGCAGTGGTATCCCAAGGCAAGCCCAGATAGCAGTCAAGGGGAAATCCCTTGTAAGGTACAACACCATCAAAGCCCCTGGGTGAAATCCGTGGCACAATAATTTGTGGGAGTTTAGAGGGATTAGAAATTAGGGTTTCGGTTTAGATATGGGACAGATGGGCAGTTAAATCCATAGTTAAAGAACTTTATAGCATGTCGGGAATGCTACATTGACTGTGGTAATAGGGTGATATGGTGGAAGGACATAGGAGTGTAAACATTCTCATTAATGCAGTTTGTGTGATAACAGTATTGTGTATAGTCAGAATGTGAGTGTGTCAGAGGCTTCCTATGAGAGGGTATGTGTGTTGCAGAGGGTAATGGCCTGTAATTGGTTACCCAATTGCCCGTGCTCTTCAAAAGGTTGAGCATCTCTGTTTTAGGCTGTCTGCAGTAGGCATGCTACACCACTGTAAGAGCATGGAGTGTTGGAGGAGAGCAAAAAGTCTACGGGACCTGGAGTTCAGTTTGAGCATATGTATGCTGTAAGGAAATGTAGAGATCCTCTTAACTGTGAAATGGGGGGAGATTTTATTTGCCAGATATTGAATTGCATTTTCCAATAGCTAATGCAAAACGATTTGAATTCTAGCATAACCGATCTCAACCCATTTGTAATCGAGTACTTCAACTTTTTTTTTTTGAAAGCATTCCTTAACAGCACACGCTACGATTTGGATAGAAGAAAAAGAAGGGGACTGCTATTATATCTTCTCATAGATTATGATTCCTGCAGAGAAGCAGAGGGGCCAGGTGTTAGCCCCCTGCAAGTTTTGGAACAACATAAATGAAACATGTGATGGGAGAAAATGGCTGGCATGCGTGAGGCTACATCACACAATAATAAGAGCTATGCGGTTGTAATATATCACAGAACACTCACGCAATAATGCATGAGAAATAAACTGTACAGTACAGTACTATAGATAAAAGATTATTATATTGTTGACCTTGTGACATTTTCTTCAGTTTGAAGTTTAGTTATAGACCTTATTTATACAGTATTTTAGACTGACAGTGGATTTTGCTTCAGTCTAAAAATGGACACATGAAAGTAATCACTCACCCATTCAATGAGAAAGAGAGGACACCGCTGGGGGGAAGCTGTTTTTCCACTTATAGAACAGAGATAATGTTGACTGCTATGCATAACTCACGATACACATATATAGCATGCCATCCAGCTCCTGCATCTGCTATAAATCTTCCAAACTAACTGCATTGTTATAAGACTCAACTAAATGCAAAACAGCACATATGGGTCGATTCAAAGAAACATGTAACAGCTTGGATTTTGGTGCCGATCATCCTATTTTTCCCGAACGCTCGTGCGCTCGTATGAACTTGCGAGTGATTCTATAAGCAAATACGTTTCTATCCTAAAATGTACGTCCGTTCGTATGGCAGTTCGCGAATCAGACCTATGTCAGTTTCCATCCTGAATTTTCCGTTTCATTTCTCAGGTTGCAACATTGGTTTTGCCCTTTTTCCTTTTTTGTCTGGACGTAAATCCTTCTGATCTTTTGCCTGCGCACTACAAACTTACCTCATTAAAGTGCATTCTAAATATTTGTTTTTTTTTTTTTCTTTATTTCATTCATTTTGTAGTAACCAACCATTAATGAATGCATTTGCATAAGTAAATCTTACTTTGTTTAATTTTTAGTTAACTTGCATTTTTTACTTGTGGATTTAATTTTAATATTTTGGCTTCAAATGGTACAACTTAAATTTTTTTGTGTGGTTACCCACACCCTCTACATACAGATTGCTCTCAAAAATTAAAAAACACCCAGCAACTTCTGCATGTTATGAGCCTAGAAACAGCCAAGATGGCGGGTCAGGTATTATCGGGCAGCCTGCAAACAGAAAGGGCCTTGTGACTGTGTTGCTCTGCATTCTTTGATTTCTGACCTTTCCGTGCCCCCAGCTCTGCTGTGTCTGTGCAAAATACAGCAGTAACCCACATCCTGCACTTTATCCCGCTCTCCTCTCCTCAGTAAGTGTGATGCATCTGACCAAAGATGAGCTAAAATAATTAAACAAAGCAAAGGTAAACAACTACACCAATAAATTCAAATTAAAAATATTATTCTAGTACATCAATTTAAAAATAAATAACAAAGGACATAAGTTTCTTTAAATAACGCAAATATATGGATGTATTGCAAAATAAAGGTTTACATGCAAAGGACTAATTAAGGTCCACATTAAAATGCTTTTATAAGGCATACATGAATCAGGTATGCATTGCCATACAATTTATGGCCTCGGCCATGCTGATACATGCAGTTCATTGGAGCTCAAGACGCGCAGACTCCTCCACATAGCCAAAAAACCTGTTCAAAAACAGCAATCCGACTGCTAAAAGGTGTCGGCAGTGGCTTTCTTTTAAAACGGATTTAGAGGTTGGAAAACTGCTCTCTGAATTACACGTAAACACATCCGATTATCCTAAGTTTTAGGTTTTGATCCTAAGTTTTAGGTTTTGATCCTAAGTTTTAGGTTTTGATCCTAAGTTTTAGGTTTTGATCCTACAATTTAGGAACGAACTTCCGATGATCGTAAGAGCATATACGAAATCGTACGTAGGTTCGTGCGAGTCGGAAATGGCCAAAAAAACAGGAAAAAATGACTAACACCCACCCAAACTTACGATTCTAGATCCGAAATCAATTAACTTTTGCATTTTGAATCGAGGGGATAGTCTAATATATATATATATATATATATATATATATATATATATATATATATATATATATATATAGCTTATATAATAAGTGCTTATATAATAATGACATGTAACCGAAAACGATTTAACATATTTGTTATTTGTTACCCTATAAGACGCACCTAAGATTTGGGGGAGGAAAGTAAGAGAAAACAAGATTCGGAACCAAATGTGCTCAAACACCCCCCCCCCCCCCCCCCAGAACTAAATAAGAGGTAATGTACAGAATCCCCCACTTACAGGCAGAGTGGCACCCCCCCCCCCCCCATTCTCCATAGGCAGTGTGAATTTCCCCCTCCCATTCTCCAAAGGCAGTGTGGCATTTCCCTCTCCCATTCCCCAAAGGCAGTGTGGCATTTCCCCTTCCAATTCTCATAGGCAGTGTGGCATTTCCCCCTTCCATTACCATAGGCATTGTTGCATTGCCCCTCCCATTTCCCATAGGCAGTGTGGCATTCCCACTCTCCCAATTTCCATAGGCAGTGTGGCACCCCCCCTCCCATTCCCCATAGGCAGTGTGGCATTCCCCCTCCAATTCTCATAGGCAGTGTGGCATTTCCCCCTTCCATTACCATAGGCATTGTTGCATTCCCCCCTCCCATTTCCCATAGACAGTGTGGCATTCCCCCCTCACGTTCCCATAGGTAGTGTGACATTCCCCCTTTCCAATTTCCCATAGGCAGTGTGGCATTCCCCTTCTCATTTCTCATAGGCAGTGTGGCATCCCCTCTTCCATTCCCCATAGGCAGTGCGGAATTCCTCCCCACTCATTCCCATAGATAGTGTGGCATTTCCCCCTCCCATAGGCAGTGTGGCACCCCCCCTCTCATTCCCCATAGGCAGTGTGGCATTCCCCCCTCCCATAGGCACAGGGCCATATTTAGGGTTCATGCTGTCCTAGTTTAGTGCTCACACCCCTCTTATTTATCCTGATATGTATACTTACCTAAAAAGACCCACCCATTGTGCACCTGCAGTCCTCTCCTTCGATAGAAGCCTATTCATGCAAGGTACCAAAGAACCAGCTGCTACTCCCCCCCCCCCCCCCAAGCCTGAAAAGTACATGGCCCAGCTGCTCACCATCTATAGGCCCAGAGAACTGCAGCTCCAGCTAGGCAGATGCCCCCTGCCACACAAAATCAGCAGCACCTACTTTAGTGAAGATAGATGAAAGGACAGAGAGATGAGCAGTCACGATGGGGCCGAGTTGATAATGTCTTTCCTGGCTAGACTCTTTTCCTTGTAAGACTTAGGTTGCATCACTGCCCCAGTTGTGAAAAGACAAAACTGCAGGCAGTAGGCAGCCTATGTGACACGACCAGCCCAGCACCTTACCAACCCTGTTCAAATTAATTTTACAATTTAAAAATGCACCCCCTATGCACCCCTAGGCATGTGCCTACAAATGACTAATGGTAAATACGGCCATGCAAAGGCAGTGTGGCATTCCCGTCCATTCCCATAGGCAGTGTGATATCCCCCCTTCCTATCCCATGGGCAGTGTGGCATTTCCCCCTCCAATTTTCATATGCAGTGTGGCATTTCCCCCTTCCATTACCATAGGCAGTGTGGCATTCCCACTCTTCCAATTCCCATAGGCAGTGTGGCATTCCCACTCTCCCAATTTCCATAGGCAGTGTGGCATTCCCACTCTCCCAATTTCCATAGGCAGTGTGGCATTCCCACTCAATTCCCATAGGCAAAAGAAAAAAAAAACATAACAAAAAAAGTAAACTCACATATAGCTTGTGCCCCATGTCATGGGAGACCAGTAGATGGAGGAGCAGCAGGTGGGCAGGGTAACTGATCCCTGCCATTCACAAGCCACACTATCCCTGCCGACGCTGCTTCCTCTTTGGTGGCGCAAGCAAACACACCTGGCTCCGTGCAGCGTCAGCCATGCCCCCCTATTGCACAGAACCGGGTGTTTGCTCTGTGTACTTGCCACCGGAGAAGAAGCAGCAGCAACGGGTGGGAAAGTGAGGAGCGTGGACGGCGGAGAGATTGGGCAGGGATCAGTTTCTCTGCCTGCCCTCCTGCCACTCCTCCATCTTCTGGCCTCCAGTGGCTGTGGTGGCCCCACCAGCAGTGCAGGAGCGATAAATATGTGACTATTACTGTTACCATTTTTTTAACATTCGCTTGATAAGACGCACTGATATCCCCCCCACACACACACACACACACACACACACACACACACACACACACACACACACACACACACTTTTGGGGAAAAATAAGTGTGTCTTACATATTTTATTTTTGCATTCAAAATACAATTCTGTGAAACTCACCTGTAGAATTGTTTTTGAGTATATCCAGTTCAGGTCGTCCCAAAATGACGATGTCAGGTCCCGGAGACACCCACCTTCCAATAAACCAGCAACCCCCAATCTCCGCTGCTTTCTTCACCTATAGTAAGCCCCCGTTTGCCGGGACGCTAGACACGCCTCACCGGACACGGTTGCCCCCAGGTCTTATTAGCACAAAGGATGCTGATTTATGCAGGGGAAGGTAGATGAATCCAAAGACAAGACTGAGTAGCGAAAACGGACAGGGGTCATACACGGGTGGTCAATCCGAGGTGGCACGGTACAGAAGGGTTAGACGGAAGAATGGTCAGGGGTAAGCCAAGGGTCACAACGGGAGGTCAGAAGTTCGCGGTACAAAAGGAGCAGGCAGAATCGTAGTCAAAGGGCAAGCAAGGTCGGTCCAGGCGGCAATCAGGGATGGTCAAAAACGAGGCAAAATCACAATGAGAAGAGCAATCCAAATCGCACCCAGTAGCACGCTATAACGGGCAATGAACTAGTGCAGGGTGAAAACCTATATAGGAAAGGGACAGGCTGGATTGGCTGAGGAGGGAAGTGAGTTGATAGGGGCAATTGGGGAACTCTGGGCTGATTGCCCAGTTTAAACCTAGGAGGCGGACAACAGCAGCTATACAGAATACAAGGGCTCATTGGCCCAACACTAATTACCTCCGGCGGGCGCGCTGTGTGCAGCGCCGCCGGAGGGCATATGAGAATGAGAGACGCGCGCGCGCGCGTGTACGGGGACGCGCGCCGGGAGCGCGCCGCACGGAGAGCGGCGCGCCCGCTCCCGGCGCGGCTAGGCCGGAAGCCTCCCGAGCGGCTGCTCGTGACAGCCGAGCGGCGGGCGGGCAGGAGCGACGCCGGCCCGCCGCCGGCTGCAACCGAGAAGGACCGGAGTCAGCGGGGGAACGAGGGGCAGGTGAGATCGAGATCGTGACACTACCCCCCCCTTCACGAGGGGCCTCAGGACCCTTACCAGGCTTATCCGGATTCTCACGATGAAACCTATTGATAAGGGTTTTAGCATGGACATCCTTGGCTGGCACCCAACACCTTTCCTCAGGACCAAAACCCTTCCAATCAATTAAATACTGTAGAGAGTTTTGCAGCACCCGAGCGTCAAGTATTCTATTAATTTCAAATTCAGGCTCATCTTCCACCATGATCGGAGGAGGAGACGACACCTGAATATTCTTGGCAGACTTTAACAAAGAGACATGAAAGGACGACGGAATTCTCATGGATGAAGGTAACTGGACCTTAAAGGTAACGTCGCTTAGTTTATCTGTGATAGGAAACGGACCGATAAATTTAGGTCCTAGCTTAGACGAGGGCTGTCGAAGGGCAATATTTTTAGTAGAGACCCAGACCCAATCACCCACCTGAAATGGTGGTTCAAGTGACCTATGTCGGTCCGCAAAGATTTTGTAAGTTCCAGAGGCTTTCTTTAAGTTAGTCTGTATTTCGGACCATACTTTAGTCCTTTCTCGTAGCCATTCCTCCAAGGCCGGCAAGTTGGAGGAAGGACCAGAAAAAGATGATGCCTTTGGATTTCTACCGTAATTACAAAAAAAAGGCGAAAACCTAGTAGATTCACTCGGCGCATTGTTAAAGGCGAATTCTGCAAATTCGATGAATTCCGCCCATTGTTCTTGGCGATCGGAGACGAAACAGCGTAGATATTGTTCTAAACATTGATTTACCCGTTCGGTCTGTCCATTAGACTGCGGGTGATAGGCGGTAGAGAGCGAAACTTTAATACCTAAACGATTGCAGAAAGCTTTCCAAAAACGAGATACAAACTGAACTCCTCGATCCGAAACAATATTCTGAGGTAAACCATGGAGGCGAAAAACATGCTTAATGAATAGTTGTACTAAATCTGGTGCCGACGGAAGTTTTATCAATGGAATAAAGTGTGCCATTTTACTGAAGCGATCCACCACCACCCAAATTACAGAATTCCCCTGTGATGGAGGAAGATCAACAATAAAATCCATGGATATGTGCGACCATGGTTCAGCGGGGATTTCTAAGGGAACTAATAATCCCGCAGGGGACCCATGAGTGGTTTTACTTCGAGCACATACCGGACATGCTTCGACAAAGGCGGAAGTATCGCGTCGGATGGTGGGCCACCAGACATGACGTTTGGCGATAGCTAAAGTCTTACGAACACCTAAGTGACCAGCCGACTTGGCATCATGTAGTTCCTGTAACACGGCCAGACGCAAATGAGGCGGAACAAATAAACAATCAGAGGGTTTACCCGGAGGAGAATCAACCTGAAATGGTACCAACGAGCTAGACAGGTCAGGGAGAAGAGCAGCCACAACACAACCCAAAGGCAATATCGATTCTGGAGGACCACTCTGGTCCTTACAATCCCCGAAATTACGGGATAGGGCATCTGCTTTGGCATTCTTCTTCCCCGGCTTATAGGTGATAATAAAATTAAATCGAGAAAAGAAGAGTGCCCATCGCGCCTGACGGGAGTTGAGTCTCTTGGCAGACTCTAAATACTCCAGATTCTTGTGATCAGTATACACCGTGATGGGGTGTAGAGAACCTTCTAGCCAGTGGCGCCATTCTTCAAAGGCCAGTTTAATACCCAATAGTTCCCTATTCCCAACATCGTAATTGCGTTCAGCAGGTAAAAACTTCCGAGAGAAGAATGCACAGGGATGTAGTTTCTCAGGATTTCCCGCATACTGAGAAAGAACAGCTCCTACTCCCAGTTCCGAGGCGTCAACCTCTAATAGAAATGGAAGCCGGGTATCGGGATGTATCAAAATGGGAGCGGAGGTGAAAGTCTCCTTTAACACTTGAAAGGCGTTTTTAGCTGAGGGAGGCCACTCCTCAACAAAAGCGCCCTTACGAGTGAGATCTGTTAAAGGACTCACAATGGACGAGAAACCCTTTATAAACTGCCTGTAAAAATTCGCAAATCCTAAAAATCTCTGAAGCGCCTTTAGGGTTCTAGGTTGTTCCCACTCCAAAATAGCAGAAACCTTGGAAGGATCCATCACCAATCCCCGTTTGGAGATTATAAATCCCAGGAACGGGATTTCAGACAATTCAGACGATTTTCCCGCAATCTCTGCAACACCGCCTTGACATGTTGACGGTGCTCCACCAGAGAGCGGGAAAAAATCAGTATGTCGTCCAAATAGACCACGAGAAACTGACCCAAAAAATCACGGAATATGTCATTGACAAAATCTTGAAACACTGCAGGAGCATTGCATAACCCGAATGGCATCACTAAGTATTCATAATGCCCATCCTTTACATTGAAGGCCGTTTTCCATTCATCCCCCTGCCGTATGCGAATAAGGTTATATGCTCCTCGAAGGTCTAACTTAGTGAAGACCTGGGCCCCAGAGACCTGATTAAAAAGGTCATTGATTAATGGTAGAGGATATCTATTTTTTACAGTAATCTTATTTAACCCACGATAATCTATACAGGGACGTAAGCCGCCGTCCTTCTTCTCGACGAAGAAGAACCCGGCACCGGCAGGGGAGGTGGAAGGACGGATAAAACCTTTCTGGAGATTTTCGGTGATATAATCTTTCATGGCCTGCTCTTCGGATCTAGTGAGATTATATAGCTTCCCCCTAGGGGGCATAGTACCTGGGAGTAAGTCAATGGGACAGTCGTAGGCCCTATGGGGTGGAAGAATGTCGGCGGATTTCTCCGAAAATACGTCTGCCCAATCTGCATAGACTGGAGGTAACCCATCAAGGACAATAGGTGTGGTCCTAAGGGATATAGAAAAACAACGACTTTGACATGAAGGACTCCACTTCACCAGATCCCCCGATCTCCAATCTATCACGGGGTTATGGACTTTTAACCAGGGAAATCCTAAAACGATAGGGGAGACGGGACTTTCAATAATCAAAAATTCTATTTCTTCCGAGTGGGCAGATCCTACGACTAAATTCACCCAAGGGGTCTTGTGGGAGACCACCCCCCCCTCAATGGGTTTATTGTTGACCGCCAGGACCCGGAGGGAATTTTCTAATGGGATTAACGGGATCCCTAGAGTGATGGCTAAGGATCTATCCAGGAAATTGCCAGCCGCTCCACTATCGATGAAGGCGGAGGCAATAGTCCGGGACGGACCCCAAGAGAGTGTAACAGGTAAGAGTACACGATTGTCTGGAGGGAACGATACCTGATCGCCTAGAAGAGGTCCCTCTGCAAGATCTAGGCGTTGAAGTTTCCCGCCACCGGAGCCTTGTTTGGGCAGGTCTTGGCAAAATGACCCGGATTACCACAATAGAGGCAGAGGCCTTGGGATCTGCGCCGAACCTTCTCCGCCTGAGAGAGGTGGGTAACGCCAAGCTGCATCGGTTCCTCATGCGACACGGAAGGAGAGGAAACGGCTGCCCCCTTAAAGCTTGACTCTTGACGCGAGGACCCCCAAGGTTGGTCCTTGCCTCTTTCCTGGCGCCTTTCTCGAAGACGTCGATCCACCCTGATGGCCAGCTGCATATATTCATCTAGGTTTTTAGGCAAAGGATAGTTCACCAGGATGTCCTTGATGTTATCGGAGAGCCCCATTCTAAATTGGCTACATAAAGCCGGATCGTTCCACTGGGAATCTATAGCCCACCGCCGAAATTCTGCGCTGTATTCTTCAGCAGAACGTTTGGCCTGTCTCAGGTTCCGCAATTTAGAATCCGCCGTCGCGGCCCGATCTGGGTCAGCATACAGTAGTTCCATGGCCGAAAAAAAAGAAGAGACCGACTGCAAGGCTTCATCAGACGGAGCTAGACCAAACGCCCAGGTCTGTGGGTCGCCCTGGAGGAGTGAAATGACTAGCCCAACACATTGCGCTTCGGATCCAGATGCGTGGGGTCGAAGGCGGAAGTAGAGTTCGCAAGAATTCTTAAAGTTAGAAAACTTCGCCCGATCCCCCAAAAATTTCTCGGGGAGAGGGATCTTGGGCTCGACGGTCGGAGAAGGATCCGTTGGCGCAGGCATCTGACGATTCTCTTGCGCGGCCACTCGTTGAGCCAGCTGATTAATGGCAGTGGCCATAGCTTGAACCTGTTGGATCAATTCTTCCATCTAGAAGATATTCTTCCTTTTTTGGGCCCGTTATAATGTCAGGTCCCGGAGACACCCACCTTCCAATAAACCAGCAACCCCCAATCTCCGCTGCTTTCTTCACCTATAGTAAGCCCCCGTTTGCCGGGACGCTAGACACGCCTCACCGGACACGGTTGCCCCCAGGTCTTATTAGCACAAAGGATGCTGATTTATGCAGGGGAAGGTAGATGAATCCAAAGACAAGACTGAGTAGCGAAAACGGACAGGGGTCATACACGGGTGGTCAATCCGAGGTGGCACGGTACAGAAGGGTTAGACGGAAGAATGGTCAGGGGTAAGCCAAGGGTCACAACGGGAGGTCAGAAGTTCGCGGTACAAAAGGAGCAGGCAGAATCGTAGTCAAAGGGCAAGCAAGGTCGGTCCAGGCGGCAATCAGGGATGGTCAAAAACGAGGCAAAATCACAATGAGAAGAGCAATCCAAATCGCACCCAGTAGCACGCTATAACGGGCAATGAACTAGTGCAGGGTGAAAACCTATATAGGAAAGGGACAGGCTGGATTGGCTGAGGAGGGAAGTGAGTTGATAGGGGCAATTGGGGAACTCTGGGCTGATTGCCCAGTTTAAACCTAGGAGGCGGACAACAGCAGCTATACAGAATACAAGGGCTCATTGGCCCAACACTAATTACCTCCGGCGGGCGCGCTGTGTGCAGCGCCGCCGGAGGGCATATGAGAATGAGAGACGCGCGCGCGCGCGCGCGTGTACGGGGACGCGCGCCGGGAGCGCGCCGCACGGAGAGCGGCGCGCCCGCTCCCGGCGCGGCTAGGCCGGAAGCCTCCCGAGCGGCTGCTCGTGACAGCCGAGCGGCGGGCGGGCAGGAGCGACGCCGGCCCGCCGCCGGCTGCAACCGAGAAGGACCGGAGTCAGCGGGGGAACGAGGGGCAGGTGAGATCGAGATCGTGACAGACGACATGTGGGTATTCCGCCCTCAGGGGGCGCTCGACTGCAAGATCAAAAGCTTTCGCTCCTCCCACCCCCCTATAAAAGCAGGTGTCTCTCTATCATTCCCCAGTGGTTAAAAAGCAGTAAAGAAGAGACAGGCAGGGAGGCCAAGAAACCAGGTTACTTCACATAGCTTCAGCATGTACTCTCTCCAACAAAAACTTAAGAACAAGTCCCAGAATAAAAATGGTAATCACCATAACAGGCAAACAAGAGATAATGAACAAGGGCGGGGTGGGACGACCTGGACTGGATATACTCAAAAACAATTCTACAGGTGAGTTTCACAGAATTGTATTTTTCCCTATATCCAGTCCAGGTCGTTCCAAAGTGATGACATGTGGGACATCCAAAAGCAGTGTCCATTAGGGCGGGATCCCCAGTGCGGAACAGCATGTAGTTCATTTCACTACCGCCTGAAGCACCTTTCGGCCAAAGACAGCATCAGCTGAGGCCCTAACATCAACCTTGTAAAACTTTGTAAAGGTATGAACTTAAGACCAAGTGAAGGCCTTACAAACCTGTTCAACAGATGCCTGGTGCTGAAAAGCCCAGGAGGCACTAATAGCTCTAGTAGAATGAGCTGTAATACGAAAAGGGGGTTCCTTCCCCCTGGCAGAATATGCTTGCACCGCCGCCTGTCTGATCCACTTACTGAGAGTGGACTTGGCTGGTGGCAAACCTTTCCTAGAGCCCTCTGTTAGGGCAAAGAGCAAATCGGATTTCCTGAAGGATTCAGTCGCAACCAGGTAATACTTAATGGCTCTGACCACATCCAAGGCATGAAGGGTCCTTTCCTTAGAATTAGTCGGTGCTGGACACAAAGAAGGTAAGACAACTTCCTCATTAAAGTGGACCAACACCCAGGATTTTGACTATCCTGGGTCTTGGTCCACTTCGGTGGGGCACCCCCGATCGGGGTGCCCCGCTGTGTGAAACCCCCCCCCGATCACCCGAAAAACTCATCTCTTCCCGCTCCCAGCGCCGACGGACAAGCGATTTGACAGCCGTGGACAAGCGGCGGACGCGCACGTCTAGAGGGGCGCGAGGGAGGCGGCGGCGGCCTAAACCGTGTTGCAAAAACTCCAGAATCCTAGAAATAGAAAAAGTGCGGCAAGGGAGACTCTTAGACTCGCACCAGGCAATGTAGGCGTGCCAAACTCTGTAGTATATCATGGAAGAAGACTTCTTCCGTGCCTGTATCATGGTATGCACAAGCGTGTCCGACAGCCCCTTTTCCGCCAGGATTGAGGTCTCAATAGCCAGGCCGTCAAAGCCAGCGTCTGTAAATTGGGGTGCCGCAGCGACCCCTGGGTATGATGTAGCGATCTACTGACATCTTAACTATGTCCGTGAACCAACTCCTTCTCGGCCAGCGAGGAGCCACAAGGATGGTTGGTACCCCTTCCTGGGCTATCTTGCGCAGCACTCGGCCCAGGAGTGGAAACGGAGGGAATGCATAAAGGAGACTGAACTCCGTCCAATGAATTGCCAGAGGATCTCTTGACAGGTAGACGAACCTCGGGAGCTTGTGATTGTGTCTGGACGCAAACAGGTCCACGTCCGGCTGACCCCAGTGGAGACACAGAGCGTGAAAGGTCTTGTTGCTGAGAGACCATTCCCCCAGGCGTGAGGCACTCCTGCTCAGGGAGTCTGCCTCCTGGTTTTCTACCCCGGGGATGTAAACCGCCGAGATGCAGGGAACATTCTCCTCTGCCCAAGTCAGAATCTGAGTCACCTCCTTGAGGGCTCGCTTGCTCCGAGTCCAGCCCTGGTGATTGATGTAGGCGACAGCTGTCTGATTGTCCGAGCAAACCTGAATCCCACGACCCCTTAAATGGGGAGTCAAGCGAAGAAGCACCAACCGGATCGCTCTCAACTCCAAGAAATTTATGGGTAGGCGGTTCTCCTGCGGACCCCACTGACCCTGGATCTTCTGCGTCTGCCAAACGCCTCCCCAGCCGGTCAGACTGGTATCCGTGGTAACTATCTCCCACCGAGAAGTCAGGAAGGACTTGCCCACCAATAGGTTTCTGGAGTCCAGCCACCACAAGAGGGACTGTCTGGCCAGGGGGGGACAGTGAAAATCCCTGATCCAGTGACTCCTGCATCCGGTCCCAGATGGTCAACAGGTTCAACTGATGAGGTCTCATGTGAAATTGGGCGAAGGGCACTGCCTCAAAGCATGACACTATTAGGCCCACCAGTCTCATCCCCAGACGGATCGATGGCCGCTGACAAGATAGCAAGGCCTGCACCTGCGCCTGGAGGCCCAACACCTTCTGCTGCGGCAGAAAGACCTTGACCTGAGAGGTTTCTAATGTCATGCCCAGGAAGGACCTCACTGTTGAGGGAGTGATAGAAGACTTCCAAGTGATAGAAGACTACCCAGCCGAATCCGCCCGGGAATCACTCTCGGCCTGCTGAAGAGACTGAGCCGCAATCAGCAAATCGTCCAGGTAGGGCAACACATGAATTCTCCGATTCCTCAGAATAGCCATGATGCCCGCCAGCACCTTGGTGAAGACACGGGGGGCTGAGGATATTCCGAATGGCAGTGCCACAAACTGGTAATGCTGATCCTCCAGAGCAAACCTCAGGAACCTCTGATGCCCCTGGAATATGGGGATGTGCAGATAAGCATCCCTGATGTCCACTGTGGTCATGAAGTCGCTGGGCCAAGCGAGCTCACCGGTAAGGTTTCCATGCGGAAATGTCTGACTCTGACAAACCTGTTTAGACCCTTCAGGTCCAGGATAGGCCTCAACGTTCCGTCCTTCTTGGGAACCGTGAACAGATTGGAATAGATCTGGAATAGACCTTTACCCTGTTCCTGACGAGGTACGAAGGCCCTGTGCCTTCAATGGGTTCTGGGATATCCGAGACTGAAGGAATCTTGAGGGCGGCCTGACTGCCAGCTCTAATTTGTTAACGGAGGACACCACCTCCTGAATCCACCAATCCGAGACGCAGTCTCCAGATATGAGCAAACAGCAGAAGCCGTCCCCCCAACCGGATGGGTGAGGGCGCCTCCTCATGCCTGAGGGGCCTTGGCAGGGGGTTGGACAATCCCGACACAGGGGAATCAACCTCGGGAGGACGAGACCATAGCCGGACCAGCTCCTCAGGGAGAGGATACCGCCTATCCAGGCCCTTAGGCACCGACGGTAGCTTGTTAGGCCTTTCCCATTCCTTGAAAATCATATTAGAAAAATGGGCCTGCTCTGGAAAGACTCGCCTCAACTGTCTTTCAGGTCGAAACAAATCACCCTGCTTCCTCTTAGCCGCTCTTGGAGGGACAATGTGCAAAGTCTCAAAAACTGAAGCAAGCAATTTCTCTGTATCATCAGGGAGCCACGCATCCACATCAGAAGAGGAACCAGACACACTGTCATCGCCAGCAGAATAATCCACAGTGGAATGGGAATCATCTGGCAACTCACCTTCCTCCACAGAGCCCAGGCCTTCAAAAAGATCATCATCATTGTCCGAGTAAACGGGCTCGATGTGCCGTCTCTTACTCGAGGCCTTCTTAGGTGCCGTTCGCAAGACCTGTCTCACAAGCCAAATCAACATGTAACCCCCGGCTGGCTTCCCCCTCACTGGGGGCTGAGTGCAGCAGCGGGGGTTCTGGAGAGGCCACAGGCAATGAAGGGCTAGGGGCAGGTAAGCCCGCCCGATCATGGTCCAAAATTACGCTTCTGGCGCAAGTGGTACAAACAGTGCTGAATCCACCCAGAGGGCTTGCACTGCACAAGGGGCAGAGCTTCACCCGCCCAGATGGGGCCTCTAGTTCACTATCCCCAGATGCCTCCATTATGGTGATTAGAAAAATATTAGTATGCAGGTTACAAGGCACTGAAGGCCCAAACCTAATTAGCACTCTTATATAGTTCCTCTTATGTGATCCCTCTTAATAAAAGAGAGGGGGCGTTGGACCGGGAGGAACCACAACCCTCAATCAATCAATGGGCCCACCTAAAAGACACAAGCAAAAAGTGGGCATCAGTATCCCACAGCACATGTGCACACAGAAGGGGTCCCAGGCAGAATGGCAGGAAAGGCAGCAGGCAAGATGGCGCAGACCAACAGCTTGGCGCGTTCCTCGAGGGGTGGGCCGCACAATGGTGACGCGAAAAGCGCCATCGTGCGGCCCCACCCCACTCGTCGGCGGGAAAACGCGCGCCCACCTCAGAAAGAGAAGGCCTGCCCCAATATGGAGGCCAATCACAATGCCACGGGGCGGCCCACAGCGGGCCCCGTGCCAAAACGTGTGGTGCACGCACCCGCACCTCCGCCGCTTGTCAGGATAAGTGGCGGCCTTACAACCGCACCAGCGGCGTCCCGCCCCCAAGATGGAGGGGAGCAGGAGGGAGCGAGGGAGGTAAGTATAAAAGTGTGCAAGAGTAAAAGTAAGGAGACTGTCTCGCCAAAACACCATACACAGCAATAAAGCTTGTGGGACAGGGAGGGTATGAAGCCAGTAGGCAATAAGTGGTCCCCCCCTATAGGCTCACCATCAGCCTATGGCCGGCGACCCCAGGGTCTGCGGCCCAGAGCCTAGCTCTGCCAAAACGCCTGACCCCGGCGTTCTCCCTACCTTCACAGTCCCGTGGCTGGGATCAGTGGTAATAGGGTCCGCAGCGGCCGACGGGCTAGGAGGCCCCGCTCAGCTGCCAAAATCCAGGAGAGAGTATCCAACGATCTTCAGCAGCCAGACTGCAAGATGAACACTGGGAAATGATAAAGAGGCATCTGCTTTTATAGGGGGCCGGGAGGAGCGACAGCTTTTGATCTTGCAGTCGAGCGCCGCCTGGGGGCGGAATACCCACATGTCATCACTTTGGGACGACCTGGACTGGATATAGGGAAAAACATATTTAGACATTGATTATGGCCATTGTACTTATAACACTAGTAAAGTGAAGATCAAGGTGGAGATGAGCTTGATTCTTCAGTGCCACCATCACAAATGTTGGACAACCACATAGATACACCTACTCCTACATCACCCCGCATACCATCCCACACCACCATGCTGTATACCATAAGCAGATCCACATACATACCTGACAATGTATCCAACTTACATACTGTTCCCAGAATACTATTCTATGTACCACCCATAACATCCAATGACCCCTATATACCACCTTATACATACCACCCATACAGACCAATGACCATACTAAAATAAGAGGGGTAATCATACTATCCAACCCCTACCACACCTACTAAAAGATCCTCCATATACCCTCCAAGGGCAAACATACAACCTCACATTACACCCATATTCTTTTTCAGTCCTCTTATCCACACTGGATATGTAATGTAGCACCCAATACCTTGAAATCCATGTTAGCATTGCAGGGTCATATTATGAACCTTGGGCACCAGAATGTGGTTGGTGGCCTGCTTGCCATAAAATCAATCTGAGTAAGCACAGAAGAAATTAGTTTCTGTTGGTGTTGTCTATGCCCTATTTAAATTGACTTGGCCTCATGTTGGAGCTATGACTTTAAACACTGATAGCAGCTCCTAGATCCTCTGTGTCAAGTCCTAAAACTGTGTCACTAAAAGGAACAATTTTTCCGTTGCCACCAGAACATTCACCGTAACATCACCAGCATTATTTCCCATAATTACCTGTTCTAGTGACACTGATTGAGTTCTGAATGGATGGGTGTGGGTGTTAATAGCAGGGACACTTACACTTCTCAAGTGAGGGATGGAGTTAATTTTATTGAAATTACTGGAACCAACTATCAACTGAAATTTCAAATGTTGGGAGGTATGTTAGAGTAGACCTTGACTTTACTGAAAGGTATGCATGTGTGCTTCCCCTATTGTAATTAAAAGCTGCTTCCATTGAAGAAAAATAAGACCCACCAGCTTGTCTTTGAATTTTATAGTATTAAAAAACAAGGGTACTATTGTGTGAAATGGTTTATTTGGAGTTGTAAGGTTTTTCTTTATATCAAATCATAAACTAACGCTATGAGGGACAATTAAAAAATTACATATTAAACAGAAGCCTTGGATCTAATTATCTAATTATTTTTCAGCTAAAAATGTTGCCACTGTAGGAGGCTCACAATTTCTGTGCCGTTCCCCACTCCTTCCAAACTACCTTTTATCTTACTTGATACCTTGCAGTGCTTGCTGGGGATTAATATATTCAGAGAGAGGCAGGCTGGGGCTAAGTGTTGGTGGCAGCATGAGCAAAACATGGGACCTGAGCTGAGAAGCAGAAAAATGCCAGTGAAGCTTGGACCTAAGACGTGAGAATAAAAGGCAGAAGTGAAGCTAAGGTCCAAGAAGGTCGCTGCAGAGAGACGGCGGTGAGTCTGGAACCCGCGGTGAGTAGTGACAGGTGAGGTGAGATCCAGGAACTAGAGATCACAGAGGAGGTGGAGGTGGGGTGGTAGGTTTATGGATGTATGGAGCAAAGGGATAATCTATGGTGGCAGCTAGCCCCCTCCCCCAATAATCATGCTGTTTTTCCTCTGCCCCACCATGTACCTACTGTATGCTCCATGCCGATCCCCTCCCCTAACCTTCACCGCCCAATTCCCCAGTTCCCTTCCTCTCTAATGCCTCCAATGTCGTGTATACCCGTTTCTAAAAGTTTTCAAAAATCTGGTCCTGATCCCAAAATAAGAACACTAAAATGACTGAATGTGAATAGTTTTGAATGGAATTTTAAACAAGGAAATAAAGGGCAAAGGTAGACCAGCATGCCATAGGATAAGTGTTCAGCAGTTGATAAGATCACACCTCTATTCATGTGCCAAAATGTAATCTGATATTACTCTTATCCCTATTTCCATAGTGTGAACAGTGTTCTTCAATATTAAAATATAATTAAATCTAATGTACTTTTTTTCTTTACTCCATTTCTGATACTTTTCATTCAATGAGCCAATATATTTCTGCTGTGAGCAGGATAATTATAACTCAAAAAATAAAATTCTGTGATTACTCACCTGTAGAATTGGTATTATACGTATACAGCACGTCCTGTTCCAGAATATTCCTTACTTTCGGGTAATACATCCATTAGATAGCGCTGGACTGCAGAGGCAGAAAAGTGGCTCCTCCTGGCCCCATATATACCAGGGACCTCCCACAAATTCCCCAGTATTGAAAAGCAGTTAAAATGAAGCCGGGAGAACTATAACCATTATCAATATTGAACATAAGAACAATCACCATAAAGAGGTAACTAAAAATAATGATAACAAGGGTGGAGTGGAACAGGACCTGCTGTATACGTATAATACCATTTCTACAGGTGAGTAATCACAGAATTGTATTATTCTAAGTATACAGCACGTCCTGTTCCAGAATATTCCTTACTCTTGGGACATCCAATAGCAGTGTCCGTAAGGTAAGGTGGGATCCCCAAAAGTAACAGCAGACAGTTTAAACCACTGCCGCCTGCAGAACTTTGCGACCAAAGGCAGCATCAGCTGAGGCCTTAACATCAACCTTGTAAAACTTAGAAAAAGTATGAACAGAAGACCAAGTGGCGGCCTTGCAAACTTGTTCAACAGAAGCTTGGTGCTGAAAAGCCCAAGAGGCACCAATAGCACGAGTAGAATGAGCAGTAAGGGGGAAGGGAGGCTCCTTCCCCTTAGCAGAGTAGGCATGTATCACAGCCTGACGGATCCACTTGCTGATAGTGGACTTAGCTGGAGCCAGACCCTTCTTAGGTCCAGACGGGAGCACAAAAAGAACATCAGTCTTCCTGAAGGATTCAGTATCCCCCAAATAGAACTTCAGAGTCCTGACCACATCCAAAGAGTGTAAAACCCTCTCCTTAGAGTTACTAGGACTAGGACACAGAGATGGCAAAACAATGTCCTGATTGAGATGAAAAGCAGAAACAACCTTAGGCAGAAAATCTGGCTTAAAATGAAACACCACCTTGTCCTGGTGTCTCTCAAAGTAAGGGGGTTTGATGGAAAGTGCCGCCAACTCAGAAACACGCCTAACAGAAGTAATAGCCACCAAAAAGACTACCTTAAGCGTAAGAATGGACAAAGGGGCCCCCTGCAAGGGCTCAAAGGGAGACCCCTGCAGGGCAGATAAGACCAAGTTCAAGTCCCAGACTGGTAACATAGGCTTACGTGGGGGATGCATGTGAGTAACCCCCTGGAAGAAGGTCTTGACCAGGGGATGCTGAGCAAAAGATTTTGGGAGAAAATGGCCAAGGCAGAAACATGACCTTTCAGATTACTGAGCTGAAGACCCAGATCCAAACCATGTTGCAGAAACTCCAGAATCCTAGGAATAGAAAACACACGACAGAGAAGCGGCTTAGACTCGCACCAGTCAATGTAAGTACGCCAAACCTTATAGTAGATGGAAGAAGAGGACCTTTTCCTAGCCCTGATCATGGAAGTTTCAGCAGCCAGGCCGTCAAAGCCAGCATTTTTAAATTTGGGTGGCGTAGGTGCCCCTGAGTGAGCAGATCTGGAACCCGGGGCAGGGCGTATTTATCTACTGCCAGCTGCACGATGTCTGGGAACCACACTCTTCTTGGCCAACAGGGGGCCACCAGTATGGCTGGCACCCCTTCCTGAGCTATCTTGCGCAGCACCCTGCCCAGCAGGGGAAACGGGGGAAACACATACAGGAGCTGAAAACTCATCCAAGACATTGCCAATGCATCCATGGCCAAGGCCAGAGGATCCTGGGACAGAGAGACAAAGACTGGAAGCTTGTGATTGTGACGGGACATAAACAAATCCACATCCGGCTGACCCCAGCGGTGGCACAGGGAGCGAAACACCCTGCTGCTGAGGGACCATTCTCCCAGACGAGAGGTCCCCCTGCTCAGAGAGTCTGCCTCCAGATTCTCCACCCCCGGGATGTACACAGCAGAGATGCAGGGAACATTGTCCTCTGCCCAGGACAGAATCATAGACACTTCCCTAAGAGCCCTCCTGCTCCGGGTCCCTCCCTGATGATTGATGTAGGCAACCGCCGTCTGGTTGTCCGAGCGGAACTGAACAGCCCGACCCCGAAGGTGTGGGGTTAAGTGGGCGAGAACCAACCTGATCGCCCTCAACTCCAGAATGTTGATAGGGGTGTGGGCCTCCTGAGGGCCCCACTGACTGAATTTTTAGGGATTTCCAAAAGCCCCCCCAACCTGTCAGACTGGCATCCGTGGTGACATTCTCCCAGCAAGGGGCCAGAAAGGATCTGCCCCCCAGCAGGTTCCTTGAGTCCAGCCACCACGATAGAGACCGCCCGGCCAGAGGGGACAGAACACCTGATCCAAGGACACGGGGTCCCGATCCCATACTGACAAGAGGTGAAGCTGAAGAGGTCTCATGTGAAACTGAGCATATGGAACCGCCTCGAAGCAGGACACCATCAGGCCCACCAGCTGCATTCCCTGCCTGATGGACGGATGAGGACAAGACAGAAGGAGCTGTGCTTACTCTTGAAGACTCTCCACTTTCTGCTGAGGAAGAAAGATCTTGACCTGAGATGAATCCAGAATCATGCCCAGAAAGGACTTCACCATGAAAGGAGATAGGGAAGATTTGGGGTGGTTGATCACCCAGCCGAATGACTCCAGTGTGGACCCCACCCGCTGGGTATCCAGCTCTGCCTGTTGGAAGGACTGAGAAGCGATAAGCATGTCGTCCAAGTAGGGAAGAATGCGAATGCCATGAGATCTCAGCAGAGCCATCACTCCTGCCAGCACCTTGGTGAATACCCTGGGAGCCGAGGGCAAGGCCACAAATTGGTAGTGCTGATCCTCCAGAGCGAACCTGAGGAATCTCTGATGACCTGGAAAGATAGGTATGTGAAGGTAAGCATCCTTGATGTCTACAGAGGTCATGAAGTCCCCTGGGCATAGAGAATTCACAGCAGAGTCTCCATGCGAAAGTGTCTGAATCTGACAAATTTGTTCAGGCGCTTTAAATCCAGGATGGGTCTGGACCTTGGACAGCAAGGGACAGACCCTGAGCTGACACAGAGTCCTGAGGAATCCGGGATCTGATGAATCTTGGGGGCGGCCAGGCAGCAAACTCTATCTTGTAACTGGAGGACACTACCTCCTGAATCCACCGGTCTGAGACATGATGCCTCCAGACGTGAGCAAAGAGACGAAGCCGCCCCCCCCCCCCCCGGATGGGTGAGGGCGCCCCTTCATGCCTGAGGGGGCTTGGGGGAGGACTTAGGCTTGGGACCCCAGGAGGGAACAGGGCGGCCACGTCCTCTGCCCCTGCCCCAAAAATCTCTGCGGGCTCCAGCAAAGGAAGCTCCCTGTCCAATTCTGGAACCACGGAAGGAAGGAAGAAAGGGCACCTGAACCCCGAAAGGACCGGGGCTGCCTTCTACGCTGAGGTAACTTGCCTCCCTTAGCAAACAAGTTCAGACGTTCACCAAAGAGGTGCAGCCCCTTGAAGGAAAAACCAGTGAGAGCCTTCTTAGCAGCGTTGTCAGCTGCCCACTGGAGCAGCCAGATCGAGCGGTGTATCGCTACCAACAAGGCAGGTGCCCTGGCACACATTCTAATGGTATCATCCAAGGCAGAGAGAACATATGCAACAAATTCCTCACAAAGCAGAAGAGCTCTATACTCTTCACTACCTGCATCATCAGGGGCCCCATCTAAGAGACTCGCGAGCAGGCTTTTAATAGCAACAGCCGTAATGGCAGAGGCACAGACCGGATGCAGCGCGGTCTCCACACAGGCAAAGGCATGGCAAGCCAGCTGATCTATGCGCCTGTCCTCCCCATCCCTCAGTGTAGTAGAGTCAGGGGAATGCATGAAGGATGTGTTGGAAAACCCCAGAACTGGTGCATCCACCTTGGGAGGACATGACCAACGTTTAACCATCTCAACAGGAAAGGGATACCGCTTATCCCAACTCTTTGGTACCCCGGGAAGCTGGCTAGGCAGTTCCCACTCTTTGAGCACCAGATTATTAAAGTGAGTTTGTTCAGGAAACTCCAAGTGTGGTTTAACAGTATGAAACAGCTCCCCCTGCTGCCGCTGAGCCATGGCAGAAGGAGAGATACAGAGTACTTAAAAAAAAAGAGTACTTGAAAGCCTGTCAGTATCATCTGAAGCCCATGGGTCAGACCCAGAATCGGCACCATAAACTTTAGGCTGTTTCTGAATAAGAAAATAATTCCCCCTCTTCCAGGGGGTATAACCGGTAAGCCTTACGTGGGCCAGCCTTACGTGGGCCAGACCCAGCAATATGTCTCTTAATGCTGGCCACCCGTGCAGCCAAATCAGGTTGAGACTCCCCACTAGTATGCATCTCACTAGGAGTCAGATGTAAGCGTGGGGGAGTAGGCGAAGCCAGAGGGGGCGCAGGCCCAGCCACTGGTAACCCAGACTGCAGCGCAAGCGTCTGCTGGGCGCAGGGAACACACACCCTGACATCATCACTTATAGGGGTTACCCCACATGCAATACACAGCCGGGCTTGTCCCGAAGGAACCCCAAGCACATTATCCTGAGAAGCCTCCATATGATGATTATTGTGGCACAACTGGCCAATTGGGATTGACGCTAGTAAAGCTACCCGGGATGCCCCAATTGCCCGCTAGGGCAATACAATATCCCTCCAATAAGGAGTTAACGCTAAATAGAGGGGCGGGAGAAACCACAAAAAAGTTTGACCCGATTGCAAGACATAAAGCAAAGATCCCGTAAGCATAATACAATGAAAAGCCAGCCCGCAGGGGCACTTACGGACCGTGATAGGGAGATGCCAGACATGCAGAACAGGGGCTCCAAAATGGCGCCCGCATATACCTCGAGGGGCGGGCCGTGGAGAAGTGATGCGGAAAACGTCATCCGCAAACCCCCCCCCCTGAAGAGCGTGAAAACGCGCCCCCGTGACAAGGCCAGCTAATGACAGCGCAGCAGCGCCTGAGGCGATGCCACCGCCTTCTGCGGAGTGAAGCACAAGCGCGCAGAGGCGGCGATAATAAAAACCCAGTGCAACCAAAGCAAAGCGGGATCACAACATGGATAAATACAAGTTAACACATACACCCCCCCCCCCAGATCTACCCAGGAAGAGCGAAGGGGAAGCAGCGGCCGGCCTAAGAGGAGCCTAACTGAGGGGACAGGGGGCAAAAGGGCAACGGCCGTGGGAGGGACATCCCATAAGGCTCACCACGGGCCTGTACTACCACCTACCCTTTGGTGGGGGACTGCGGTAGGAGCAGCGCTCCTTAGCACCTGACAGCAGTGCTGCCTACCATCACCTGACCAGTGCAGCCTAAGCTGGGAGGCAGTGAAAAGGAACGGGTGGGAATAGTCCTACAGGGCCGCAGGCTAATAAGCCCCGCTCACCTGTGAGTAGAATGAGACATCTTCTAGTCATCGCAGCCCAGACTGCAGAGACGAACTGGGGAATTTGTGGGAGGTCCCTGGTATATACGGGGCCGGGAGGAGCCACTTTTCTGTCTCTGCAGTTCAGCGACATCTAGTGGGTGTATTACCCGAGAGTAAGGAATATTCTGGAACAGGACGTGCTGTATACTTAGAATATATACTAGATGTGTCTTGAAAGACTATATATGCTGTGAGTTTGCAACATGATATTGCTATTCTGATGTTATGAATTCATGTCAAGATGTAATTTCTTTTGCTAGTTAGTTATATATATAGGGCATGGTGGAACTGCACTATACATACATAAAGGGCAACTGTAAGCAGGGGACTAGGGACAAAAAAACATTGCATGAACCCCCAGCCGAGCCCCAAATCGTAACTTTCCAACTCCAGCATGATTCCCTCCGGTTGAGGCTATAGCATTGCAAGGACTGATGGCTAGGGAAGAAATGTCCACCCTTAAAGTGATTGTACTGAACTGATTATATAGTTATATGCGTTGTGGGGACAGCAGGCTGGGGTACAGATGTAGGTGACTCAGAAAGTAAGGAGTGCAGCAGTGCATCACCAGGAGAGAATAAATTCCAGCACAGGATCCAAGAATGGCTACCTTCTCTATTTCAAAAATGTACCTGTTCTTTAGATCCAATCTAATTATTCTTCTCCACAGCTAGTCCCGCCATGGTTTGCTAAGAGCAAGGTTATGACTTGATCATCACTGTGCTGTGGTTTTAATCTAAAGAGTGAGCACATTTTGAACCAACAACTCAGGGAAAATCAGCTGCATGGAAGGTTAGACGACCAATAATATCTTACTGCCTATGGATACTTTTTATATGGGAACTCCAGGTTGTTCGTAGATGACAAGCAGTCACCCCGACACCCCTCCCTGTGAAACTGGTGCTGTTATGTTGACAGTTTAAAGATATTGCTAAGCTGGTATTCTTAAACTAAGGCATCATTTGCACAAATTGATTTGCAAACAAAAAAAAAAATAAATCAACCACAATCAGACTGGATCTATAGAAATTCCTGCTGCGACCGAGCTACAAGCAAAAAATATGTTTGTTGGTCAAGCGTCATATCATTTTAGCTTTATTTCTTTTAGCATTTCTTATCCGTTGCTTAAGCTTTGTGAAAACAGAAAGCGGATAGGTTGATATACTCCACCCTACTGTCTCAAATTCCCAGGTAAAGTGCACAGCATAAGCAATCTCACGATTGATCTAAAGAACAATTAGCTGTCAAATCTTTGTGTCTGAATGCACATATGAGTCATGCATTCACTCGCACAACAAATGATTGATTTATCCGTTCATGAAAATGGACCTTAAGAATCTCTGCAGAGGCTCAGAATAAGGTCAATTGTTCCTACTAGATAAAATTAGGGATTAAAGATTTGGCCTGGACCTGATCATTTGGGTAAATGAATAATAAAATAATTGATCAGATACCACATGAAGGACAAACTTATAACAGCTATATAATCATAGTAAACAAAGAAACCTGACAGCTTACCTTGAAAGCAGAAGTTTGCCTTTTAGATGCAAATCAGCAGGGCAGTCATCAGAACGGCAATTTCTCTCGAAGAATGTCTAGGTGAATAGAGAAATAAAATGTGATTATTATATATACAGTACATTAACGGATGTCCAGGGCCATATTTAGTATTCGTGCTTCCCTAGGCACTTCAGGTGCTGGCGCCCCCAACAAAATGGGGTGCCAGCACCTAGAGAAAAAAAGGGGGTGCCAGCACCTAGAGAAAATAAAAGGATGCACCAGCAGCTAGAGAAAGAAAAAAGATAGAAGGACTGACAGAAAAGAGAAAGAGAAGGAAAGAAAGAAGAAAAAAAGGAATGGCACAACAGATGAAAAAAAAATAGATGGAAAGCAAGAAAAAGACTATAAGGAAAACGTTGAATTGAATGAAAGAAACAAAGAATACAAGTACTGAAACAATAGAAGTAAAGATGAAAGAAAGAAAGGGAATGGCAGAAAGAACAGATGAAAGAAACAAACAATACATGGAAAGAAAAAAGAAAAGAATAAAAGAAAAGAAACAAAGGTGTGTCCTGCCTGGGTACTCCCTATAGCAATTGCATCTGTGCACCCCCCCCCCCCCCCGTGCAGGTGGGCACCCTAGGCACAGGCCTAGGTTTGACTAATGGTAAATACAGCCCTGTAGATGTCTACTTTACATGGTAACTATTATCAGATGCTAAAGGAGCATTGCAGATAAGGGTCACTGAATGCACAGCAAGCTGTTTTTGATGGTAAGCAAACCATTCTTACTTCTGTGTGTGCAGTATTTGAGTAACTTAAACTTTAATTTACCATTACTACTGCAGATCCAGAGTTAATGAATTCTATAATAAGACATACCTGCTTTGATTTCTAAGCACAGTCCTATTCTATGAGCCTCAAAAGCCATATAAGGGAAAATAGGATTTATTTTTATCTACCTATTATAAAGTGATGACACATTTTCCACACTGCTTTATTTAATAGACAGATACAGTTTCTTTAGTATGCCTCAGAGACACTCACTTTCGTACATGCACTAGACAATTAAGTAGAACATCAGTTAATTCACAACATTGTTTTGTTTTTTCTTTTTTTTTTACTTTTAAGACCTACATAAAACAAGCACAAAACCCCACAGTTGGGATACAAATAAAGGCCGCAATTCAGTAAACTTTACTGAAAGTTCAGTCACAGGTAACCCTGCCCCCTCTGCCCTGCCACCATCACCTAGCAATAAGGCAGGGTAGGAGGGTAACTGTGACAGACGCTCTGTCTTTTGGATGTCATCACTATTCAGTTGCCCACCGGGCCATTCACTGGCCTTTTCTTAATTAGGTCATTGTAGTTTGGATTGTATTATAAACTGCCTTTGTGTTAATTGATTACGTCACAGGCAATGGCATTGTTCTGATTGAGTGTATTACAGACGCCTATTGTTTTGCTGATTGCGTCACCGGCAGAGTTGGTCTGTGTATTTGTCATGAGGTCCACGGGGGAGGTCCCATTGCATGGAGACTTGTGTATATATAAGGCCTAGAGTGGCACTAATAAAAACACTTCACCTTCACCCTCAATACTGAAGTTCTGTCTCTTATTGGGGGAAACGCTATATTACAATTCACTAGCCCTTGTAAGGGCTGTTCCTGTTTCCTCACGGACGACTCTGGAATTCCAGCAGCACCTCTTACGATTGGGAAAAGGACGTCTCGGGCGGTGAAGCCCTCCGGCGATAAGGGTTATCGCTACAATTGGTGGCAGCGGTGGGATGGTCCTTCTACCCAGAGAGAGTGCTACCCTGATGGAGAGTCAGTAGGACAAGTTGAAAAGGCTGACCCTGAAGGATCTACTCGAGAGCCGGGGAAGGTCAGCTAGCAACCGCCCACGTCAGGAACTGATAGCCGAACTGATCGAAATGGATCATGCAGCAGTGAGAACCGAAACCAATATAGAGATCGATGAAGACGCTGCTCTTGTTCAAGCGGTTCGGAACAGATTGTCGGTCTATGGCCCGAATCCATCACAGGAACTGATCGACCGAGTCTTTGCCGCAGCAGAGGCAGAGGCCAGTAAGCGAAGGGAAGATCGGCGACTTTCAACCCAGCAGCCTCTCAGCCTCAGTTACACTGGGGGGAGAAAGATTCCATTTGCAGCATTTAAGTCCTTCCAGGAAAGTAACGACGAGATTGACGGATTTTTGGCCGATTTTGAACGCCAGTGCGCTTTACACCGGGTACCCACGGAGGAATGGGTCACCATATTATCAGGGAAACTATCTGGGAAAGCTTCCGATGCTTTCCGGGCCATCCCTGATGCGGACTTACCACACTACCATCTGGTAAAGGAGGCTTTGTTAGCCCGGTACGCTGTCACCCCGGAAGCCTACAGGCGACGATTTCGGGAATCCCAAAAGAAGGGAGGGGATTCTTACACGGAGTGGGCATGTCGCCTCCATCGTACAGCATCACACTGGGTCACTGGATGCAAAGCCACGACCGCTGAGGATGTACTACAGTTGTTTTTACTAGAACATTTTCTCAATGCCCTGCAACCAGAGCTAAGAGAGTGGGTACGTGACCGGAGGCCTCTAACGCTACCTGAGGCTGCTCGTCTAGCCGACGAGTACACCGATGCTGGCCGGACAGAACAGTCCGCTCCAAAACCACCACCTCCCATCAAATTTCAAGCACCTGTGGCTTCAGCGCCAACTCGTGACTCTGGGCCACATAGGCTAGCGCAGCAACCGAACCTCTCCACAGTTCAGTGCCATCGTTGCAAACAATGGGGACATTATCGCAGTGATTGCGCCCTAGAGCCTCCCCGAAACACGTGGGGGCAAAAGCAACCTTCCACCTCCCGTACTCCTGTGGCACACTGTTTGGAAGCTGAGAGCAGTTCGGAAGAGTATCTGGGGGTACTGTATGAAGCTGATCCCGTACAAGCGGCCATCCAAGACAACCGACAGCACCATTGCCAGGAGGTACGAGTCAATGGGCGCACCGCGCAAGGATTACGCGACACCGGAGCCACACTTACCTTGCTCCAACCTCATTTGGTCAAGAACAAAGACCGCACTGGACACACCGTTGCAGTAAGGGTGGCAGGAGGAGCTGTGTTTCGACTCCCCACCGCCCGAGTACATCTTGACTGGGGCGCTGGATCCGGCAGGGTACAGGTGGGACTTATGGACAACTTACCAGCAGAAGTACTATTGGGAAATGATCTTGGACCAATGACTTCTGCCTACGCTACCTCTGGACCAGCCAGCGTCAACCCTGTTACAACCCGGTCTCCAGCCCGAGCTGCCGACTCCAGCCCACTGGTCGGGGAGACCCAGGGGTTTCGTCTGCATCACGTCATGTCTGTTACAAGAAGCCAAGAAGAGGATCAGCCATCAGGTTACATCCTTCCAGAAGGGAAACGTATGCCAAACACTATTTTTGTTGGGGGCATTGGCCGTCGGATTAATCAGCCTGAAATTAAGGATGTTTTTTCAAAGTATGGCGCTGTAAAGAGTGTCAAAATTATTAGGGATGCCTCTGGCGTTTCTAAGGGTTATGGTTTTGTCTACTTTTACGATGATGTAGATGTGCAGAAGATTGTGGATTCTCCGATCAGCTACCATGGAAAGAGATTGAAACTTGGACCAGCTATAAGAAAGCAAAGCACCTGTGCACACATCCAACCAAGGACTTTGGTGCTGAACTCACCAACGCCACAATATCCCAATGTTTGGACCCCACCCATGACCGATTCCTATGTACAGCCTACGTCAATGTTTAGTCCGGTTACTCACTATGTGCAGACTTGTCCTTACACAGAACTCTGCCCATAACAAGAGTCCGGACAGCCCCACGTTAACCCGAACAGGGTCAATCCGGGTCTGCCGGGTGTTCCACAAAAAGGGGGCATTGTGACAGACGCTCTGTCTTTTGGATGTCATCACTATTCAGTTGCCCACCGGGCCATTCACTGGCCTTTTCTTAATTAGGTCATTGTAGTTTGGATTGTATTATAAACTGCCTTTGTGTTAATTGATTACGTCACAGGCAATGGCATTGTTCTGATTGAGTGTATTACAGACGCCTATTGTTTTGCTGATTGCGTCACCGGCAGAGTTGGTCTGTGTATTTGTCATGAGGTCCACGGGGGAGGTCCCATTGCATGGAGACTTGTGTATATATAAGGCCTAGAGTGGCACTAATAAAAACACTTCACCTTCACCCTCAATACTGAAGTTCTGTCTCTTATTGGGGGAAACGCTATATTACAATTCACTAGCCCTTGTAAGGGCTGTTCCTGTTTCCTCACGGACGACTCTGGAATTCCAGCAGCACCTCTTACGATTGGGAAAAGGACGTCTCGGGCGGTGAAGCCCTCCGGCGATAAGGGTTATCGCTACAGTAACAATGAAAAAACTCCTTACATCACATGGAATCCAGCATCCCCTGCACTTATGTGGTGGCCCCCACACATTTAATTGAACTGGTGGGCAGGGCAGTGCATAGAGCAGGGGAAGCCACTCTGTGCAACAGAATAAAGATGGCAGTATGAGGACTAACAAATATGTTTTCTTTTACTGAAACTAAATGTGAATGTACCATTTTGCTTTTATAAGGGGTAACTGCTATAATTTGTGTTTTTCCTGAGCTTATCTGTGCTGGATTAAAATCTTCTGCAGTGCATGGGCAGATATTGAAGTGGACCAAAACCCAGGATAGTCAATAGTTTTGGTCCTTTCCCCAGGTGCACCCGGCTCACCTCTTCCCAGTCCCACGGAGCGTCTAAGAGCACCGGCTCTGATGGCCGCCGCCTCCTCCGCCTCCCTCTAACAGGGAGCGTGTGCCCACGTCGGCCTTTCACAAATGCCTGGTGCGGGCACATGCACTGCTAGAGGGAAGAGGAGGCCGTCACAGCTGCTGCTCTTAGATTGGTTTCACACAGCGGGGCACCCCCGATCAGGGTGCCCCCGGGGAAAGGACCAAAACCCAGCATAGTCAAAATCATGGGTTTTGGTCCACTTTAAATAGGTTGTCACTGTTCCCAAAAGGCTGGTTTAAAAGGCAAGCAGTTACAGTTAAGAAGTTTTTTGCTCATAAAAATAATTGGTAAATTCAAGACCCGTCACCCCTGTTTTCTTTCTTTAGTAAAGGAAATCTTGGTTTGCAATTTTTTCATGTGGGGTATATATTATATGTATGTATGTACCGTATGTATGTAAACTCTCCTGCTATCTAGCATGTTCAGTTTATACAGATTTTCAAAATTCCTTTTTATTTTGTAATGCTAAAATAAAATGTAAAGCCAGTTTAGTTTTATTTAGTTGGTGACCCACTTGCTGTATGTGGTAACCAAGCAGGAAGTAGAAAAACAAAACATGTGTTACTGGAGAGCTGTTAAAGGCACAGGAACCCATAAACCGAATACCACCAATGTCACACAAGGATTTTTTTTTATTACATATATATAACAGATCTTCCTGTCTTTGTTAACAAGTAAGCAAAGCGAAAACGATATTACTAAAAATGTCAAACTCTATCCAATTAAATAAAGAGTTTTGACCGGGTTGTGTTTCAAACCTTACAAATACATATCACAGCAGCAAATATTTGACATTTGACCAGTGTCATCTACCAAGCCATGCAAAAGGAATCATATTCAATACAAAAATGTATTTAAAAAGGCAACTGGCTTGCGCTTTTTTACATTCTGTATCTTTATACTCTTCATTGTCCTCACCTTTCACCTTTGTCCCAGCTCCATGCTGACTTACTGTGTCCACACTGCCTGCCTATGCTTTCAATTCTGCCTCTGTTGTACCACTTATACCCAACCTGCTCAGTCATGCCTGCCCCCATGATATTTTTGCTTCCCTGATTTACATGTGATCGCTTAATTTTCCACTACTGCTCTCCTAAATAGCACACTTTTCCCACAAACTATAGCTCTATCATAATCATTCCACATCTATGCCCTTACCATGTCAGCTCTGCTATTATATCTGTTATATATGCCCTTCATTGTTGGGTATCCACTGCCACATTCAGTTCCCTCTCGCTTCACCCCATTTACTCTAATCTTAAAGGAGCACTCCTTCCGTTAGCCAGCAACCAATCCTATAATCTGTCTTGACTCTCTAATCTATGTGAGCCCTTTTGGCACATACACATCAATCTATAAATTGGGAGCTGCCCTATACCTCCAATGCAGAGGTATAGGGCAGCTAAAGAATAAGATGGTAGCCACTGAAACAAATGAAAAACTAACCTGGGAAAAGAATGTGAGAGGGTCAATTAGAATAAACAAATATTAACGGAGCCATAGCACTCAACTGTAATGCTGGGTTTACACAAGCAGATGAATTGGCTATTCGCTCAGTGAGCGACCATACAAATCTTCTGTGACTGAACGACTATGTTCAGACGACGTTGATTTGTTGGTCAACACATAACTTTGAGGGTGACTTCTGTTTACACATTCTAACAAGCGATGATTGAGAAATTTTTGGTCAGCTGAAACAATACATGGCCGACAGATTCGCCAATTCTCATTCATCGCTTGATCGCAGCGGCTTTTCCAGAAAGTGATTATCTCTACATTGTGTCCGCTTTAGAGACTTCTTGCTCAATGATCTCTGCCTGTAAACCCAGCATTAGCAGACAACCAATTGAATCTGTCTCTAAAGTCTAGTTAATACCAGAGGCCACAAATAAAGGTGTCTGAAAGTGACAGGGAGGCTTCGCTGCCCCAATTTCTGAAGCTATTTATAGCAATGGGAGCACAGTTGTTCATTATTTGTGCCAGTAAGGGAACAGAGTATAACACGTTCTGCCAGGGGGAGACACATAAGCATACCTATACTTAAATCTGGCCCTAGATGTGGCCCTGAAGCAGTAATAGTTACTTTAAGCTTTACAGACTAAATGTGCCAAGAACGTTTTGCATTATACTTACAATTGCTTATTCTTTTCGGATATCAATCTCTACATTTTGTTTCCTATACCCAGCTCATCTTCTTGGCATTATATAAAGCTGAATAAAGCCAACTAAGCAGTTTAACATTCTGCAGTACTCATACACTGTCAAGCTGCCAGCTTCATTTGACATTGGATTGGAATTGTTCCATTCCTAATGGTTTGCAAGTGCACAAAATACTTTTTGAAAAGCAAATGAATGTATAATGTCAAAATATATTAAGTAAAATGTGAATAACTGATTGTGCCTGGAGAGATCTGTAGATAAACACAAATTGTTCCACCAATATATAAGAAATTTCATTTTTTTAAGTAGACCAAGAACCTCATCTCAAATCCTAAAATGATATACCTATAGAGAAGGCTTTGGCTCTATAAGCATTTTTATCAAAAACACAGACATATTTCCTACCTAAACACATTGCCTACGTAAAATTAGACCCCTTGGTATCAAGTACTTTCTTTTCAAAATAGTTCTACTATTTCTAGATACATCTTTAAAAGTAAATTTAGTACATTGGTTGAATTGCTGCCATTTGAAATAGTAAGCCAAACATATGCTACAATGTAAACAACTCAATGCGTAGTTTTAAGTAATTCCTTCCTTTTACTGGAAGCTGTCTTCCCAGTTCTTCACTAGATATATGTCACCATTTCCCAGCATTATACTTGAAGAGGAACCATCAGGTAATTAATAGTTGACTAAACTTAAAAACAACCAAAATATATTAACACATCCTGTGTTTCTTATTTGTTTTCAGTTGAACACGCAAGACATCTGCTGTGCTCTTTTTAGTAGGGATTTGCATTCAGGACAGTCAACTGCATATAACTAAACTGCCATGCAAAATCAAAGATATTTTTAGCATCAGATTCCTTCACAACCAATGTTTTGCCATGTTACGAGTCACCACCTGAGGAGCAAATATAGAGGGCATTTTTGATTGGTTCAAACACTGCAACTGGAAATTGCAGAAATAGATATTGGGATAAGCTGATTTGTCCATAGAAGTGGGCATAATTTAGTTAGGGTAAAAAGGGTTGTGAATTGGTAAAAGTAACACACAGTGTGGTCAAAAGCCGATACTGAAGGTGATGAGGTAAGAGCTTTGGCAAAAATAACTGCAGTAAATAATCCCTACTCAGTCGTACCAGGTGGGGATTCAATTTTTTCCTATGTTCCCTTTTCTGGGCCCAGAAACCTATGCCCTAACTAATACCACCACCAAATATTAGTGATGTGTGGATTTGGGGTGCTACATTTTCACCTCCATCAAGTGCTTTGCTGTGTCCCTTTTTAAAGACATGTAATAGAGTTTGTGGCATTTATGGCATTGACTACAAGTTTAAAAAGGACAGTTTTATGCTTGACACAAGTAAGGTGTTATAACATCAAAAATAATCCCTAGCATGATTTCTCTGGATTTTGAAGATGCTCGAAAAAATAAGCTCTACTCAAAAAATAAGATTTAGTTACAGATCATCAAAACAGTCAATCCAAACAGTGTCTAGGCAGCGATACGCGTAAAAAAGTAAAACCAATCAGCAATAGAATGCAGCAGGACAGAGACACCCCTCACCAAGAAAAACACACACTACCCCCAATAGAATCACATGTAAAAAGGAACTCTGGTCAGAAATGACTAGAGTCCCTTTTTAAAATGAAGCAGTCTTTTAGTGACAGGCTGCGCCACTGATGCATATTAAAGAGGGACTTTTATAACCAGGGTTCTTCTTAAGAGGATCCAACACAATAAGGGTTGGCAAAGGATCACAGATCAGGCAGTCCCGCTGGTGTCACTCCATAACCAAGCGTATATATGCCGCTTCTGTTCACCGGGGGGAGCAAACTGCTACACTTGCAATGCAGTGGAACTCAGAAGAGAACAGCTAGAATGCCAAAAAAACTGGACTGTGTGGCACATCTAATTTGTACAGTAAACAAAGAAGATGAGGAGTCCCACAACCTCCTCCAAAAAAATCCCCAACAAAGGTGGCACCACCCCGGTGTTTGTTTGTCATTCGTGTTTTTTAAAATGTGATGTGTGTATGTATTTTTGGCTTTGCTTTACAATAAAATTTAGAATTTCATATATAGTGAGGCCACCTTTGTTGGGGATTTTTTTGGTGGAGGTTGTGGGACTCCTCATCTTCTTTGTTCACTTATATAGTAATCCCCCAGTGTGCACACTGTCTTGATTTACAGCTGGTGCAGCCCCATCCCATCTTCTGTTTTACTTTGTACAGTACTACAGAAAATCGCTGATAAAATAATGATACAAAAATCACTTTATAAATAATAATAAGTTAACGATAACGGAGAGTGTTGTTTATAGAAAATAAGCTCTAACACAAAAATGTATAAAAGACCATGTATTATTTTGGGGGAAACAGGTTACATAAAGGGGGATGTTCTAGCAGGATTTGCACCTAAAATGCACTAGAGTAATGTGACAAGGTAAATGTGTAAAGGTAAATAGAGGCTCAGTAAGGATGAGAGGATGCAAGGAAAGTGATAGGGGAGGGGCACATCGCCAAACAGAGATGACAGAGGTGGCTTGGAGGAACGTGGAGACCCCTGAACAAGATACATTTTTTTTTTCTATATTTATTTATATGTTTAGCATTTAATCCATCTAGTGCCAGCTACGTGAGTCTCACGTAGTCGCCTCTCCTACCGTTAAGTGCCAGCTAAGTGAAACTCACGTACCTGACTTTAAACCCCCACAGTAAAAAAATAAAAGTTAAAAACTCACTTGACCCTTTGTTCTATTAGGCTGGGTCTTCTCTTCACCCGGGGGGCATCCCCCCCCCCCGAGGCTCTTCAGGAAGGCGCCCGAAATAGCGTTCCCCCTCCCCGCTTCGGACGCTGGCACAAACTGTTAAAAAAAAAAAAAAAAATCCCATTTACTCACCTGCAGCCCCGATTCCTCCCGCGGGGTCTCCTCTTCACCGGGGGGGGGGGGCTCCGATCGCCCCCCCGGGCTCTTCCGTGGTGAGGAGAGGGCGAGACCTCTCCATCACTTCCTGGTTCGCGGATGCTAGCCCCGCCCCTTGGCTGGTTACCAGCTCTCCTCCACCGATCTCCAGCAGCTGTCATCGGAGCGTCGTGGGACATGATCGGGACATTGGAGGAGGAAGTAAAAAAAAAAATAAATAAATGTCATTTTTTTCTTACGTCTCTGTGTGTTTATTTTTATTGTTAACCCCTTGTGAACTGGTAAGGGGTCCATGAGACCTGCGGCTAGCGGGTGACTTGCCATTAACCCCCGGCAGCCCCAATTACCTGCCTCCCCAAAGCCCCGGGGGGGGGGGCAGAAGAGCCCGGGCCCACAGAGGGTATGTGAGCTTGTAGGCTGCAGGGTGGGGGGGCCACCAGAGCTGGCCCCTGCACCCTGTTCTACAAGCCCCCATAGCTGGTCCCGGGCTGGTTATGATGGGTAGGGGGGACCCTATGTAATTTTTTTTTTTAATTAACCCCTTATGTTTATAGTGTGTATAGTAGTTGTATTTTATTTGTAAATGTTATAAAGTGCTCTTTTCAGTTTGAGGGGTCTCCTGGGCAAGAATGGGGGGGCTACCGATACATGTGTGGTACCGTTGTAATTGGGAGGAATGGGGCTATCACATGCAATGTGGTTTTTATCAAATGTTTTATTTAAAATAAAGGAGGCAATTGTCTAAAAAATATTTTATTTATTTTTTTGTTTTTTTTACGCAAAAATATTTAAAAAAACTGTAGAAAAATTACAAACAAGACATTTCATGTTAAACCGAACCTTCACCATAAATTATTGAAAAGCCCAAACCCTTAAAAAACGATTCCCCAGCATCTAAAATTAATATATTTTAAGTTTTTAGTCACTTACTTATTATTCTTTCCCCCACTGGGCTGCAACTCTGTTCAGGATTTTAGGATATGGGCGCCGCCATCTTGACTCAGAAGCATCACACTTTGCTTATAGCTGTGCTTTGCTCAGACAGAGCAGAGCTGGGGTCAGGAGAAGGTCAGCAATCCCAGAATGCAGAGCAGCACAGTCAGAAGGCACTTCCTGTTTGCAGGCTGCCTGATGTTCCATGAGCCGCCATCTTGGATGTTTAAAGGCTCATAACATGCAGTAGATGCAGGTAGGATGATTTTTAATGTGAGCAATCTGTATGTGCAGGGTGTGGGAAACATATAAAATAGACTCTTATTCAGAATGAAGGACCGCTTTAAAGCCTAAACTCTGCTGCAAAAAATATGTATATAATTTTCCTGGAATTTCAAGCAAAAATCATGGTTAAACATGGCGCAAAATGAGGAAAAATGACCTGTCAACAGATGGTGACAAAACTTCAAGTAGGCTGGCAATAAAAGGGTTAATAGTACCTATGCATGTTGGGTATTGTTCTGCTCGGGGGACCTTGCTCTTTCAGATTTAGCTTGTTCTTTCTTGTTTGCATATTGATATTTTAGGAAAACATGTTTGTTTATTCTGCTTTTTTAAAATATTTTTTAGGGAAACCCTGTGCAACCTAAGAATTCTTCAAGGGATTACTTCCAGAAAGATGAGCCCACTACAACAAGCTGGGTATGCTTAGAAAGCTTAACATGTGTACTTTTAGGGAATATATGGTTTATGGGGGATATTCCAAATGTAAAGGGTTGTTTTGGTTGAAAAATTGCAAGGTGCGCACTTTGTCTGCAGAGCTGAAATTTTCAAGTATAATTACCGTTATGCACATGTTTTAATTTGGGGTGTTTGCCAACTCTTCCCTTGACAGTAGCTATGCATGTTGGGTATCGTTCTGTTCGAGGGATGTTGCTTTTTCAGATTTTACTTGTTTTTTCTTGTTTGCATAGAATTTTTTTTTAGGAAAATGTGGCTTTCATTCTTCTTTTTTAGGGAAACTTTGTGCAACCAAAGAATTGATTGAGGGATTACTTCCACAAAACTACACCCACATAAACAAGCCTGGTACGCCTAGAAAGCTTAAGGCGTGTACTTCCAGAGAATATATAGTTTGTGGGGGTATTTCAAATGTAAAGGGTTGTTTTTCTGGAAAAACAGCAAGGTGCGCTTAGCACATAGCATAGTTGTATTTTATCTGAAAATCTCCTAAAGCGCTGTTTCAGTTTGGGGGAGTCTTCTGGGCAGGAAAGGGTGTCTACCAATACATATGTGGTACTGCTGTGACCGAGAGAAATTGGGGCTTCACACGCAATAAGATTTTATTGACAAACTTACATTTTTTATTACAAAAAACACTACAAATTGCAAAAAATATATTTTTTTATTTTTTTGCACATATTTCACCCAAAAGTATTGAGAATACACTAAAAAAGGACAAACAAGACATTGCATGTTGAAGCTCAGCCTCTGCAAAAAAAAAATATATACGGTAATTTTCCTGGAAAATCCCTAGAAATCCCTTCAAAAATCAAGGTTGAACGTATGTAGCGTCAAATAGTGAAACGTGGTCTGGCAACAAAGGGTGACAAAAATTCTAGGAAGGCTGGCACTTAAAGGGTTAAGATAGGTTGAATATTGAGAACATGGTTATGATTAGGGACTAGTGGGTGGATGGGCTATAAATATAGAACCCATATAATTGGAGAAGTGAGGCAACTGGCATATGTATTGCTAGTATGTGGGGATTGTTAGCTATAAATATGGTAATGCGGTGGTAAGTTGAGGACATGCAGGTGTAAAACCTCGATATAATGGCGTTTGTGGAGTGTGTGTATCCTGCTTTTTGTAGAAAAGCTTTGTTAAGCTATTCAAAATGAAAATGAGACATTTTTAACCTCATCATTGTGGCCTATGGCCAGTTTCTGAATCACTTTAGTGGCCCACACTCTTCAAAGGTTTGAGCATCCCTGATTTAGGCAAAGACTAACTTTGATTTATCAGCTTATCTCCTCATGCCTGCCCTCTCCCTTCCTGTCATCTTGCAACAGCGCCTAGAAGCCAAAAACTGAGTTGTGGCACTTCCCCTGCAATAGAACACCAATCAAAGGGCTCAGACATTTTGGAGCTTCCTCTCCCAACTGACATAACTGAAATGCGCAGTACCAGGAAGCCCAGCACAATCTCCTATTTGCAGCTGGCCTGTAAGCCTATGAGCGGCCATCTTAGTTTTCTATAATTTATCCCAGTAGGCATAAAAAAAGGTAAATTTTTTTTTATGTGCAGCAATCTAAATTGCCCTGGAGAGGGATGCATATGAGGACTGTTTGTTGTGTTGGTGTGAATTTTTGACTGTTGGTCCACTTTAAGGAGTAATAATAGTAGTATTGAAGAGACCCCATAAAATGAGCTCCTGTAAATGTGGGCTTCTTCTAAATAAGATATATTTATATAAATGTCACTTGAATTCCTCACATTATTTTGGGGACCCCAAGAAAGGTTCATCAGTCGGTTATTCATTAGAATAGTATCAGTGAGGTATCCGTGCTCACAAGGCCAGCAAGACACTTGACAGATAACATCTGTGCCTGCTTCCAGCCGTGCCAGTGTTTATATCCCAGCATGCTGCAGTCTGCATGGAAACACCTTTTATTGAGTATGCCGAGCAGTGAGCATGAAGGTTAAACATATCTCCTATTACAGAAATTAGGTTTCCTAATCTGTGGGAAAGAATAGGGCTAAGTGTTTTTTCTTTCTTTTTCTTCTGATGGCCTTCGCTGCCATGCATTTTATTACACTTCTGTCATGGAATTTGAAATTTATAAGAACTGTAAGGAAAATTGACCTTCTACTTCACCTTTATTCAAAATATTGCTACAATGATCAAATATCAGCACACACAAGGATAAGTCATTCAGTAAAATCCAGTAGGCACAGATGGCATTCAGTCTAGTCAAGGAAATCCACAACTCTGCTGTTTGTAGGAAACTTTTAGGTGTATGTGCAGGTGAGATGCGGAGCCCAATTTTTAAAGTGCGCCATTCTGTGCCATTTTTGATGAGCAAGCAGTTGAGATATGAAGTGATGTGCACCCCCTGACTCCGCAAGAGCGCCATCACCACCACCACCAAGACTGCCAAATGGCAGCACCACAAATTGGAAATGATGGGTAAATGCTGCTGGTGACCGGGAAAATCGGGACATGCACAAGGGCATCCTATATGTCCAGCGTGGCAAGAAAATCCCCCTGTTCCAGGGACGTCATGACCGATCTTCCATGCGGAACCTCTGCACCCGAATGTAACTGGTCAGATGGTGGAGATCCAGGATTTGTCGAACGGATCTGTCCTTCTTGGGGGTGATGAAGAGTATTAAGGAGAAGCAGCAGCCCCACTCTGATGGGGATACAGATATTACAACTCCAGGGTGCAGCAGGAAATTTATTGCGCTTTTGCGAGCCTTCACCCTTTCTGTCATGGGGGAAGGCTTGGACGCCACAAACCACTGTGGAGGCCTGCTCCAGAACTCGATCTTGTTCCTGGAAGAGACAACTTCCCAGACCCAGGCGTCTGATAAGCAATTCCTCCACACTGGTGCGTTGTGCAGCAGCCATCCCCCCACCTGGTCGGATAAGGACGCGCCGTCAACCCTGAGGGGGCTTGGCTGAGGGCCTGGGCCTGTTGTCCCATGGGGACTTGGGCTTCCTGTCGCTTCCTCTACCCCGAATTGTCCTCTCGGCATCAGGAGTCAGTAGAGAGAATTTGCCTTCTTCCGAAATGAGGTCCTCTGTTTCCGCTTCTGCGGAAGCCCAGGTGATTTCCCCCCCTGGTCTTTCTGACCAGGTTATCCAGAGGTTCACTGAAAAGTTAACCTCAAAAAAAGGGGAGAGCAGTAAGTGTCTTTTTGGAGGCAGTATCAGTCAAATACTGCTTCAGCCAGTCCATGCGCTGCAAGGTGACTACCAAGACCAGACTCCTAGTCACCTTGTGCACCATGTCATCCATTGCTGGCATGAAGTACCTGAAAATTTCCATAGCAAAGGAGTTCAGATGAAGCGCAAAGGAGCATGAGATTCTTTAGACGCCTCATCCAGACCTTGGCCCGCCATGTCCGCCAGGGACGTGGCGCCAGCCAGACGCAAAGCCAATCCCACCATGGAGAACGCAAGCCGAGCAAGTTTGTCCAATCTCTTATCCACTGGATCTCTCAAGGCAGTACCATCCGAAGTAGAGAACAGTGTATGCCGAGCCAGCCCGATATCAGATCATCTACCTTAGGTAGCGAAGTCAAGACCTTAACCGCTTCCTCGGGAAAAGGGTTTCTGGCATCCAAAATCTTAGGGAGAGACAGGATCTTATTCGGCAGAGGTACGGAACTTGCCAGTTACGTAAGGCACCGCAGGCCTGCAGTGCAACTGGCGCACAGGAGCCCCTCGACCGAGGTCCGGGGCACCTGGCACATGGGACACGCAGCACCACCCTCCGTTAAGTTACGAAACCCCGGTGCCTCTGACATGGTAAGATGGCCGCTATGATTGCTAGCCAGTACAGCTGGTGTGCTAGGCCTCAAACCTCCCTGCCTGCTGCCTGTGGCCCAACCTGCCCACACTACATAGAAAGGAATAACACCGCCCGACAACTGAGATCGACCCACAAGGAACGCATGTAGCAGCTTCCAGACCCCCACCCTGGAAGACCAAAAAAAAATTGTGATCGCGGGTGTGATGTTGGGTGTGGTGGCGGGTGGAAGCAGAGTGTGCAGCAGGAAGCGCTGCTGTTAAAACTTACCTAAGCCCCACAATCCCATTCCAGCTCAGCAGCCCATCAATCAGCTTTTCCGTATGGCCAGACATCGAACTTGAAAACAAACTTCTTGCTGAAGTCCATGTTCGGGTTTAGGAACCAAAACTTGCAAAGTTCTCTATGAACCCGAACTTTGAGGTTCAGGCTCGCCCATCTCTAGTCGCCAGTACTTTCATTATATGGCACCAAGAGTCACAATACCTGTAGATTCTATGGTGCTCACAAAGGCAAGATGTTCAACAATGGACAGTGTAGCTTAGGTCCTCTTTAACAAAAGGAAAAAATATGAAGCCCACAGCTACACCACAACAGCATAACTACCTTTTTTAGCTAAGGGATCCCCTCGGTTAAAAATAATTGCAGTTATCACTTTAGTTCCTAAAGACTTAAAGGAGCCGCAGCACTCAACCCTGTTAGCTTGCAGACCAACCTATAATCTGTCTCTAAATCTGGTAAAAACAGAGGCTTGGTCACGCACATCTGCAGAAGTATGCTAAGCTGCACCACCACGCCAAGGTGCCTCTATGGGTGCAGTCCTAACTCTAATCTATGAGAGCCCCACTTGGGACATACAATGCAAGAGATAAAATGGGAGCAGCTTACCTGAGGGCTCTCATAGATTAGAGTTAGGACTGCACCCATAGAGGCACCTTGGCGTGGTGGTGCAGCTTAGCATACTTCTGCACATGTGTGTGACCGAGCCTCTGTTTTTACCAGATTTAGAGACAGATTATAGGTTGGTCTGCAAGCTAACAGGGTTGAGTGCTGCGGCTCCTTTAAGTCTTTAGTAACCTAATTGCCCTGCTGACTTGCACCTCCCAGGTTAGTTATAAAATGGTCTGAGCAGCTGCCACTCCCCTTTTGTCCACTTATCACTTTAGTTCCGCCACACAAGTAAATTAAATATGACCACAGCCAATTATTCATATTTACTTCCAGACCTCTGTTTTGAGTGATTGCCTTCTTTCTGCTTCCAGCTGAAGTAAATCAATTAAGTATGACCCTGCTCTGGTAAACAGGACATGACCCCTTTTGAAATTATGCTCAAAGTGATCACACTACTTAAAGCAACAGAAAATTACATCTGGTATCTACATCTGGAATCTAAATGCATTTGGATCATTTTCAGGGACATATAGTATTCATATATTTGAAGATAATCTGTATCCAGAAAAAAAATCCAATCCAATTACTAAGAGTTAGAAGAAATTTCCTGTGTGTCAGGTGTATTCTATTTATACTGTATACATACTATATATATAAATATATATATATATATATATATATATATATATATATATAGAGAGAGAGAGAGAGAGAGATAAATATATGCTCACTATCAGAAATCTGCAGGTAACGTGCCAGAGCTGAATTAGCTCTTTTGATGAAGGTGGGTACCCTTTTTTTTAGGGTTTCCAATGTATGCTCAACTTTGGCCATCAGAGCCACCCTAAATAGAGGGTAAGTAAGGAGGGGTATACTGGCAAATAGATGAGGCAGTGGTAGGTTGGATAAACATTGCTTGCTGGTGACACTCATCAAAAATGTGAGCACTCATGCGGTAGCCTTTTCAACTACCCATCCGTCCTGGCTAACCACATGGGATCTTGGAAACTAATCTTGGTAATTTTTCTTCCAGGATACTTCCTGAATCCCACTGTGAATGGATGTCTTTAACCCTTTTGTTGCCAAGCACGTAACACCTACGTGCTGGCTTGGCTGGGCCTTAAGTGCCAAGCCCGTAGGTGTTACGTGCTTGACTTTGATCGCTTCTAGTTTAAAAAATAAAAATAAAAAATACTCACCTGACCCCTTGTTGGATCCGGCCGGGTCTCCCCTTTAATTTGGTGCCATCCGATCCCCCGTGGGGGGTCGGATGGCTCCAGGAGAGCCCCCGGAATAGGCCGCCCCCCCCCCCCCGCTTCTGCAGCAGCAGCTGCTAACTGTAAAAAAAAAAAAAAAATAAAAATGACATTCACTTACCTCCATGTGCGCTGGCTCCCGCTGTCCCTCCTCTTCACCTGGGGGGCCTCCGATCCCCCCCCAGGACTTACCGATCTTCAGGAGAGAGCCTGAGAGGCTCTCTCCCCTTTGATCCTCGATGGCGGCCGCCATCTTGCCGCTAAGCCCCGTCCCCTTGGGGGCGGGGCTTATGACGTCATCCAGGCCCCCGATATCTGGCTTCACCCTTCTCAACTTCTCAGATGCCGGTGATCGGCACAGGGTAAGGAGGTGGCAGGAGATCCTCTGATCTCCTGCCTCCTCCTTCTCCTGTACCGATCACCGGCATCTGTCAGCTGAGCGGCGAGGGACAAGAGCTTGCAATCGAAGGTAAGTACAGTAAAAAAAAATTATTTTTTTTTAATAAAATACTTTTTTTTATTGTGTGGTGTTTTTTTTTTTACAGTTAACCCTTTGTGAGCTGGTAAGGGGTCCATGAGACCCCTTATACCAGTTCACATGGCTGGGGGGGTGGCATTGCCATTAACCCCCGCACCCCCATTACCTGCCTCCCCAAAGGCCAGGGGGGGGCAGAAGAGCCCGGGCCCACATAGGCTATGTGGGCTCGTAGGCTGCAGGGTGGGGGGGCCACCAAAGCTGGCCCCCCCACTCTGTGCCTACAAGCCCCCATAGCTGGTCCCGGGCTGGTTACTTTGGGTAAGGGGGACCCCACGTCATTTTTTTTTTTGGATTTTTAAGGGTTTTTAACCCTTAAAAATCAAAAAAAAAATGGGGTCCCCCTCCCCGGGAAGGGGGACCCTATGTCATTTTTTTTTTTAATTAACCATTTGTCATCCAGCAGCTATAAAAGGCTTCTGGGCAGGAAAGGGTGTCTACCTATACATATGTGGTATCGCTGTAAGCGGGAGAAATTGGGGTTTCTCACGCAATAAGATTTTATTGACAAACTTACATTTTTTATTACAAAAAAACTCTACAAATTGTAAAAAAATATATTTTTTTTATTTTTTTTCACACATTTCACCCAAAAATGTTGAGAATACACCTAAAAAACACAAACAAGACATTTCATGTTAAAGCCCAGACTCTGTTGAAAAAAACAATATATAATTTTCCTGGGAAATCCCTGGAAATCCCTTCGAAAATGACAGTTGAACATGTGTAGCGCAAAACAGTCAAACTCAGTCTGGCAACAGGGAGTGGCAAATGCTGCAGGTAGGCTGGCAGCGAAAGGGTTAAAGCAAACCCCCATTCGCAAAAAGAACTGTTGTCTTCACACCTAGCAGTTCACCTTTAAGACAAACAACTATATTTTGAGTCCAATAATAAACCAATAATAGGATAAAAACTATAAAAAGCTACATTTGTGTATTTAATATACATATGCATATATGAAATACAAGTGTGTACATATACACCACAAGTAAGGAACTGAAGCAGGAACATAACAAAGGCTGTACTCACCTTTTATCCCCGCAGATGACTGCTGCTAGTCCAATGCGAAGACACTTACTGAATTGCCTGATCCAGTATCATGCTATGCCATTCATCACAGTAACTATGGCCCACCCCCCTCCATGGCAGTAAATTGAGGGCACAGCGTGCCATAATTCCTGTAAAGGTGGCACAGGGCGGCTATCAGCTGTTGAATGGACACAATCGGCTTGAAGATGGCAGAGGAGAGAGGACAGGACTGGATCAGGCAAACCAGTAAGTATCAGAGCCCCGGACTATCAGCGATTGCCTGTGGGGGATTGTGAGTATAGCCTTTTTATGTTTCTGACTGCATAATGTGTTAAAAAACTGAAGAATTGGAGTATGGATGACTTGGCATTGCATTAGGTGCTGGGCTTAATACATTTGGTCTGTGAAGTAGTAGAAGAAAGGAACAGATGAACTGGGCTGTGGAGCCGGTTGTAAATGCAAATTAGTGTTCCAAATTGTAGACAGTTTTGACAAATGAGAAAAGATTTTTATCTCGTAACAAAAATGAAGCAAAAACTTGCAAATGAAAAAATAAGTTCATGAAAACTAAGCTTCATAGTAGCGAAGCTATTGCTATACTTTTTTTGCAAACTGCTTTGAAAGTTTTGGCCGTACAGTAAACAAGTGGACCAAAACCCTAGCAGGGCGCGTGCCCGTGCCAGCCATTTGTGAATGGCCGGCATGGGCGTGCTCCCTGTTAGAGGGAAGAGGTTGCCGCCCGCGGGCTCGGAGCCGCTGAGCTAAGACGCCGTTAAGACGTGCATAGCTCAGATGCTCCGAGCACACTGATTGGACGAGCAGCCGTGCATGCGCTATAGGACCTCGGTGAGGTGAGTTGATGCAGGCGTACTGGGGGGTTTGACATAGCGGGGCACCCCCGATCCTGGGTTTTGGTCCACTTTAATAGGTTTTGGTAAACCACTTGAATAGCTTCAACTGTGGGCAGCATTCTTGACCCTGTCTGCTCCATTTATCTAAACTTGCCCACCTAATGTACACATTTCTATATATTGCTTCTAACCTGATTTCTCTGAGCAATCTTCTCGCCCTTTTTCCAGCGAAGAATAGGTTTCAGAGCAGGAAGTTCCTTCTCCTGTTTCCCAAGAACATGCTCTCCAAGGCTGTATGATGCTTCAAAAACAATCGGTGAAATCACATCTTTTACTCTTCGCTGCAATACAGAGAAAAAGCATGATTTGCAAAATCAAAGATCATATGAATAAACTTTTATTATAATTATAATAAATATATTTATATAGTAGTATTGTAGGTTATATTAGTTTATAGTGTTATAATTATATCAGATTGGAATTATTATAGATTATATTATATAGTATTATAACAAATAGCAAAGCTGGCCCAAGTCACATGTTATTTAAGGGTATACTGTCATTAGAGGTCCCGGGCCTAAGCTTCTGCTCCCATCTGAATGGCTGAGCCCAGGAGCATGCCACAGCTCTAGGTAGGCTAAAGGTGTGGCGGTGGCCTCCAAACACTACATAAGATCATCAGAAAGTTTTTCCCAGGGCGAACACAGAGGGTTCACAGAGCAGCACATCCCAGTTTAGCATGTCCCAGGGGTACTTGATCCGGTCCTCAAGTCTTTTGCGGGGTCTTGCTAATTATTTAGTGAAGCAAGTGCAACCCCCCAAAAAAAGTGAATTTGTGTGTGAATTACAACCCGCATCTCTGCACACACAAAAAAGTACAATAGCATTTTTTGTTTTGGGGGTTCTTTCCCCCCAAAACCCCTTTTACCTGCAATGGGGGTCTTTTTACAGGTCATGTTTTTATGGTGACCTGGGATTTCGGATGGACTTTTTCTTTTAACTGCTAATAATAAAGGCATTTTTTTCTGGATAGCCCATAGGATGCTGAGGTTTCCGAATGTCCAGAAATGATCATTACCTCACCTGTAAAAATGCACCATCCCAGGTGCAAGTAATTTTTTTAGTAAAAAAATAAGGTTTTTGGTGTTTTGCCTTATTGTTTTTCTCTTTAGAAATGCAAAATAGAAGAGCCTGGTGCCGATTGGCATGGTCACAGAGTTCTTCCAGGGCTGCCCATTGGTGGGGCCCTATGCAGGGGTAGGTATGCCGCTATGGCAGAAGGCCAGTCGTTCAGCTTTTGTGCCCTTGAAATAGCAGCCTCCATGTCACATGTGTGGGATCAGCAGCTTTGGTGAAGTGAGAGCATACAAATTTTTCTCTAAACTACTCGCTGTCTATATGGTGCTACTATGTGATGTGGTGCTTTAAACTCTGCTTAAAACAATGCTTAGGCTCAAAAAGCATAGAAAAAGCATAGGGCAGATTCTCTTCTCAGTAGAGATACTACTCCTTTTTATTCAAAAGCCATTAGGTAGTTAGTTTAGCTGTCTATGTGTTTGATTCTTCAAAATGAATTACTGTTTTACTCAGAAATCTTTTTAACTCACAGGAAATATTTTGCAATTCATAAAGGAAGTTAGTTAGCAAATGTCACCTGTGAGTAAAATTAGTTATGGGCTGTGAGTAAAATAATGCATATTTATACCCATTGTTTTCAAAAGAAATGCTCTTTTTGATATAATTAATTATGGCATACACAAGTACCTACATGTTACCTACAGGCAACAAGGGTGACCTAAGCATTATCTAGCTGTTCATGTATCAAGCTATGTTCTTACCTCCCAGAATACATAATTATACACCCTCTCATTCCCCCAAATCCAAAGATAGAGAAGATCAGGGCACATATAGGAATTTGGGAAAAGATCAGTGTGTAGTCCCATATATGAAGCTGCAAGTTGGCCTGGCAATCGGTCACTAGTAAGAAGGGAAGCATGGACCAGGTGGGACTGCCTAAGCCAATGGTCTGCTGAATATTGAGCATTTGCCAATTATCAAGCTTTCTATAGTTTTAACAGATTGGGCATCCTAGGAATAAGCAAGTAAGCGGACCATACACCATTTTAAATTAGATTTCCACTTTAGCTAAATATATACATAAAAAATGTTACACGCATACCCAAACAGGAGATTTTGCTCTTACTGCCATACTGTTTGTCCTGGCATTGCGTCCATATACACCTACTGTGCATTCCACTGCAAGCGATACTGCCCACTGCTTACTAATAATAGAAATCCATGGGGGATGCTGGTAATATCTGAAACACTTTAGAACACCTACATTGTGCTTCATGCAGTAGTAACAAATACATGAGAATTTGGTTGCTACGCCATAATATAGAGAAAGGTGGGAGGTGGGGCCCAGGGTGTAACAATTTATACAGCCTGTAAATAAGTTGTGGTACCGTGTTAGCCATCAATGTAAGCAGGGAATCCAAGGTTAAGGTAATACCATTTATTGGCTAACTCAATAAGATTGAAAATGCAAGCTTTCGAAGCTGTTCAAGCTTCTTGATGCCTGAAGAAAAAGCTTGAACAGCTTCGAAAGCTTGCATTTTCAATCTTATTGAGTTAGCTAATAAATAGTATTACCTTAACCTTGGATTTCCTGCTTACAGCCTGTAAACATACACCAAATAACCCAAACAGGCCTGTTCCCACTCTGTGTAAATGAAAGAACATTCCTTGACAAAATGCCACCCTCAGAAACATTCCATTTGTCTTTGCTCCTCATACACACATCTCTGGCACTTAATCTACAACAACTTTCAAGCAGTAGAAATGACAGGACTGGTTTATTGTCTTGTCATTTTACAGGTATAAGTGATGAGACTAGAATTAAACATTTTCTTTCCAGCACAGTTCGCTTTTCTGGGACTTGGCTGGAAAAGAAACCATGGAAGCTTTGTGTGAAAATGTTAAAAGCTCAATGATATAACAGTGCAAGGCTTGCAGCCACTCACAAAGCGCTATCCGAGCACCACCTTCCACTTCAGTAAGCCAAACTTAAATATTATGTCCTGGAGGAAAAGTCCTGGCAAGAGAGAGCGCCGCTCTGCATCATAAACTTCTATGTACTATGTTGTTCTCAGAGTTTTGGTCACAGTTTAAAATGCAGTTCCAAGACATGTGCCAGTGTCAATAGTAGATGTCACTGTAAAGGTCCAAAATTTTCTATAGCTACAAATTGCTTTGGAAAAAGAAAAAAAAAAAGATTATATAAAATAAAACAAGAAAACACAGGGATAGACTTGTTGTTACCTTGGTAGACAATGAAGGGAGTGTTTTCCTTAGAGTAAAAAGTGCTATTAAATTTTATATTCAACCCAGGGGCTGATTCAGCAAAAGGGAAAAAAAAAACATTTTTTTCCTGGGGCTGAATTGACCACAAGGACAAAAAAAACCGCCCCAAAATACTAGGTTTCATATTTTTAGTAACACCAATAATCTAAATATTTTTTCTGTAGATGTCCCATGATAAGTATCCCTAACAGAGCTATTGCTTTCATTTTGTTTTGTTTTCACTATCCTGGGTCCACTTCTGCGGGGCACCCTGATGGGGGGTGCCCTGCTGCGTGAAACCCCCCCCCGATCGCCCTAAATAACTCACCTCACCTCGCTCCTACGCGAGCACTCGTCCAATCAGAGCGCTCAGAGCCGCTGTGGTATGTACGGACAAGCGACGGACAACCACAGCAGCTGTGAGCGCGCTGGAGGCCGCGTCTCACGCTTCCTTCTAACAGGCATTGCGCCCGTTTGCGAATGGCCGGCGCGGATGCGCGCTCTGCTAGAAGGAAGCGCGAGATGTGGCCACGGCCCGCACATGCACCGTTGGAACGGGGATAAGGTAAGGCTTCTGGGTGTCCTGGGTGGGTTTCACCCCGCGGGGTATCCGAAATCGCAGATTCCCGGGCCGATCCCCCCTGGGTGTGTCCATTTTAAAACTCACAGAAATGCCACTAAAAGCACACCTAGTTATCCAGACAACTCTGCCTCACAGATGGTGCTGGTGCCCAAGCCCACCTTCTTTCTGTCCTAGCCCAACATTGTTCAGTTTTCCCTTACTTAAGCCTCTCTGTACCCACGGGGACCCAGAAAGAAATGAACATGGTTGCTGCACAATCGCCATTGTATTGCCATGGCCTTCTAATTGGCTAACTGAGGTAGCTAAAACAGTTGTAAAACAGTTAATTTTCTCAACAAGGCCAGAGTTCAGGGTGGCAAGAGGGGTGTATTAGGGATCTTGCAGGCAGGCCACCTCCCTAAAGTAGAGTGGTCAGAAAAGGTGTAGGTCTGCTTGGTCTTCAATCGACTGCATTTCTTAATTGAAATACAATAAAAGAGCAAAAAAAAGATCTGCAGCCTCTTAGGCAGAGACTAACACCCCCCCCCCCCCCCACTCCTCCAATCTTTTCCCCTGAGCAAAGACCTACTCGGATTAGATCATACCTACATGTCTGACAGAACTAAGCATACCTTCAAATAAGTGTAACTAATCCAAAATTTATGTCCTGGATAATTGTAAATAACTTGCTCTAAATGACCCTCTCATTTTCTCATGCATTTTTAAGATTTAAGATTTTAAGATTCACAAGAATCTTGTGATGTGTGCTAGTATTCTGTATATAAATGTCTGCTTATTGTTCCATTGTATAAGATCATGTATGATGAAGAGAACTAGGTATTCTCAAAAGCTCAACTTAAAATATACTCTGTTGGCCTACAAAAGGTTTTGCCTTATTTCGGCACTTTTCTAACTTCAAATATAGTCAGAGTCCAGCCTTATTTAATGACTTTATACTGGTCACTAGCGTTAACATGGTACAAAACCTTACTACTTGCTAGTAAGGTCATGATGACAGCCAAGGTTTTTATATTAAACATACTTCCTGTCTCTGAGGACCAAAGAGGGAGCACTGCTAAATCTACAAAAGCTAAACTAAATCAGTTTTGTTTCACTCTCTGCCCAAATCTAAAAAAAAGTTGGGTCTGGAGTTGGGCATAAGATAAAGCAACAATCAGCCATCAAAATAACAATCACAGCTACAAACCATTTTCCAAGTTGCATAATCATTTGGAACAGCTGAAGTATATAATAATAAACAGGAACGATTCTCAGCAGAACAAAATCCCACAAACACTCAGCAGATAAACAATGTGCAGCATCTAACTCTACATGTAGGAAACCACAAAAATGTGCTTTATCATTAAAATAAGCCCTGTTGTTTTTAGATAAGGCATAGAAACAGTGTTTTCTTTTAAAGGTGGCACATTTTGCACACTTAGATCATTTTTAATGGATACCCATGATGCTATAGACATTGATCCAAGACTAAATGGTAATATTGACACTTGACACAGGAATACAACAATATTGCTTGTTCCTTTATCAGGTCTATGGCAAGGCATTTCCTTTTCACATCACCCACAACTGACTTCTCCATCCTTTCATCTTTGCAAGGTTCTCTCTCTTCTATTTTGAAATCAACTGAAAATATGTGTGCTATGCTTTATAAACACTACTACAGCCCATGTGTAATTCACAGGGGGCCATCTAGAGAGTTATGTACATGCTCATTCCCGCCAGAGAAATCTAGTGAGAATTGTCCCAGGAATTATTTTAAATACCAGAATACCCAGACAGTAGACAAGACATCCCCTTTAAATCCAAAGATGCCGTTTAAAGTGGGCCAATAATCTTTATTTAGTTTCTACACCCACAACCTGCATCCCTCACCCCAAAGGCAAAGCCTTTTCAGTGGCTTCACCATCATGTCTTCTCTCCTTTCCTGGCAGATTACCAGGGGTTGGTGTAGGACAAGCAATTGCATTTTGACCCTGCATCCAAGATGTGAATGAAGAAATGCACAGCCTCTCGGAAATCAGAACAAGGCCTTGGTACCTCAATATGATGACATAGGAGCCCCAGGAGAACAAAAAAAAAAAAAGAGGGTTCACAATATGTCAGGATAAGGGAAAATAGCAATTTGTTTTTCTAGGAAGGGAGATTGGCAGATTTGGTTTTGCATCACTGCAGGGTTTTGGTCCATTTTAAATGTTGAATGCACCATAAGTAACCTTACAGTTCAGCTTTGGGCCGCAGGCTCCAATCCATTTACACAAAGTTGTCACAACCAGCTTCCATTTGAGGAGCCAAACCCCAAAATGTTATATAGTGGGTTGCTCAAGACTCTTATACCAGTGGAGTGTGTTACCACTGGGGCTGGATGCTGAGGCTAAAAGGGTCATTTCATTTTCAATGGTATTTTTAAAAAATGTCCATTGTTGTGTGCCAAAATGATGTCCTCAAGAATTTATCTGTAAATGTTTATCATTTTTTTATCATTTGTGTTGTAAAGAAAATGTTTTCTCTCATAACAATGTTTTTATGTAAGTAAAATAAACCAAAGTTGTGTTTGGTGTACAGAGCAGACTTCCTGACGTTGGCTTGCTAACCATGATTGGCTGAGGCGATACTCCACATTCCTGAGATCAGAGGTTTAACCCTTCCTGCTCTAACTCGACTTCTTCAAATGAGGTTATCACAAGCTTGTGTTCCAGTAGCTAAAGGGCTCAGTGTTCCCACCTGGGAGTCATTACGTCTGTCTGATTTTTCCAAATTCTGCTTTGTGGGGGGAGGGGGTTACGCTGGTCAGTGGAAGGATTCTGGAATTTGTGGAAAGCGGCTATACTAAAAACCTTACTCTATGCGAGAAAAAATGCTCCCACTTTAGCAACACAGAGCCAAAAGAATATAGGAAGCACCATGCTAAAAAGTGTATCACAGATATAGGGGGAACATTTCTAACACAGATTTGTATTTTACATTCCAAAAGCAATAAGGCAGAACACCAAAGGTTTGGACCAGGACTTGGCCAAAGGTAGGGTCTGATGAGTAGCTGACCTCAGGGGCAGAGAAGAAATCATCTGATACAGGAAATGACAAACTGGTATCCAATTTCCTTTCACAAAAGCAAGTTTTGCTTTGATTGTGGGGCCTTAGTGAATGCCCCACAATCAAGTGAAATGGAACCAAAAGTAGCCTATTGGTGCCATCACCAAAAGCCAAAAAAGCCTTGCCTGCAGCATTTCAGTCATTGATTGGAAACGCAAATGCAAAAATGTGATTGTAAATATAATAGTGATATTACATTGAATCACCCAGGTCTGAGCCCAGCCTCAGGCCCTTCAAACATCAGACTGGGGAATCCCCCAGTGGGCCCCTGTATCTAGAGGGGCCCCTGTGCCACAGCATGCTACAGTTGTGCAGTGTTTTTTACCATTTATTTAGTCTCTGATGGCTCAGCAATAGGTGCCCAGAACCGAAACAGCCCCCCCCCCTCTGCACTGCCCAGCACCCATGTGCCTTTTTATTTATTGAATTACTTGTTCAGAAGTGAGCATCTGGCCGGCTGCCCTGTCCCCCTATGTTTTATGACAATCTGCTTAGAGTGCATACACACATGTGCACGGATGCAGAAGATACAGGTATGCTGGAAGATTTGAACACGTGCTCTAGCCTTTGCACAAGGTGAGCAAGCCTAGTATAAAGAAGAACATCAGACCTTTTCTGATGTTCCTCTCTAAACATCCCTCCCTCACTGCCTTTTGGAGGTCAGCGTTATCTAACATGCCGACATCTGGCAGCATTCCTGGCCCCTTTGCACCCCCCTTAGCCGTCCCAGAGTGAAGGCTGCAAAGCCTTAGGCACACTCACTCTGTGAGTAGTAACACTGCACATGCACAAGATCTGAAAGGCAGCGCAAAGCACGACGGGATGGCAAGATAGTGCTGCCCGACAGAGACTCCCCAATTCTGCAATGTTCCTCTTTAAGAATCAGGGGGTGATGCTCTATTTTCGATTACCGGGGATACCACTCCTGTACAGCAATGTATGCCTAAGTAGCACAAAAATTGATGTACTGTAAAATGAAAAGGCCAGTAAAATGTGCTTCACTTTTTCTCTATGAAAATACATTACTTGGCTAGTTGGTGACGTCTGTTAATATCTGCAAATAACTTACTGACGCTTTCTAAAAATAAATACTTTTGAATGCACCAACCCGAATAAGCAAAATTCTGGTAGGTTTAAATTCAACTCAGGCTGTTGCTGCTTGTGGTTGATGGGCTTAAACTTCCCAAAATGTTTCCATTTCCTCATGATATAGTTTATAGGTGCTGCTAGCTATTTGTGTTTTACAAGCCAAAGAAATCAAGTACATGCAGTTTCAGTTTTGCTTTGAATTTCAATTTGCACTTGGACTGTAAAACCAATGACCATAATAAGGCAGCAAGCAGATCATCTGATGCCTGTCCCATGTGTCTCTCGTCGATTCTCTGCAGCACTGAAAAGAAGCCACAGCAGAAACCAACTCTCCAAAGTATGCCCTCCTTTCCATTTCATTCCCCTATGACCACACAAGAAAAGTAGTCTAACAGCCACTCTGTCCCTTGGTGTTCTCAGCATGAGTAACCCTGACAACAGTGGTCCCTCATTTGGCTTTGACCACAGCAGAGCATGCACATGACTCAAAGTTGTGCCATGACATGCTATTCCCTGCTTAGCCACGACTCTAAAAACTGAAGCGAAGTAATCGGCTTCACTTAGAATACATTAGGTACATTTACATATAATTTGATATTTTGAGAAGCTTTAAAATTGACAAGGACTTGAAGCTTTGGACTGCGTACAAAGCCTTTTGTGCCACTTGAAACTCGTGGCTTTGGCTCTACACATATAACTCCTAGGTATTGGAAAAGTCTCGCTAAAAGCTTTAATTAACAGTGGGACTAATATGTGAGCAGAAAATGCAGCTGGCAATGTGGCTAAAATGGTCTGGTTGGAGGAATATTAGTTAAGAAAACATGCCAGCATCCAGAAGATATAACTGTTTATCCTTATGTTTTGAACTGGTTGGAGGAATGTTTGCTAACTATCTGTGTTAAAGATCAGACCTATAATTCATTGTAATTTGAATCAACTCATATTAGTGATTACAAAAGGGAAGTGTTACACAAGGTCAAAAAGCTATAAAATGCTCCAGTCACACAAATGTATTACCGGTACTCTACAGTTTTCAATAGAGTGTTTAGGGTTAATCATTTGGCTTCCTTTCAGTATTTGGAGGTGATAAAATCCCTCTTGATTTTACACCGGAAATACAAAACGATCTAACAGCTCCACACTACTCTTAGATTTATAGCCCTTAAAATGTGTGCGATAATCTATTTCATATGATGTCCAACTTCCTGGTTTCTAATATTTTTAGAGCCCTGGTTTATAGCTCGGAATGCTCAGTGCTTTAATCTAAACACAGGCCAACACGTGTCCTGGCTTCCAAGTTCCATAATGTAATGTCTCACATCAAGTTATTATCATATTCAGGATATGACATTTTAAATCAGGATAGAACAATATGTTTTATACCTTTCACTTGGATTGATTAATCACACACAAACTAAACAGAGCACAAGCTATACTATATTGGGCTAGAATTTGTCAGTTTAGGCTTCATTTAGGAGGTAAGAACTTACATCACTGGTCTGGAGCCAAGGTGTGAAGCTGCTCTCTGTATGTCAGTTTCCATAATCAGGGATTTTATTTAAAGCATCCCTCCCTCCAGCCCATGGACATGTCTCTTTACAGCCACACAAATCAATGTAAAGCATAGTGTATGGCTTCCAAAGGTAGTTTTATATACATAATACCATCATTTTCAAAAAATCAGCTGGTAGAATGTATGTTAAAATAACCGCAGTCTAAAAAATGACAATAATATCAAAGACTGAAAGTGATCACTTTGGGTAAAAAATACAAAGAGAACTACATTTTATTAAGGAAATGGGAAGGTATAGCAAAATATTGGCAAACATTAATAGGCATTTGTCCCTACAATATCATACACAAACTAAAAATACAATTCTGTGAAATACTCACCTGTAGAATTGGTATTATACGCATACAGTACGTCCTGCTCCATATCTAATAATTACACGTGGGTAATCCTCCGCCAGATGGCGCTGTGCACTGCAGACATGCAAAAAACAGGCTCCTCCCGGCCCTTCATATACCGAGGGACCTCCCACAAATCCCCAGCATTGAAAAGCAGTGAGAAAAAGAAGCCGGGAGAAACCAACCACCAAAACTGGAAATAATAACAATGATAACAATCACCATACAGGGGATCCAGAATAATGTAAAACCAGGGTGGGGTGGAGTAGGACGTACTGTATGAGTATAATACCAATTCTACAGGTGAGTATTTCACAGAATTGTATTATTCTAAGTATACAGTACGTCCTGCTCCATATATAATTACACTTGGGACATCCAATAGCAGTGTCCATAAAGTAGGGAAGGATCCCCAACAAAAAAGGCACAACAGACAGTTAAAAGCACTGTCACTTGCAACCTTGAGCGACATGAGCAAGAGCTCTAATGTCAACCTCATAAAAAACCTTTGAAAAGGTATGAACAGAAAACAAGTAGCGGTCTAGCAAACTTGTGCAACAGCAAACCTGGTGCTGAAAGCCCAAAGATACCAAAGCACAAGTAGAATCAGAAATAAAGTGAGAAGAAGATTCTTCCCCTTAAAAGAATAGGCCTGAGTAACGGCCTGACCAGCCCAAATGCTAACAGTAGCCTTGGCAAAACTTAGAGCTTTCCCCATCGGGGAATTGAACTCTGGTCACCTGCGTGACAGGCGGGAATACGGACCAGTATACTAACAAGGATCAGCTAGAAGCCGAAACCTTTCCTAGGACCAGAAGGGACAATCCATTCAAGGAAAGACCAGGTCAAAGGGCGCATAACCCCCGGAAGCAGACGAGATCAGGCGCATACGGATGGAGGCGCTCGCAAACCCCAAGGGGCATCAGTCCCCCTAAGGGACAAGAGACAATCCAGGAAAAACTTCCAACACCTGTTGAGGGAATGTAGAACCCCTTTCCTCAGCGTTACTAGGAATAAGGCCCAGAAGAAAGGCAAATGTCTTGAATACCTGAGTGCAAGACACCAACTCAGGCATAAGGTCCGGCGTAAAGCGGAACACCACCACAACATGGTGTATATATCAAAGAATGAGGGCTAGCTAAACAGAGCTGTCCGCTCAGGCACACATCTGTCTGAAGCAACAGCCCCCAGAAGGACAACTTGAGAGTAAGAACAATCAGACAGTATCCGGAATAGGTCCAAAGGGAACACCCCGCAAGGCAAACAGAATAAAATTCAATCCCAGCAGGGACCATAGAATTACGTGGGGGATGCACATGAGCAATCCCCGAAGAATGCTCCCCGAGGAAAAGGAGAGCAAAAGACTTCTACAGGAAGGCGGACAGGGCAGAACCTGAATCTTCAGAGTACCGCGTTGGAGAGCCCACTCCAACCCATGCTGTAATAACTCTAGAACCCTGGGAACAGAGAGCGCCCGACAGGGGAGAGACCTAGACTCACACCAATCAATATGGGTACGCCATACTCTAAAATAGACGTAGAAAGAAGAAGAAGCTAGCTCCTAGACTTCCAATAGTCACAGTCACCCAGAAGATACGCCCGACTCCATCAAGGTGGATGAATCAGCCGTCAGACCATCTAGACAAGAGCCTGTAGATTGGGGTGTAATAACAAGGGGGCCTGAGTGAGCAGATCAGCACTCCTGACAGGACGTACAGGTCTGCTGTCCACAGTGCCACGTCAGCACACCACACTCCACTGGGCCACCCAGGGGTCACCAGTATCACTGGTCCCCCCTTCCAGAGCAAACTTAGCTCAGAACCCCGCCTAGCAGGGTAAATGAAGATAAGGCATACAGAACATAATGTCCAGCCATAACGTAACTAAGCCTCCTGACCACAGTCAGAATAATCTGGGGCAGGGAACAAGGGCCAAGAACCTATGAAAGCGATGGGGCCCCAACAGATCCACACTAGATGGATCCCATAGTGACACAAGAATCAACACATCCTGTCGCAGAAGGACCTCCACCGGAGTGAATACCACAGATATGCGGGGAACGCTGTCCTCCACCCAGGTCAGGATCAGATACTTTCCTGGAGGATCATCCTGCTCCGATTCCCATAAGGAGAAACAATACAGGCCACTGTTGTCAGACAGACCAAGAGCCCCCAAATAGACCAGTCCTGAAAAAGGAGTAGTCCAGCAAGATAGAGCCAAACTGAAGGCTCACCGCTTCAGAAAATAGAAAGGTGTATGGACCCCTAAAGGCCCCACCTCCCCCGGAACCACAGGGGATTTTGAAAGAACCCCCCCCCGTCAACCTGATATATTTGGTATCCATCTACAGGAAGATGCAAGAAAGGGGGTGCCCCCTGACTGGTTCCTTGAATTCAACCGTCTCAAGAGGAACCACCATACCAAGGAGGAAGGTACACAGACCCAGCTCCAGGGGTGCTGGAACCCTGTCCAGTATTAACAATATAAGCTGTAGAAGAGCCCAAGGGCACTGAGTATAAGGGACATCCTCTGAGCAGCCACCAACGGGCCGACCAGCTGCAATCCTGCCTAGTGAAGGTACGGGGACAGCAATGAGGGACAGAGCCCATGTAACCAGAATGTCCGCTTATTGCCAAGGAAGAAGGTTCTCACCTGAACCGAATCCAAATACAACCCTAGGAATGGATATACCAAATAAGGGGACAATGAGGAATTGAGGTGACTGAGCACCCATCCAAATGACTCCCAAAGAGCACCACTAGCCGAATAAGCAGCGCGGCCTGACGTAGGGATTGTAAGTAAGAAGGACGACCAGATAGGTCCTTGTGCGGACGACCCCTGGTCTCATCAGAGACATCACCCCCATCAGTGCTCTAGCGAGCACAGGAAGCAGAAGAGGGGCCCAATAACAAGGCCACAATCAGCAGTGTTGGCCCTCCAACACTAACCTGTAAGAGCCTCGGTGTCCCGAAGACACAGGGGTGCTAAAATAAGCATCTTAAAATTCCACAGATGGCAAGAGGCCCACTGGGTGCAGGGCGCTGGCAGCCCAACACAGAGATACCATGCATAACTGCCTGTGAATGTCAATTGCAGAACCCATGGGAGGTCAGAATGGGCCAGACTGCCTCATCCTTAAGGGGAATGTGGAAAAAAACTGGTGTAGAGGCCCCAGCCTCTGTCTGTTAAGGGCATCCTGCAAATAACCCCACACCTAGCAAGCCAAGCAAGGCCTGCACCAACACCTGAAGAAAGACAGGGACCAGAAGCACCCTGACAATCTCGGGGAAGGACCGCCCAGCAAACTCTATCCTGCATCCGGAGGAAACTACCTCCTGAAACCAACAGAACAAGGCAAGACGCCTCCTGATAGGAGCAAGGTGCTGCGGCCATCCCCTCACCCAGGCGGGCGAGGGCGTCCCATCATGCTTGGGGTGTTTTGGAGAAGGATTTTGACTTAGCCCGGCCGGAGGGCCCAGGACATTGTCTGCCGCTCCTGGGGCAGGAGTGTGCACAAGCCCCCAGAAAGTGTTTAACACTATGGTATGGAGGGGGAGGGGTATCCCTGCTCCGAGGGGGCCGAGACGGCCGCCTGCGATGGGGTGAATTGCCCTTTTTTCCAAAGAGGTCCAGACGGGCCCCAAACAGGCGTTGCCCTCTAAAGGGAAGCCCAGTCAGAGTTCTTTTAGCAACATCGTCAGCACCCCACTGTCGCAGCCAGAGCAAGCGACGTATAGCCACCACTAGGGCAGAAGTCCACGCACACATTTTGATGGTGTCATCCAGAGCTAAAAGGATAAAAAAAATATCACAACTGGAGAGTGCATTAAACACCTCCCAGGGTAGATCCTCAGGGTGTGAAGCCAGCCTATCGATGTGCCGGTCCTCGACATCCCGAAGGGTGCTATAAGCCGGGGGGGTTAGGAACCCCAATGATCGGTGCGTCCACCACGGGGGGCGATGACCAACAATTAACCCCCTCAGGGGGAAAAGGGTATTTCCAATCCCAGTCCCCTGGAATCCCTGGAAGATTAGTGGGGCATTCCCATTCCTTGAGTACAAGAGCATGGAAGTGAGCCTGCTCGAGAAAACCAAAGCGCGCAGTCGCCGTATGGAAACGCTCCCCTCTCGGCTTGGGAACCGCGCCAGGGAGCGAGATAGACAGGGCCTTAAAAATCTTAAGCAACAGACCATCGGTGTCAAACTGGCCCCAGTCATCCTGGCCCGAATCGTCATGACACCTCTGCCTCTCCTCAGAGGAACCTGGGTCAGAGAACAGTTCTCCATCGTCAGTAAACTCCTCCAATCCAATAGCAAAGGCAGAAGCCAGGGGCGTCAAGGGCCGCTTCCTGCCAGGGCCCAAGCGTTCGGACCACCCCGCAACAATCTGGTCAGCCATAGGCCGTCTAGAAGACACGTCAGGCTGTAACTCCCCACTTGTATGCGACTCAGCAGGAGTGAGATCTAGGCAAGGGGAAAGGGGAGTATCGGAGCGAGGTGCAGCCACAGGCGCCACTTGCAGGGCCAGTGCTTGCTTGGCACAAGGTGCGCAGACCCGTGCTCTGCCAGCAACGGCATGGGGGAGTCCACACGCTAGACACAGCCGGTCTTGTCCCCGAGGGACCCCGGTCACATAATCCTGAGATGCCTCCATATGGTGATTATCTAGGCACAGTATGCCCGTATGGATTTACGCAATAGGCAACCCTGCATGCCCCCAAAGACCCGCTGATTAAGGTGGGAGAATTGTAAGTAGGCCCGCTAAATATCTATATATATATATCTATATATGAGGCCGGGAGAAGCCACCTGAGACTTGGCGTGAGGTGTCAGGGCCATGCGCAGCTGGAAAAACATATAATAAAGAGACACCCGCGAGGGTACTTACAGACCAAAGGAGGAGGGGGACCGTCACCACGCGCGTGCGCGAAGATCGTCAAAATGGCGCCCAGCGAACCTCGAAGGGCGGGCTCAATGCTCGGCCGTGACGCGGAGCGCGCGGAGCGCGCCGAGCCAAGTCCCCGCCCACCCCCAAGAGCGCGAAGCTCTGAGGTAGTAGTCAAAAAGCCAAGGATAAAATCACATACGCATTTTGTAAAGGAAGACGCCGTAGCATCTAGACGACGCTGCCGCCCGGCGCAGCAATCTATGCGGTAAAGGAAAGGACACACGTACGGCGGCAGCCAAAACAGAATAAAGAGCAAGCAGCGCGGCTCTGACACACAGATGTTAATAAAGGGCAATAATAAGGCCATAAGCGTGACATTACAGTACACTGGGACCGCCGCACACATACACCCCCCCTTTCTTTTCCCCCTAACTACTGGGGGAAATGAGGAGGGTGGCGACCCTATAAACAGGGTCCACTGCTACTCAGGGCACGGTGCAATAATGCGGGAGGGGCATCCACTAGAGGCTCACCATCAGCCTAACCGCCTACCCTATGGTGGGGGACTGCGGTGGAGCATAGCTCCATAAGCACACGAGGTGCTGCCTACCTTCACCCGACCAGCGCAGCCCAGGCTGGGAGGCACATCATCAAGGAGGACGGGTGGTAATAGTCCCACAGGGCCGCAGGCTGTAATAGCCCCGCTCACCTGCGAGAGTGATACTTCATGTCTTTGCAATCAGCACTGCAGAGAAATCTGGAGATTTGTGGGAGGTCCTTCGGTATATGAAGGGCCGGGAGGAGCCTGTTTTTTGCATGTCTGCAGTGCACAGCGCCATCTGGCGGAGGATTACCCACGTGTAATTATTATATATGGAGCAGGGCGTACTGTATGCTTAGAATATAATCAAAATAGACAAACGTTGTCAAGGTAAAACACGGGGGACCCACATATTCCCAACTACATTTGTCACACACTCTACTCTACTAATTACTAGCAGTCAATGCAGGGGGTTATGAGTAAGTTGCAAACACTTGCTAAGAAACCGCTGTACCATTGACGCTAAACTTATCTTGCTGTCAGTCTGCTGTCATGGGTGCTTCCACGTATGCATGTTACTTTAAACTGGCCTCCAATATATGTACTAGGAAGGTGGCTCTGGCTAGCATGCGCAGTGGGAATTTAGCAGGTAGCCCCCAGCACACTGGTTTTGTCCCACCCATGAGTGACACAAAGTCCCTGACAAACATTGTGTGAGCCACTTGCTCACATACTGCTTGATGCTGGAAGCAGTGGGATCATGTTTAACTCTTTAGGAGTTGAATTGGTGGATAAGTGGAAAATATAAACAGGGGCATGCCTGGAAGGTTAATACATTTCCCAGAAAGATCAGCTAGGTAGGAAGCAGTGTGGTTAAGGAAAAGGTCTCAATAATAAGAGTGTATTATTAGGTCTAGAGGCGTGAATCTGAAAATGAATAAGCCAGAGTGCTGATATACATGCTGCAAAACTTCACATTTTATTGGCCAATTTTGTGACATTACATTACATATCTTTTTTACCTGCACCCCTATATTTGACACACCACCTCCTACACAATACTGACTTACTGACAATACTTTTCCCCTTTTTTTCTTATTGCTCTCCTTTCATCTGACTTTCCTGCCCTGTATTCACCTCTTGACTTTAGCTTGGGCCCAGATTTTTTTGATGAAAGTTGTAATAGTAACTTCCAATCCTGCTATCTAGCATAGGCATTTATGTCATTATTTATGGTACTTCTGGATCATTCACAATAGCGCTCCTTTATTAAAATACTTGACTCTTCTACTTTTATTCATTTACTGATTTGGTTGTGACTGTTTTATTGTGATTATTGAGTATGGTAAAGTCATCATCCAGGCACACTCAAAAGTATTCTCATTGTGTAGAGCTACACATGGCAATGTTCTCATTTTTTTTTCTATATTTTCAGAGTAATTATTTTTTACATATTTCATCTTATGTTGTTATTCCCTCTGTAATGGGAGTGGCAGGGCCGAGTGATGCAAGCATGCTGTGTGCATTGCACTGGCGTAAGCTGGGCTTGAGTGTGGGGGGTTACATTCCAGACTAACAGAGGGGAGAAAAACTTGACATGAGCCTCAGGTTTCTATTTGTGGTCAGGATCGGTGGGAGGCACTGGAGGCAGCAAAGAAAAAAAATTACTCCCTCCTCTTCCTTTCGGTAATCAGAGCAAACAAAAAGCATGGCACTGACACTGCATCATGTAAGCTGCCGGGCACTTAATTATATTAGACAATTACTTTTAATACAGTAATCTGTAATTAGGTAATTTCTTGCCTTATATGTTAATGTGTAGTTAGACAAATGGGTCCTTGGCAATCTCTGATGTGCTAGGTGAATAAAGAGATTTTTATCTTTTTACACTGACCACTTATACATATTTAAAATTGCAGGGAATCTTTTTGGTTACATATCGGAAATTCCTTAAAGTGCAGGTGGAGCTCTGACCAGACACATATCTAGGCACGATTTAGTACAGGAAAGCAATACTTATGCCAAAAGCCACCAGTGATCCATGAGTAATTACACAGTCTGTATATATTTCAGCTTCAGTTTTAGTCCTATGCAGCTGTCCTATACCTTCTGAAATCCAGGTGTTGCTGCCATATGTACACAATCAGCCTTGTGTAGCTTCAAGTCATGGCTTTATGCTCTTCACCAAGCCACCCAATATTTCATGCATGAGTGGCAGGGAGCAGTTTCACCCTGACATGTGCCAGATTTGTTTTTCAATGTAGGCCAGGCACTGTCTTGCTAAAAAAATAGTGGTGTCACCATAATATACATTAGGGCACCGTGTAAAAATGGTTTTTCTATTCAGAAAATGTCCAGGGACGAATTTTAAAGCAAAACTGTTAGAGGGTTATCCAAATTATTTGGGCGTTTTCCAGGGAGGGGGAGTTTGGATAGGCAAGCAGAGCTTTGCTCAAGTAAAATAAAAAATATTTTTTTCTATTTACAAACCAAAATCATTTGCATGCGATTGGGTAGTTGTGCAGGCGAGGTTTAGAAATTACAAAACAAGAGAAGTCTATGGTAAATACAAACACAATAACAACAGGTCTCCAAATGTGTTTGGAATAAATTATCTGCCCCATTAAATAGATTTTTCTTCTCACATGTACTGCCCCTTTACATGCGCACATGATTTTTTAATGGAAGAAAACTATTTTTTAATTTACTTTACTTTGTACTAAGTGAGAAAAACTCTCCCTCCCCAGAAAAATCCAAAATCTTTTGGCTAACCCTCAAAATCTTATTACACAACCAGAAGCTCACACTTTTGAAGATATGAGTGTAATAGTGTAATAATATATTGTGGAAACACAGATGCATAATTGTCATTTCACATACAATGCTATTATGATAATTTGTCACTTAAGTATACTTAATTGTTTTATTGTTTGGCACATGCTTTCATACTTGTTTTCACGGTTTAAAATTAAATTTGCAAAGTATGTGGTTAGCCACAAGACATGTATTTCACTCGCTGCTTTCCCTCTGAGAATTCAAAGAAGTAATTATATTCTCAGAAGGCATCGTTATTCAACAGACCTTAAAGTTACAGTGTAGTTTGTTTTCTTGTAACCCCAGCATATTGTGTTGTTTTTCTTTTCGATATAATTGAATAAACTGCATGTTTGCTCTGGAATTTACTGCATGTACTTGTAAATTGTTCTTTCCTCTTTGATAGAAAATTTGATCTGTTGCCCAGTATTGATCATTGTTAGGGAACACAACGTGCAATACTTTGGATGAAAATGAATGTAAGCTATCTCTGGCCTGATGTTGCCCAGAGAACTTCACAGTTCATAGGTCAAAATCTGCTGAACAGGTCAAGGACAATGTAGGGTTCCCCATTGGGATCTCCAAACCTGCAAAATGAAATGCTCTTGCTCCAAAAGATCCCTAGACATCAAATAAAATCCCAAGAGAATCCTCAGGACATGGCTTATACAACTATAAACAGCAGGTCACCCGAAAGGACAACTTTCGTTAAATACACGATAATGAAATGCTATTCTATGATAGGACAGTATAGTATAAAGGATAGTATATGTGTCAAATATTTTTCAACTATCATGCTATAACATTTAATTATTACGGGTGTTTAACGATAGTTGTCCCTAACGAGAACCTAACACTCCTTAGAAAAGCAGTTAGGTGAACAATTCAGTTAGATTGCACAGAGAATATACAGCTTTTTCTGAAAGTTTGTTATGCTTACAGCATAGCTGACCTAGCTGGAATAATACCTTCTACAACAACTCTTGTCCTTCAACTAAGCTGACATGATGGTCTTCTCTACCTGAAGTTCTCCCACACAGTACTAAGAAATAGGTAAAGATGGTATGCTATTCACTGTGAATTATTTCCTCCTGTTTAGGCTTGCAGTTATATATTAGAATTTAGAGACAACAAAAGCCTTTTTTACGCTAAGTGCATAAGTAGATGGAGCAATAGCTAAAGTGATCCTATACATAGAAAGGAAGTTTACGTGGTCACCTTCCAGCCCAGTACATCAAAACAGCCTGTTTTTCTTTTTTTTACTAAAGCCTTTGCTCAATTTTCAAAAAAACACTAACAGGAAGCAATATGAAATGATAGCCATATGCTAATTAATTCACTTACAACTAAACTGTCACATAATGTTAGTTAGGTTGAAGTGTTCTCCCAATGCTGAGCTGTGTGTATTGTAACTGACAAAACCATAGCTGGAAAGCACCGGGGGGCAGGGCTGGCTGATTGCATCCGGTTCGTGTTGTTATAAAAATTGGGTAAAGGCTTTAGTAAAAAACTGTAAACCCAAAGGCAATATTAAGGCAGCAAGGAGCACATCTGATGCCTGTCCCATGTGCCTTTTCTCAATTTCTTGCAGTGCTGGGTGGAGGCTGTAGCATTCCTCCAGGACAACGTAAAAAGTGGTCTAACAGTCACTGTTTCCCTAGGTGCTCACAGTGTACCCACTGCAAGTCACAGTGATCACAGCTTTCTCTGACCACAGCAAAGGCTAATGACTCACAAAGCTACATCTGTTCCCAATAAGGGATAAAGTTGGAATAAGGTAGCGTATGCCTGAACAGGGACTATAAGTGCTATTGAAAGTAATATAATGACTACTATACTCTACTCGCCTTTTCATCTATGTATCTGAGTGCTCCTGCCCCCACAGTGTAAATCTCATAGATGCCCATAATTTATGTCCTGTGCCACACAGTCCTGATCTCCAGTCACTCCCAAACTTTATGACAGACACCTCCACCATCAGTGACAGTGACTGCAGCAAGCCTGCGCCATTCACTGCAATTGAAGGGGCGTGCCAGGCTTTGTCACATCATCTCTGATTGGCCGAGAAGCAGTGACTGTGACTGATGGCGGCGTGGGGTGGTCATCCATCACAGAGGTTGACTGTGTGTTGAGAAAGAACCTATACAGCACAAGAATTGTTCTTGAGAATCAATGAGTTTCACACTGTGGAAGTAGGACCGCTCGGCTGCCTCAGAACAAAGGTGAGTACAGTAAGCTTTTGTTTTGTATGTTGCCCGGACACTTCCTTTATTAAGCAGCCCAGATACAATTTTCAACAACATAGGGGAAATCCCTGTTACCATAAAAGGCCTTGAATTAGTCTAAAACTAATGAAAGCATTATTAATAGAAATATGTTTAGCTGTTTATGGCATGACACATGTTTATGTAGAATCCTTATAACTATAATTCTTAATAAATTCCTACAGCTGCACTTATTTCTCAAGAAAACGGAAGCATAGCTCTATGTACCTTAAAATAACAAGAATTATTACAAGACATACACCATATGTTACTTACATGAATGTTCTATCCAGCTACAATTGTGGTGTTTCACAAAAAAAGTAAAAAAAGCCACCCCGAGGAGCTGAGACATTGAAACTGAAAATGTGTGCTTTAGGAGAATCTAAATACAGGATACAATTTAGGAATGGGGCAAATAGTTTGTCAACTCCATGGCCCACTTTACAATTAACAAAATTAAAATAATCAAGCAGTAACCTTCTACCCAGACTTTAGAGTTACCGTATACTAAAAGGCAAGACCGATGTGTTGTCTCGGGCTACATGTTGCACTGTCCCAAACTTCAATTTGATTTCAAAAAAGTTATTTGTACATTTTTTTTCTCTGGAGATGCAGAGAAAAAATGAGGAGCAACAGTTGGTGTTGCAACAGCGGTGTGATGTAAGCACACAGTGTGCTTTACATATATCATAGTAAAAGTGCATTGTTGTCCCTATTTATTACTGCCAGAACATAGTGTGATCAGAAAAAGGGGGTGAGAGATGCTGCAGGCTAAGAGCGTTTTCAGTCTGCCAGCACATAGTTTGACCTGAGAGTAGGGCGGGGTTTCATAGCTGCAGAGAGAGGCAGCCAATCAGGACATCTGGGGAGGGGGTGGGTGGTGTTTTCCGTTCTTGGACAACTGAAGGTTGATTGAAGGACCAGGTCAGCGGGGTGGAGACTGAAAGGAGAAAGAAATGAGGAAGAAAGGAAAGTGCTGGAGGGATTCAATCTAAGGTAAGCTACTGATATTAACTTTTGACTTGACAATCACTTTAAAAAGCTGAAGGCCAAAATATTATGCATGCGTGGGCTCTTGTCCAATCAGACATTTTCCTATGCATATATAATGCTCGGCAAACAGTTCTTTTTATGACAACGGCAGCAACCAAGGCAGCAGGCGCACTCTTGCCCCAACCTGGCTGTGGGTAGGTGAGCCCAAAGATGCTGGGGATATGGATGCCAATATTTACATCAACGAAGGAGCCAGGAAGAAGGTGAGTTTTGCTGGGACTTGGGGGGAGGGCGTTCATACAGAGTGGCATCTGGTTTCACGATGCCCCAGGGGAAAGCCAGCAGCTGGTCCAGTGAATCTTTAAGATTCCAGGGCCAGCCCTCTTGGGATTTGTTCTTCTTTAAATAACATAACTTTCGAGGAAAACCCGACATTGCTTTGTGAACATTGTAAACATATGCAGAGTCAAAAAAGAAGCTGTTGTCGGTTTAGAAATTGCTAGTGCCTGTATATAATGTAGCTATACATTTGTTACATATAAAATTGGTGTACCAGCCATTTCCCAGCACAGCTAAAAATATTCTATAATGTTTTAAGATTTAGAAAGAAAGCAGACCACCACCTGTGGATGAATGCTAATGCCATAAAAGGTAATGTTATGCCATATCCTGAACCCCAGACTCTAAGCATCTGACAGCTCCGAACAAGAGAGATAGATCCAACCAATGCAATGGCTTTCCAGAGCAATGCTACACTGCTCTGCGTTATTACTTATCACAGTTTGGTCCCACATCTACATTTGCTAAACATTTACTGCATACTTACAGGATACATTGATCAATTCTTCTAGGAAAAAATCCCCTCACGTTACATGTATTTTATTTAACATTTAACATACAAATGGAAATGTAGCACTGTATTGTTTGGAAATTCATGTACTGTATGATATAGTCTGCAGACTGCATAGCAACACTCACCAGCTTCTAAAGATGAAAGATGAAGCCTCAGAAAAGAAGACAGGCAGCTATTGTTTTTTGGGGTGAAATGCATATCCTATGAATAGCATTCAGCATGCCCAATAATTTAAAGCAGACCAAACCCCACATTTTTAACTAGCAGCCCTTAAATTGCTCCGACCCATGAGGAGTCCCTTTTGGCAATTTCACGGATCCTGCTTCACTCTAATCCCAGATAATGGTGCCTGTTTTAGCTGTAAAGCTCCGCCTCCTCCATTCATTGCCACTGTTGTATGTGACAATTATGTCATTGCCACACCTATGCAATGACTGATCACTGCCATCTTACAGAGAGGAACAGTGAAAAATAAAGTGTTCCAGGGCGATTCGAAAAAAATATCCATTTCTAGTTCGACATTCTAAGAAGGGAGTATCGGCAGGGGTTTTGGCCAAACGTCTTTTACAAGTTCAGTGGGTTTTGGTCCACTTTAAATGACTAGATGAACCAACTTAAACTGAATAAGGGTGTGCCAGGCATGTCTGAACCAGACTGGTAGCGAGGACCAGAGATTTGTCACCAAGAGACAAGTTAGCCTGATTCAGGAACATAATGGAATTGGGTTACAGGTGAGATAAAATTGTGTATAATCCTAGGCCGTTAGTAGTGACTCGACTGGATCCGAATGCGCTGATTGAACGAGTGGCTGCGCATGCGTCGTAGCACTGGGAAGAGGTGAGTTTATTTGGGAGACCTGGAGGGTTTCACACAGTGGGGCAACCCCGGTCGGGCTTCCCCAGGGGCAAGGACGAAAACTTAGGATAGTCAAAATCCTGGATTTTGGTCCATTTAAAATCTAAAAAGAACAGATGCAGTCAGATGTTTCAGTATACTCAGGGGTGAACCTAGCCAAACACAGACTCTGCTCCAAATAAATCAGACCCACCATAAAAATTGACCAATGGTCTGTTTAGTTACACAGCAGTGAGAGGAAGGGGGCACTCTGATTTTGGATGCCCCACCACACATGACACCCTGAAAGACAGATAATAGGCCGATCTACTCCCCTCCCTTGACAGTTTTCTGTTCCCCATAACTGTCGTCAACCAACTGGGTTCGCCAGACAGGCACACACCAATGTGCAAGCCCAACCGGCAGATCCAAGTGGATACTATCAGTTATGTGAGGCACCAAACTTGCACTGGAAAGCCGAAGGGGGGGCATCTCAAAATGTTTGGGGTGGGCTGTAAGTGGACCTTAACTCATTTTTTACTGTTGGTCTGCTTTAGGTGCAGTATTTTTTCCAAAAAACTAAGCAAGGCAAAGCCTAGACACCATATACACACTGTCTATAGCCCTGATAAGCCAATTCTAAAATCTAAAAAGACTCCAAGACAATGTTACTGCTTGACCCAATTTGGGATGCCCCGCTGTGTGCAACCTTTGTGATAGCCCAGATATTCACCTTGAGAATTTATCCCACTGTGCATGCTCTCATGGCATCCTCAGCACTTCTGAGTATTGAGTGTCTGGCCTGACCTGACCTTTAGAGGGGCGCCCTGGCTCGGGGGGTGATTCACTGTCATGCTCTGCGGCGGTGTGAGACAGATGAGTGGCTGGGCGGCTGCGGCTGGGGCCACCCTGTTATACACTTTCATTAAAGTGCGGCCCTGAGTACACTGCATAAGCAACAAGGTGAAAAGTGTGGTTAAGGTGGAGGCAGCCCTGGTTCTTGCTTGCTTTGTAGCCCAGTAGCTTTAGATTACACAATAATTCTGTTTATGATATCTTGCCCTCAAATGAACTATGTCTTGGCTCTGAAAAAATAATAACCACCTCTGTATATGCATTGTGCCAGTGATGAACCAGAGTACATGCAGTTCTTTAGAATCTTGTTGTTTAGTGCAAGTATAAACTACTTATGACTGCTTAGGATTTTTATGTTTATAACAAGGAGATGTCTGTAATAAATAGTGTAAAGCAGGCAGTATGAAAATTCATCACTTAGCAGTAAGTAAAGCAGACCTCCAGCAAATAACACCTGATAATGACCCTGGGAGCTGCCAAATCACAATATGAAAGGCCCATTTGCAAACATTCCTGTAGGAAGCCTGACAACTGGGCAATAGAGGGGCTCACAGATCCAGTGTGCACAGTACGCAAGGCACGTGCCAATCCACCTGGCAAACCCTATTGGGCTTCAGTAGCCCACTTCTATTTCTTTATCTAAAGTGTTTCTTTTTTAACCTGGTGCTGATTGATTAACATGTGTAGTACACAATATTGACTGCGTCTGTTCTTTTGCTTTTTTCATTACGCTTCTGTCATTATTGTTAATGAAAAGTTCAGTGTTTAGCAAACAAATAAATTATTGCGATATATACAGTATATATATATATATATATATATATATATATATATATATATCTTAAAGTATTTTGAGAAAGAGTGAAAAACAGCCAGAATCAGAGACTGCCTTCCTCTACAGAGTTAAATGGACATTCCAGGCAAAGGGTTAGCTAAGGGTACTATCTTCTTAAAGGAGCAGTATCGCGAGATTTGCATTAAAAAAGACAAATAATGAAATAGCCACACAATAGCTTCTAACATGTGTATAAATAATGTGGCAATAGAAAAAGGAAAAAATATCTGCCTTTCTTTTAAATTGTATAATGACAATGGCTCAGTCCATTTGCTGAACAGGGGGATCTGCTGGGTTGTATTTAGTGAGCTGCTTCATTTAGCCCACTGGTCTCCTAGCAACACTTTACCTCAGAGGCTGACACTGTAATCAGTGGTAACGGCTGTGTGTGTGTGTGTGTGTGTGTGTGTGTGTGTGAGGTACTGCTTTTGTTATGAGACCAGGTGACTCAAATGTGTAAAATCTATACAAAATAAACTAAACTGACTGAAAACGACTGAAATTCTTCTTTGAATAACTGTGCAGGAAAATCTAAAGGTATTAAAGTGGAACAAAACACTGAGTGGCCGACCCTGAAGTCTATAAGACCCGGACATGGACCTTCCCCCTTGGGCATCCTAAATCGGGATGTCCTACTGTGTGAAATGACCCCTGGATAACCACAGATCCCCCCATTTTTCTGGCGTGCTCACGCAGATAGTCATTTAAACAGGCTGGGCGGCCAGGAAGGTTACTGCTCAGGCTCCCCATCTGCGTGCAAACAGCGCTGATTGGATGAGAGCCCGCGCATGTGCTGTGGGACAGGGAAAGGTACGTTTTCACAGGTGAACTTGGGGATTTCACATATCAGGGCATCCCAAGTTGGGATGCCCCTAGGGGCACAAAACAAAACTCCAGATAGTGAAAATCCTGGGTTGGGCTTTGCTCAAAACACACAAAGCTGAAAGAAAGATCATATGGAAAAATGAAAAATAGAAAAGAGAAAATGGTAAACTGAAAGATTCTGCAGCAGAGCCAACATGAAGGGAAAACTGTCAAAATAAAAAAATGTTTAGAGCAAAAAAACAGGATGTAAACATAAAAATCCAATTCTGAAATAAAATAACCCCCCCCCCCACATTTTGTGAATACTCACCTGTAAAATGGGTATTATGTCACACACCCCGCTTCAAGACATTCATTACATGTGGGTATACTGACCTGTAAATGGCGATCTTGCAGAGATGTCAATAAAAAAAGGTAAGACCCTCCCGGCCCATAAATACCTGGGACCTCCCACTCATTCCCCAGTATAAACATAGAAACATAGAAGGTTGACGGCAGAAGGAGACCATACGGTCCATCTAGTCTGCCCATATGTGTATACTGACTGTATGTACTCTTTATCTTAGCATAGATGTGTGCTTATCCCAGGCATGTTTAAATTCAGTGACTGTTGATTTTTCAACTACCTCTGCTGGAGGTTTGTTCCAAGCATCTACTACTCTTTCTGTAAAATAATATTTTCTAACATTGCTCCTGATCTTCCCCCCAACTAGCTTCAGGTTGTGCCCCCTTGTTCTATCATTAAGCTTCTTCTTAAAAAAACCCTTTCCTCCTGAACCTTATTCAATCCTTTCACATATTTAAAGGTCTCAATCATGTCCCCCCTCTCCCTTCTTTCCTCCAGACTGTACAAATTAAGTTCTTTAAGTCTCTCCTGATAAGTTTTAAGTCCTTCCACCATTTTCGTTGCCGGCCTTTAGACACGTTCTATTTGAATAATGTATTTTTGCAGGTAGGGTCTCCAGAACTGCACACAGTATTCTAGCTGTGGCCTTACCAGGGCTCTATACAGCGGCATCACAACCTCCCTCTTCCTACTGGTGATGCCTCGAGCTATGCAAGGTCTCAATCATGTCCCCCCTCTCCCTTCTTTCCTCCAGACTGTACAAATTAAGTTCTTTAAGTCTCTCCTGATAAGTTTTAAGTTTAAGTCCTTCCACCATTTTCGTTGCCCGCCTTTGGACACGTTCTATTTGAATAATGTCTTTTTGCAGGTAGGGTCTCCAGAACTGCACACAGTATTCTAGCTGTGGCATACCAGGGCTCTATACAGGCATCACAACCTCCAGCTTCCTACTGGTGATGCCTCGAGCTATGCAGCCGATCATCCTGCTTGCTTTTCCCACTGCCTGGCTACACTGTCCACTCATTTTGCAGCTATCAGTAATCAGTGCCCCTAAATCTCTCTCCTCCGAGGTCCTGGCTAACACAGTGCTGCCCATATGGTATTCAAAGCAGGGATTCCTTCTACCCAAGTGCATGATTTTACATTTATAGACATTAAACTCTAGTTTCCACAGTTTTGACCATCTATCCAGTAAAGCTAAATCATTTTCCATGTTGCAGACACCTCCAGGAATATCCACCCTATTACTAATCAGTTTTGCTTCCCTCTGTTTAATTTTATACGCCTCTCTGTCAGCTACACTTCCACTTACTTTATACTTCTTATAGGCAGACTTCTTATCTTTTATGATAGTGCTGACTTCCCTAGTAAACCATAATGGTTTCTTCTTCCTTTTATTCTTGCTAGTTTGTTTTACATATTGCTTAGTTGCCTTTAAGATGGCCATTTTTAATAGTGACCATTGGGCACTCACTTCTGCTACTCTGTTCCACTCACCTAATTTTCTTTCTACATACTCCGCCATTTCCTTGAAGTTTGTCTTTGTGATTGCACAATGTCTGTTTTTATTCTGAACCATAAGCATTGATGGTCACTGGAACCCAGATTTTCTTCAACCCTGACCTCGGACACCAGATCCCCATTGGTCAGAACTAAGTCCAGAATGTTATCTCCTCTAGTTGGCAATGTCACAAGTTGTTTTAGAGACACTCCATTAAGTGCCTCTAATATAGTCCTGCTCTTCCATGTCGATGCACTTGGGATATTCCAGTCTACATCAGGCATGTTGAAGTCACCTGTAATTACAATGTCCCCCTTCTCTGCCATTCCACTGATTTCATCTATTAACAGGTTATCTAGATCCTCAGATTGTCCAGGGGGCCTATATATCACACCAATTCTGACCACAGCTCCCTCCTTAGTCTGCATGGTAACCCAGAGAGTTTCTAGTTCATTATGTGTATGCTGAATTATTGTTGATTGAAGTGTAGTCTTGACATAAATGGCTAATCCACCGCCCTTTCTATCCAATCTGTCTTTTCTGTACAATGTGTAACCGGGTATGGCTATCTCCCATAAAGATAGCAGTAAGGTAAAGGGAGCAGGAAAGCCAATTAAAAACTAACAAAGGTTCACCATATAAAGGATCCAGAATACCAAAGGGCGGGTGAAGCAGGGTGTGTGACATACCTATAATACCCATTTTACAGGTGAGTATTCACAAAATGGTATTATTCTAAGTATGTCACACACCCCGCTTCAAGACATTCATTACATGTGGGACATCCAATAGCAGTGTCCATAAAGGGCGGGGATCCAAAAACAAGGCAACAAGGCACAAACTTAAACCACTGCAGCTTGCAGAACATTGCGGCCAAAAACAGCATCCGCTGAGGCTCGCACATCAACCTTGTAAAACTTGGAAAAAGTGTGAACCGAAGACCAAGTAGCAGCCTTACAAACCTGCTCAACAGAAGCCTGGTGCTGGAAGGCCCAGGACGCCCCAACAGAGTAGAATGAGCAGTAACACGAAAAGGGGGAATCTTCCCCTTAGCAGAATAGGCCCCAACAATGGCCTGGCGAATCCATTTACTAATGGAAGACTTGGCGGGAGCCAAACCTTTACTAGGCCCAGAGGGCACCACAAAAAGAGCGTCAGTCCTACGAAAAGGGGAAGTAGCCACCAAATAGTACTTAACACAGCGAACCACATCCAAAGAATGCAAAACCCTCTCCTTGTCATTGCTAGGCTTAGGACACAAGGAGGGTAGAACAATATCCTGATTAAGATGAAAAGCAGAGACCACCTTAGGAAGGAAATCTGGCTTGAAGCGGAAAACAACCTTGTCCTGATGTCTCTCAAAGTAAGGGGCCTTAATGGACAAGGCCGCCAACTCCGAAACACGCCGAACAGAAGTGATGGCAACCAGAAAATAAACCTTCTGAGTAAGCGCAGAAAGCGCAATATCCTGCAAAGGTTCAAAAGGAGGACCCTGCAAGGCAGAAAGAACCAAGTTCAAATCCCAAACTGGGAGCAAAGGCTTCCTAGGAGGCCGCACATGCGTAACCCCCTGGAAAAAAAGTCTTAACCAGAGGATGAAAAGCAAAAGACCTTTGAAAGAAACCGCCAGGGCAGAAACATGCCCTTTCAGCGTACTAAGCTGCAAACCTAGGTCCAGACCATGTTGCAGAAATTCCAAGACCCTAGGGATAGAAAACGCCCTGCAAGGCAAGGCCCTGACCTCACACCAATCAATATAAGACCTCCAAATCCTATAGTAGATGGCAGAGGAAGACTTCTTTCTAGCCCTAACCAGAGTCTGAATGACAGCATCAGAAAGACCTTCCTCCTTCAAGATGGAGGTTTCAGCAGCCACGCCGTCAAAGCCAGCGTTGGTAAATTGGGGTAAAGCAGTGGACCCTGAGTGAGTAGATCCGGCAGAAGGGGCAGAACTAACTGATCCTCTGCCAACCTTACCACGTCTGCGAACCAAACCTGTCTTGGCCACCTTGGAGCCACCAGGATTGCTGACCACTTTGCCCACCATGGGAAATGGAGGGAACAGGTATAGAAACCCCAGATCCCTCCAGTTCAGAGACATGGCATCCGCTGCTAGAGCCAGCGAATCCCGCGAGAGAGACGCAAATGCCGGAAGCTTGTGATTGTGACGAGAGGCAAAGAGGTCCACCTCCAGAGTCCCCCACCAGTGGCAAAGCGACCGAAACACCTTGGGGCAGAGCGACCATTCCCCCCGGCGAGATGACCCCCTGCTCAGGGAGTCCGCCTCCGTGTTTTCCACTCCCGGAATGTACACTGCCGAGATGCATGGGACATTGCCCTCTGCCCAATCCAGGATCAAAGACACTTCCCTGAGGGCACGCCTGCTGCGAGTCCCTCCCTGGTGATTGATGTAGGCGACCGCCGTTCGACTGTCCGACCAAACTTAAACCGGTAGTCCCCGTAACTGATGAGTCAATTGAGCCAGAACCAACCTGATGGCTCTCAGCTCCAGAACATTGATGGGATTGCGAGCCTCCTGAGGCCCCCACAGTCCCTGAAACTGAAGATCCTTCCAAAATCCCCCCCAACCTGACAGGCTGGCATCCGTGGTGACCATCTCCCAACGAGGGGTCAGAAAAGACCTGCCCCTCGTCAGATTGCTTGGTTTCAGCCACCACCAAAGGGAACGCCGCACCCGAGGGGACATCAGAAAGGACTGATCCAATGAGAGCGGGGACCCGTCCCAGGCCGCCAAGAGATGAAGCTGGAGCGTCCTCGTGTGAAACTGGTCAAAGGGAACGATGCCACCATCAATCCCACCAGACGCATCCCTAGCCAGATGGACGGGCGGGGGATGGATAGGAGACGCTGAGTCAATTCCTGAATCAGAAGAACCTTGGCTCTGGGGGAAGACCACGGTGCCTGAGAAGTACCAAGAGACATTCCCAGGAACTCCACCACCCTGGAGGGAGTGAGGCAGGACTTGGGATAGTTGATCACCCAACCGAAACTCTCCAGAGTGGACACCACGGTCCTGGTATCCAGCTGCGCCTGACTGAGGGAAGACGCCATGATGAGAAGATCGTCCAGATAGGGCACGATGTGGATACCCCTGGCTCTGAGTATGGCCATCACTCCTGCCAACACCTTGGTAAAAACCCTTGGAGCCGAGGTAAGGCCAAACTGAAAATGTTGATTTTCCATGACAAACCTGAGGAATCTCTGGTGTGCCGGAAATATTGGAATATGCAGGTAAGCATCCTTGATGTCTATGGACGTCATGAAGTCCCCCTGACGAAGTGAGTGGATGACTGAGCACAGAGTTTCCATACGGAACTTCCGGGGACGAACGAACCTGTTGAGCAACTTCAGATCCAGAATGGGATGAACGGATCCGTCCATCTTGGGCACCGTGAACAAATTGGAATAGAAGCCCAGGCCCCGGTCTGAGTGAGGCACCGGACAGATGACAGCCATGTCCAAGAGACTTGCTACTGCCGCCCGCAGCCCCTGGGCGGCCAGAGGATCTGACGGCACCCTAGGACAGAAGAATCTGGGAGGGGGTCGGAACTCGAACTCCAGCTTGTAACCGGAAGACACCACTTCCTGAATCCACCTGTCCGAGACCTCTTGGACCCAGACCTGGGAGAAGAGTTGCAGCCGTCCCCCCACCCGCAAGGGTGAGGGCGCCCCCTCATTGCTGAGCCGGCTTGGCAGCGGCTCTAGGCTTGGAGCCCCAACTGTGTCCTGGACGGGCCCCGACCCCTGCCCCTAGTCCAGGAATCACCTCTGGACGAGGGGAAAGCCGGACCCCTGCCAACTCTAGCCCCACGAAAGGACTGAGAGAAGGAAGCCGCCCCCTGAAAGGGGCGACGCTGCTTTTTACGCTGAGGTAACTTACCTCCCTTTGCCACCGAATCCAATCTCTCTCCAAAGAGCCGCAACCCCACAAAGGGAAGGCCCGTAAGCAGCTTTTTGGACACAAAATCAGCCGCCCACTGGCGTAACCAAACCGACCGCCGGATAGCCACAAGCAAGGCCGAAGCTCTGCTACACATCACCAATGTGTCGTCCAGGGCGGACAGCACAAAGGACAAAAATAACTCACTGCGCTTAAGGTCGGCAAACTCCTCACTAGCCGGGTCAAGCCCGGAAGAGGTCAACAGTCCTCTAACAACCGACCTTGCTGCTACCAATAAAAGCGCAGAAGCACAAACCGGCCGCAAGGCCGACCCAACACTGGCAAAACCATGACAAGCCATGCCCCAAAACAGGAGCATCCACTTCGGGGGGGACGGCCAGTGCTCCACCGCGTCCCCTGGAAAGGGATATTTTTCGTCCCAACCCGGTGGGACACCCGGAAGCCTAGTCGGCCTCTCCCATTCCTTGAGAATGATACCATCAAAATGTTTTTGATAAGGAAATTCCAAGCGCGGCTTGGTCACCTCAAAGAACTCCCCCTTCAGTGGAGGAGCCGCCTCGGGGGGAGAGATAGCCAGGGCCTCAAACATATGAGCCAGGACCCTAGGGGTATCCAAAGAATCCCCCTGGCCCTGCTCGGTACCAGCGCCCTAAAACTGCTGATCATCGGAGCCTTCAGACTCCTCATACAGCTCCCCTTCCTCACGCGGGGAACAATAAGACCAATCCAGGGAGCCAAACTCCTCCGTATCAAGGGCCTGCATGGCTGTATACACATGTTTTCGCTTTGCCGTGGCCTTTTTAGCAACCGCACTGGAAAACAATTTTTCAAGATTGGCCAATCTGGCACACACCTCAGATTGTGACTCCCCTCCAATGACCGTACGTGTCAAGCGAGGGGGAGACGTAGAGGAGACTGGCGGAGCAGAACCAGACGCCTGAGATCCGGTCTGCCGCATAATAGACCGTTGCGCACAGGGTACACAAAGAAATACATCCCCCAAAAGGGATACCCCACACCCCGAACACAGCTTGGATTGCCCCGAGGGGGGCACAAGCCCAGTAGCCCAGGGAAGCCTCCATATGGTGATTTTTTAATATATATATATATATATATATATATAATGCCCAGAGGGAATTACACAGTAATGCAACCCGGGATGCCCCTTTAAGTCCCGAGTGGGAGGAATTTTAAGCCAACTAAATTTTAACCAGGGACCCTAGGACTGGGAGAATCCCCCTTTAATAGGATCAATGGTCCACCTGAAACACACAAACACACAATCAGATGCTAGCAAATGACCAAAGAGTTAATAGCAGAGCATTGCCCAGCAACCCCAGGGAGGGGCATAATCAATAAGAAAAACTGATGGGCCACAGGCCACTCACCCGACCGGCACCCCTCTGGAGTCCCGCACGCCAGGCAATAGGGGTTGGCAGGCGCGTAGTGTGCAGAGGAAGAGGGAGGGCGGGCCGGCGCAGTTCGCGCGTCGCGCCCGGCCCCACCCCTCCCCCGTCGCTCCCGGCCAGAAGCCGAGGCCTGAAAACGGCGCCCGCAGCACGGGGACGGGCCGTAGCTGCGCGCGCGAGTGACCGGCCCCGCCCCCCGCCCTGAGGGGAAGAAGCTCCTCTTGGGCGCCCACAGCCGCCATTGTTTTTAAAAACGCCGGAGGCCGGCGCCGGCCTGAGTAGTAAACATGCACAACACACACAATATAATAAAAAGATGAATCCATAAGGACCCGCCCCCCCCCCTCTAAGGGTATCCGGGAGAGGGGGAATCCATGCTAGGGTAGGGGCCAAGGGACAGGGCATCCCAAACCGGGTCACCAACCCGGTTAGCCGCCTACCCCTTGTTATGGGGTCTCACGGCTCCTGAGCACCTAGGGTGCCATCTACCGTTGCCCGGACCAGCAGCCTAGGCTGGGAGGCAAGTGATGTAAATAAAGGGATCCGGGCAGGAATAGAAGAATAGAGGGCCGGGAGTCATCCCGGCTACCTGCAAGAGGAGACATCATCTTCTGACTTGCTCTCCTCTGCAGAGATGAAAGACTGGGGGAATGAGTCGCAGGTATTTATGGGCCGGGAGGGTCTTACCTTTTTTTATTGACATCTCTGCAAGATCGCCATCTACAGGTCAGTAGTCAGGAGTCTGAGATTCGAACCAATGACTCTCTGGTTCTAACTGACATTGAATTTACCAATGAGCTAAATGACTTCTAGAGCTTTTCTTTCTGTTTTAGATATATGAGTTCTGTCCAGGCAATGTTGTTATCTTATGCTGGACGGCTGCCAGCACTGAACAGCTGATTAGTTTGTTACATTGTTTCCCCCTCTCCCCAGCGTGGAACAGGCCAGAGTGTCGGGCACCAACATCCAGCAGACATAAACATGAGCTATTAGTCTCCAGCTGCACAACACAGACATAATTTTTTTCTACATTTGTTATTCTTACTCCAACACTTACCTACATTCAAAGTACCATTTAAATATAAGTCACCAAGAAAAATTCGCGATACTGCTCCTTTAATGTCAATTTGTAATTAATTATTGTCTAACGTTTTCGGTTTTAAAGCAGATGAGTTCTGACTGCTCCCGAGTCCTTTATTGAAATGCCCTTGTCTCTTGCTTTTCAATGACTTTTTTTTCATGCAGGGTTTTATGCACAACGGGTTAGGAAAATATGACTGAATACAAGGATATTTCAGGCAATGATTGATTATAAACATTATATTAAAAGAGCAATGGAAACACGGTATAGAAAATATTGCCTCTTTATAAGGCAATGGGACGACCTTCAATAGAATATGCAGTTCAATTCAGGGCACCGGTTCATAGAAAGGGCACTCTGGTTTCGGAAAGAATACAAAAAAGAGCAACAAAGTGGATAAGGGGAGTGAAGTACCTTAGTTATGAGGAGCTATGTCACTTAACACCCCCCCCCCCTCAAAAACAATCACTCTCTCTGTCTGGGAAAATTAAAAAGATTAAATCTCCTTTACCATGAGAACTATAAGTGTTTGAACTAGACTGCAACAGGAGCTGTCAGAGCAGCAACAGCTTCATTTAGCTAATATTTGAAGATAATGGCACTTTTTTGATAATAATAATGCATGTACAGGGTAAGATCATGTACAGAGAAGATCACGTACAGAGAAGATCTTCAGTGTTCTCTGCATCACAGCAACATGATGCACAGATCACAGAAATCTGTGAGCTACATTTTAATAGCTTTTGACTGCTTTACAATTTATTACAGCTGATTGCATCTGAAACAATTATACATATATAAACTGCAGCCTAGATATAACAATCTAACTCTAACCACTGAGCAGGCAGGCTGTTTAGAATGACTCTTCTTGTTTGTTATGTTCAGAAAATGAAGGAGAGCTAATGCTACTGGATTTTGAAATCCTGATGCAATTTATAGCATTGTGAGATCTGTTGCCTACCTGTAGGTATAACATTTTCCTCTACCTCATCCCTTGGTTGAACTTGATGCACGTCTTCCCAACCGTCAACTATGTAAATATGTAAAGGGAAAAATGGCAAGAACACTAACGAATATTGGTAAAATGAACACTGCAAGCAAACTAGGGTTCAGGTTTTATAAACAAGAGGCAATTGTGTTCTATGGGATCAGGCACCAGAGCCCCAGCTCAAACCAGAGCTCAAACCATAGTAGTAAATATAATGAATCGTTGCCATGAAAAATCAGGATATAGTTTGATGAATACTGGTTCTATCAGTGCTATGCCAGTTTGATAAATTTAAAAAGTATCCCAAAAGAGCTTTAGAAAATCAAAACCTCAACACACGTGTCCTTCTAATGCATTAGATTTTCTTATTACTTTAACAAGGGAAAGACAGCAGGGCATATGATCCACCAGAGGATTCTACTATTTTTAAAGTCAAACAATAGACTAAACAGTTTGGACAGCACATTGAGTTCACCACCCCTTGATTCCAATCAGTAAATCTAATCTTGTGAACACTCTAGAATACATAATATTGTCATAAAATGATAATGTTTAGGCAAAGTACCGCAATATAATATTAAAATCACTTCTTAAAATGTTAACCATTACTTATTTGCAAGCATCTGAAATTCCCTTATTATTGAAGAGGAAGTCCGAGAACTTGTAACCTACTTTCCTAGTACTTATCCCATAATAAAGCAACATAGCTGAAATTCTCTCCTAAAATTGATGGGGGATGGGGCTCTACATGCCAGCCCAGCCGTAGATGACTTGCCATAATATACTGCAGTTGTATTCACACTGCTGGCTCTTTTTCTCAGGATGCTGAACCAAACCATAGTATGAAGCTATAGCAGAGGTCATGGCATGGTGTTTGGACAGATTGTATTCAGATGTTGGCTACTATGAGAAAATGCAGAGCCACCCACAGGCACAACAGAGCGGAACTGTGTGTCTAGAGGTCAACTGTAAATCAAATAAGAATATCAGAAGCATTATACCCATGCCGACATTGTGGCTGATGAAAATGAATCCACCCGTGCACTTGTTAAATTACGATGGGCTTAAACACATAGGCAGTTCAAGGCAGAAGCCAAGCATTATCATCGAAATTAAAGTAATGTGTATTTGCCACATTTTATTACATTTTTTTTAAAAGAAAAAAAAAAGCAAACATCAATCTTCTACATCCCTCCAGGGATCAAACTCAGGGTAGGTGAACCTTGAAGAGAAACTGCCACCAAACCTGATGACCCTGAAGTCTAAAATACCAAATACCTCTGGTTCGAATTTGGTAAACCCCACTGTGTAAACCCAATGCGATCACCCCACACGCACCTTCCTGAGCCTGAGCTGCATTCCCAACCTCCCTGCAGCTTTTTGAAAAAATAAACATGCCTCCAGGTCTCAACTTAGGGTTAATGGATGTTAAAGAGTAACAGTCACCAACTTTACAAGCCCTGGAGTTTAAAAGTTCATCCCACAGACACTCACCTTTCTGGGTCTTCCACATCCGGATGGCCGGCTGCATCTCCGACCTCCCTGCAGCTGAGGCGCACTTCCATGCACAGCTATTAAGATTGACTGGGGACAGAAGCGAGACAGAGACTCGAGGGAGCCCAGGGATGTGGTTGCTCTCATCTCTTTATGTTGGTGCTCTTAATATTCACCACATTCTGTGCTAATTGTATGAGAGCCTGTACAGGTGCCATGGGACGAGTGAAAAGGTGTCTTTTAGAGTTATCCTGGGGTATCACAAATGGGGCATCCCATGTTGGGAAGCCCCAGGGACAAGGAGTAAAGCCTGGGATACAGCCTGTAAAGCAAATGGATCCTGAGACCTAACAGGCATTTCTTATAGTTGAACTTTTAAAGTTCACGCATTTTGTAACAAGCAGTCTATATGATTCACAAAGAACAGACTAAATTGCCTGTGCATCAAATCAAGATACAGTGGTGGTGCAGACAGATTTGGGATCAGAGCTTGAGTACATGCCACAGATCCTATAAAGTCCCATTAGTCTCTTGTAACATTCCAGCAGTTTTTCTTCTAACATGGTAGTAGTAAGGTGTTGGAACAAAATCTACCGGTCGCTGTGGGTGCAAATTGACAACGAAGGGACTATTCGAGCCAAGGGTGGAAAAAACATTACTTACCTCCCAGCTGGTCCAGCTGTGGAGCTTTCAGCACTGATACTAAGAGCAGATTCCTGACTGGCTTCTCTTGCACATCCAATCTTTCTCAGCATCCCTTGCCCATCTTCCTTGCGCAGCTTGCTTTCCTAGCTTTCCAGCCGTGTTGATGCCTGAATTTTACTGACATAACTTATAGCGTGAAAAGTACAGTATATACTGTATTTTTCGCCCAAAAAGATGCACTTATTTTTCTCCAAATGTGAAAAAAAAGGAAAAATGGAAACTCATCTTTCCATCCATCCCATGCTGCTGGCCAGGCCGCCACAGCCACGGGAGGCCAGAAGGAGGAGGAGCAGCAGGTGGGCAGGCAGGGCAACATATGGAGCTAAGTGTTCGCTGTGTGTGTAGGCGCCACGGAGAAAAAGTGGCGGTGGCAGATCCAGCAAAGACAGCGGGGACGCCTGACACTCCTCTATCTTCTGGCCACACGTGGCTGTAACTTCTTTTTATTTTCTTTTGCCTATGGGGAATTGGAGGGGGAATGCCACATTCCATATGGGGAATAGGAGGGGGAAATGCCACACTGCCTATGGGAATGGGAGGGGGAATGCCACACTGCCTTTGGGAATGGCATGGGGGAATGCCACACTGCCTATGTGAATCCATGCATAAGTGCCACACTGCATTTAAGAATGGGAAGGGGAAATGCCACACTGCCTATGGGAATGGGATGGGGGAATGTCACACTGCCTATGGGAATAGGAGGGGGGATGCCACACTGCCCATGGGGAATGGGGAGGGGGGAATACCACACTGCCTATGGGAATGGGAGGGGGAAATGCCACACTGCCTATGGAAGGGGAGAATGCCACACTGCCTATGAGAATGGGATGGGGGAATGCCACACTGCCTACAGGAATGGGAGGGTGGAATTCCACACTGCCTATGGGAATGTGAGGGGGGATTGAACACTGCCTATGGGAATGGGGGGTGCCACACTGCCCTTGGGGAATGGGTGGAAATACCACACTGCCTATCGGAATGGGATGGGGGGAATGCCATACTACATACGGGAATGTGAGCGGGGAATGCCACTCTGCCTGTAATGGGGGGATTCTGCACCTTGCCTATCATTTGGTTATGGGGGGGGGGTGTACAGAATATTTGGTACAGAATATTTATTTTCCTCCTCCAAGTTCTAGGTGCGTCCTATGGGCAGGTGCGTCTTATAGGATGAAAAATACAGAAGTGTCACCCTGTATTGTGAATTTTTTGCAATAAAATTGGATCAGCTGAATTCCTAAGTAAGTATTCCTTAAGGTATAATTTACGTAAATCCCTGTGGAAACATTGATAAAATGAAACATACTCCCACAGTAAATCTCTTGCAGATGACACTTAAGTCACGCAGGCAACATCTGTTTTCCAAGACTGATCACCTCCATAATACATATAAAAGTAAATCACGCCATACCTTTTCTGAACTTCTGCATAATGCATACAGTCCCCAGAGCCTTCTTAGAACCTCTATTTAAGGCTACAATTCACTGATCAAAATGCAGAGCAACAGCCTGGTATCCCAAACATGCAAAGCAGACTCACTGTAATTTAAAGGGTAACATGTCTTGTAGAGGTAAACATGCTGGAATGAAAAAAAAGTAATATGTATATAGACTAATCATGGAAACACTATTTAAGTAGTATCAGAAATATTTAATTTAGTTATCTAGTTATCTAGTCTATCTCCCCTCTCAAACCTCCCCACCCCTCTCTAACACGCCTATATCTGTTAACAATTATCCAATAGCTCCAACTCGTCCAGACCAGGTGTCAGCACTGGGCATACCCGGGCAGATGCCAGGGCCACTGCTGTTCTTTCTGCCATTCATTTTCTTCCTTTCTTCTTACCTGTTATCATTTCTGCCAGTCCTTCTATTCTTTCCTCCTAGACTTTTCTTTGTTTTTTGCTATCTATTCTTTCTTTTCTATATCTGTTCATTCGGCCATTACTTTTCTTTCTTCTTGCCTTCTATTATGTTTTCTGTCATTCATGCTCTATCTTTTTCTGTCAGTCTTTTTTCCCTCCTTCAATCTCATTTTTCTCCCATTCCTTCCAACTCAGTTTCCATTTTTTCTGTAATTCCTTTTATTTTTGTTTATGCCATTCTTCTTATGCTTTTATTCTTTGTTTCTTTCCATTTATTTTGTATTCCTTTTCTCTTTTTCCTGCTTTCCTTTTTTCTGTCATTCCTTCTAATCTTTCGTTCTTCTCTTTATTTCTGTAATCCCCTGTGTTATTTTTGTCCTTCTAGTCTTTGGCAGTCTTTACCAAACATGCAACTTTATCACAATGTATGGAGGCATAGAAAACCATAAGGGGCACAATGAGACTCTATTGACCAAGGGCCCACACAAACCTGGACCTTGCCCTTTCATTTAAACCTTATATTCACTACCTAGCCACCTCCTGCAGCCTTGCGCATCCTTCCCTTCCTCTCACCTGACACTACTAAAAAAATTAGTGCATGCCCTGGTCATATCCCAGCTGGACTACTGCAACATCATTCTTTGTGGCATTCCAAGTAACAGACTGGCACCCCTCCAATCTATCCTGAACTCTGCTGCTCGCCATATCCATCTCCCCCTCTGTCAATCCTGGCTGCCAGTCCCACAGCAAATCTTGTTTAAAATGCTAGACCTACACGCAAACCTACAAAGCTCTCTTCAGCCAGGCCCCTCCCTACATCTCATCTCTAATCCAACATTATCCACCTAGACGTAGCCACTGCTCTGTTGCCGAGCTTCTCCTGTCCTCACCCTGGTCACCTCCTCTCATGCTCGCCTCCAGGACTTTTCACGTGCCACTTCAATCTTCTGGAATGCCCCTCCCTGTCCAATCTGCTGCTCCCCAACCCTCAAAGCTTTCAAAGGCACCAATAAAACCCACCTAATTCACACAATCTGGCTTACCCAATTCCCTTAAAGGGCAGATCAATACTGACTGTTTGTGATCCTTCCCCCTCTTCCACCCCTTATTCTTTAAACTGTAAGCTCGCAAGGGCAGAGCTCTCTCCCCAATTGTATCTTGTATTCAGAATATTCATTGAACTCTGTAAAACTGCATTTGTAATAGTCTATGTACTGTATGTTTCTACCCTGTCTGTAATTACTACTTTGTACAGCGCTACGGACGGTGATGCCACTTTATAAATAAATAATAAAGGTTTAAAAATAATCTCTGGAACTCACCCATAGAGGAAAATAACAAACAGCACATTTTGTTGCTATTTATGACTACATCATCAGAAAGGCCTTTTTTCCCTTGAGTCGTCTCTAATGAGATTTGTCCTACTTGGGATTTGGCAGAGACAGCGAGTGTCAGGGAAAGGACAACCTTTCAGACGGCTCTGCAGATACAAAATACAGCTGTGTTTATATCGAGGCCGAACAGATGTGGACAGGCTGCCAGATGTACCAGTCAATTTTATGCTCGTGTCTGATTCTCTGATGGTCACATTTCACATACTAAAATGCCAGAATACAATTAATGGGGAAGACCACTCACAATGCATCTCTAAAGGTGGTGGAAATTTTCATTGCAGGCTTATCTGTGCAATGACAGATCTCTATGCAGAAATATTTATGATCACTTTGGATGGAAAATGCAGACAGAAAAGAACCACAAATAGAGGAAAAGGAAGCAGTTAGCCGATCCGGCTAATTTAATCATATAATATGGGCAGTGTGTCATTTCGTTAATCCACCCATGGCTATTATTTTAGTTCTTAGTAGATATGCCCAACCAGGTTTCCTGCTATAAAGTGAACTTCTGAATCATTTATAGAGTGAATTCTTGGTATATCTTAAAGGGTCTGTCCAGGCAAATAAAATAAAAAAAAAACATACTCCCCTGTAGCTATTCCATCTTACTTTGGCAGTATAAAACTCACTGGTGCCAATATCTGAGTCCTAGGGTGTGCAAGACCATTCTGCATTCAAAGGCAAACACACACTGGTCACATTGTCTGGAGCATATTCAATACAAAGGCTGAGATGTGTTAGGCCTCGGCATGCCCTCACCATTGCAGTGAATCGAGTGAGTATGCTATAGTCACTGTGACTTACATGGGATCTGTGTCACCAGTGAAGAGAGGGTGGGCCTGCAAACTTGGTAAGTTCTACACAAAGTAGGATGAAACAGCTTTCTTGTGGAATATCTGCAATAATAAAATGTAATACACAAAGCAGGGGGCAAAGAGCACAAAGTGTCACCCAGGAAAATAAGAAAGACGACACCAACAAAGACCCAAACAAAATACGAAGATGGAAATAACGGATTCAAAACATCTATGCAATAAAATATAATTGAAAAGTTGATTCATTTCACTAATACAAAATAAAAAAGAAAATTTCCTATTTTAGATTTTATCGATACAATACACGCTCAGCCAAGCAGTGACTCGCATTTCATTCAGATTTCTTTGTTGCTCCAAGTGGCAAGGAAAGCTAAATGGAGCAAGTTCATCTGCATCCCCGCTCGCTGTGGGTGTGCCCGTGGCAGCCTTTCAGAAATGCCTGGCGCAGGTACGTTCCCACTTAAAGATATAGCTTGAAGAAACAAAAAACAGGGTTGTACCATTCTACTTTTACTGGGGAGGCCAGATAAAATGTAACTTCCTGTCACCTGTTTTGGATTAAAATGGATTTCTAGTCTGTTTTCAAACCACCTGCCCTGTCTCCCTCCCTCCCTTCCCTGGAGCAGAGGCTGGACAGGTGGGGATATTGCAAAGAAAATTCTTTACTTTGCCCGCTATCCAGCGATGTCACTGACACATGAGAGGGTGCACAAAGCTTCATTGGCCACTATGTGTGTGCTCACGCTGGCCCGTTTAAGTGAATAGGCAGACACGGCAGTCTCTATAAGATGGCTGTATCCAGTGCTGGAGTCAGCAGGGGAACAGTGCTGGATACCGACACCCCCCCCCCCTCCGCTGGCTGTTCTTACTGATGTGTTTAGAGGCTCTTACCTATAATGCAATGACTTATAAAGAGATTAGAATGGCTATTGCTACTGTTTAGTGCATTTTCCTAACATTATACCTGTTTTTACAGTTATTTTATTGAAATATTGATGAAACAGAAGAGCAAGCCTCCTTAGAGATGTCTCCATGTTGAGTTAAATCCAAGAGTCTTAAAGAATCAAGGGTCGGTCATTAGCAAGCCCCCAGGCATCAAAACCAGGGATGCCCTGATTTGTAAGCTCACCTTTACCTGTGGCTCTTATAGTGCAGATTTAGTCGGCAGCAGCACCTCCAGCTTACCTGTGGCTGAGGGGAGCTCCCCGCACCCAGCTATTCATGGAGCAGGAGCGCTTCCCAGACTACGGGCTGATCACATCAGCCGGCATTCTTGAGATAAACCAATCACTGATTTAAAAAAATGCATTGACCAAAACTATCACTATAGTGATTTTCACTATCCCGGGTTTTGGTCCACCCCCGGGGCATCCCAATTTGTGATGTCCCACTGTGTGAATCCCCCCTCCCTGATCATCCGCTACACATACCTCACCAGCATTCCCACGGCACAGGAGTGGCTCTCCTCCAATCAGTTTCTTGGGCCGCGCATCTTAATGTGCAGTTGAAGAACCTGAAAGGAAGTCTAGTCGCACTTGTGATGGGTGCATAAAACCCCTGCATCTCTTGGCTGTGCACAGCCCCATCAGCCACTCAGTTACGGCAGGTGGAGCCACGCAATGGGAGAGAGATTTTTCCATGGTATAACAAAACAGACATAAAGAGATCAATTACATGGCTCCACCAACTTGCTAAGAACCATAGGTACATATTGTTATTTTTGGTCTGTATGTGCCAAGAATAAGTCTGTACTCTCTTTACCTATAACGTCTAAAATAAAAACTTACTGTCATCACAAAATCTAGGCAGCTACTAAATACAACTAGTAGACTGGACTACAAATGAAAGGGTCCTTGTTTCACTTCCACAGAGTTTTCCATTTTACTATAAATTACACTTCACTTCATGATCATAAGGGATATTCATCATGCCAAACACTAGTGCACTTGTCCTGCTGAGCCACACCCGGGCTTCACATCCTTTGTACTCCACTGTCATTTAGGCTAGGCTTCCTTTCCAAAATCAACTCCCAGAAAATATGTGGAGCTACCCTATATACACAGGCAGGTTTAGCATAGAAAGCTACAGGTGGGCATAACGTTAAATGAAAAGTCTGAACGAAAACCTAGAGTCTCTCATGCCAAATCAATTAGTGTTTTGTGTTTTTAGTGGTTTGGGGAACAGTACTTTACTGTTTAGAGTAAAATATATTATCCAAGTTTATAAAGAAGCACTTGAACAAGATTCCATATTCACATTATCATAATGAACTGAATTACTGAAATGAACATGGCTTAAATAAACATTCACATAATTAACTAGCAACTAAATTATACTAGATTTTTGCAGTGTCATTTAGTTAAAAGGATCATATAATGGCAGTTTATGCTTACATACATTTGCTGGTTTCTGGATTTGTACTAAGAAATGGTGCACATGGCTCAAATATTTAAAGAAATAAATATATCTCCAGCCACCCTTATACTACATTTCCATGGATTTAGGTGCCTATTCCTTAAAGTAACTCTGTCACCAAATCTGACCTTCTGCAAGCATAAACCGTAAACCTACTAATGCCTAATTAATATGTCTGGTGGTATCATTTTAAAATAAGCTCCACCCCTAGTATATTTGCATAATCATACTGGCATATTGATCCCAGTAGGGGCTTACCTAGTGCAGAGAAGCCTTCAGCAATCATTTTACACAGATGCACAGGTGAATAGGTGGAAAAAATGCACAAGTGAAGTCATTAGTGCTTAGACAGACAACTATGTGGAGATCCACACAACTTGACCTGTTGGTGGGCCTTGAGGAGAGGGTTGGGGAACACTCCTACATAAGACACATACAAAAAGAATGGGAGGGAGGTATTGGTGACAGTAAGTTTATTTTGTCCACCCAGAGCTGGGTAATTAGACCATAAAGATACACACCTAAATGGATACACAAGGCAAAGGCAATTGTTAACCCATTGGGTTGGCAATGTCCTAAACTATTTTCAAATTGAAGAAGAAATGGACAAGAAATTGGGGTTTCCAGTTTTACTTTATGATGTATCTTTTGAAATATTTGGGCGTAGGCATAGGCTCTGTGATGCTGCATAATAATCAGCATTATGGGTGGGGTCTGTAAGGCAGGCATTCTCAATACCCTGGATGTTCTCCCCCTCTCCCAGTGTCCACAGTCTGATGCTGTGGAGCTTTAGATCACCAGCTTAGCCCTGTGATGGTGATCTATGGCAAAGGAATTCAGGGGGTGTGCCACTACTCTTTGCCTTGTTTCTACTTTCAGGAGCAGCTGTGTTCTGACAGGAAGGGTTGATCCGTTTTCCCCTACAAGTGATACCATGGTATTGCTAGGGGGAGTCAAAAAAGCAGGCAAAACATAAGGCATGCAGCATTTGTGTGATATTAGAGTAACCCCTCAGTCAGACTAGAGGTTACCTGAACTAGACAGCGGAGGGAGTGATGATCCTTATTGGATATGACTCGCTCCACATACAAGCACTGGAAGCCTTATATCCAGTCCCGTACTGACCTACTTCTATGTTCCTATGCAGATTTGCGGCCCCGCATGAGCACAAGCGGCAAGTAAGGTTCACATAGCAGGCTTGCAGTATTATGTGTTTCCCGCAAGACAAACTCCACTGATCTAGTGATAAAAATGAGAGATTGGACTTCCAGCCCCTGGTTCTGCTGCATAGTTCAAGGACCCTCCAGTCAAAAAAATACTTAAATTGTAATGTAGTAATGCATGTACATGCTAAAATGTTGTTCTCCCATCTGCTGCTGGGGACCACATGGGGCTCAATAGCATTGCAGGATTCGCAATCTGGCTGGCATTTGAACCGGATAGGATTACCAAATCTGGATGAGCCAGTAGATTAATTATACAAAGGTTTTTGTTATTATTATTTTAGGTCCACTGAAAGTTTTTCTACTGTCCCTATGTCTACCTTGGAAAACCCCAGACCCATTGTGTTCTTCAATTGTAACACTCCCTCTTTGTCCCCAAAGTCTTAGTCCTTGAATATCTAATTTATCTCTATGCAGTAAAGCTGGCCATCTTAAGCAGGGGTTACCTTTATTAAACAATATTATTGAGTTTAATTATACTCTTTTTCTAATACAGCAACATGCTGTATTAAACCAGAACAACACCCAATTTTCAAAAAATGGGTGTTGTGCCTAGAACAGAGGGAATCCGAACTGCCAATGCCCCCCTGGGCACTACATTCCAGTTACACCCGAGAATTTTTCTTTTTTCTCTGTCCCCCAGCAAATTGAGTGCTCTGATTGGTCACCGCAGTCACATGGTTCGCAGACTTACTCCGGGCAACCACATGACCGAATGCAGATGCCCCCTCCCCTGCGCATTACGTACACTTGAGAAATTGTATTGATTTTAATCGAGCACTTGATCGGTCAACACAAGGTAAAATTTCTCGGTTAATGCGTATGGGGCTTTGGCAATTGGGATTTTCCCCTGTGCTAAACATTTAAAAAAATGCTTTAGTTTTAGGTTTAATGAGTAGTAAGTAAAGGATGAAACCTAAAAATATAAAAATAGACTATTAAATAGGTGTTTAGGGAAAGTAAGCTTGGCTAAAGCTAACCATTTACTCCTGAATAATCAGCACAAGTTGGCTAGTTTATGAGTATCTTTTGGAAGATCATGATCGGTGATCCAATAGATTTGATGAGGTGAGACTCACTTTATCTCTAACCCATTTTGGATACCTGAGGGCTGAGTTTGGAGAGCTTTGCTCTTGCAACACATAAGAAAGCATAACAAAATTCTCCTGCTTCTGACTGGGTGTTGTAGTATGAGGTGCAAAATTACTCCAATGAGGAGAGGCTTGGAGAGGTCAAAAAGGCTCTCCATCCTAGGTCAGAGACCAAAGCGGACCAAAACCCACTGCACTTGTGAAATACTTTTGACCAAAGCCCCCGACGATACTCCCTTCTTAGGGGGTAGAACTAGAAATACATATTTTCGCTTATCAAATCGCCCTGGAACACTCTTCCTCTCTGTAGGATTGCAGGTGATTAGTTATTGCATAAGTGTGACAATGACATCATTGGCACACACAGCAGTGACAATGAATGGAGGAGGCGGAGCTTTACAGCTAAAATAGGTGCCATTATCTAGGATTAGAGTGATGCAGGAGCAGTAAAAATAGGCAAAAGTTACTATTCGTGGATGCAATTCAGGGGATGCTAGTTACAAATGTGGGTTTTGGTCCGCTTTAAATGAGAACATTTCTCCAACCTTAGTGCACAGGCATCCAAATAATATTGGAGAGGTGCTTCCAAAGTGATCTAGGCCTTGCCAAATCTTGTGCATTACCCTAGTGACATGGAATCGAAGTTAAAGTGGACCTATGTCCGGCATCTTGACTATCCCGGGATTGGTCTTTGCCCCTGGGGCACCCCGATTTCGGATGCCCCGCTGTGTGAAACCCCCCAGGTTGCCCAGTTAAATTCACCTTTCCCCGTCCTATGAGGCATGCGTGAGCTTTCGTCCAGTGGGTTCAATTTTGGCTAACAATCTGCTAAGGGCGATTGTAGCTGAAAAGAGCCACATGGAGCCAAGCTCGCCATGGGTGCATCCCTGCTAACCTCCAACATGGTACATGCCTGTGCCAGCCAATCATGAATGCGTAACGCAGGCACGTGCTGGAAGAATGACCCGTGCATGTGCTGTTGGAATGGGGAGAAGGTAGGTCTTTACAGGGGACTCTGGGGGTTTCTCACAGTGGGGCATCTCAATTTGTGGTGCCCCAGGAGCAAGGAATCAGGCAGCCAATGTTGGGTTTTGGTCCACTTTAAAACAAAAAGGTAAGGAACAAGGAAATAAGCAGAAGCAGTGATAGAAACATAGGGGTGGCAGTGTGTCAATCTTCTGTGTAAAGTAAGATTACAAATGCTCAGTGTTCATGGGTAAACCGATGAAATTCCACAAAATGTATTTTAAAGCCTGTCAAATGGACCCTTATTTAACCTTAAAAATGGATCATCAGCCACAGGCAGCTAAGTGTCCAGATTTATTTCGGACAAGCTGCCATGACAAGTATGAGAATCTGCAGACTTCCTGAAGACCCTGTTGGGTTGCACAAGGCCCAATGTAGACAGCAAACAGGTGGTGATGTCTGGCGGCATTCTTTCTATGCATTGTTGTAAAGTCTGCAAAGCATCAGAAGCCATGATTATCTTTTCTGGTGTTTGGGTTAGAAAATAATAGTATTTACACTGAGAAACTTACTGTGTCTAATGCTCTGCTCCTTAATTCTGAGAAAATCTATGTCTAAGGAATAATCCCACAGAAAAAGCCAAGAAATGTTATCCTCAACATCTGTAGCACTGTTCTGTAAACAAAACTCAAAATTGTGTCTTTATTCAAAAATCAAGCATTTGATTGTCATTCTACTGAAAGGAATGAATCGTTTCCAGTCTCAATGCACCTTTTGTTTAATATTTATTTGCCCTGAAGTCACAATTCAAGATCCAAAAGGCATTTCTTACGGATTCAAATGTTAAGGATAAAAGACAATAATGTTAAGAGTACGTCAAGAAAATGTTTTCCCTTTCTGTAGATCCAGCTTAACTTATGTTTGGTGATCTATGACATCTAACACATAAGACACTCTGGCTGCAACTAGGCTCTAGAGAGGAACTTTTCCAGCTTTTGTTCCTCTTCCAGGGGGCATCACGTTTTTTCTATGCAAAAACTGGTCTAACAGCCACTCTGTGCCCAGGAGTTCTCACTGCAAGCAAATATGACAAGCCACAGTGGTCCTGCAGCTGGATCTGAACATAGCAGAGGAGAGCTTAAACCAGACCTTCACCTTGAAAAAGTGCATATCTTATATGTTTATCCCACCCTGTACATACAGATTGCTCACATTAAAAATTATCCTACCTGCATCTATTGCTTTTTTTTTAGCCTTTTAACATCCAAGATAGTAGCTCATGGAATCTTAGGCTGCCTGCAGACAGGAAGTGCCTTCTGATTATGCTGCTCTGCATTCTGGGATTGCTGTCCTTTTCTCGACTCCAGCTCTGCTATAACCCACACCCTCTGTAACCCCCCCCTTTCCTTAATATGTAATGCTTCTAAAGGCAAGATGGTGGAGCTCATATCCTAGAGACCTGAGTTGAAACCCAGCAGGGAAAAAAGAAACTAAAAACTTAAAATACATTAATTCTAGATGCTGGGGAATAGTTTTTTAAGGGTTTGGGCTTTTCATTAAATGATGCTGAAGGTCCGGTTTAATATAGGGACCCTCTGTTCAATGGTAAAGGGAAAAAGGTGCTTTCCTAGCACGGAAAGTTTTTGCATAGCACCCTTGCAGTGGGCAAATCTATGCAAACCCTCCCTTCACATCGGAGCCAACCTAAGCACTCAGAAGCCACTGAGTGTGCAATGCCAAGGATTAGCTTTAAATTTACATAGCCAACACTATTCACTAGTGTTTCTTATCAGCACTAAGATGGTGCTTGGCTGTGTAAATTTGAAGCTAATCCTTGGCACCGCACACTCAGCTGCTTCTGAGTGCTGTGGATGGCTCCAAGACGTAAAGAAATGATTTGCATCATTCCTGCGCACTGCAAGTAATTTTATTATTCCTTGTATTGGGTGCTGTGCAAATACTTTCCATTCTAGGAAAGCACCTCTTTTCTCTTCTATCAGAGTGTTCACAAGGCTGCCAAAGCTGAGTTATGCCCTTTCCAGCTCAGCCAGGCCCAGGAATGGAAGCAAAGCCAGCAGTTTGGCTTGGAGTACATAAGGTATTTACATATACTGGAATCAGAGATTTTGAGTTGCTTTAAACTGGTTTATTTTACACGGTTTCCAATGGAGATAAGATGCAAGGAAGCTAGCGTGTGGATGTACTTTACACATTTTTCATATTTTCCCTGTTTCCCTTTAACTGTATAGTGAAATTAACAGTGTGCTATCGTGTTATCTCTAATTACCCTGCTTACAGGAAAGATGATTAATGTAGAAATCTCTTATTTGTATTAGGGTTTAAAAGTGTGCAGTATACACGGAAGCCATTTCCTTTTATCTCTCAGAAATGTGACAGGTCCTAATCTGTGGAAAAGCATTTCACTAACATTCTCATAACAAACTTTGCAGAATGTTCATATCAGATTAATAAGTGAAAAAATAAATACAGCTCTAGCACAACATAACACGCGCAAAGTGGTGCTTTGAACTACAGCTTTCTGCTTCAATACCATGGTGGGTAAAAAGCCAAATTCTGTCCCACATTTCATCATAACCGTACAAGTACAAGCTGACAGAAACATATACATTGACTGTAAGAGAACAGATCCATTCCAATGCCCTCTGCTTCAACCTACAAAAATATTGACCAAGTTAAATGAAAACTCTTGTTTTGGTCAAGTTTTTGGTTTTCTGACTTATTGTTTTCCGCTTTTAGAATGTGCATTTGATTACATGAAACATGATATACATATCGGCGTACTGTTTCCAAGATTCTTATGTTCATTTGGCTCTGTGTTTCTAAAAAGGGAGTGTTTTTTCCTGTCCTGAGTAAAGCCCCAAGTACAGCTTATGCCTACAAATCCCAGAATCCTTCCACTGTAGGTAAGCTTATTAGCAGATTTCAAGCAGCAGTAATGATAATTTAGCTACTGGAACAAAAGATTGTGATCCCCGCATATGAAGAGGGTTAATTAGAGCAGGAAGGGTAAAACTTGTGAGCTCAGGAGTGTGGAGTGGCGTCTCTACCTCAGCCAATCAGATGATTACCAAGCCAGAGTCAGGAAGTTGCAAATCAAATAAAATAGAAAAAGAATAACTGATACGCTCTGAAAATAGGGGACCTCATTTTGGCCCACAATATTGGAAACTTTTAAAAATGTTCTCCCCGGCAATGAGGCAGGACAGAATGGTTACACAAAATAAACAGCCTATCCTGCACCATTACCAGCCCTCCTGCGACGGCCTCACAGGCAGTGCACACAGCAGCATCCCCAGCCATGTTTTGTGGATATCCAGACAGATACACCAGTAAACTATTTAAAGCTTCCGGACTACTAAACAACTGCACAAGTAAAGATCCTCAAAACATGATCTGCTAGGTGTTCTTGAGAATGGGGTTGAGAAACTGCATTAGAATACATTATAGGGTGCTCTTGTTCCTTAACATTCAAAACAAAATATCCTTATAAAAACTCTGACATTCACACCCAAAAGCACACCAAATAATTAACCCTCATTTAGTTCCACCTTGCTTAGTAGTTATGTCATTACAATAACAGAGCATGTGTGTGGGGGGGATGCTTTTCTGCTTTCTGTTTTTTCTATACATTTTGTCCTATTAAGCAGTTCATTTGATCGATGGACTCTGTAGAGACTTTCAGATCTTCTACCCATATTTGCTGCAATCTCATTCTATACAGTACATATTTCATGTGACAGTCACCGGGACCAAACATAATTTTAGTGAAATCTTGTAACTGGAATTGATCTCAGAGATTCTCTGTGACTTCATACAGTCCACCTTCTTATATTTGATTAAATGAAGCCCTTGATCTTGACTGCCTGCCTGACTGCATTCAATTATTTTTCAGCAAGTGGCTTTGTCCTCAGCCTTACCTCATATCCTTATCAATAATGTATGGGAACTACAAGGCTCTAAAGAGAAATGGCACGCCTGACAACTTCAATTATATATGCTTTCTTAATGATCTGAAGAAATCAGTGTGGAATATTAATATCCGGCTTAGGTTCCTGTATGATGTACAAGCATACAAAGCATCAGTTGTAGATAATGGACCATGTTTACTCCACTCATTTTACTAGAATTTCTAGTGCAGAAAGCAATAATTGGTCTTGTTTGCTGAAACACATCAGAAAAAAATGTATTTGAGGCATTTTCGTACTGTTACTTCTTTCCAGGAATCCTATAGAGCGCATTTGAAATGGAGCCAATTTATCAAGCGATCATCTGATAAAGTTAAGTAATAAGTGCTCAGAAAGAGTTAGGTGAAGACAAAATCTGGCTTTGAGCCTTGAGGAAAGAGCTGTGGAAGAAAGGGTTAGAGCACTGATCCCCAAACTAACCTACAAAGGTCATATGGAAAGCCACACTGGCAGCTACTGTATATAAAAGTGTTAAAGTACCTATGGGACAGCTATACATATGTATTTCCCAAACGTATCCCCAGAGCCCTCCAGATGTAGAACAATGAAAAGATTAATTATCAATATTGTTCAAAATTACCATTTTAATTGAGGTTTTTATGGGCCTTTTAAACAGTTTGGAAATAAGATTACCATATTTGAATAACTAACTTTTGTTTTTAGGCAAAACTGACACTATGATGAATGCATTTACAAAGCAGACTTAGTACTCTGTAGCTGTGCTACTGGAAAATGTATTGAAATGTTGGCACTGAATGCTGCAGGTATAATAGACACTGGAATTTGTTAAAAAGTGGCAGCCCAAATACACTAGTAGACTGTCAGAGTAATTAGGTGACAAAAGATTTTGTTTGAGCCTACAGCTCCTGCTGGAAACTTTGTGGCAACCTTTATAAAACTGTGATGGAAGTGTAACAATACTTTGGAAAATGAATGTCAACTTTGCCAAACAATAAACTACAGTACAGGTAAATGTGTTCCCGAAACCTGTTATAAAGGTGTTTTTCACATACTGTGCCAAAACCATATAAAAATGTTTAACCAAAAAAGTAAAGCACCCTATACTGTATAATTAAAAATCCCTCTCATAATTTCTATCCCACTTGACCCAGATTACTACAATAATTGAAAAAAATACTAATTTGGTCTGCATTTACAGTGCTTTCTCTTTTCTGTGCAGTTTATCAGTGGCTCCTGCACTACTACAGACATGACACGTATCACCAAACCACTATGGCAGAACATAAAGTAATATATCAAAGAAAGATTTATACCGCGCTAGAAAAATCACAATTAGAAATATCTTAGGATAGTTTCTGCTCAATGTGCCCAACTTGTATTCCAAATAAAGTCCTGAAATATAAATGTCTATCAACATGCACAGAGCAAGCACAGTCTCTTAAAAGATGGTCTCAAAACTAAAGTACAGATATTATCCTGTGACGTTTGGACTTCAGATAATAGTGCCCTCCACCAGTATAATAGACTCTTACCAGAAAACTGTAGAGATATGGCATGTAAAAATCCTCAAAAATATGAATAATGGGAAAAGGGTTCCAACAATAAGGCAAATAATTCCAATCAATATTCCAAAGAATATTCTAAATTAAATATTAAAAGAGAAACCTAAATCCATAATACAATAAATAATCTCACCCCATTGTATCCAATGCTATATACACAATGGTACAGCCACAGAAGAAGTATGCACAAATAAAGTTGTTATTCCTTACATCCTCAAAACAAATACAAATAAGCAACATGTACCAGCATGGCTTGTAAAAGCTCCTCTGTATATTATCAATTGTCAGGGTCGTTTACTGGTTAGATCAATCTGTGCTTCTGATCTGACACAGTCGCTCCACAACCACACACTTGAAGAATTTTAATCCTTATAGTCTTGTACAAATGTTACCATGTTTTCTTCACTCAAAACATCCAACCTCAAACTCTAACCTCTGTTAAAAGGTCAAAACATGAACTCTGTCCAAAAACAATTAAACATGAGCTGACAGTTAATTAGTATGATTTTGATGTATCTAAGATGGTAGGCATTAATGGCCAAAAATTATTAGCAAAAAAACAATAATGATACAATTATTTCTTAGGTATATTTATTTTAATTAGGATTATAAATTAAAATAATTCACATCATTTTTTGGTTCATTGAAGTATAAACATTTAAAAGCAGTCGGTATATCTAAAAAAATGAAGGTAGCAAATTACCTTTTCATATTACTCAATAATGCTGTACTGTGTTGATCAAGTCCCCCACAGTGTTAAATGAATCCAAGCACAATTAATTAAACCCATATTATAAAAAGTAAAATAATTAAAAAACAAGATGTTCCTATGACTAGGTCAGCCAATGCCACACAAAGACTTAACTATAGGTAGCCCTTGCCCAAGAACATGGTTAGATGTTCTAGTATGGTGGAGCCTGATAATTTACCCCACATATAAATAAATAGCAGAGAAAGAACAAGACAATTAATGATTTACCTTCACGTGTGCAAGATATTGTTCACATGTCTCTTTCCGATAGGAGAGCTGGGTCTCACCACTTATATGGGCAATCGTTTCTCCCGAGGAAACCAAAAAGACCCTGGGTTGCTGCCCTTTTTCTCTCTTTTCAACATCAGCTGTCAAATTGTATGTTAGACCTGCAAGATAAAGTCCTTAATTAAATCCAACTGTACTGCAAAATGTATCAGGCATACTTTGTTCATTAATATCCATAAAAGACGACCACAAAATGACCCTCTACTGTAGAGTCATAGTCTAACATACCTACCAAAAATTCAGTCAGTCAGTTCTTAGTTTAGTTAAAGACAGGCTACTAAGCCCAACAAATGGTTACTATTTATTAGTGTAATGGTTATTATTCTTCTGGAAAAATAATAAAGACTGGGCTGTCCATGAAAGTTGAAAAAACAGTTACAACCTAACTTTAACACTATAAGACCAAGTTGATATATCATGGAGGGATACACCATAGTGGAGTGGAATATACCGATTTCTCCGCCTCAGTCTTTGGTGCATGTAACTTTAATACTACAATGTTGGCACTTCACAAGAAAGAGACAGACTAACTGTTGCATGTTTTTATACACCCTGCTGATATTTGACTATTTTCCAAAACAAATGATAAGCTTTTTTTTTTTAAAAAAAAAAAAGCTTCTCATGGACCCCTCAACCCTCGCTGGCTATCATTCTATCTTAATTTACGTTTATCTTCCAAAACTTCTTGAGAAATACAAATTTTAAAAATTAACTGACTGCCTCTAGCCATCAACACTGTCAACCATGCTCTACTGATTTCTCACGCTTTAGGATTAAAGAGTACCAACTATGGTTTATGGCTAGCCCTGAAGTCTAAAATGTTTCTGGGTTGGACGATTGTGTACCCCTTGGACATCCAGATTTTGAATGCCCTGCTGTGTGATCCCCCAGATACCATCTAGGTGGTGAACTAAAACTGGGTAAAAACAAATAAAGCAGCGATGTAATAGGTAAAAAGGTTTTAGTAGGTAAAACAGTAGGTATAAATAGTTCATTCCTTTTGCATCAGTTTTTTTTTATCTATGGAGCAAATCAAGCTTAGATAAAGATTAGTACAGTACATCAGGTTGAGGTACAGGTCAGATCACGTGGAGTACAGATGTGATAGGATCTTGCGAACTACTAATGGTTCCTGGTTGGAACATGCCGTTCAATTCCCATAAGGTCCGGCAAATATCTTTTCCATGGTCTGGCAAGACATTCTTTTACCATCATCCATGTCAGACATAACCAGCTCCCATTTGTATTTACTGCTTATCCCTTCGAAGTCTAATGCCACAAAGGCAGTGGCTCTTTCCAATTGTATTTTGTCATCAATAAGTGTGTATTACCTGCACAATTATGGGTGTTTCTTCTGGATTGCCCTATGAATTTACTTGATATATACTACTTTTGTAAGCACTACATTGCATATAGTGAATAAGAACAAGGAACTGGTACTGGTCTGATAGGGCTTCCTTAATATACAGCTGGCAAAACAGCTAACTTATAGGTAAACTCTAAATCAGACTACCCCATTGATCTAAATCCAGACTAGCATAGTTAATTGTAACTGTTACAACTGTTATTTTGCTGATTTTTGCTGATTAGAAGTGTGAAACGTTCAATAAGTGGCAGCTCTATGATCTAAATAAGTCATATGTGTAAATAAATGTTGTCTGTAAAAGTTCTAATATATCTTTAACGCTAAGGAAAAATAAAGTAAATAAAAACTTCCAAACCTTTTAAAAATGTGTCTCCATTAGAAGGTGCAGCTTTGGACAGAGTGTGGGGTCCTGGCAGACAAGGTGAGGAGGCAGTAGTCTGCTCAACTAAACCTACAAGCTTCTTTAATTAAAAGGGCAAAAGATGTCCAACAGAGAACAGGGAATATGGTTACACTTCTAAAACATCTTGTTTGACTAGATCAAAAATGATCTTCAAACCAAGAATATGTTTTGGGTGGAAATTTTTGTGGAGCACAATGAGATCTACCATCTATAAGATGCTAGGCCTGGTTAGACCTCCATCCTGATGTGGGATGGCACACTCTGTAAAGCCTGGTATATCCTGGTGGCAACACACAACCTAGGGATGGATGGGGTGCCACGCACCGATCGTGAGCATGACAAGGCTCCCATTCAGCTTTTTCAACCACACAATAATATGCATAGAAGCTGATTGGAGGAAAGCCACTCCTGTGCTAACACTAGTGGTAGTGGCCAACCAGCGGAGTATCACACAGTGGGGCAGGCATACCAAATCAGGATGTCCCGGAGGGGGGGGGGAGCGGGGTAGACCAAAACCCAGGATAGTTAAACTCCGGGGTTTTGTCCACTTTAAGGTTGATAGAAAAAATACAACAATTATAGGATAGCCTTGGACTGTTAAAATGGATATAATTATTTTGCTAAACTAAGATTACTCTTAATAATAGTAACAGTAAAATAACAGTTTATGTTAAAAATGAATCTCTGCCTACATTTCCTCTCACTGTCTATTAACAAAAGATGCACCTGAACCCATTACCAATGCCCACCACTACACCACAGCCTTTCCGACTGGACAGTTGCAGGGAAAATGCTTTTGGAGGTCACAGTCAGGTTATCATAGCTCAAGAACAGAAAATAAAAAGTTCATAAACTCGGACTTGCGGACAAAATATTTACAGTGTAAACGGTCCCATCCTGTTACTTGTATAAACTCAAAAAGCTAACACTGTCACCACCAGATAAAAGCAGACAAAACGTGAACAAACTTTCACTCACAGTAATATCATGAAACGCAGATATACATCATATCAATATAATTGTACCTGGACAAATACAAACCTAGGTAAAATGTATAAATACATTTGTGAAACAATAACAACTAGAATAAAAAAAAAGAGGACTAAAACCCCTTAAAACACTCTAGGGCCGAATGATTCTCTGTGCCCATCGGACGCCCCACTGTGTGCACCCCACCAGCATGCATGCACAGGGCGGGTGCATGGCTAAGCTTAGTGCAGGAAAGCATAGGTGCAAATACTGTATGAGGACATCTTCCTCTGGCCACCCTGAGCATGTGCGCCAGCAGGAATTCAAGACTGCTAGGCAGTGGGCCACACACAGGCAGGGAATGTCTGCTAGGCCTGCACATGCACCATGGGATTACAGAAAAGCTAATACTAACAGTGAACTGGGCAAAGCAGTGGCAAGAAATACATTAAAAAGATTAAATCCAAATAAACACTTTTCTATAAATTATAATTGCAACATATAACCAATTCATTTTTAGAAGCTGGGGGAGGGGTTAGGGCCAATAGTTGGTCTTTTAATCCTATTACGAACAAAAATTTAGTAATTATACAGTGAACAAAGCACATGCTCTATGCAGAAGGGACTGAGAACATATGTACCATTCTGGAGCTGGTCCCATACATTTCAGACTGGCATGCGGCACCCAGGTAACTATTAGCTGGCGTGGATTCTGGGGGATCTCAAAACCCATGGGTTTAAAAAAAAAAGGTTTCCCAATTTGTTGAGTACCAGTGAACTGAGGTAGAGAGACACTCCAATGAAGCTAAGGGGTTCTCTAAATTTTAACAATTAACCCCAATGGCTGCCAGGAGGATTAGCAAAGTTTTAATGATAGTGTTTCTATAGTGAATCTATACATCCAATTTACATATATATTATAAACTTTTACTAATGTTTCACCATGTTTAATGTTTGACCATTATTAGGGCAGTGTATGCACACTTTAATATGCATTTAATCCAGATCATAGTATATTGGTCGCCACGCCCCCCGTCTTCTTCACCTCTTAAATGGTTGTTCTATGTTTTTAAATAGTTTAGGATTGTGGTGCCATTAGTGTGTTGTATACATTTATTGTACATATTTTTTCTATATAATGGTTGTGCCTTCCATTTTTGGTCCAATTTTTAGTGCTGTATGTTTGGTTAAAAGGAGCAACATGCCTATGTTATATAGGTTGGGCAGCCATTTTTTGTATAGCCCTCTCCATCCCTGGGACCCGGGACACTGGAGCAAACATACACAGTTAAAATATGGCTAATGGCTCCAGGAATCTATTCAGGGTTTCCAGATCTGCTGGAACAACTAGTGAGTATGAGACAAAATGCTTTATAATTTAAGCAACTACAAAAAAATGATCCTAATTTTAACATGAATAGGTTGTCCAAGCATTAACACAAAATTTCGGTTAAGTTATAATCCCCCACCATGCCACCCTACCCCGGTGCTGAGGCAGGACTGGGGAATACAAAAAAAATTTAAAAAATTACCTTATCCAGAGGCCTCTCTAAAGCCTGTACAGCCACAGCTGGAGGAGCGGTGCTGGCGCCTGGATAAGGAAAGGGTTTTTTCTTCGTAACTCCCTGTCCTGCCTCAGCACCAGGGTAGGGTGGCAAGGCGGGGGGGTTATAACTTAACTGGAAATCCGCTTTCACAATAGTTTTCTTATATTTCAGGGGAGTACACATGTATATTTTAGTTAATCCTTCAGATTTTTGGTGTATCAATGCCACCAGGGTTTTCTCCTAACATGCAGGCTGGCAGCTTCCCAGGTGAGTAGCTCTGGCTGCATTGCATGGCCCAACTTTGGGGACTCAAAAAATACAATTCTGTGAGATACTCACCTGTAGAATTGGTATTATACGCATACAGCACGTCCTGCTCCATGTATAATAATAACACATGGGTAATCCTCCGCCAGAGGGCGCTGTGCACTGCAGACATGCAAAAAACAGACTCCTCCCGGCCCTTAATATACTGAGGGACCTCCCACAAATCCCCAGCATTGAAAAGCAGTGAGAAAAAGAAGCCGGGAGAACCAACCACCAAGCTGGTAACAATTGTAATGATAACAATCACCATACAGGGGATCCAGAATGAAAGACCAGGGTGGGGTGGAGCAGGACGTGCTGTATGCGTATAATACCAATTCTACAGGTGAGTATCTCACAGAATTGTATTATTCTAAGCATACAGCACGTCCTGCTCCATCTATAATAATAAAACATGGGACATCCAATAGCAGTGTCCATAAAGTAGGGTGGGATCCCCAAAAAACAAGGCACAGCAGACAGTAAAGGCGCTATCAGCTGCAAAACTCATAACAAAACCTTGAAAGGTATGAACAGAGACAAGCAACAGTCTAGTAAATTATTCAACAGAAAAACCTGGTGCTGAAGGGCCAAAGGTACCTAAACACCAATATAACAGAGTAAAATGAGAAAGGGGGGGTTCTTCCCCCTTAAGGTAATAGGCCATTGTAACGGCCAACCAACCCACAGGCGACAGAAGCCTCATGGGAACTTAGAGCTCTCCCCAAGGGGAATGAGAACTGGTCTCCCGTCCGACAGGCGGGAATACTGACCCCTTCATTAGCAATAAGCCGAAAGCCTTACTCAGGAGCAGGAGGGCATCCAAGTAAGATCAGTCCAAAGGGCACAGTGGCCCTGGAAGTAAGCGATATCAGGCGCATACATAAGGAGGCGCCCACCGACCCCAAGGGCATCAGTCCCCCCAAGGGACAAGAAACCACCAGGAAAAAATGCAACACCCGTTGAGGGAATGTAAATGCTTTACTTCAAGCGGACCTTCACTCTAAATAAGAGTCTATCTTATATGTTTCCCACACCCTGTACATACAGATTGCTCACATTAAAAATCATCCTACCTGCATCTACTGCATTTTATAAGCCTTTAAACATCCAAGATGGCGGCTTATGGAAGCTGCCATTTTTGCAGGCAGCCTGCAAACAGGAAGTGCCTGCAAACAGGAAGTGACTGTGCTGCTCTGCATTCTGGGACTGCTGACCTTTCCCTGACCCCAGCTCTGCTCTGTCTGAGCAAAGCACAGCTATAACCCGCCCCCCTGTACCTTATCCCACTCTCCTCTCCTCAGTAAGTGTGATGCTTCTGAGTCAAGATGGCGGCGCCCGTATCCTAAATTCCCGAACAGAGTTGCAGCCCAGTGGGGGAAAGTATAATAAATTAGTGACTAAACATGCAAAATATATTAATTTTAGATGCTGAGGAATTGTTTTTTAAGAGTTTGGGCTTTTCATTAAATCATGGTGAAGGTCCGGTTTCAGCATTATAAAGAAAAAATGGTCCATAGAGACTAAAAGGACCTAAACAATGATCATAAAACACCACTCAGACAAGGAGGTCCGGCGTAAGACGGAATACCACCACGTCATGGTGTGCATATAGATATATATATGTATACATATAAATATATCGAGCTAAGGCTAAGTAATCAGATCCACCTTCACAGGCATGCGTCTGACTGAAGCAGGAGCCCCCAGAGAAGCGACTTGGACTACAAGACAGCTGAGACAGCATCCAGCATAAGTCCCAAGGGAACAATCCGCAGGGCAAACAGAATGAAAATGGATCCCAACAGGAACCACAGAACTACTTGGGAGATGCCCTTGAGCAAACCCCAAGAGAGCTCCTCAAAAGGAAGACTGGACCAGACTTCTACAGGAAGACAGACAGGACAGAACCTGAACCTTCAGAGTACCGAGATTGGGAGCCAACCCCAACCTTAAGCTGCAACGACTCTAGAACCCTGAGAACTGAGAACGTCTAACAGGGAAGAGACCAAGACTCATGCCAATCAATATGGGTACACAATAACCCACAATAGACAAAGGAAGAGGAAGCCAAGGAAGCTTGCTCCTAGCCCCCCATATACCAGGTCACCCAGAAGATAAGCTCGCCTCCAAGGGGTGAATGAATCAGCTGTCAAGCCCCAGAGTCTGTAGATTGGGACAACAAAGAAGGGCCTGACAAGGGCAGAACCACACTCTTGAGAAAGCTAACAGGTCAGCTGACCTTAGCAGAAGCATCTGCGAACCACAGTTCCCTAGGTCACCCGGGGTTCAACAAACTCATAGGCGTCTCTTACTCGGCCCAACCGTGCGAGGAAACCCCACGAAGTAGGGTGAATGAAGAGAAGGTATATAAGATAGAAAATCCAAGTATAATTTTACTAAACCCCATGACCAGAGTCAGAATATTCTGAGACAGTAAACACAAGGGCGGGGCCCCTGTGGTGTAAGTGAGACCCCACAGAGCCACCCTAGATGGCTCTCAGATAGACACCAGGATAGCACAGCCTGCCACTGGGAAACATCCATTGGAACGAAAACCGTTGAGGAACAGGGGGCGTAGGCCCCCGCCCAGATCAGGATCAGGAACCCTCCAGAGGGACCATCCTGCCTCAAGCACCAGACCAGTAATAAAAACAGGCCATTGTCTTCCAACAGGCCAAGATTCTCCAATAGACATGTCCTAAACAGGAAAAAGTCCAGCCGTATAGACAACAGAAGGCTCATGTTTTAACAAACCAGTAGGTAAGATGGACCTTCTAAGGGACCTTACCTAGGAACCACGGGGGGTACTGGAAGAATTCCCCCACCCGCCAACCTGCGAGACTGGGTCCCCAAGGCAACCCATCACCGGAAGATGCAAGCAAGAAGGGGTGCCCCCTGACCGGCCCCTTGAGTATGATCGGCTCAAGAGGAACCACCATACCCAGGGGAATGATCGCAACCCTAGCTCCAGGGGTGCTGGAAACCCATGTAGGATCACTAACCTAGTGTGCAGAAGAGCCCAAGGGCTCGGTATATAAGGGACCGCATCTGATACGCCACCAACGAGCCCACCAGCTGCAATCCTGCCTGGTGAAGATAAAATATCAGCAAAGAGGGACAGAGAATTTGTCCCGAAAGGTCCCCTACCGCCAAAGAAGAAGGAACTAGCCGAAAGAGCCGAATCCAAATGCAATACTAGGAGAGGATATACTGGAAAAAAGGGAAAAATAGGAACTAAGGTGACTGAACACCCATCCCCAATAATTCCCCATTGTAGGTAAGGACCACCTAGTAGGTCCTTATGCGGCTGCCCCTTGGTCTCATTCGAGACAGCACTCCCATCCAAGCCGTAGCGGGCACAGGGAGTGGGGGAGAGGCCTACTAACACGGCCACAATCAGCGGTGATGATCACCAACACCCACCTGTAAAAGCCGCAGAGTCCTGAAGACACATGTGAGCCAAAATAAGCATCTTAGCATTCCACGGGCAGCCCACTGATTTACAGAGCGCCGAAGGCCCAAATCCGAGATGCCAAGCGGCAACGCCTGTGGGTACAATCGCCGAACCCATGTAGGGTTAGGATGTGCACCGTCTCATCCTCCAGGAGAGGGTGGAACAGACTGGTGTAGAGGCCACTGCCTCTATCTGTGAAGGGCATCCTATCAAGGAGCCCAGACCTGGCAGGCCAAGGAAGGCCTGTACCAATACCTGAAAAAAAGACAGGGACCGGAAGTACCCTGACCCACTCGGGGAAGAACCATCCAGCAAACACCGTCCCGCAACCAGAGGGACTACTTCCTGAAACCATCAGAACGAAGCATGGTGCCTCCTGATAGGAGCAAGGTGCTGTGGCTATCCCCTCACCCAGGCGGGTGAGGACGTCCCACCATGCTTGGGGGGTTTTTGAGAAGAGGTCGGTCTTAGCCCGACCAGAAGGCCCCTGACGATGTCTGCCTCTCCTGGGGCAGGAGTCTGTATCAGGCCCCGGGAGGGGCACTCGCAGGGCCAGTGTTTGCTCGACACAGGGCGCGCACACCCTTGCCCCGTCAGCATCAGCATGGGGGGGGGGGAGACCACACGCTATACACAGTCGGTCTTGTCCCAGAGGGACTCCGGTCACACAATCTTGAGATGCCTCCATATGGTGATTATCTAGGCACAGTATGCCCGTAGGGATTTATGCACTAGGCAACCCTGGAAGCCCCAGCAACCCGCTGATTAATGTGGGAGATTTGTAGGAAGGCCCGCTAGTAACTAACTATGAATAGAAAAAAAAAAAAAAAATATATATATATATATATATATATATATATATATATATATATAGGGCCGGGAGAGGCCGTCTGAGACTCGGCGTCTGAAAAACATAAGGTGAAAGAAGGTGTCAGGGCCATGTACAGCAGGAGAACATATAATGAGCAATCGCCCGCGAGGGCACTTACAGCCAAGAGAGGAGGAGGAACAGCCGCCACGCGCGCGCGAAGATCGTCAAAATGGCGCCCAGCGAACCTCGAAGGGCGGGCTCAAAGCTCGGCCGTGACGCGGAGCGCGCCAAGACAAGTCCCCGCCCACCGCGAAGAGCGCGAAGCTCTGAGTAAAATCACAAAGATATTGTAGCGAAAAAGTGCCGCGGCATCTAGCAACGCTGTAAACTAAGTAGAGGAAAACGGCGGCAGCCAAACAAAATAAAGAGCAAGCAGCGCGGCTCTGACACCTGTAAGAGATAGGTAGAAATAAAGGCTTAAGCGTGGCTAACAGTACACTGTCACACACACACACACACCCCCCCCCTTTCTTTTCCCCCTAACTAGATGGGGAAAACGGGAGGGTGGTGACCCTGCAACATGGTCCACCACTACTCAGGGCACGGGGCAGTAGAGCGGGAGGGGCATCCACTAGAGGCTCACCATTAGCCTTGACCGCCTACCCTATGGTGGGGGATTGCGGTGGAGCATGGCTCCGTTAAGCACCCAAGGTGCTGCCTACCTTCACCCGACCAACGCAGCCCAGGCTGGGAGGCATAGTCTTCATCAAAGAGGACGAGTGGAAATAGTCCCGCAGGGCCTCGGGCTGTAAAGCCCCGCTCGCCTGCAAGAGCGTGATACTTCATGTCTTCACAGTTCAGCACTGCAGAGAAATCTTGGGATTTGTGGGAGGTCCCTCGGTATATGAAGGGCCGGGAGGAGCCTGTTTTTTGCATGTCTGCAGTGAACAGCGCCCTCTGGCGGAGGATTAACCATGTGTTATTATTATAGAGGGAGCAGGACATGCTGTATGCTTAGAATATAAGAGTAGGGACCACACTAAACACAGAGTGCCTTGTCGGGGCAGTGTGGCTTCCATATGTATCTGCAGATATGTGCAACCAAATCTCTGTCTTTCTACATAGCTAGACATGTTTGGTGCTTAATACTTAGATGATGAGAGGGTTAAACTGGGTGGTAAATTGGTTCCCAGGCCCTGAATAATATTGTTGATACTTTTGTATAAATAATATTGATGGAGCTGCTCCCACCCCCTTTGCTCAGTTTGAATTGCCATGAACACACACAGGGGGGGTTCAGCCACCATGGATCTCTCCCTGTGGAGTGTTCTAAAGGGAGGCTGGCAGCTTTCCAGGTGAGTAGCTCTGGCTGCATTGCATGGCACAACTTTGGGGACTCAAAAATAAGAGTAGGGACCACACTAAACACAGAGTGCCTTGCCGGGGCAGTGTGGCTTCCACATGTATGGACCAACACCCAGGATTTTCACTATCCGAGATCAGGATGCCCCGCTGTGTGAAACCCCCCCAAAAGCCCCCAAAAACTTACCTTTTCGGCGACGGATAAGCCGCCGCCGCCGCCTCCTGTGCATCCCCCTTACAGGGCGCGCGCCCGCGCCGCCCATTCACAAACGGCCGGCGCGGGCGCACTGCTAGAGGGGCGAGCGGGAGGCAGCGGCGGCTGATCCGTCGCCGATAAGGTAAGGTTTTTTGGGGGGGGTTTCACCCCACGGGACATCCCGATCTCGGATGCCCCGCGGTGAGGGAGGTGATTGGCCCGGGAATCTTATAGATTCCAGGGCCGATCACCCCTGGGTGTTGGTCCACTTTAATACTTAGATGATGAGAGGATTAAACTGGGCGGTAAATTGGTTCCCAGGCCCTGAATAATAATGTTGATAATTTTGTAAAAATAATATTGATGGAGCTGCTCCCACCCCCTTTGCTCTTTATGCAGGCCAAATAACTTTAAAGTGGACCAATCAACCCCCTGGGGGCGCCCTGGAATCCCTAGGGCATCCTATACCGGATGCCCTGCTGTGTGAAATTGGTAATCTTACCTGATCCCGCCACACCCTGCGATGCTGACGTCAGCAGCATTCCCAACTTCCATGTAGCTGTGCGTGCTCCCCACGCCCAGCCATTCGGGTAGACGGGGTGAGCACTCTATAGGGGAGCCGGGGATGCGGCCGCCGGGGTCATTTATGCCCGGGCAAAGTTCAAAACAGCAGCTTTATGCCATTCATTAGTATAAGCTGCATAGAACGCTGTCTGGACGAGCACTCGCGCATGCACCATGGGAATGACAGAAAGGTGAGTGGAAGTGGGCTATCTAGAGGATTTCACACAGGGGCATTCTACATCGGGATGCCCCCGAGGAAGGGACCAATTGCCAAGATAGTAAAAATTCTGATGATTGGTCCACTTTAAAGTAAGGCAAAAGACTCTTGTCCAAACCTATTATATTGAATATAGGGATGACACAATGAAAATGCAGACAAAGTAAATAAAGCTCCTAAAGAGGTTGATCATTACTATTCTGAAAATAAAGAAGAGGTACATTTAGCTAAATTATAAAAATAACAAATAATTTGCTTGTTTCCATACATGCTTTCTGAAATATATTGTACATATATGTATAAGTAGTAGAAGGATTTTATTTTGTATAGTGGACCTTACCTATTTCTCCAGGAACATGCTTGCCATGGAACTGGAAACAGACGGTGACATTGACACAATTTACATGTTGCGTTCCATCGTAACATTGTGGGGCAGTAATATTAATAGAAGATGGCAGCAATATCTTGACGCTGACCGTTATTACTGGTCTTGCTCTATCAACGAAAAAAACAAGAAAAACGTATGTTTTTCTCAACAAGAACATAATAATAGGTATGTAATGGGGAAGACATATAGCAATACCTGGAAAGACACTTACCTGGAACAATATCCATGTTTTTTCAGGTTGATCGCTCATGAAGCATTGCTTATGAAGAAGCACCATAGCAGCAATGTAAGATCAATAATAAAAGAATGATTTAGGATTTTTCTGAGGAGGTTAAGATTTGAGAGACAGTGAAAGCTTTTCTCACTTAACACCACTCACTTACCAAAGTGAAAACATATTTTAAAATAGCAGCATATGGGAAATCCACAAACATTAAACATTAGTCTCTCCAAATATGTTTTGATTCCCCATAGACTAGCTATTATTTCTAAGCTCTTAAAATAAACCTCACCTATTAAGGAATAATTTGCCCCTGACCTGACAACTGCCCCATCATGTATGCAGGGGTTTATTTCACTTTATTGTGTGCTGAGTCAGAAAAGCTCTTACTGCCTGAAAACTCAACCTCTCCACAGAAATACAAAACCACCTGGATAATTGTCCCTGTGTTGCCCCGTTGTTTTCAGCAAGACAATCAAATAAGACCTGGCACTGAGCTAAGAAAGTTATCTGTTCTGAAGAGCTATGTGGGTTGCATAAGTAATATTTGACCCATGTAAGAGAATTAATGGGTACGTCTCTACCCTTCCTTCCTGTAAGCAGTTAATCACCTATTTGCCATGCAGTTTCTATTCCATGGAAATTTGGAAGCTGCAGGACACACTGTGAAGGTCAACACATTTATTTAGAGCTCGTTCCACAGAGAAAGGCAATCTCCCTCTTTAAGGGTGTAGCTGTATTAACCTGCAATTGGAAATTGCATGACTTGATGACAAGCCCACGACAGGCATTTGTGAATGGCCGGCGCAGGCACGCTCCCTGTTAGAGGGTAGCGGGGGATGCAGCAGCGAGCGCACTCGATCTGCTCGCTTTAGACAAGCTCCTGGATGCAGGGGCTTGAGTGGATTTGAGCGCATTGGTTGGACGAGCGGCCGCGCATGCGATGGAGGACCGGCAAGAGGTGAGTTTATTTGGGTGACCTGGGGGGTTTCACACAGCGGGGCACCCCCGATCGAGGGCAAGGACCAGAACCCAGGATAGTCAAAACTTATAAAGTTAAGCTCATAAAAGGGAGTAATTATTTTGTAAAGTCATAGCAGTCATTGGATACCATATAAATGTTGGTTAGCAGGTCCTGTGCTTTCGAAACAGAAGGTTTCACACATAGATTACTAACCGAAATTAACAAAATCCTTCAATAAGCTTATGCTCCTGGGAGACCATTCAAGTGCAATGAATATGACTCCTTACTTACCAAACATTTCAGTGCAGAGATGGGGTCATGGCTCTGTGTTGTAAGGCTACGGTAGTTCCATTGCAGAAATCCAACTCATGGCTACCCACCTAGGTTTAGGCCTAACTGTTATATTTGAGCATTGTGCTTCCTACTATCCCCAATAGTCTCCTGAGACAATCAAGAGAAGACCTCCTTGGCTTTGTTCACGGCTAACAATGATAGGTAGTTATGTTATACTTGGTTAGTAAGCACTATGCAATTACATTGTTTTTTTATTTTAGTGTCCTTTTTTCTGTTTTGGCCCTCCTAATCCTAGCTTGCTCTCCTTATGATGGCTTGCTCCTCTTAGCTACATAGTGACAACTAAAATGCATACGGTTGTAAAATAATAAGTTGTATTTTCCATAAATAAAATAGCTTTTATCTGTTATGTGCATCCTCTCTATGACAGACAAGGGTTACGGGCCATCTAGCTAGTGACAAAAGGCTTGGCTGTCTTCCAAATGTTCCCACCCCAGAGACTAGGGATGTTTAATGAAACTCAATTTCAGTAATTGTTTGCTTCTATAGAATGAGCTGGGAAATGATAGAAACTTCAAAATTCAGAATCAATGTAATCTCAAGAGTATGGCTAATGCAATCCATCGCCTTCGTAGAAATGTTTAACTACCTAGGTCAAAAGATGTAAGGAGAATCATTTCCTTACAAAGAATAGTTTAAAAGAGGTATAAAGTCTGGTAGACATTACATTTCCACCACAGGGATATAGAGCTTTATTAGACAAAGAGATTAAGATGTAACAAGATGCTTTTCTGTGATGTCAGCCAAGGTAAAACAAGTCATTATTTAAGTATTAGCTGCTGCTCCAAACTTAAATGCAGTCCAAATATTTTCTTCTGTGTCGACAAAGAAATAAATATAGGTTCAAAGGTAAAGAGTTCCTTCGGATTGAAAGTAGCTATAAAGTCACCCAGAGTGATCCTGAAGTCTAAAGACCAGGCCTGAAGACCACGTGCCATTTTTTTCTTGGATTTTTAAGAGCCTGGCAGTTAAATACCTATGTATGTTGGGTATTGTTCTGCTCGGGGGACTTTGCGCTTTCAAATTTAGCTTGTTTTTTCTCGTTTGCATATTGATATTTTAGGAAAATACCATTTTGTGAGTACTCACCTGAAAAATGGATATTGCCAGTGTGTCACACACCCCGCTTCCCCTTTAATTTACTCCACCAGCAGGTGGCGACGTTGCAGAGAGAAGTCTTGAAAACGAGCCCCTTCCGGCCTATATATACCTGGGACCTCCCACTTAACACCCAGTGATTTCAAAACCAGAAAGATAAGGTACCAGGAAATCCAATGGTAACCTCAAAATAAAGAAAAGCTTCACCATATAAAGGATCCAGGATACCGAAAAGGGCGGGTGAAGCGGGGTGTGTGACACACTGACAATATCCATTTTTCTGGTGAGTACTCATAAAATGGTATTATTCTCAGTGTGTCACACACCCCGCTTCCCCTTTAATTCTTACGATCGGGACATCCAAAAGCAGTGTCCACAAAGGATGGGTATCCGAAGGCAAAATGAAGCATAACTTAAATAACTGCAGTCTGCAGAACCTTGCGGCCAAACACAGCATCCGCTGAGGCCCGCACATCAACCTTGTAAAACTTAGAAAAAGTATGAACAGAAGACCAAGTAGCAGCCTTACAAACTTGTTCAACAGAAGCTTGGTGCTGAAAAGCCCAAGACGCTCCAATGGCGCGAGTAGAATGAGCAGTGATACGAAAAGGGGGAACTTTCCCCTTAGCAGAATAGGCCGCAATAACGGCCTGACGTATCCATTTGCTAATGGAGGATTTGGCCAACGCCAAACCCTTCCTAGGCCCACAGGGCACAACAAAAAAGGCATCAGTTTTACGAAAAGGAGAAGTAATAATCAAATAGCACTTAACACAGCATACTACATCCAAACAATGCAAAACCCTCTCCTTGTCATTCTTAGGCTTAGGACACAGGGAGGGAAGAACAATATCCTGATTCAAATGAAAAGCAGAAACAACCTTAGGAAAGAAAAGAAAGTCCGGTTTGAACCGAAAGACCACTTTGTCCTGATGCCTCTCAAACTAGGGCGCCTGAATAGACAAGGCCGCCAACTCCGAGACACGCCGAACCGAAGTGATAGCTACCAAGAAGACAATCTTCTGAGTCAAGGTAGACAAAGCAATATCTTGCAAAGGCTCAAAGGGAGGAGACTGAAGAGCAGAAAGAACCAAATTCAAGTCCCAAACAGGGAGTAATGGTTTCCTGGGAGGCCGCACATGCCTAACCCCCTGGAAAAAGGTTTTAACTAAAGGATGAAGCGCAAAACGCTTCTGAAAAAAGATAGATAAGGCAGAATCCTGCCCTTTCAAAGTACTCAGCTGAAGACCAGAGTCCAGCCCTGACTGCAAAAACTCCAGAATCCTGGAGACCGAAAAGACCCTACAAGGCAACTATCTAACCTCACACCAAGCGATATAGGCTTTCCAAGTCCTATAGTAGGTGATAGAAGAAGACCTCTTCTGGGCACCGATCAGAGTCTTAACAACCGAGTCAGAAAGACCCTCCTTCTTCAAGATGGAGGTCTCAGCAGCCAAGCCGTCAAACCCAGCGTTGGTAAATTGGGGTAAGACAGCCGACCCTAAGTGAGCAGATCGGGCCGAAGAGGCAGAATGAACAGATCCACTGCCAGCCGAACGATGTCTGCGCACCATACTCGCCTTGACCACCTTGGGGCCACGAGAATGGCGGACATCTTTTCCAGAGCCAGCTTCCGTACCACCCAGCCTAGCATGGGTATCGGAGGAAACAGGTACAGAAACCCCAGATCCCCCCAGCTCAGGGACATGACGTCCACTGCCAGAGCCAGAGGATCCTGGGAGAGCGACACGAAGTTCGGGAGCCTGCAATTTTGACGAGAGGCAAACAGGTCCACCTCCGGAGTCCCCCAATGGAGCGGAATGCAGACTGCTGAGAGACAAGGAACATGTGCCTCCGCCCAGGTCAGGATCAGGGACACCTCTCTGAGGGCACCCAGTCTGCGAGTCCCTCCCTGATGATTGATGTAAGCAACCACTGTTCGATTGTCTGAGCGAACCTGAACCAGAAGGCCCAGAACATGTTGAGACAAAAGAGCAAGAACCAGACGGATGGCTCTTAGTTCCAGAACATTGATGGGCAAGTGGACCTCTCGATGTCCCTACTGCCCCTGAAACTGAAGAACCAACGGCCGTGGTTGCCAGTCCCGGGATGCCAACAGGTGAAACTGAAGCGTCCTTATGTGAAACTGAGGGAGAAACACCCTGTGTTGACCGGAATCCAACCACATTCCCAGAAAGGACACCACCCTGGCCGGAGCGAGGGAGGACTTGGGAAGGTTGAGGAACTACAGATCCAGGACGGGGCAAACCGACCCGTCCCTCTTGGGGACTGTGAAAAGTTTGGAGTAAAAACCGAGGCCCATCTCTAAGGGCGGCACCGGCCGGATGACCGCCATTTCCAGAAAATTCCTTACCGACGCCAGGAGCTCCTGCACGGCCAAAGGATCGGTGAGCACCCGAGACCGGAAAAACCGTGAAGGAGGGCGAGACTCGAACTCCAGCTTGTAACCGGACGACACCACCTCCCGGACCTATCTGTCCGGAAACTCCTGGTCCCAAACCAGGGAGAAAAGTCGCACGGGTGAGGGCAGCCCCTCATTGCTGAGCAGGCTTACTAGTAGGCTTGGGCTTGGCGCCCCAGGACTGACCGGGACGGCCACGGCCCCTCCCCTGGGTCCAACCTACACCCCCGGTAGCGGGAAAGGAAGCCCCTCTGCCCGCTCTGGCTCCCCGAAAGGAGGGACTAAAGGAACTCGCACCCCGAAGGGAGCGACGAGGCCTCTTGCGTTGAGGCAACTTACCATCCTTGGTAACTGTATCCAACTTATCGCCAAACAGGCGCAAACCTAAGAAAGGTAGCGCTGTAAGCGCCCTCTTAGAGTTAAGGTCCGCCGTCCACTGGCGCAGCCACACTGACCGACGAATAGCAACCAGCAGTGCCGCTGTCCTGCTACTCGACGCAAGAGCATCGTCCTGGGCGGTCAAGACAAAGGAAATAAAGACTCACATTGCTTGAGAGAACTAAACTCATCACAAGCGGGATCAAGACCTGCGTACAGATCCCTAATAATGGACCTAACTGCCAACAGAAGAAGCGCCGAAGCACAAACCGCCCGCAGTGTCGATCCGGCACTGATAAAACCATGGCGAGCCAACTGATCAATCCGACGATCCTCACCATCTTTAATGGTAGTGGTGTCAGATGAGTGCAACACAGCCGAGCTAGACAGCCCTAACACAGGGGTATCGACGTCAGGGGGCACTGACCAAGTCCAAGTCCTCCGGAAAGGGATAACACTTATCCCAATTAGGAGGAGTTCCAGCCAGGCGCGCGGGTTGTTCCCATTCCTTAAGGACAACCCTCTCAAAGTGCCGTTGCCTGGGAAACACCAAACGCGGGTGGGGCACATCAAACAACTCACCCTTTGGCGAAGGAACCACTGCGGGCGGATCCAAAGCCAAAACTTTAAACATTTGAGCCAAAATGGAAGGAGTGTCAAGGGACAACCCCACAGCCTGATCACCTGCAGTGTCAACCAATAGCTGGTCTGCAGGCTCATCCGACTCCTCAAGGAGTTCCCCCTCCTCATCAGGGGGACAATCAGACCAATCCAAAAATTCAGGTACCTCACCATCCGAAGCAGGCACTGCCGGAGAAAGGTGCTTCCGCTTTGCCGTAGCCTTCTGAGCTACCGTAGCGGAAATTATCTTCTAGCGGTTAACCAACCGTGCATGCACCTCGGAATGCGAATCCCCCTTCTTGACAATGTCACGCGGGGTCCGGAATAAGGAAGGGGGGTAGGAGATGACGGAAGTTGCGAGGAGCCAGAAGCCGGAGCGACGGACTGGCGCGCAATATTCTGCCTTGCACATGGAACGCATAATATGACATCATCGCCTGGGAGCGGAGCCCCACAACCCCCACACAGCCTGGATAGCCCCGAAGAGCCATTTCCGGTAACGTCGGAAGCCTCCATATGGTGAAATTATGGTATTCGCAACAACCCAGGGTTTTACGCATTAAGCAACCCGGGATGCCCCTTTTTAATTAAAGTCCCAGGAGTGGGAGGATTTTTTTAAGCCTAGGAAAATCCCAATTTAGAGACTAAGACTAGCCAGGTATAACAGACCGGGAGAGCCACTGCAGTGAGGGGATCCCAGAATCTGTGGGGGAAAAGAGACCACAGTCAGTCCCCCAACCAGTATGCACCACACTCATACATAAACCAAACATGGCAAAACATATATGAACAGTTTACACATCATGAATAAAAAATATACATGACACATGCTGTTTAGGGCTAACAAAAGCCAGAGAGTGCATCAATATATAATAAAAATATATACATGCATAAATATATATATATATATATATATATATATATATATATACACACACATACATATATATACATATATATATAAATACATACACCCATACACATACATATACATATACACCTATATACCCAAAATACACATAACTCAAAGAGAAAAAGTGCCTCCAGGAAAAAACGCTAAACATGCCATGGCTATACAGACAGCACAAAGACGGCCCCACGTGCGCGATGGTGGGGACCGTTTACCTGCTACAGCCGCACTGGACGCGTCCTCTTCCCCCAGCCAGCTCCAGCACACCTGTCTCATAATGAGACAGAGGAAATGAGGCGGGCCCGGACACAGCGCGCCCCGGCCACGCCCCCTGCTCACTGAGCGAGGCCGCAGAGAGCGCGGCCCCGCCCCTCCAGTGACGCAGCTCGCCCAATGGCGAGGCCGCAAGCAAAAAAGGGGGGAAATTCAAAAGTAAAACAAAAAGTAAAAGAAACAGTGAAAGAGCCCCAGCAGCTCAGGCCACGCGCCGCCACCGCTGCGCTGACCCTGCGCCTAAGCCCTTTCCATACAACACTCTAACAAGTGAAGCACCCCATGCAAACAAGCACCCCCCCCCCCAAAGCGAAGGGAGAAGGGACCGAGCGGGAGAAGGTGGCAAAGGGGAACCTCGGGACAGAGGCATCCCACATCCGGATCACCATGCCGGATAGCCGCATTGCCCCACGCGTGGGGTCGAGCAGAGGAGATAAGCTCCTAGGCACCTAAAGTGCCATCTACCTTTGCCCAGCCAGCAGCCTAGGCTGGGAGGCTTCCGTTATCTAGGCAAAAAACAACACAATAGACTGGGTAGAAATAGACCAAAAGGGGGTGCCAAGTTTGACCCCGGCCAGGAGACTTCTTTCTTATGTCTTGTCGCCTCATGCACAGAGAAAATACTGGGTGTTAAGTGGGAGGTCCCAGGTATATATAGGCCGGAAGGGGCTCGTTTTCAAGACTTCTCTCTGCAACGCCGCCACCTGCTGGTGGAGTAACCCGATCGTAAGAATTAAAGGGGAAGCGGGGTGTGTGACACACTGAGAATAATGTGTTTATTCTGCTTTTTTTTTTTTCCTTTGACAGTACCTATACATGTTGGGTATTGTTCTGTTCGGGGGATTTTGCTTTTTCGGATTTTTCTTGTTTACATATTTTTGTAAGGAAAATGTGGCTTTGATTCAGTTTTTTTATTCTTTTTTTAGGGAAACCGCGTGCAACCAAATAATTAATTGAGGGATTACTTCCTGAAAACTGTGGCCACGTCAACAAGCCTGGTACGTCTAGAAAGCTTGAGGAGTGTACTTCCAGAAAACATATAGTTTGTGGGGGGTATTTCAAATGTAAAGGGTTGTTTTTCTTGAAAAGGTGCACATATTGCATAGCATAGTTGTATTTTATCTAAAAATCTCCTAAAGTGCTGTTTCAGTTTGGGGGAGTCTCCTGGGCAGGAAAAGGTGTCTACCAATACATATGCAGTACTGTTGTAACCAGAAGAAATTGGGCTTTTACATGAAATACGATTTCATTGAAAGCTTACTTTATTACAAAAAAAGCAGTACAAATTGGAAAATAAAACTGATTTTTTTATTTTCTTGCACATATTTTGCCCGACAATATTGTGAATACAACAAACAAATGACAAACAAGACATTTCAGGTTAAAGCCCAAACTTTGCTGAAAAAAAATATCATTTTCCCAGGAAATCCCTTCAAAAATCACAGTTGAACATGTGTAGCGTAGCAGGCAAGTACGGGAGTGTGTGTGGTTGGGTATGTGTGGGTGTATGTGAGGTTCTATACGTGTTAGTTTCGGTTGGTGGTTCCACTGATGCAGGTTAATGGTTAGATGGCCCTCTGTTTAGGGGGGCAATAAGCTGTGTAACTCTAACTTGTAAATTGTACTTTTGTACCTTGAAAATTACTATAAATAAACATTTATAAAACAAAAAAAAGAACATGTGTAGCGCAAAAAAGTGCAAAATGGTCTGGCAACAAAGGGTGACAAAGGGTGTTAATAATGTTGGCATTTTTCATTATTTACCATTTTTATCTAACAAAAAAATACCCGACTGTTTTTTACATTTACCTTGGTGGCTTTTTCATTTTATAAATAAAAATGTTTTTGTTATAAATGTTATTTAAAAAAAAATGTGTGGGGTCCCTCCCCCAAAGGCAACCAGCCCAGGCACCATACAAAAGGGTTTGTAACCCAGATCACAGAAGCTGTGCCGGACGGAACCCCCACAGCCAGCTCTGGAAGTTACAAGCCCTTATGCCCTTTGGGATTGGCTTAGGGCACCCCCAATACCCTAAATCGGGGTGTAGGTATTATGTCAAGTTACTGGCATGCGACCCGCCGAGTACAGTGTGAAAAAACACAAAAAATGTGTTTATTTTTACTGCTTCATTCTGAAATGCAGTGTGGGATTGCATCCGGCGCTTGTTCTGTTTCACACTGGTCTCCGCTGCTCTTTTATTTGCCCCCTCTGCCGTCTTCTTGTGGGGACGGGGAGCATCAGGAGTAATGCCTCCTGGATCAAGGAGGGATGTGCCCCCCCCCCCCCTTCTACCATTCTCACTACCCACTGAGAGTCTGAGGTGAGTGCCGGCAGAGCTGCTTTTTATACTAGGAAGTGGGGACTCCATGAAATGGAGTCCCATATGTCACTGATTACATCACAAAAGGGGAGGGGCCTAGAGGGGGTTTGCAGGCCTGGGCTAAAAATAGAACGAAAAAACTTTAGAAAAAACATTAATTTTATGAATAAAAACTAGTACGCTGACAGTGATTGATTCAACTGTCATGCGTGTTGTAAACTCACGGATTGAATCGAGAATTCTTACAATGAATTCTAACTTCAATCCGCCCAAGCGAAATTAACCCTATCGTGAATGAAGCTGATGGCCTGGAATAGATAGGAAGAGAAATTAACTCTGAAAGAACTTTGAATTGGCAAGTTGAGTCCCCCGTGAGATTTTCAGCAATGGCTCTGAATAAACCCCACTGTCCGCAACTGGGCCTTACAACTTCTTAATTGTTTATTAATTTGTATATACTTTTTTACAAATGTTTCATGAAGGAATGTTGTAAAAAATATACTCAAGAGCAAACTATGAGTATTTTTTTTTCTTTTATCAAAAAAAATAAAACAAAGAGTGTAAGCTGATAAGGGCAGGGCCCCCCCTTCGAATGTATACCCGCATCTATGTGTTTAGTTACTCTTTTGTTACATTCGAATAATAGCATGTCATTGTTGTATTATAAGTATTTTATTTGTCTTCTGCCATGTACAGAGCCACGTACTATGATGGTGCTTTATAAGTCAATAATACTACTAATAATAACACACAACCGATCATTTCTCACCTTAGCAGCACCACACTGTCTGACATAAAAGCGCCGATGGTCACATCTGAAAAAAGAAATGGTCCTCAATGAGAGATGTGACATGCTAACAGACAAATTTGGCTCTGGGAATACTGCCAAAAAGATCATTACCAGTGTCACGTTCTAAAACTAATGTTGTCAACCGGCTGCATTCACATAGCATATATATAATTCCATGCAAAGTGGGATGTTTTATAGTTACTAAAGCAAACTAAGCATTGTCAGCACCAAAGCATTATGTTCTGAATGAAACAATCTTAAAAAGGGTTCTATACCCTTGTGATCCTCAGCAGCCATGACCGTGGCCCCACTTTAAGGGATCAGTGAGTGACCTTCACCCTTGGAAGCCGCATGGATAGCGGCGGGCGCGGGTGTCCCGGTTGCGATCCCCCTTTTTGATGAGTGTTTCTGACATTCTGTTATTCTGATGTGCTAAACCCTGGGCACTGGTAGTATTTGATTGTTATTGTGCTGGCACTTGTATATTGCGGTTTTTGGGTTTCTATATTTCTTGTTATATCGGTTCTTATATCGAATAGTTATTATGGGGTGGGATTTATAGTTAGCAGGTATCAATATTGCAGAGTTTGGTGATCGTTCAACATGTTTACAGCAGTACACATTTTTTAGCACTAAGCACTTTTTGAGCAGAACATTTTTTTTTATTTATTTATTTTTTTGTTGTTTTGTACATTCATTGGTATAATATTCATTGTTTAAGGGGTGTTCTTTGGGATTATTTATGTGGGGCATTCACAATATAGTTGTTTCTTATTGGTGATAATATGTGATAAGGTTTTGTATAATAGGGGGATATGGTTTAGGTCCTCTTTAAGCACTTTTTGAGCATAAAATTGTTTGGTTTTTTTTGTACATTCATTGGTATAATATTCATTGTTTAAGGGGTGTTGTTTGGATCATTCATGTGGGGTATTCACAATAGAGTTGTTTCTCATTGGTGATAATATGTGATAAGGTTTTGTATAATAGGGGGATATGGTTTAGGTCCTCTTTAAGTGCCGGCACAAATACTTAAGTATGTATATGTAGAGAGATTTTCTCTCCCTGCACAATACAGACTTGTATTTTAATAGAATTTGATTAGTTTACAGCATTGGAACAGAGCAGAGACACACACTATGTATATATCCCATTAGTGGGAGTTTTGAGATATTTTGATGATATGATAGGGGATTAGCATTACTGTTTTTAAATGTCTTGTGCTTTGTGTATTTGTATGTAAGTGTTTTTATGAAATTTCATGTGTAAATAAAAGTGATATATTTTTGAGGATATAGGTTTGTGAATATTTTTTGGTGCTCCCTAAGGGAGGAAGGTGTGTTTTTTTTTCCATGTCCACTCCCAAACTAGTGATCAGTGGGTGCACATAGAAATTCGGCAAATCTTTAGGACCTTCAGGGCTTTAAAGCACTTGACTAGAAAGGGAGGGAGGGAGGTTAGATACAATAACTTTTAAAACTTCCTCTTTCCCCACTGATCAAGTGTCTAGCCAATCGTATCCCCCAACAGTGTCTGTGCTTTTAGTGCTCCCAGGATTGTTATTTTAGTGCTGGATTAAGGTAAGTAAATGCTTTTTGATTTGGCATTTGTTTTTAAATAAGGAGGCCTGAAGATGAGAAAGGAGGACATATATGTCATCAGAAGCTGGGCTTTAGGAACATACTAAAGAGTCCCTCTACCTGATTAGAGAAGCTCTACACCGCAAGCTGAGAACTTTCTATACTTTGATTATATATTTTTTTTAAAACAATGTTTCTTCTACCTATCGTCTTCTAACTATCCTGGGTTTTGGTCGAAGATGCCCTGCCCAATCTTACTTACCTTTCCCCCATCCTACGGCGCATGGGTGGCCTCTCATCCAAATAGTGCGCTCGGATCCGCTTAGTGTAAGAAATTGTCTAAGCTAGTGGACCCAAGTGCACCAGCGGCCGCATCCCCCCCTAGCCCTGCTAAAAGTATAGCAAGGATTGGCTGCTGCTCGCGCATGAGTTTACTGGGTGACCTGGGGGATTTCAAACAAATCTGGATGCCCTTAGGGGAAGGGAATCAAGCGGCCCCGGAATTTGGACCATTTGAATCACTTTAAACAGATGTGTGTGCCGCTCGATTCTATTACTGGCAGAGAATAATGGTGAATAAATCACAAACTTTTCACCCTAAATACTACCATAATGTCAGAAAGGAGTTAAAGCTTTTATCTCACTGACAATAAACTCTGACATAAGTTCTAATTGTTGAAGGGCATTACCGAGAGCTTTATGAGGCATTCTTTATTTCTAGCTCATCATTCACAGTCTTTCCTTTAAATACCACTGTACACTGAGAACATGCTTTGTCAAACAAGAGGTGCTTCCCTGCCTTGACCAGGGCAGAGGTTAGATCCTTTTACAACAGTAGGTCTATTTCAATATAAGAGCTTCAACTCTGTCAATTTCCTTTTAGGCAAACCTGTCCGAGTTATTGAAGCTTTCAATACATAATCAATGGAAAGAATTGCGTAGCTTAACACTTTAGAATTCCGGCCTTCTTGAAATAAATACCCGTTAGCAGTAAGGAATTCAAGTTCCAATTTTTCAGCTTTTTTAATAGAGTTGCTAATGAATCATTTGTTCTCTGGTCATGTCAGCTTGTTAGGAGGAACATTCTTGTGCTTCACGGCTTATAAATAACAGGGAGGGATGGAAAGTTTCCAGGTCCCTCTAATAGCCGTGAGTAGATGCCTTTGTGACATCTGTATATAGCACTACTTATGTGTTTCACAGTAAGTCAATTTAAAAGAATAAAAATAACTCAAAACAGAGCTATTGGTAATGTGAATGAATACATTAGTGATGCGCCACAAATACGTTGATGTCCTGTGCTAAAGCCAGACCGAAACCATTAGAAGGAACAGTGCTAATATGCATCCCTGCCCAGGGAAATTCAGATTAGTGCACATAAAAATGAATTTACTTTTTTATAACTCCTGCTGTGGTGAAACAAACCAAAATTATGTCCCATGTAGTTGCAGTGCGCCTGCGAAGAGGAAGTGCTGCTGAGTTTCCTGCCCCTGTGCATGGCAGGTTATGTCAGTTATATCCAGGCACAAGCATGGCTGGGATGCTGGGAAAGGAAGCTCCAAAATGGCCGCTACCAGGAGAAAATCTGTGAGGTAGCATTTCAGCTTTGAGTGGATACAGGAGTATGTGCACACAATGATTCAGTATCATGCAAGCAGATGGGGCAAGTGAGTTTTTTTTTTTTTCAAACTATGCAAAGTTGTTGGTATGGCTTAAATGTTTCAACTAGCATTAGATACTGTACTAGCCCCAGCAGCAGTCCCTATCCACATATAATTATCTAATTATATAATTATCCTTTACCACTAGTTATAGTACGTCAGAAGGACATCTTGTGTGACTTCAAGACAAGGCCACCTTATTTCAACTAGTCATCCACTATATATCTTGTTGCTTATTATCCACTATCAAATCTCCAAAGGAACCCTGTTTACTCCAACAATGCTCTCATAAGCTAAGAAGAAGTTAGGATGTTCAGCTTATGAGTTGTGTTATTAGCATAAATAAATACAGTTGCAGTCCCTAATAAGTAGTGTTTGGTTGATTATATTGGGAAAAACACATATACATTATGTGTATATGTATGTGTATGCAAGCTATACCAGCATCTTAAAGTGGATTAACCACTGTGCAGGCCAGCCATGGAGTCTAAAAGAACCCAGGGCTGTTTCAGTGCTCTCCTACATCTAGCCATTCTGATAAGTCACAACCGTATGTCGATAATTATTATGCACGGCATATAGCGCTGATTGGACTAGAGTCAAATTGTGGGGTTTCCCATAACAGGGAACATCCAAACCGGGATGCAGCCAGGGCAATAATAGTGTAAATCCCAGGTTGACAGTTCAACACTGACCCTCCCTCCATATCAGCAAGGTAGCCTGCTTCCAGTGTGTGTGTGTGTGCGTGTGTGTGTTTTTCTTGAGCCCATAGATGTGTATTAACATTTTTTTTCTTACTTTAATACAAATAATATTGAGCAAACCAAAAGGTTTTAAGTCTGTATTTATGCTTTCATATTTAGGATGCAAACATATTTTGTTACCATGACCTAAAAGCAACAACAGCACATTCCAAGTAGCTATATTGCAGTAAGCACATAAGTTTGTTTTGCCTCTGTGTTGACTATGTGCTCTAGGTTTCCTAGCATGGATTTTATAGAAATACCTAAATAAGATGATAGATATGATGTTGCAATCATACTTTCCAACTTACCTACATAGCCATTCCTGTCCATGTCAATACCTCCTGAAATTGACTGTCCAAACATCTTTAAGGTTGGGCTAATTGTTCTTCCAGATATTCGCTGATCAGGGAAGGGAAAGGAACAAAAAAAACATAAATGGCATAATGTTTCATAGTTACAAAAACAATTTGATTATAGATGTCCAGATTCTGTGCCCTCAGACCCTATTGCAACCCATTCCATTGCTTCTACTCCTCTTCACTAGTGGGCACAAAAACCTCGAGCCTATCTGGAGCACCTCCTGGAGCATCACTGGTGGCCAAAGTGTACTCAAGCTTCTGATCCCACACCAAAATGAAGATATGATGCTACAGCAGGTAAGCTGCCAGATGGGGGGCATAGTGAAGGCTTCTCCTACTGGATGTAGGGCTGAACTAAGTAAAACTGGGAACCTTTATTATGGTGGTATCTAAAATCTGGAAATCCTGCTAAATTCCAGCCACTTTAGGAATTTCTCTTATAAATGTTTAAGATACAAAAGTTTGCCACCCCTCCTTTGTTTCTTATAAATGTTTACCCATAGGGAAGACAGGACAAGGTGTTCCAAGACAAGCAAAATGCCAGTGGCCTCTGTTTATGCCCACTTCACTAAGAGAAGCAGCGTCTTCAAGTCACTGTAAGAGGTACTTACACACACCACTATATATGAGAATATCTTTGATGTAAACTACAATAAAGTTATTAAATAATTAGAAAGATTAGTGGTTTATCACTATAAAGACCATAAAAGTAAAGACAGCAAAAAAAAAAACACTTTATAGCCTCACCATTGAATATTTAGGGACAATTCCATTGGTATCACCATGATATATGTAAACAGCACCTAAAAAGTCATCTTCTTTAGGAGCACCAATGGCCACATCTGATTGGAAAAAAACGTTTTTCGTTAATGAGTTTTTATTACAGTGCCATTTTCCAAAGCCATCTTAAATATTGGAGGCATATACCAAAGTTGTTAATGCATGCAAAAACAATAGTCCCTTTTAGCCCAAGTAACCAACATGGTATCTTTCTAAGGTAGCTTGCTCCCTAAAAAATATAGTTTAATTAGATGTCTGCTTATTTAGGCAAATTGCACTGTAACCAAGCATATCCTTGAGGTGGAATACTGAAGTGTAGTGAAAAATGACTTCAGGGGCTATTTTAGTTATCAGTCCTTTGAAGGGGCTGCTGGTAAAGTATTTAGAGGGTTCTGGAGTTTGACAATTGAAACTGGGTGGGTTCTGCTAGCTCCAGAAATCCATGACTCTGGGCCCAGACTAGGGTCCTGCTATGTTGACTAATCAGGTGCATGAGGCTGGTCCAGGGAGAGACCTGCTGCCAACCATGCCTGTATGCACAAACTAATGCCAGGGCAGAAGCGTCCAAAGAAAGTGGTAGAGGTGTAAGTAAGCATTCAGCAACTATGCTCAGACAAACAGAGCCTGTTCCACGTCAGAGCCTAGCATTGAGGCTAGCTGTAAGGCAAGTGGCTGGATCTGATCCTGATCACAGGGACAATTGGTATGATTTACTGTATGCTGAAGAAAGCATTTTCTAATTGATCATTAGAGAAAAAACATTTAAGCTGACTATCCCCTGAGTTATGCCTGTGTTTGGTGCCCTGAAGAACCCAAGGTCTAACAGTAGATACAACAAATGTCATTATGGCCATTAAGCCATGATCAGTATAGCGGTCTTGTAATAAAGCAATGAAGTTTGAACTCTTTTCACACCAAGATCTCTCCATAAGAAATGTGTTGACGTGTCAGAGAAGAAAGCTGACAGCAAAGATAAAAAAATAAATTGCTTTAAGTGCTTGTGCTTTAAGGAGCTACTTAAAGGCTCTTAGGAAAATATATATATAAAATGATAATCTAACCCCACTGACTCGCTGTTACTACAGAAGAACAGAGGCTTCACCAGCAATCATTCTGAGATTAAAGTATGCTTTGAAAACATTTCATATTTTACATCGTGTCCTGTGATCAAAATGTTATAACCCAGTCATCAACATTAATGAATATGTTGAAAAATTATTAAATTGCAGGTATCAAATAACAAAAAAATATGTAGATGGGTGGCGTTGCTAGGTAAAAATGAACCAGCAGTAAGAGGTAGGACATTGCTAAAGTGGAGGTAAAACGGATCAGTTAAATAAAGAAGTTGTTTTTACCTTTTGTTGTCTACCCTGTAGTATAAGCTGACACCTTGGCACATTGGTTTAAGTTGTTTTTTTAAAGGTATTTTATAAAGAAATTGTTTTGTCTACATTTTGTAATAGCAAAAAACTACTATGATCAAATATTATTACAGCAACAAAACCCAGAAATTTGACTTTTTTGTTCTGTGCGTCCGTGGCATCCCGAAGCCGGATGCCCTGCTGTGTGAAACACTCCAGTTCACCTATAAAAACTCACCTCCTCAGATTCCAACAGCGCATACGTGGGCTCTGACACCATGTGAGCAGCCTGCTGTGACAACATCACTCGGCAGAAGGCTCTCATTGAGTTGAACAGGGATCTGAATGGCTGGGGTGGGAGTGGGTTGTAAATAAGAATGAATGAATTGCCAAATGAAGTAGTCATAGCGGATGGGGGGAATAGGTTGTAATACCGCGCTGCTCACAACTACAATGTAATAGTCCAATCTATTCCAATCTGTTAAGAAAGGCGGAGCTCAACGTGCGAGATGTAAGGTTCCAATCCTTGCATAGGAAATTTCACAGATATCACATAAACATATGATTACACAGAGCTCTCAATAATCCACCGTGATGTACTTCAATCCACACGTGTTAACACACAGGGCAATCCACCACGATCAATCAGGCCTCTTACCGGACAACCAGTATAAAACGGCAGAAAGATATAATCTCTCAGTTAAATCCCGGTCTCCTCTGGATTCTTTTTTAATCCTCAATATAATCTTCAAAACGATCAGATTTAGATCAGTGGTCAAAAGCCAGAGATCATTATTATTATTATTATTATTTGCTCTGTGTAATCATATGTTTATGTGATATCTGTGAAGTCATAGCGGATGGCTCTCATTAGATGAGAGCCCGGGCATGTGCCGTTGGACCAGGGAAAGATGAGTGTTTGTGAGCGAATTGGTTTCACACAGGGCTGGCCACTGGCTGTTTCCCAGGACATCCCAATTCTTTTAGATTTCAGGCTGGCCACTGTTGGGTTTTGTTCCACTTTAGATGAATTTTTTTTCCTGCAGTCTGAGCCAGGTTGGTGGCAGTGACCTCAGCTCCGAAGTTCAGTGTACACTCTTGACCACCCTCTTGCACAATAGCATATATCAGAGGTAGCTGTGGGTGATATCACTTGATGTACCCCCTATTGCTTGCTCCCATGTAACTGGAACCACATACGTGCACTGAGGTTGATCAGGGACACGGTGGAGCCGATAATGCTGAAACCTGAATGTAGAACCCCAAGTTTTTTTGTTTTTTTTTTGTTATTGCAAAATCCTCAGCAAGAACCATACTGTTTATGGCCCTTGCAGATTTCTCTTGACTTCATGACCCAGTGACAACTAGGTCACAATGAAGATGTACATTTTCTATAAATATAACAGGAAAGATTCGTATTGCCACAGGTTCAACATGGTTTCCCAACTTGAAAACGCAGAAAAAACAGAGATGAAAAACAGATGTGGCACTAGTGGTCACTGCTGATGAAAAAAGGTTATAGGAACCCCTTCCTAACTTTAGTTTTGGCTGAGCTCACAATTTAGACTACCATAATCTTCCCATGAGAGTCTGTGGATTAAATACAAGTGAGCAGCTGTCAAAATCAATTTATTTTATTATAACCATAACTCAAAGCAGGACTGTTTTCTCAATAGCAATAGACTTTTATATCTTATTGGCATACTGACCTGGATAACCATCGTCATCAATATCCCCTAAATTGGCCATGCTTTCCCCAAAGTGTGCATTGTACGCATTGTCACCATTCAGTATGATTTGTTTTTCCATAACTGCCTAAAATAAAAGGAATATAAATATGAACAGCAGTGGTACACTTCATAGATGGATATCCCGCTAAAGGATATTATGCCTTCACATGCTATTCAGGAAACACCTGAGCAGAGATTATCCTTCCTACCGAAACAGGAACCATAGGGCTTTCAATCTTTAGACAAGTTTATCTCCACATGGTAATGACAATGCTTTGAAACTGATTACAGTAGGAAACATAAATGTGCCAGTAATACTAACTTCAAAGGAACCCTAGTTATTATAACACAGTGTTAAAAGGCAGAGGCAAAGGGAGGGTTCAAAAGTAACTAAAGCTAAGAGCAAACCTCCAGAGCCAAAGCTATTAGGAAACTGGGTTTATTTAGTGAAGACATCATTTTTACATGTGGTAACATTTATTTTCTGCACTTTCCATTGTTTTATTCCTTTGCAGATAATTGAATAATTGAAAAGTAACACTGGTTGGTTGGCTTCCTGGTGGGTTCAAAACATCAATGGCAACATTTGTTTTAGTTTTCATGTTATTAACCTTTGGTAAAATGGAATGATAAGGCTTGTATAGCTAAAACATTAAAAGCTATTAGATATCTCAGCGTAGACAGCTGACAGCAGAAGAATGGTGGCGATTACATAAGTAGGCCTTGCTGGAGATGAGGATTTTTTCATGTTTTAGCTAAGCATACGCTGGTGCCTGTTTTGCCTCTAATATAAATATACAGCAGTCCCTCTGTATTCGCTAAAGTTAGATGCACAGTTAGGTTAGGTGCACAGCTGCTTTGCACATACTGAAAAATCAGACCATTTTGGCATACGGAAATATAGCCTATTCAACTGTATTGTTTCGTTTTTTGTATGAGTGGGGCTGCTTTGGTTTGGGGTTATAAAGGTGACTAATACTGTACAGTTCTTTAAACGCATGATGCAGCCTTATATTATGGAGGATTCCAACTTCCAGTGGCTGCTCCCATTCTCTCTGGGATTCTTTTTTACACCTTTCAGGCTCCAAAATATACCTATTTTGCTGTAATTCAAAAAATCGTAAATAACTGTAAATACAGAGGGCCGGCTGTACTTCTGTTACATAATAAAAATGTGTTATATGTACAAAAGGCAACTAAAACTTTAAAAATGGATGGTCCCTATAAAGCACTTTTTACATATTAACTGGACTTATTTAGGGTTCCAAACCTAAACAATGCTGATCCTTATTTGGGATGCCCTGTTGAGCAATAGCACTCACTAAGATAAGGACCCGAGTTTACCTGTGCAGTGGGGCATCCAAATCAGGATGCCAGGATTCAATCATTTGTGAATTTAATAACGATTCAACAGTACCACCAAATACAGACCTCCATGGTAGGGCAGAGGAATGCTTACAAGAGGTCCTATACGGTATTTAACAGGCCCAACAATTCCAACTCTTCTGCCAACAGTGTCATCATCCCAAGACGCTACACTCCTGCAGTCTGTTGATTTGGACACCAACTACCACCTATCAGGACAGCAGCTTGTTTAAATTTTATGTTCCTCTGATTGTGACACCCAGTGACCCAACATATGTTTAACTGCAAATATAAAAAGTGGTAATAATTAGTACTTTATCAGTTCCTTATATCAGCACATGTGGCAATATGGCACAAAATATTGCCCAGTGGGGACTCTAAAGATACATTTTTGGATTAAAGGTTTGCACATATACAGTAAGTAGTGGTCCAGCAGTGCTTCAGTATAAAGCTGATTCAACAGGTTATGCTTAGAGATTATCTGTACTGATGACCACGTGTATTAACTAGTGCTTTAGCAGTTCCATATGTCTACATGTGCTGATATCTACAAAACATAACCTGTCGGGTCCTTAGAAGACAAGTCTTGAGACAGATTGCTCTAAAGCCGCTTCTGTATATATTTACCTAAACTCCTGCAGCTTTGATCTGTCATGGGACCAGCTTGTAATATGTTGCGGTTCTTCTGCATTTAACAATTGGGCTGACAGCAAGTACTCCAGACCAAGATTCAGGTCTTGTCCTTGCATCCAGTCATGAGGGTTCAGGCACCTGTCCAGACTAAAGAAAGGGAGGTGTACCACGGCCAGCCACTCTATACTTTAATGCTTCTCAGTTGTCTTTGTGGAAAGCACAGAAGCTGATAGGGGACCATGCTTTGGGAGAGGGGCTATAGCCCACATAACACCCCCCAACATTAGAAATAATGGTTATAATTCAGGCTGAAATCGCCTCCTAGATAGAATGCGCTAAGAAGTAGTATAGTCTGGGACTAGGCTGAAAATGCAGGGCAAAGTGAAGGAAAGAAAGCGCCACACTACATTTCATTTTAAACAACCTAATAAATAATTCCTTAAGTAAAGCATGCTTGAGCATTCAGACAGAGTAACATGTCTCCAGCAAGTCTGCTTATAATTGTCTTCAATTTGTAGTTTTTAAATAACATATGTTGCATGTAAGATTCTGCAGAATAATCAATCAGTTAAACAAACAGGGGCCCATGGACAGGGACAATGATACATAATCATGTTTCACCCTTATTAGGCTGTTAAATTACTATACATTATATAGAAAGAGAGGAAAGTTTTTACTGATTTTGACAAATATTCACATGTAGCTAGCATACTTTAAATGGAAACATTTTGGTATACATTATTACTATATATTGGACACTGCATTCACCTTCACAATAACCATAAAGATAACTGAAACTTGATTAGTGTAATCGGCTTACTGGAGCAGTTAGCTAAACATCCTGTAGCTCCAGCAGCCAGCACAGAGATCCCAGGCAATTCCATGATATGGCCTTAGAGAATAGAGAAAGACCGGCGACTATTGAAATCCTGCCAACAGTAATGCTAGTTTACGAAGTCTGTAAATTCTAGGAAATGACTATATGTCTGCAAGTAAAATAGATTTATGTAAAAGGAAATGCAACAACATGGAGGTCAGAGAAGAAAAGACAGATTCTCTGTCTAAAGCCTCTGGCGTTTAACACTGCCAGTAAAATAATTATGCATTCTTTATTAGACATAGTTTAGTTTTTAATGGCCCATAAGCTTCTCTGACTGGCTCCACCTCTGTGCATGCCCCAACCACACCTCCAGAAGACGCGTGCTGGTGTTTGGCCCCCCACAACTGGGGCAGCGAGTATCTGCACGCACAGTGCTGGCACTGTGCCGGTTAAAGAAGAGGCGTGAGGTGCTGCCATGCTGCCTCTATCATTCTCCTTATCAGACTTACCTACCCAGCCATGCTACATCATTCCACCAATGGCCGGTCGCCTTCTCCCGTCTGACCCCGCCCCATGCACGCCCAAGCTATACACCCAGCGAACAGTCAAACAGTAAGTGTCAGCCCTGCAGGGGTGCTTATGGGGCTTTGAAGAGGCCTGTGATGCGGCAACTGGGGGTAAAAAGTATAGCATAGATATGAATTGGCAAAGTTTAGAATATATAGTACTAGAGTTTTGTGCCCGACATTGTGCCTTTATATTAAAGAGGACAAACTATCAAAAATTCAGCTTTGCACATTTTTAACACATGGCAACAAAGAAATATGAAATACTGGATTTTATTGGGTAAAATGTTTACATTTTTCTAATTGAATTATGGCACATTAGATACAGTATGATGTTTTAAATGTAAATGTCCTACTTTGAAGACTAAACTCCCCACCTCTGGCATCTAGAACAAAGTCTAAGAGACTAGCCAACTGAACAAGTTCAATAAAACTAGCTGATTTTACTGTATGCTGACACACAAGGAGGAAAAACTTTCATCAAGAGAGTAAAGTAGAGAATGTACCTTATAAGTGAAAGGCCAAGAGGGGAGCAATGACTTCATTAAGGATAATGAGTTAATTCCATTTGTAAGCTCTGGTTATTAATACAGGAGAAAATGTTCTTCCCTTTTAGGTCAGTGATGGGAGTGCTAACTTCTAATAGTACACTTTTAGTAAGTTATAATGGCTGCACAGAATTGTCCAAGAATTTAGAAACACTGTCCAAATTATATTTTACCTATTAGCCATACTTACATTTCCTGCATTGATAAAAACGGTGACTTGCCCCTCGTCTCTCACTTCAGAAAACATGGGTGCCCCCACTAGAAGATCTGATAGGCCATCCGCATTTAGATCAACTGCACATAAGGAGGAGCCAAAGTAAGAGCCCATCTGTAACCAAGTTGAGTGATAACAGAACATTCAGTATTTTACCCATAAAAATCTCATTATACAAGTTACAAATTTTACATGATATACTTTTATTTACATATTATACCATAACTAAAATGTAATCCTGGGTATAGCTTTTCAGAATATGTATGAAATATAAACAGTGTAACAATAAGTCCCCATTAAGTTTGTTTTATAAAACAACTCAATGCAGAAATGTACAACAATCTAATTTTATAGGACTCTCGTCAAAGGGGACAAAAAGCATCAATAACAAGGAAGGTTAAGAAATTTATGGCACAACTCCCAAGAATTTCACTTTCTAGGGTTTTGTTCCTCACTGGTGGTGCAGTGAGGTGCCCCATTTGGAAAGTCCTGCTGTATGTATTCCCCTGGGATCACCAGTAAACGTATTCTTCTGTCCCACAGCACATGCACAGGCTACTCAGCCAATCAGTGACAAGGAAATCTGAATGGAGCGAGTGCTGCAGGCTGCATCTCCTCCTCCGCCTTTAGCTGTGGGTGTGCCATGTGAGAAATTCAGGAAGGCCTGGTTAGGGGTTGCGTGTCTAGCTAGAGGTATAGCGGGATAGGACCGCAACAACGAGGGCTCGTGGAAGAGTAGGTCGTGTGTCACCAGGGTTTTATAAAAACCAACTCCTCCAATAGAACTATAGAATGGAGGGGGTTGGTGTTCCTCCTTACCAGGAGCAGATATACGGTAGGTGGAAGATTTACCTTGCTGCCAGAAATGTAAAATTTCTTCTCAAGTGATCTTCTTTCTGTCTTAAAAATATACACCTAAAAGATAAATAATGGATGAAACAGATAAAAAATAAAGAGCAATAAGCAATATCTAAACTGAATTTTACTCGCATTCAACATCTCTGCACCTGTAGAAAAAGGGAGCATTTTTACCCCCAAAAAAACCACACTGTGCTCTTTTTGTACCCATTGTAAAATTAAAGAGGCCATTTAGCACAGCGTACTACTTGATTTGGAGTAAAAAAAAAACACTCGTCTTTCAATGGGGGCTGATTTATTATTTAGCGATGATGGTTTGTGTCACACTATGCCTAAATTAAGACATTTGTGACAGCACAAAGTAGAACCCCTTATACAGACAAACTTTCACAGTCTTCAACATGCAGTGCTATGCTGTTGTACAAGCTACGCCATTCATAAGTGGCACTGAAGCCTTAGCTACCAAAGAGAACAATGGCAGGAAAAATATTTAAGTGTTTTATAATAAAAAAAAATGCAATGTGTAAACAGCAATGTGTAATTCATGTAAAAAGTCCTAAATGCACTACACACTTTGCCACATTTTTATCACAAAATTATTTTCACATAACTTAATGACATCATGGCAACCAGTGACGATAAGATCCACCGCCAACCTATGGCGCCTGTTAAAAACTAACAGATATGGCATTCAGCGACAAAGTAGTAGGTGGAACAGTGTAGTGCACCTTGGCGAGGTTAAATCCAGCATAAGGACCCATAGGTGATCAAACAGGCTGGCCTATGGGGGGGGAAGGTAGTGCGCCAACGCAAGCTGATTATTTAATGGATGCTTACATGTGCACAGAAAACAAAGAGGTGGACACACCAAGGCAGATGCTAATGCCAGCAGGAGTTAACGAAAAACCTGTTAAAGATGGAATGATTGATAAAAGGCATACATTTTTAGAAATATTTTTTATTTTTTTGGGTTTGTACAATTTTGAGTGCAAATAAGAAAAAGATAACCCTATAAAAATATGGGAACCAAGGGAGATTTGTGGGCTCAAATAAACATTAAGCATGGTGGTGGAACAATCATGCTTTGGGATTGTGTTGCACCCAATGGCACGGGGGGATATTTCACAGGTACAATTCCAGAACATTCTGGAATAAAACATAACACCAATGTAAAAAAAAAGTTGAAAAGAGGATGGCTTCTACAAATAGACTACCTCAAAAGGTGTATATGTATATATATGTTATATAAATGATACAAGGAGTTTTTCCACTAGTCACACTAGGGGAGGAAATATGAGGAACCTGGAGGTGTGGACTATTAAACAAGGGTGCATTAATATGTGGGGATATGGAAGGTAAGAGTCTTAAACGAGCCACAGCACTCAACCCTGTTGCTTGCAGGCCAGCCTATAATCTGTCTGATATGGAAGGTAAGACAATCACAAGCACTATAAGTGATTATACAGTAGTTTGTTATTTAAAATCTAAGCATCCCACACTTAATGTACAATGAGAGGTATGTGCAGCTGATCGGTGGGGGAATTTGCACTTCACCATTCACTTAGGCTACTCTTCTTACATCAACTAAATTTTTCCTGAGTATTTCATGTGCAACAATAAATCAGAAATGATGCATTGGATGGCCCAAAGCCAGGGCTTTTTTGAAGCATGGCTTTCTAAGAAATATAGTAAGGCTTATTCAATGAAAAGAAGCACTGTAAAGGATGTGGAATAGATCAATCAGATATCCCTAACAGCTTTCAGTGATATGTTTCTCCTTTAGCATATTGTATTTCTTTATTTTCCCCTTGTTTCCTTATATTAAATGCAGGCTGCTGGTTACACATATGTCCTCTATTATTAAGGGAAAATAGTTTTCTTTTAGGAAGACAACAGAAATTCTCTCTTATTGTATCTTTTCTTAGCATTCACTTTGTAGCATCTTGTTGTAATATTCTATTACTTTTTACCATGTCTGTAATTATTACTGTTTACAGTGCTACAGATGAGGGTGGCACTATATGAATAAACAATGATTATAACATTGACATTGATGTGAAAATGATAACTTATGATATCTTATATTGTAAAATAAGCAGAAAGCGGGGCATTCCAAATTAGGATTCCTCAGTGGGAATTGATCGGCCGGCCCTGAGGTCTTTTAGTATCCAGGGCTGTTGTAGGGTATCCCAAATCAGCCTGAGTCTATGAGACTCCAGGGCAGCTATACTCTGTGCCCCTTCGTTCCTGGTCCAATGACATATGAGCGGGGCGTCTGCAAGCACCAGGCATTTGTGAATGTCCAGCACGGGTATGCTCCCTGTTAAAGGGTAGTGGGGGATGCGGCCACCAGTGCGCTCGGATACGCTCTCATTAGCTGAGCTCCTGGACAAACGGGCTCAAGGGCGCGCTGATAGGATGAGAGGCCACACATGCCCCATAGGACCGGGAAGAAGTGAGTTTGTTTGGTCGACCTTGGGGGTTTCACACAGCGGGGCAAGGACCAAAATCCAGGATAGTCCAAATCCTGGATTTTGGTCCACTTTAAAGGAATTTCAGAAAATAAATAATTCCAAACTCAGATGAAAATTGCTGAAGCAGACTGCAGCTGAATGAATCCCTATTCAAGCCAAACTATTGAATTTAGGTCATTATAAGATACTGTACCTCACTAAAATGACCCTCTAAAAATAGCCCCCATACAAGCCTCCTTATTTTTAGCCCATGTTTCTACTTTTATACAATTTAAATGAAGTCTCATCACCAATGAATTTGCATATTTCCACATGTATTTATAACAATGGGGGCCTACTTGGTGTCTTATGCACTAAAGCCATACTGAGCCTTCCTGATAATGTTCAGTTTGCTGTGTGATTTAACCTCACTTCCTGTTCAGTCCATGGGAGACATCCAAACTGGAAAAAAAACACTATGACTATGTCCAGTCAATTCCTTCCCTCAACTTAATAGATAAAAAAAAATAGCTTCCACAGCAAGTTTGCTTTAAGCCCACTGTAATCCCAGTCAGAAGAAAGACCGACATTCAGCACTTGTTACCTCACAAACAATGAGCTAATTATATCTCAGCTATTAGAAAGGAAACGAAAGCTCCTAGGTCATCACTTTGGTGGAAATGAAGTATCTAGCTCTACTGATGTCACATATACCATAGCAACGGAAGCCTCACCTTTCCGACACCGCTATCTTGGGGAGCTCCACCTACTATGTCCACAGAATTGCGCTGTGAAAAGTGACCAGCTGTGACTGCGTATCCTACGGAAAGAAGAACAGAAATTACAGATTGTGAAGCAAACCATTATACAATGTATCATACAGTACCTTTGCAGAATAAAGACAACCTAGACAAATTTATACACAGTTTTATTTGCCTAGGACAATGAACTTTCGTTAAAGTGAACGAAAACTTTCACTATCCTGAGTTTGCTCCCCAACTATCCCTGAGCGAAGGTGTAGATCTGCTCCAATCAGCATCTGTGGCTGTGCATATAAATGAGGGGCTGAAGAAGCTTAATGGGATCTTAGCATCTCTCATGATCTTGCGCATCCCTATATGTCTGTGTTCGACCACCCCAGCCATTCAGTTACGGCAGTTGCGGTTTTGCTCCACTTTAAACACCTACGGGCTACAGAAAAAAGTGCCTCTAACAAAATAGAAATCTGCACCCCTTTTGTCTTGGAAAGGCACCAGTTCCCTTGTGAATCACAACCAGCACTGGATGGTGGGGTACTCAGTCTCAGCAATCTAAGTTTTAAAATGCCAGAGCTGGATGTTAGAGCAGGGGACAAAGGGAGAGTATATATTTTGGGGGGATTCTGTCTGGACAATCCGAATAGATGGAAGAGATATTTATATTTTTCTCGAAAGAGCTCTATCCAACAAGGGACCCTAAAGTGGCTGCTCCACATGTCTCCCATTTGGTGGCAGTGCAGCAGTGTCCAGAAAGAATGCCATATATTCAGTGCTTTCGCTTTAAAGCAAAATGAAACCCTGCCTGGCAACTGGGGGTCCTGGTGCACAGGAACCCCAACCCACTAACCCCTGCTGCACAGAAACAATGCATTAAAGAGATACTTATCTTGTTCATGCAGTGCCAACTGGGGACTAAGAAACAGATGCACACCGCAACACTGCATGTGTGCTATTAAAGAAAATGCAGCTGTTGCATGTGTGTGTGCAGCCATTTCCTGGCCTTAGCCAGACAGAGCAACACAAGGAAAAGATAAGTACAGTAGCTCTCTAATGTGAAGATACAATGAGGATGGGATGGGTGGAGTGCTTTAGTTTAGGGTCCCTGTAGACCTTAATAACCATCAAATGTTTACTTCAACTTTACAAGAAAACGAATTGACTGATGCAGTGTTGAGAAAATACTGACAATTCCCTTTTGCAAAACAGGAACTATAGCACTTGCCTAAGTATGTATAGCGTTTGGCAGTGACGTCTTGGTCGTTTAGTTTGAAGTATGTGTTGTCAGTAAGGTTCAGTACTTTAACTGTTCCAGTCCAGTAATATGATCCAGGAGCTCCCATTACAACCAGATCCTAGAACAGAAAACAGATCCGTCATGGAGCAAGAATATAAATAACAACAAAAGCATAGTAAATAGTGTTGCTGCTATTTTAGTCAAGCCAGGATATCTGTTCTGTGATTTGGAATTAAACTATGCTGCAGTTTGGAAATATCACTTGGCATATGATTAGTAGCTCACTGGTCAATGACATTCGGTTTCAGAAAAATAGCGATAAACAGGTTTTATCTAAATCTTGCTTAAGCAGAAATGTAAAAAACATACAAAAGATGTATCTAAAATATTCAAAAACAAAAGTATAAGAAAAAACTAAACAGGATGGCTCAGGGTGGCAGTTACAGGTAACATGTGTTATCACTTTGAACCCTATTAACCCCTAACAGTGATGCTCGGGTATTGAGAAAATGGCCTCACTGTTTTGCATGAGCAGATAGCTGACCATAACTGCCCTACTGGTAAATAACATCCTCAGCCTTTACCTCTGGAGCTGTCCTTGCTAATGAAGGCAGACTAAACTTTTTTTTTTTATTTTACTAGAACTGCTAGGGGGTTAAAAAGCTCAAAACACTGTGACTGTTTTTCTAGACAATAAGTATTCCTTAAAAAGGAACTAAAGTCAGAAATGACTGTGGTCCCTCTATTATCTGCCCAGTTGTGCATCAGACCACTAAAAAAATAAGCCAGCCGCCCAGATACTCATGCGCATCTTACGTGATACATTGCAATAGAGTGGGTGGTGCCTTTATGTGGGGCGTAAACCAGCTACCATCTTCGACTGAAGAAGACTGAGGGCTTTTATGCGGTTTAACAACGGGAGTCGGGTGGTGGAGCAGGAGTATACCATTTTTTTTTCCTTAGAAAATCACTTTAATAAAGTTATCTTTTATTAGGCTTTACCAAGCATGCACATTCAATGGCTTTATGAGTGCTTGGCATAGCACAGAGAGTAAAAGAGATTTTTGCATGGAACTGCTTACATGTCTGTGTGACATACTTTCGGTTAGCGCTATTTCCCTTATACCTGGAGGAGGATATGAGGTGTGTGAATAGGGGAAGGTTCTTTTAGAACACACTCAGTGGCACTCTGAGCACTTGGAATGGCACATAAACTAAAAAGGGATAATTTTCATGGCTTTATCAATTCACTAAGTATATTAGGTATACTCTGTTGTTCTTGGTCTGTATATAATTTAAAAGAGCTTTATCACAAAATTCCCTAATATTAAAAATCCATGTAAACATCTTAGCAAAGGTGTAACTACAGGGGGTCCAGTGGTAGCAATCGGATCACAGTCCATGAGGTCAGGGACTGCCACCTTGTTTATGCTTATTTGAGTATACATGGCATCACATACAGAAAGTAGATATTTGTATTGTATTGTAGCAATGTTTAGCTAAATAGGACTGGGAAAGCTTAGTATAAGGCTATACTGGAGTTTTGTTTAAAGTGGACCAAAACCCAGGATTTTGACTATCCTGGGTTTTGGTCCTTGCCCCTGGGGCACCCCGATTGGGGAGGCCCTGCTGTGTGAGACCCCCCATATCGGCCGAACAAACTCACTTCTTTCTGGTCCTGCGATGCATGTGCGGCGCCTCATCCAATCAGCGTGATCCGAACGCACTGGCGGCCGTATTACTCCCTACCCTTTAACAGGGAGCGTCCCTGCGCCAGCCATTCACAAATGCCTGGCACGGGCACACGCCCTGCTAAAGGGATAGCCTGGATGTGGCGGCAGCTCACGCATGTGAAAAGATGAAGATGGTGAGTTTCTCGGCAACCTGGGGGGTTTCATACAGTGGGGCATCCCGAATCTGGATGCCCCGGGGGGGGGGAGAAAATTCAGTGGCCCTGGTATCTTATAAATTTCAGGGCCAGTGGGGTGTGGGTTTTGGTCCACTTTAATATCTGATAGAAGAAGAGGTCTAATAGAAAAAGAGGTCACTTATACACCCAACCTACAATTCCCAAGTTCATGGTGACAGGGGTGATTTTTCACGTTTCTTTAAGGAGAAACCATTGACTATGGCTGATAAGTGGTAATTACAGAGGCAGCCCATGTGGGCAAGGCCATTTTCTCTAAAACACAAGATACTGAGTGCATAACTCAGCATGGGTGGCGTGGAAAACTCACAGCCAAAGATAAAGTACATTTGGATGTAAGACAGAGACATACAAGGAAGCATCTGTTGCTGATAGAGCTTTAACTGTTACCATCCACCCAAATGTATTACCACCTGTTTCCTTTTAGCTGTAAAATGCTGTGAGAAATCGTCACCTTGTGTCACCCTAATCATATTATAATACCAGACTAAATATAGAAAAGAAATGCTGAGCAAGATTAAAGTGCACCTGTCACTAGCAGGAACATTCATTTAAAGTGGACCTAAAGTGGAATGCCCCTCCATTTAAAAATAATAAGGATGCCTATTAACGGGCTTCAATACTTGCACTTCTGAACCCCAGCTCTGCAGATAAGCTGTAGATGCAGTATGAGTAACCAGTGGATCCCATGTGTGCATGTGACCACCGGTGACCAATTGGACACACGTCCACTTTCTTCCACAATGGCCAGTTATTCCTTTTCCCATATGGGAGCACATATAAGATGAGTAGAGCTGAATGTATAAGGGTCAATAATGCTTTGTTCTTCCCCTGCAGTGATATAGCCTCAACATCATGGTTGTGAGGTTAGCCATATATACCCTTTCCTTACGTTCTGCCAATATCTTGACTTTGGGGGGCCTTACCTAATCCTGCCATATTTTCATCCCCAGCAATGCTTAAAGCGGACCTCCAGTCAAAAAATCAAAGTTTAGTAAACGCCCCCCCCCCCCCCCAAACACCCTCTTTCACAATCAGTGATATAATTTATGTGAGAGGGCTTTTCTCCATGCTGATGTTGTGAATTAGCCCCCATGTACTGCATGGGGGCAGCCTGCATCTAAAGAAAAACAGTCCTACAGTCAAAATGATCCTAAATAATAGGGTCACTATCACGAAAAAATGTCCCAATGATAAAAATCCATATAAATATGCTGGATGGCGGGAGCAAAGGTTACTTATACACCCAGCATCAAGAAATATCCAGACATGTTTTTTTTTATTTGAATGGAAGGAAGAGGAGATTAGGGGTGACAGGTTGTGTCATCCCTGATACACTAAATCTGTCACTCCTGGATTTTATTCCTACCAGGATAAGAAAACCACAAGCTTGACGGGAGTTTTATTCAGTTCGAGTGTGTATAAGTGACCCCTCCTCTCATTAGCTAGTGTGTTTATATGGATTTTACACAATTTCACGATAGTGCTCCTCTAAGCACCCTCAAGCAGCATTGTTCCACTAATTGTCGAAGGGGGACTTTATTATCTTGACTGGCAGTTAGTTCGCTTTAGGTCTCAGGGCCCTGCCTGTAAAGATGGTCATATTCACCCCCTTGCCATGCCCTGTCAGGGTGGGACATTTGAATAGGTTGCCCATACAATGCTATGCTATATTCATCTCTTTATAGAATTGTGCCATAAGGGCAGACAGGAATCCTTTTTGAACATATTAACAATAATATATAATTACAGAATGTTTCGGTTAATTCTAAATGCAAAAAGCCAGTCGGATGACTAGCGAGACATTTGTTAAGAAAAGACAATATAAATAAAAAAGCAGCAAGTCCAGTTGCCTTTGTCCAGTTATGCCATGGCCGGGATGAATGAGAACCTTTGCAGACACACTTATGTGGTATTAACTTTCTGTGAACAGAGCCTAGCCAATGTATTGGTACTTGAAAATTCTAACAAACATAAAATGTATTTTTTAATTTCAATATTTTCTGTAATTGGAGGCAGTTCTACAACCTTATGCCTCAAATAAAACTTTAATTTGAAACCAAATACGGCATGCATTTTCACAATGATATTACTAACCTCCAATAACGATCCTGCAATTCCAGCTTGGCAAGAGCCATGTTCTTCTCCATATTTCTTCTTATATTCTGGAGGAAATAAGGATAACAAAACCACGTTATGACATTTTCTGTACAGTTAAGGTTGGCTGTGTGAGGCCTAACACTGTTATGCTCTACCACATGTACCACCCAGCCACAAATGTTTAAACCTCAGCCAGCTTGGGAAATAAGCAAGCCACAAATATGTAGGCCTGAGAACCACATTCCAAATCATTTACAGATTTTAAAGCAACATTTACTTTGTTGTCACTGTTTTGATGTGGCTTGTGGAAAGCATTGTCACATTAATGACTCTATATATCATATCTTTTTTGCATACGTAAGAACAATATAATCTTTTCAGCAGTGCCATTCAAATCAGAGAGTAAATCCAGCAATCATGCTACCAACATGTGACAAAGAAAATAAGGACCACAATCTTAATGCAGACTCCCACCTTGATTGGAAACAAGGCCAAGCCTCAACCCTGAAGCCATCCTTTTTCCTAACTTCAGTGCAGCAGCAGGAGGCAGAATTAGTGAGACATGGCTGGGGTGGGAGCTCAGAACACAGAAGTGCTGCTCCTGTCAGTAGGAGAAGCTTTATTTTTCATTTTAAATCTATACCTAAGTCAGCACCTGGTAGGTAAGGGGGGGGGGGATCAGCAGCAGAGTCCAGTGGAGGCTGGATTCTCACTTTAAGACAAGTGTCTAAAAAAAAAAAAATAAAAAGAAAGAAAGCAAAACATGCCTTGCTCACACACTGCCAGGGCACAAAACTGTTCAGTAAAATGAGCACAGCAGGGCAATGAAAACAGCACCAGTCACAAACATTACTGTAATTTGCCAACTTTCCACTGGCAATGGATTTTCTTGAGTTAGGTCCTAGAATACCAGAGAAATTTGAAAACACTGTGATGCTTTACTGTTCTGTACATAACAATGTACTTTCTCTAGTAGAACAAAATTACAATACAAATGTGATAAAGCTTTATTCTTCTGGCATAGCAGCATTTATACACAATGGGGACTTAAAAGGCTATTTCCACTTGACTATATATTGAGCATAGTCATGCATACCCCCACAAGTCATTTACCGACATTATTATTATATACTGTAGTTTGAAAAAAGACATTTAGGGTATTATACTAAGCAGAGAGTTCTCACTGGGAGAGCTTTCCAATTTTAGACATAATAGATATAATAAACAATGGAAATTCTTGCACCTGATTGAGTGTTTTTAAAACAGGAGAACTTTCCGAATGAGTATGAGTAATTTACATAGATGTAAAATATATTATAGCAGAGGTAAGCCTGGAATCCCAGCAAACCATTTGTAAGGCAGAGATGTGCCTGGGAATGTCTACAAAAGGCTAGAAGAAAATTACCTTGAGAGTCAAACATCTTGAAACATCCAACTATGGTTATGGATGCTAAGATGATTTGCGGCCTCTTGAAATTAAAATTTGGTTACACACTTTCCAGAAGAATACTAAATAGCCCTTGCATACAGAATAGTTTGGCAATGAACCTGTTTTGTTTTAAGTCTATTAATCAAGGTTCCCAAACTCCAGAGAGCATCACCATCTGTGGTCACCGCATGCTCAAGTTTCAGGCAGGTCATATACGCTACGCAGGATCATTCCTCCTCCGTGTATTCGGGGGAAGCAGATTCCACATATATGTGCTCAGGAATGCTAGTGTGTGGTCTGAGGGATTACAGGAGTGCAGAACGGACATGTAATGTAATATGAGGGGCAGAGTAAATTTACTTAAATTACCAGAGAAGGCAGAAAAATAAAAGTCTATGACATACACTACTGTATTTCTCAAATAAAACTATCACATAACAGGTTTTACTTTGCCTAAATAATCAAGAGGACGTCTAGTCTTTAGATGAGGTCACCCAGACCCCTCTCCTGGAGTTGAAGCAGGACAGGGGGTAAAAAAATAAAACATCTTACTTGATCCTCACAATCCAACACAGTCCATTGGCATTTCCAGTCATGGGTGCAGTCATGTTGACAATGTTGCACAGAACGGCATCCCTTGCTCTGTGCATGAGCTGGCTCGCCCGCTCGACCATTAACTTGAATGGGGGCCTGGAGAGTGCACAGAGATGGGGATGCCAGTAGCATCAAGGGTAGACCTAGATAATGGGACTAGATGGATCTCCGATCCAAAAAAAAGCTGCATTTTATGAGAATACCGTATATAATTTGAGTATTTATGTCTATTATGAGATATCTTCTGTTCACATTTTTGTACTGTTTTGTTGGTGAGGGGCAAACACTGGAAAGGCACACTCCATAAACAAGAGTTGGCTGAACAACAAAAGCAACTACCCCATAGGCTTCTAAAAAAAACAAACACAGCATTACAGGCTCTCTGTGCTCACGCCTCAGTCCTATAGTCTGAGAGCAGGGGGGGGGGGGGGAGAGGAGCTTCCATTAGAAACTAGCTGAGCATGCATGGAGAGTGTTTATATAATGTATATCATACATCTGCCTCTGTATCTAGCAAAGTGGCAGTCATCAGTTTTGTGAAGGGTAAGACATCAGAGCTGGCAGAAATCCAGTTCTAACTAGCAGAGAGAGTTTGAATGTTATGGTGGGCAATGTAACAAACTTTAGGACGGCTTTAACTCCAGGACCAACAACAGATTTTATGCATTTGATTTAGCACCAGGTGGGAAAAGTAATAAGTGCATTTTAGGAGAAAAGCGAAATAGGAGCGATTCTTTTACACCTGCTGCTGAATCAACCCCTAAACAGAAAATTAAAGTACCGGTAACTGGCATTTCATATGTATTGCTATACTATATATTTCTGTATTATGTATGTAAGTGAATGTACTTCAGTCACTGAAAAATATGTTCCCACTAATCCTAGCCACAGGATGTTTCTTTCTAAAAGTCCCGTTACCCAAATCTGCAGGACTAAAAGACTATTTGAAGATCAGTTCTAAGAGCTTCGCACTGCAGGGGCTAATTAAACAAGCAAAGGGTCAGAAAAAAGTTCAGCCAGGTGGATTCTGATGATCGAATTAACTGCAGAGAACCCTCGCCAGGATAATAAGGTCTTATGCTACCCATCAGTACACTGTTCTAATATTACTGCTTTATATACCACATGGTATATACTGTAGTGTTTTATGGGGATAACTAAACTATTCAATTCTGTTCTCAAATCTCAAAAAGCAAGTATCCACCAAATAGAACATTTAGGTTACATCAGGTCACAAACATGATAGATGTTTAGAGTTTTTGGTTGAGAGCTCGAAAAACGCTGATGTGATTGCAGAGAATCCCATTTAGATCATGAGATTAAAAAAATCAACAGCATAAGGGCTGATTCAGCACGTGAGAATTTTTCCCCATTTCTTGTTAAAAAAAAAATGTTATGTTTTTTTCCTTTGTGCAATTCAGCACCATTTTAAGCTGTGTGAATTATTTACAAATGTGCACAGCTCAAAATGGTACTGAATCTCTAAGGAAATTATTAAAAAAAAGTTTATTCCTCACCAAAAAGCATGCAAAATTTTTCTAAGTGCTGCATCGGCCCTATAGCAATGGAAATGAGATCTTTTTGCTCTGTGAAATGGGCAAAAAAAGGGATTTGAGCTATCCGAATTTTGGTCCATGTCCCAATCTGGATCTGTACCCCCCCCCCCCCCCCAATTTACATGTATTGTTACCTCGTTGGTGGACACTCCTTAAATCAGCTTTCTTATTCATGCATATTAATGAGTGGCTAGGAAAACTGAATGAATGACTAGCCCCTAGGCCACTCCCCAAGGATGTGCCTACCATGAACAGCTATTCAGATATGCCTGAGAGGGGATCGGGGTGTGGGGGGGGGGGGGCTTGGGATCTCTGGTAGGGTAAAATGCCTGAAAAACACAGTGGGGCATCCCAAAATTTGGAAATGACTCAAAACAGGTTAAAATTGAGACTCTTCAAATGGGGCTGCTGAGATGAGTTGACAGAAAAGGATGTCTTCCACTTCTGTTATCAGCTATCTTCAGCAGTTTCTGCCCTGGTCTGCCAAACAAATAAAGCTGAGATAAGAGCACTAATGCCCAGTTTACACAGAGCGATTATCGAACGAGAAATCAATAAAGCGACCACAATTAAATGGTAATCACTCCATGACCGATGAACAAGAATTGGTTCATCCATTGCTCATCATATAGTTTTGACCAAAAATTTCTTGTTTATCACTCAATCATTGTAATCAGAAACAGCAGATGCCCACAAAAAATGCATTCGCTCATGTAAATGGGCCATTAGTTAGGGCCAGTCAAAAAAAAAGAAAGTTTAGTAAATTGCTTCCCTTATGATCAGTAGCAAAAGCAGTTTGAGAGGGCTTAACCCTATGTAGTTGTTGTGAAATGGCATAAAGATTAATCACTTTTGAATTATATGTGGGTGGCCATCTTGCCACACACCTGATAGTCCTGCTTACACATAGGAATTGGGGGGGGGGGGTGCTGTGCCAGCAGCAATTCACTCCAAATGCCTCAGAAACAAGCAGCATCTTGCCTGTCATTTTTCACAAACACGGAATAAACAGATAATGTAGCAAAATACATCTGTGTGAGAAAAGCTGTTACAATGTACAATAGCACTATGGCGGCGGCAACCACAAAAGCACCTACTCTGGGGATATAATGTATTTTATTCAAAGATGAGTCATTACAGCTGAAGGCTTACAACTTCTGGTCAGAAATAAGAGATGACTGCACAAAGCTATGAGGCAATTTTGACTGAGAGACTTGGTTTTTCAGAATCAGCTTCTTAATGTGTGTGGCAAGATGGCCGCTGCCATGCATGTTTAAGAGAGCAGGGTCTGCCTTCTACGCCATCTGCATGGTGTTAATCCCTCTAAATAAGTTTATGTCATTGCCACAGGGGGGCTTTAGGGGTGCAAGTTTAAATTATTTTGACTGGGAGGTCCACTTTCAGAGACGGAGGCCTGTTCTCTCATGACAGGCGAGTGTGATTAAGCCTGTGGCTTCTGAAGGCTAATAACAGGAGAGGTAGACCACTTCTGCTGTCAACTCATTGATGGTGCAGATGGCCCAGGAGTAGGGTAATTATTGGCTTTTTTTTATTTATTAGCTACAAAATGTGCCTTAAATATATACTTTTGAGGACTTTTCCAAAAACCTTTAGACAAGGGGTCTACATAGGGCACAACATAATTTGCTTACCTTACTACCGCTTCGTGGCTGCCGATCAGACCCCCATAGCCCTTGCTGGTGAAACTTTCAGCTGTGCCAGTTCCAGCCAGCAGGTGATTATAGCCCAAGTATTGCTGGCTCCCATTAAGACTCATAGTAAAAGATTTTGGAACAAAAGCACACCACACATTCAAGATTAATTTGCAAATAAAAAATTGTATTGAGGTATCAATTAAATGTACAATCAATCAGATAAACATCTCTGATGATAAACCCAAGCAAAAAAGGATACAAATGAGCAATTCTGTATGCACGCACATCAAGATGTCATCAGGAGCTTTTGGCCACCTCAGTAGGAAAGAAATGGTGTATTAATACTAGCATCTATAGTAGCATATATACTAGCAAAGAGAGCTGCTATACTAGGTAACCATATATTACCATATGAGTCTATTAGGTGGTACTGGCACGATCCTGATGATTGGTGTGTAGGGCAAGCTGTCTGATCGGTTAAGGAAGTGATAAGTACAGAATACAGTCTATATACTCTACAGTATTTGCTTTCTGGTCAGACAACATATAAACTGCCCTGCATCATACCAGAATGTAATGAGGCATACAGGATTAAATCATGACATCATCAAAGATCATAATCACAGATATAAGGGAAAACATTACCAAGTGGCAGTACAATAGCATATGATCGCAAGTTACATGCCTACGTTTCACACACCCCCTTTTTGTCAAGGCTTGAGATGACAAAGGGGCCGTGGGCTATGAAACGTAGGCATGTAACTTGCGATCATATGCTACTGTACTGCCACTTGGTAATGTTTTCCCTTATATCTGTTACTATGATATTTGATGATGTCATTATTTAATCCTGTATGTCTCTATACATTCTTTTGACGGTTACATTCTGGTATGATGCAGGGCAGTTTATATGTTGTCTGACCAGAAAGCAAATACTGTAGAGTATATAGACTGTATTCCGTACTTATCACTTCCTTAACCGATCAGACAGCTTGCCCTGCACACCAATCATCAGGATCATGCCAGTACCACCTCATAAACTCATATGGTAATATATGGTTACCTAGTATAGCAGCGCTCGTTGCTAGTATATATGCTACTATAGATGCTAGTATTAATACACCATTTCTTTCCTACTAAGGTGGCCAAACACTCCTGATGACATATTGATGTGTGTGCATACAGAATTGCTCATTTGTATTCTTTTTTGCTTGGGTTCATGAGCTCATGAGAGATGTTTATCTGATTGATTGTACATTTAATTGATACCTCAATACAAATTTTTATTTGCAAATTAATCTTGAATGTGTGGTGTGCTTTTGATCCAAAATCTTTTACTATGAGTCTATAGGGGGGTGTTAATGAGGCAAGACATCCCGAATCTGAAAAGCACCCTGATTGTTCTTACTTTATCTGGTGTGCCAACTACCAACCATTAATTCTATGTCTCCCATTAAGAGCAATGGGAGCAAGCAGGATGCCTTGTACCATAGTGTGTATATATGGGACCCCTTTTCTGAGGTCTTAGGAAAAGTCATTTTCTGAACATTTTCTTAAAAGGGACAGTATAGCCAGACCAAACAAACACATACTAACCTCTCCTCCTCTGCAGCTCCTTCACAGAAGTCCTATGATGTGATCGAATCCCGTGACATGCATGTGGCCAGAGATTCCTCAGATGCCTGTCTGAACATTTGCTAGCAAATTGGTGGGAAAGGCTCAACTCCGCCTCCATTACTGTGAATGAAGCGTGCCTCGCTCTATTTACTATGACAAAGTGGCACAAGGGAACCAATCTCGGGACTGGGTGAGAATTTCACCAGAGGTGAGTATGTGTAGTTTTCTTTGTGACCATGTACTGACCCTTTAACCCTTTCAGTGCCAAGCACGTCGTTTCTACGTGCTTGCTTCTACTCCACTTAAGTGCCAAGCACGTAGAATCTACGTGCTTGACTTTCCCCCCTGCTAGTAAAATACAAATCACAAATACTCACCTGACCCCTCGTGGGATCCGGCTGGGTCTCCTCTTTAATTTGGTGCCATCCGATCCCCCGTGGGGAGTCGGATGGCTCCAGGATAGCCCCCCCCCCCCATTTTGGCAGCAGCAGCTGCTAACTGTACAAAAAATAAAAAATAAAAATGACATTTACTTACCTCCGGGTCTCCTCTTCACTGGGGGGGGCCTCCGATCGCCCCCCCCAGCCTCTTCAGCTTCAGGGGAGAGCCTGAAAGGGCTCTCCCCCTCCTCTCCCGACGGGCGCCGCCATCTTGTTGTTAAGTCCTGCCCCTTTGGGGGCGGGGCTTATGACGTCACTCCCGGGCCTCTTGCTGCCTCTCCTCGGCTCAGCTGTCAGATGCCCTGGTGATCGCTGGGCAGAGCAGTGGAGGGGCAGGGGATGCTCTGATCCTCTGCCCCCCCCCCCTCCTCTGGCCAGCGATCACCAAGGCATTTGACAGCTGATCGACACAGGAGTTGACAATCGGGTGAGGTAAGTAAAGTAAAGTAAAAAAAAACTTTTTTTTATTTTTTTATTAAATTACATTTTTGTGTGTGTGTGTGTCTTTTTTTATGTTAACCCTTTGTGAACTGGTAAGGGGTCCATGAGACCCCTTATACCAGTTCACAAGGCTGGGGTCTGGCAAGCCACCTGCAACTAGCGGGTGGCTTGCCATTAACCCCCGCACCCCCAATTACCTGCCTCCCCAAAGCCCAGGGGGGGGCAGAAGAGCCCGGGCCCACACAGGGTATGTGGGCTCGTAGGCTGCAGGGTGGGGGGCCACAAAAGCCCCCCCACTCTGTGCCTACAAGCCCCCATAGCTGGTCCCGGGCTGGTTATGACGGGTAAGGGGGACCCTACGTCATTTTTTTTTTAATTTTAAGGGTTAGGGTTAGCCTAACCCTAACCCTTAAAATAAAAAAAAAAATGGGTCCCCCCCCGGAGGCAGGAAAGGGTGTCTACCTATACATATGTGGTAACGCTGTGACCGGGATTTATTGGGGTTTCACATGCAATAAGATTTTATTGACAAACTTACATTTTTTATTACAAAAAAACACTACAAATTGCAAAAAATAGAATTTTTTATTTTTTGCACATATTTCACCCAAAAGTATTGAGGATACACCTAAAAAATTACAAACAAGACATTTCATGTTAAAGCCCAGACTCTGCTGAAAAAAACAATATATCATTTTCCATGTTCAAATGTGATTTTTGAAGGGATTTCCAGGGATTTCCTGGAAATCCCTTCAAAAATCACATTTGAACATGGGGAGCGTAAAATAGTGCAAAATGGTCTGGCACCAAGGGTGACAAAAACTCCAGGTAGGCTGGCAGCGAAAGGGTTAACCCTTTAAGTGCCAGCCTACCTGGAGTTTTTGTCACACTTTGTTGCCAGACCATTTTGCACTATTTTGCGCTCCCCATGTTCAAATGTGATTTTTGAAGGGATCTCCAGGGATTTCCCAGGAAAATGATAAATTGTTTTTTTCAGCAGAGTCTGGGCTTTAACATGAAATGTCTTGTTTGTAATATGTGTAATATGTGCAAAAAAATAAAAAAAAAATCTATTTTTTACAATTTGTAGTGTTTTTTTTGTAATAAAAATGTAAGTTTGTCAATAAAATCTTATTGCGTGTGAAATCCCAATTTCTCCCGGTTACAGCAGTACTACATATATATAGGTAGACACCCTTTCCTGCCCAGGAGACTCCCCCAAACTGAAACAGCGCTTTAGGAGATTTTCTGAAAAAATACAACTGTGATATGCGCTATGCGCACCTTGCAGTTTTTCCAGAAAAACAACCCTTTACATTTGAAATACCCCCCACAAACTATATATTCTCTGGAAGTACACACCTCAAGCTTTCTAGGTGTACCAGGCTTGTTGATGTGGCCATAGTTTTCTGGAAGTAATCCCTCAATGTATTCTTTGGTTGCAAAGAGTTTCCCTAAAAAAAGGATAAAAAAGCAGAATCAAAGCCACATTTTCCTAAAAAAACTATATACAAACAAGAAAAAACAAGTTTAATCTGAAAAAGAAACATCCCCCGAACAGAACGATACCCAACATGCATTGCTACTGTCAAGGGAAGAGTTGCCAAACACCCCAAAGTAAAGCATGTGCGTAACGGTAATTTTACTTGAAAATTTCAGCTCTGCAGACAAAGTGCGCACCTTGCACAACCAAAACAACCCTTTACATTTGGAATATCCCCCATAAACCTTATATTCCTTGAAAGTACACATGTTAAGCTTTCTAAGAGTACCCAGCTTGTTGTAGTGGGTTCATCTTTCTGGAATGAATCCCTCAAAGAATTCTTTGTTTGCGCAGGGTTTCCCTAAAAAATGTATAAAAAAGCTGAATAAAAAACACCTTTTCCTAAAATATAAATATGCAAACAAGAAAAAACAAGCTAAGTCTGAAAGCGCAAGGTCCCCTGAGCAGAACAATACCCAACATGCATAGCTACTTTTAACCTTTTTAATTGACAGCCTACTTGAGATTTTGTCATCCTCTGTTGACAGGTCATTTTTCCCCATTTTGCGCCATGTTTTGCGACATTTTTGCTGGAATTTTCAGGAAAATTTATATATATATTTTTTTTTTTTGCAGCAGAGTTTAGACTTTAACGTGAAATGTCTTGTTTGTAAATTTTATTCTGTTTTTACAATATTATTATTAAGTAAAAAATAAATAAATAAAATTTTTTTAGAAAATTGTCTACTTTATTTTAAATAAAAAATGTATTTTATTAAAGGAAATCATATTGCATGTGAAAGCCCCATTTCTACCGATTAGAACGGTACCACATATTTATCGGTAGCCCCCCGTTCCTGCCCAGGAGACCCCCCTAACTGAAACAAGTAATCTATAACATTTACAAATAAAATACAACTACCATCCACACTACAAAGGGTTAAATTGAGAAAAAAAAATGACGTAGGGTCCCCCCTCCCAGGGTGGGGGGCCCCATTTTTTTGGGGATTTTTAAGGGTTAAAAAAAAAAATGACATGGGGTCCCCCTTACCCAAAGTAACCAGCCCGGGACCAGCTATGCAGGGCTTGTGGGAACAGGGCGCAGGGGCCAGCTTTTGTGGCCCCTGGCCCTGCAGGCTACAAGCCCACATAGCCCGTGGCCACGGGCTCTTCTGCCCCCCCCCCGGGCTTTGGGGAGGCAGGTAATGGGGGTGCCGGGGGTTAATGGCAGGTCACCCGCTAGTCGCAGGTGACTTGCCATCCCCCCAGCCTTGTGAACTGGTATAGGGATCTCTTGGACCCCTTACCAGTTCACAAGGGGTTAAGTGTAAAAAAAAACACACCACACACAGAGAAAAAATATTTTATTTTATTTTTTTTAATACTTACCTCCCATCCATCCTGGAGCACTGCGTCCCTTGGCAATCACTGGCTGCTGCTCACCTGCTGGAAGCCTTTTATAGCTGCTGGGTGAAAGAACATAAGGGGTTCATTTAAAAAAAAAAAACGACATAGGGTCCCCACTCCCCAGGGGGGGGGGGGGGGGGCGGCCCATTTTTTGGGGAATTTTAAGGGTTAAAAAAAAAAAAATGGGGTCCCCCTTACCCAGCATTACCAGCCCGGGACCAGCTATGGGGGCTTGTAGGCACAGAGTGGGGGGGGGCAGCTTTTGTGGTCCCCCCACCCTGCAGCCTACGAGCCCACATAGCCTATGTGGGCCCGGGCTCTTCTGCCCCCCCCTGGGCTTTGGGGAGGCAGGTAATAGGGGGTGCCGGGGGTTAATGCCAAGTCACCTGTGGCTAGCAGGTGACTTGCCAGCCCTCAGCCTTGTGAACTGGTATAAGGGGTCTCATGGACCCCTTACCAGTTCACAAGGGGTTAAGAGTAAAAAAAACACACTGACACATAAGAAAAAACTTTCTTTTATTAAAAAATAAAAACTTTCTTTTACTTTACTTACCTCCGTCAGCTCCTTTGTCCCTCGATGTGATGACAGATGCGATCATGCTGGCTACAGTAGCAGAGGGGCAGGTGATGATCTGATCACCTGCCCCTCTGCTCCTGTGGCCAGCATGATCGCATCTGAATGAAGAGCAGCAGGGAGCCATGACGACAAACGGTGAGTGATGTCATAAGCCCCGCCCCCAAAGGGATGGCGGCGCCTGTCGGGAGTGGAGGGGGAGAGCCCTTTCAGGCTCTCCCCTGAAGCTGAGAAGAGCCAGGGGGGGGGGGGCGATTGGAGGCCCCCCCAGTGAAGAGGAGACCCGGAGGGAGGCAGCGCGACTGCAGGTAAGTAAATGTCATTTTTAATTTTTTTTTTTTTTTTTTATAGTTAGCAGCTGCTGCTGCCGAAGCGGGGGGATGCGCTATTCCGGGGGTTCTCCTGGAGCCATCGGATGGCACCAAATTAAAGAGGAGACCCGGCCGGATCCAACGAGGGGTCAGGTGAGCATTTTTTTTTTCTTTTTGCCCGCTAGCAGAGGTAAATGCCAGGCATGTGAATTTTACGTGGCTGGCACTTAAGTGGAGGAGAAGCAACCATGTACATTTTACGTGGCTGGCATTAAAGGGTTAAACTTTAACAAAACCGTTCCCGTACATATTTATGTGAATGCCATAACTAACCTGCACAACGGAGTATACCTTCAGAAAGAATCCAAGAAAACAATTACAACTGTAAAAATCAAGCAAAGAATCAAACTAGAGGCCAATGAAAAGATTATTCTCATCCTACTTTATTGAGAACAGATTACTGTACTATGTACAACATATTATTTGCTTTAACTCCTACAAGGTAAGAATTACAAAATATAATGCATTGGAAGACATTCTTTCTCAATTACAGGTCATTTAGCACATTTTAAAGTAATTTGCTGTTTATAGTTTTCTTTTAAAGCCATGGGCCCACAGGGGCTGGAAAAGTCCTAACTTCACACAAAACTTTTTGCCCTACATCACCTGGAGACTTTTGTAAGCCATTGACTGTACAATCCTATCCTGTAACTTCAGGAATGTAACGGAGGCAAATAAATTCTCACGCGGCGGCTTCCTGTGGCCACTGGAGGCCATTAGCATTTCATTCATTCCAGCACGGTAAAACAGCACTTTTCTTTCTTAATAAAAACAGTTACATATCACCATAAAATGGTCAAATCTCATGGCAAGAATTTAAAGATCATATCCCAAACTGTGTCATAAATATAAACTAGAATGAACTTAAAGTTCATTGGTGTGTGTGTGCAATCGGTAAAGCACTGCTGGCAGAGGACAGTTATGGACAGTAAAGGGTTATTATTATTGAGGTTTTCAGGCTGCTTACCTCTGATTAGTGCCACTTCTGTGTTAACTCTTTTCTGTCGCCCTGAATGGGCAGTTATATAAAGATGACCCTCTGCCATACTCCCTTGCATGCTGCTGCTATAGTACGTTGGATCTTTTGTTGCTGACCATATCAATTTTGACCTTCTCTCTGGACCAACCTTGCCTACTTGCCTGAATTTCACTTCTAATATGTCACTTAGTGGACTGACTGAGCTTTCTCACAACACCGAAAGCTTCTTCAACTGAATAACCATAGATGCAGAAGAAACTTCAGTTATTTTTTAATTGTTTTCACCTAATTGGGTTCTAGATGGGCAAGTGAGGAAAAGAAGTCCTTTATGCTTTAGCAAATAAGAATTAAAACAGATGCCTAATCACAATGGACTGAAGGTTTCCTTACAGACACCTAATTTGGAATGCCGCATTGGTAAAAGTGGGCCGAACCCAGGTTTTTGACAATCACAGGGTTTGATCCTTTTCTCTGGGGCATTCAGCTTTGGGATGCCCCTGTGTGAAACCCCCTTATCGCCATATTAATGCATGGCATAAAGCTCTACATGGAAACAATGCTCCAGCAGAGAGAGAGAGGAGCAGCCAAATCCCCAGTCTGCAAAGAACTCCCGTCCCCAGCCTATCTGAATGGCTGGGCACCGGAGCACTGCAAGATGTAGGGGATGCGGCCGTGGTATCATGGCAATGTAAGTACAGCAGCGATTCCAAGGGTTTTCACAAAAAGATACATCCCAAATCGAGATGGAACCGCCTGCCCTGGAGTCTTTTAGATTCTAGAGCCAGCTGTAGTGGGATTTGATCCACTTTAGGAACTAAAAGAAGTACAAAATTAGATAAAATTATTCACCATATTAACTCTCCCATGCATCACATTTGATTGTCAAAACTGCTCACCACCAGAACAGTAAACACACCACCCCGCTGATGACACCCTGATGTAGCCAAACTAGGATCCCAAAACAGGATGGCCCATAGGTGGTCATTTTTGAGTAGAGGCCCACTTTTTCTACTTTCTTGTCCAAACACTCTAAAATCTATATATGGTTATACAGCCAAACATATTTAATATGACAACTTACCTTCATAACAAGGTATCAGCTTCTTCCCACTTGCTTGTAAGTTTGGTGGAAGGATGACACAAAAGCCGTAAGGAAGTATAATCTCACTTTCATAATAAATATTCTTCCAGCGATGAGCACATGCCTAAATAAATATAGATATGGTTATTATAGACGTGGGGATAATTCCTTACCAAAACAAACGCCATCCTATCCATGCTAACAGTAGTAGCTTCCACCTCTGAAAGAATGTGAATGAATATAAACCAAGAACAGCTGTCCAGCTGGATTTAGCTCTTGCCATTAAAGCACAGCACTGGCTGATGCGCTGCACGGACCATTAACATCTGCGGGTCTGAAGCCCATACAGCGGGGGATATGTTTACAATGTATTATGAAAAGTGATGCTCTAATTATATATACTTGCTCTGCGCCTCTCAGATCTCACAGTAAGTCATTCAGCACTCACACATCACTATATCGCTTCCCAAAATAAACAATCATTACTCTATATATGTGACAGAGGAAAATATTGACAAGCTTTTACACCCGGTTAGGTGCTAAGCCCCAACATATGCCGTCCAACCCACATAGCAGGTTTTCCTACAACAGAGGGCCAGAAACAAAGCACCTTCTGTGGCACCCCCTATTGGGACAAACATGCCAAAGAGAGTGCAGGTCTACTTTAAAGGGCCTATAAAAAGAAAAACATACTCATCTATTCTACCCTGCAGAACTTTCGTCCTTTTTATTTATAGTATTCAACTTAGAATCATAGAAGGTTGATGATAGAAGCGGACCACATGGTCCATCTAGTCTGTCCCTATGTTCTCTTTATCTTGGGATAGATGTATGCTTATCTCAGGCATATTTAAAGAGGAACAACAATTACATTTACCTTCTTGGATTTTGTTCCTTTCTGGAGGGGCATGCCATATCTGGAATGCCCTGCCATGTGTATCTCCATAACCCCACCTTGTTCCCATTCAGCAAGGACGGGCTGCTCAGTTAGATTAGCAGAACTCATCCATTTTGATTTCCTGACATCAGTGCAGCATGGAAAGCAAAATGGAGTGAGCGCCGCCCTAATCATAAGTACTAAAAAAGGTCAGAAAAGTCTAACCAACTTTAAAGTGGAACAAAACCCACGTCGATCAGCCATAAGATTCCTGGGCCGACCATATCCCCCCCCCCCCCCCCCCCCCCAATTTTGGA